>OY720680.1:12401686-13732686 GCA_963170755.1 Amphimallon solstitiale
GATATATACGTAGGCGTATATAAATGTGTACTGCATACAATTCTCTATAGGCAGATGGCCGGTGGTTCTATCTGTATGTATATTTGTATGTAGAAAGATGACAGATATGTGTCCAAGCCATTTAATATATGTATCGATAAATGACCGATACAACAGGAAGAGTAGGTAATACCAATTAATAATTGCAATATGTATGTGACAGATATCACATTTTAATAGAAAATCATACTTAAGCTCTGCATTTTTTCATTTCCTTACCGTTGTCTGCACTTTCAGACCCGCGTAAATGTTTGACAGATGTTATTAAATAAACTCATTCATAAACTGTATACAATTATATCTTGAACACAGATATATTTCGAACATTTTGTTGACATTCAGGTTTTGTACAATTCGTATGCATCTAACGCAATTTGGCAGACTGAAAAGGCGAACCTCTGATGGTTCAGTACCTACCATGAAATTTTTTTGCTAGCAGTCATCGTGGGACACATTTCGATGACGTTTATAATGAAGAATAGAATGTTATTGTATTTAATATATTTTAGTAATGTCTAAAACTCGTTATCTTTATTGCTATAGGTACTTGCATGGGATAATAAATTTTAAGTTTATTGACAATCTACCTATAACAATCCAGAGAGAAGAATTAATTAATCATATCCAACGACATACCTATAGGTTCATATAGGAACATGTAGAAAAGAAATAGTAACAATTGATAATTAGAATAATACATATCTGAAAGGTACCACATTTTAATCAAAAATGCACTTTTCATTCGTAAACTCCTGACGTTCAAACTTGACAACGGATCGATGAATAAGTATAATAAATATTCTTATTCGATAATTTTCCTTATATCTACCCACACATTGTTCGATTATTATAAATGCCCATCTTTGATATATTCAGTATTTAATGCTGTCAATTCGGAACATTTATGTATGTTTGGACAAAACACGTTGTTTTGCGATTCAGTTGTGACGTTTGCCGGCGAAAGTTATGGCGAACTGAAATTTGATGTTTATCTGCGACCACATGTTATTTATGTATTGCATGATTGGCACGCCCGTGCTTTCCGCCAATTTTGACGTTTACCGACATGTGTCCTCGCGAACTAAAACTGATTACTGGTTTTGATAGTTTATAACCTACAATTGAATTTTTGTGCGCTTGCCAATGTTAATTGAACGTCAATTTTGACATTTCCCCTAACGTTTAACTCAACCTATCGTGGCTTTATAGTGTCATTGTCAGCTGTGGTCGCCGATATTCATATTGGATTTCGAAATTTCGTATAGGCTCCGAATTATTGATCTACACGTCCTCCTTATGGGAAAATGTCGTGATGCACGGTTTTTTCTCTGCACGTGCCAAAAATTTTCAAAAATTCCTTTCGGGCCTTTGCTCTCTCATCGGAGACATGTCTAAAGCCTTGGGACCGTCGTCCCCGAAGCGTGACACTTTTGTTCCCACCGCGGACGGGCCACGTTCTCAGATCATTCGCTCCCCAATTTGCTATTTTCACCCCGATCTTCCCTCCTCTACTAAAGCCGCGAGAGCGGTAAAGGGTCCTGCTCGCTTTTATAGAGTATAAAAAATAATTACAAATTAAATATTATAAATAAAGGTCTAAATATTACTTTCCTGCACCTATATTTTACATAACATTTGGCTGTACTGTTTTAAAATGTTTAGATGACAATTATAACAAATGTCAAAAGGTGTACAAATATTATTATTTATGACAGTCCTGAAATGTATTTTGTAGGTTATATTACATAACAGGTAAAATTTTGCAACATCTAATATTTGACGTCATTTTAATTTAGGGGCGCATGTCGGTTGCGCGAGCGACTCAACTATAGGAACAGTTTGTTGAAAAAGAAAAGACTTGCATCTACGGTCATAAACTGTATTATCAATTATATTCTAACAGTATAAGATATTGCAATTTCAACTGCCATATTTGAGACAATTTAACTTGCACCAAATTTCTTTAGGATAAATAAGGCCAGAAAGTTTGATTGACAAATCATATCCCAACTGTTTACTAAAAACTATACGTTTTAACAGGTTCTTTGTCTAAATTTCCTAAATCAAAGAGGGTTGATTGAGAAAACCGTGTTTCCATAATTTTGACTTACAAAATGTTATGTTCTGGAGGAATCGGCGCGATCTTTGTAGTGCCAATTATAATTATTATTTTAAAATTTAACTACACGTTAACGAACACACAATTCATCCAAATCCAATTAAATTAAGAATACTTTATACAGTGTCTGCATAAGCTCTCAATGTGAACCTGCCAGCTTATGTAGAATTTCTTCAATGTTTTCAATTTCACATGTAACTTTTTAATGTAGTTTTAATATGTTAATGACATATCAGCGTGAGTCTAAAATATATTCATATAAAATTAAGTTTTAATAAGGTGCTGTTAAAAGCAATAACAAAGAAGAAAAGAGCAAGCGCAAGCTTAAATTTTGACAAACATTTAGAATTTTTAGCAACTGAGATAAAGTCCCGAAAATGTAACTGAATCAAATAACTTTCAAAAACACAAATATTTCCGTAGTAAACTAAAAGTTACACATATTCAATATTATATTTTTATTTTCAAGTATACTGTTAATTTCATGTATAGACGAAGCAATACAATTACTAAATCACTAATAAAAATAATTATTAATTACAAATGCATAATAAAACATAATCGCAGTCAATACTAATAAAAATCCAAATCTCCTAGGTTATGCGCACGTGTAAGTAATCCCAATTACTGTTTAATATTTTATCAGGTTTGGTAAAACACCGGTTAAAATATCTTCATTTAATACCGTTCTTAATCAATGATTAGCGCTAACCGGTGTTGGAAACACATACTAACCGGTATTTTAAGGAATGGTTAGCGCCAACCGGTTTTTGCAAAAACGTGCTATCCCGTATTTTATTTAATGAGTACGTTGATCGGCATTTTAATCGGAATTGGGAAAACCGGCCCTTAATTGAACTTAATCAACTAATACAGTGCAATAATATAAATAATTAAAAATACGTCTAAATTTGCCGTTTTAGTTGTTAGGGCGTTTTAATGTTGAAGGTTACATTCTAATATTATGTCAACTTTAATGAAACATGCGCCAATAATTTAAGGACATTAAATTTGAGATATTGCAAAATTTTACCCGTCAAGTATTCTACCTACACATGCCATTTCGAGACTTATAAATACACCTTTTGACATTAATCATAATAACGGTTTGAAGTTTGTCATCCAAGCAATACAAATTTGTCTGCAATTACCGTTTCCCGTAGAACGCGATCACTGTCATGACGCTTTTTAGAAAATCCGATTTTATAAACTTTTGAACCGCTCCTGTATATACATAAATTTTGAAATGCCAATCGTATATATTATTTAGAACTTTTCTTTACTTCTTTACACAAACCGTTACACTGAACACTGAAGAGCGAGAATGTTAAAGTTACCAAGGAAGAATGTGCTCAGATCCAAGCACTTTTCGACGAACCTTTCCGCCATATTACATTTGCCATTTTTTTTTTTTGACATTTTGACTTTGGATTCGTGATCGGCGACCTGAGACACCCCCGTATCTAAAATTTCACATTCATACGTCAAATTCCAAAAAAACTTCCGCCATTTAGGTTTTTTTTGACATTTTGACTTTGGATTCGTGATCGGCGACCTGAGACACCCCCGTATCCAAAATTTCACATTTATACGTCGATTTTCAAAAAATCCTTCCGCCATTTTGTTTTTTTTGACATTTTGATTTTGGATTCGTGATAGGCGACCTAATACACCCCCGTATCTAAAATTTCACATCCATACGTCAATTTTCAAAAAACTCGCCCGCCATTTTGTTTTTTTTTGACATTTTGACTTTGGATTTGTGATCGGCGTCCGCACACACCCCCGTATCTAAAATTTCACATTCATACGTCAATTTTCAAAAAACTTCCGCCATTTTGTTTTTTTTGACATTTTGACTTTGGATTCGTGATCGGCTACCTAAGACACCCCCGTATCTAAAATTTCACATCCATACGTCAATTTTCAAAAAACTCGACCACCATTTTGTTTTTGTTTTTTTGACATTTTGACTATGGATTGGTGATCGGCGTCCGCACACACCCCCGTATCTAAAATTTTGCATTCATACGTCAATTTTCAAAAAAACTCTTCGTCCATTTTATTTTTTTTTGACATTTTGACTTTGGATTAGTGATCGGCGACATAAGACACCCCCGTATCTAAAATTTGACATTCCTACGTCAATTTTCAAAAAATCCTTCGGCCATCTTGTTTTTTTCGACATTTGAATTAGTGACGGGCGACCGTAAAAACTCCCGAGTGCCCAATTTTGCTCTTAATGAGAATAGAGAGAAATTGATTTCAGCCAACTTCGCCCACCGTGCACGTTTGCGTAATCGTTTAAGTAAAATTATTTCGTAGTAGGAACACATAAATGTCGAAAGCCTTCCTTTTCCCCTTTGAGGAAATACGCCTTCTGGAATTATCGTATTTTAATTCAAATCATTATTAAAATATTAATCGACAACACCTGTATAGATGAAAATATTAAATCAAGCGGGACCGTTACGTATTATGTGGATATGCCGAACGTTCGCCGGACCGTAATGTATTGACCGACAGTGCACATGATAATCTGATAATATTTTTCGCCCGTTCGGAATGCATTGATATCGGTGCAGATTGAATCGGCCATTTTTCTGACCAAATACCTCTGCAAACGGACTTGGAATTACTCGTACCTTCGTCTAGGTACCTCTGTAAACTGGGAATGCGCAAGTGAACGTTTCCGAAATGTCACTTGTTTACGTTTCTGAATCTTGTTGTGTCCTCGAAACTTTCAAAATTTGGAATTTCAAGCTTAAAAGTGAAAATGTGAATGCGTATGAGACCGGCTGTCAGTTTGACGTTTGTCGGGATATTTCATCCATTTCGCTAAATTGTATCCGTCTGCAGGCGGACTTTAAAGTGTTTGTGCCTTTGTATCTGTACCACTATAAACTCGGGAGAAGCAAGTAGAGGATCCAGAAAAGTCTGTACTTTTTGTCTCGGAGTTTACTTGTGCTCTCGAAACCTTCAAAATTTGGAATTTCAGGCCTAAAAGTGAAAGTTTGGATACATTTCGAATCTCCTGTCACTTTGACGTTTGTCGGGATTTTCAGTATAAAAGGCTCCAGAGTAATTTTTGTTTCCCACGTCCTCCTTATGGGGAAAATGTCGCGATGCAGCGTGATTTTCTGCACGTGCCAAAAATTTTCAAAAATTCCTTTCGGGCCTTTGCTCTCTCATCGGAGACGTGAAAAATAGTCCAAAGCACGTGGGACTGTCGTCCCCGCAGCGTGACACTTTTGTTCCCACCGCGGACGGGCCACGTTCTCAGATCATTCGCTCCCCAATTTGCCATTTTAACCCCGATCTTGCATCCTCTACTAAATCCGTGAGAGCGGTAAAGGGTCCTGTGCGCTTTTAGTATGTATAATGTGTGTTTCGTTTATACATATTGCTATGGTATCTATTTTTTAAATATCAAAAATAACAATGATACCTTAATATCTGACTTTAGAATACCAGCATAAATTTAAAATTTTACGTGAATTCTAACAGCGCTTTACTCCTTGCTCGCCTATCTTTCTCTCACCCACTAAGCAAAAATTTGTTACAATAACATTACTTTTATAGCACAAGGTAACGTTGCTTTCCATAGCATCAAACACGTTCAATTAATGTTAATGCAACCGCATTATGTCCGCCTAACTAACTTCATTATTTAAAACGTTATTTTAATAACGTTAAAATAACGTTGTCCAAAAAACATGAGTTCAACGAATTTTAATTAAAGTTATTGTAACGTTACAATTGAAACATTTCTACGATGTGGCACCCTAACCAACAAAGTTACCTAGATCTCGTTAATAATAATAGCACTAATAATAATACTATATTTAAAATACAAAAATAATTCACATTTGAAAAACGATAAAATAAATATAGACAAAAACAAAATAAATTGGAATTCTCCTGCAACAATAAAAATAAATAAACACGTCTAATAATAACAAAATCTACCCTTATAGTTATATAACACATAAATTCTTTTCCATGTCCAACCTTTGTATACTAAATCTTAGCCAGTCCATAACCGTAAACTGTCTTTCGGTCATGTCGGGATAATGCTTCCTCACAGCATCTTAAAAATACATATATTATTAATGAGAGAGAAACAGATTATTTTATAGAACTTACTTTGTAATGCCAGAGGAACAGTTAAGCCCCCCAGTTTCAATTTATGTCTTTGTCCTTCTAAATAACTGTCAGTTAAATTAAAAAAATCATTTTCAATTACAAATTCAATATTTCAATTGCGCCAACTGAATAATGCAGATATCAATTTTAATTGGCACATAGACATTCGGCTTAATCATACAATTTATGATTATGCAGTTAATCTTACTTAAAACAAAGTACAAATGTAATGCACATCTACTACAATACGAAACTTACAGTTGCTGTCAAACATTTCCTCTATCATGTTAATCAGCGGTAACATGAAAATTGCGAATATCTCTCTAGTTAACTTTCCGTACGTACATGCATTACCGCTTATGGAATTTTCCATATCTAAAAGCGTATCGAAGAAAGAAAAAAATATTCTTTTGTGTAGCTCTTGAGTGCACTTATTGTTGAAGCGCATGCATTTACATTAATGTATTATGACCATTAGATTTAATGGGTTTTCTGGTTCCAATGTGAAACAAAACCAAGCAAGTAGTGTTCGAAAATTATACTTGTACCTAATGGAAATAAAATAAATATTTGATAATCAAGTATTTGTCTTTGAAGTAATAAAATGGGTCGCCATGTTATAAGTATATAATTGTATTTAAATTTTAATTTTATAGCCTATTTTATATACCTTTCTGTCCCTCAATACTGAAGCTGTATCATATAAAAATGCATAATCGAAAACAAACTGTTAAAACATAGGTCGAGTTAAAGAGCTTGTTGACACTTTTTAAATAAATATAACTGATTCTAATATATTGTCTAAACTAAATGTACTTCATAAAGAATAAAAAACGCATATATAAAGAAAAATAAATTTTAATGCAACAACAAAATTTATTTAGCTTTCTTACACTATGTGCACCTTAACTGCACATTTTTATGAAAGGAGGATAGATGTGGGAACATACTCAGAATAATCATTAAATTAAGGAAATATTAAAATTCAAAATTGACCCGGTGTGGGATTAAGTTTGAAGTAGTACGGTCCTAGGCCATTTCAAAATTCTTCATGGCTATTTTAGTCAATCCAACATATAGATTATTAGAACAGTTATTGTCTCTCAATTCCAGCTCCTGTTTAAAGATTGTTTTAAGCACGTTCAAGAATAAAATAACACAAATAATTTTATCATAACAATAACAAAATTTATTATATTAGAAAATTACACTAATATTTAAATTAATTTAATAAAGAAAACAGTCAAATGTGTGAATGTCAATTCTCCACAAATCCAATTCAATTATATACTACTAAAAATTACTATACTTTATAATCAAATATGCTATTAAAAAATAAAAATCATATATACTCCAGCTAGCATGATTTAATGATGACACAGATATTTTATTCAGACTCCAATTAAATAATATTCCCCGTCCAAGTGTTACTACAGTTACCCATTATGTTTTTACAGTCACTGATAACTGGCTCATTCCTGCAAGCACGCAGGACGTCATTCTCTGGAATCTATTATGAAACCAGTGAGCACAAATCCAGTTCATACATCTACTTAATAGAAGTAAATCATTTCTGTAACTATTTTCGTGTACTGACGTTGATGGCGCAATTATGTATTTTCACGCCCAATCGTATCATTTTCAGTATACACTAATACGTTTATTCCTTGCACAGACGGTTACATTATAAATCATCAATAGGTTTATTATATACCAGTGCCTGTCCAAAGACAATAGCGTATAAAATAGTTTCTATAGAATTTAACATAATTTTGAAAAGAAAGAACGAAATATCTTGATAGAAGTCCATAAATAATTATTATGAACACAAGTATTTGCAACAATGTTTGATTGTGAGAAAAATTTGGGTCATGTTCTTAATAATGCTGTGTTAGCTTTGATCTAAAAAAATTAGTACCTACCTAGTATTAGTCTTCCTACAGATGTAATCAGAGAAAAAAGAAGTAACACAGACAGGAAATAGTATTCCAAATGATTCAAAATTAATCTATATAAATAAAAATGAAATGGTTGTTGGTAAGTGCATCACTTGTGAACAGCTAGACCGATTTAGCTATTTTTTTTAAATGTTTTTAGTAGATCGAATAAGCTTTTAGGGAGAAAAAATTGGAAAAGTAGCCCGGAAAACTGGAAAATTCTGGAGAAAATAAAAGTGCTTGTTCCTATAGGATTTTTTTATGAACTCAAGATCATAACTCATGTTTCGAACGATGGAATAATATTGTTTTGTTTGTTATTGTCCTGGAAAATTTTCAGGACAAAAATTGTAGCAATTACAAAAGATTGTTGGAAAATACGGACAAAGTACATAAATCGTAATTTATGTTTGCACTCTCGATCATAAGTGACGATAGAAACGACACATTTTGTTGATTTTTTTTTGTTTTGTTCGTTATCGTCCCGGGATGGACATAACTCAAATGCCGGCAATTGAAGAAAAATCTGGAAGATCATGAGAAAAATCTGGAAAAATGCATTCTAATCTAAATTGGTGCGTCTGTTAGCTATCGTGTAACTTCTGAACCACTTTATATATATTTCTGTTGTCGAGACGAACTTTCACGGCTATGCTAGAATCCGATTTTCCTTTTTGGCACTAAACCAATATATATTACGAATATGAGTTATTTTGGTGCATAAATATAGAATTTGTTAATAACATCACCACAGTGGGGGCGCTGTGGTTATGTTATTAACAAATTCTATATTTATGCACCAAAATAACTCATATTCGTAATATATATTGGTTTAGTGCCAAAAAGGAAAATCACAGAATCTAGACCTGAACAGGTGGGCGCGGTGGTCGAGTTATTAATAATGTTATATTTATAAACGGAAATTATTTATTTGTCTCAATATGTTCACGTGGTCAACTAAATCGTATTGGTATATGCTGCCGCCCGATAGATGAATTTTTTAGTAAAATACTATCTCGCCACCTACCGGAAACGGCAGAAGTACGTCTGCCGGCAAACCAGTATTGTAATAAATATAGATAGTTTGCTTTTTTCAAAAGACCAGTATGTGTTTCTCAGTAATAAACAAATAAATATATCTCGTTTTACTATTTTTAATTATAATGGAAGCTCTTTATCTCTCCTCATAGATTTTTTAGCATGCTTTAATATTAATATTCGGTTTGTCAACAGTCTTGGTCAGAATTTATCCAAATGTAATTGGAATGAGTACGTTCATAATACTAAGGATATGCTTCCTTGTAATGTATAATTTTTTTCACAGTGTCACACACATTCACGCAGATTAAAAAAGAAAGAGAGAAAGAGAGAGACATCTTCGCAATAACCACTTTCTTGGGGTACTTTAAATTTGCAAAAATCGCGAGGTGAAAAATTGCGTATAAAAAAATAAAAGTCTCAGCAAAGAATTCTCTAAGAATTCTACAATACTTTTTTCCTAATTGTCGCGAACTTTATGATGTACAATGTATACAATGCTAATATTTATCTTAAAATTAGAAACTTTTCTAAATGATAAAAGGAAAAAGTTTTGTGGAGAGTAAATTAGGTAATCAAAATAGCCGCTGAATATTAAACCAGAAACTTTTTCATTATCCGACTACTTTCATTTTCCCTCATGTATACACTAGTAAAGGCTGTGTAAAAGGACGTTATAGTATAAATGTCTAAAATTTCATAATTTCATCTAACTATCTGCTTTCATGAGATTCATGATTTTTCTTTCTGAGTTAGTGTATTGATCTGCTTCTAATAAATATTTCCCACATATGTGTTCTCACCTCAACGATTTTTTTTTTTGCGAGACACAAAAGTATTTTTTTTTATGGAATTAAATGTAACATCAATAAGAAAAGTTCATTTGCTCATTATGCAGTCTGTTATCTAATTAAAAGGAATCTATAAATTTGGAGTAATTTCGTATCATAGAATTTTAATTAACTGGAAAGAACAGAGCATTTTAAGTTCATTCGCTTTTTCCCAGTAATTCGAATGATTTCCCAGTCATATAAATCTTCCTCTCGAATAGGAGGAAGAAATTCCAAGAAAAGCAATGTATAAATAATATATATATATGAAACACATTTAAAGTAAATAATTATCTTGGCGAAACGTAAAATGTTTAAAAGTGAAAATTAAACAATTAAGCATAGAACAATCGCTACCACCCATGCAGCCCATTAAACAGTCTTAATCTAATTGCCTGGCTGAGATTGACATTACACAGTAAGTATCTAGTACATTACTAAGCACTGTTATTTATACTATGTACCTCTATAGATTTGATATTCTTAAGGTGCTGCAGATATACTCAGTTAATTTTTGTTGCATTATAATATTATTTAAAAATAATTTTAAAAATTTATTAAACTTTATAAATTTAATTAACTCAACTCTAATTCAATACATACTTTATTCCATAACCTAATTTATTCAAATATGTTTCTTTAACCCTCTACTGCCCCACGTTACGTGGACGTAACATTGGGTATTTGAATTTATTCTTTAGTTATTATCAACATTTTAGTTTTTATTCCCGCTGTGTAACAATACACAAATCATAATACGTGTACAGCAGTCGCCACCTGTTGAGAAATTTTACAAGTAAATGCGATTTGTTTCTGCAAGGTTAAGGTCTATATGACAGGTTGAGTGTGGCGGCAAAACAATTTATTTGTTTGTTTCATTTGGTAAGTATTTCAAAATAAAAATTATATTTTACATTATTTAGATATAATAGAGTTTCTCAATAGAACATTTTACCAATTTTGTCAAAATAGACACAAAATTACGCATAAATGAAGTATGTTACTTTCACGTTACACCGGGCATTTACGGTAATGTTTTTCAGGCAACCATGGATACGTCCACGTTTCATGGAAACACTTCTAGAAATAAATATCCTGATTATCTCACAAAAATTTTGCAAAATCCAAATGATTCTGAAATGTCAGATCTATCTGACAGTGATTCGGAAGAATTAGAAGTTGTGAGAGAGAGAAATATTTCGGAAGTGCCTGAGAATGAAGATGTTCATGAGGAAGATAATGCTGATTCTGTAATGAATAAAAGCAGTTCAGGACCAAAAGGAAATGAATATGAAGTTGAAGAAGATGAAGTTGAACAAGATGAAACTGAAGAAGATGAACTTGTAGAGGATGAAAATGGTGATGAAGATGTTCCAAATAATGAACCACAAGCAGGACCAAGCAAGAAAAAACATAAAATTACAAAAACAAAAGTTGTTTGGAAACAACAGAAAGTAAAGCAATGTTGTCCAACTCAACCCTGGAAAGACGTTATGCCAAATGGGCCAGAAGAGCCAGAGTTATTTTCGTAAGATGATAGACAAGGACCTTTTAGATCTTATGGTGGAAGAATCAAATAAATATGCGTGTACTAAAAATCCAGAAAAGCCTTTGGCCCTATCTGTTCCAGAGTTAGAAAAATTTATAGGCATTTGTTTTTTGATGTCAATGTACGGCTTACCAAATGCGAGAATGTACTGGCAAAAAGAAACAGAAGTAAACAGAGTATCAGAGTGTATGTCCAGAAATAGATGGGAACAAATCAAATCCAATTTGCACTTCAATGATAACGCAACCCACAATAATTCAACAGACAAATTATTCAAACTAAGTAAGACCTTTTTTGGATAGCGTTGTAAAAAAATTTAATGAAATATCAATGACTGAAAAAATGTGCGTTGATGAACAGATGATCCCCTTCAAGGGACGACATAGTTTGAAGCAATATCTCAAATCAAAACCTAAGAAATGGGGTTTCAAAGCTTTTGTTATGTGTGACTCCAAAGGGATGGTATATAACTGGGAAATGTACACTGGTGCAATTCAACCTGATCCAGGTCTTCCAGATGTCGGCGCAAGTGGTAACATTGTGTTGAAGTTGGCAAAAATCATTCCACAAGACATGTTCTATAAAATTTATTATGACAACTGGTTCAACAGTATTTATCTACAAGTTGCACTAGAAAAAAGAGGAATACAAAGTATTGGCACAATACGTCCTAATCGCCTACAAGGTTGCAACTTCATTAGCGATAAAGAAATGAGCCGAAAAGGGCGAGGGACTTTTGCTGAACAGAGAACAACAGTAGACGGAGTGAACCTTATTTGTGTCAAATGGTTTGATAACAAAGCAGTGCACACTCTCAGCACATTTGCAGGGGCACATCCAGTGAAAAATGTGAAAAGGTGGAATTCAAAAACGAAAAGTAGAATTGATGTTCCTTGTCCTAGCGTAATTTTATTATATAACCAGTTTATGGGTGGTGTTGATTTGATGGATGCATTGATAGCTTTATACAGAACATTAATTCGAAGTAGGAAGTGGTATCTAAAAATTTACTTCCACCTAATGGATCTCTGTGTTGTGAACGCGTGGCTACTTTATAGACGCGACTGTGAATCTTGTGGCATGAAAAAAAAAAAAATAATGAATTTATTAAAATTCAAGTGTAATCTCGCTTTTACTCTCTGTTCTTCTACACAAATTGACTCCAAAAAACGCGGTCGGCCTAGTCAAAGTTCAGTAGAACAAGGACTAGAAGCTAAAAAGGAAAAAGGAAAAGTAGCTATGATGCCAACACAAGACATTAGAAAGGATTAAGTCGGACACTGGCCAAACTACGCAGAAAAACGGGGTAGATGTAAGTACCCAGGATGTTCCGGCTTGATCCAAACTATGTGTATTAAGTGCAAAGTACATTTATGTTTTACTCCTTCCAAGAACTGTTTTGTTGCTTTTCATACAAATTAATAAATGTTACAACATAACCACTTATTACTTTCATGCAAGTTTATCCATGAATACCCAATGTTACTTCCAAGTAACATACCCTTAAAATTTAAGGGGGTTTAAAATTTATACAACTTGTGCGTTTTTTATATAACTACGACATATTTTTATTATTAAAAGCAACCATTTATTTTTTTTCTCAAAAATAATAAGTCGGGCAGTAGAGGGTAACTGATTCTTTTGAAATATTTCTTTAAGAACCTTATAATTTTAGGATTATAAAACGAAAAAATTGGTCACCGTCTACAACAATTTATATATAATATATTGTTACAATACAGGGTGTTATAAATTAGCAAAGTAGAAGTATTTGTACCGTGAGCAATGATGGCAGAACTGAAAAGACAGTTGAACTACTAACTTTCGCGCTATTTACAAATGTTACTTTTTTTTAAATGGAACACCCAGTATATTTTTTTGCATATACTGAAAGAAAGAATTATTTTAAAAAAGAAAGCTTTCATACATTATTGACAAAAAAGAAAATTGTGGCAGTTATCCACTATTTTGTACAGCAATATATTTATTATAATAAATGTTCGAAGACATCACCCTTTTGTCCAATACGAATATAAAAAACAGCAAATATTAAACAAGCATTGTGCATTTGTTTATTATAATAGATGTTCGTGGATATTTAGAAATATTTTTGAATAACCTGAACTTGGCTACTCGGCAACATTATACATATAATCATCGCGAAGTACAACATTTTTTGAGCAAATTGCTTTCGAATAAGTGGTAAGGTACGAATGGACCAATTCAGTGGCCACCACGGTCCCCGGATCTAAACCCTATAGACTTTTATTTTTGGGGATATTTAAAAAATGTAATTTACAAAGGGAGATATGAAAACGTTGTAGGGTTGCAAAATAAAATAATTACTATTGCTAATAACATAGACGCAAGATCGATTTTAAAAGTAACTCGCAATTTACATAAACGAATTCGGAAGTGTATTGGACAAAACGGCGATGTCTTCGAACATCTATTATAATAAATATACATAATACATAATGCTAGTTTAATATTTGCTGTTTTTTTATCATAGTCATCTTGATTTTATTGATATGAATTGCTGTACAAAATAGTGGATAAGTGTCGCAACTTTCATTTTTTGTCAATAATGTATGAAAGCTTTCTTTTTTAAAATAATTCCTTCTTTCAATATATGCAAAAATATACTGGGTGTTCCATTTGAAATAAAGTAACTTTTGTAAATAGCGCGAAAATTAGAAGTTCAATTGTCTCTTCGGTTCTGGCATCATTATTCACGATAAATATACTACTACTTTGCTAATTTAACCGATACTGTAGCTTCATTAATAACAAAGTTAGAAATAGTGCCGACTTAATTTATAACACCCTGTATATGTGTATTAATACAATTTGTAACTCCTTTTCAATTCCTAGTTCACATTTACGTATGCAGAAGTTTCATGTGGTAACTGAATATAAATGGCATGCATTGGCTTTAAGTAAATTATTACTATTAGTTTTGATCTGATTCAGCATAACTGCATATACCAGAATTTTCTGATACATTTCGTAAAGGAATCTTAAATGCATAGTACACGTAAACATGATATAACGAAATTCTTAGAGTTGTACCAACGCAATTAATCTGCAATAAACTTGTTGCATTCAGTAATAATTACTGTGTTGTCTAGAATAATTACTGTACAAATTAATCATTAACTATTAAATCTATAGGTTCGTGTTTCTATAAAAGCAAAATTTAGCGGTTTTTTTTGGTTTAGATAGCTTTTCAATATTAACAAATCCATTTCGGTTGGAATCTAAGGCTTTTGTTTTCCGAAGTTTTACTAGTAGTAAATTGAATATAAAATCTTAAAAAAGTAAAACTTTTTGAATATTTGGATTGTTGTCCAAACACAACGACCATGAATTGTTTAGAATAGTGCTTGCTTTTATAGTTTGTAGTCTTATATGCAAATGTACTGGCTACACCATTTAATGTTACGTAGTGTGTAATACAATTTTCAGTTTTGTAGAGACTAAAAACATTGTTTAGATATTCCGAATTTGCTGTTCTATTTTGTATTTTTGTTTCTAGATAGTTTTTAGATTGATTTTTTTTTTGAAAATGTTAGTAAGAGGTTTTCTATATATAGATTTTAAGGCGAAGTTTAAGTGGTTTTGTCATGGATACGTTATAACCACAATGAGATTACTGATAACTAATAAACAAAAAGTGTGTTCGTCATATTTGGACATACTTCCATTTTATTTTGTCAACAACCAACTGTTTTGGGCAGCTTATTGCACAATGCACATAAAAATAAAATGTGGAAAATGCGGATTAGTTTTAGAGCAAAAGATTTCGCAGTGTTTTATACTATTACTTATTAAAAAAATAGATACTTTAATAGCAAGACTATATTATTACATATTGTAATGTAGTTTTAAAAATGTAATAATAAATATTTTTAAATTCTATCAAGTTCCTGTTTTTCTTTGCTTTGTTAGATGTTTTAACATAATTAAATTCCTATTTAATGTTGAATGATTTAATAGAATATTATATAAAGTATATGTTTATAAATTTATTTAGTATTTTAATAATATTTTTATTTTATTTTATAGTGTCTCATTGAAATGTGTATAACACATTATAGATTTTCCCTCTACCAGCTTAGGAAAATAAAAATAATAATGATAAATTCGCTCTTTTTTGCCAATCGTTGTGTGACCCGAATCTGCCGCTCTGGGTCCCACATGTGCAGCCAGTAGTGCTATCGCATATTGTTCTAAAATAAAATGTATGTTTTTATTTTAAATTGCTTTCTAAAACTTCATAATAAGAATTGTACTTAAACCCCTAAAAAGTTGAAGAATAGTATACAACTTGCTCTAAACTAATTTTGGTTTAAATTCACAAATTAAAATATGTTGATACTTATTATGGTATTTCGGAGGTAACCTGACGTTACAATTTTTTAGCGCTTATGTGTTAACTTAATTTGTAAGTTAGTATACCCCTCCACTTCAATAAAATTTTATCTGTTTGCTCAAAGCATACATTCTACATTTTTTGATTTCTGATGCCTGAAAACTTATATTAAAATTGCTATTTTTTTGGCATTTATCTCTAGCCAAAACCTCGTAAAACGCAGCATAAAATATTCAATAGTATACAGTCTGTTTTACGAAAAACGCACCACGCTATAAATCTGTTATTAATAATCCGATTTTAGTAATTCAAAAAAACCACATAAGACAGGTGTATAAATACTACAAAATAGTATAATTTATATGTTTATTTAAAATGCAGTTTTTGACAAGCGTGAGTCATTTTTTTTAATATCAATAATTTTTTTTTCTGAATACAATGGTGAGATTTAACTTCATTTTGTAAAATGTTTCCGTTAAGACATTTTGTTTTTTCTAAAATTATCAAGTGTCCTGCGGAATCCAATGATAGCGCACAAAACAATAACTGTCATTTATGAATTGTCAGCTTGTTTCCAT
The DNA here is from genome assembly GCA_963170755.1 of Amphimallon solstitiale. Taxonomy (NCBI): domain Eukaryota; kingdom Metazoa; phylum Arthropoda; class Insecta; order Coleoptera; family Scarabaeidae; genus Amphimallon; species Amphimallon solstitiale. The sequence continues at coordinate 12,418,298 of OY720680.1, forward strand.
TTACTGTTGGTTGTATTATTTCTTGCATTTTTATTATTATTTTGTGATCATAGTGTTATTTTATTATGCACAACAATCAATTAACTGATATGGTGCAAGTGTTTTTCGAGTGCCATAAAAATTGTGGTCAGGCAGTACGTATTTAAGCAGCTAGCTTTCCAGATAGAGAAGTTATTGACCTAGAAGAATTGAACGAAATAAGAAATTACGGAGCTTTTAAGAAACCAAAGCAAGATTTTTGAAAATGATGAATTAAATCATCGCTAAGATGTCAAAACCACGTATCTTAAAATATGGCGATTTTGAGAGATGATGTTTAACAGCACCATAAATGCATACCGCATAGATTCACAAAGCTCCTATATTAATATCATATGAATGCGCATGCCTTGTGTTGAATTTAAATTCCTCGTATCTTACTGTTAATAATCCCAAAGATTCAAAACCTCGTATCTTGCGCTGTTTTAATATGAACAAGTTGTGCCATTATTTTTATATAGTACCTACGTCCGGTGTTTCGCTGTCTCAGTGACAAAACGACAAAACTAACCTTTCAAGTAAGGTAAGTAACTAATTGGTGTAATTAGACTATTGAAAACATTTATCAGGAAGTTTTGTTACCATTCATTTTAATCATGAGAAAATTTTCTTAGGTTAGGTTGTTTAAAAATTGATTTCAGCTATTTAACTCCAATTTTGTTCATTAGGTTACTAAAAAACATTAACTATGCAAGCATTCAAATATAAATTTAAACAAATCTGACAACTTTTACTCGTTGTTGAGCTGCAGAATATGATAATGTGTTGAGGTACATGGTTTCTTTCCTTATTTGACAATCAGTTATTTCAAGGAACGGATTTTTATTTTATATACGAGGCATGTTTTTTAAGTAAGTACCGTTTTTCCACACCGCGACCGCAGCGCTGCGGTCGACGTTCTGCGTATGTGCACTGGGGACCTACATCTCTTGCCTACGCACTGACGCCATTACAGTCTGATTCTACCTTGTTTACGTTGTTTACTGAGTGTTTATGATGCCACCGATAATCGTGAGTTCCGCCGACTGTGAAGTACGGGCTGTTATAAGATTTCTTAGTGCTAAAGACCTAAAAGCGATCGATATTCATCGTGAAATTTGTGCAGTTTACGGACAAAACATAATGAGTGATGGAATGGTAAGAAAGTGGGTGAGAGCATTTAAAGATGGCCGCACAAATGTGCATGATGAACAACGGAGTGGGCGTCCTTCGGTCGTTAATGAAAGTTTGGTGCAGGAAGTGGACAATAAGGTGAGAGAAAACAGACGCTTTACGATGTCCTCTTTGTGTGATGGCTTTCCTAATGTTTCGCGTAGTGTTTTGTATGGCATTGTGAGCGAGCGCTTGAATTACCGAAAATTGTGCTCACGTTGGGCACCGAAAATGTTGACGGATGTGCACAAAACCAAACGTTTAGGCAGTGCATTGACTTTCCTTGAGCGGTACCGCAACGGCGGTGATGATTTCTTAAGCCAAATTGTTACGGGCGATGAAACATGGGTGGCCTACGCCACACCAGAATCAAAGCAACAGTCCATGGAATGGCGGCATTCAGATTCACCCGGAAAAGTGAAGTTTAAGCAAACAATTTCTGCCCGGAAAATCATGTGCACAGTTTTTTGGGACAGACAAGGAGTATTGCTTGTGGAATTTCTGCCTCGTAATGAGACAATCAATGCAGCAGCTTATTCTGAGACCTTGAAAAATCTGCCCCATTCAATCCAGAACAAAAGAGGAGGCAAGTTGAGCAAGGGCATCGTTTTGCTGCATGACAATGCCCGTCCGCATGTGGCTAATCAGACCAAAGATCTCATCACATCTTTTAAATGGGAAACTCTAGATCATCCTCCGTACAGCCCTGACCTGGCGCCCAGTGACTACCATCTGTTCCTGCACTTGAAGAGACACCTGGGCGGTCAGCGTCATCAAGACGATGACGAAGTCAAAACAGTTGTGATGCAGTGGTTAACAAGTCAGGTGGCAGACTTCTATGAGGAGGGTATTCATAAACTGGTACAACGTTATGACAAGTGCCTCAATATTGAAGGAAATTACGTTGAAAAGTATATTAAGGTACAGGCTTTCATGTAAAAATAAAATTATTGATATATCTTTGCACGTCTTTTTTTAATTTAAAAACGGTACTAAATAAGATTCTATGGATTTAAAGAAGATTTTTTTCTTTAAATATTATACTATAATAAGTTTAAATATTATTCAAATAATATAGCACAACTGTTATTAGAAACAAAAAACTTTAGCTTATTTTTTATATTATAGATAATGTCTTCAGAGCGTGAGTTAATAAAGAAATTGGCATTAGAAGGAAAAACTATGTACAAGGGTGATATCGGCACCAAACAGGCAAAAGTTGTTGATGGCGGTCCATGTGCAGAGTTTGATCACAAGGAACCTTTCCAAGATTCAAGGTTCAATAATAAACCGTTAGACTGTGACGCATCTTCTGTGTCATCGGAGGACTTGTCATTAGATATATTTTCAAAAAATAACACAGTATCGCTTTCTCCAAAATTTGTTCGAAAACGTGCTAGAAAAGGATCTGCTGATTCTACAATATGGCAAGTAAATAAGACTCAATTGCTATGAATGAAAGGACAAAAGTACCAAAGTTATAAAAAAGAAGCAGATGGCAAAAAGAGCGTAGTTGGAAAGAAGCCTCGACTAATGGGCAATAGATGTAATTCTGGAAAGTGGACACAGTCTAAAAGTAAGAGGCAATGCTCGTTGATAACAGAAGAAGATAGGAATCTTCTCTTTCAATGGTTCTGGGTTGCAGTGAACTGGAGACAACTTAAAACGTATGTTGTAGCGATGGTATGCAAATCTCTAATGTTTATGAGGTTTATAAAAAAGGTAATGATGTTTTCATGGCTATGCAGGCTGGGCTCCACTACCATGAAGAAAATTAATTGTTGTAGGGCGTGTCACAAAATTATATAGCAGTGCTGTACCAATTAAGTCCGATAACTCAAGATTTAAAATCCGTTATTGATAACGATTATCATCCATTTTGTAATGCATTAACTCATGTCTTCATTTATGTTCTGTATTCATTTATTTATTTTTAAGATTTCGTCTTTTTTTTTGTAATATCCTGTAAGGAGTAATAAAACTTTAATAATTTATTGGTTCTATTTTAATAACAAAACACGTACCTTAAAAACATATGTTTAGTAACTATACAAACATCCTATATTATCTTTTTGACAAATAACCAAGAAGTTTGAAAAAAATTATTGTTTTCTTCAACCTAATAAATTTCTAAACCACAAAATCCACCCATACACAAAATTTTTATGGTTGCATTAAATTAAAGAAAAAAAATTAAACGTTTTTTTCGTTTCCTGGAAACTTGTGTTTTTTGAGATACGAGAATTTTGATATCTCGACGGCGAAATGCCATTCTCGGTGTTCAAGAAAATCCAAGAACTTCAACTCGGGAAATCGCACATAAAATTATTACGTCAATGGAAGCTGTTCATAAAATCTTAAAAAAAACACATTTAAACCGTACATCCCACAAAAAGTCAAGCTTTGTATGAAAACGATCCAAATCGACGATACCAATTTTGTGTTTTCTATATAAACATGTTACGTCAAGATGGGTCGTTCTACAGAAATGTGATTTGGTCCGATGAGTGCACTTTTAGCACTTCAACAGAAATATTCACCGTTATTGGAGTCAACAAAATCCAAGAATTATTGTTGAAACCAATCGACAACACAGATTCACCATAAATGTGTGGTGTGGTATTTTGAGTAACAGATTGATTGGACCCTTCTTCATTGATGGCACTCTAAATCAAGACTAATATCACCAAATTCTAATTGAAAATTTGAAAAATTTCTTGGAAGAATTACTTCTTGCAGAGTTAAATAGTGTTTTTCCAGCAGGATGACGCTACACACACAATGCCAGAATAAATGTTAATTGGTTGAATGCCAAATCTTGGCAAAAATGGATATGGACATACGGGCCAGTTCGGTGGCCTGCGCGTTCACCTGATCTAACTTCCTCAATTTTTGGCTATGGAGCGATGTTCAAGACCGTGTCTATTTAACACCCCTGAGAATGAGCATGTTTTAAGACAAAGAATTATTCATAATTGTCGAGAGATGTCTCTGTTTTTTAATCTTGAATCCAACATATTGGATAACTAGAAGGTGTCAGCTTTGTGTTCAGTAAGGTGGGAGGCATTTTGAGGAAATTTATAATAATTATGATTTATTACGATGTTTTATATTTGGCGTTAATCAAATTTCCCATTCTTTTGTATTCTACGACACTCTAAATTTTTTTTTTAAAAAATAAAATTATTTCCCAAGAATATTTTACAAAATCAAATTGATTCACACCATTGTATACAGAAAAAGTATCTCTACCAAAAAGCTCTTCGAGGCTATGACTAAATTAGCTTTTGAAAGAAACATGTAAACATTTATTTATAAAAAAAACAAAACGTAGAAGCCATTAAAACACAAATAACTCAACAAATTAACAGAAATTATCAATAATTATCAAAGGAATTGTTCAAAGTGTTTTCCTTCGCCTGCTAGACAATATCTCAAGCGATCTTGAAAATTTCTTCGAGTATTTTGTAAAATTCGCATTGTAATGGAATTACAAGCTTCAGTTATTCTTGCGCTTAATTCCTCCACAGTTTCTGGTTGGCGTATTATGAGGTCGGAAATTTGTGTTCCTAAATGCCCCTATAAGAAAAAATCGAGTGGTGTTAGGTCAGGACGTCGAGCAGGCCAATTGAATGGTCCATATTGGCCAATCCAACTATCAGGAAATGTTTCGTTTAAAAACTCTCTGACAATGGCAGCAGAATGGGCTGGTGCTCCATCCTCTTGAAATATTATTGCTCCTTCGCATCTCAAGGCATCCACCTGCGCGCCTACCTCCGTTTGAATAAGATCTAAGTATTTATGCTGGTTCAAATTTCCGTCAATAAAAAATGGCCCTACTAAGTGATTCCCTAAAATTCCAACCCACATGTTTACTTTATCACGATATTGCGTAAGTGTTTCTTGTCTTCTGTAGGGATTTTCTCTTGCCCAAACCTGTCTGTTTTATATGCTTACTTTGCATTCTGTAGTCTTATTGGTGATTTATTACTAAAAGAAAAATTAGCACTAAATCTACATCGCATCATAAATTAACAGGGGGTATAATTTTTACCTTGCAATTCCCTATGGCAACAGTTAAAAAAACGCACTGTACACCTGTATTATGTGGTTTTCGAATTACTGAAATCGGATTTTTAATAACAAAGTTATAGCGTGGTGCGTTTTTCGTATGTAGTATTAAAATAAATATCTTAACTGTGACATCCAGCACTAGCATTTTATTAAATATGACAACGCTGGGAATGGTAAATTAATAACCCAACATCGTTTATCTAGGTAATATATAATTTGTGGTTGCACATACAACACCAACATAGATACATTTTAAATGAGTGCAAATATATGGACGACACACTGCCGAGAGTCGAAGCGTGCACTTTAGCTGGACGAGTTCCGGATTTTGATTGCGGGTTTGATCATATTGTGTTCCGAGCATAAATCTGTCACAGTATGGTGCATAAATTCAGATTGTGTTATATACGAGAGTCGTACATTAGAGTAGCCCAGAAGAATATTACTCTCGATACCGAACAAATTATTAGAAAATTTTATTTTGACAATAAATAGAAATTATACGTGCTCTTGTAAGTACAGTGAAAATAAAAATAAATTAATATACAGTGTGAAAATAAAGGAATGGATGAAGGCATTAACTTCGTTAATATTGATTTTTTGGGAAAAATCTCGAAGGGATGCAGCGATCTTAATATATGAAACATACCACAAAGAAATATTTTTGCAAGTCTTGAAATTGAACATTTCAACAACTGCATGATGTACCATCCGAGATTATAATCGTATACGGACAAAATCCCCACTACTGCCAGAGAAAGCGCGTTGTTACGCACAACGCTAGTCGTAACACGCTTGAGTTGGGCTGTTTCCAGCGTTGTGCATTTTTGCGATCAATTGTACAGTACTTTGAACGAATTTTTATTAATCAATTTGATCAAAATACATTCACTTACAATAAGTTTTTATCATTTAAACAATACCTTATTTTAAAGCTTCTTTTTTCAGCTTCTTTCTTCTATGCTGTCTTCAGCGGAATTTTCTTTGTGTTCACGATCCAAACGTGACGAATCAGCTTGCTCTGCCAAATGGAGCACAATATCTTTATTTTAACAATATAACACTTTGCACATTTAATATGTATGTGCAACTTTAAACATTGTTTTACTATTTTTACAAATGACAACAATTCTTATGGCTGTTGCCGACTCTCCCAGGAGTCTATTGTTTGGAGTTCACCTCTCGATACCAAGTCTAGCACTTGACTCGGTCTAGCTTTCGACTCTTGACTTCTATACGCGTATTTTCTTTTTATAGAAGGATGTCTGTGATTCCCCGCTTTCTATATAGTTTAGTTATTTCCACTCACACTTCACATACACACATTCTTTTAGGCCGTGAGAATGTTTATCAATATAGTAGCGTTTAGCGCATTAATGTAAACTTTCGGCGTCATAATACTTACATATAAATACATAATAAACTTATGCCTAAATGTGAGTTAGTATTACAGAAATATATTCATTGAATTTAAATACTTTTGAAAACATTAATAAAAATGTGCTTAATTAAATTATTTAATAAAATAAAATATAAAATTAATATATAGAAATGGGCTGTACCATTACATAAGTCTTAAATATTACCTCTATATGTATTAAAATATATGACCTTCGTGAAGGTAACAAACTGTATATGTAATTATGTACTAAATTAATTTGCAATTCTGAAAATAATAATTTATGGAATGTTATTCGATTTATACTTCTCAAAGGTATGCAAATGTAATTCCTTTAATTTCACAGCTGAAGTCTGTTATGAATTTCAATGTCAATATCAATTAAAACGATTGTAATCAGAAGTGGCCTGACATTGGGAAAATAATGCAAGGCATTTATCAAACAGAAATGAATAGCACTTTACCTCCTCCAATGTTATGCAAAAGTTTCGAAATTAATTGAGGTAACGCCTGCTAACACGTTTCACTCCCAGCATTAAGAATAATAAGACAGGAAATTATATTTAAATTAGGTTGATGAAATTAAGGTGTCTGGCTTTACGGGACGGAGAAATTATTTCGAAATCCTAAAATAATTCGAATTACTTATCAAAAAGGCCCCGAACATCTGACGCCGGAACTTATAAAAATTTCAAGTGAACTTACGTAATTTATAAAAGTTCGTGCTAATTTCATGAATATAATTTATACTATTAAAATACAGTTTAGACGAGCTTTAATGAGTAATACAGTGTTACAATTTCCATTATGGTTAATTTGACAATTGACGCTGAATAGACTTGGAAACACTGTTTTCTAATATTCTAACATTAATACCATTATACTCTCATCACTGTCAATATGATAATTTAATTTTCTCCTTACTTACCAAACCGGTCGGCTTTGCACACAATTTTCAATTTTGTAATTAGTTTCGGTATCGAAAAAGTCGTTTCAGAGCGAGAATTGGCGTAAAAATTTTGAAAGCGCAGATGTTGAGAAATTATTAGAGTAGAAGTTTACTGCCTTTCCACCTGTTACTAATCGATAGAAGAAAACGAGGGAATATTTTATGTGGTGTCCTATGCTGCTATTGTAAAACGATAGAAATAGCCGATGAAATCTTTCTACTAGTATAAGAAATTATTTTTTTTATATGTTCTTTTCAAATTTAAGTTCACCTTAAATGAACAAAATCAATAATACTTCGCGATTGAGTCCATAGTATAGAGCAGTGGTTCCCAAACTGTGGTACGCGTACCCCTTGGGGGTACGCGACCGGCCAACAGCGCTAGTAGTGGCGCGACGACGCGACGCAACAGGCCGGGCGGACAGAGTGCATCAGTTGATTTTAGTGATGGGATCACTCGAGTGAAAAATAACCTTCATAACTTGGTTATTGTAACTATAACGAGTAACGAATAATTAACATTCGAGTGAAAAAGTATCCAGATTATCATCCGGTTTTTGTCATCACTCGAATACCAAGTATTCGGTTATTGAAAATATCCGGTTATGCCCATCACTAGTTGATGTGATGTACCCCTCCCCCATCATGTTTAGTTGACTTGCGCGCGCCTCTCTGCCAGCACTGTCACCGCAGCAGTAGTCTGCCATAACAAGCTCGCTCACAGTGTTGTGCTGTTCTGGAAACATTCAATTCTGTTCAAACAGTAATTATTGTTCAGACCTGATAGTGTGAACTCCGTTTACGGACATTTGTTTGTGCGGTACTAAAGGGAAAGTTACAATAAAAATTAACAATGAATAAATAGTTAATCAAGAAAAGGCCTCAGGAAGATCTCAATCAAAATCCTGGACCATCAACTGCACAAAGTGTAAGTAGACCTACTAATGAGCAAACCAAGGGACAAAATAAAAAACCTGAAAATCAGGGAAATTAATCTAAAAATAAAAGAAGGAAGTTCAACGAATTGTACTTAAAATTAGGTTTTACATGGACTGGAAGTCCAGACGACCCCAATCCTCAATGCGTTGTTTGTTCGGAAACCTTATCAAACAATTCCATGAAACCATCTCTTTTGAAATGCCATTTTGAGAGCAAACTTGAAAATTTAGTAAAAAAGGAGCAACAGTACTTTGAACGTCTTTTAGAAGACCTTAAAAACAAGAAAAGCATAATAAAACAATTTTCTGGTGCAGAACAAAACGAAAATGCTCGTAAAGCTTCTTATAAAGTTAGTCACTTGATCGCAAAATCTGAAAAAACCTTTCTCTTGGTGAAAACCTTATACTCCCGGCTGCAGTAGAAATTGTTTCTTGCATGTTTGGAGAAAAAGAGGCTCATAGAGTGAAATCAATACCACTATCAAACAACACAGTTGTAAGGAGAATCAACGATATGGCCAGTGACACAAAAGAACAACTTGTTCAAGCAGTTCAAGGTAGCCCTTACTTTGCTATCCAACTCGACGAAACCACGGATGTCGCTGGCCTAGCCCAGCTGATCGTTTTTGTTCGTGGCATATTTCAAGATGAAGTATTTGAAGATCTGTTGTTTCGTAAGTCACTCAAAACATCTACAAAAGGTGAAGATATTTTCAAGTTGTTGGACTCTTTTTTTTCTGATAACCACCTGAAGTGGGAAAACTATGTCTCAGTGTGTATGGATGGCGCCAAAGCTATAAGTGGTCACATCACAGGACTGGTAGGCCAGATCAAAACTGTTTCACCTGCGTGTAAGTTTACTCAGTGCATCCTACACCGCGAGGCTTTGGCGGCCAAACACCTTCCTGATGAACTAAAAGAAGTTCTTGATCAAAGCGTGAAAATTGTGAATTTCATCAAAAGTAGACCTCAAAAATCTCGCTACTTTAAAATTCTATGCCAGGATATGTGAAGTCTTCATGAGAACTTGTTTCATATTGAGGTTCGGTGGCTTTCAAGAAGAAGTGTTTTGTCGCGTGTCTTTGAACTCCACAAAGAACTGCATAGCTTTTTTACCTAACACAAATCGAATTTGTCTGCAGTACTTACTGAATTTGATTGGATTTTAAAGTTAGCTTATTTAAGTGACATTTTTGAAAAACACAACACAAGGAATTTGTCCATGCAGGGCAGTGTTTCTGATGTTTTTTTTTGTGGAAAAGAAAACTAATGCAATGGTGAAAAAGATCACACTGTGGGAACAAGAAATACAAAGAAACAACTGCGAGCCTTTTGAAAAGTTGAACACCTTTTTGCAAGAAAATTAACAGAACATATCTGATTTTAATGAACTGAAGAATCAAATAGCCCAGCACTTGAACGCACTGAATGTTCGAATTAGGAAGTACTTTCCACCTTTAGAGAAACAGTACGACTGGATTCGTGACCCCTTTGGTGCTGATGTTACGGACACCAACCTGTTTGCATTTGAAAAGGAGTAGCTGATTGAAGTCTCCTGCGATCACACCTTGGAAAACAAACATTTGAATTCTGGGGCTTCATTGTTAGAATTCTGGATCGGTGTTCGGTAGGAATATAAAGAACTGTCCGGCAATGCTCTTATATTTCTTCTTGGGTTTTCCACCACTTATTTATGTGAAAGAGGTGTTTCTAGTTTGACTTATCTTAAAAATAAACACAGAAACAAATTAAATGTTGAAGATGATTTAAGATTATATTTAACTAAGTTGGAACCCAATATTGATCAACTTTGTAAAGAGAAACAAGCTCATCCATCTCACTAGTTTCTTTGAAAATAAGCTTTTTATGAGTATTTTTGCAACTTTCTGTTTTTTTATGTAATAAAAATTCATGTAACCAATATGTCTTTGTTTTTATTTGGACATGACATATAATTGAGTTTCAAAGGTTAAAACTATACATAATAAAAGGCTTTAAGTTTTGTTATATATTTTTAATTTACTGACGGAAAGGGGTACGCAAATTTTTTTGTTGCTACAAAGGGGTACAGTATCTGAAAAAGTTTGGGAACTCCTGGTATAGAGTATGTACATAGAAATTTATTTAATTCAATAGTAACATCAATATGATCAGTATACGAAGAGTGTTCAAAAAAACAGTCGACCGTTAGTTCCCTTATACATAACAGCTGCGAACAAAGTCTATATGTTTGCTTAATTCTTTTGGAAAAATTTAGTAGTCGAAACTCAGGGTAATATAACATTTTACACAACTCCTTGTTTATTACGCTATACCTGACTCAATACAAAATATTTATTGTTCTTCTGCTCTTTGCGCAGTGTAGAAGGGCGTAGATCTAACAATCAAATTAGACGATGGAATAAATGAGGTGCCACCCACCATAATTAATAAATCCCGAGTTGAGAACTAATTATGGAAAGCAAGCCAATTAAAATAAATCCTACAGATGTTTGTTTATTATACAGTGGAGATTCATACATCGTGAACGCGCTGATCGTGAAATTCGCATCAGTGTAATTTTGGATTTGGTCCGCATTAAAAAAAATCACGGTAAAATTCGTACCACCACTAATAAGTAAGTAAAATAAATATATCTGTGTATTGTAAAATAAGAAATTGCTTATTCTTGCTAAGTTGTCACGAGTTTCACCCAGCTTTAATTTATTGCCTTTTTTCTATGTTATCTGCCGACGCGACGTATCAAGCTTTAACTGTGTTTGTATTGTTTTGTGTTTTGAAAATAAAGAATTGGACGTTTAAAATTTCATTACTATACCTTGTCTCAGAATAAGAAGGAATGATTCAAATATCGCGCCAAAATGGCGTATATTTTTAAGGTATTTCATTGGTTCTTGCGTAGGCGAGTTTAACATGGGAAAATAAGTTTGACAAAACGTCATTTTATATTAATTATAGTCAAGCCATAACCTAGTCTCTTACATTTTTACTTCGGTTTATTGTGTTATTAAATAAAATCCGTACTTTTATGTACAACACGAGCATGAGGTGATCAATCAGACGGCTTAACAAGTGATCAGGCATTTGAAACTTTGAATTTGATGAATCTGTCAAAAATACTGTACGACAGTGCAAAAATCAAACGTCCAACAATTAATATCATTGCAAAAATAACTATAGATGAGTTCATACCATAAATGAACTGAACAACTCACACATATCCTAGAATTGACGCATTAATTTCAAGTAAGTATTAATTAAATACTAATTATGTTACCACATGTTCATATACATGTTATATTTCAGATATGTCAAACGTAACGAAACCTGTACTAATAGAAAAAGGTGAAAATATCTGGTGGAGAATATTTGGGAAAAAGTTTGGATTGCCACAAGTATAATGAGTGCCACGACACGCTTTGTTGAAAACCTGTAGGAATAAAAAGCCATACCGAGAAAGATAGGCAATTAAGAATACTTCATATACGTTCTGAATTGATACATAAGGTCACGTTGCTTCAAAAAAATCCCCTTTCAGAATATCAGTTATTCGAGAACTTTTGACAAAAGCAATTACAAATGTTACAATAAGTATTTGGAAAAATTGTGCCGACCATGTAAATTTTTAATCTTGTGAACACTAAATTATTGTTAATTTCCAATATATAATAGAAATAAAAATGTGTTATACTTTATATATTTTCAAAATACATCAATTTTAATAGGAAATAATAATTAGTAATGTGTACGTATATGTAATTATCTTTGCAGGTCGTGTAAACAACTTCAGCCGATGTAAATTTTTCAATTTATTACTGTTCTATGTAAGCTTCACATTTCCAAGAGTAGTTGCTTGAATTTACCTCCTCAAGGTTTGTAGCAGTAATACGAATGATTTATCTGTACAAGTTCTTTATTGATATTTACAATAGAAACTAATAAGCATAAACTTTTTCTGCAAGTTCTTAAGGACGTTTTGATAAAAGGTAAAAGGTTTGATTCATTCTTGTTCTCTGATACAAATATTTAATAATAAATAGACTTGATTCACAATTTTCATGTTGATATAGCACATTCACTAAAATGTGCAGTAATTATATATTTATAATGGCAATCCTTCTCAAAACGCTCAGAACAAAGTCTACTCTTTTCATTTGTAAATTGGGCCTATATCTTTATCCATAGATTCTTCTAATGATTTTTTTTGAAAAACTAGAATCAACAGATTTGAATGTTAAGAGATTTATATTCATCAAATTATAGATGTATGCACCTACTTGTGTTTATAACTTTACTCTCCTGTTTCCAATTGCCGTGCACTCGTATTGCTACTTCGATTGGTAGAATGAAAAACGGCACATCCATCTATTTTAACGAAAGTAGTAAATGAAACACAAAACAGCTAAATCCTTAGTTAGAATTAATACAGTTCTTCTAACCTCAATTATCATGATGTCATATCAAATTGTCTACTAAATTTTAAGCTATGTGTTCCATGTTTTGGCGGGATATTTGAATCACTCCTTCTTATTCTGAGACAGGGTTTAGTGTGAATGGAGTCTTTTATGTATTGCTTCATGTAATACATTTATGTATTTATTTAAGCAACGAATGTCTATGGCACGCACTTAATAATACGTTAGCATTTATCTCCTATATTAAATAATATGGGAGACGCACAGAAAAGACGAAAAATTCGTATTTCGAAAAAATATAGTGAATTAAAAACCAAAATTCAAATTATCCAACAAGTAGAGGGAGGTTGTCGGGAAGCGGATACTTCCCGCAGATTCATTGTGTCATGGTTTATTGTAAAAGATATTATTAAAGATAAAGAAAGATATCGTAACATTGCAAAACAAACTCATGGTTTAATGAGAGTGGTTAAGTTGAGAAATGCAAATTTGGTAACTATTGAAACTCGACTGTTAAAATGGTTTAAAAAGAAACGCGAAGAAGATGCTGACTTATCTAGTGAAACAATTCGTAAGAAGGTCCCTAGTATATTTGCTGAAATCAAAGAAGAAGATCCAACGTGCACATTAGAATTCAAAGCAAGTGCTGTGTGGTTTACTCGTTTTCAAAAACGAACTGGCATAAAACTTGCATTTAGGCATGGTGAGGCAGCTTTCGCAGATAAATTTACAGCCAATGCATTTCGTGAAAACTTTACAACACTAATCGAAGGTTATACACCGTTTCAGGTAATTAATTGGAAAAATTTCCTTGACAAACATACATAATGCAAGAAGAAAGAAGGGTACCAGGTCATAAAGCTTCAAAAGAGCGTTTTACGTTACTAGTGGGATCCAATGCATCTGGTGATTTTAAAATGAGACCTTTGCTGATAATTTTGAAAATCCCAGAGTTCTAAAAAATGTGACCAAGGCGGACTTACCAGTTATGTTCTAAAGTAATAGAAAGGCTTGGATAATTCGTGAACTTTTTGAAAATTGGCTTCTACATTATTTTAGTCCAGCTGTAGAGAGATATTTAGACAATAAAAATTTGGCGAAAAAAGTTATTCTCTTCGTTGATAACGCCACATCTCACAATTTATGTCTTGAAAATGTACCAGATTTTATTAACTTACAGTTTTTACCGCCTAATACAACATCACTAATCCAGCCAAGGGACCAGCAAGTCATTGCTAATCTCAAGGCGAAATACCACAAATATACCTACCAACAATGTTTCCAAGCGACTGATGGTGAAGGAAAAGTAACTCTTAAAGGGTTTTGGAAAGGGTACAATATCCAATATTGCTAAAGCATAGCAAAGTGTCAGCGTAAAATCTTTATCAGCAGCATGGCGAAATCTGTGGCCCGAAATAGCACCAGATTTTGAACCAGACGAAGAAAAAATGCCGAAATTGCCGAAGTTGTCCAACTTGACCAAAATCTAGGTCTTGACGTCTCATTTGATAATGGCGTTGATCTATTTAAATCTCACGACGAAGAGTGTCGAGAGTCTTCTGTCGAAGATTCTTCTGAATCCGAGGAGGAAGTTGCGGTAGAACCACAAGTAAGAAAAGAACTTACTATTCCGGTTTTGAACGAAATAATGGAACACGCTGATAAAATAAAGAGCCTATTATCTCTATATGACCCTCAAGAAGACCGAGCCATAAAGGCTAGCTTAGGAATAAATACGTATGTAGAACCGTACGCGATCATGTTAAAAGAAAAATCGAAGCCTAAACAAACTAAAATTCATTAGTTTTTTAAGCATGCTGTAGTACCACCTTCGTCATCATTGGAGAATCCAATCCCGTCTACATCAGGATCAAATATAGTATAATTCATATATACATATATATTGTTCATACATACAATACATGTTTAGATTAATTATTTCCTATTATTAATAAATATTTATAAATACATACATATACTGGAGACGCGTTAAGTTCAGTTGCACGTCATCGATGACGTTTGCATGTTGTCATAACTGTATTAGGGCCGGTTCTACAATACATGAATAAAGAATCGAATAAGTATCCGTAGAATAAATTTATTCCATAGATATACTCCGCATAACGGCGTATGCGTTCTACAAATCGTTTGGAACAGCCGCATAGTAATTCTTGGATAAAACACAGAACACATTAAGTTGGCAATGGAAATGAGCAATGCACATGCGTGATTTTTAGTGTTTCGTAATATTAACTCTTCTTTTTGAAATGTATATTTTTGTTTTTATGTACCTACCTACATTTTTATGAAAAATATATGGTATTTTTCTAGTATTTTCAATTTACGTGTATAAATAGGTATGCGTACTTTTAAAGTAAAGAGAGATGTAAATTTGTGTTTTATGATTCTACCTGCACAGACTGATGTTAAAATTTTAAAATTATCTGTTCAACACATGTTTCAAAACCTTACATAAAAAAGAAAATAACTGCAATAAAACAACGAGATGCTAGGGACTGATGACAAATATTTTTTTGGTTCTCCAGTTTGACCGTGATAAATAACCAGTACGGTAGTCATATCTTATTTTAAAAAAGAAGTGGCAAAGCGAGTTAGATGTTCTAATTTTACAGTGTTTGAAACAGAAATGCTATTATTTTATACTTGGGTTGGTGAAACAATATAAAAATGTGATAGGTATGCATATTACAAATTAAAAAAAAATACATGCAATTAATATATTGTTATAAACTAAATTTGAGATTTAAAAAGGGATTTGCTTAAAAGAACATACTAGCATAATATATTGAAATACCCTTTCGACTTACATACTCGTACATTACCTGATATTTATTTAACATATTAAAACACAGTGACCAAAAATAAATTCCTGGCATATATTATATCAGTATATATATATATATATAGTATCAATGCTTAATTATAATTCACTTGTAGGAGATTAAAATAACCACAATTGATATAGAAATGTAATTTTGAAAGAATAAATTGTAGTGAAACATAAATAAAACAAAGTGAGTTGATTAATATATCTATTTGTTCCATTAACATACTTTCATAATAAATTAGAAAAATGATTGTTTATAAGTGACACAGAGACTAAAAAAGTTACTTTGTTAAATTATATTTGAAGGCATTTATTTTATCAGCTTAAATAGAAGATTTATAAATTGACCGTAATATACGCATTCATGGCAAATAAACACATAATTTCCGTTTCAATATTAAATTTCTTTATTACATATTTTTAATAGACTAATAGTTCAATTCGGTGTTGACAGATAAATCATATCTGTCAAAAAGACCTGCGTTGTGTATATTCTTCCTGTCAAATTTTTCATGTTTATTTTTGCTTTGATATAAATTGTTTAAAAACAATGCTTCTTAGAAGTGTATTTATTATTTATTTGCATCTATTGAATATAATGCCGAAAGGTTTTTGTAAACAGTCGAGGCTTTTTACAAACTTTTCTATAATCATGTGTTAAATTTAATGTGAATAGCGTAAGTACTGCTTATTTTAAATTATATTATGGATATGTAATGAAACATTTAAGGTTTTATACAATCTAAATCAATATAATAAATAAGTTGAGAAACACTGAAGTCTTAGAGCATTTCAATTATTAAATATATTACGTTATAGTTATTGTATAGTGAATAATTTTTTTCATTCGTTATATCAAATGTCACTGACAGAAATAAAAATAGATCCGGCAACAGATACAAGGCGAGTCGTCATGGATCTAGTATGACGTGCAACTGAATGTAACGCGTTTCCACCATACATATATTGAACATTTTTTATTGGTAATTCTGAAAATCCCGAGTTATTCACTAATCGTGAAATTCGTCCATCGTGATGATTTCTCGGCCCGCATTAATCACGGTAAACGAGTATTACCTGTACTAAGTAATTAATTTAACCTTTATGGTACCGTCTAATTTTACACCCTCTATTTCTCATTCGGAGTACTCGGGTACCACAGGTAAAAAGATGTTTTTAAACGCAAGGGCTGATCAGTTACGTTATTTACTAACTAGAGTGCAATGAATTATTGTGTGCGTTCCTCAACAAAAATGGAAGCAAATCCCAACGAACCGATAGCTGGCCTGAATGACTTTATCACTTCAGTTGCTCGATCACAACGGTAAGTTTACTGACAGTTTTAATTATTAAATGTGTTGTATAACGGGTTGCTCATTGTTGAGTTATTAACGAAAATTATAAAAAAATGGTCGCGACAATGTTTACCACAATAATTTTATGCGTTAGTATTACGATTATCTAAGACAAAATTATTTAGTAAGTATGCAACCAAGGGATGTGTTGAACCTACAATATAAATAATCAAACATTAATTTTATTTTACAGGGTGTTTGTTACGATGCAATCAATTTCAAAATGTGCTGGAGCACCGTCGTGCTGAAGCCACATATTTTCTCTTAGAGCTGGAGGAACGTTTTGCAGAAGTTGAGGCAAGTCATATTGCAAGAAATTCAAATATTGCACACCATTTAAATATCCGTGAAAGAAATGTGGTCCAATTATAAAGTTGCCCATAATATCAGCCCAAACATTTATAGTCCATTGCCTCTGCTTATCAATCGCTCTTAATGTTCTTGGGTTGCCTATTGCATAATGATGAAGATTATGACGGTTTGGGCTACCACTCTGAGTAAAGGTCGATTC
Source organism: Amphimallon solstitiale (assembly GCA_963170755.1). NCBI lineage: Eukaryota > Metazoa > Arthropoda > Insecta > Coleoptera > Scarabaeidae > Amphimallon > Amphimallon solstitiale. The sequence continues at coordinate 12,435,978 of OY720680.1, forward strand.
GACAGTAAATAATACCTTTTGGAAGAAGTTAGGTGTTATCCTTTCAATTTCTAATCCCACTTCGCAAAACGTCCTTCTAGTCTCTAGATCAGGCCCTAACAGTTCATGATGAAAGGAAATACGGTAGTGATGATTCTTTTTTGTAAATCTTTCTAACAGTAGGTTGTGGTACATTAGTTTCTGTTGATATTTTGATCGAACTAGTAAAGGGCTCCTTCACTTGTCCTTTCTTCTTTTCACGCTTTCGGTAATTCACATTTCCTGTTCTAATGAATATTTCCTTAAGTCTTTCCAAACTTGTAACTGAAGGTTGTCTTCAGTCAGGATAGCTTTGGGCATAAATTCGCTTGGTTAATAGATTTCAAATTATGTATTTACGGGTATAATCTCCCTCTTGAGATCTGTTTAGTATAACTTTCTACGATGAAAGTATTTAAAACTATTCAGAATAATTTATGTTTAATTTGAAACGCTCATACGTATAAGAAAGTCGTGTGGTGGCCACACCTCATTTTTTTTATCTTGTTTTAATCGACCGATTTAAAAAAAATTCCTCAGTAGATAGAGAATAAAATAATCTTTCCGCAAATGTAATATATAATCGCCGCTGCCATTTAAAATTTTTGAGTTTCCTCCCTTTGCGCCGCCACTGGTTAGGACAGAAAGGAATAACTTATGTCAACAGGTGGGGATTTAAAAATAAAAATTCACCTGTCCCAGAAGAATAGGTAAAAAGTAGGAATAGAAATGAAACGAATTTTACTCCTTACTTATCAGTCACACTGTATATTTGCAGGCTATGTCAAAGATATACCACATTCAAATTTTTGTGTAATGTGTATCATTTATCAAAAGATTTGTTAGACATATTTTACAGATTTATAATATATAAGTTCGTTTACATTTTAACTTTAATTATATTCATGTTTTTCATTAATTGATGAAGATACTATCTAAATTATTTATATTTATTAAGAGCAGCTAATCTACAAAAACGATTTTTTTTATGAAACTGTTAAAAATTATAATGCAAGGTACAAGGTACACAAACGATATCTGTAAATCAATATTAACGACATCTGTCGGTAGTCTCCAACGTCCTTCATTTAAATAAATAAAGAAAGAAAATTATCTGTAACAGGTCAAATAATGTAAAGTAAGTATTCTTTCTGTAGAAGAGATTTCTCTTCAAGTTTTCTGAAGAAATTGAATCACACGTTATGAGAGGGCGCTTTGAAATGTACAGTATTGATTTTAGAGCTTGCGCGAAGTTATAGAAGGTTTCTGTGCAAATTAAGCTCTACTAAACAAGTGGCTCCAGCTTTTAGCCACAATTTCAAATACAACAATTTTTATTGCGCGAAGATAATATATGTATATTTGTAATGTATAATTGGCTTAGCATTCAACGAAGGTTTTCTTGCTTTAACAAATATTTCAAGTTTACAATAATATATACTTTTACAATTTTCTAAAAAATATTAAAACGAAAGAAAACATGATTACAACATTAAACAACATAATAAACAACATTAGACATGATTACTTAATCATGCCGAATTAGAAGATTTATGAAATAAAGTGATTATAATTCTTGAATTCTTCTACATATGTATATCTATTTCTGGTACTGAATATTTTAATAACAGTAGTAAGGAGTGAACATAAAAAAATTGTAACAGTTGCAGCATATACAGGGAGCAGTCAAAGTATTTACCCACTATAGGCATCTTCCAAATAATAATAATAATAATCTTTATTTCAACTCGACTCAAAGAGAGTATGAGAAACCTCACAAATATGGTAAATATAAAGAACATCAATACATATATAATAAAAGTGAAAATACATATAAAAATAAAACACTTAAACTATCACAACAGTGTATCTCCTAAGAATTCATTCACTGAGTAATAACTCCTTTCAATTAGTAATTCTCTAGTTGATAGTTGATATTGTAAGATATTGTTTTAATATTTCTGGTCAATCTATTACATAATTTAATGGACTTTTTTCGCTAAAACTCAACCTTTGTTTAGGAATCTCGAGCGTGCAAGCATTTCGAGTGCAGAAGACATTCTTATTTAGTTTCGCTCATTTGTTAAAATTTTGCGCAGCATACAACAGCAGCCGTCAAACGTAGAAGCATGGCAGCGTTATTATCTTCCTCAAAGTCCTCATTAATACTTAAACATCAAGAATAACACAATGTGAGCAAAAAATATCGTTTAACTTCCATTAATAACATACGACTACAAATATTTTTTTTTAGCTGTATGGAATATTTTTAGAAAATTTTATGTTTTGTTGGGTATTGATTTCGAAAATGACGCGGCAAATATCATGGCTTTCTTTCTATATATTATTCAAATAAAAAAAATGGAAAAATTATATCGAAAAAACGATAATACCTCAGTAATGATAATTTTTAAACTTACATGTTTTTTGGTACGAGATTTAGTAAGCAATTTAAAAATGGACCGATATATAGAGTGTTCCATTTAAAAGTATTCACTTTTAGACAAAAATATGTCATGTAACTTTAATCCAGTTTTTTTGCAAACTTAATTAATAATTGCAAAAAGTAGAATATGTTTCTATTAGAACGTTTCATTATGAACGCTACGAAAAATTGTATCCATGTAATACGTAGATTTCAAGAAATGTAATATTATAAAAATATTGAGGTTAGCGAAAAAATGGCAATAAGTCGAAAACCCTAAATCTTAGGCCTATACTATGTTATTATTTTTTGACTAAGAATTACAAGGGAATACAAAAGTGTAATAAGATACATGGTGTTCTATTTAAAAAAAAACTATAACTATGATCAGCCATCAAGTTATTGAATACTCTGTATAATACAAAATAATTTTAAAAGGTGCTTCTAATAAGAAGATGTGATAGGAAAAAAACCCGCTTCGTAATATCTTTTGAATAAAGTCACCATCTGTCTTTTCAGTGGAGATGATTCACCTTGTTTATTGAAATGTGTGCTGCTAATTATAATTTAAAATAAAAAAAAAATGTTACACCGAAAAACTAACGAAAACGAATATTGTACTGGATAGAAAATTAATTTTATACAATGTATTGTAAGATTACGTTAGTGTAAGCCACAGAGTGTAGAACATACAACTGTTAAACTGCATAATAAACTTCCAACCAACATAAAGGGATTTACAGTACAGAAATGAGAATAAATTGCGATAATTTCGTTTTACGAGAGTGGGGTTTTCTTGCCAAAATATAGAGAGGGGCATTTTCATTGTTTATTCTTGTCTTTTTTGCTTTTTGAAAGGATATTGTGTCATATATATTATGTAAGATTGTAAAATGATTTTATTATATTAAGATATGACATATTGCTGTGAACCTTGCGTTTAAATAAAATTTATATAATTTATTTATTTATTTGTTAAATAAATAAATAAAATTGAAGTTTGTGCTAGCTCTATAGGCAAAACAGCATAATTCATTATCTCTCGTGGGTTCTACTGTGATTTACTTCTTTCCTTATTTGTTTCACTTTCGTTGTTATTGTGATGTTGTGTGGGATAGGGTTATAAATAATTATGACACCAGATTACTCATGTGAAAAATGTATTATATGCTTATTGATTACAATAGGTAAAATTTATTATTGACTGTATATTATTTATTTTATTTATTTATTTACAATTCTTACAAGTAACAGTTTTCACAATAATATCGTGTTCGTTCATTTAAATATGTATTCAATCAATACAGGGTTTCTTCGCTTTCACTCTTTTCTTACGAAGGCCTGTATATTTGGGCCAAATTATATTGACTTGATAATGAAGGTACTGACTAATCGGCTTTATGCAAACATTCACACGTACTACATAAAGCTTGGATCAATCACCACCCCAGATACATTCATAATGCATCACAAACTAATTGTCTAAACCTCTATTCTCACGGAGACTTTAGATTCTTAGTGCGAAGCGTTTAGGGGTTCCTGTTTATAAAAGTTTGAATATTGTTCAAAGCAGTACTTACTAAGGTCTTTCTTAATGAACACTGGTCCGTTGTGCAAGTATTCGCACACAGTACACTATTAAGACTAATGTTCTTAATTTTTAATTAAAAATTGTGTCCCTATATTTACGTTCTATTATTAGATAACTAAGTATTAAAAGAAATGGAGTGATGAGAGAGAACCTTTATATTTTTGATTGAATTTAATAGTTATAACAATATTATTTACTACTCACTGCGTAGATTCATATAATTCCTCGAATTCTTGTTGAAATTGGTTTTCCATTTTTGTGGATTCTTCTCTCATTGGAATCTTCTATAAATGATGACGCTCACTTTTTGCAAACATGGCGACCAGAAAACAATTGGAAATTATTCCTATAGAAGCGTATAGGCTTCTTGTTTGTTTTTGTGAATTGTTAGGTAATTCTTTTATATTTGTTCTGCGGTAATAATGGTAAGCCTGTAACGACCCCACTTAACCATTATTTGCTCAACACGTAGATGTATTATTTACTTCAAGACACGCTATTACTTTGTTGTGAGTTAGAAGTTTTTAATGTCACAGGAACCAGCTAACAACTAACTAATTTTCTGTTCCGACGCGCTTTTTATAGTTGAAAATAAATGCCACTCGCTATTTGATTGTTTTGCGGACTTTTATTTTTGAATTGTTCGTTGTAGCGCCTCTAGCGGATATCTCGACATTTATGCCTTGTCTCTTCTTCCTCTTGTCGCATTTTTGGTTGGTATTTATTTTAGTATGTTCGATCTTGACATTTGATGTCTTCTACATTCACCAACGACAGTATTTGTTGTTGTTCCATATATTTATATCTAATGTGCAGTAAGTATATTGATATTTATTTTGATGTTTTTCTTACGTTATTTTATTCGTTTATTGCTATCGTAAACATTCATTGTACTTATAAATATATTCATTGCTACTTTCGTTGTTTCGTAGGTACATTCTTCGACCAAGCGCTAACCTTACTCGTATTTTTGTTCTGGTGCTTTTAATCGGAAAGAATGGAAAGAAATTGGATATTGTTTCGATCGTCAGCCCCTCCGCCTGCGGCTTCTCCGTCTGCTCCGTTCTCTCCTTGAACCATCTCACCGTTCGTGGAGAGTTTTGTATGTTTAATATGCTGTAATAAATCATTTTTTTTTATATTAATGCTGCTTATTCCTTTGGTTACAGATGTTCGTTTGTATGTGCACTAAGTTTGGAACCATGAAGAGGATTGCAATTACTCGCATTACAATGAGAATTGATACCTTTGTTGCATACATTAAAAATATTATACGATTTTGTGATGTTCTTAATGATATACTTTATCTTAATATCCTTTTCAACGCAAGTGTATGTATTTTATTTTTAAGTTACTTGAGTGCATTAAGCCTCTTCATATACATTATGAGCATATCTTATTTTATTCTCTGAATATAGTTTAATTGCTTTTAAATGATTGACTCTTATAATTGTTCCGTTAGTTAACATCACTCTTTCACGGTTGTTGGTCTTAAGAGTCTTTCCATTTTTAAATGTAGGTTCTTTGCATAATATACTCAGAGCTCTTTTTGTTCCTAACTTATAGTCAGGTTCTTTATTTTCAAATTTAAATGTTATCTCGGGTTTTTCACTTCTGAAAATAAATATTCATTTGCGTCATTGACTGTTATTGTTGAGGTTTTTCCTCACTTATTTCTAAATGATGTGTATATATATATATATAATATTAATTAAAATACTTATATTCTATGTGCATACCTGTGTTATCGTATGATCGAATAAATATTTATTTTAAAATAAATATTTCTTAAACTATAAGTGAGTTTTCTTATTGCTAATATTGATTTAAATACACGAGTATATCTTAGTGTCAACGTTAATTATATCTACTTCTAACATTTTATGATTATATACAATATTGTTTTAATTTCTAAAGTAAAGTTCACGGCAATATGTTAGCAATTTGGTGTCGCAACAAGTTAAAGAAATTATTTTGTAGTTAGTAGTTCAATATGTATATAATACAAAAACAAGAGACATAAAATAATTCCTTATATATTTTGAATATAACATTATGAAATCTCGTGAAATCTATATAAATCTTCCGTTCTTAAATCTAATGAAGTAATGTTTTAATTATTTGAAGTCATCTATCAATAACGTTGAAAAGGGTCAAAGTTGAAAATGTGCCTAACTTGAGGTTTCATTAAATTGTCAATTTAATAAATTTCAAATATAAACTTTTGACACTTTCTTTTATCATCTAAAACTCACTTTTGCTTTAAATGAAGTGAGAGTTACCAACAATGGTTTTCATTTTAAGCAACATTAAACGAAATGTAATATATCCAATTAATAATTATGTTACCTTCAATATAATGAACTGTTCCAAAAGTAAAATTGTATGCAAAACCCGTTTCCGTTATTCCACTTTGTGTAGTAGCGTAATCGATGAACGTTCTCATTCTAATGAAATAAAGGTCTACTTTTTATGTCAATGATTACCTGAGAGTTGCAAAGGTTTTCCCTTTTCTGTTTTGATATTGTAAATTAACTTACCGCTTCATCTTGTTCTCTCGTTTTAACAATATCCATGCTTTTTCACTGCTCCGTTTTGTCCGAAAGAAAAACACAACGGACTTATCATGTTTCCGAAGACTTCAAACTTACTTTGCCTAACCTTGTAAATTAATGTTTATGTTGGCAAAATTAAATTTGATACTCTAGCGACTTTATCGCTTGTGTTGGTGAATGTCTTGTATTAAATTACTGCTGTTGGAGGAATGCAGTGGGATTACAAATGCTTGTGGTTGTTTCTTTGTTACCCTAGTGATTTTCAACGTTAAAGAAATATTCGCATAATCAAAAAACCTCTTTCTATACCTTGCAGATTTCATAAGTTACAAAAATTAGTAACTTTTATTGTTAATTCAGATATAGTGTTTAATAGTTTTGTAATTAATGATATCAGGTTGTAATACACTTTCAATGAGTAATTATGTTTTCACTGTTAATTAGTTTTATGTCGAAATTAGTAGTCTACCATTTCTGATAGCTAAATTTCAGGTATCAATATAATAATAATAATTATAATTGTTAACTATTCTATTATAATATATAAAAGCCATTCGAGTGATCCACTCTAATCGCCTGAGTTGAAATAGCTTAACCGAACGGGCAAAATCGACTCGAATTGGTTACACGGGGGGAAGAACTCGTCTCTGGATATGGGGAATTAAAAGCTGTCGTTCGGCGTGGGTGTACGGGCGACTTTAAATTTCCGGCCGAAAGAAGAGATTTTCCTTCTAAGTGGAGCATGTGCAGAGATATGGGCTTCTAAAGGGGAGCGTACACTCTATGTTGTAACAGGAAAATGGCTTATGTTATGACGAATTCCCACGACAACCGATAAAAATCGTAAAAATGTCAGGCACGCGGAAGAATTGCAAAAGTTTCACTTTGACGAAGAAATTTTATGCTATATAGGTTTAGCGTGCTGATAAAGGTGCAGAATATGAAAGTACGGACTTTTCCGCAACGATTGAGTGCTGTGTCCACGTGCCAAGTCTTTCGCTGTCGAAGGTACGACTCATTTAAAGCAATTCTGCAGGGGAATGCGGTTAGAAAATCTCGCAATGACGAGTTGGCGAGACCGTGTCATTAATTCAAACGGACGTATTATTTTGACAGCTTTATGGAGAAGTTTAAATTTTTGTGATCGATCGAGATTTTCTAATAACGATGAAAGGTATTAATTTACAAATAATGCATAATATTGTCACACGAATCCCGATTCATAATTATCAGATAGATTAGTGTTTTAGTGGGTAGGCCAAGTTGCAGGGTCCCACACTATCAATCAACTATTGATATCCATAAAGGATTTTTCCCCTCATAGAAAAAAAAACTATTCTATATACAAGACCAGTAATAAAAACATCTAGTGCCTCTTAACAAAGAAGAGAAACAAAAATTAATTGGCCGTACACATATACATATTTGGTAGACATTGTACCTTTTTGTGATTTACTCTTAATGTCAACTTTTAACATATGTTTTACGGTGCCCCTTCCCCTACTGGCGCTTCTCTTTGGTAAACGTCTACTTACGCTGAATTCCTATGCGCCTGAACGGTACACAGCCTTACCTGCAGTTCTTAAATATCACAGGGAAGTAGAAAAATCCAAGACGTTTAATGTGTAGATACCCCATTCCTACTTTTGTCGCGGTTAATAGTAATCGCCATTATGTTTTGTGCGAAATAATTGCTAATATTTGAATCAGTGCTTAGTGAAAGACTAAAAAGACAAGCGAAAACAGTGTCTACCGCTCATCGGTATTACTCATCGGTTATTCTTTACGGTACGTCATTAGCTTTTACTTAACATGCTATTACTTATCATGAGTTTCTTTCTGTAACGGAGTAAAATCAATAAAGGTTGATGGCATTTGATTATTTCATACAAATATACAATTACTTCATCAAATGTGTAGCAAAATATTTTCCAGGCATTCGCCGCGAATCTTATATTAATTATGCATATATTAGAATTACATTCAAAAACATGTTAAAATGGGACTATTAACGGATTGGTTTTTCATAGTATTATTAGCTAGTACTCGGTTAGTGAATGCACAACCAAAGCATGAATCAGGAATAGCGGGATTAATTACCCATTGGTTAGTGAATGCACAACCACAGTAGTAATTAGGCAACATGCGAACAAGTAGACGTACGACTAAGCAAGTTACTTTATATTGAAAATGCTTTGACGTTTATAGGAAACCGAACGTATTTTTGAATATAAAGCATGCATTTGTCACATAGACATCTTATGGTAATGTACACCTCGAGAGCATATGTATGTCACGACATCAGACCATTCTTAATGTCACGTAGGCCCCTATAATGCTATTCCCTTCAAAATAGCTAAATACAATACGTATGTTTTGTATAAAAATTCCGATCTTACTAAAAAGATCATTAACAATAGTATTTAATATTTAGAATTTCGACATTTTTATACACGGCAGATCGAAAGTTCATTAAAATATGACCAGTAAAAGGACATGAGATTTATTGATTAAAGCCAAGTGGTAGTCACTTAATAGTAATGTTAGACACTAATCGCATCTGCATAAAGTGTAGAAAATGCATCCCCCAGGATAGTTCAGGTATATGCTTCCATGAATTCATTGAGATTGACCTGTGTATTAAATAATAGATGTGAAGGTATTTGGAATGTGCAGCGCTCAATCAAATCAAATAAAACAAATGCCTGCATTTTGAACTTCTTGGATTTTTAATGCATATTAGTAATCCTGGCACAAACAATTCAACATAAATTAAATATGATACTACCTAAGAATTGCAGAGTATTACTATAAATCTAATATTCAATGTTCTTAATAAATTATATTTTAATTATTTAGTTATTAAATTGAGATCTAGGACAATTAGTATGCCATTGCCACCTCCTCTTAAGCTTGTATGTGAATAAACCTTAGACACAAGCATAATAATAGCTTTTATCCACTCATTAAGAAAAACAGAATTGTGGACACAAACATTATAAGTTAAAATAGGCAGTAGATCCGGAACACAAAAATGTAAAGCATCAGTTTCAATATCAACAGCACCATAATATTTAGATTTAGATTTAGATTTTAATCATTTGTAAATAGAAATAGAAATAAATATTTTATTTGATCATCTGTACATATAATATAGATACAAACACCAAATGGAATGAATGAAGCAAATTATTTTATATAGCAGATTCATCACATAATTTAAAGGTATTATACACCATTTTAAGATGCAATAAGCGTTGGATAAGTCTATCTTCCTTTGTAGGTGCAATTGCCTAACAACTTCTTCGAAATAGTTGCTTCTGAATAAAACTAGAAAGAATATACTCTATTAATCACAAAAATTCACCAACGACTATTGGAATAAAACTTTATGAAAAGAAAGTTTATTATCAATTCAATCAATTAAGTATTTTATACAAACTATAACTGGGTTTTTTAAAAAATATTTATTACTTTCTATTTTTTCTGCGAGTGATCCTCTGAAATTATGGCTAACTATATAAATGATGCAATTTACCAGACGAACGTATTTTATTACAACAATTTAAAAGCTATTCTAATTCCATTTATCCTATATTTGCATGTATAATTAGCAGCAGCTTGAAGTGAATAACTTTGAGAGTATTGTTCTAAACTTTTCTCGAATAGTGTAAGGTAACATTAATTGTTAGAGCAGCATTGAATAAAAGTGCCTCGGTAATTACGATTAGAATTAAAAAGTCATTTAAGACATTCCTTCATTATATTTGAAATAAAAGTATAAAACACACACATTTTAGTGAAAGGAATATTTTTTATAACAACCTGTACTCTAAGTACTTGGCACCTCCACCAATAATTTTAAAAATTCTGAGATGATTATTTAATATAAACGTAATATTAAGTAAATTTTCTCTCTTTATACAATTGCAGCATTAACACTTTCAATTAATCGGCGCCTCCGCCAATAATTACACAACATAATTTTATTGAATTTCCTAATGCGCAGATATTTGAAAAAGGACACATGTTGTGCAAGTCTGTATTACTACTACTTTCTTGTCAACGGCAAGCGTTGCATTGTTATATATAATGAGTCCCTTCTAACAACCCAGCAAGAATTAAACTTATTTAAACTTTCCTATATATTTACTTTCCAAAAAAAAAAAAAAAATTTCAAAGAAGCCAAAACAATTAGAGGACGACGCTTTATGCTCTGTTTATCTTGTAGCTTTTCGTTTGAAACCACTTTCAATATATTAAAAAAGTTCTTTATCTCAATTCTGTCTACCCTTTGTTAGACTTGGCAAATAGAAAACTTACTAGACTACGCACTGAATAATGTCTTCTTTATTTGTCTTTTAGTAATAGATTATCTAAATAAATATTCAGCACAAGTTTGGTACCTACTTTTTTATTTAGTACATCTCAAAGTAAAGAAAATTGGATAAAATGTTACAACTAGTTACTTCTAAAATATTTTTATATTGATAACATTTTTCCATAACATCGATCTATTAATATTTCGTACTCGATCATTTATAAAATATTAAAACCCGTCGTTTAAAACAATTGCCAGTACTTCTGAAGAAGGGATTTTACATCATTGTTATAATGCCCAAAATATGAATACGTTTTAATATGCTTGATTATAGTGGACCCAGAGAGAGAAACTAGTATGTGAATGGATGAGCAATTGATGGTACAAGAACTATAAAATATCAATGAATATAAACATTAAATTGTTTGAAAAACTGTTCATATAAATATTCATTCATCTTCAAATGCTTTTTAACGCGCTTAAGAAATGATGAATGAATAAGTTGACCACCTATATTTCTAAATATTTGTCGAATATATTCCCGCATAGCTTCTTTTGTATTTACATGTATACTGTATATTTGATGTTTTACTTAACTCTATATTAAAAATCTAATTTTTTTATATCAAAGATTTAGCCGGCTAGTGAATAGGGCGTCCACGGGCTGCCACTTTTCTGGTAATATTTAAATTGAAATATTTCGTGCCGGCCTATCATCCGACCAACAAAAATTCTTTCATGAATTTATGCTTCACCTATGCTGATTATTATCTATTTACTAGTAATATAAGGGTTTTCATTAAATAATAATTAAAATTTCTTCTATATGGAAAGTAGTTTCACCCGTAAATAACACGTTATCAAAAGGAATTGCCTGGATATTAACTTTAGCACTCAAGGCAAAACACTCACCCAGATTTAAAATAATGGGTCCGTTATTTAATATTTAAATATCTTTACTACGGTGCCACGTAAGAAATATCAAGAGGCATGTGGCAATAATAATAATATAGTGCTGGGTAAATTAAAAATTTTAAATGCAAAATAGTTACAAATAAAGCCTCCGAATAAGTCACAACCTCTATATCCACCTACCTGCTATACTCGTCACATAGGCTGCCGAAACTCAGTGAAGATGGGATGGGTCGAAACGTTGTAAAGCTAACTACAAAGATGGTATTAAAAAAGGTGGAAATAGGTGGAAACAACTCAGCAATAAAACAAACCAAATTCAAACTACAAGATCTAAATTTAATTACCACATAAAAAAATAGGGTATTCAAATATATATGGCTTTACAAACAAAAAAAAAAGGGTCGAAGTTGAAAACATAAACAAATTCATAAATGTGAAATACTTGAAATTTAGTGCTATAAGATTTTAAATAAAATTAAAAAAACAAATGAAATAGAATTTGAAATATGCCTCTAAACATACAGCGATCGTGGTGGTACACCCTGTATATCAAAATATAGCATTAAGCAAAAATCCGTGGGGATATAAAAAAAACAAGGGTGCACCAGCCGACTCACACTGTATATATATTTTCCTTACAAACAAAGACTTTAAATATAATAAATTTTAAACAGCAGTAAATTTTAAAAAAAAGTAAAATGTTATGCAAGTAGCAGAAATGATAAAATTAACAAATTCGATAATCAGAGCAAGACTATAGTTAAAGATATTACAATCAGAGAAACATCTCTGCAAGTTACGAAAAATTTACAAATTTACCCGCTCATATAAATATATATATATAATGTGGGTCAAACGACCACTTAAATAATTAAAAATATTAATCAATTACCTAAAGTCCTATTTACAGTGTCTATTCCTGCTTATTACTCATGTAAAATTACAATATGTATAACATATGCAACGATTAATTGAAATCACTCCGTATATTAACAAAATAAACTAAATTTACTCACAGAATTAACTTCAAAATTTAAATTCACTCTGTATATTTACTAATGAAATTAAATATACTCTCTGAAGGAAAAACAAAAGTTACAGAATTTAATTTAAAGGCAAACACCCTAATGGGTGACACTTATGCAATGAAACCTACTAATTATAATTATTATTATTACCAAAAAAAAACTATTTACATTAGTTATAAACTTAGCTGTGTCTAAATGTAGTCTCCATTAATGGAACCGCGGAAAAAGCAGAATCGACCCGTGCTCCAGAAGGAATTGTTCAGATCCCAAATAACATCATCATACAACATCAAATAAAAAAAAGAAAGGGGGAAAGGTTCATAAGTCACCAACATTTAACGCCTACAGTTTTCCCTAATTATAAAGATTAATTAGTTCGGACGGAAAATATCAAAACAGAAAATGAAACAATAAAGTTAAGAAAATAAATCATTAACAGTTCCAAATCAATTGAAAGATAAATAATTACCTGACTAATTGTTCTTATAGAACCCTCCAAACGTGCAATTCAGGAAGTCAAGCAATAATAATTTTTCGATGCCACGTGCAAATCAACCAGAACTCCGACTTTGCCGAATCAGGGGAAAATCGTCCTTCTAATAATCCAGAAACATATATCCACGTCTTTCCAGACAGTATTTATTTCACAATCATTCGTCGCTGATACGATGTTAACAGATTTGCCAATATATATATATATATATATATATATATATATATATATATATATATATATATATATATGTATACCTGTTAAGTTGTGACCTCCGTTATGTTAATGAGGCGACCTAACTTCCGTCTCTACCGATTATGTGAGGCTCACAAAATTGATTTATATATAGTAAGGGGGATCCAAATATCAAGTTTGTCAAAAGAGGGGTAACATTTTTTACATTAAAATTTTTGGATATAAATAAAACACGAGATGACCTCCGTATATATGCGTATACAATATTAATAAATGCTACTCAGTGACTTCAAGCAATGTTGCCACTTCGTGGACGCCAGATCGTGCAGCGAGTATCCAGTGTTTACTTTTAATAAATAACGTTCATTATTCCTGATATCGTACTGAGTGCTCGCATGCTCGACTGAAAGTTGGAAGTATAAAGACTAATAAATGTGTTTTAATTTATATGTAATTGAAGAAAATCTGTATTTGAAACACTGTGATTTAAAAGTCAGCTACTCTAATAGGGCGTCTCTTAGCGCTGCCTTCCACTATATCTATAAACAGTAGTCAAATAAATAAGTATTTATTTAATAAAACTAAATATATTCAAATATACATATTTAAAACTTTATTTAAGGCAGATTTTACAATATAAACAACAATATACAGATACATGGTAATTATAAAAAGCTTAATGTCAGTAATTCATTTTTTGTAAAATTTAATAAATTGTTGTTGTATCTTTGATTTAACAATTATCATAAACCTATTCGTTTTAGTTTTTTGAAGGAACCTTTTAATTTCTTCACCTGGTGGCCAGGTACCTTTTTCAATATACGACATAAATTTCTTTTCTAACAACTCGACTTCATCTTTTTTCCAATCTAAAACAGAATTAAAAATGAGGTGTGAGCACCACACAACTTTCTTATACGATATGCGTTCCGAAATGTGCATACAGAAGTTGATCCCAATCAAGTTATAAATTCTGAATTTTCTTATCAAAATAAAGCTCTGAGTATAAATGTTACTTCCAAATTTGGATTTTTTTTATACACAAATATCCCAAATCCAATTGAAAGTAATTTTATTCTTTTAATAAATAAACTTCCGGTCCGAATTTTGAAATTTTTTATACAAAAATTGTTGCAATTTGAACTATAAATACTATTGTATTATTAATAAATCTGTATAGAATGCAAGAGTTGGGAGATATTTGCAAAAAACTACTATATCATAGGAGAAGAAGATATACTTCCGGTCAAAATTTTTAAAATTTCCTTTATACAAAAATTGTGCAAAATCTAGCTCTAAATACTTTCACACAAAAAGAAATACTTCCGGTAGAAATTTTGAAAAACTGTGTTGATAAAATCTTTTTTTTTTAGTATTTTTGTATTCTTTATAAATTTGTTTAAACTTAGTACTTGAGGAGATATAAATAATTTTGATTTTTTGACTGAAGTAAACAACTACTTCCGGTCTACCGATTTTACTGAAAATCTAATCAGACCTCAAAAAGATGATTATACTCGTAAATCTATAGATTTCTCTGCCTGGCATAATTTAATAAGTAAATTCTTTTGAGGCTTGAAGAGTTTTTATATTTACTTAATAAATATCCCAACAACAGCGAAATTATTGGGTGACCAACCATCCATAAATACATCTTAATAAATAAGAATAAAAACTCGTTTTTTACAACTACTTCTTCAGTGTTGAATTTCTGAATTGTATTAAACACTTTCCAACATATTCGGTCCAAAACTTTATATTTTATGAAGAAAATATATAACATATCCTTAATATTCCCAATCTTCAAACACTGAACGCGTACATGGCGTTCTAAAAAAATAACTAAAACATTGAATTCACATAATATAAGTAAAAAACAATCGTATTAGCGAAGCGACAAAAAACGGTTCAAACAGTAATCATTTTTATCTAATATTTAATGGTTATATATTTAACTTGTTAAAACTGGAGTTCAATTTCAAACAAAAATTGGAAATGTATGGGAATCGGATTTTACACTTCTAATATGCATATAAATGGCGAATTTATTACATTTTAACCTACATTAACTTTTTCTGATAATATGGTAGATGTCTTTAGTTTGTCACCAGAGTTGTTTGGCATTTTTGAATTAGGAGATAGTCTGAAGATATCTCTTTGTTCAATTTAATTGACTCTTGGTAAGATATTTCTACATCAGAATCTCCATTTGCTGAATCGTTTATAATAGTTTCCGAATTAATTGAGGCACTTCTCGATGAATGGAGATTTGTATCAAGAAGTTCCATGTTTTCATCAATACTGCTTAATGACCTTTTGCTCCAGGTGTCTACTAAGCTTCTGATAAATATGGTCTGAGGTGTACTTTTTGTATTATTTAATAAGAATGGTTTGCTAATATCTCCAACTAAAGTCTCCGTGCAGTCTGGGACATATTTTCAATATTAGTGGCTCGTAGTATATTAAAATGAGTATTTTCTATCCTTTCCTATTAGTATTTGATCAGTAGTTTAAAAAATGTAATATCATATGCAATACGACAGGTTAAATAATTAAAAACAAAATAATTACTTATTTAAAACATAAACTAATTTCCGAGAACATTCGAAACTTCCTATTTAAATTAGGACACTTATTTTATCTGATCCACAATCGGTTCCATTTCAGTCACATATACAGGACAACTTGTACTTAATAATAATAATAAGAAGAAGAAGAACTTTAATTATTCTAATAAAACTGAGTAGGTACCTATATAAAATATGTCTCCGGATTTTGTGTTTGAAAATATTAATATGGCTTCCTTCGCATATATTATTCAAAGTAAAATATTCGTATGGAAAATTTATATTCGATCACATTATTTATTTACTTTAATAATTGCTAGTAATTAATAAATACTAGGACACTTCACATACATATACTTTTTTAGAACTGAAATTATTAGCTTCAAAATATAAATCGTTTCTTTTTCTTTTTTTTACAAGCATCGGAACTAATATTCTCGTTAATTTCATTATGTTGTTGTTTCTTATTTTTCCTACAAAAAAAGAAAAAAAAGTTAATAGTATATTTGATTATATAATTACCTAATGTGTCTATAATACTTACCTGCGTTAACAGCCATTTCGACTATCAAACGACTTCTATTCATTTTTATTACACGTGAAACTGTACGCATGAGGGGAGAACGAATACTATACATTCTAACTTTCAAACTGAATTTCGAGCACAAAATAGCAATGTTGCAATTTTCAGAGGAGACAAAATACTCTCCAAATAACGGAGGTAACTACGAGCGAGTCGTGATTATATATGAAATCGACACTAGCGCCAGTGATCTATGCTTGAACTAAAATAAAATTCTGCGGGTAAAGGGGGTCAAAATGACCTCAAACAAAATTTTTGATATTAAGCAGCTATCCCCCTCTAGATTACGTTAGCGTTAAAAACAACGCGATACGTTATTATAACCTAGCTAGCTTACTTTTATTCAACATAGTGCCATTTGCTTATATCACACCAAGGGCAAACTAGCCGGTTATAGAATTTGTCTTCTGAATGTCGCCAAGACACCAAAATACGCACTCCTGGCTGCCTATATGTTCAGGCTTCAATGTTATGATCTGGTAAAAGTACGGCCGTTGACCTTAATGTCAACTTGTTCGGGCAGTTTAAAATAAATCAAAATTATGGTGGTTTTAGTGTGGTGCCTTGGGACAAAAGACCTATTGCTCACAGCAGACTCAGCGGAGAAAAACGTGAGTACTTCTTATTGTTTTAATATGATTCGTTACTCTTGAATATACTACTTTCTCTATCTCACTGTCAAACGGTAAAGGTAAACAAAAAAAAACACACGGTTAGAAATTCATTTGAAAAGTACATAACAATTAACTTTTATTTCTGTTAAAACATTATTAAATCATATCAAACGAATAAACAATTCAGCAATTAAATTATGGTCACAATTGATACACATTATTGTCTAATATTAATTACAAATTCACAAAGTCTATGTACATAAATAGTATACAAAATGAATACGTGTCGATGACCTCTATAAGTCACGTATGAAATTAAGCAAGAACGTTTGTACGTTCCTAGTCCCTGAATTAACAATTACAATCCCAGAATATTCCGTTAAAGAAAAACATAAATAAAATGATGTTTGAAATAAAATACGGATGATCAGGTTTGCTTAAATTATTTTACAACTAAATTTTGTATGTTACCCTGCTCGCAGAAGAATCCTTTATAAATTTGTCGCGGAAAATAATTTCAATCGGTACGGACTTTTGCGCGTCTATTCGGTGAATTATTATTATATCTTTGTTTATGCTACAGAGCGCGGACAATGTATTGAATTTATACGCGCGTTACAAACAAAATTCGAAATCTAACATTTCTGAAAATGAAATACAAATAATAAATACAGAGATATATATATAGTCACGACATTTATAGCCTGACTCGGACGGGAATTATAGGTAGTAGCGGTAAAAATGTCTATTCCTTCACGACCCCTGGTCTGAATGAAAAAGACACCTTCGGACGGGTTTTAGCGGATTTTTGAAACGATTATTCCACGGCACAGAAAGAGGCCTGAATATAATACGTTTCTAGGATAAACACCTAACTTTCCCACGCCATCAAGGCTGAGTAAAGAAAGGTAAAGGCAGCAGAAGGATAGGAGAATAAAATGGAAGAGACACACTTGCCGGTGTCTTTATATATCCGTAAACCCCCCTATTTCTGTAGGAAAAACCCGTTTAAAATATACAATTTGCGCGCGACTACGAGCATGACGTATACATTCGGTACTCTTATATTGAAAAATAAACAAATAACATGAATGATCGTTACAAATGAATACATATACAGGTCCGTCCAAAACATTTTATACAATATTTGAACAAAATAACTCACATTCTTTTAATTTAATGTTGCCAAATAAATTAATAATGAACTAAAAATGTTAATTTGTGCAATTAACGAGGAACTTCGTTACAGCCCCCTCCTTAAAAGTAAACAATGAACCCTAACAACTAACTATCAAAAGTACAGAAACGGAAAATTAAAATTTAAACAATTAATTCTTGAAAGTCTATCATCTTAAAAATTAAAAAACTAACTCTTGACAGTTTATCATCACTCACGATGTCTATGACGCACACACTATCACTGATCGTTCTGTCTTTTCAGATTTGCGTGGTGGATTTCAGCTTCCCTGCGAGTCATCACGACGCTCACTCCGTCGACCCGCATATGGACTGGTGCTGGTATCGCCTCGGACAATTACATGCGTCGAAAATTTGATACAGGCCTCTACTGTCGGAATTATCATAGCGGTTGCAGTGATTTTTACTCTGGCGGTTTCCATATGGACAAACACTTCGTGCGGCGGATTGCACGAAGTACGAGCTCTAGATGGTGTCATGAGCAAATACTTGGTACGGCGGGTTGTACAAAGTATGAGCTCCGGATGATGCCTTGGAACAAAACACCTGGTGCGGCGGATTGCAGCAAGTACTAGTCCAAAACATCCCTCACAGCCTCCTGCGGAATTGGAGGTAGGAGATCGGTATGGAGCTCGTCGGCGGACGGAATCTTTATGTCTTTCACATGGACCTTCACTGGCTTTCGTCTGTTTGGTATCTGTAACATAAGAATAGACGGAGACAGGATCTGGATAACTTTAGAGGGACCTTCAAATTTCGGAGCAAGTTTTGCGGTAAACTTCTTAGAGGCGTCGGATAAACTATGGGTCTGGTGGTATACCCATTGATCCCTTTAGAAGACTTTTACTTCACGCAGGTTCACGGTAGGAGAATTCTTCCAGCCCTCACTACAGGCCTACTTTGCCTCTGGAACGCTCGAGCCAACTTTATCCTGACGATCTTGAAAAAGTCGTCCAATTTCGACAGTTCTTGAGCCAATTCTTCGGTATTCGGTCGAGCAGGATCCATCAACTGCCCATCAGCGGTTCTTCGCAGAGAGCTCGGCGGCATGAGTTCTCTACCAAAGTTAAGAAAGGCAGGTGTGAATCCTGTAGACTCATGTTTAGCGGTGTTGATGGCGAAAACGAACTGAGGTAGGTATTGGTCCCATTCTCTATGATCTTTATTGATGTATTGTGCAATCATAGGTCCTAATACCCTATTTGTCCTTTCCACAGGATTCGATTGCGGAGCATACGGAGCATTAAATTTTATCTTGACACCTAATCCATTAAAATAACTGGTGAAACTGTGACTGGCAAATTGCGGACCATTGTCAGCCAACAGGATCTTCGGACAACCAAAACGATAGATTACCTTTTCCTTCAGTGCCTGGATGACGGTTCGTGATGTGGCAGAGCGTAGCGGCTGGCACTCTACCCACTTCGTGAATCGATCATGTATTACCAATAATGAAGTATATCCTCTCTTGGAACGCGGAAAAGGTCCGAGGAGGTCCACACTCACTTGTTCCCATGGACAATCAACAGGTGAGAATAACATCTGGCCTAGAGGTTTTCCCTGATTAAATTTATAATGTTTACAGGATCGACATCGATTGACGTAGCGGCGGACATCTCTGAACATCCCTGGCCAATAATATAACGAAGCGGCTCTCGCTATACTTTTGGCGACCCCAAGATGTCCAGCTTCAGGAGCGTCATGGATTTCTTTCAGGACGTCGTTTCTATCAGGCGTAGCTACACACAATTTCCACGCGCGCACTCCCTCGGTATGTTGTGTATCAGGTATGTGTCTGTACAAATTACCATTCTCCAATCGGTATTCTTGATGTTTTTCAGGATCTGACTGAACGTCCGAAACCTTCTTGTTATACCAAGAACAAGACGTTTCTTCTAACAAGGCACAGGTATCTTCATCGGTTTCGTGTTTGAAAGGAAGCGGTGCTCGGGACAGGGAATCGGCTAAATTATTCATCGCTCCTTTACGGTATTGAATGACAAAATCATACTGTTGTAAATCAACAGCCCATCGACTGAGTCGTCCTGACGGATTCTTCAAGTCATTCAGGAATCTTAAACATTGGTGATCGGAAATAACGGTGAATTGGTAAAATTCTAAATAGTACTTAAATTTTTTGATACCCCAAACGACGGCAAGAGCTTCTTTCTGGGTCGTCGAATAATTTAATTCTGCCTTACTTAAAGTCCTACTGGCATAGGCAATCACTCTTTCGGCACCCTCTATTATTTGTATTAAAACGACTCCCAAACCTTTCTCACTGGCGTCGGTATGCAATTGGAATGGTTTGGAGAAGTCCGGACACGCGAGAACTGGGCTCTCTGTCAATGCTCTCTTTACGGCGGCGAATGCGGCGTCTTGTTCCGTCGTCCATTCCCAACGCACATCTTTTTTAATTAATTTTATGAGCGGAACGGTAAGTTGTGCGAAATTCGGTACGAACCGACGGTACCATGACGTTTGTCCCAGAAAACCACGTATTTCTTTCTTGTTTCGCGGCGGCGGTACATTTAATATAGCAGCGATCTTGTCCGGGTCTGTACGGATTCCGTCCGGTGTTACAACATGACCTAAATATTTTATGTCCTGTTTGGCAAAAGTACATTTGTCTGGTTGTAGTTGAAGGCCTGCTTCCCGTAAACGCGCGAAAACATTACTTAAATTTTTCAAATGCTCTTCAAAAGTCTTGCCTAAAATAATAATATCGTCCAGATATACAAATGCGTACTCCGCCATTTCAGGACCTATCACCGAATCTAATAGGCGTTGGAACGTCGCTCCCGCACTATGCAATCCATACGGTAATGACACAAAATGAAATAGGCCCTTTCCCGGAATTGTAAAAGCTGTCACGGGTCTGCTATCTTTTTCTAATTCCACTTGCCAGTACCCACTTTTAAGATCAAGCGTCGAAAAATATTTACTGTCGCGGAGTTTATCAAGAATATTTGAAATGTACGGCAAAGGATATGAATCTTTAATTGATACGGAATTAATTTTGCGGAAATCGACACAGAACCGAACGCCACCGTTCTTTTTTGTGACCACGACGATAGGAGAACTCCACGGACTGTTACTGGGTTCTATTATACCGTCTTGTAGCATCTTGTCCACTTCGGCGTCGATTAGTGCTTGCTTCTTTGGGTTACATGGATAATAACGTTGTTTTATTGGGGCGGTATTCGGTTGCAAACGGATTGTGTGACGTATTAAATTCGTCCGACCAGGCACGGTAGTAAATTTACTTAATTCTTGATCAAGGAATTTTTTTAAAGCGGTCTCGTGGCGGTCCTGTACCTCGGAGATCCCACAGCTCGCGGCAAAGACTGCATTGTCTCCCTTAAAGTACAGTTTCCTTTCGGAAAAATCGAGAACAGCCCCAATTTCCTTGAGAAAGTTAATTCCGAAGATAACTGAGCACGGGCTCTTCGGCATAATTACAAAATTTACGTCTGTAGTTCGGCTACCCATGCGGACCGGTAACAAAACTGAGCCAGGCGATTCTATAACGTCTCCATTTGCGAGGCGGACTTTAGATTTTTTATTTAAAACACGTTGTTCATCATTTTTCGACAACCGGGCAACTAGCGATTCGGACAAAAACGATGAAGTCGCTCCGCTGTCCACGAGGGCTCGTAAATTCTGGTTATGTATGTGTACACGGATCCAGACGCGATTGTCTGGCACTGTCGAGTCTTTGATACATGTGTTTGCGGGTTCAGGCGGTTTTACTGCTTGCGGACGGTCTTTGCCTGCAGACCGCCCTTCTCGGCGTTTCCCTGGCATCGGCAGTCAACGGAACGTACATTTAACTTGCCACACCGTGAACAAAACATTTTAAATGGGTTACGGCAATAACCACGCGTATGTCCCTCTCGGCCACATCGCCAACAACGGTTTTCCGGGTGTGATAATTTTTGTAACGGCGACGGCGGTACAGGAAATTGTCGAGGCTTATTATCCTGGGCGGCATATGACAAATGATGCGAACGCGAAGTACTTGGTTTATCGCTGGGCGGGCGTTCCGGCGCTGATAGCGTACTTTCTTTCTTACAAAAGCGCGCCTGCTCTTCCAGCAGTAATTCGTAGTCGGCAGCGAGTTTAGATAATTGTCGGAGGGATTGTATCGCGTCCCTATGTATATACATCCGGTAACTAGGTGACATGTTACCGTATACACGTTCCAATTTATCACCATCGGACATATCTTGGCCGCGTCTCATTAACGTTAATATGGCGGTTAAATAATCTTTAAAAGATTCCTTTGGTTTTTGCAACCGAGCGCGTATTTCTTCTTCGATTGAAAAATTATACCGAGGCGGAAGATATTGAAGTTTAAAGTCCTCTAAGAACTCGTCCCATGTACCCCATAAAGTTTTATTATTCCGGAGCCAAAGCAGTGCTTTGTCTCTAAAAAGCTCAGGCAATGCATGTAGCATATGTTCGTCTTTAATCCCGTAACATACTTGGAGTTCTTTGACTCTTTCCAGGAAAAATACAGCGTCCGAGCTGCCATTAAAATGAATCCCCCATTTCCTTATTTGAGCACAGATTTCCGCGGAAGAAATCTGAACGTTAGTGTCCCTTTGCGGTGGAGTGTTTCCCTTATTCGTTGAACCCGTTTTGCCCTCTTTCAGAAAGGTGCTAATGCGTTTACGTACGTCCTCGACATTACCGGTAGCGTCTAACCCTAAAGATTCTGCTGCGGCATTTAAATCCTCTTTTTTCAAAGTATATATCCACCCAAGAGGGTTTGGATTTTTGCCTTTGTCCCCTTCAGTCATTTTATAATTTATAATGTACAAAATAAAAATAAAATAATAATAAAATAAAAATGTATTGTAGTTGCAATTTATTCTCCTATCCTTTTACTCCCTCACAATTAATAAAGAATATGTACGTTTTACTATCCTTTAATTAAAAACTTATCTCTATGTATGTACATAAAAATGTGTATCAATTTTCCTATCTTATTATTTAAAAAATAATTATACATGTATATCTGGCGGAAAACTGTGAAATTATTCATACAGTTTTATTAAATGCGGCGGAATTTAATTTTTTAAATCTCTTAAAACACGGCCAAACGTTCTGGGCGCCATCTATAACCTAGCTAGCTTACTTTTATTCAACATAGTGCCATTTGCTTATATCACACCAAGGGCAAACTAGCCGGTTATAGAATTTGTCTTCTGAATGTCGCCAAGACACCAAAATACGCACTCCTGGCTGCCTATATGTTCAGGCTTCAATGTTATGATCTGGTAAAAGTACGGCCGTTGACCTTAATGTCAACTTGTTCGGGCAGTTTAAAATAAATCAAAATTATGGTGGTTTTAGTGTGGTGCCTTGGGACAAAAGACCTATTGCTCACAGCAGACTCAGCGGAGAAAAACGTGAGTACTTCTTATTGTTTTAATATGATTCGTTACTCTTGAATATACTACTTTCTCTATCTCACTGTCAAACGGTAAAGGTAAACAAAAAAAAACACACGGTTAGAAATTCATTTGAAAAGTACATAACAATTAACTTTTATTTCTGTTAAAACATTATTAAATCATATCAAACGAATAAACAATTCAGCAATTAAATTATGGTCACAATTGATACACATTATTGTCTAATATTAATTACAAATTCACAAAGTCTATGTACATAAATAGTATACAAAATGAATACGTGTCGATGACCTCTATAAGTCACGTATGAAATTAAGCAAGAACGTTTGTACGTTCCTAGTCCCTGAATTAACAATTACAATCCCAGAATATTCCGTTAAAGAAAAACATAAATAAAATGATGTTTGAAATAAAATACGGATGATCAGGTTTGCTTAAATTATTTTACAACTAAATTTTGTATGTTACCCTGCTCGCAGAAGAATCCTTTATAAATTTGTCGCGGAAAATAATTTCAATCGGTACGGACTTTTGCGCGTCTATTCGGTGAATTATTATTATATCTTTGTTTATGCTACAGAGCGCGGACAATGTATTGAATTTATACGCGCGTTACAAACAAAATTCGAAATCTAACATTTCTGAAAATGAAATACAAATAATAAATACAGAGATATATATATAGTCACGACATTTATAGCCTGACTCGGACGGGAATTATAGGTAGTAGCGGTAAAAATGTCTATTCCTTCACGACCCCTGGTCTGAATGAAAAAGACACCTTCGGACGGGTTTTAGCGGATTTTTGAAACGATTATTCCACGGCACAGAAAGAGGCCTGAATATAATACGTTTCTAGGATAAACACCTAACTTTCCCACGCCATCAAGGCTGAGTAAAGAAAGGTAAAGGCAGCAGAAGGATAGGAGAATAAAATGGAAGAGACACACTTGCCGGTGTCTTTATATATCCGTAAACCCCCCTATTTCTGTAGGAAAAACCCGTTTAAAATATACAATTTGCGCGCGACTACGAGCATGACGTATACATTCGGTACTCTTATATTGAAAAATAAACAAATAACATGAATGATCGTTACAAATGAATACATATACAGGTCCGTCCAAAACATTTTATACAATATTTGAACAAAATAACTCACATTCTTTTAATTTAATGTTGCCAAATAAATTAATAATGAACTAAAAATGTTAATTTGTGCAATTAACGAGGAACTTCGTTACAGTTATGACCTCCGAAAATGGAAGACAGTCCGTCATATATGAAGTGTGAACGTCTAGAGTTTATCCGTTTTTGAGGTGACATAATACTTCAGATACATATATATATATATATATATATATATATATATATATATAGTAGTATAAGTTGCTTGTACTTGTACAATGTATGTTGATATCATCTGATATATCTATATATATATATACATATATATATATATATATGACGTTGTGGTTTTCCGGGTTTGGAACCGCGTAGTATTTGCTC
This sequence comes from Amphimallon solstitiale, assembly GCA_963170755.1. Lineage (NCBI taxonomy): Eukaryota > Metazoa > Arthropoda > Insecta > Coleoptera > Scarabaeidae > Amphimallon > Amphimallon solstitiale. Next base: position 12,461,412 of record OY720680.1, read on the forward strand.
TATAGTCCCAAGAAGGACTGCTTGGCATATCTCCCCTATATCTCCCCTATATAAAAGGAACAACCGATAAAATAGGAAGAACGTTGAAGAAACATAAAATACACACAATATTTACCACCCACAAGAAAATAAGCCAAGTGTTACCTAACCCGAAAGATAATATTCCGCTGGAACAACAAGGAGTATACGAAATACCATGTGGCGACTGCGAATCTTCTTACATCGGTCAGACAAATAGACGAATCAATATTCGGCGAGAAGAACACCGAAATGCAGTATTAAAGAAAGACACCACATCGTCGTTAGCCCAACACCGATTAATGACAGGCCACAACATCGACTTCGAACACACAAAGACGATAGCTAAGAGCGAACACCTGCCTACTCGAATAACAAGAGAAGCCATAGAAATAGAGAAGCGACCGCATAATCTTAATAAACGGGATGATGCTCAACGGTTACCGCAAACGTGGAAACCGATAATATCGTATATAGCAAAAACGACATCCCGTAAAAGAACTCAAGCGCAGGCAACAGGCGCTGACGACAATCACCGAAGAAATGACACAAACTCTCCCACCACTACCACTCAAGCGCGCGCTCTGATTGGCAGTTCACACGGCGAGCCAACTTATATAAATATAGGCACCAACAACCAGCCGCATTCTCCGATTGCAACTCGAACACGATCGTCCAGAAGAAGATGAGTGAGATCTCATCGAAACGTCGACCAAGCAGTCCTTCTTGGGACTATAGAGCAAATACTACGCGGTTCCAAACCCGGAAAACCACAACGTCATACTACGACCGCGGAAACATCCGAACAAATTTATATATATATATATATATATATATATATATATATATGAGAATGCAATTACGGGTTATATTGGTCAATAAAAGGCTAAAATGTGCTCTTTTGTTTAATCCTCAATATTTCGTTATAAATCTAATAACATCTTCAGGAGGAAACTGTAATAAAGACTACTTAACATTTGAAACTAATATAAAAATTCACAACACTTACAGACTAGAGACAGCACATTGGCAAAAAGTACATATAAGAAAATTGTATAATTTAAAATGACATTGACCAAAGTGTCAATATTAATTAATATGTCAGGTATAAGCAAGAAAGTGTTGATAGATTTAAAAATTAAGATATCTGTGTGCATTATATTTAATTTTAAATTTCATTAACATAAACAGCTATAACAACGATAAAATGTAAGAGTAAATAGTACTGAGGTGGTTAGTATCTGATTTAAAATTTATTGTATCATTACAATGTATGTGGACCATCTCCATGAAAAGTCTGCTCTTATAGTTACTTTCACTAGCTAAAATTCCAATATTTTCGAAATCGAAATTATGGTTGGTTTGTTCTGTGTGTAATGATACTGCACATGATCTTTTACCAATACGCACATCACTTTTATGTTGTATAATTCTATTCTTTAACCATTGTGAAGTCTGACCTACGTATTTTTTATTACAATCAGAACAAGGTATAGAATAAATAATATTTGATTTCAAAAGCAAAGGAGTTGGTGTTTTTATTTTGGTAAACAGACTTTTTAAGGACAGTGCATCATAACGGACCATTCGAGTGTCCGGTACATTTCCACAACAGCCAACTATTGATGGCGTTAAATGGTTTATGTTAAGAATCTTACTATATCTTGTTATGACTGGAGTAACATCGTCAGAAGCAGGGGGAGCTAAACCATTTAACCCTTTGGCAAGATTTGCATAGTAACTGAATGAACAAACTTTGATCTACGTATCTATTATACGATGTAATACAAAGGAGCAGAAATCGCTTGAAAATATATAACAGTTTCCATATAACAAAAATGTTAAATGGCTTTGTAACTTTTATGAGTTCAAGATCATTTATATCTGTCCCAAAGTCTCGAGATAATACTTAGATATACACTTCGACGATTTCATATTGTTTGGCATTGTCTTTCGAGATTGTGTGCGACAAGATTCTCTCTACGGAACGACGCAACCGCTTCTTTTATTTTCTATCATTTCCTATTAGCGTCTGGAAAACAGAACGCATGGGAATTATCCATTGTCGTAGACAGGAATTGCTGTCATAATCGTAAAGTTCGCATGCTTAGTTTGTTTGAGAAGCAACATCAGTACAAGCAGTACATTAAAACTTAATATCACCAAAATGAAAGCTCTTTCTAAAGTGAGATAAACGTTGAAATGAGTTTTTTTCTTAATAAATACATCTGTGGTGTTTCTCCGCTAAAAGTATTGTGTAAATTCTTAGTTTTTTTCTTTTCGGTTTTTCGTAGGATATACAGGGTGGCTCACCACATTCGCGCATATACAAAAAGGGTCAAAACATATTAAAAATATTTTTATCAAGAGTTGTGTTGGTTCATTAGGGACACGTTTCAAAATTATTTTTAAATATACAGAGTGATTCAAAAAAATGTTGCGCACCAAAGTTCTGAAAATTTAAGTCGAACACCTTGTATATTATGGCATATTTTGAGACTATAGGCTAAGTGAAAGACACTTACAGTCATGTTCCTTATACCTAACTCATTCTCTTTTCGATATTTACTCTTCTTGAAAATGTAGATCCAAATTCAAAAGACATTTCTGTCTTACATATTTGGGCGAATAATTTTAAATTTTATTTATTGTTTACTCAAAGCACTAGGCTTTAAGGCACGTTAAAGTTGATAATTAAAAATTATACAGGGTGTGTAAAAACAATATGGTTGTTTTGACTAACATTAAAGACAGATAACTTGCTAATTTTAAATGGAACAGTCTGTATTTACTGTAATATTTAGATCCTAGTTTTAATTGTTTTTAAAACTTCTTTAAGGTTTCCTATAACTGTTTCTTATAGTTTTTTTTAGTAATTTAGGATTTTTTATTTCAAATAATAATTTCTTGCAATTTATTTTCCAAAAGTAGGCGTCGACGGTGTTATTATTACTTTAAACGGATAAATTATTTGACTGTGACAGTACATATGGGAAGTACGGCTATGATGGCATTCTTTCTTTTTATAAATATGCGTAACTATGTTCATTTAAACCGCAATAGATATTTAACCATGGCAAAATTCAAAGAATAGAAAGTAGTTTCATAAATAACCAATCTAAGCTATTCCAAAATAATATATTTCTATAAAATATATATTTTGATTTTATTGCCAAGTGTGCCATCATATACCTATATAATGTAATGATGGCACACCACATATGGTAATGATAACACAGGTAGATACTAATTATTTACAATAGATAAAAAATTAATGCAAGCAAAATTTTCATCATCAGAATCATCTTGAAATTATGGTACATTTGGATCCAGATTTTTATAACTATCAACATCGAATTCAACCCTTTTCTTAATTTTTCTTGCGGACTTTCTCAGTTCTTTTGCTTTTTGGTCTGCTTCCTTGAGTTTTAGTAGTTCAATAGTGGGTCTTTTATTCAAAACACCTTGCGCATCTGATCTTTTGCGTTTTCTCTGTTTCAGTATTGAATCCATTTGAGGGACTGGTAATAATTCTTGTATAAAATCAGTCGCATTTGAAGAAGTCACTTTAATCTTTATTGATGACACGCTACTTACTTTAACTACAGCAGATTCAGATAAGTTTGTCTGACCTAAGCAGAAATTTCATATCGCATTCATACAACAAACTACTGTGAAATATGCTCTTTCAGCAGCAGTTAATGAGCCTACTTGATTCTTTCCTTTGCAGGCAAAAATTATTTCAGAACGAGATTGGACAGTGGACAATCCAGATTAGTCCATGTTAAAAATTTGTTCTGGCGTAAGTTTGTATTCTTCAATTACTTTTGTCAAATTTTCAAAATATGCTTTGATATTTGGTCTATTGAATGCTTGAGCCCGTGCAAGGGAGGTTGCTTCAGGAATTCGGAGACTTATGGAAGGATTTGTCTTTAGAAAGCTGCGAAGCCAGTTACACCCAGCTAATTCTTTTGTGCTATTAAAGTCATGTTTTAGACTTAGCTTTTCAGCAAGTACACGTTAATTCGTTTTATATGGTAACTATTTATTGTTCTCTTTCTTTATTAAAGATAGGTATTCTACATCCCAAAAATCCTTCATCACTACCTTTTGGCACCTTATTACTATCCGAAACCCTTCGCCGAAGTGTTCTTGTTGGAACATTAAATGTCTTCGAAGCGAGTTTCCATCTCATATGTTTCGAATTTATAGCATCTATAGCTTCTTCCATATTATCAGCTGACCATTGCTGGCTTTTGAAAGATTTTTCTTGCTTGTTATTCATGTCGTTTATGCTATAACAAATAGAAAATTATAATTTCTATCAACATTAAAACATTAATGTACTTATAGACAACATCTGCTCATTGGTATGATTCCATCATAGACATAGTAAACGTATGCCATCATGCCCGAAGTGTAAGACACGTTTTTGTGGGAATGTGTGGCACGTGTATTCTAACGTACGAACTAACTACCGGCCTTAATTTGATGTTATAGTGTACATTTATATTTCAATCAATACGATTTGTATGTTTCTACTAATTGAATCAAAAAAAAAAAAACGTACTTTAGTAAAACCACAATAAAAATTTTACATATCTGCTAAGTTAAATTTGGGATATTGTACCAGAAATACCCAAGTAATTTAGCTGTAGATACACAAATAAGACGCTACCACACTAATGTATTGATGACTACTTACTTTGCAACCACAGCAATCGAGATATAGAAAATCGTCATGTGCCATCATAATCGTACTTCCCCTATTAGTTAAGATATCATAGCTGTTCGATGTCGTTTAACTAATTTATATTATTTAAAATGAGAACCTACTCTTAAGGGGGGGTTTTACTTGATCGGCGTATGCCACAAAATGGTCAATTTCAACGCAAAAAATCGCAAAAATCAAGGCACTTGAAGAAGTTGCCGCTGCATGAACGAAATAACGAATATTTGTTCTTGCGACTGACGATTAAAATTTACAATTATATTAAAAAATAGTTAAAATACAGCACTTTGAATTTTTTTCGTTTTATAGCGATATAAAGCTTACTGTGTTTAAAAAGTACTTTTTTGAATCGTGAGTACCTACATATTTTTATTCTAAACACGACAATGTATTTACTTTACTTTCAAAGTAACCCTGGTCTACAAAAAATTACTTTGAAACCAATGAGAATGATCACATATTCTGCACTCATAAATGGCAAATAGGCAACACACAATTCAAACTTTTTTTTTGTTTAAGACCAGCGATATCGAAGATATACCTGGTCAACTGTATTAAGCCGAACGTCAAATAAACAGAGAGTATATTCAACCGTTTTTTATTACCTTAGGTAAACGAATGCTTCATTCAGATATCGGCGTTAATTAATATTTGCGAGACTGTATTAGATATTAATTCTTCGTCTGAAATAAATATATGTTGTTATTATTATTATGAATTGTTTTTTAATAAAATGTAAATATATATAGGTATTTTATAATAAGCAGATGATTTGGATTGTTGAATATTATATTCTTCCCAATCGGCATTGATGGAGTTGATTAGCAAAATTAAATTATAAAACATTTTGTCCCAGGTAAGATTCGAACTAAATTTTATCACCACATAAAGTTGTATTCATTTTTTCATACATAAGTTTGAGTATACATTAAACATATTTGTAAAAGAAAATACGTGCGGTTGGTATATACAAGCAAATTTTAATATATTTCAGATATTTGTCGGTGTTCATTGATGTGTCTACTTTATTAGACTCTTTTTCTGTTCCTTAATATTCTCGCTTTCAAAATGTATTTTATTTTTCAAGGATAAGGTTTCGGTTTTATGGAGTTTCACAAATGCAGTTTTCTTCGGCAATAAATATACATTATTATTATTAATTATGAAGTTGCACGACTTATTGTTATTTTTAACCTTACATGTTGAAGCTTTTTAATAATATGAACAATGTTTGTAGACAACTAAAATCTGACAACAACAACTTTATGTCATTGTAAGATACGAACTTAGAGATTTTCCGGACTCTTCAAACTAAGATGCATTGGTTTTAGGCAGCAAGTTACACAAATTTCAGTTTTCTAGATGGTAAAAGCATTTATTTAAATATCTGAGTTTGTTGTGCCTTCATGTTTTTGTTTTATTTATACTTTGTATTTTGACCACATGACAGTTTTTAGATTTTTTTTGTATATGTGAATAAGTAAAAGAGCATGGGCCAAACGAGCGCATAAGTCTAATTACAGCAGTTTATCAGGAGTGACAGCAATTGTTGGATGGCGAGCGAAAAAAATGTTGTATGTAGGCGTAAAAATTAAATTTTGTTTTATTTGTGCAAAATTTGGTGAATCTAAAGATCACGTATGCTACAAAAATTGGTCTTCGTCGTCAACAGCCATGGAGTCGACAATTATTCCGGAAGGTTTTCGACATTCTGGTGAAATGCACGGTGTAATTTATGGTATATTAATAGGGGATGGTGATAGCAGCGTTCTTAGAAAATTACGTGAGACGGCTCCTTACGGTCCCCAAAAAATTATTGAAAAAATTGAGTGCCGAAATCATATATTATGTAATTATATAAATAAAATTAGCGACTGTTTGAAAAAACCTAAATTCAATTCGGACATAGGAAAATTAATAACAAAAAATTTACTTAGATTCAGAGCGGCCTTGACAAAAGCAATTGAACATTACAAAAGTTCGACCTTAACAATAACAAACCAGATAGTGAAACTGCAACGTGATATTATAAATGGATCAAGAAATATTTTTGGTGAACACTCGGATTGTGCTTCTTACTTTTGTCAAGGATCTAAAGAAGGTGAGATCCAATATGTTTGAAAAATTTCAGAATTTTAATATGTATGATAACTTTATTAACGCTTTAAATCGGCTCAGGCTAATAGTAGATCTTTAATAGGAAACGTAGATGCTAACATTGTAGAATCTTTTAATTCAGTCATTGCAAAATTTGTAGGAGGTAAAAGATTGTATTATATTCAACGTAATTCTTACAATGCACGTTGCAAAGCGGCAGCAGTTTCATTTAATTGTAAGGGCAAATATCACTCAAAGCTTCAGACCAAATATGGATGTATACGACAGTGTCTGAAAACAAACGGTATGAGAAGAAAATTTTTTATAGGAAACAAAAAACACATTCAGGGACTACAGACGATCGCGACTATGGCCCGAAGGTAAATGCATATTTTATTGAAGATATAGATAATCAAAAGTACGAAGAAAAAAAGATACATGTTTGAAGAATTAACAGCAACAATTTTGGCAAGATAATGAAATTGAAGAGAGCCACATTTACGGCCAATACTGTGAAGCCTTTATTATACCAGGAATTTATAGGAACGAATGCGACACTGCACGGTAATGAAAAAGAAGAGCAAGCTGTAAAAGCTTTTGAATGTTTGGCAGATCTAAAAATCGAGTCTTGTGGTCTTTTTATTCATCCTGTATATAGATTTTTAGCGGCATCTTCGAACGGAATAATTTCTAATCAAAACGCGCATTTGAAAGTACGGAAAAAAAATAATTACATTTTTAGAAATTTGGAACAGCGAATTACATTTAAAATCTAGGCACCAACATGTACCAAATATAGGGACAGTTAAACATAGCTCAGAAAGATGTATGTTACTTCATAATCTGGATTCCGAAGAATAGGTAATTGGTATAAGACAATACACAGAGATGAAGAATTCTGGCCAGAAATGGTAATTAAGTTAGAGTAATTTTATTTTCTCGCTTTATTACATGAAATTATTGATCCTCGTATTTTGAGAAATCGAGAAATTAGAGACGTCAAACGCTACTTGGCCATTCTTGTTTATTTTCTACACAGTCTATACTTTTGTAAACATTTTTTTTTGTAAAAACATGAATACCATGAGAAAAAAAACGCGCTTTGCACTCTACCTCTAAGGTGGTGCGGAAAGGAGTGCGTTTGACGTTTTGTCTGCCATATACCGTTATTTTAAAAATTTATCGAATCTTTACTGAAAAAAAATTAAAGAATGTACGGTATAAATAAAAAAAAATGATAATATCAATAACAATCGATTCTAAGTTGTGGTATTAACATTGACTTCTTATAAATGATTAGTTCGGAGTCAGCAAAGTTCGTATCTTACCCACGGTGAAATTTTTATAATTTGATTTCGCTAACTAACAATACCAGTGTCGGCTGTGAAGAATATAATTTTCAATAATTTAAAACATGTGCTCCTTAGAGAATACAAATTTTTACATTTTGTAAGAAACACCGGCACTGTTTTTTTATCAGATTTTAGTTTTCTCTAAAACATTACTCATATTATTACAAAGCCTCAACATGTAAAGTAAATAGGTACAAATCATGGTGAGAAATAATAAGAAGTACAACTTAAATAATTGATAATCATAAATAATAATAATAAAGTTATATATTTATTGCAGAATAAAACTTAATATCTAATTAATTTCGGCAAATATCATTAAAATAATTACAAATTATATAAAACGGAAGTCTTAATAAAACGAAATAAATACAAGCCAGGAGAATATTCAGAAAGAGCAAAAACAAATTTCGAAGAAAGTAGCCGCATCAATATTTTCATGCAATAAATGTAAGAGGCAAATATCCCAAATTTATTTGCTTTCCAGTTGACCAGACATATCCCTTCATATTGCTAGCCGGTACCTGCATCTGTAAAAGATACAGGCATTTTAAAGGCGGTAAATATATTCAATATATTTTAGGCAACCCGACATACGCCGTTCGGGAATTTTTCTTAAGGAAAGCCCACCCTTAAAGCGAAAAGGTGGATATGATTTGAGTAATCGGGGAGTGTAATGAAAATTACTTGCTAGCATCAAGAGTTTATGGACTAAAATATCCTAATAAGCGTCATCCTGAGAGACGGACATTAGAAAATGTATTGCAAGTTTTCCGAAGAACAGGAAGTGTGTGTTATCAGAAACCAGTAAGACAAAGACCATTTGCGGAAAATGAAAAAAATGATTTTGTTGTTATAGAATCTTTGGTGTAAAATACAAGTCAATGGAAAATAATAAAATCACTAGAATAAACACATAAAGCGCCGGAAGAATTATAAAAATGCACACCTTTTCTCGTATCGTATTCAGTCACATCAAGCACTTCTGGAAGTAGTTTACGATTAATTACTTTAAAACCTAAAATCGCTGAAAATAAAGGTTCAAGAAGAGGACAACATCTCCGTGGATAATGTAAGCTAATTAAAGGTGCTCTAAAAGCAGGGAATAGTATTACGTGAAAGTTCGTAATCGGAACCGGAAAGGCACTAAAGGGTGATAGCTTAGATTTAAGCATTTAGTAAATAGACAAGGTTAAAATAAAATTGTAGACTGGTCATCCTCAACTAACTGTTAAAAAGAATAAATTAAACATAAAAATGCGTTGCATTTTTATGTTTAATTTAATTATAAAAATCAGAGGCCAAACAAACAGTTAGTCTGTGAAACCAAAAAATATCGTAAATTAAAAGAGACAATCCCAGAGTTATGCAGTTATATCTACCAAACGTTTCATACTAACTAATTTAGTTTAGTTTCTATTTCTATGTTAAAGTAGTAATAAATAACCAGCATTTCCAAGCGTCTCGGGTACATAAAGATGTAACATAGGCTAATAAAACGGCACCCCATGAATTAATGTTCTGACTTTAGGACGACGCGCGACGATCCACAATTTATGAGACTATGTCAGCGAATTACTCCTAAAATATTGATCTTGTAATTTTCATAAAAATTATATCTAATATATACGGGATAATATATTAAAAGCAGATAAAGGAAGTTCTTAAATCTAGAATATATTAAAATTCAAGTAGTATCATAAAATTTTATACAATATATTATTCAAACTAACATATACCGCATGTGTCAAATTTCATTAGCTATAGGGATTCAATGTTTGCGTGCGATCTATACCAGAAAGCAGCAATCAATCGACTTCCGTCATAAAGGAAAAATAATGACGTCTGCATTGCCAATTTCATAACAACGAACATAATTATGTTATATATTTCTAAATTTATAGTTTCATTAATGTAGAATATATTATATGTACATAATAATAATTATAGGATTATTTTAATGATTAATATTAATTGAAAATGATAATGTTGGCGTCATTTCAACCAGTTTTACTAGAAATATTTACGACGGATGTTGGCTTTAGTGTAACGTCGTTTACATTCGGCTAGGCATTTTGAGTCATTCAGTCATTTGACAGTATTTTAGGTTTCGGTTGTTGTTTATTTTCGTTATTTTTATAATACAGTTTTATCAGTAAAAGTTCTTTTTAGAACTAACGATGCCTAAGCCGTTCAGCAGTCAGTCAAAGGAACTCATTAGCTCTTTGATTACATATTTCGAACGTGAACGGGATAATGGTGGTCCTCTTTTACCGTTGTCAAGTGTGCGGGAGGTATGATTAGTTTTTTTGTAATCACATAAAATAAATTATTATCATTTTAGAGAGTTGCAGAAGCTCTGAGTATTTGCGTTGCATCTGTCAGCAGTATTTCCAAGACACGTAAGCAAAATGATGGTCAACAAAGCCCTAAAAACACCCGTCCCAGGAGAAAACCTATATGTGATGTTACTCCTACAATAAAAGCAACAATACGCGATACTATATACGATATGTATACAAACAGTAAGATACTTATATAACTCAATGAAAATAAAATTAGTGTTATAATATTAATTATGTAATTTTAGAACACTTTACAAGAGCTTCGTTACTATCACTGCTAAAGGAGCGTCATATCTTTGATGGCTCTGTTGATTCTCTTGGTAGAGTACTAGCAGATATTGGCTTCAAATCTAAGAAAGACTGTCCACGGAAAGGTTTAATGGAACAAACCCATGTTGCTCTTGCTCGAACTAATTTTCTAAGAAAATATATGAATAATTTAGATTCTGAAAGTCCAATGGAATGTGTCTATTTGGATGAGACTTAGATTTTTGAAAATGGCACTGTAGCAAGATCATGGCAAGATGATAGTCATAAAAGTGTTCGAAAGTTGACGGCAAGAGATAGTACTGTACATTAAAATTGAAACATGTTCCAAATAATACAAATTTTGTTTTGCCCTAGGTTCATAGTCGTTCATGCAGGTACATGTAATGGTTTTATTGACGGTGCATCTTTAGTATTTTCTTCAAATACTAGTAATCCCGATTATCATGGTGAAATGGATAAAAATAATTTTTTAAATTGGTTTGAAAACGAACTGCTATGTAAACTAGAAGAGCCATCTATGATTGTTATGGATAATGCTAGTTATCATAGCGTTTTATATGACAAATATCCGAATAATTCTTGGAACAAAGATCAAATAAGAGTGTGGTTAAACAACCATAATATACCTGCTGCAGATGATTTATTAAAGGTCGAATTATTAGATTTAGTCAAGTGGTATGCACTTAGGTATGTAGTTTTCATTTCCTTTAGTAACATTTCATGTTTTAGTAATAAGCCAGAAAAGAAATATATTGCTGACATATTAGCAGAAAAACATGGTCATACAGTTGTACGTCTACCACCATACCATTGTATATTCAACCCAATAGAGCATATCTGGAGAATATCCAAAACATATTATAATAAACACATTGGAGAACAAGGTTATGGGGAAAAAAAATGCAGTTAAGATGTGGAATAAGGCACTAGAAATGATCACACCTGAAATTTGGGCAAATACTGTTAGACACACAAACAGTGAAATCAGAAAATGGTGGGACCGATAATTGTTGCTTGACAGAGAAGAAGTAACACCATTTATTATAAATGTAAATCAATGTTCAGACTCTGAAGACAGTAGAAACAGCGATAGTGAATAATGCCTGTAAAATCTATTACTTTTTTCTGATAATTTTTTCATATATTACTATAATTAATTTGTAAAGTTGAAGATTAATAACTTGAAATAAAAAAAAACATAGGTTGTCTTTTTTTACAGAAGTAAAATATTATAGGCATATGTCGTTATTATACAATGTAGCACTGTAAGTGTACTTTGGACGTTAATGATGTAATTAATGACGATTACAGTTAGTTTAATATTTATTTATGACATGTAATTATTAATGATGTAGTATAATGTGATATGTTGTTTATGCGATGGAAATAGCACAAACAACATATTAAATTAGTATTTATATTTGTACTGTATACTAAAAAAGTTTCATATTACCAGGAGTTTTATTATTTTATGTGCTCTTCTTTGCTTATGTGACAGTGAGGGGCATATTTAATACGTCATGTAAATATATAAGAATATGTAAATATTTTGAGTATATTTTCATTACAACTTCGAGAATTTTGGTTTCAAGTCAAAGATGTATTAATTTATTTAATTGTTACTTATAATTAAATTTATAAGATAAGTACGTAAGCAGAAAATGTACAATATATGTTATAATAAATTCGCTACATATCCTGATTTAAATTTTGTACTTAATGTTATACCAATTATAAGAAAAAACAAATATAAAAATAAATATCTACATTTTGTTACTTGCCTGTAACATTTGGAACTTTCTTTTTGTGTATGTCCTAAGTTGAAGAGGGTTGTCATTAATAATTTATTACAAATTTGGATAAGTGACGAGTTAATTTATGTTAAGCTGTACCATCCTTTGAAACAAGTTAATTGTAAAGTACGACATTAATATAAATTGAAGTCAGGTTTAAAAAGATATTTTAAACAATAAAGAATTATTGAAAAAGTTTGCTTCCTAAAATATACATTTTATATAACCATTGTTTAAGTCTTCAGTATTAAGAAATAATCACTAGAAGAAAAGTACGAAGAGTTTGATTTTTTATTTTTACTATTTATTAAGTGGAATGGTGAATTCAAGATGTAGTTTTATTTCATTATACTCACAGAATACATTGTTTTACTTTATCAAAAAGTATTTAATTTACATTCAGAAAATTTGGTAAATTTTGATGTAAATATAACCTCAAAGTAAACTTCAGAAATCGTAAATTTTATGCGTCGATCACAATACTAACATTGACGTACTACAATTGTTACATCATGGATTTTGATGACGAAGGTCAATTGTTTGGTGCTTTCTACCATATACGTATACATATAATACGTGGCAACATGGTGCCCCTACTGTCCGTGACCAGTGCCGACAACAACCGACATCACAACGATTTTCTCCGATCTTTCCACTTCTCCCGAGCAGATTTTACATTCAATGTTCAGCTGCGAACACGTTGCGATCTAGTCTGCAATAAAAGCCGTCTTATTACTGGAACGGGAAACATCAAATGGCCGCCGCGATCTCCTGATCTAGTAGTTTATTATTATTTTCAGAACCCTTTTTTATTTACCTTATTTTAAATTTTATTAGAATTACGCTTTCGTTTGTGTCATGCAGCGTGAACGCAGCTTAATAATTCTCTGCATTTACTGAAAGGAAAAAGAAAAACAAATCCTTGCAAATCGTAAATATTATTTCTGAACGCATTACAAACACCCAAGCCGGTGGTCGAATAGGTACTGCTAACCACGCCAACTTCTATTTACGTGCATGCATCGGTCGTGCTGGCATTGGAAAGAAAAGAAGGGGTACTATGTTGCCACTTACTGTATGGATTAATCGCCTATGGCTAATGAAAATTGACACATGCGGTATATACCAGTATTTGGACAAGAAATGAGGTTAAGAAGCAAATACATAAATTAAATTGAATAAAAACAAAAAACTTGTTGAGAATAGATGATATAAATATCGATTTTAAATCACGGTTCCAGAAAACAAGAAACAATTATTAAAATCTTATATAGTGACAATGGTATGAAACCGTTTCATAAAAACATTACTTTGATTGGAAACTTGCTAGATGATCCATGAAGATTATGCGTAAGTATTACAAGAAGGAGACCCACAAGGACAAAGTCTTATGTACAAGCAGATATTAAATAAATATACTTGTATCACAATACAATTTTATATACAGGGTGAGTTTTTTATCTTGAGACAACGGAATATCTCTAAACCACTGCATCAAATCAAAAAAAGATCTTAATAAGATTTGTTATAATTGAGGGGGCTCACTAAATGGTGCTGAACTCGATCCCACACCTCACCCCCCTCCAGAGTGAGAGGGTGGAAACTTTGAAATCTTAAATGGGAACCCCCATTTTGTATTGCAGATTCCAGATAGATAGAAAAAATACTCAAAAAAGAGAAAATATGATTTTCTGTTTTTTTTATTTTAACATTAAATAACATTTCAAAACGCCATTCAACATCGAAGAACTTTACTTTATCATACCCATTTCAGAAAATGTGCCCTTCCACTTCGATACATTTATTTATTCGCAATTGGAATGATTGCACAAAACTGAGAAGTATTTCCAGCGTAATCCTTGAAAAAGCGTTGGTGATTCGCTCAATCATGCTTTCCTTCGTGGTTGGCACTTCTGTATAAATTTCAGACTTTAAGTGGCCCCACAAAAAGAAGTCAGATGAAGTAAGATCTGGCGATCTTGCAGGCCAAGACACTAGACCACCTCGTCCGATCCATCGACTATTGTAGGCTCGATCTAATACTTCTCGTGCTATTCTTGAACAATGTGCTGGACAATCGTCATTTTGTAACCACATTGTTTGTCGTACGTCCAAAGGAAGGTCTTCAAGTAATACTTGAAGTTCGTTCTGCAAGATGTTTTGATATTTTTCACTTGAAAATGCTGTTTTTCATATCATAGCCATCTTCATTTTATTGATATGAATTGCTGTACAAAAATAGTGGATAACTGCCGCAACTTTCATTTTTTGTCAATAATGTACGAAGGCTTTCGTTTTTAAAATAATTCCTTCTTTCAATATATGCATATGGTGTTCTTTTTATAAAAAAGTAACTTTTGTAAATAGCGCGAAAATTAGAAGCTCAACTGTCTTTTCGGCTGTGCCATCATTGTTCACGATAAAAATACTACTACTTTGCTAATTTAAGTGATACTGTATCTTCATTAATAAGAAAGTTAGCAATAGTGCCGCCTTAATTTATATCACCCTGTATATATAAATAGTACAGCACTCAAAAAGCACACCAATCTCATTCTGACATACATTTGATTTTGATGGAGTATCGGTCTTACAAAAAGAACAAAACACTAAAGCAAGGAACATACTAGACAGTGTCGAAATTAAAGAAGACCCTTACTCCGTTAAATAGAAATGAAATAGGAAATCTATCAAAAATATATTTCCAATTACTACAATAAACACCTTTAAAGATTTAGAACCCTCCAACATATCAAATATTTTACAAAGATTTTATTATTTAAGGAAAATATACATATGAAAAGAAGCAAAAATGTCTTCGATACCGCTTGTGATGTTCCTGTTATATCAATAGAATTGTAAAATCATAACAACAAAAATAAGAATTTATAATATCACAGATATAATAAAAATCATTATTATTTCGCGATAAGTAAAAGCTGTGAAAAAAATGAGGTGTGGCCACCACATAACTTTTTTATACGTATGAGCGTTTAAAATTATACACAAGTTGTTCTGAATCTTTTTAAATACATTTATCTTAGAAAAATAAACGTGTAAATGTGTTACTTCAAGTTCAAATTTTAAGAATTTTTTTATATAAAAAAATTATTCAAAATCCTATTCTAAATACTTCTATTCTCTTAATAAATCTCTATAGAATGGATACTTTGCGAGATATTTGAAAAAGGCTACTCGCTAAGAGTAGAAATGTTACTTCCGCAACGAATTTTGAAATTTCATTTATACAAAAAATATTCCAAATCCAGTTCTAAATACTTTTGTACACTTGACAAATATATATAGAATGCAGAATGTACGACATATTTGCAAAAAATGGCTATTCGATACGAGCAAAAGTGTTACTTCCGGTCCGAATTTTGAATTTTTTTTATACAAAAGGTATTGAAAATTAAGTTCAAAATACTTTTATACTCGTAATGTACCTGTCTAAAGAGCATGGCTTGTAAAATATTCGCAAAAAACTGATTTTCGATAAGAGTAAAAGACCTACTTTCGGTACGACTTTCGAAAAACTTTTATAATCAAATTCTACTGAAATTTAATTTTGAGTACATATGAATTCTTTATAAATTTGTTTAAACTTAGTAGTTGACGAAATATTGGCAAAATTCAATTTTTTCATTGAAGTAAACTACTATTTCTGGTCTGCCGATTTTACTGAAAATCTGATCAGATCTCAAGAGGGAGATTATAGTCGTAAATACAAAATTTGGAATTGATACCTGTAGCGGTTTGACCGCTATCGTGGTCACAGACACACAGACTTTTTTTAAAAACCACTTTTTCGGTATCAGGGGACTTCAAAACGTGGACATCTGCAAAAATATCGATGTGGAAAATTTTCATCATCACAATACTTCCTTATACTACGTATAAGAAAGTAAAACAGCCTAAAATGTATTTACAACCAAAGGATGTTCCTATATTTATGGGGTGAGTTTTCTTGCTGAGTTTCAAATATTATGGTGGGTTTATGCAGCGCGAATTAGTCCTAACTTAGTATTAGTATTAGTCTTAAGAAAGTTCGATCATTGAGTATACGTGTTAGCGTTCAGTCAGCTGATCTTATTGTCGTAAGTGTCTTAGGACCGCGTTAGGACACGACCTTGAAAGTTCGTAATTTTTAACTCTTAGGACTAAGTTAAGACCTCGATAGCCAAGATCTAAACCTTGTGAGGTAATACGTACACAACTACGTACCACTTACTCAGCGTAATTTGAAAATTTAATTTCTGTATGACGTGTACTTTTAAGGTTAAGACTAATTCTTAGGACTAATACTAATACTAAGCTAAGGAACGCTCCATAAACCCACCATTATATGATTACCTCATTGTAGTGTAAAGATTCTTTCTTTTCTTGCTTATAAGAAGTTTGGTGAAAATAATTTAACTAATTTATTATTAATGTGCCTTTTTCGATAGTATTTTAACATAAAAACGCTGATTTAAAAAAATAACTTAGTTACAAATTTTATTATATTTCTGAAGAAGACCAAAACAATTATTGTCGAAACGTTAAATAAACATACACTTTCATTTTACAAGAAAAATTTTAATTTATACGCCGAAAATACCCACAATAATACATAATTAGTAATCTTCACGGCATAGAAAAAAAATGAGGTGTGGCCACCACACGACTTTCTTATACGTATGAAAGTGTTACTTCCGGTCCGAACTTTGAAATTTCATTTATACAAAAAATATTTCAAGTCCAACTCTAAATACTTTTGTACTCTTCATAAATATATATAGAATGTATAATTTACGACATATTTGCAAAAAATCGCTATTCGATAAGAGTAAAAGTGGTACTTCCGGTCTGAATGTTGAAATTTTTTTTATACAAAAGATATTTAAAAGTATGTTCTAAATACTTTTATACTCGTAATGTACCTGCCTAGAAAGCATGACTTGCGAGATATTCGCAAAAAACTGATTTTCGATAAGAGTAAAAGACCTACTTCCGGTAGGAATTTCGAAAAACTTTATTAAAACAATTTTACTCGAATTTAATTTTGAGTATATTTGAATTCTTTATAAATTTGTTTAAACTTAGTAATTGACGAAATATTTGCAAAATTCGATTTTTTCACTGAAGTAAACTACTACTTCCGGTCTGCCGATTTTGCTCAAAATCTAATCAGTTCTCAAGAGGGAGATTATATTCGTAAATACAAAATTTGGAATTGATATCTACAGCGGTTTGACCGCTATCGTGGTCACACGCAGCCAGACAGACACACACACACACACACAGAGAGACAGACATTTTTTAAAAACCACTTTTTTGGTATCAGGGGACCTCAAAACGTGGACATCTGCAAAAATCTCGAGGTCGAAAATTTTGATCATCACAATACTTCCTTATACTACGTATTGCTATGATATTAGTACAATTGTTATAGGGTTGCCACGATCTAGCTCATAAAACAAAATTCTCTCTCTCTCAGGTTCCCTCGGCGAAACTGTACAATGTTCACGTCAGGAATCGTGATCTTAGGAAACAGTATAAAAAAACCACAAATTACTTGAAGACAAAAAAATGAAATAAATATTTAATTATCTTTTCTAAAATCTTTAATAAAAGTGAAAAACAAATCATATATAAATTATTTATTACAAAAAAACAAAAAAAAAAAAAAAACTTTCATTAATAAATTCTCAAGAAAAAATCCTACCCACTACTTGACCAGATAGGATAAAAAAAACTTGTACTGACAAACGCGACAAAAATTTACCTAATTAATTTCTAAAAATAATTCATAATTTTTATACAAAATAATAATTACTTAAAATAAATAAATTAATTACCTATAATTAAAATACATCAAATTATAGCAACTGATACAGTAAAGAAAATTATCTACTTTAATAGCTTCTCAATAAATATAAAATATTTTCAAACACGTGCAGGAAAACAAAATGACGGATATGAGTCTACTTTTTCAATATTAAAATTTTCTCTTATTATTATTATAAAGAATGCATTCTCTTTTCTTAAAAGTAAATACTTAACTTATGTAACAGCAATAAAACTAATTCACAAACTTGATTAAATCTTGGCTCCGTAAAATAATGAAATTTATAACAATTTTTATTCAAACATCAAATATCTTTAATTGAAATGCACATGACGGGAGACCAAAATTTAATAATCAATATTCACACGGCAGGACAAGTCAAAGTCCATACATCCCTACCACGTCTCATCAACTTCGCACATGTATAGGTACAATATTAATATCAACTTGAGGAGCGTAAATAATCTTCAGGCATCTTCTCTTTTAAATTCAAATAACAAAATAAATATTAATATACACAGATTACCAAAAGACTACTATACCTCCAAAATTCTTAAACAGAAACCAAAATACAGTGTGTACCAAAACATTTGCCCCACAGAAAAATAAATTTGAAATAAATCAATTTATTTAAATATTACTTATCCATGATATAAAAAAACCATAGCATATCTCCAAAATAACAATTTATTAAATCTGTGCAAAGCAAAGATTTCAGAAATTTTTATTTTCCGCACACAACATCTTACTATCTCTAATGTTTTCTCCAAATACAATATAATGTAAAAATTAAAACCCTTCTCCGCACACAGAATATAATTGTATAGTACCTCACAATCTTCTTAAGGATTGTTCAAATATGGATGAAGCATACTAATGTGATATCGTCCCTTCTTAATGCGTCCATCCATTGAATAGAGCTCATATGTGACGTTATTAAATATTCTTGTTACAATATACGGACCACAATAAGGAAGATCCAATTTAGCACACTTTTGTTGATTTCTTCTGGCAACCCTATATCTTCTAACAATGACTGTATCACCAATATTAAACCTAGTTCTTTCTTTGATTTTTTCATTTTCTCGGCGCACATACATCTCCCCTTGCCTTTGTAGTCTTCCTCGAACCAAAT
This sequence comes from Amphimallon solstitiale, assembly GCA_963170755.1. Taxonomy (NCBI): domain Eukaryota; kingdom Metazoa; phylum Arthropoda; class Insecta; order Coleoptera; family Scarabaeidae; genus Amphimallon; species Amphimallon solstitiale. The sequence continues at coordinate 12,480,984 of OY720680.1, forward strand.
TATTTCTCTCCTCTAGATTATGAACAACTTCTCCATGCAAATCCCAGGGCCGACTAGGAGTCATTCCATTCATCAAAGTCGCTGGACACTCTTCAGTAAGGGTATTGGGCGAATTGTTCATGGAATCTTCTATCTGTTGGACATACTGGACCCCGCCTACATGGTGTTCATGGGTTTTCATCCTCAAAAATTTGATTACCTCTTGAATATACCGCTCACATGGATTGGCACATGGATGGCGTATCGAAGAAAAACATACATTAATATTTTGTTCATTTAAAGCATTTATAAATCTATCATTAGTAAAATAACTAGCATTATCTGCTAAAATGCGTCTCATTTTTCCTTGATTTTGTACGAAGTTATTAATACATAAAAGTGCAATCTCAGAATTGTATTTTGTAGTGGGAAACAGCCTAACAAATTTAGTAAAAATATCCACCATAACAAATATATTTCTATACCCATAATCTCCTGGTATTAAATTTCCTAAGAAATCAATCGCTACTAAATCCAATTTATTATTCACTATTATACTTTTTATATCATGTTGCCATGTGCGATTTTTATGCTTTCCAAAATAACATTGATTACAATTCCTTACCACCCTTTTCGCAATACTTCTATCCTTAACAGCATAAAAAACTTCTCTAAAAGTTAACCAAACTTTCCTAGTCCCAATATGTCCCAGTTCATTATGAATAATGGACATTGCTTGACGAGCATACATTTCATTTACAACCACATTATACTGATCACGAATCTGTTTTTTAATAAGCCCATCATGAAAAATATAATCTTTATAATTTCCCACATTTCTCAATTCCTCTTTAATATGATCAAAACATTCATCCTGCTGGACCTGATGGATCTCAACATAATCAAACATTCCCTCAGCTGCATATCTATTATAAGCATTTAACTCGACATGATTGAAGTTACTTTTTATATTGTATATTCTTGTTAAAGCATCAGCGCTAACATTTAGAACACCACTGATATGTCTAATTTGAAATGAATATTCTGATAACAACAATGACCATCTATATATTCGATTATTTGAAAATCTAGTTGACAAAAGTGACGTCAACGCCGCATGATCTGATTCTACAATAAATTTTTTAGCCAACAAATAAAAACGTAATTTATTTATAGTATGCACTACAGCAAGTAATTCTTTTTCTCCCACTGTATATCTTAATTCATATTTTTTTAATAGCCTTGAAATGAAACAAATAGGCTCTTCATTTCCCTCATCATCTAACTGAATTAAAACTCCACTTATAGCAGAATCACTAGCATCAACTCTTAATAAAAATTCTTTAGAAAAATCAGGCAGTACTAATAACAAACTATTATAAAATTCATTCTTAACCTTTTCAAAAGCATCTATTCTTTCTTTAGACCAAATAAATTTTTCATTCTTTCTTAATAATTCATACAATGGTGCACATAATTTTTCCAAATACGGAACAAATCTTTTATAATAACCCACAATACCAAGAAAACCTCTCAACATTTTCACATTCTTAGGTCTAGGATAATTTTTTATAACCTCCAGCCTAGAATCATCCACACTGACATATTTTAAACTTAAATTATATCCAAGGAATTTAATTTCCTTTTTAAAAAACTCACATTTCTTAATATTAATTTTTAAACCATTATTTGCTAATACCTCTATAACCTTCCTTAAATGTTCCATGTGTTCTTCAATTGTCTTGCTAAATATTAATATATCATCTATATAATGGGATACAAACGATTCATAAGGTTCTAAAATTTGTTGCATTGCTCTAATTAAAGCAGCAGACGAGCTACTTAGTCCATATGGTACCACTTTAAATTGGTATACAGCTCCATCTACCATAAAACCACAATATTTTCTACTCTTTCTTTCTAACGGCACCAACCAAAAAGAACTTTTTAGATCCAACTTAGTATAAATCCTAGCGTCGTTGCACTTAGATAATAACGTTTCCACAGTTACAGGAGTCTCAAATTGCATCTTGGTACGCTCATTCAACCTTCTCACATCCAAAGATAAGCGAATATCTCCACACTTCTTTTGAACCACCACCAGCGGATTGACATACCTGGTGACACCTCTCTCAATAACACCATCTCGCAACATCTTTCTTACTTCTTCTCTCACCTTCTCTTGCATATTTTTGGGAATTGGATAATTTTTAATTTTAAATGGTCTCGACTCATCTACTTCTAATGAATGCACATAATTTTTAGCAATACAAGGAAATTTATCTACTAAGGAAATATTCTTCTTTATCATATCTTTGACATTTTCTTTATATTTTTCTTCAACATTAATTTCAAGTAAATCTACATCTTCAGGCACCTCGATACACATATTATTGGACTCTATTTCTTTAACCTCTTCAACCTCTTCATAATTTTCACCATTTATACTATTTATACCTTCTTTTACTTCATATACCATTTCCATATTATTTATAATCTTTTCATTTTCTTCATCTACTTCATCCTGCTGAAACCAAGAAACTACTTGATTCTCCACCACCATACATTTTCTCTCAATGTCTATTACTGCCTTTATTTTCACTAACAGGTCCATTCCAATAATACCATCTCTTTGTAAACCTTTGACTGACATAAATTCTCCCAAAAACTTATTATCTTCTACCATAAATTCAACTACATAAATTTTATTTACCATTGCTATTATCTTTTTCGTCGCAGACACAATTGTAATTTTTCTTGTAGGTATATATTTACCTGCATTCATACTTTCTAATTTTTTTATTATTTGATCATCCAAGATTGAAATTTCACTCCCCGTATCAACTAAACAATTTACTTTCACTCCTCCCATAGTAACTTTTATATGTGGCAACATCTTATTATCTAAACTATCTGAATCATTATCCATCATTGCATTCATACTACTTATCTCTTTGGTTGGCCTATCTAAAAATCCTGACACTTTGCCTTTTCCTCTCTCTCTACATTTTCTCTACTATTTTTTTGTTTAGTACCATTATACGAAAAATTTTTATTTACTCTTTCATTCTGTATATAATTACTATTTCTATTTTCCTCTCTTAATTGACATGCTCTATCATTCTCTCTATATCTTATACCATTTCTATCATATTTTAACATATTAAAACTTTGAAATCTATTTCCATACTCAGCATCATCTAATCTCCTCAATAATTCTATAAATTGACTAATGGTCTTTATATTTTGTATGGCCACTGCCTGACTTACTTCAACATCAAAATGACATGCTAATTGTGTAACCAAATCAATTTCTAGCATAGCAGGAGTTAAATATTTTAAAATTGAATATTTTTTTATTATATATGTCTCACGATTATCTGAACCTCCTTTCTTAAAATTACCAAATAATAAATCTTTTCTCACCCTCATTTGTGCCATCTGTCCCCAATACTGCTGTGTGAATCTCTTTTCAAAATCCTCGAACGTCATCACCTCGTCAGAAATCATGTCCCACCAGATAAGAGCATCGTCCTTCAAACAATTTCTCACCATCTGCAGCTTTCTACCATCTCCTGGAACATTCTCCAAACACGCCTTCAAATTCTTCAGAAAACCCATCGGATTTATTGATGTTGATCCATAAAACTTAGGCAAAGCATCATCTGATACTGGCATCGGAATATATTTTATTATTTCACCATTTCCACGAATTTGTTTATTTTTTATTGCTGTTATCTTCTCTTCCACCTTTCCCATTTCTTTTCCATTTAATACATCTCTCTGTAGCACTTTTATGCATTTATCTTCAATAATATTCATTCTTTCTAACATTTCTTCTTTCATTACATCCACTTTAATTTTTAATTCTTCAATATCTTGTTTATTTTCTTCTATTTTCTTTATTTCTCCATCCACCTGTCCAAACTTTGCCATAAATACCTCAAAACTACTTTGCATCCTTTCTTCCATCTTGTCCATTCTTTCTCCCATTTTCAATATCATTTCCATCAACATTTTATTTTCTCCTTCTTCTTTTTTCTTTAAGATAGACTCCATACCCTGGCTCTGCTCCTGCGACTCATCACTCTCATACCCTACTGGTTGCCTCCATTCCATTTTCTTTTCTCCCTCCATTTTGTTTAACACATCCAAATTTTGTTGGGCGCCTTGTAAATTTCCACTTCCTTCCATTTTCAAACCACGTTGTATCAGCCAAAATAATTGCTTTTCTGCCACACTTTGGTTGCCGCCAAAATAATTGCTTTTCTGCCCCACGTTGGTTCAGCCAATTTAATTGCTTTTCTGCCCCACGTTGGTTCAGCCAATTTAATTGTGCTATGATATTAGTACAATTGTTATAGGGTTGCCACGATCTAGCTCATAAAACAAAATTCTCTCTCTCTCAGGTTCCCTCGGCGAAACTGTACAATGTTCACGTCAGGAATCGTGATCTTAGGAAACAGTATAAAAAAACCACAAATTACTTGAAGACAAAAAAATGAAATAAATATTTAATTATCTTTTCTAAAATCTTTAATAAAAGTGAAAAACAAATCATATATAAATTATTTATTACAAAAAAACAAAAAAAAAAAAAAACTTTCATTAATAAATTCTCAAGAAAAAATCCTACCCACTACTTGACCAGATAGGATAAGAAAAACTTGTACTGACAAACGCGACAAAAATTTACCTAATTAATTTCTAAAAATAATTCATAATTTTTATACAAAATAATAATTACTTAAAATAAATAAATTAATTACCTATAATTAAAATACATCAAATTATAGCAACTGATACAGTAAAGAAAATTATCTACTTTAATAGCTTCTCAATAAATATAAAATATTTTCAAACACGTGCAGGAAAACAAAATGACGGATATGAGTCTACTTTTTCAATATTAAAATTTTCTCTTATTATTATTATAAAGAATGCATTCTCTTTTCTTAAAAGTAAATACTTAACTTATGTAACAGCAATAAAACTAATTCACAAACTTGATTAAATCTTGGCTCCGTAAAATAATGAAATTTATAACAATTTTTATTCAAACATCAAATATCTTTAATTGAAATGCACATGACGGGAGACCAAAATTTAATAATCAATATTCACACGGCAGGACAAGTCAAAGTCCATACATCCCTACCACGTCTCATCAACTTCGCACATGTATAGGTACAATATTAATATCAACTTGAGGAGCGTAAATAATCTTCAGGCATCTTCTCTTTTAAATTCAAATAACAAAATAAATATTAATATACACAGATTACCAAAAGACTACTATACCTCCAAAATTCTTAAACAGAAACCAAAATACAGTGTGTACCAAAACATTTGCCCCACAGAAAAATAAATTTGAAATAAATCAATTTATTTAAATATTACTTATCCATGATATAAAAAAACCATAGCAGTATGTATGAGAAAGTAAAAAGTGCTACTCGCTAAGAGTAAAAGTGCTACTTCCGGTCCGAATTTTGAAATCTCATATATACAAAAAATATTGCAAATTCAGTTCTAAATACTTTTGTACTCTTGATAAATATATATAGAATGCATAACTTACGACATATTTGCAAAAAATCGTTATCCGATAAGAGTAAAAGTGGTACTTCCGGTCTGAATTTTGAAATTTCTTTTATACAAAAGATATTGAAAACTATGTTTTAAATACTTTTATACCCGTAACGTACTTGTCTAAAAAGCATGACTTGCGAAATATTCGCAAAAAACTGGTTTTCGATAAGAGTAAAAGACCTACTTCCGGTAGGAATTTCGAAAAACTTTTTAAATAAAATTATTTTCAATTTCAATTTAAAGTATATATGAATTCTTTATAAATTTGTTTAAACTTAATAGTTGACGAAATATTGTCAAAATTCGATTTTTTCGCTGAAGTAAACTGCTACTTCCGGTCTACCGATTTTACTGAAAAACTAATCAGACCTCAAGAGGGAGATTATACACGTAAATACAAAATTTGGAATTGATATCTATAGCGGTTTGACCGCTATCGTGGTCAGAGAGAGAGAGAGAGAGAGAGAGAGAGAGAGAGAGAGAGAGAGAGAGAGAGAGAGACATTTTTTAAAAACCACTTTTTTGGTATCAGGGGACTTCAAAACGTGGACATCTGCAAAAATCTCGAGGTCGAAAATTTTCATCATCACAATACTTCCTTATACTACGTATAAGAAAGTAATAAAAGAAAAACGCATTAAATATATACTAGTAGATAGTAATACCAAGAATTATAATATAAGTGCATTTTACATATTGAAGGTATTAAAGTTATATTATTCAGGAAATTACTAATTTCCAAATAATCCAGGTTTGCAATAGTATTAGATTGGTATCACGTTCGGACGCCTCTTTTGTTTGTATTGGGACTAATACTTGTCCGTTGTTTCACATACAAGTCCATGTCGTCAGATGTAGGTACACAAAACCGAGACGACTATAATCGTGTATAAGTTAGACAAAACGCCGTGCCATAAATTAGAAGGAAGGGAGATTAATGGGAGCGCAACAGAAATGCCGTATATCATTCAATACACAGGCTGTGTTATATGCCAGGTTAGGCTTGCCACACAAAGGAATCCTAATTAAAAGTGGAGATAAATTTTATTTAATGCGAACGTACACATACAATATAACATATCGTCATTATACTTTTCATTTCTACTTGTATTTTGCGCTGATTTATTTGTTAGTATTTGCGATTTAATTAAAAACTTAATGGAATGTAATATCTCCAAACATAAGCAACAATTTCCTTTGAGTCTACGCAAAGAATGCTGAGTCCACAATGGGTTTTTAGCTATACTTGAAGAAAGTTTTATTTTTTATAGATATTTTATTACTCTTCCTTTGATAGATAATTTATCTGAAAAACATATATATAGTACGGAAAAAATTATGCTAAATAAAATCAAATGGTGTTAGTTTAGTCAAACTGTGAATCAATCTATATAAAATAGCGTAATCTTCTCGAAAGTATAATTTGCTGAAGAGGAGCATTCTGATCATAATTGTAGATTTGAGAGGTTCACCGAGTGTCAGTGGCGCCATTATTGCGAGTAACGCGTTTAATTCTATATACAAGGGTTGTCCAGAAAGGAACAGACGCTTTGAAATAAAAAATCAACGAAGAGAAAAAAACAATGTTTATTATATACATTTTGAAGGTAAACTCTTAGGCTATTTTTCTACATGATCGCCATTTAAATTAAGGCATTTAGTTCAGCGTCAGTGTCAAAGCGTTGCGTAGCGAGCCACGTCTTCATAGCTGGGAACAGGTGGTAGTCGCTCGACGCCAAATCTGGGCTGTACGGCGGATGATCCAAAACCATCCAAGAGCGTTTGGGTACGATTGACCGTGTGTGGACGAGCGGTGTCGTGAAAAAACAAAACTTTCTCGCTAAGTTTTCCTCGACACTTGTTTTGTATAACGCATCTTAATGTTTTTAGGGTTTCCCAATACCTCTCTGAGTTGATTGTTTGGCCACGCTCGAGAAAATCAACGAGAATCACTTCCTGAGCGCCCCAAAACACAGTAGCCATGATGTTTCTTGCTGAAAGCGTTTGCAAACACTTCCCCGGTTTCTTGGGCGAATGCGTGCGTCCCCATTCCTTCGACTGCCGTTTTGTCTCACAGTTGACGAATGTAACAAAGCTAAAACGTCTAAAGGGCGAACGTGCATTTCTTTACTATAGTCAGCATAACCTAAAACTAGTTTTGTTCGTTGATTGTATGGTGGGTATGCGATACGGTACGAAAAAATTGTTAATTATGTCTAGTCGGACAGAAAGAATACTATAATTGGCTAGTAATACTAATAAGCCAACAAGTAGTGTTTCAACTGATGTATCATTGCCGGGTAAATGTTATATGGCATTAGAGAATTTGGACGTTATTTACGGGACATTCCGGCAGTAGGATTGAAACATCCGATGTAACTGACATAAGTACAAGTAGGGATGCAAACATTTGTAAAGAAAAACATCGATGTTTGATGGATCGATGTTTAACAAAAAAAACATCGATGTCAAAAACATCGGCCCTGAAAACATCGATATATCGAAACATCGATGTTCCTTTAACTTTTTTAGTATGACTATATCTAACGATTTTAGAGTTATAATAACACCACTAAAATAGATGCGAATAATACTTGATAAACTGTTCGGATTTTCCAAAGGTTGTTAATAGAATTTTACAAAATCTCTAATGAGGGATAATTACTCGTACTTTCGGAGAATTGTGTTATATGTGAAGTAATTTAAATATAGTAAAGTATTTATATGTTTTAAATTACATTATTTGAATACAATAAGCCTGCAATGGTAAAGATTTTAGAGTTATAATAACACCACTAAAATAGATGCGAATAATACAGGTATATCCAAAACAAAAGGGACAATACTAAAATTACTTGATTAAATAGCATTTGCGGCAAACCGGAACAAAAGTTTTACAGCACCACGAATGCCACGAGCCAACGCTTACAACATTAAACTGAAAAATAAAACTCAAAATGCATTCAACCTCGTCTAACGCTAATAATCAAGAAAATATTAGTTTACTATATGATCAAAAACTTCGAGAATTATATATGTATATAAAATGTAAAACTTGTGAAATGATTGACACTTTTTTTCTTTGCTATATTCATTATTACCAAAGCCGGTGTAAGCTGTTTGTGTTGCGATCAAAGCCATGCTACCATCTGTTAACAAATTTCTTATCTACCTAGAAAACTAATTCATTCGGTATCGCAATTTAAAATTTACTTAGAATTTAAAATAGTTTGCCCATTGCTGTGCCACAAAAACATCGATGTAAAACATCGCTCCAAAACACATTCGATACATCGATATTTAACGGTTCTAAACATCGATGGTAAACATCGATGTTTCAAAAACATCGATGTATCGTTTGCATCCCTAAGTACAAGTCTTTCTTTTCTCTTGATAACTGAAACAAACTATCCGATTATGGAACCAGTCGCCGTAAGTGTTTTTTTAATATTTTATCTTTCAATTACAAGACCTTTTTCGTGATTAGACAGGGTACAAAGAATAAAACAATAAACTGAATCTTATGTCTTTAGACCAAACGTGGAAGATAGGCTCTTGGAGACCGATGAAGAGGACGAAGACTGCACCTAATTATTGATTTTTTGTGTATTATTGTAGTTTTTTTGTTACTTTAATTTCATTTGTATTTCCATATATTTTTACAAACAATTTTTTTTCTTATTTGACTTTTACTGAAATATTTTAGAACTATTTATTATGATTTTATTGTAAATAATCATTAAAAGTTCTCACCAACTCTTAATTAGAGGTTTGGGCGAATGAATATAACACTTAACCCCAAGGGCGAACTTGGGGTCAATACACCACATCTACCAGCACTAATCTGGAAAAAAGGCGAATATCCACAAAAATTTAAATTTTAAACTAACAGTACATTTAATTTTGTATTTTGTGATTACTTATTCATTTGATTATTAATGTGAAAGGTTTGAGTACAATTATTTTCATTTTGGTTGCCTATGAGACATAAGAACAGTTTTCTCCAATTTTCTCAAAACAACGAAATGGAGCAATCGCCCTTTTGGCAAAATACCATCGATATATTATTGGTACCAACAATTACGTTATAAAGTCTTTTGCTATATTGCTTAGAGTTATCTGTATAATGTGTTTGTTTATTATTTCCCATGTTGAATATCGTGGTGTTTTTAGGGTATTTGCAATTTTTCAGAATACAACTTTTTACTGTTTGCATTCACGACAGTAACATCAGAAGAAACCATATTTGTAGACGGATTAAGTTCACTATCGTTATTTAAAATATATATCTCACAGTTTTTAATTTTATTTTCAATTATGTCCTTTAACAAGTTGTTATAGGTGGTCAGTTCGGTCACCCTACTCTGTAAATTCTCTATAGTCCCCACCAGTCCACACTAATAGCTATTTCAAATGCGTTTTTTATCAAAGTTTTTAAATACATACATTATCTACACTAATGGTAGTTGTCTCATCTTTCACGAGACTTATTCAGAACGACCGAAAATGTTCGCGCGGAGAGCCAAACAAACAAGCGTATATAGTGTAATATGTTAAAGGGGTGTATTGTAGATTTGAGGGGTTCCCTGCGTGTCAGTGGCGCCACGATTGCCAGTAACGCGTTTAATTCTATATCTCGAGAACGATTCGGTTTACACAAAAAAGTATAGAAACCTTTTCTCTTATATATTGAATTACTTAACTTTTTTATTCGAAATATTTTTTTCTAGCATCGGGTTATTTAATTTGAAATGTCCAAACTTCCCTACTTTCGTCTTTTTTTCGCCTCTATCTTCCTAACCGTTTACTTTTTTGGAATCTTACTTATTATCAAACTTATAAACTATTTGGTTGTCTACGTCTTTTGCTTGAATCTTTTTTACTTACTAACAATACTTTAGTAGTTATTGCTTAGTTTATCGATCGAACTCCGCGCTTTGCATTAGTTAGGTTAGGTTAGGCTAACGGAGTTTGATCGATAAAGTCTACCAACTACCAAAATATTGTCAGTAGGTAAAAAAGTTTCAGACAAAAGACGTATATAATCAAATGATTTACTTAGAAGTTTGATAATAAGTAAGATTCGAAAAAAGTGAACGGTTAGGAAGATAGAGGCGAAAAAAACGAAAGTAGAGAAGTTTGGGTATTTCTAATAAAATAACTAGATGCTAAAAAAAATATTTCGAATAAAAAAGTTAACTAAGTCAATTTATATGAGAGAAGGTTTGTATATGTTATTGTGTAAACCGAATCGTTCTCGAGATATAGAATTAAACGCGTTACTCGCAAAAGTGGCGCCACTGACACTTAGGGAACCCCCCAAATCTACAATACATCCCTTTAATATATTACACTATCGAGAAAATTACGTTATTTTTTGTATATTTCCCTCTTCTGAGCGATATTTTTACTGAATTGTGTGGTAAATTCGAAGATTTTATAAGATTAAATAATAAAATTCACTGGTAAATTTATAACATATAAATTTATAAAGGTTTGTATTACGCCTACATACTCATTTCATACCTTGTTTGCAGTACTAAATAGTCCTATGTTAATGTTTTTGCTCGAGAGGGGTTTACTATTAGCGACAGATTCCTACCAGCTCCGATAGTTAAAGTCAATTCCTCCCATCCACAATTATTAAATATCGATATGAGATATCATTTTGATTTACAGTAGAGGAGTAAAGGAAACGTTTGGCTAGTAGTGTATATTAAGAAAAGAACTATACTAAAGATAGCAATATATTTTTAAAAACGAAATTCTGCCAGTGAATAATTCGAAAGTAAGTTCAATTTGCAATATTTTTACATAAGCTTGTCATTCTTACCCGATGTGTATAACATAGACTGTAGTTCCATGCATGTTGTTCTGAAATCTCGGCCGCTGGCTTGCTTAAATATGCACTCTCTTGTTTCTTACCTGTAAATAGAAAAACTCACTTTAGTTTGTTATGCACGTGTAAAGAAGATTGAAAATATAACATTTCCTTTGAGAAACAAACACTATTTCAACCAGGAATGTAAAATAATACTGTCCCTTCTTGAAGGTGAAAATTTGAAAAAGTTCCCGACATTCTTTTGCCAGTTAAAATTATTTAGGAAGCGCTCATTAATTAAAACTTTAATAAAAGCTGTATGCTTAGTGTGAAATTTAATTTAATATTAATACGCACTTTGAAAGAGATATTGTTTGTTATGTTACTCTGTTTTGTGATGGTTGAAAAAAGATTATCACCATCCCTTTAGGATATTTCTTGCCAATTAATTATTAATAAAAAATTTAAGCATGAATATATTCCCGAGAAATCATTTCATTTTACACCGTTTAACGCCGATTCGTCATTTTTGATAACATCTGTAACATTGATGTTGCCTAATTAATAATTCTCGCGGAAGAAAAATTACGAATATTCACTAATTTCAATTACTAATACAAATGAAGATAGACTCACTAAAGATATCTTATATAAATTATTATATTAGGAATTTTTAGAATAAAAATAAAGAGAGAAATAACAGAACTCCAACATAATTCATCGGTTAAGTGTTCAACAACATCGATAAGTGCAAGAAATCTGTATAATTATATCTGGCTAAAAGCAGGAAAAAGGTGATAGTTATGAATTTAGCCTATAAATGCCGACAGCGGGATAACTTTAACGTAAATTATTATTATTCAATAAACTTAAAAGGCAAAACATCTAAAATTATTCAATATTCTGTCAAATATAAGACTCTCACAACAATAAATACATATTAATGAGTAAACTTATAAAGGCTATAGAAGCAGCAAGAACTAAATTTCTCACTAACATACCATATACAATGCATGCTCAGAAATTATAATCGTATTTTAAAATAAAAAATTACAACACTAAGAAAACTAAAGTGAACAAATTCATGAGTGGTGTAACGAAAACTAAATATTAAGAAAATAAATTTAATTATGTGCTGGGTGGAATTTAACCCCAAACAATTTCTATGACCGATTTTTAACTAATGTTTAAATTTGTCAATCTTTTAGAGATTATATAGAGGTACAAAAGAAACATGATGTTTGCTGCAAGATATCTAAGACCTGAATTTAAGTATGTCTATTATTGTGATCTCAAAACCAAGGTTATTTCATTTGAATCAGCTTTTATTTAGGAAACAAAGAAAAAAATTAATTCCTCAAAAAACGCTTTATTTTAGGCGTCTACATAAACAAATTGTCTTTTCAGTAATTTTCTTCGGTGATTTCGGCTTGGGCAATCAAACATAAGTCCCCCGCAATAGTCTGCCATCATATGAGCATCCCAACTTTCTTGATACCTATTTTCTATTATTTTTATATCCTGATGGAAGCTCCAAAGTTATGTTGGAAATGATCGATAAGACTGTGAAGGCAATGTATCTTGATGCTCATATAACAGCCTAAATCTTTTAAGCGCTTAAGCATGTCTTCTTGTTCCCAAGGAAATTTCGAGTAAACGATACAAAGGATTTCCACCCGAGCTTTTCGACTTGAGTCATGGATAACTCAAAATTTCTGGTGTCCATAATGAGTCGACATATTTGGTATACATCGAAAATGTCTGCTTTTAGTTTTTCAGAAGTTAGCCCAGGAAATTCTTGACAAATATACTGAAAAATCTTTTTTGTGAAGAGCTTTCACCAATTGTCTTATTAAACCAGTTTGATGTGCAAAAGTGGAAGTAAGATTTTCTCCGTTGAACTAAGAGCTCGTTTATTAAATTTTTTCGCCAACAACCAAAGTATCTTTCATTGGCCAATTTTTTTTAGCCTAATGTGTAACTTAACCCGACTGTTTCCAAGACAAACAAAACAAGGGTACTTTGTATAGCCACTTTCTTGACCTAATAATAAGTTAACCATTTTTAAGTCAACACATATAACCCAATTATGTTCAGAATATTTTATTTTCTGCAGAAATATTGCAATTTCTTAGTATTATTCTTTCATACAAGTAGAGTGAAGAATCGAAATGAAAGCATGTCGATTGCCATTGCGTAAAAGTACACCTTTCAGACTTCGTTTGCTACTGTCAATAAATAGACGTCAGTCGTCTGTCTGCTTGATAAGTTTCTATTCCCATAAACTTTAGTAATCCACTTATATCAGTGCAATATACTACATTTTTGTTAGCAGAAGAAAAGGGCAATAAGTCTTTTTCTCTGGTTCGATACGTGGAAACTTTTACATCGGCGGATAGGCATTTCTTCCTTTTAATCTTTAAGCTAACAACACAGCACCTTGTTTTGACAGATTTAATTCTCTAATAAGATCATTAAGCTCACTTTGTGAAAAGGGTTCTTAATTTCACGACTTTTCTTCATAGTATTCGTTACTACTTTATTGAGAAAGCCTGACCTCTTTTTCCATATTTTCTTCCTGGCACTCTGGTGTTAACCGAAATACTTCTTGAACCATTGGCACCGGTACATCTTTCTGAAAGAGGAATAGTTCTTTTAGCCGATGACACATTAGGATAATTCCATTTATGGCGAGTGTTTTTATTGTTGCCAATAACATTAGTTAGGTAAACAGAAATAACACCCATCGTTATGATTTTTTTGTTCTTTCCAAATCATGTGCATTCCAAACTTCAGTGATTTACATATAACTCTCATTGTCGCATATGTTCAACGCACAATTTACATACATTGTGAGGCGTCCATGGTTTGTCATGAAAGCGAATTTTAAGTTTGGAGTAAGCAAAATACAAGTACCGAACGTCTTCCGTTATCAATTTCAACTGTTTTGGTAAAATATATTCACCAGAAACGCAACAAAACTTCTCGGTATTGGTAGTACAACCTCTTAACTTTGCTAGCTATTCTGGAAACCTTAAGATATAATTAATATTTGAGATCGCAAAACTCGCTGTTTACAAATAAGGTCACAAAAAATATGAAATGAGGGTATTTCTTAAACTCGAGCTGGCTGGTGATAGCAAATCATATTTTTGAATTTTATTTATATTGTTCATTTTAGGTAAATAGAAAACTGCATCTAATATTATGTTTTTTTTTGTTCTCCTGTGTTTTCTATATCTAAGCATTACATGTTCTTATGTTATTCATCTGTAAATAGACACTATATGTTAGTGTAAATAAATGTAGTCCAAAGCAAAAAAAAAGTAGACAATAATATAAGTTTTTGTTAAAAATCCTTCATTTTAATTTATTAAAAACCCCAATCTTCTTATTTGAAGAATCTTTGTTTAAAAACATTATAATCTTGATATTTTAAGAATATTTGTAAAACAAAATCTGAATATATAACCCAGAAATTTCGTTTCTCGTACCCTGTCGTACTTACCTCAAATAATTATAAATTTTTGTAAAGACCAGTCAATTCCATTTACTTTTGGTTATTCAAAAATAAATCTCAAAGCAATTTGTGGTATACATTTATTATTAAGAAAAAATAAGGTGTGGGCACCACACGACTTTCTTATACATATATGAATTTCAAATTATGCAAAGTTGTTCTAAATTAAGCCCTTAAATACATTTATCCTCTTAAAAAAATACGCATGTGAGTAAATGTGCCCGAATTTTGAAAATTCTTTTATACAAAAATTATTTAAAATCCTATTCAAAGTACTTCTAGTCCCTTAATCTCACAGAATGCATACTTTGTGAGATATTTGCAAGAAAATGCTACTCGCTAAGAGTAAAGGTATTACTTCCGGTCCGAATTTTGATACTTTGTTTATACAACAGCTATTCCAACTCCAGCTATAAATACTTTTATACTCATGATAAATATATATATAGAATGCATAATTTACGACATATTTGCAAAAAATCGCTATTGGATAAGAGTGTTACTTCCGGTCCGAATTTTGAAAAAATTCTTATACAAAAAGTATTGGAAATTAAGTTCTAAATACTTTTATACTCGTTATACATGTACAAACTGATAATGCACATAAGGAACAGTAATATTAAGAAAAACAAAGACTATCACTCCTAGGGGCAGTGAATTTCTACGACCGGCTTTTCAGCGACTGTGCGTATCACAACGTAGAGAAGACTATCTGGGATCTTTGTGTTTTATTAAACTGCCTACGGACATACAAAATGAAACTAACGTTAAGGTCTTTCAAAGAAAATGTTCACAGTTTTTCATGAATAATCCTTTTTATTCGGTCTCACAATTCATAGATAATTAATGTTTTGTTATATATGACATGCCTAATAATGTATGTACACTATTATTGTATCTACACTCGAAAGGTAAATAAATATTATTGTTATTATTATTATTATTAACGTACCTGTCTAAAAAGCATGGTTGCAAAATATTTGCAAAAAGCTAATTTTCGATAAGAGTAACAGACCTACTTCCGGTCTACCGATTTTACTGAAAAACTAATCAGATCTCAAAAGGGAGATTTTATACACGTAAATACAAAATGCGGAATTGATATCTACACACAGAGAGAGAGAGAGAGAGAGACAGATATTTTTTAAAACCCACTTTTTTGGAAACAGGGACCTCAAAACGAGGACATCTGCAAAAATCTGGAGGTTAAAAATTATCGTCATCACAATACTTCCTTATACTACGTATAAGAAAGTAAAAGAAATTAATTTATTTAATACTTATAAAAATGATTTTGTATTTTCAATTATTGTCTAGAAAACAAAATTGTTTTATTTAATTTATTTCTTAATTTATTAGTATATCTGTTCATGAATTCACCTTGATAATATAGCCTAATTTTACAATAATTAAAACTAATAATTTTAATTAAATTTACAATATGATTATTGTCGACATCATGGTCATACATGTGTTCTTTGTAATTGTTGAAAATTGTGCCATGAACACTGCTCAGAACTTTAATAAATAATTTAGCCATTAAATTTTTTTCTGTTAATTTGTTGGCGCTATCTAAAATTCGAATTTTGCTTTCAGCAATTTTACAAATATGGATAACGTCTTTCGATGGATGAATTAAACATTGCTTTAAATTACTATAGTTTTTTTTTTAATTATAAATGTGGAATGAGATATGTCACACTAAAGTAACGTTAAAACGGACGTTAGACATACAACATCAGAAACAAGCCCACCCGTGACGTCACATGCCTGCGTTATGTTTGCCTCAGTTCGTATTCGAGGCGGGATGGTAAACGACGTGTCTATATGTATAAATAGTCTAAGATTCCGCCCATAAAGCGCAACCACGGCCCCGGGAGTTAGTAAACCCAGGTTTACAATGTACGAGATCTCTTGTCTGTTTTTTTGCTTTTGACTGTAAGTAAGTAAATATTGAGATATGGCTGCACACATATTCCTACATTTTTAAAATATCTACACTTTAACAGTGTTTATAAGCTTCGAATATTCTATTTAATACATCTCCTTTTATATCTGTCAAAACCACAAGTGTATTAATTACAGCTGCACGAAAAACATTTCCCAGAGGTGTAAACTTGGCAATAGAACTAACTTAAAAATTTAAATCATGTAGCTTTCACTTGAGACACATCACTTTATAGGTTAGGTAAATAAAAGTACATCCGATATAAAGAACGTGTTTACTAAATTGTCAAAGTATTTATCAAGCACTTCGTTGCACTCACTAGTAGATCTGCAGTAGGTATGTAGAAATTTTTTTGTACTGCTTTGATAGCTGGGTGAATAAGCTCTTTAAAACTCTCAAAGTTGTTTCATGAAACGAATTCGGCTAGAAGAGTGTGAATTGAGTCGTTTACATTCAAGCTGATACTTCCGCCCCTAAGAGTTTCAAAACTCCAGAAACTTATTAAATTCTACTTTAAGTGAGCGTCAAGCAAATACCTTTAATAGCTTCCGAACGTGTAGACATATCACTCTTTTTTTTGTGTGCGATAATCGATTGCTTTAGCTTTCGGCAGCTTATTTTGTAAGTTAAAAATCATTTCGTGTGCGTACGCATTTCGAGCGCCGCTGCTTTGAATAAAACTACCGGGAAACCATAATAATTACGCATTTGTAATCTAATCACGTATAATTTTTATAACCGCCCAGCAATTTTGCCTCTGAGACGTTACTAGGAAGCAATATTTTGTTCTTTAAAATTCAATTTCACGCTCTGTTAAATTTAATTCTTTTTTGGATGTATTTAGAAATACCTCTTATAATAAATTCATGATAAGAGTGCGTGGGCATCATCAAAAATGTCATATTGTCAAATTCTGTGTTTTCAATGTTTCTTGCTATATTAACTTCAAGAGAACGACCATTTCATGTCGAATGTAATATTTTTTTATCATACACTAGATAGGTGTAATGGATTGAAACTGTGACGCATACATCTGTGATACTTTTTCTGCGTTAATTGATCAATCTCGTACTTGATACATGAGTAGACTGATTTCTAACAACAATGTAAATATTCCAATATAAAGAATTGTTGCTGAATTGTATACTGACTCCAGTAATTGTAGTACTTTCAGTTTCAGCAAACCAATATCGTAAAGTTACTTATCTTTGGTAAGCCATTCCGGAATATCTATAGTAGTAGATGTTGTACTAGGTTGTTTGCTGACTATAGTACTGTGATAGCTGGTATTGTGAATAATAATAATTGATGGTACTTACAAATTGAATATACGCTGATGCTCAGACCATAGTAAATAATTGGCTCTATTCATTTCGCCACAATAGTGACCATTGATAGTTGCAGATGGAAACACAAATTTAGCACCATCCAAGCCTTACTTAAATCAAGAAACATTGCAACAGGGTAGGTACCATCATCAATGGCAGTGACAATAAAGTTATAAAAAGCATTGAGGGCGGTAGTAGTTAAACGCCCTTTCCTGAAGCCGTATTGGTAGCTACTCAATATATTATTTTTAACCAAAAAGTCATTTAACCTGTCCAAAAAGTAATATTCAAATATTTTAGAAAAACAGGATGTATGTGCAATGGGCCTGTAATTATCCACAGATGAGACAGATAGACAGGAGCCTGAAAATTATATTGATGGCAGACTTTAACGTTCGGGTGGATAACTCTGAAATCCCCGGAATAAACAACGTACAACGAACCAACAAGTAACGAGAACGAAGAACTGCTCATAGACCTACGCACCAGAAACGAACTGCGCATAAGTAATACATTCTTCCCATATAAAGAACAACGTAAGTTCACATTCAACAACACTAGAGGTCACACATCAATCATAGATTATGTAATAACCAACCGAACAGTCCAACCAACCCAAATATTGGACTTCAGAACACTGACCTGTGCGAATCTGGAAACAGACCATAACATGGTGCTCACTACGCTTAGAATAAAATATCCGAATACGATAAGAAAACCAATAATAATCAAAGAGAAATACAATCTGGAGTTTCTGTCGCACGTGAGCATAAAAGAATTATATAGCAAACGACTGACGGGAAAACTGCAAACACTGAAAACCACCGATGATAACGCTGACAGAAAATGGACAGCGATACAGAAAGTGATAGAGAGTGCGACAAGGGAATCCATTGCCACCAGATGCATCAACTCTAATGCCCCAGAGACAGATGAAGCCGTGATTCGTCCGGGAACTTAAACCGCTGGCCGAACAGAAGAGTCAGGTATACCAACAACACAAAACCAATCCGTCGCAAGAGAACTACAGAACATATATTGAAACAAGGAACAGAGTAGTCGCTTAGATAAGGAAGATAAAAAGAGAATACTAGGCAAAATTCGCAGCGACATGGATAAAGATATGTGTAACCCCTTGGTGGATTATGAATTCTTATAATGTACAAAGTGTCGTTCGTATTTCTAAACAACTTTATTCACTAACTTACATATAAATAAATGCTTGTTTTACATGTTATGTACGTTTCGTAATGTAATCTATATAGGACTGTATCTATACGACTAAATGTAATATATGTTGTCACTACTAATGTTCGACTCGTAATGTCCCGCTCGCTCTCGCGTTCTCACCGTTCGCTTGTCGATATCACGCACGCGCACTACTGTCGTCGTTTGAATCCTTAAATGAAATACCAACATACCGGCGGCCTTGAAAGACCTGGCTTTCAAAAATAAAAAAAAATAATAATAATAAAAATAAATGAGTTTAGTGCTAGTCTTTAGGAAAACAACACACTTTCTGCACCCTTCTGTCTACGGTTCCTTGAGCGGTTTTGATAGTAACCACTCGCGTTCTTCCGTCCTGGCCCGGGTGTATCTTGATGATCCTACCCATAGTCCATTTCAATGGAGGCACGTTATCTTCCTTTAATAGCACGAGATCTCCCACTTGAACACCTCCTGGACTATCAAACATCCATTTATTCCTCTGCTGCATGGTGTGCAAGTACTCCGAGGACCATCTTTTCCAAAACTGTTGATAGAGTTGCTGTAGATGATGATAATTATTCAATCTGTTGATTGGAGCTGTAGTTACATCTCGCTGTGGTATAGCAACAAGTGACTCTCCAATCAAGAAATGCCCTGGTGTTAAAGCCTGTAAGTCGTTTGGGGCATTGGAAAGTGGGTACAAGGGTCTAGAATTAAGGATAGCTTCTATTTGTATTAGAACAGTATAAAAGGATTCATAGGTTAGTCTTGTATTACCAATGATCTTTTTTAAATAAGTCTTTGTTGATTTTATAGCAGCTTCCCAAATCCCCCCAAAATGCGGAGTACGAGCAGGAATAAAATTCCATACTATCTCCCTTGTTTCGAGATAATTCTTAACCTTGCTTGAGTTTTTTATTTCAGTCATTGTTTTCAAAATCTCATTATGAGCGCCCCTGAAATTCGTTGCATTGTCAGACCATAATGTTTTACATAACCCCCGTCTACTAATAAATCTCTTGAAACCATTCAAAAACATGTCAGTCGACAAATCTGTAACCAATTCCATATGAACTGACTTCGTAATAAAACATACAAACACGCACACATATGCCTTTATGTACTGTCGATTTCTTAGTTTACCGTCCTTGATTAGAAAAGGTCCAGCATAATCTAATCCTGTTGTGTAGAACGGTCGAACAGGAACTGTACGATCCCTTGGTAAGCAACCCATTTTAGGAATGTAAGTAGCTGGATTGACACGGAAACATACTGTGCATTGTCTTAATATCTTTTTTATAGTATTCCTTGCGTTTAATGGCCAAAATTCCTGTCTTACTATGCCTAATAACGTTTGAACTCCTGCATGTAAATTATCCAAGTGCTTCTGTTTTATTATTAAGTTAGTAAGTTCATGTTGTGGTAAAATGATTGGATGCTTTTGCGAAAAATCAATATTTGCATTTTGTAATCTTCCTCCCACTCTTAGAATTCCATCTTCGTCCAAGAATGGATCTAGTGATTTCAGTTTGTTTCGAACATCGCGTTTATTTTTTAATGCGTTTATCTCCTTTTCGAAAGTCTGCCTCTGGGCTAATTTTATCAATAGCATCAGACTAGATCTCAGTTCTGTCAAAGACAAATCTCCTTGATGCTTATTTTTCGTACGACAATTTCCTATAAAACGCAAACAATGTGCTACTACTCTCTGTAGTGTTCGTAAATTGGAATACCTTTCAAATATCGTATAATCGATATTTGTGTTAAGACAATTAAACGATTTAATCTCCGGTACTGATACCTTATGCCCATAATTCAACACTGGCCACTGTTCACCATCTAAACTTAACCAAGCAGGTCCTGACCACCACAATGTAGAATCCTTAAGTCCATTGACATCCAAGCCTCTGGAGATAATATCTGCGGGGTTATCCTCGGAAGGAACATGACGCCACTGTCGTATATCCGTGATGTTTTGAATATCAGAGACTCGATTTGCTACAAAAGTTTTCAAGTTATTTGGTGATATTTGTAACCATGATATGACTATTGTTGAATCACTCCAATACCATATATTGCTCGTATTTATATCCAATGCTTTAATGACTTCCTTCATTAGTTTAGTCAATAAATGTGCTGCGTAAAGCTCTAATCGTGGAATTGAAATAGTTTTAATAGGAGCAACACGTGATTTCGCTGCAAGTAATCTTGAACAAATCTGATTGGTTGAATTTTGTAATCTAATGTATATGGTAGCACCATACGCACGTTCGGATGCATCGCAGAACCCATGTATCTGGATACTAACTGGATCAAATAATAATACATGTCGTGGTATTGCTATTTCATGAATATTCTCCCATTCGTCGAACAATTTCCTCGCAGTCGCATAAATGTCTGCTGGCACGGTTTCATCCCATTCACTTTTGAGTTCCCATAATTTTTGTAACAATAATTTTGCCCTAATTACTATTGGACCAATTAATCCTAAAGGATCGAAGATTTGTGACACGGTAGATAGAATAACTCTTTTAGTAATTCGTATTCTTTTCATGTTTCAAGTTCGTAGTAAAAGTAAATCTATCTAGCTCGGCCTGCCATATAACACCTAATGTTTTTGTTTCAATCAGGTTCACCTCAGTTGGCCTCTCGCTTCTAACAATACTTGCATGATTTGAATTAAATTTTCTTAACTCAAACTTGGCACTGCTTAAAATACTAGTAATATCTTGCTTCAATCCTAGTAAATCTTCCATTGAGTTCGCTCCTGTCAATAGATCGTCCATATAAAAATCCTTTCTTATCGCATAGGCTGCTTCAGGATAAGCCTCCTCGTTTTCCATAGCTAACTGTTTCAAACATCTTGTGCTTAAAAATGATGCTGGAGCTGTGCCATGGGTAAGCGTATTAAGCTTATAGTGTTTTAATGGCAATTTTGGATCAGATCTCCATACAATACGTTGTAAATCCCGTTGCGATTCTACTATATTTATTTCACGATACATTTTTGTTATATCTCCAGTCAAAACATAACTATGTTTACGAAATCTTAACAAAATTGAAAAGATATCATCTTGTACCACCGGTCCGGTTTTCAAAATGTCATTCAACGATATATCGTTTGTTGTTTTGCAGCTTGCATCAAAGACAACCCGTAACCTTGTTGTGGTACTAGCCTGTTTAAAAACACAATGGTGTGGCAAATAATTAACATTCTCGTTAATCTTGTCATTGAAGTTTGTAATTTCTGTCATGTGTTCAAACTTTTCATATTCCATCATGAAACGCGTATATTCTAATCTTAAAGAATCATCCCTAGCAAATTTCTTTTCTATTGAATTCAATCTTTTTTCTGCGTTCTCCAATGATTCGCCTAAATTAACATGCTCCTCCATCAATGGTAACGATACTGTAAAACGACCATCCTCTTCACGTTTAAATGTGTTTTGAAAATGATTTTCACAAGACAACTCTTCGCTCGAATAATATTTAGAATCGGGTAATTCCTCGATTTTCCAGAATTTTTCTAATTTGTTTAAAACTTCGGTATTTATGCTTAAA
The DNA here is from genome assembly GCA_963170755.1 of Amphimallon solstitiale. NCBI lineage: Eukaryota > Metazoa > Arthropoda > Insecta > Coleoptera > Scarabaeidae > Amphimallon > Amphimallon solstitiale. The sequence goes on from OY720680.1 coordinate 12,503,942, forward strand.
TTACACGAAATCTTATTGCTAAAATTATAGTTAGGTAAATCACCTGATATTAGCCAACCTAATTTTGTCCTTTGTAATATTGGTTTATTTTCTCCCAGTTTAATTTGTCCTATAGACAACAAATCAAAGAAAATTGTAGCACCCAATAATATGTCAATGTTCTGTGCCTTATAAAAGTTTGGATCTGCTAGCGTAATATCCTGTGGTATATTTAAATTCGAAATATCAAAACTTTGTTGAGGCAATTTATCCGTTATTTTATTCATAATTAGAAATGGCAATTTTTTGTGATATTTTTTGCTAGTCGAGAATAATTCTGCATGCGTTATATGAGAAATACTTAATAACGACTGATTTATTCCGCTTACAGGTATTGATATATCAAACTGCTTCAACTTTAATCTTTCTAGCAATTCTTTTGTCATAAAATTTGATTGCGATCCTGAATCAATCAACGCACGACACTGAACTAAATTATTATGAATATCCTTGATCAGTACTACTGCCGTTGATAAAAGAACATATTCCGACTGTCTGGTCGATGTATGCGCTGTAATGACTGAATTGTTATCACTGGATTGTTGTGATTCTTCCATTGAATTATTTGGTCTATCATTGTCGTCATCTGGCCTTAGCTTTTTATTATCAAAATGTAATAAAGTATTGTGGGGTTGATTGCATCTTTTACAATTACTGGCTTTACAATCTCTATTAAAATGATTATGTTTCAAACAATTAATGCATAATTTTAATCTTTTAATAGTATTAAATCTTTCTTTCAGATTAAAATCCAAGAATTTTTGGCAGCGAAAAATGAGATGATATCCCTTACATAATTGGCATTCTAATTTATTTATTGCTACATAAGATTGTACGCTCGATTTTGTTATGTTTTTTCCCTTATCTAGCGTTTCTAAAAATACGCACTGATTTACTAAAAAATCCCAAAGTTTTTTCAAAGTTGGCATCGAATTGGTTGCCACGGAACTTTCCCATGCTCTTTTAGTTTTTGCGTCAAGTTTTGAGGTAATTAAATGTATTAACAACGTATCCCAGCTATCGGTTGGTTCGCCTAGAGTTGTTAGCGACCGCACATGCTTTTGGAAGTGATCGACAAGCTTTCTTAAATGTGTATGCGATTCTTGATGTAATACATTATAATCAAATAATTCTTTTATATGCGTATGTATGATAATACGTTTATTCTCATAACGAGTTTTAATTAAATCCCACGCGACGGAGTAATTCGAATCCGATGCTTCGAGTGCACTTATAACTTGTGCCGCTTCGCCTTTCAAACACGACCTTAGATAATAAAATTTCTGTGTCGCATTCAATTGTTGATTTTCGTGAATTAATGACTTGAAAGCGTCCGAAAACATTAACCATGTATCATAAGTACCGTTGAATTCCGGTAAAACAATTTTAAGCAATCTCACATTCAAATTCATTGGGTTATTGACTATATCATTACTTGCGGTACTGACATTTATTTCATCCAATACTGTTTTGACTTGCAACTCGGTAATAATTTTGTTAGCGCTTGAAGCTGTACTGAAATATCTATTTTCAAACTCTTCTCTATCCTTAAATTGACTGTTATCGATGGCTTCGATTTCATTTTGTAACAAATTGTATTCATCTAAAACAGGTGTAACTTTTTCTAATCTTAATCTCAATTCAGATTCCTTTTCACACGTATATGTTTTCATAAATGTTTCAAATCGAGTTAAAATTGCCTTAACATTACCACGTTTGCGAATCAATTCTATTAATTGCTCGTTTTCTGTCATTACTGATTGTTGGTAATACAATACAAAATAATAATAATAAGGAATATGTATTTGAAAGGAACGACTTACGGTCAATGGTGGACCGTCTTGCTAAACTTCCTCAATGTGTTGATTTGATGTTTCTACGACTATCCGGCTCGAAGGACCAAAATGTAACCCCTTGGTGGATTATGAATTCTTATAATGTACAAAGTGTCGTTCGTATTTCTAAACAACTTTATTCACTAACTTACATATAAATAAATGCTTGTTTTACATGTTATGTACGTTTCGTAATGTAATCTATATAGGACTGTATCTATACGACTAAATGTAATATATGTTGTCACTACTAATGTTCGACTCGTAATGTCCCGCTCGCTCTCGCGTTCTCACCGTTCGCTTGTCGATATCACGCACGCGCACTACTGTCGTCGTTTGAATCCTTAAATGAAATACCAACAATATGTACGGAGCAAAAAGAAAAGTCTGGAAAATGCTGACAATAGAAAAACCGGTGAACGAATTTGTACAGAATACTGCAGATGTGGGAAGACTACTTTTAACAATTATACCACATGGAAAAGGACAGTCCCGAATAAATTACTAAAGTATGGAGAAACCGGGATAACAAAGCACTTGACGAACCTATTCAATATAGTAATGCAAACATCCGAAATACCAAGCCAATGGCACGAGAGTGTTACTATCCCCATAGTCAAAAATAGGGGGAAAAACAGAAAACTACACAGGAATCTTCCTCTTATCGACAATGATGAAGGTACTCACAGGTCTACTAAAGACCCAATTAGAAGACCAAATAGAAATCACGGATGAACAACAAGGCTTCAGGAGAAACAGATCCACTATAGACTCTATATTCATCATGCAGCAAGCTAAAGAAGAAGCCATTGAGTTGGAAAAAGCTGCATTCATCTGCTTCGTAGATCTGACGAAAGCATTTGATACAGTGCCGCAGAAAAACATAATCAGAGTACATCAAATACCGCAGTTGAACAAGAACAATACAACAAGAATACAAACAAGAGGCGAAACATTTAGAGAAATTCTCACGCCCGGAGAAATTAGACATGGTGACAGTTCGAGCCCCTTCTTGTTTAATCTACTAATGAGCAGGGTAATAAAAGAGGTAACAAAATTGAGGCTGGGATATAGACTGGGTAATAGAAGAATGAACGTGATATGTTATGCGGACGACGCTATTCTTGGGACCCAGACGGATGACGACTTATAAATACAGCTATTCACCTTCTACACAACGGCCCAAAAAACTCAGTTTGTCCATATAAGTCGACAAGATAAAGTGCTTAGTTTTCGTCAAGGATCCTATTAGATGTAAACTGGTAATTGAAGATAAACCATTAGAGCAAGTAATGCAAATTAGATACCTAAAGGTAAACATTTCCAGCCGTCAGGAACTAGTGAAAGACATTACATACCAAATTAATAATAGGGCCCCAATCTCTGGATGTCTTCGCGATTTCGTGTGGAGAAATAAACACATCAGAATAGAAAGTAAAACTGGCATTTATAAAACATATGTGAGGCCAGTAATGACTTAGGGAATCAAGGACAAAGCAGATACAAACAGAACAAAAAGCAAGATGCGAGCATCCGAAATGAAGACCCTCAGGTCCCTAGCAGGCAAAACTCTTTGGGATCAAGTTTCGGGATAAAAAATATAGGATACTGTTTTTGGGAAATGGGATAAAGATCATCACAGAAATTATTGCAAAGGGTAATGACATAAAACTTATTGTACGACTTTTTCTTTCTTTCACCAATGAATTTCCAAAACTGTCATGCCTGGATCTGTTACATTTGGTTTTCGGTTTTAGCAAGGTAGGCCTGATAGGTAACATACTTTGGTTTTGTACCCTTGGTTGCTTAAATAAAGACAATGATTCAACTGTGTTGGTACGTTTACATTATTCAAAATGTTTATACTTGAATTTCAGATTGGAAATAATTTTGGGAGTAAACAATTTGGGATGAAAAAGATTAAAAGTATTCTTGCAAAATGGAATAGAGGGCATCATAGAAATTATTGCACAAGATATCGTCATCAAAATTATTGTTCATAAAAACCCAGTTTTAGTTAAAAAGCTCAGCATAAAATTGAGAAAAATTAGCTTAGCAAAAGTTAAAACATTTGGCACTATTACTCAAGATCTTCAGAACTTACCAATTTATAGATTGAAATCACGTAGTCCAATTTGGAAGGAAGATTTCCTAAATCAACCATTTTTGATTAATGACCTCTGGAAATCAATTTTGTTAGAACGTGAAATGTTTAATAAACAATTAATAGACGATCCTTTTGTAAAAGTGCCTGGCTTTACACATCCAAGAAAAATTTGGTGTAAGTTGAATCGGCCTAGGATGGGTCTTGAAAGGTGCAATAGTATGTTATTCAAATTGAAAGTGATTGCGAGTTTAGTTTGTGATCGCGGAGCTGAGATTGAAACATACTGTTGAAGAATGACCTCTAGCTAGGTTTGAATTTGGATACACAGATTTACATAATTTAACTCCAGAAGCTGTTGATTGGTTCTTAACAACTAAAGGCCTTTAGTTTAGTGGCGCTGTAATAGAGGTTTTTTTATTCTGCAGGTTTGCTACATCCTAGACCAAATGGTGCTGTGTTTTAAAGGGCCTCTGCAGTTATGCTCCTTCTAAATACATTTCTACTTTTGTAATATAATTTATATATGTTTCTTCTCTTGTACCTGTCATGTAGTTTCATACGAATATTATATATATATATATAAAATCGAAAACAAGTCGCTGTATCAGATTTAATGAATGTGCTGTTAAATATGCAAATCTTTGTTTTATCTTGTTCTCATCTATTTTTCACGCACTTGTCCAACGAGATAACTTTAAATAAGAGCATCTGTTCATTCAAACTAGTTGCATGTGTATCGTATTAACACTGATTTAGCACACGCATGACAGCCGCCCAGAAAGTTAACGATATTTACCGCTAATATGCACACACGGCATATCGTCGTGCGCTATCGGTAAATGGAAATTGCGCTGCCGCTATTTTATTCAGTAAATTTGTATTAATGAAGGTCAGTTGGCTGCTTGAAGCGTAGCGCTTCGAATAAAAATTCAGAATTCAATTAAACCCCAACGGTTTTCTAATTTAAATTAAGATTATACCCTCTTCAAGTGATGTGTCGAAAATAGGAGTTTCTGGGTGTGAAGTGGTGGAACGGCCCCGGATAATTAACTTAGTTCTAACTTAATTTTCATTAACTGGCAACAAGTGCGCTCAGCGAATTGTATTCTTTTTGGCTTAAAAGCTCTGAAAAATACTAATTACATACCTGACATTTCAATTTGAACGTGATGGCAACTGCACGATTATCACAAACTTTACATTTTTAATTTTTTAACGTCACCCTTTTGTAAAACACAGAAAGTTCATTGACTGTTTGACGCATCACACGATTTTGCCTGAAGTTATTATTTTATACTGTTCAAGATAATTAAGAGATATTATGATTTGTTAGAATAACTACAAATACCGTGCCATCAAATACTTTCCTCGTTAGAGACGGCCATGAGTTTTTTTTTTTAATGGTTGGTGAGAATGCACCAACCATAGGGAGTAAAGATGGACTCTCTCACTAAAAAGTGAACCAAACTTCAGCACCATCTATCATTCCCTCACAGGTAGTTGGTTGAATTCATCGTAGGAATCTGTAGAAAGTGATAACTCTCTAACGAGCGGAAACTTTGAAACTTCTTGATTGCAAATTATTAGAGTATGAAATTCGTGTGAAAATTAGCATCAATATTTTATGGCGTTATATTTGCTGGAACATTAACATGTGTCTGCAACATTAAACGTCAAAATATTTATTCTAATTTTGCATGAATAACAAATTAGTATACGTAATGAGAGTGAAATATCGTAAAATCTTTTCTGTATCTAAGTGCTACTGATAAACAGATTAAAACAAATGTATTTTTATCTATAAGTATTATATATTTAGTAAATAATAACAAAGAATAATATTATACCTTATAACTGCAACATATTAGATATCATTAAGAAACTGTTACATTTTTTAATACTATAAATAACACTTACAAATACATGACACATACTGAATTTATGGTCTTTCACTGGGACTTGCTTGTGAGGTGAACGGTAACGCCTGTACATCCATATTTTCGAAAGTAGTATCATCGATTTGATGTTTCGAAATGCACTTGTGGAGAAGAACTAACGTATTTAACAATGACAGTTACACATGACAACAACAACTCCAACAAAATTCACCAATGCAGCCAACTATTTTGAGAGTTATGTTTTCGATGGTGCAAGGCCAAATGTATCAATATCGCTGCGCATTGATGATTTTGATTCTTGTAACCTCAAAATATTGATCCCTATGTGGTGCCATCTGCTACTACGCAAAAGAAATAGTTTCTGAATTTTTATTGAAATAAACTTTAAAATAACACTTTAAACATTAACTTTACAATAATTAATATTAATAATTTTAAAATAATGTAATAGAACAAAATAAAATTAAAAAAGTGTTGCGAAAAATATAGTTGTTGGGTAGTGTCACGAATAACAATTTTACTTACATTTCGAAGTTTTTATAAAAATACAAAAGAAAACATAAAATACTAATTAGAGTTCAATTACGTTGTAAAGTGTTTGTTTGGATTTTGTATATTAATTCTTGGATTTTAAAAAATGTTGCGGTACTAACGTAATTAATGCTTTCAACTGTGTTGGAAGATTTTGAATCTTTATTATTCCACATCGCAATATTTGCCACATAAATTCAGCCAGTTTGGCGATGATAACAAGGCGCATCATTGATAATAATTAGAGAATTTTAAAAATTACTATAGCATCTTTATTTATCCAACAGATACAAATCTAATTACAGGACAAAAATTGACAATGTTGAAGTATTCATAATAAACCCACTTCTATTCTTTCTAAATTAGAGTTAACATATTTAAACATATTGTTAATATTAGTGACCTAATAACGTCTAGCAAAGCTGCTTCACTTCAGCGCAGTAATGTTTCCATTTGAATTTTGTACATATACAAATATTAAGATATATATTAACCTAAAAATGCAAAAAAAAGTATAGCTATTTACCTTGCGAATTACTTGCCTTTTAACACAGACTATTTTGGTAAGAACTAAATAAGCCAGAACAGCCACGTTTTTTTCCCTGAGACAACTAGATATATAGATTTCTATTGGTACTCGACATAACTGCCAAAATATAGTAAATATGTAGCACACATTAAATAAAACGACTGAATATGTGTAGTATTAGAATAATTTAAGTAGAAAAGAATATGGAATAGACGAAATAAATTTCACATCAGTCAAATGTCAGTAACACTAGGTTTGATATATTCCAATCATATTGCATATTTTTAGCGCACGATTTTAAAAATGCCCAGCAATTACCAAGCAGTTTATTATGCTTTGGATAGATGGCGCTAGATAAGAATCAATATTTTGAGGTTATTAAAATCAGAAAAATCGAGTTATGTGACGGCCTTATATCGTGCAGCGATATCAGATACAGTTGGCCTTGGATCGTGTATAAAGTGCTGCCCTCTAAGATACCCTCATTTAACCAAAACACCGATAAGGTGTAGTAAATGAAGTGAACTACATCTGAGTGCACCTAATCAAACACAAACTCATAATTTTAATAGTTTGGTTATGTCATGTAAATGTGTGTAATAAATAGTAAGTTACTTTTCGAATTTTTTTATTACAATAGTCAAAATTTAAAGAAACTAATACTAAAGCAGATGTTGGGAATGTTGACCATTATTTTAAAGACAAAGTTGAACTCTACGCTTCATGCTTTCAAATCCATTTATTAGGATTTCTTGGGTTATGTCTGCACAAAAATTCAAAATAGCATTACGAAGCTCTTCGATTGTGTAACGTCTGGCCTTGAAAATGGTATTCTTTAAATATGGAAAAATAAAATAGTCTAAAATTGTCAAATCCGGAGATCTTGGAAGAAAATTGTTGCTAAAAAGCTATTGTTTCTCGAGATTTGCGCGCTGGTGTATTACCTTGCTGGAAATATCCTGGAATTCATTAATAAAAACCTGTAATAATTCATTTCGATATCTTTCAGCTGTTATGGTTTTATTAAAAAATATAGGCCCAATATTAGAAAAAATGTGCAGACCATGTAATTAAAATAGCAAAGAGAATGTGTGACATAGATGGGTTAATGGATGATTGTGAAACCATTTATTATTTATGTCTAAAACAGAGATTGTGAATGTGACTTAATGTCCAGCACAAGTGAATCAGACTAATTTATGCGGCAATTTTTTTTTTTGTAATTATAGTCTCAATTGTTGTATTCTTAATCGTTTTAACATGATGTGAACACTAAATTATTGTTAATTTCCAATATATAATAGAAATAAAAATTTGTTATACTTTATTATACATTATTCAACTAAAATTTAAATATAAAAATTTCAAAATAAATTTTTATATTTATTACTGCTGTATGTAAGATTCACATTTCCAAGAGCGGTTGCTTGAATTTACCTGCTTAAGGTTTGTCACAGTAATACGAATAAGTTCTTTATTGATATTTAAATTAGAAACTAATAAGCAAAACTTCTACTGCTAGTTCTTAAGATAAAAGGTTTAATTCATTCTTGCTGTCTGGCACAAATATTTAATAATAAATAGACTTGATTCACAATTTTCATGTTGGTATAACACATTAACGGTACTTCGTGTTCCCAATTGCCTTGAACACTTATTGCCGCTTCGATTGGTAGAATGATAAGCGACCCATCCATCCATTTTAACCAAAGTAGTTAATGAAACACAAAACATCTAAATCCATACTTAAAAATAATATAGTTCTTCTAACCTCAATTGTCATGATGTCATACCAAATTGTGTACAGAGTACTACATTTTAAGCTGTGTGTTCCATGTTTTGACGGGATTTTCGAATCACTCCTTCTTATTCTGAGACAGAGTATATATACTCATCAAATAAAAGTAATTCTTGTCTTTCTTGTTCCATTTTTTGATGAAACTAATAATGTAAATTTCGACTTAATGCATAACATACACCAACAATCAGACTATTTGAGACGAGTTAATTGTTTTCCATATTTGGTATCCTAAATATTTTCTACTCGTTAAATTCATATCGTGTGCCGCTAATCCTCTTGTACTTACAAAATACCCACTCATAATAATTACAAAACCGTAAATATCTGCCTGACAAATCATCAAATAAACCTCAGTGATTATCGCGAACGGATTTATTTACTGGAAATAGTCCTCGCTTGTATAAAATTCGTGAATTTCACTAAAAACAATACCCCAAGCTATTGTCAACAACACGACGGTATCGATTCGTGTAATTCAATAGCAATCCGTTTATTTGATGTTCCCTTTTATTAGAACACTGATATAAAATAATGATACAAACCGTTCTATCAAATTGCGATCAAATGTTTCTTTAAACAAACATTAAAATTAAGGTAAGTTGTATTGTTGTAAATTTCACAAAAAAATACATTAAATAAATGAAATAATTTGACATAATGATATCGAAAGAAACTTATAATTTTTCAATAAAGATTCTGATCAAGGTATATGACTATCAATCAGAGCTGGGCAATTACTTTGTTTTGTTAATAACTTGATTACAGCGCCATCTATCGTATTCCAGCATAGCTATGAACCGTCGTCTCGACAAAACAAATATATTGTGTGAATATAACCTAAATCGGCCAAGTCGTTCAGCAATTATACGATCACTAACACACTCACAAACGATTATATACAGTGTGTCCACATTTCGATGCTCACCATTGGTGTATCGTTTATTAGAAGAGATAGAGCAATGGTTAAATGAGGAGTGTTTTGCAGAATTCAATGCTCGCAACTAAACTCATTTCAATTTCATTCAATCATGTTTGTTCGAAACCTCCATAAATTTCTTATTATTCTGCTAAAAATTGTCCGGTATGGTTGTGATCTTTCCGGAAAACACTGAGCGTAATTTGTGCAGGCATTTTCCGAGTTTCCATTTACTTTGAAATAAACTTCTAACATATCAACCTTTACTTCATTTGAAAATGTATGTGCTATTATCAGTTCTTATCTAATCAATTCTAATCTCAATGCTTAACGGTAATTACTTATAAATAATTATTACACAAAGTTCTAAATCTCCCACCAATTGCAATGCACTTTGAAATGTCAATAAGGGCAGTGATTATTTATCGCCTGTTTTACACTTACATTTAATTTCATACCCAAACTAATTTATATATTAGTGAAAGGCTATTTTTAAGGACTGTCTAACTAATTAAGAATCCAATATGGCCGCCATAAGAAAAGCAAAAGATAGCTCTAAGAACTTGGAAACAAATGAAAATAGGGGGTTACTCTTGAAACAAAAAAATTTTTTTTTTAGAAAAGTGTCTCAACAACTTTAAAGCTTAAAAGCGATAGCATTAGGCGTTATCGAGTTATTGAGGAAAATTCAAATCGGCAAATATTGGTTTTTTTCAAAATATCTCAAAATTGTAAAGAGTTCGAATGAATTCAAAACGAGATTCGTTGCAAGCATTGAATTCTGCAAAACATTCTCCATTTAACCGTTGCTCTATCTCTTCTTATAACCGATTTACCAACGTTGAGCATCGAAATATATGTAGACACACTGCATATAAAAAATTTTCTCCAAATCTGCCAATTTTTTATTTCAATTGAAATCATTCAACTGAGCCATTTCCGTCCCGGGAGCAAACGAACAACACAAAAAAGAGTCAATCAAATATGTCGTCCCTGACGTCAGTTATGATCGAGAGTGTATACTGTATGACATGGAAACTGCAACACCAAGAAGGGGTGCGGATTTTTTGACCAAACTTGGTAGAAACGTATAACTAGTCAAAGGCAATAATTGATTAAAATTTCAAAGAAAAAAAACAAAAGACTAACACAATTTAACATAATTTTTAATTAATAATGTGTTGAACCGCCCCTATTAGTGTCACACTCCCTCACTCTTCGTGGCATTGATTCGACTAGGTGGTCGATATCCTCTTGGGGTATGGTGTCCCAAGCAACCTGTAATTCATGCCGGAGAGCTATTAGTGTCTGCGGGGATTGGCTAAATTCATAAGTTTTCGTCCCATAATGTCCCACACATGTTCTATTGGCGAGAGGTCGGGGGATTTGGGTGGCCATGGCAAGATATTGACATGAGCCTCTTCCAAGCGATTTATAGAAATTCTCGCTACGTGGGGAGGGGCATTATCCTGCTGGAAAAGTGGGTCTTCGAGCGTTTGAAGATATGGTAGAATATGGGGTTCTACGACCTCATCAATGTAACGCTGGGCGTTCATGGTGGTTTGGATGAAGACCAATTGAGACCTACTCCCATATGCTATAGCACCCCATAGCATAACACCCACTGCTCGATGCACATGCCTTTCAACGGAAAACTGAATATCACGACGTTCCCCACGTCTTCGTCTGACCCTCATACGGCCATCATGCATCCCTAGACAAAATCGAGATTCATCACTGAATACCACCCTGTGCCACTCCACGTTCCAGTGCAGTCGCAATCTACACCACTCCAAACGTTGCTGTCGGTGTTGAGCCGTAAGTGGTAACACAAGATGTGGACGATAAGATTATAAGCCGAAACCCCTAATTCGACGATAAACGGTTCGAAGGGTTACAGTACGACCAATATTACCTAACCACACGTCAGCAATTGATCTGGTACTGGAAAACCTGTCTCTTAGTGCCATTAAGCGAAGGCGGCGGTCCTGTATCTCATTAGTTCTTCTTCGGCCGCCGGTTCCTCTTTGGCGTCTTTCCTGACCTTCCCTAGTCCATGATTGATAACAGCGCATAATGGTGGATTGGTTCCGGTTAAGGCGATTTGCAATTTTCCTGTATGAAGAACCACCTTCTCGCAAACCAACAATTCGACCTCTGTCGAATTCGCTTAATTGGCGATAATTTCCACGTTGCCGCACTCTAGGCATAATAAAACTCTTTAAACACGTTAAACAAAGGTATAATAAGACAAAACCGTTGAAATTAATTTCAAACAAACAATTAATACACCACACATTAATGTCAGCGAAAACTGAATGAAGTGTCAGATGTGTCATGACCACTTGATCTATCGTAACAAAATTTTAATCAATTATTGCTTTTGACTAGTTATACGTTTCTACCAAGTTTGGTCAAAAAATTCGCACCCATTCTTGGTGTTGCACTTTCCATGTCATGCAGTATATACAAAAATTATGATTTTTGAAGATTGTTCGAATTTTCCTTTGCAATGGCCCCGAATTTTTTTTCTAAAAACTCTTCAAGGACCATAACAAACAAAACTAAAAAAGAATTACGCATATCCATACAAAATTCATACAAAAATCCTATAAAAAAGCACTTTCAGTTTTTCCCAAATTTTCCAATTTTCCGGACAACTTTTCTAATTTTTCCCGCCACAAAAACCTTATTCAGACTATTACGAACATTTTTGAAGAATAGTTAGCCAATTCAATCCAGCCGTCCTCAAGTGATGCGCTTAGCAACAAACAGCATTTCATTTTTATTTATATAGAAGATGATAAGAACGTATTGTTCATTATGCCCAACTTTTAAATTTTACTTTCTGGATTCAGATTCTGATATTGAAAACATGTAATTTCAATGTTCGACATATTTTTTTACTAAGTTGTTGCAAATAAAAATAGTGTATATATGTTTTGGTAAATACTTGTTAATAATAATTAGAAATATACTTTTTATTCTATTCAAGATTTTTGTTTACGTATTCAGTGTAATGTTTTGCGAAATAAAAGTACTTATACATGTTTATAAGAGATTTTATTAATAAAGATATAAAATAATGCCCTCCTTATTGCTTTATGGTCTGTCATATTAAAAATATAACTTTAAAATGCTTATCGTAGATAATTAGATCATATCTTAATGCTATTTTATCAGATACATTTACTTTTGTGGATTTAATGAATTTCAATTCATTTTAATATAGATACTTCTTCTGCGGTATTTTTAATACACGATCTTCACATTGCAGTTTATTATTTGCTATGTTTATATACAAATTCATTATAGCTGCGACAATCTACAAGAATAAAATTAGATATTGTAAATAAGATATTAATTGAAATATCACTATTGAAATAGTGTCTAAAATTTATTGGATTTTAACATCAAATATTGCCTTTTAAGCGAATATTTTACACCTTTTACTCACATATTGATAATAATACCTACATTCTTGAATGTTGTAAAATGTAAGCGTTCCATATACATGTACACACAACGTGTTATTCAATATTTTCCTTATATTTTAATATTTTTTGTGTGAGCGATATTCCGTTTTGAAAAACTTCTCAAATTCTGATTAGTTGTTTGCCTTTTCATGTATGGTTATCATTTTAAATGTAATGTAAGCTTTACTTAAATAAATGTTAATAAATATGTAAAAGTCAAAATATAATGATATCATACATGTATATCCCTGCTATCCATCTGACAGTAAACATATTGTATCGATGTTGTATAGTCGTGTAGATGGGTATTCTTTACAACATATTATTTCCTAATAATGCCCTATTATCTAACTAACTCAATAGTTCATTAATTTTCTCCGACATAACCCAGTACTATAATCGCCCTATGTTAGCTATCAATGACCTCTTACTATTAAAAAATAAAAATTAACATTCACTAGATTGCCCTGTGAATCGATTATAACATATTCATCTTTTTAGATAATTAATATAAACTCCAAACTCAGCTAAAATAATTTAAATTATAATACTTTTCCTTTTCCTAATGCTTTATTGTACTGGTGATACTATACTTTAAATGAACTATACCTATACAATATAAATGTGGGGGGGGGGGGGGTTCTTGATGTATTATGGCATTAATTCTTAACCTTATTTTGTATCTCGTGTACTATTGATACGTTTACAAAATTCTTTGGCTAGCATGACTCTTAATCTCAGGATTAATCGTTTAATTTGGATCCGTTGTGACTGGTTAAATGTACTCGATTACTTTTATAACTATGTGAACATGTAGGTATTTCTTATTCTATATAATTTTCTTCAAATAATATTAATTTGATATATGTTTTCTTTATAGGTTAATGTGCCTGTCATGACCAGATGATATATTGAAGCATAAAAACAAATAGTACTTCTAATGCAGAAAAAACAACATTCTCAAAATAAACAGAGTATATTAAAAATGTCAGATATTGCAACAACAATAAAATTATGTTTCCGAAAATTGTTTATTTATGGTGAAAATATGTAAAAATTTATTATGGAAATAAACCGTTATAAAAATTGACACATTTATGTCTAGTATGTTTCTTACGACATTTTAAGTATAATTGACGACCGATAAATAATGGTTGGAAATTTTATAATATCTTTTCAAATGATGTAGAGATTTCTCTGGGTTTGATGTGGAATAATACCACCAATAAGGTATTTCCTTTCTTATATTATTCTCAAACTTATTCAAAATCAAATAGCTCTAATTTAATTAAATATTAATGTGAAATATATTAATTTTGAAACAGATAGTATCAATATGATTTATATTACCTCAAATATTAATTTATATTAACTTGTAGGTTTTACCTCCATGAAGTGTATTGGTATCTTGAATTACATAATCTTCGCACCTACGATGACCTGGGACTTTCTTTAGAACTCTCGACGTGCTGCTTCTGTACTCGCTGGATTCCTATGAAGTGATTACGCCTGCACAAATGAACTGGATCTCCTGGCCTATGGTTTTCCCTCTTAGATATACACGTACGGACTCAGTAAATTCGCTTCTTAACCTTTGCTGGATTCCTATGAAGTAATTACGCCTACACAAATTAACTGGATCTCCTGGACTATGGTTTTCCCTCTTAGATATACACGTTCAGACTCAGTAAATTCGCTTCTTAACAATATGGTCCTCGTCTCTGGTTAATCTTGATAATAAACTAGGAACTTCGTCTATAGTTAATCTTGAAAATTCACTAAACTCCTCGTCTTTGGGTAATCTTGAAAATTTATTATGAACTTCGTCGATGGATAATCTTCGATATATGTAAGTACTTTTGTTAATTTATTATTAAACCTGTTTAAATAATACTTTCTTTATCTATAAATTGTTTTGCTATGATTTATGGACATATAATAATTATGTAAGCACTTTTCACTTTAATCTGTAATAATCTCTATGACTTCGTTTAAATTAATCACTATTAATGCTTTTTAGCACAAAATTCAATAAATTTGAGACGTTATCGATGAATTTATTTAAATTCAGCGACAAATACGACCGCGTCGTGTGAAAATTATTTTCATCTCCTTGTTTTTCTTCAAACAAATTGCCTTGGCAACATTATTACTTATTTTTTTAAATTCTCCAATGAGATCTCTACACATACCTTTTATAAATCAATATGTCTATCTTTTATTAATCTTTTTAATCTTTATCCATAAAATTTGATATTCCACACATTATTTATTCTTTTTCTAATTTTAAACCCTACTTATCATGCATTTTTTTCCATTTACATACTATTTAAAAATACCTATACAGGAACTGTCAAAATTAACTGTCACTTCCTCTTATTCAAAATACTTGCGGGAATCTTAATTTAAATTTGTTTCTACTCAAAATCAATTAGTTTTATCCATTATACTTGACATATCTTCGTAAATTAAACAATTTTGTACAAATAACATATTACATAATATTTTAGAACAATACTTATATTATTTCATTTCTTTTGTTAACAGATTTTACAAATACAAGATAGAAGAAAGAAAATCGTTCGTTCTACGACTAAACCAAATCAACCATGAAATCTCGACCTCTCTATTAACCTATTAAATTATAATTCAGACAATAAATTCGACACCTATACTAAGATCAATATTTTAAAATTCCAAGCATTTAAAACTATAATTATAATAAATATGGCATGGTTATTTTAAACCATGTCAATATGTTCTATTTGTTTTTAAAATACAAAATTCATCGTGTGTAAACTGTGCTCATATTGTAGCGCCACCTACTCCATTCTTAGACTAAATGGAGTATAGAGTCCTTGATGTTGGCAAAAACTTTATTAAGAGAAGTTTAAAGAAGATTTTTTAATTTGTTATATGATAACTTATAAATAATGTGATGAAAATAGTAACTTATATGTTTTTCAAGATATTGTGAAAGTTATAGAAGTTTTCAGTAACGTGCATTTAAATACTTGTACTGACGGTTTGCTTTTCAAGTGAAGTTATACAATTAACGAAAAATCGCCATATCTCAGAAATAGTTGAAAATCGGCAAATATAAGTTGATGTCAGTTTAACCAGCCCTTCAAAGGCTATCATAAAATTAAAATAAATGTATAGCATTCCATTTAAAGAAACATAAGTTTAGTGTTGGTTCGTCGTTGTCGAACACTCTATATAAATGATTTTTTTTATTGTAAAGCTTATGATTATCTACAATTTTTGTATTAAAAGTTATTCGTTATCTACATATTAGGTACCAGTAATGGACTTTACTGCTCCGCTGGGACACCCGGTATAGCTTTGTCTGATAATTTTTTCCTAAAAATTTCCCAACAATAATTTTCCTGTCTTTGTCCTTATAATTGGCTTGGATTTATAATATTGTTTTATATTATACACTCTTTTATAATGCTTTCTAGTCGGGTTATTCTGCAGTTCTCTTCCATTTCTTTTAACGTTGATTCGTTATAAATCATCATTCCGAATTATAAATTTTAATTGTATTATTTCTTGGGAAATTTGGTAACATATAAAACAGATCGATCAGTTACAGTGTAAATTACAATGTGTAGTATTGCATGGGAACTGTAACTCCGGCAACATTACCTCTCGTTGTCTAGATTCTGAGCAAGATAATCTATTAGGACGATTAACATGCGGTCCACTGCTTGTGATATGTTCCTGGTAGACGTGGAATTTGTGACGGTTTCGCTGTCGACTAGTTCGTTACCGGAACTCCCAAAATTTCATCAAAATGTCTCTGTGTAAACATAGATTCTTGGAAACGGTATCACATCTATGTTGGATAAAGTTTTCTTTAAGAAAGTGAGGTAACCCTTTGACTGAATAACTTCCGCATACGGAGGTGTTTTGATAAAATGCGCCGAACCTCGATGTAATGATTAATTTTATTGAAATTGTGGTTTCTTGTGAGTATAGGAAATCTTTCACTGCAGGAATATACTTACTTTGTTTAACGGAAAATTCAATAACATAGATATTCACATCAATAAATCAATAAAATTTATATCATTTGCATAAGAATTACATTCATTTTTTTCTTTCATTAAAATATGAAATTTTAAATCCGTCAACAAATTGACAGGTTCTTTAAATCTAGTACAAATACCACTTTATTTTTAAAATATTCTGGTGGAGGTGCCGTATTTATCAAAAGGACAAGTTGGAATGTTATTTTATGAAAACCGAATACTTTTATTATTTACTAATAATAAAAGTATACGATTGACTTAATTTTTTGACAGATACATTTTTTGACATTTGCTGGTAACGTTTCATAGAAATTTCTTCTGCTTCCGCGATTTGCGATAGGTTTTAGAGTGTGCCACCAAATATGAATTGAGGTTCAAATTAGAAAGCTAACATAAGCGTGGTTGAAAATTTTTTTTAGATTACCCAATATACAGGGTTACCGCTAAATAGGTACAAGGCTATGCGAATCTGAAGAATACGTATAAATGCCTGGAAATCAAAAATTTCTAAATTTTTAGTACCAAAATGTAGTTAAAGTCGGCCCATAACTTTGCTTATCCTGTATGCATTTATATAAGTACCACTAGTAATTGCAGTTTAAGATGTTTTTTTCAAAAAAATGATAAAATTCAAATAGTTACAACATTTGTTAGAGAATGAGTGTCAATTGAAAAGATTTTCTATGGCGATGTTTCTTTTTTGTGAATAGCACGCCTTTATGTGGGAAAGGCCGACAACCTCGGTGCATTACCATCTTTTTTCCGTTAAATAAAAGTATATTAGTTTGAGACTTAAATTCCTCTATATGAAAATTTTTATGCTTGTATATTAACTGCGACAGGCTTCGACTCGAGAACAGAAAAATTAATTTTTCATCACTGCGTGCACATTGCATCGCGATTTTTCTTTGTACGGGCGTTTCTCATATTTTTCTTTTACCCCCCTTTTTTAATTACGCTATTTCAAACTAACCCTGTATAATATTGATTGAAATGAAATGAAATATATGGTTTTATGTAAGAAAAAGTTAAAATCGCCTATGCCGAGTAAAATACCAGAAAGTCGCTGTAAGTGTAAAGCCAAGTTTACTGGTATTTCCTATATGCAAGTTTGTGAACGTGTCTAAAATTTAAATAACCATAATTAACAAAATTTGTACTTGCGAGGGTGCATCAGTTCAAAACAAGCTGCGCGAATAAACTTAAACCTCGGCGGAAGGTTTTTTACTAAACTGTTGGAAACGACAACAAATCTGTTACAATTTACCGATACCTTTTCCATGCAGTGCATCCCATAACCAGAGAATAGACTAAGAAAGAAGTTTTTAGAAAAAATAAATTACCTACCAACACAGTTGAAAAGGTAACAGTTTTTTAAAAAGTCTGCCAGCAGTTAACAAAATATGTGTACAAAATACCTACAGTCTGATCTTACAATATGTCAGCATCATAAAGATTATGCATTTTCCTGATAATCCAGTGAAGTATGAATAGTTTCGTAAAATTTTTTATGCAAATTTCAACTAATCTTTGGTTATGCAAGAAAAGAATACGTACAACTAGTACAAAATTTATGGCGAATTTGAATTCGACAAAATTGCCAAGCAATTAGAATGAAATAAAGTATCTCGGCGCCGCTAGGGAGTTACACTTACATCGATACCAGGTTTTCTCTACTGTCTTTATCGAGAATAAAAACGCAAGCAACAAATATTTAGCAATATGTTCTGACTTCCAAAAAAATTTGGTAACTAATATTGGACGAATATTATAAAAGGCAGCTTTGGTTACATAATTTTGACATCAATAATATCGTCAGTAATCAAGCAACTCTGTTTCCCTTCACAGAAAATTTTGCTGCTAAAGGTCCGAACGATGTTATCACAGGTCTAAATTATTATCGATCTACATGACTTGTTGACTTCTGATGTGATGTATATATGAACAATATGTAATCGGGCGAAACCTAATCACACATATTTAAGAAGTTGTGGAAATAATTATTAGAACTTACTCACTTTTTTAGTGTAATTCTGATCAAGAAAGTTGTAGTCTTATATGATTTTTAAAGCACATTTGTCTTAAGAATGAAGCACCATACTTTTCTACAATGCAAAATAAAATTATATTGTAACAATTTTTGTAGACTTTGAAAATGATGTGTTATGTTACAAAAAAAGAAGATTCGATAGTAGCCCAGCCAACAGGTAGCCCAAAACAAGCTTTACCTGAAAAAAATATAGGCATTTTCAAAATTGTCTGTTTTATTCAGTTAGTGAGTTTCTCACAAACACATGCATTCAATTCCACCACACTCATGAAATAGTCAGTATTATTTGTGTGTTAATATTGGATGTCGATTAAGATAAATCTGAGCATTCTAATTGACCCATATGAATGTATGCGACAACGCTACTCCCAATTTTTACATTATCTAGTCTTTTGATTGTGCAATTTGCGCCAATATTTTTTGTGTGGTGGAGATCAATGCATGTCTTAGATAAATCTAGACCGTTTGATAAAATTATTAAGGTAATAGTGATGGTTATATGCTTAATTCATATTTTTATTTTTACAAATTATTAGTTTACATTATAATTTGCTAGTTATTGAAACATGTTAGATGACAGCTTGCTGTCAAATTGTCATTTTATAATTGTTGATTGTTTTTGTATTGCCGCAGCGCCAAGATGACATGTTTTTAATACATTTTTGTATATTTCCGCAAAGAATTTTGAATCATTCATATATATACCCATACCGCTATCGATAATATTTGAACAGGACCACTATATAAGTTTAATTCCCAAAATTCTATATAAAATTTCGAAGTTCAGTAATAGTTGTACGGCGAAATAAGTTAAATTTTGGTCAAATAAAATGTTAATTGCCCGTAAAATTCATCCTGGTATTTGCTTCAAACCTAGCGCTTAAAGGTAAATATTTAATCTCCGACAATATTTGGAAAGGTATTAGAACATATTAAATTAAACTTAAATTATTCTGTCACATCGAACGATGGCAGGGAGAAGTTTCCCGAAAATAATTGTTTACCACAGTCAAAAATCAACTTTAATTATAAAACTTCCACATGTTTAACAAATTTGTGTTTCAAATAGACTTTTGCGAACTTTGTATTGTTTCTATCTAATTTAAAATTATAATCACTTATATTTGTTTGAAACATGAATATCATATTCATGTATTCGAAATTGAGTACAGAATATTATTATAAATGGAAAATGTTTTCAAATCTTATACGGTATTCATTCTTATTACGAAGGTTTTTAGTTCCGATTATCATATTATATTATTCTAACATTCTTTGTTGATATAATATTCAGTAGATGTTTAGTCAATACACTAATAGGTAGTAAACAGCCCTGTTCCACGGACGGGAGCAATAATAATAATAATAATAATAATAATAATTTATTTGTCCTCTCGACTACATTCTAGTATGGGATATGTCAACAAACAAAGCAATTATACATACAACATACATAAAAAGACAACATGAATACAAACTAATATAAAAACACCAATTCTAATTTACATCTCATTTAAGAACTCTGATAACGAGTAGTAACACCTCTGCAATAAAAAGAGTCTTTTATTGTGCGTTTAAAGATCTTTCTGCACCCGATATTTTTAATGTTATTTGGTAACTTGCTGTATAGCTAGTAAGTGCGGATTCCTTTCATAAAACGCAAGTTTATGGCTTGGTATCTCTAACATTAATGCATTCCGCGTGTTGTACGAATGATAAATACTTAAATGTGGCAAACTATTAAGATTGTTCCTCGCTTATAATAATAGTTCCATGATGTAAATACATGGTAGCGGCAACACCCTCATCGAGGCAAAATATGTTCTGCAACTAGCTCTACTACCCACCCCATTCATAATACGTATAGCCCGTTTTTGCATTTTAAATACCCTATCCAGGTCAGACGATGAGCCCCATGCCAAGATCGCATAGGACATCACCGAATGAATCTGGCCAAAGTAATATGTTAGGAGAATATCTGGGCTCACCCCAGATTTAAGGCTCCTGCGAACGTGGCAAAACGAAGATAACTTTTTGCAAATGCTATCAATGTGATCATTCCACTTGCATCTATAGTCAATGGTGACTCCCAGAAACCTAGTACTATCCACCTGTGCAATACTGTGACCGTTACATCTAATTAAACTCGATGTGTCTCTGTCATACGTTCTTGTTCTGAAATCCATATAAGTGGTCTTTTCACTGTTTATAACCAAGTCATTTTGAGACAGGTATTCGTCTACCGCGATTAAACTATTTTCCGCGCATCGCACAGCATCCCTCCCATTTCAGCAACTGATAATCATGGATTTGTCATCCGCAAACAAAACAGCCCTATCCACGTCCACATCATTAACATATACTATATAGAGTAATGGAACAAGGATGCTTCCCTGTGGTATAGAACAGCCTTAATTTAATTTATATACAGTGAGGACGCGCGGGTTGGAATAAATTCATTTAAAATTTCTGGATTGGTTTTATGGAAAAACGCTCGGATAGGTCGATTTTTATTTTTAGCTGCGGTTTTTTTGATGGTAAATTGATGTACAAAGGCTGGTCCAAAAATAAGTTACGACCATCAATTTTTTTTTTCAAATAGAAACATACTTTTTATTAATTTGTTAATTCTGCATCGAATTCTAAGTATTTTTCAGGTACCATGTCCTATACCCAAACTCAACAGTTATCGAGAAATTTACAATTGAACATATCAATAACTGCAGTTATGGTCCAAAAATAAGTTACGAACATCGATTTTTTTTCCAAATGGAAACATATATTTTTTATTTAATTTGTGAATTGTCGATAGTCAATTGTCTTGATATATATTTGGAAAACAAGAATCGACTTGTCGAAAATAAAATTTGCACTTCGAGTTAGAAAGACGCTAATTTTTCAAAAGAATAAAAATATCTGATAATTTAATAGCTAAAGTGAGTGTAGGGTTGACACACTACTTTTCGACTCACGTTTAGTTTATTTGTATTAAGTTTAGAATTCAATTTTTAATTTAGTTTTCATTTATAAATAATTCCTCTTCAATTAATTTTTCTTTGTATTACTCATCATTTTTAAAATGGAGGACATGAATAAGGTATAATGAGATAAAGTAAGTTAATAAATCAATGAGTCAATTTTGGAAATAATTAATGGTGCTCCGCGTTTCTAAAAGTACTATGTGAAAATATTTGCTTTTAGTAAGACGTTGAGCATTATTAATTGGAATAATATTATCCTGTTTAATAATTATAATTTATTTATATCTAATAATAATCATGAAGGGATAGTTAATGGTGTAGGATGCGGTGAGAGTACCATGTGCGAATATTTGCTTTCAGTAAATCATTAGGCATCCTTAATTATTATACTTTATCATTTTGATTTATAATTTCAAACCAAATAAATACGAATAAAAAAGGGAATGTTTTTCGTGGGCAGGTATTGAGACGTTAGCGGTAGTACATGCGAATGTTTGCAGCTAGTGATTAGTATAGGCCAATTTCCGAGCATTCACGATTGCAAAGTTCTAAATTACCAAGGCACTATGTGAAAATGTATGTTTTTGGTAAAATAGAATCAGCTTCAATAAAATATTGTACTAGTGGAGGGGGCCATTCGATTACAAACACCTGTTTACAAATCTTATTCGATGGGCCCTGTGGATACTATTACTTTATTGAAATTATGTAAAAGTTGGTTATGCTTTTGATATTACTGTACTCTTTATATTATAAAAACATTTTAACCCAAATACTAGCTCAGATTTATAAGAAAACATAACATTTAAATTCTATACCTATTTTTAATCTGTATCTACCTTAATTCTTATTTATCCCCAATTCTTTAATAAATTTGCCATATGTATCTAGCATTTAAACCACTAGCGCAGTACCAGTAGTATAATACTTGTTAAAACGTTGGTACCATTGGTATCTGATAGTATCAATATATGAAAATTCAATTAAAAATACATTAAATAATTATAATCCAATGGAATGCTAATAATTCTTAAATACTTGTTATCTAATTTCAACAAGTTACTATATCTTATCTGATTATATAAATTTGGTATGTATTATAATTATTTATTACTCAGGGATTATTTACTGACACACTTTTTATGTTTGTAGGTTAAATATTTTAAACGTTGTTCACTTTACGAAGATAGTACCACTTAATAATTTCTAAACATCCAAATAAAAGAGAAAGATTCAAAAGATGATTCATTTATTTGATCTATAACTCAAATGATGGCAATAGAAATTTCAACAACATTGTGTTTATACGCATAAATTACAACATCAGAAACTTGTTTAACCTCGTAAAAATTTACATATGATAGATAATATGTAAAAGTCTATTCTATTAAGGTAAGTGAATAATTCATGTATGTATCAATAATTAAAAGAATGCATAAACATTCAAAATATCCCTTATAATTACTAAGTAATTATATGCTCAGGCATTTTCATCAAATTCTATTATATATGATTATGTAAAAAACTTTCAAGTTCAGTGACTTATGACATGTCACGTTTAGGATTATAAAAATAGAGATTTATCTTTATATTATTTTAAGTACGTATAGTACTCAATTTTACTATACTAGTAGTTGTAATAATGTATTATGAAACAGTTATTTCTTAAAATCAAAATTATTTCAAATAAAATCATACAACCTTCACACAAAATAGAACAGCTGTTACGGTGATTCTTCCTTGAATTAATGTAAATTCTTTTATAGTTCTGCGATTACTTGATGGATGTTTATGAAGCAATATCCCTACGTTGTGAAGTATTTCTGCCTTCCTGATGTCAATAGTATCCTTTAAATAATCCACTTCTGTATCTTGGACTTGGTAAGTTTAATTTCATACTTTTCGATTATGATTATTCTAATTGTACCTTCTCTGCTACAGATATACAGGTGTGGCTTTTACGAGTTCTGTATGCCTAACTGAACCTCTTCGTGCTTGATAAAATTGGCTGGACCTCTTCTAGTTCTGTTGCAATTACTGGACCTCCTTGAGCTTGAGAATATCAGCTGGACCTCTTCGAATTCTGTAGTATTTACTGGACCTCCTTGAACTTGATAATATCGGCGGGACCTCTTTGAATTCTGGAATAATAATTTGTCCTCGGAACTGGATACCTGTACAGCTTGAATTCGGAATTGCTTTCTTGATATACTGGACTTCGGAATATGAAACTTAATTACCTCCTGGGATATAATTTATTATCTGGATCTATTTGGGTAAGCAACTTTTATTGTAAATAGTATTCTTTATGTTTTTCTTTTATCTTTTAACACTTTAATTTGTTATTGTATAACAAAGACTTGATTATATTTATACTTTTTTAATCTTCTGAAATAAATTATCAACCTTTTTTTCTACTGATAATTATTCACTTTTTACACTTGTTAAAACTTCTCTTAATTGTTTATTTTATCTTTCTACGGAATAAATCTTGGTTTTTCCGAAAGAAATATTCAAAATCCCTCTCACAAATTCAAATATTATTCTTGTTGTTTTTCATCCCCTTGACGATGCATAATTGATTTCTTTCACCCAATTAAATCCTTTTACATACAAACCCAATTCAATAAAGGTTCTATAATTTATTCGAAAACTTTAAATACTCTTTCAAATTCATAAATTTAAACATGTCAATACTCATTTCTATCATTTCATTTTTCAAATGTCAAATTCTGACAAATCCATAATTTGAAAATTACCGCGCAAACTAATGCACTTATTGATCCATACGTGTTACAATATTCAATACTAATTACCTTTTCTTATAAATTTCGTTCATTAAACAAGTTTTTACAAAGTAATATTTTACATTTCAATACACCAATTAATTATTAAATCTCTACTTTCAGAATACGGTGAACAACAATTCTACAATGATCCTGATCATCGTCATCCCACAGAAGATACATGAATAATAAATGCATACTTTTTTAAACAAAATCAATAAACTATTTAGTAAGAAAATCTCTACTATTATACTAGCTAGAATATTTTTAATTTGCAGTCTTTAAATATACTAAAGAAAAAAACTTCATTATTTTATGTAAGTAATATGTATAGAGTAGTTATCACATACAAGATAACTATCTCAATATATTGTCGTAACCCAGAGTGCATAAAAAATACCTAAGTAAAATCAAGCTATTATAACCATCAATCACCCAAAATATCCCTTAATTACACCCTAAGTTAGACATTCAACTTCTTCTTACGTCACACGTTGGGTAAGCCAATAAATAAGAGTAGAATGTTTTCAATATATTACCTTACTTGAATATAAATCAAATATTTATATGCCCTAACTAACTCAGTCGTTAAAAAATTTCTAATACTTGCATATTTTTATTAATAATAAAAATTCTTAGTCCGGACCTGTCTCTTTTATAATATCTAAGAAAGATTATTGTCCAAGTTCTTTTCACCTTAAATGTTGGTAATCCGCAACTAAACGATTTTACCGCTACTCATGTGAACTAACTTTGATAAATCTACTAAATATTTTCTTTAATTTATACAAAAAATCTTTATATTCCGTTTAATTTCAAATCTACACCATTTATTATCTCACAGTATGGTAAGTTAATTTTAAACTGTTACTATATCTTCCCTATACATTAATCTGTATGTTTATTTTTATTTTTAGGAGGTCAAACAACCATGAGAATTGCTGAATGTTAACCTATCAAATACATCTACGTAAATGAAAATCACAAATGGTTGAGTAACAATAAATATAATGTATCTTCAAGAAATAACATACAATAAACATGTATTTGAAGAAAATGCCAATATTTTAACAATTACTTATTCAAACTTGTCCAATATCTTGGTACTTATATTTGGTTATGATAAGAATTGAGGTTATAACCCTATTTTATTTTTCAAGGTAAGTTTAATTTAATGCATGTAATAAACTTTTAAAATGTATACCATTGATTTCTAATTCAAATAGTACTATGTAACCGTTATCTATGATTCAGTGTATAATTTCTGATACATTTAATTATTTAATTTTTCATCTATTATTTGCCAATTCATTTAATAAAAGAGATTTTCATATTAAAAGTAACAATTAAACGATACAACCTTACTATACATATGTGTAACTTCTCGACAAGGAAATTCTAACTGATCTCTTTTCTCTTTTTAGTTTCGGTAGAACTGGAATCCTCGGTGATGTATTTCTTCTTCAATGTAACAGCTGTTGGTGCCTCGTAAAGATGATTTCTTGTGCGTCCAGGAAGTTCTTCACTGCCTTGATAGATAAACTTGCTTGAGATCCATTTCGGTACGGATATTTTTCAGAAAATGCACGTCAGATGAGCCTATTATAATATGTTTTCGTCCCAGGAATCCTTTGATAAATAAACCCCTCTATGGTTAAACTTGAAATTGGAAATTCTTCGCTTCAAAAATTCTTCAATACATTTAAACCTTTTGTGGTAAGTAAATTAAATTTAGATTTTATGCTTTTAATCACTATAATCTCCTTCTCTTCTTTATTCACTTGATACTGCTTACATTAATATGATCTTTCACTAATGCTTCGTTTTAGTCATAAATTATTTACCAATATATTAAATTAATAGTTTAATATACACAATATGTACTTCTTTTGCTTTATTTTACTTAATTTCGGCTAAAAATCTCTTCTTACCGAAAATATCATACACCTCTTCTCATAAATTTATAAGAAGTTTTTTTTTATTTACCCTGATTACCTTAGTGATAATTTATATATTTGAATTGGCCAATCTCAATTAAACACCTCTTATTTATGTTCAAAATGCATTCTATAATTTTAATATTCTCTTGTATGCCTTTCTATATTTCAATACTCATATTTTAACAATTTTAACCATGAATTTATACATGTATTTTTGTATTCAAAACAATTTTAAAACATACTATATCCAAAATTCTGTAAATGTCAAAAACTGTCAACCATTGACTTTCCCTCTAATTAAATTATGGCGGGAGTTTTTATCTATTTTGACGTTACCTTTAAACAAAGTTTCCCTTTTAAAATCAATTCTCATCATTTAAGACAATTGAACAAGTTTTTTACAATTTTATATTACATACCAAACACTCAATTAATATCAAAATCTCTCTTTTACAGGTTTTGGTATACTTTGCTGAACTATGGACCTTAACCAATGGACTTTACTACATTATCAAATCAACAATTGTAAATATTAATACTAGGATAATAAACACTAATCATCATAATACTATTTCTATTTATAAGTTTCTTAAACTTTTAATATCAAAATACATTACATGCCATAACCAAATATAAGTATTGATGGTTAGTACCTAGTACTACCTCAATATATATACTTTACACAAATATAACCTAAAGATGGGTAGAAATGTTTTCTTTTCATTATTTGTTAAAATAAAAATTGATCTGGATGCAATATAGTAATGCTATTTATGGTTGATGTTTTAATAAAAAAATATATATGATTTATATATAAAATTTAGACTTTTCTTTTAATTTGTAACATTATCCCATATAAAACTGAATAAGAGATATACCAGAAATGAAGAAGTCAAAATCACTGCAAGAACTCATAAGATATTTAAGATATTATGCTGGCAAGGAATTAGTTTATGATTAAGACTAAAATAACTTTTATCATAAAATTATCATTTATTTAAAATGTTCAAAGTATTGAGGCTACAGTTTATATATTTAATGGCTGTACCCCACGTATGATAAAATGTTACATTTTATCTCAAATAAGCAATTTACCATTTTGTATTAATGTAGCAGCCACCACAGCAATATGTAAATATAAATAGATCTTAGTTAAAGTTGTATATGCAATAATAACGATGATAAATGCTGGGTAATTTATAATTAATAACCCTGTACCAGTCTAAAAAGCATGACTTGCAAAATATTCGCAAAAAACTGATTTTCGATCGGAGTAAGTTCTTTATAATCTTGTTTAAACTTAGTAGTTGAAATTTTAAATTTTTTCACTGACGTAAACTACTACTTCCGGTCTGCCGCTATCTTGGTCACACTGACAGACACACAGAGAGAGACATTTTTTAAAAACCACTTTTTCGGTATCAGGGCACTTAAAAACGCGAACATCTGCAAAAATCACAATACTTTCTTATACTACGTATAATATAAGAAAGCAAAAATTATCTTACTTAAGACAACACCTTACCTTTAATGAAATCCACGGCCATTTCCAATCCATAGGTATCCTTGTCACAGTCGTCCAATATATGTGCACCTATTGTTATGTTCGGCAGTAACTGATTAACATTCAATTTATCCAGAGTGTATAACATAGCTTCCAGAGCTTGTATGCCACCTTGGGGCATTACCGGACCGCACGTTATCGTATCTTCCCTTTCGTGTACCATCATTAATCCACCTAAAATGATGTCGCCTTCCACTACGGCTTCCCTCTTTACCGGCCAGGGAAATTCCTGCATTGACACCCTAAATTGCGAGACGTTTCCATTCAACGACGTTTCATTTACAAAATCGACCGTAATGTTCGACGCGAATTCGATAGATTCCGTTAATATCTCTGCGTTTTCATTATTGTCCGTTAACGCGTCGTAGTAATCAGTTTCAAAATAATTACTTAAAGTTAAATTATAATGTTCGGTGTTAACTTCTAGCGTGGGTGTTTCTGTATAATCACTTGTTGCTCCGAGTGCAAGTGTGTAAAATAACGTTTCATTCACGATGTCATCCTTTTTGGTGGAATTAATTTCTTCTGATATATTGAATGTACTTATGCCTGATGATGTAGTACTTGTGATACACTCATTACAATCGTCATTAAATTCTTCGTATTTACCAGCTAAGTGCGTTAAGTTTTCGTAATTTTCCGTAGATCTTTCCGGCAATGTGACGTTATTTTCAGATCTTATCATTTCTTTCCCAGCTCGTGGCGATAAAATGTCTTGTTGAATGGTGTTCGCTGTCGACGTGTGGCGAATTACTTCTGGACGCTTTATTTTTGAAGACGGGTTAACCGAGCTTGCGTTCGTGTCCGTTTCCGAAAGTGAAAACGACATGTCCAACTTTCGGGTTGATGTTGATTCGATTATATCCGAAAATTGTGCACTTGTCACTGTCCACGGTGACTCCGTTGTTTGTTGTCGAGATGGATTTGTGTAAGATCTCGGGTTTTCTTTCTCGTTCAACTTTTTGGGTAATTCCGTCGAATTCTGTAACAGAAAGACGGAAGTGTGAATAGAAAAAATCACTCAATGATAGAACGCGAATGTAATAAAGTTTTTCCTTTCTTTGATATCACGGTCGAAGCTAGTGTAAATACTACTAAATATATTGCTTTTATAAGAAGAATCGCAAACTTTGTTTTATAATTTTTTAATAAGGCAGAGAGTCGAAGACTTTTAAATTTTAGGCCTATACTATTTTATAACTTTATAACTACACTGTAAAAAAATTTTGTGTAAAATTACACATTCTATAATAGGA
Source organism: Amphimallon solstitiale (assembly GCA_963170755.1). NCBI lineage: Eukaryota > Metazoa > Arthropoda > Insecta > Coleoptera > Scarabaeidae > Amphimallon > Amphimallon solstitiale. Next base: position 12,533,688 of record OY720680.1, read on the forward strand.
AACTATTTCACATGGATTATCACGTAAAATTACATCACTATGTAAAATTGCACACTAGTGTGTAATTTAATAAAGTTAATTTGTGATATTCCATTTGAAGTTTGTATTTTTACATAATGATTTATATATTTTTTAAGTAGGGATTTGTAATATTACATAGGTTTTAATATTTTTTTACAAAAAAAGAGTAAAATTCAGTAACTATCGAATGTGCGTATTTGCATCTGCTTTTCATGAAAATTACACATTTGAGCACTTACACGTTTTTTGTGTAACTTTTACGTAAATATTTGTGTAATTTTCCTAAAATTTTTTAGTGTAAGAATTATAGGAAGAACACAAAAGTGGAATAATATACAGGATGCCCATTTTACGGGTAACTTTCTTAATATTGAAGACACAGCATCGGCTAAATTAGCGATGTTGTTAAGAAATTTGAGGAGTAGTTGTTCGTATTTTCAGAATTAAAATTTATTATCAACTTTTGAAGATATTTTTAAAAAATTGAAAATTGTCGAAATCTTCAATTACACATATCTTCGTAACTATTGAAAATATAACTAATGTAAAAATGCTGTCTGGTAGTAATTTTTACGTAGAATTTAATAATCTTAGCTAGAAATTCATGGTACTCTTATTTATCAAGATCTTACATAAACTTATGTTTTTCTTTAAATGGCATTATAGTTGGCCATGACTTCATAAAAATGCTCACTCTTTCTGATTTCATAGATATAAGTTTTGGTATGGTATTCTTTTTAAAAAATTTATTATAGCGATTAATTCAATTACTGTTAATTTTTGAGGAAATAATGAGCAAGCAAGCTTTGTAAAATTATTTTAATTGTGAGTTGGCATTAAAATAGAGTAATTCTGATTGAAAAAGTTATAAGATTAACAAATTGAAGATTTTCGACTTATTGCCATTTTTTGAAAAATTGAATGTTTTTATAAAATTATATTTCTCAAAAGCGACACATTAGATTGACACAATTTTTGGTAACACTGATCATAATAAAAGGTTCTCATACAAACATATTTTATTTTTTTGCCTATTACTAATTTAGTTTGCAGAAAATTGGATTAAAATATATTAACATTTTTTGTCTAAAAGTGATTTTTTTCAGGTAGAATAGCCTGTATATTAATTCATTTTTGAATTGCTTACTAAATTTTGCACCAAAACATGTATGACGTTATTATTTTAAAAGGGGCTATTGTCGTTTTTTGATATCATTTTGCCAACTTTATATTTGCTATTATAATACGTTCTTTTTGTACTGAAGGAAATTATTTATTAGCCCCAAGAGTTTTCCAGCAGCGTTACCCTGACTAAAGATGTCCCAAAACTACCTCACAACGCGCAGTATTGAAAATTTTATCAAAAGATAAGTACCATCCTTATAAAAAATAAGTTGGTCAAACTCTACACTCTCGAGACGATGAAAGACGATTAAATTTTTGTGTTTGGTTCGTAAATATGTGCCATGAAAATAACAACTTTTCGATGCAGATCTTGTGGACCGACGAAACACGTTTTACAAACTGCGGTATGTTCAATCGCCAGTGTGGGTGCAAATAAATCCTCACCGTTTCGAAGAAAAGCGACCCTAGATTAGGTTTGGCTTTAATTTAAGGTGTGGTGTTATTGGTTTGCAACTTGTTGGGCCATTTATTTTTAATGAAACTTTAACCGGAAGTCGATATCTGCAATTTTTTAGGGACAATATCGTAGATGATTTAAATTTACAGATCCACGTTCCCCAGATCTTTCACCATTAGATTTCTTCATCTTTGGAGCAATAAAATATCTCGTATATGTGCGATTATATGCAACCCAAGAGGAGCTATTGGAAGTTGTATTTGATAGGTTAGATGAGCACAAAAATAGGAGAACTATTAACTCAGTGTTGAAAAGGTGCCGTATGTGCGTCGACAATAATGGTGGGCATTTCGAACACTTGTAAATGTAAATTTAGGGTGTTAAGTGTTGTTAATAATTAATTCGTTTAGCGTTTTTGTTGTTTCTTGTATTACATTGTATATTATAAGTTTCTTTTATTTTCCATGGCAAGACATGATTTTTGTTAAACATAATAATAGTGTATTGGGCTGTTATTTATTAAAATAAGTGCTACAACCCTTACATCATTGCAAGCAGAAAAAAATGCACTATTTTTACGTTGGCCAACTATGGTTTCCATTTAAAAAAAATAGACTTTGCTTGCTAACTCAAAAATGGTAAGCAAAATTAAAAATTTAAGAAGATGTCGTTGTTTGAAGTTGATTTCTTTAAAACAAGTCAACAATTTTTTTTCTATGCGTATCTCTTATGGTTTTCGAGATACCCATACAAATAATGAAACAAATTCACCCTGTATATATAGATATATTTAAATAATTAATACTGTCTTCCGTATTAGGATAAAAAAGAACATAAGAAACTGTCTATTACATGCTTAACTTTTCGTCCGCTTAATTACGAAACTTTTTCATAGTTCTGTAATTTCTTTGTATCTCTAAATAAATGACTGTGAATGATGCTGTCTGTTATCTCTGTTATTTCTTCCTCATCGTTTGGCGCACTCATATAATGTGAATAACATAATGTAAGTATTTGAAAACAATAAATACCATACGGATAAATGTTGAAAGAACAAAGAGAATAGTATCATTCACAATCACGTATTTAGAGATACAAGGGAATTACAGAGCTATGAATTTTGTTAATTAAAGATATGATTCTAACTAATTTCATCGTACTTAAACAGAATTGGGTGGGAAATTTGTGAACTGCAAACACCTAAAAGTTGGGTTATGTATTTTTACCGGCAAAATTACTTATAAGAATTATGTGCTCAGTCTAAAATTACTTATAAGAATATTATGAAACTCATTTCAGGGTGTTATGGTTCTTACTTTGTCGAAAATGACTTTCGTGTAAAGAAACAACTCTGAACAATAATAAATAACTATATTGAAAATTAAGTACACTGACCTAAATAAATTAGGTTATACTAAAATCATCATCCTCCAACTAAACTTTTAGTGAAAATGTTAATTATTTGAATTGTTTACAAATAAACAACAGGAATAAATAATCATAAAGGTATGCACACACAATTTCAAAATATCAATGATTTACTACTAATGAATTACTTATAAGAATTTTTAAATATATAAATCTCGACCAGACAATTGGATTTAATTGAAAATATACTTCAAATACTAGGTGTGAAAACTCCTATATGAGACTACTATTTATATTGAATTGTGATGAAAGTTAAAATTTAATTTGAATTTAGTTAATTTTTACAATTATGAACATACTTAACGTTGAATTAACTATAATAATTGTCTCGAAATTATAGTTTTTAATAATTCTGCTTTTTAAATTCTCGATATTAATATACATGTAATTACTTAACTCGAGTTTCAGATTTTGTTTGTTTGTTTAGTGGCCAATTCTTTCCGAGTTGTGTATCTGGTACATTCCTGCCCGCTTGTGAGCTTCTTCGTCCTGCTTATCCCTCGAGTACTACGTTTTGGTTTTCTTTATTCAGGTAAATTAATTTTAATACTTCAATTCAAATATTTAATTTTTTTGTCTCCTTGCAGGTAGTGGAGTTCAGTTTATTTGATGTCCTCTATTTTAACACTCTTGGACTATTTTGTTTATAATTCTCGTAGAAAAATCGTAGTAGATTTATATATGCACACAGGTATTTAACAATTTTCTTAATTAATATGTATTTTTACTTAACATGGTAAGAGCGTCCTTTTTGGCGTTTTTCTCTGTGAATTTTTTTTTATTCTCCCATTTGTTTTTTTCACTTGACCATCAATGGTTATTGTGATTTTTTCTTTAAAATTGATTTATATATTAAGTTGCCTAATTTTTTGAGTGACTAAGATATCTTTCTAGTATTGTTTACAAGTTGGTATTATTCAGTTTTCCCTTAATTTTGGGAATTTATATATAACTTCTAAATCTTATATAATTTCTTATATATTCAAATATATTTACTAAGATTGAATTATTCTATATTAATCTTTGTATCTTAAGTTGCATAGTTTTGAGTTTACTCTAAATTAAATTTTTAAATATCGTTATAATATATATATATATATATATATATTATATGGTTAAATTTTCTTAGCTGTTATATTAACATTGAAAAAGGACACACAGACTGTCCGAGACATGTATGGTTTATGTATTTAAAAGAATGCTACAATTAATGATACTCAAATTATTATGATGAGTTTTATACCAGACCTACAAACCGTCCAAGAATAAATTGTATTATATATGTATATATATATATATTGTACTAGTGGAGGGGATAATATACTTACAAACACTTATAATTAATTATAAGCCAAAATAATTCAAATCTTATTATACGTTTTGCCAATAATCTCTCCTCTCTTACCTAGTCATTCAAATTTTACTGGAAATAACATCTGTTTATAATATAATAATATTTATGTAACACTCAGTATATAGAATTTAATATTTCTGTACCCTATAATATGTTATTTCAATTGCTCATAGATTAGTATTTTATTTTAATATGCCCAAACACTTTCTCAGTTTTATTATTTATCAAATTAATTTTCTATAATAATTTCATTCTTAAATAATTTAGATATAATAATTTATCTCCAAACTATTTCAAATAGTTACTAAATATAATTATTTCTTTACTGTAGTTAATTTTCGTCAAATGAAATCAGTCTTTATTTTGACAACGCAGTACTTGCAGTACATTTATTTGTATAACGATGTTAGCAATGGCATTTACCGTTGTAAAATGATATACAAAAATAACAATCTTACTTCTTACAATGATCCTGCTAAAATTATTCCTTCTGAATACGTGATGACTTCTGCTAATGAATTATTCCTCTAATAGGATTACAATCGTAAGGTATGTATACTTTTTCTCTCAAAATTAAACTTATAAATGCTATATTATTTTGTTTCTCTTTCAGGTCATTGACTTATCAAATTTCTATACATAATATGAAAATGTCTAGCACAATGTTTCTACTTTACCAAATAAAAGAAGAATATCAATATAATAATCGTTTAATGACAATATCTGTTTAAATTATGATTCGAAGAAATAACCAACATATTTTTATGACATTCACATAAAATATTTAACCTGTCTAATCACACCTGGTCTATTATTGACATAGGAAGGATGAAACTAAAGCTTATCTATTCGATAAGGTATGTATAAGAATCAATTCAAGGTAAATCTTTCAATTTAGCATACATTAATATACACAAATCCAATTATTAATAAAAAATTTCTACTATCAAATGTACAAATACGAAAGTAGATATATTTTAGTACCAAAGTTATGCAAATTCAATAAATGTGCATATTCTGAAACTTCTGATTTAAATAGAGATTTAAAACCTTTACATCGAATATTTATATAATCCTTTTTATAATATTTAGTATATCTTATTCATATTTATGTCCTTTACTCGATGTAAATAATTTAAGTTCAAATTGTTTCTTTTAAATAAAAATTATACAACCTCTTAATAACATTACTCTTCTTTCTCTGGGTTATTCAATTAATACAATCCTTTTTCCTTACAGGTTCTGGTTATACGTTTGTAGAAAATTCTGTGTATCTTCTTTGTTCGGAAAACAGCCTTCCTGGACTCGTTATGTGCCTTGGATGACCCTCTGGTTCTCTTCTAGTATGAAGTTCGGCTATCTTAAATATACTCGTTCTATACCTGGATCTTGGACTTCTACGGGTATGACTAACAGGATGTATCTCGTTGTGTCCTCGTAAATAACTGGATATCTTCTGGATTTATTAATACATCTGTACCTTTTTTATCACGACTAAACACTGGAACTGGAACTCTTCGGAATTATATGAATCCCCGGATCTTTTTTAGTAATTTAAAATATTACTGGAACTACACGTGTGTTTCTGACTGGTAGGAATTTCTCGTATTTATAAAATAAACTGGACCTTTGATAACTGGAATTCCGCTTGGACCACACGTACAATTGACGAATTAAATACTCCGCTTGGACTTTGTTCTTGTTTGGTAAGTATTTTTTTTACTATTTCCTTTTCTTATTAAATTACTTCTTATACCATATAGAATATCATTAATTGCGATAGTAATAAAATTACTTTATTATTTTCTGCTCCTCTAACAAATATTTTTTATTCTGACGTCAAATAAATATTTCCAATGCTGAAATAAACACTTTTTTCACCAACTTTCGCGGTTTTCGTGATTTTAATGTACAATTTTCGGAATAAAACTTTAATTTTCCGAAAATTACACGCACCTCTTTTGAAAAATTATTTTTCAATCTCTCTTGTTTTTTTATCATCACCCAGACAATATCTTCATTTTTTAAATTACATCCAATAAAATTCATTTCCTCATAATTCTTGTTCAAAACAGTTTTTTAAAATTTTATTGATTAGTTTCAGTGCTTACCAAATTTCAGTAAACCTTCTATACTAAATCTCTATTAATTTATAATAATGAATTACTAATACTTTGTACTTCAAAATACTTTACTAACAAAATTTTATGTAAATGTCAATTTTGACAGATCCGCTTATTCAAACTTTACCCGCGTAATTATTTACCAATTTATTTCCTTCATATTTCAACATTCAGCACTAAATTACTTTACTTAGCAATATTGTTAATTAGACAAGTTTTACAAAATTATAATTCACATTTTAACAAAAATAATAACTTTTATATCTCTATTTTCAGAATGTGATGAAAATTAATACGACACAGAACCTGTTCCAACACCACTCCTTCAAGAAATGTCTACTTCAATGTATACCAAATATTTTAACAGCAATAAACTATGCTTTAAGTATATTCAACTGTTCTTTATAATTGAAATATTTTAAATTTACAGTCATGCTAAAATACGTTTAAAAGATTAAATATACAGCGCTATTCGCTCATATTAGTTACCTATTTCATATGCCCCTTTTAATAAATGTAAATTTACAACTCGAATAAAAAAAAAATTATATTTATTAAACAATTACTGATACTTCATATGTTCAACAATGTGTTCAATACAATATGTAAATCTATCTAAATCCTTTACCAGATCATACATAAAACCTCTGTTATTCTGTATTCTCATTAACTTTGTTTATAACTATCTGTACATAAATATATTCTAATTCACCACTTTTCGTGACACACATATTGATAAAACTAACTTCCTTATAAGTCAAAAGCAATATAAGTCTTTATATTTTTTTTTCAATATAAAAGTAAGATCTTATTTATTTGAATGGATGTCTAAGCTTTGTATACATATTTTTCTTCCTAATATTTCTCATACTCTATATGATTTTCCTGCTGATGTTCTAATACCTAATAAAATATCTATCTTCTATTTGCCATCAAAAACCTTTTAATATTCATTGAATTTATGTTTATTTTTTTTTAACCTTCATAAACATTCTTATAACATTACACTCTGTACTATCTTTTACACCAATCGGTAAATGATATACTATTTATATCTGTTTATACTCCATTTAATTCCTAGCCTCTTTTAATCATGATTCAAACATGCTCACTTATTATTTATTATTTTCTTTATATACTGTTCTCATACGAACAAATTCCCTCTATACCTATAATTGACATTTCCGTCTACCCCTATACTTTCATTTATGGAAAGTGAATATTTTACTTATCGTTTTTTAAGGCGTACGTTACCTATAGAATTCTTTTAAGACATTTTTGTCCTATATTTTATATCATTTTGGGTATTATTCACCCTTTTACACATATTCTCTATATAATAATCCCATATTCTCATGGTACTCTTAATATTTTCTATTTATTGTAAGCATTTACTTTCATCTGACTTATTTCATTAAAAAGGCTCTTCCTATCTTCTTTCTTTTCCATTTCTTCATCACCTATAATGTTTGTTAAATCTTGATAATTATTTTATAACTTTATTAAGTGCTTTAATTATTTTGAAAGATTCTTTTTGTTTTCAAATATGGCTCATGTTTAATTTTCTTCTATACTATTCCATTATCCATTTCTTTTCATATTAATACTTGACAAATCTATTTACTGGTGAAAATACTTATATTACCTTCTCTTATGGTTATTTACAAATTTATTTACAATATGGGAATGAGGAAATAACTTATATTTAACTTTTCATTTTTTTTTTTAAATAATAACTAATAATTATAACAGTCCTATAACTAAATTAACCTAATATAATTTCGGAGTACTATATGTAAATTCTTTAACTGGTAATCTCTCTATACATTCATATTATTTTCTCGATAAAATGAACTTGTCTGTATCCATGTATATTTGTTTCATCATTATATCTTTTATTTACTTAAAAAAAAAATTTAATATGCCCCTTTCTTATCACTTTGTTAACTGTATCTAGTCATGCCCCTATCTTATTATAAGGTAATTATGTCCTCCTATCACTTCTGTAATATATGATTAATTATTTTCTAATAATCTACATGTCTCTATTTGTCAATAAACTTTTGAAAATTTTGAGATCTAAATGTTACTTCGATAAATAAGTGTCGTAAGTACCCCCAGAAAACGATCTCCTTTCTTATCTTCTGTCCTGACTAATATTTTCCATGTATGTAATAGCATAAATCATAGAATAAATGTCAATACTCATTTTTACAGTTCAAACTCCCAATATTTTGTCTTACTTATGATGTTAACGTGGATTATTTGTCATGTTATATTGTCGTAGATGATTTGTCGTATTATATCATCGTGGATGATTTGTCGTATTATATCATCGTGGATGATTTGTCGTATTATATCATCGTGGATGATTTGTCGTATTATATTATCGTGGATGATTTGTCGTAACTCAGATCAGGAAGTGTCGTTACTCACTTACACAATACAATCTCCCAATATTGTGTCTTACCTATAATTAATTTCAAACTGTCGTATATACATTTTCCCAGTCATTTTTTCCCATTACTAATTTTAATCGGATTCTATTCTGTAATATGTCCAATGTTACTACTTGAATCAAATTTTCAATATACCAAGGATCTTCTACTTTCATTATAAACTCTCGTCCTGTTAATAACCTCTGATGTGCTCTGCTTTGCTGCGTCTCACTCCAGAAATTATTTTTAAATAATTCCACAAACTGTCTTAGATCATCGCAATCGTCTTCAACCCGTTGAAACCAATCCGCTGCACCATTATTTAAAGACGCTCTAATAATATTCATTTGGCTCCTAAAATCCTGTATCTCTTCTATGTATTTTAATATGTTAGTCAAATACGCCATGGGATGTGTCGACATTTTATCCCCACTAAAATGAGTAATATTTTCAATTCTTATACCATTATTCAATATATGATAGGACGGTGTGCACGTAGCCTGAGGTATTTTTATATTTTTAGACTTCAACAAAAGTTCTTTCAACTCTAATTTCTGAACCTCACACTCTTTTAAAACCTCTTCCATTCCAGATTTCTGAACATTAGTGGACATTGTTAATACTCTAATATCTTTCAAACAGTTATCCTCTGTATTTTCTATCTTCTTATTAAAATTCTCTGCCAATTTTTCTGTTTTGTCCGTAACATCTTTGTTAACCTGATCTACTTCCTCTTGTATGCGTTTAGCTAACTCCTTATGTTTCTCATTATTATTCTTTTCTATTTGTTTTACATTTTCTTGTATTACCTTTACTTTACCTTCAACCTCTTGTACTTTATTTGTTATAATAGTTTTAACTTCCATATCTTTAATCTTCAATTTATCATCCATCTCTTTCCGCATTTTAACTTCCCTATTATCCATTTCTGTAGTAAGTTTTATAACCTTTTCTTTGGTATTTCTTAATAAAGATTCCTTTAATTCTTCAAGATTTCTTTTATTCTCTTCTTTAGTATCCTTACTAGCCTTATCCAATTTACCACTTAATTCTTCCTTCAAATCCACTAAATTCTTCTTATTCTCTTCACTCACGTTGTCAAATTTCCCATTTAATTCTTCCTTTAAATCAATTAAATTCTTTTTACTTTCTTCGTTCGTTTTATCCAATTTATCCAACTTATCACCTAATTCTTTTTTACCTCCTCTCTAATTTTTTCGCTTCTCTTAATATCCTCTTCTCTAATTTTTTCGCTTTTCTTAATATCTTCCTCTCTATTTTTCTCTAGTTTTTCAAACATTTGTTGGATGAACAACATGTCCAATGATGTAGTCGATGTCTCTATTTTTAAAGTCTCTCCTTGCACTTGTACCTTATCTCCTCTATCCTGTATCTCTCCTATCAGTTGATCTTCTACCGGTACCTGTGATATATCTTCTCATCCCTCTTGTAAATTCACATCCTGACCTACCTCCTCTTCACTATCACTAGATGATTCAGTTCTATTTAATCCAGAATTACTCTTAGATCTGGTATTCATTTTAAATAATTATAGTACACAATTTCTTATACCTTAATATACTTTAAGCTGACTTTATTACCTTTGTAAAATGTATACTAATGTTACCGCTATTAATACAATAAATAAAATATTTGAAATATGTTGTTGCGAGTCTTATTTTTACTATGCCCCACGTTGGTACGTCATAAAATGTACTAGTGGAGGGGATAATATACTTACAAACACTTATAATTAATTATAAGCCAAAATAATTCAAATCTTGTTATACGTTTTGCCAATAATATCTCCTCTCTTACCTAGTCATTCAAATTTTACTGGAAATAACATCTGTTTATAATATAATAATATTTATGTAACACTCAGTATATAGAATTTAATATTTCTGTACCCTATAATATGTTATTTCAATTGCTCATAGATTAGTATTTTATTTTAATATGCCCAAACACTTTCTCAGTTTTATTATTTATCAAATTAATTTTCTATAATAATTTCATTCTTAAATAATTTAGATATAATAATGTATCTCCAAACTATTTCAAATAGTTACTAAATATAATTATTTCTTTACTGTAGTTAATTTTCGTCAAATGAAATCAGTCTTTATTTTGACAACGCAGTACTTGCAGTACATTTATTTTTATAACGATGTTAGCAATGGCATTTACCGTTGTAAAATGATATATAAAAATAACAATCTAACTTCTTACAATGATCCTGCTAAAATTATTCCTTCTGAATATGTGATGACTTCTGCTAATGAATTATTCCTCTAATAGGATTACAATCGTAAGGTATGTATACTTTTTCTCTCAAAATTAAACTTATAAATGCTATATTATTTTGTTTCTCTTTCAGGTCATTGACTTATCAAATTTCTATACATAATATGAAAATGTCTAGCACAATGTTTCTACTTTACCAAATAAAAGAAGAATATCAATATAATAATCGTTTAATGACAATATCTGTTTAAATTATGATTCGAAGAAATAACCAACATATTTTTATGACATTCACATAAAATATTTAACCTGTCTAATCACACCTGGTCTATTATTGACATAGGAAGGATGAAACTAAAGCTTCTCTATTCGATAAGGTATGTATAAGAATCAATTCAAGGTAAATCTTTCAATTTAGCATACATTAATATACACAAATCCAATTATTAATAAAAAATTTCTACTATCAAATGTACAAATACGAAAGTAGATATATTTTAGTACCAAAGTTATGCAAATTCAATAAATGTGCATATTCTGAAACCTCTGATTTAAATAGAGATTTAAAACCTTTACATCGAATATTTATATAATCCTTTTTATAATATTTAGTATATCTTATTCATATTTATGTCCTTTACTCGATGTAAATAATTTAATTTCAAATTGTTTCTTTTAAATAAAAATTATACAACCTCTTAATAACATTACTCTTCTTTCTCTGGGTTATTCAATTAATACAATCCTTTTTCCTTACAGGTTCTGGTTATACGTTTGTAGAAAATTCTGTGTATCTTCTTTGTTCGGAAAACAGCCTTCCTGGACTCGTTATGTGCCTTGGATGACCCTCTGGTTCTCTTCTAGTATGAAGTTCGGCTATCTTAAATATACTCGTTCTATACCTGGATCTTGGACATCCACGGGTATGACTAACAGGATGTATCTCGTTGTGTCCTCGTAAATAACTGGATATCTTCTGGATTTATTAATACATCTGTACCTTTTTTATCACGACTAAACACTGGAACTGGAACTCTTCGGAATTATATGAATCCCCGGATCTTTTTTAGTAATTTAAAATATTACTGGAACTAAACGTGTGTTTCTGACTGGTAGGAATTTCTCGTATTTATAAAATAAACTGGACCTTTGATAACTGGAATTCCGCTTGGACCTCACGTACAATTGACGAATTAAATACTCCGCTTGGACTTTGTTCTTGTTTGGTAAGTATTTTTTTTACTATTTCCTTTTCTTATTAAATTACTTCTTATACCATATAGAATATCATTAATTGCGATAGTAATAAAATTACTTTATTATTTTCTGCTCCTCTAACAAATATTTTTTATTCTGACGTCAAATAAATATTTCCAATGCTGAAATAAACACTTTTTTCACCAACTTTCGCGGTTTTCGTGATTTTAATGTACAATTTTCGGAATAAAACTTTAATTTTCCGAAAATTACACGCACCTCTTTTGAAAAATTATTTTTCAATCTCTCTTGTTTTTTTATCATCACCCAGACAATATCTTCATTTTTTAAATTACATCCAATAAAATTCCTTTCCTCATAATTCTTGTTCAAAACACTTTTTTAAAATTTTATTGATTAGTTTCAGTGCTTACCAAATTTCAGTAAACCTTCTATATTAAATCTCTATTAATTTATAATAATGAATTACTAATACTTTGTACTTCAAAATACTTTACTAACAAAATTTTATGTAAATGTCAATTTTGACAGATCCGCTTATTCAAACTTTACCCGCGTAATTATTTACCAATTTATTTCCTTCATATTTCAACATTCAGCACTAAATTACTTTACTTAGCAATATTGTTAATTAGACAAGTTTTACAAAATTATAATTCACATTTTAACAAAAATAATAACTTTTAAATCTCTATTTTCAGAATGTGATGAAAATTAATACGACACAGAACCTGTTCCAACACCACTCCTTCAAGAAATGTCTACTTCAATGTATACCAAATATTTTAACAGCAATAAACTATGCTTCAAGTATATTCAACTGTTCTTTATAATTGAAATATTTTAAATTTACAGTCATGCTAAAATACGTTTGAAAGATTAAATATACAGCGCTATTCGCTCATATTAGTTACCTATTTCAATATATATATATATAAAAAAAAACTTATAATAACTAACCTAGGGTTGATGAATATTTCAAATATTCTATTAGCTACGATATTTGTAGTGCAGAAATATTGATCGGATATCAGTCCAACCTTTTATAACGCATATAAATTTTTTATATCTATAAAATTTTTGGAGCGATGGGTGTCTTAGTAGGCGTCTCCACTAAATCTTACTTCAATCATAAAATTTTAATTTTATTAAGCGGGCAGCATAAAAGGAACGTATACGGTATACGTAATAGTAATGTGAGTTTTTGGAGAATTTATTGATCTTGATAAGTCATTGTTGTGTATATAGTAAAATACAAATATAAGTTTTTATATTGTCTGCTGCATATTGCTCAGCACATTTACGACACACTCATACTGAATAAACTTATCCTATACATTCTCCGAAATAGCTCGATCTTAGTCTAGCGATTTACTAGCTGTGAAGTTATTTAAAAACGACATATCTAGAATTAAACCATCAAAAATGCAAAAAATAAGCTATTGCAAAGAGCAAATAGATGCAATCCAATCAGAAAAAGCACATAGTGCTTTGCAAAATTTGGATGAAATAGAGGTAATATTACACAAACAATAATGCAATCTTGACCATTACTCGGATGTCAGCTTACGTTATAAAAATCTTTACAACTTAAGTAATTAAATTTCGTGTATTTTTGTCTATTAGATTAATTTGTTAAAAATGCATGTGTTGCATTCTAAAGTACCAAGAGTCATTTATGTAGTGTTAAATAACTTCCAGTTTTATAATTTTTATGCGTTTGCTTTGGTATCGCTGGCTATGTATGATATTGATAAGGACTATAAATTGTGAACAGGTGAAAGAAAGCATTGTTTGCATACAATCCTTAAGATGGAAAATCGTTTGATGATTAGAGCGGCAATAATTCCAAAAATGAATAGATAGTAAATTCAAATCTTAGGAAAATGTACGAATGTGATTTAGTAGTCACAAATAATACGCTAAAGGGACAGGCTTAAGGTACGACAAAGAAGATAATCACCCATTAGCATAACTGCTGCCGATAACAGTTTATTTGGCAAAAAAGTATTCAAACTGCTAATAATAATAAAATGGTGCACTTTGTACCAAATAATATTTTGGAGGACATTGAAACACCTGTTGATATTTTTAAGTGTCTGGTATTTGAATTGTCATCCAACACATTTCATTTCAAACGAATTTTTATGCCACCTAAAAACAAAAAACATTGTTCCGACCACGCTAAAGGAAATCCAGACATTTCTAGATATCAATATTATGATGTGATTCAAGCGTTTTCTGAGCTATCGCGATTATTGATCTTCTAGCACCGAAAAACGACATTCGTATATTTCGTCGCTAATACTATGAACTTGGTTTGATCGGATTTTAGAAAACTTTCACCTAAACGATACTACACTGCAGCCAACCCGAATCGAATCTTCACATGACAAGTTATACAAATTTTGCCCATATTTGAACACATTATCAAAAAACTTTATAATACTCATGAAAACGTATCCATAGATGAGTTTATGGTAAGCTTCAAAGCTGATCATTGGTGCGTCAATATATTTCAAATAAACACGTAAAGTGGGGTTATAAAGTATGGGTAAGGGCAGATAAGATTGGTTATATTGATCAGTTTCAAATTTATACAAATAAAGTCAAAAATAGAGAAAACTTTGACGTTACAGGCGGGGATGAAATAGATATCAATTTGTATACCCTTTCGTTACTAATGAGTAAATGATGGTTATAACTAATGCATTATATGACACTGTTTTTTCCTCGTTATTGTCTACTTAGTTCATGAGTTATGGAAATTATTTTTGCCGTTTTCCTATAATTAGATCTAGTTGGGTAATAAAGATATATTATTATTATTATTATTATTATTTTATTTCAATGTCTAAAAAGACAAACATGTAATTTTAAAATAGCTCGAAAATTTGAAAACATTTAAGAGGAGAATCTAATGTAACATATGCAATGAATTCAAAAATTGGTGAGAAGATTGAAATAAATACATTTATGGAAGACTATGATGAAAATTCAAGTGAAAGCGAAATATACACTGTCTAGTGACACTCTTAAAATTAAAATAATATTATTACTCATAATAAATAAGTTAATTTATATGTAAAAAGTTAGCAACTCCCGGATTTCATCAGTCTCTAAAGTTTTTTAATTTCCTTCAATATTACGATATTGAAAATATACCATTCCGTTTAAAATTTTAAGGAAAAAACTAGTAATATACATAAATTGAGAACAGCGCTCCCTGTTATTTTCTTTGACAATCACGTAATTTCTTACTACATATCCTTCAATTCGTTGCAAAATTTTCTATCTAATGAGCCCAGAAACATTATCTAAAAATTTTGCTAGTAACATGTTTAATCTATCTCAATCTAGAATTTAATGAAAAATTATCGAATTTTTAATTCATCTTGAGAATTGCGCTCCCTTGCGATCATTTTTTAAACTTAAAAATGTTCTTGTTGTAACTCCCGTTGTCCATTTTACTATCAAGATTTTTTCCGCCAGGTTGTACGATTAGCGGTTGCCGAGATATGGTCGGTGGCTGAGCTTTAACCCGATATATATACAGGCTGTCCCTAAATATCATGTCCATAAGGAAGGGGGTAACTATTTGGTTTATTTTGTGCCTAAAATTTCATATAAACATAGGTCTGCAAAAGCTTCGCTACCAATATGCAGGGTGTTGAAATTTCAAGAATTTTTCACTTTTTACTGTATAGCTCCTGCAGTTTTTGAGATATTTTGTTCAAATTTGGAAGGTAGGTTACGCTATAAGGCCTGGATCATTAGCCATGCCAAATGATTATGTAAATCTACAGGGTAATTTTTTCGGGGTCATGCCCTCTTTTCTCACCCTGAACTTTTTTGCGATGCGCCACTGCTAGATTCTAAAATACGCAATAAATTTTCTGTCTTGTTTAGAAACTTTTTGATCTCTTATATTTTTTTCTTATCTCTGACCGTTATCGAGAAAAAAAATAGAAAACAATTTTCTGTAATTCGCCAGAGAAAATTAAATTTTTTAAAATGGTCTAGCAGGCTCTGGCTTTATTCAGATAATCACTTGAGTTTATTAATTTGACAATTGACATTAGAAATCGTAAAAAAACTGCAGGAGATATACAGTAAAAAGTGAAAAATTCTTGAAATTTCAACACCCTGCATATTGGTAACGAAGCGTTTGCAGACCTATGTTTATATGAAATTTTAGGCACAAAATAAACCAAATAGTTACCCCCTTCCTTATGTACATGATATTTAGGAACACCCTGTATATAATGGAGTTTCAACATGTATCTCCTTCGTCGATTATTAATTTAAAAGTAATACCATATGCAGGACCAGCTACATTTATGGAGGATACAAAACTGTTTAACTGCAAATTAAGGATAGATAACAAAATATCGAAATTTGAATGTCGACTCATACATTGCAACACGCATTTTCCTTCTTATAGGTGGACGCCTGTGATTTCCCGTTTTCTAGATAATCAGGGTATTCCCGCTCACAATTCTCACAAACAAGCGTCACGTAACCGTGAGTAGTTACAGATATCGCGGCGCTTTATCTCACTAACATAAACTTTTGCCGCCACAATGCTTATACATAACAAAACCTATCTACATACATATGACTACATGTGAATTAAAATTATAGTAATATATTAATTGATTTCAAATATATGTAAAATATTCATAAAATATTATTTATTGGATTATTTAATATAATAAACCTATAATATTAATTGATAAAATACGCTGTACCATTACAAGAGAATCTAAAGTCGTAGTTTTTCATAACAAATCACCGGATTATATATTGTAGAGTTTCTCCAGATATTGAATACAATAATAATTATTTCCATTGCTCAATTCAACTGTTATTATAGGGGCATGTAATGTATAAGGAAACTGATTCAAAATTATATGTTTTCGTTTCACTGAAAGGTATTGCAAACTTTCTCAATGCAAATTTTAAAGTCATTCTCAGAGAATATATCAGAAATTGTACAGACGAGCACTGGCAGGTAATTTATGAACATGAGACAATTTAAACCCATAAACTCAAACAGGAGAAGTAGATATGTTACTACTGGAAACTTTTCCAGAAGTTTCATAACATTCAGTCATATAAATTCTGTATGAAGAGCGTTCGTAAAATGCACTTTTCTAAGTTTTCTGTACTCCCGATACCCATCTATCTACGATGCAAGTTAAATATCTTCTCCGGAAGAAAATGCTAGAGTATTACTACTCTGTGCATGCTTTCTAGTTTATTAAAAGTTTCAAATCCTATCTCCGTAAACATCGAAACATTTCTTTCAATTCAGACTTTGAAATATAATTTATTGCTATTTAATGATGAAATTTGTTATATATATACAAGAAATGTATTAACATTAATCAGTTCTTTGGCGTAGCGGCAACGTAATTCAATAGCAATTAATAACAAAATGACAATTGGACAGCAAGCTCACATCTAAAAAGTTTCATTGACTAACAAGAAATAATGCAAATGAGGAATGAGTAACGGTAAAAAATGTGAAAAATTAACACTAGAAGCGCCGAAGATGTCACTTTGACACTTTTTAAAATTAATTTGTCTGGACCTTTTGATCCAAGGGCCCTATAGGGGTGGGTCTTTTTCACTTTTATTTTTAAATTTTATACACATGTACAAGGCCTAAGCGATCTTTGACATGCCATTCCTAGTTTTATATAGCTTCTACCTATTAGTGCCGAGGGGGTCATTTTGACCTTTATATTTTAGAAAGCGAAAAATCATGATAAATTGATTATTTATTTGTCTGAAATGACAAATAGGTAAATATATCTGAACCAACATCGAAAGATTTTCCGTACTTTGAACTCAGACTTGTCCAGAGGGGACGAATAACGGCAGTCGGATTGCCTCGGCCGTATTCACGAATGTTCGCGAGATATTGTTTAGTTTATTTCAAATTATAATAATATAACTTTGAACAGCTCTAATGCTTTTATTTCACCACCTGCGGCAATAACTACCTGGCCGCTCAATATGATTATCTTTTACGCAAACAAACTGCTGAGGTCCGTAATGACAAAATTTAAGTAAATTGTAATTACTGCAATTTAGATGAAATAAAATTTAATAATAATATAAGTACCAACAGTTTTTAATTTGAATATATACTTATTATATATAGTTAAATAATCATTAAATTAAAATTTAGAGCCGTTCAAAGTTATATTCTTATAATTTGAAATAAACTAAACAATGTAGATGAAATAAGTTCTTATATTTACTAAAGAAAATTTAAGTAAATATAGTTAAGAGAGTTGGTATATATTACATCTGCTATTGAGTCTATTTATCATTTATTGTTAATGTTTACTGCTGTATACATATTTGTTTTTCTTTCTTTACTTCAAGAACATGTCGCGACGTTTTGCTGAAAGTGTTAGTGATGATGGTGTGGATAGTGATAATACTGTTGGAGCACAACAGAGAAAGCATATATCAGAAGATGCAAAACAGGTAATTCCCAATGTCTATCATACCCTGATGGAAAAAAATAACGAACTACAAACCCGGAATATTCAACGAACGTCGCAATTAACCAAGGTGCCTTTTGGAACAATATATAAGATAATTAAGAATAACGCGGGGCCTCGAAAGCAAAGAAATGTCAAAGGAGCACCGAGAAAAATTTAAGAACATGAAATTGATACTATTAGACAGCAAGTATACTCCTTCTGCAGAGGAAATGTTGTATCTAAACTTGACTGCTTACATAAGGAATCAGTGATGAGCCTATAAATATTCGGTGTTCTAAAACAACCTTGTGGCGGACGCTAAAGAAAGCTGGTTTTAAGTTTGGCACTATAGATAAACGTCGCACAATTATGGAAAGCCCGAGGTTACAGAAACTTTGATATGAATACTTAACGGCATTTAGAAGGTATAGACAGGAAGGCCGATTCATATGTTATTTAGACGAGACACCCATGACACAATTTGCAAAAGTTGGATGGATAGTTCAAGTATGTGTCAGTTGGACGCGCCGGTTTCGAGAGGGAAGAGAATAATTAGTCTTCATGCTGGGTCACAAAAAGGATGGATCGGACAGGCGCTATTATCTGCTAAAGATGTTAAATCCTCAAATTTAGATTACCATGAAGATATGACGTCATCTTTATTTGAAGAATGGTTTTGTGACACTTTGCTGCCAATTTTACCAAAAGATAGTGTGATAGTGATGGACAACGCTCGGTATCATTCTCGACAGCAAAACAAAGTTCCTACAAAATGTAATAATAAGAAAGATACTAAAGAATTTTTAGAAGCAAATGATTTATATTTTTAGGATCATTATACAAAAACCAATTAATAGAGGTGATGAAGAGATGTGGATAACAGAGCCAAAGGAGCAGGACATACAATTTTGTGTTTACCACCATACCATTGAATTGAGGGGAAAATATAAGCAGGCACCAATTTTTGAGGAAACTTGCTGAAGAACTTCGAGCAGCGTATCTTAATAACAAATATACCCCTGATGTTGGTCATGAAACTGAAAAAGTTCAATCAAAAATCAGACATAAATGTCAGATTGGAAAACACTGCAAGGGAAACAAGTCAACAGAAAAATGTCAAAAATGTCTCAAGTTTACATGCGGAAAATGTTCTGGGAAAATAGTTAAAACTAACTTACTCCAATTGCCACAAATAGACCATAAGCCACTAAGTAGTAAACTGTTTTTTTTTCAATAAATAGGTAGTATGCAATATTTAAATTTTTACCTAACCAGCAATATTGGTACGAAGGAAAATGTTGGGGTCAAAATGACCCCCTGCGGCGCTAATAGGTATGAAGGTAAGCCCGGGGCTTCTACTGTTAAGCGTAGAACATTCGCCACTATATATACAGTTTGATTACAATATTTTGATCTATCATAGACAGTCATTTAATTCCACCACACAAATAATATCAACGCAAATTGTACAATTATATAGCATTCATGTGGGTCAATCAGAAGGTTCAGGTCCACCAATAATACTGTATATGGCAAAGATATATAATATATAATTGTGTAAATCAAATATGAAAGTGTTGTGTTAAGTATGCGTAACAAAAAAGCGAGATACATTCTAGAGATGATAGAATAAAGAGAACAAAGAACAGTGTTAATGATAGAAATAAACTTGATAGGTCGTTGAGAATTTATTTTCATATTTTATAAAAATCAGAAGTAAGTAACTAGAATACCCCCGTATTTCGGAAATTTCATTGTGAATATTAAGCTGTACAAAATAGAAAATATATTAAAGTAAAAACAAACGTGCAATTTTTTTGCAAATATTCTAAATTAATAATATTCTTTGCAGTATTGTAATTATTAAAAAAAAGATTTTTTTGAATGTGTTTTATATGCTTATAATAAACATACTGAAGAAGGCAATAAATATTGCCTTCTTCAGTATGTTTATTATAAGCATATAAATAAATATTGTCGAAACGTCTTAATATGATTTTTATTTTTAATGTTTGACTAATAATGTGGTAAACAAGGTGGTCGCTTTATCTTTATCAACAGTCTGTAGTACCAAGAAAAGTGCATATTAAGGTTAAATGAATATTTATAAAAAAAAATGTATTGTTAAGACTTACGTTACGTTTCTCTGGACAAAATTAAAATAATATTGATTCTTCTATTACATTATATTTTCAATGTTATGCTTTATGCGTTTACTTTTATTTCTTATTTGTATGTGGTTTGAGGAAACAACAGTACCACAGAACAGCCCTCTCGTTATAATATAGAAAAATAAATACTTTGAATTTTTTTTGTATGTGAATACTTTCTAGTATATTTCGGGCTTTGTGATTTATTTCGGTTGCTAAAATTAAAGCTTGTGGAAACTTGAACAAGTGACTTGTTCGATTAATTTCTATGTTTTTTTAAGTAGTGCTTTTATGTCCATTTGGGTTTTCTCGTAAATGTGGTTTTTGGCGTATATAAACGCTTTTGCAATGGTTGTATGCTATTTTATAAAATTTGACAAATTTATTCAACAGTAATGTAGCAGCTTCTCTTTTTTCTATTGTTTAAGTTCTGCTATTTTTATTTTCAGTGCATTCGCATAATTAAATAAAATCGCACTTGCTTCTGTGTTAATCTAGTGCTAAGTTAACCGTCTCTATAACAACCACTCTTTATGTTGTTCAACACAGTGTCCTTAGGCACTCTTTTATTTAAAGCAGATACTTAAGACTATCTCTTCTAATTGGCTGGTTTACATAAATAATGTCCCTGAAGAATACATTAGGCCTCCTTTATTGTTGATATCAATTAAGCTGTGTCTTTCTGGTATGCTTGCTTATATTTCCAGGTAAATTTAAAGAATCTACTTACATTCTTGGATTTTTCCTTATTTTTATATACAGCAAATTTGCTGATTTTTTTAAGCTATAGTCCTTTAAATTGCCATGTTACATCCTGGTATTAAAAAAATTGCAGATGTCTTACAATTTTATTACAATAAAAAGAAACTCCGGTTCACGATTATTTTGATACAAGATAATAATAAACAAAATGTTTATAATATATTATGACTGAAAAGTGATCACTGACATTAAAAATCATAACCGAAAATCTATTTGAAAACGGCATCTGACAGGAAAACAGCAGTCATCATTCGAACAAAAAACGATGAATCAAATTCTTGTCCATTTTATGAGTTATGTAAGCGATCTCTTTCCTTCCATTTTACCTTCCATAATAGCTACATATAAGAATCGCGTTATTTTATCTAGACTGAAGAATAATATTATACGACGTATTACCTCTGGTACATGAACTAAATTTATGTAGACAAACTTATGCAAAGTTATGATTAATAGTTTGTTTTATTTTTGTAATGAAAATATTATTCAGAGAATTAACCAAAATAGAACTCAGTTCATGTGCAAACAAAATAGCTGTCAAATAACATTAATCCAATGTAATTATTCGAAAGAGAGCTTTTTGGTTATAATGTAACTTCAAATTACGTAAAATTTGGGGAAAAGTAAAATAGCTCCAAGCATATTTAAGACTTTGAATTTGTGAAGAGCAAAAATTACACACAAAATTATTATGTACGTATGCCTTTTGTATGCGCAATGTATAAGGTCTTCATTTTATTTTTCCAGACGACCTAACATTTTAAAATGGAAAATTTAATTCTCTCAAATTCTCGGTACACAAAGAAATCTTGTTTGAATTATAATATTTTTTTTACTTTTAACCATATGTAGCTTAATGTATCTTTTTAAGTTTTCATTATTTCTGCTTATTTCTCTTACATTTAGCAAATATTAAATTCATTAATTTAAGTAATTATGTCTGTTACGTGTAGAATTCGTGTTCAATTATTTTCCCAAAGAGCAGATTTTATTTAAATAAATTCAGAAATGATTCGATACTTTAAGACTTGTTTATTCATCATTTTTATTTGATTTGTGGGTGATGTGTTTGTTTTACATGTACTGCAAATTGGTTGTTGATTAATATGGGGTTTTTTCCGATTACGAATTTAGTTTTCTAATACAAAACACAATTTATATTCAAAAAAAAACATTTATTTATTAGTTTTAAGTCAATGCATTTTTACATGCGTAAAAACAAATCTTGAAAACATTATCTCCAATTTTCAGGCCGTAATTTCTTTATTTCATTTTTAAAGGCATCAACCGTTTCTTCGGCCCATGTAAAACGTAAACCCCGTAACATAACGTTTACCTGCGGAAATAAGAAGAAGCCATTAGGTGCTAGGTCACGACTATATGGTAAATGACCTAATATTTCAAAGTTTTGGGTATTCAAATACAAAAAACCAAATACTTCTTTTACCTATCTCAGTTACTTTGCTTTTTCATTTTTAATTAATTTACACAAGTGCCATAAGCCAGTCAAATATAGTAATTGAATAAAACTATCACATTTTGGTCTTTTGCTCGAATTACAAAACAGGACATGAAATAACATTTTTGAAAAGTAAAGATAGCTACGGCAACCGGTACAATGGCGAAAGGGAATGTGTGCAGGCCAAGTCTGGAAAGTCAGAATTTAAAATGGGTACATGGAATATTCGTGGAATGAATTGAAAGGAAGAAGAAATTACAGACAAATTTGAGAAAACTAATATGAAATTAATAACAGTCACTGAAACAAAATTCAGAGGAAAATGGGTAAAGAAATTGAGGAATGGACACATTCCCAGCGGAGTAGAAGAAAATGTCTGGGCACAGGCAGGTGTGGGTTGTTTAATACACAGGGACAATTCTGATCAAGTTGACAGTTGGAAGTTAATTAATGAGAGGATAATGAGTATAGAATGGCGAGTGAGCCAAAAAAAGAGAACGATGATTTATATAACATACGGAACGAATAAATATATAAGAAGAAGGATAAGGAGATTTTCTGGATAGAAACACAGGAACAGGTGGAGAATGAAGAAACCTTTATGATAATTGACGACTCCAAAGGGCAAATGGTGTGTGAAGGGGGGCGTTGTAATAGGGAAATACGGTGAGCAAAAGAAAAACATGAATGGCTCTTTGATATTTTGTTTAACAAATGATTTAGTTATCACAGATTTTTCCAACATAAGGATGCCCAGAAATATATCAGGGAAGTCAGAAGTAAACAAGAAACATCTATAGTTGATTTATTGGTGGTGAAACGAACAGAGTGGAAATCGGTATTGGATGTAATGGTGAAAAGAAATCACGAAATTGGCGCAGACTATTACCTAGCCGAAGTAAGGCTAAATGAGTCTACGGGTATAAGAAAGAAGGAAAGGGCTGGGAAACTATTTGAAAATATACAAGAAGACGACAAGAGATACGGAAATAGACAAACAATTGAAAGACCAAGGGCGTTTGGAGGTTGAAAGTATGGAAGGGCTGTGGACAGTTCCCAAGAACACACTTGTGAACACGGCAAAGAAGGTATGCGAAAGTACAAGATACGGAAAAAACAGAAAATATACGCCCTTGGTAGAGTGAAGAAATTAAGAGTGCAGTGAAAAAGAGAAAAGCTGCTGGAAAAAATATCTGGAATACGGTAATAATACTGTTCATGAAGAATACAGGAAGAAAAAATAACAATTTAAAGTATTGATTAAAGCAGCACAACAAAAATCCTGGACAGGCTTTGGAACGAAAATGGAAGAACAAAGAAAAGGAAATTCAAAACTGCTATATAGAACCCTGCCTAAGACAGCTGGAACACATCCTCAATACGTAAGAAATAAAGAAGGATGGTTTCTAACCTCAGAACAGGATATAAGAGATAGATGGTATAAATATTTTTGACACTTGTTTGGAGCCGAAACTGATAGAGAAGTCGACACAGAGAAACTTTCGCCTTAAGAAACTATAGAGGCAACAGCAAACAACAGCAAGCAGTGGAAAAGCTAAAACCAGCTAAGGCAGCCGGAATTGACAATATAAAGACAGAAATTCTGAAAGTTAATGCTACGCGGGACGGGTATTACTTAGAATAATAAATTTTGCATTGGAAAGAAAAACAATCCCCTAGAACTGGAAAATAGCAATTATTATCCCCTCACATAAAGAAGGTGACAATATATGTTCAAGTTACAGAGGTATCTACTTGTTATCGGTAGCTGGAAAGATATACGAAAGGTTAATAGAAGAAACGATTAGAAGCAAATTTAGACTCATAACTCCAAGAAAGTCAGGTAGGTTTCATGCAAGACAGGAGCACGCAGGACCGGATATTCTGCATAAAGCAAATTTTGGGCAGAATTCTATGTGGTAACGACAAACTGTACCTATGTGCAATTAACTTAGATGATACTCATCAGAGATATAGCAAATGATTAAAAAAGAACTACTAAAAACAGTCAAAAGTATATACACCAACAAGCGGATATATGAAAAGCTTTATCATACTTACTTGTCAATAACCTAACAAAGGGTATTTATGTCGGGTCCAGAAATATCTAACTTATAATAGCCAAGGAATTTTTGTATTCCGACGACTTAATAATTGCAACTCCTAATAAAAATGTTCTGCAAAGAAATATGGCATAAAACTTTAAAGAAATAAATATAACAATAAATGGTTATCCAATAAACGTGGCGGAAAAATTAAAATATCCTGGAACCAAGAAGAGTATGGAATCAGGAGATAGTGCAGCTGCAGGCGAAGTACCTGAAAAGGTGTTTGAAAAATATCCAAAGATAGGACAAGATGAAAAAAATTCTGCAAAGCAGAACACCTCGACGGCTAACGGCAAAGGAAGATACGGATAAGTAAGTAAGTAAGCATATTCGAATTAACTGTTTTAGTAAATTCCAGGTGACTTGCGTATGCGAATACACTTGTAAAAATTTAAACACTACATCAATATTTTGTTATTATCCGTACCCGAATTATATGGGGAAAATTTGAAAATCATGTAAAATAATTTACGCAGATAAAAATTTGACACAACCGTGAGCTATTCATTTACAATGTTTCAATTACTTTATATGTTCGCGTTGAGAATCTTTCCTTGGAAATAACTTCATTAACAAAATCTTAAGTTTCAAAGTCAACGGTTTTAATAAGAATGTGAGTGGGAACACTCACAATTTTGTGTAATTTAATAAAACTTACTTCAGAAAATTAAAATTACCAAATTTTTTTTATAACTAACATTTAAAAGGGATATATAATTCTTTACAATTGAGGGGTGAGTGGATAGAGGGGCTTAGTGGCATTTTTCAAATTTTGCCTTTTAAAGCCTCCAAACAAATAAATTCTCCAATACTTTACGATATTTTATATTGACATATTGATTGATTGATTGATTTATTTACTTAGAAAAAAAAGTACAGAGTACGTACATGTCTGAAATAGTCATGAAATATATACAAAGTAAAAAAACACAATATGCACAAGTAAAACTATATCAAAAAATATGAACATATCTATATATGTTGAAAAGTAAACGTAACAACAACAAAAAACACAAGCACTAAAAATATATTAAAACTAGCAGTATCTTTCTAAATTCAGGTTCATGAATTCTTATATGTCATACACTACAATTTCAAGAAGTATCCTTTTTATTGTATTTTTGAATCACTATGAATCAAGGCCTCTTATAGTATGGGGCATGTTGTTAAATAAAATCAAAGCCTGATGATTTGTCGCCATGTGTGTTCTCGTCAGTCGATGATAAAGATACGCTAAGTTCTAAAACCTATTTCACCGTTTATTTTCCTCGGGACATCATTTTTATATATTTTCTCACAATATGACAACCAACTTTTGAAATTATGTGACTTAGTCTGTTATTATTTATAATAGTCATGGATGAATTATCATACAGGGTTGAAAATAAATTAAAAGGAGTACAAGTAGGGGTTAGAAAATTAGAGCCAGTGATAATAAGATAACTCATGTATGCCGATGACATGGTGTTAATGGCGGAAAATGAGGACACCTTGCAGAAAT
Organism: Amphimallon solstitiale; assembly: GCA_963170755.1. NCBI lineage: Eukaryota > Metazoa > Arthropoda > Insecta > Coleoptera > Scarabaeidae > Amphimallon > Amphimallon solstitiale. The sequence goes on from OY720680.1 coordinate 12,560,582, forward strand.
TGATAAACGAGTGGAATAAAGTGTTTAAGGAAATCGGATTGAATGTGAATGTTAATAAAACGGAGGTAACGATTGTATCCAACATTAAAACAGAATTAAATATCAGTTTCGATGGAAATAGGTTAAGACAAGTGGATTTGTTTAAATACCTGGGTTAAAAAATTAGCTGTGAAGACAAGTTAGAGTACGAAATTAACAACCGAATAAGTAGTGCTTCAAGGGCTTATTACGCATTACGTAAATCCATTTTCGGGAAGAAGGAGATTTCAAAGGAAACAAAAGTGAGAGTATTTAAGTCCGTAATAGTTTCCATTCTGACGTACGGAAGTGAGGCATGGATATTAAAAGCAAATTACAGGCACTTGAAATGAGGGTACTCAGAAGAATAGAAGGTTTGACGCGTAGGGACTGTATTAGAAACGAGGAAATTATAAGAGGTTTATCAGTGAGGTCAGTTAATGAAACAATAGAAAATAATCAGTTGCGCTGGTTCAGCCACTTAGTACGTATGTCTAGAAACAGAATAGTTAAGAAAGTGTGTGGAATGGGTGTTTGCGGGAAGAGATCGCGAGGTCGCCCGAAAGTAACGTGGAATGAAAGTGTAGCTAGAACTTTAAGTGCTAAAGAACTTACTTGGAAGGAAGCAACGAACGCAGCTTTAGATAGAAAGAAATTTTCCTCCATTTCTTTTTATCTAAAGCCGCGTTCGTTGATTCCTTCCAAGTAAGTTCTTTAGCACATAAAGTTCTAGCTACACTTTCATTCCACGTTGCTGCACGGAGGAGAGGAGTCATCTGCAAGACTCCGGGCCTCGACACCATAAGGGTCCAAGAAGCGAAGATTAGTAGTAAGTAGTAGTAGTGGTTTTAGAACATTCTGAAAGAAATCTTGGAATTTAAAACATTATTGAAGCAAACCTAGATTTCTATTAATGTAATTTTTGTTAGTAGAGAGTGATCACAGTGATATCAGAACTTGGGGTAAAAACTCCACAGTTTCATCTGAGAATAAAAACTACACCCTAGTATCTCTGTGTGAGAGTAGACCTAACACCGATTTTTTTATTTTATTCTCTAAGCCGTCAACATCAGGATTAACAACACCAACCTTAGAAAATGCAAATCCCGGTGAACTATCGGATGAAAGTATTCTTTTCATATTGCAGGGCTTAATTATTAATTGTATTCTACGTATTCCAGAATATAAAAATCCTTCTGAAAGAGGGTCTAGGTAATGATAAATAGGTTTCTTCAGATAGTAGGGAAGAAAGCTCTTTGAATGAATACGATAATTATTCTGAATATGAAAAAATATTAATTCACAATAAAAAAAAAAGAGAGATCTCTATGGATAAAGCAAAAGTTTGTAAAAAAAGAGTCAATCAACCATAAACCTGAAAAAAATAAGAGCAGCAGCAAAAAGATCACAAGGAAAGGTGTACTTGTCTTAAAAAAGGCATGGTGTAGCTAAAAAAAGTGTGCTTTAATGATTTAAGCAGTGATAGCTGTTTGCAAGGTGGTAAACATTTTAAAAACTATGTAACTCAATATAATAGCATTATACGACCATGTCAGAAATGAACATCAGAGATAGAATGGGGGTGAAGGAGACTATTATTAATGCTATAAATAGGAGGCAGCTGAGGTGGTATGGACATCTGCGTCGAATGAAGGAAGAAAGATTACCAAGAAGAGTATGGAATTGGAATCCACCTCAAAGGAATAAACGAGGCAGACCAAGAAAGAGATGGATGGAAAATGTAAAAGAGGAAATGAGGAAGAGAGGTATACGGGAGGAAGAGTGGAACGATAGAGATAAATGGCGCTTAAGATGCGAGAAGAGGAAATAACTGCAAAAACTCGCTATAAAAAAAATATATAACTCAATCTGTTTTTAGCGATTTTTTTCGGCTTGACACAAATTCAAAGGATGCTTAATAAATAATTAAATATATCCATTATGTATAGACTCTATTTAGAAAAACGTGAAAGGCCAACTAAGCTTGAAAAATTAGGAAGACCTCTTATGTAAATATATCCCACGAATTTCAATAACATTTTAATTTGTCCTTTAGACATGCCAAAAGTGACACCTCCGCAAAATGCATCTCTTGAAAACGTTAAATGCGGCTTTGATTTATTAAAATCTGACCGGAAACATGCTCGCACCAATGATGATATCTTATATTTAACTGTTGATCTCCAACAGTGTCCCTCGCAAAATTAATAACTTCGAAAGTAGTTTATCTAAGGTAGTTGTGTTTTTACAACACACGGAGAACAATTCGACATGCAGAAGTGGACAGAAAAAGTAACAAATCGAGGTAGAATTGAAGTAGTCAATTGCTTGTGGAAATTCGTTTTAAGCTGTGATCAAGTTTAAACCAGAATCACTTACTTGTATGATTGGACTCTTGTGCGGCGCAAAATAAATATTTTCAGATAATTTGGCTTTTTACATTTTTAATTTTAAATAATTGTTGTATCTCTATTGGAAACAAATTCTTTGTATGTCCCACATATATTTAGATCCGGACATTGATTTTGGTGGAATCGAAAAAGTCCTGCGAAAAATAGAAACAATTTATGTGTCTAAAAAATATTGCAATTTAATACAACAGGCATCTACCATCATCTAGTATCTAGTATCATTTTTATGATTCCGAAAAATTAGCTGCATAGGCCTAATAAAAGAAAAAAGGGTACTTTAAACGAAAAAGTTAACTTTCGTGATGGAATGAAATGGATCAGAGTTGAAAAATTTCGAAGCTACTCTTACAAAGAGTCATAAGGCCCGTACACACCTTTTAAAGACATCGATTTAAAAAAAATCCACTGCATGTAAAAATACCACTTGTCAGATTTACGCACACAATTGAAAGGTACAGGTCCATAAGGGACTATGTCACAAATTACTCATTTTGCGCAAGACTCAATTTAAATTTCAAAAGTGGTTAAAAAAAAGTGGTTCAAATTTTAGAAACTGTATTGATTCAAGGATTTACTCTGGGTATTTACTTAGAACACTAGAGGAAATATAAACTTGTATTTGAAGAAAAGAACACAAAATTAAGAAATTAAGTCTGAAACTACCAAAAATAAATGTCCAAAACGAGTTAAGTCCAAAGAAGTGAATACAAACTATTGTATAATAAAACATTTTATAACAATAGATATTCCTAATTTTTGGGAATGTTTCCGTTTGTGCTTCAACACCGCAGAATTTTTTCATGTCTTGCAGGCACTTAAGCTTTTGGTGGTGATTTGTATCAGACCTAAAAATATATTTTTAAAAAGGATAAAATTTCAACAGTATAATATAAATATTATACCAGAATAGGAGTACGGAGGCAGCACAAATTCATTTCGTAGTAAAAGAGGTCCCTTACATTTTCTTTCCTTATCCTTCACTATTGCTGAGTCCCATGGTCCATTATAGGAATCTCTATAATATAGCAGTCTAGAATGATCCTGGCGAATTTCTAGTTCCCGAATCGGACGGGCACTAAATGAGCATTTCTGTGCATAATCTAACCTGGTATTAAAAAATTGATCCAGGCTCGAAAGTCAGACTGATTAACTTCTACAACATCAAAAGGAGTTGTTTCCATTCGAGCGTTCTTGAATGTTTCAACCCAGTCTGACGGAATTTCAGCTCTTTCTCTGGAATTTACTAATCCCATATTTTTGTCTGGCTCCATATACGAATGACCTCGAATGGGAAAAGTAACTTTGACGTAATCCAGTCGTCTCTCATTGTGAACAATATAATGCAGAAACCGAAACATAGTATAGTTTTCAATTCGCCCTCCGCATAAGTCGCAAAAAATTTCAAGAGCCCTTACTCGCAAATCAGGGAAGTTCCATAAAAAATTATGCAGCATGGAACACACATCATAGCTTCCTTTTTTACCAATAGTCCCCGGGTAAATATAAAATACACTTTTTGCTGTAGACAGAATGTGTATATTGAAAGCATAAACGTTCAACTGACTCTTGTAATAAACATAGTTTGTTGTTATGTTTGGAAGACTAAGGTTTTTGCCAAAATCTAAACAAATCGCCTCTAGACTCTTAGAAGTTCGGCTTTTTGCTTTGAAGCTCTTTTTCTGTTGTAGAATACCGCAGCCTTTCTTTTGTGCAAATCATTTTGTATTGTCAACTGCTTTATCTCATTTTGTAAACGTTCTTTTTTATCAATACTAGGCTTCTTGAAATATCAGATTGAAGAGATTTTATTTTAACGAGAAACTCTTCGCATGAGCTACATGTATCAGTTCTAGGATATCCAAAGGATATATAAAATTTGTTATTGAAGATTGTTCTATATGACTCGTAAGATACTTTCATCTGAGGATGCAAATCACAAAACAACTTAAACATCTTTTTTACGTTAAGGTCGTCAGGTAGGTATCATCTCTTATGGCCATTTACACTATAGCTATTTCTACCCTTGAATGACTAGATGTGTTCTTCATGGATCTCCTAATCGAGTTTTCTTGGATGTTTCTTGTTTTCCGCTCTTCTATTTTTCGGAGCCATTCCCATTATTTTCAAAGAAAGTTGTAGTAGTGCTAGCTTTTTTCTCTTTATACCATGAATGGACATGAAAGCTTGTTTACAAACATCTACTTCTTTGAGTATGCCATCAATTCTAAAACGAACTTTATAAACAAATGTAGCACTTCTTAGATTTGCTTCTTCTTCATTTTTTCTAGGTCTCCTTCGACGAATAGGTAGTACTGCAATCAATCCTCATAAATACGAATTCTGCTCATTAACAGAGGTTAGTGTGTTAAAATTTTTGAGTATACTTTTCCTTGCTTCTATGGGCACTTTTTGAAAACACTGATTTTGGCAATACAGTTTGGCTTTGTAATTTAATCTTTTAAGTAACATCTCTCATTCTTCCATGTTTTTGCCTCCATTTTGTTTCCTTTTTAGCAATCAATTCTTCTGATGCACTATCACTACAATTACAATTATTTTCACGCTCCATTAATATTATATTTTATTGCACGATACTAAACACAAACGACACAGACTGATTGTCAGCTGCACTGAAATCTCTACTGTCACTTTAGGCGGGATACCAGATTATACTACGCCTTATTTATGCGGACTTGGCTCCTTTTGGACATGGCTAACATGAACTTGACACCTTGTGGCGCTGTATGTAATAACGAAAACTTATATTTGCTGGGTGCTTGTCGGCTTCTGGACGTGTATGAATATTTTGACACACTTTATATGAAAAATGCCACAAGATGGCAGCAGTGGTTTAGTATACGTGATTTTTGGACTTGGCTCCTTTTGGACCTGTACCCTTCAATTGTAAGCGTGTCGAAAGAAAAACTTAAAATTAAGGAATAAATTATCTATGTACCGGAGGAACATCGTTGGTTCTATGAACAACTTTTAGTTCACAATAATGCAAAAGAATCTCACTGCAGAAAGAAAGACATGTTATGTAAAAGATGGAACATAAGTTTCAAGTATTTTTTATATTTTCTTCAGAGGGGTTCACACTGATGCAATTTCTGGCAGCAATTCCAGTTTTATGAAAAGTTGGACGAAAATTTGCGTTCACACTATACAATTTGTTGCAGCAATTTATCGCATGTGAAAAGTTGCACGTAATAGAGCGTGTTCTATTATCTGAAGAAATTGCATGCGATTTTTTAGTATCTTTGTTTTATGAAATGTACCAAAGCACATTATTAGGTATTATTATTCATCACTATACATTGAAAGTAATGATGACATGTAATTATTTCATGTTGGTAGTACCACAAAAAAAATTGCATTTGGAAAAAATTGCTTGTACTTCCTTATCAGTGTGAACCATCGGTGCAACACTTAAAAATTGCAACGTTCATGCAACTTTTCACACGCGATAAGTCGCTGCAAGAAATTGCATCAGTGTGAACCCATCTTTAGACTGTTCATACGTTTTATTATTATTATAAGACATTTATTTGTTTAATTTCATGTTTATAACAATAATTTGTTATAAGTATTTTAGTTAGCAATAAATTATTAAAATTTTCATGGATAAAAGGACCAAGAATATGTTTTGTTTAATTTTAATTAAAATCACCGATAGTTCTATTCGAATGTTAACCTGCAAGATAAATCTTTCTTAAAGAATTACATCCTAAAAGTTCGATTTCCGTGTTTGTTAAAACAAAAAATATTCACAGTATTGCGGTTTCCTCTAAATTTCTGTCGCATAGCCCTTTTACCTACTCAGATTTTCAACTGCAACAATGAAGTTATATAGTGCTTTATCTTACCTTAACACGACCGAATAATCCCTTGAATATATGCAGCAGTTGATTATCTTCAGTAAATACTGATTGATTGGACGCTGTTCCACTGTTTTCATGTCCCGCAATTTGGTCAATAGTACTTTGTGTAGAGTTTAGCGCGTTCAGTACTGCGGTAGTGTGTATTTGATTAAGGGATTGGTGTTGTAATTGATGGCGATTCGCATCTGATAAACGACCTCTTTTAATCTTGGCGATGTTCCCAATTAGTCGGTCGTCCAGGCTGCGATGACTTTTTCCGATAAGTTGGTCAAATACCGTCGAAACATTTACGGCAAAGAACGGTACTGATTTCGATTCAGTATCTTTAATACCATAATTCTGATAAACAAGTTTTTCGATTGTATCATTATAACTTTCTATGTCGTCCTTATAAATATTAATTAATGAATAATTCGTTTCTTCCGAGTTATTATTAAATAAGTTCCTTTTCTTCAGGTCTGCACTCGATAAAGGAAAAATAAAATCCCTGTTGTTCTCATTAGTAATTATTGTATTGCTTTCGGAAAGTGTATTATTATCTATATTCCTTTCAGCTTTTTCGGGTGGTATGAATTTTTTTGTTAGGTATTTCGCCTCCGACTTTATATACTGTATTTTTTTCCTTCCGCTATTATCTGTGGCATTAATTTCGGTTGACTGGCCACCGGCAAAAAGTATTTTTACGCTTGTTAACTTTCGAGCGAGACTCTCCGAAATTCGATTGCTTTTAATAAACGAATTGTTCACTGTGTCATTGTCGCCATATTCATTTTGATGTCCCACCGTAAAATATTCATCTGGGCGCTTTTGATTATTGTCGTTGATTTTGTCGTATGTAATTGTTCTCTCGTGCGACGGGTTTTTTAATTTTGTCTGCTTTTGTTGCACCAAGTTACACGAACCAACCGAGAGCAAGCAGAAAGTAAATAAGGATCGTGTAATATTTCTCATTGTGAAGTAATTGTCTGGATTTTCAGGTTCTCAATCCGAGCTTTGACATTTCACTTCGCTTTCTTCATATTTCTTATCTGAAAACAAGAGAGATCTGTTTAGTAAACTGCTCTTAAATTAAATTTTAGTTAAACTAACTGAACGCTCTCAAAAAATTAGACAATTTATTTGCAAATACTAATGAAATATTGGTAATAAGACTTCTTCAATACCTTAGGCTACAAGTCAAAAGTAATAAGTAAATTATGTGTATAATTATTCTTTTGATTAATGTAGAGATGTTATCCAAAAACTTATAATTTATTCTCAGCCTTATTCTCTTTATAGGTTGTAGTTCACAATGGCAGAGAACGACACAGGTCAATTGTAATAATAAGAGATGTAAACTGTTCAGGATGATAAATAACATTGTATAAGAAAGACAATTATTTTATATATATATATGTGTAATACGTTAATTTTAAATATTGATAACTGACACTGTATATGTATATGTATCCTAGAACTACAAGTTTAGTTAGAAAAACCCAGATTTTTCTTTTATTGTGACGAAATGTATGTAAACATTTATGTTATTGCCAATCATTATAAAGGTACAATAGTTAGGTCTCTTTCGACGCGACCGCCATGAAATCATTAAGCACCTCCACAACCATTATTTTATTACATGGTATTTACGTTGTACTCAAATATTTGACTGTAATTTTCAACCCCATGTGTTTAGGCATTTTTCTTGTTAAATAACTTCCCTTCCTATACATGAAATGAAAGTACTCTACCTAGGAAAAGGGAAAGAATCTTTGATAAAATAACTATGAAATATATTAAGTTCTACACAAACATCCACACGAAGCAGTTATGTTAGTCTTCAACAATTCACATTTTAAGTAAGTTCTACACAAACATCCACAGTTCTGTTAGGCTTCAACACTTTACATATTAAGTGTTAAATAAATAAAAGATAGTGACATATTATCAGTGTTTTATTTAATATTTAAATAATAAGCATATATATTCCTTCAAAAAAGGAGGAATGAACATAAACTTTAATCACTATTTTTTTAATAAATATTATTTCTTTAAATTTATTTGCAGTATTTAAATAAATATCTTACTATATGTTTATTTACATATTTCCATACTAAAGAAAATATTTAGTAACAATAGTAGACACGGTGGGAAGTGTTTTAGTAGCTTCTCTAACAAGAGTCTTTAAACTTAAGAATGCAAGAAAGCAATATATTTGACTTTTCTGTGAAAGAACGTACAAGATTTTAACTTTACACTTTTTACTTACTAATACGTAGCGATGTAGAAGTATTGTGATGACATAAATTTTCTACATCAAAATTTTTGGACTTTAAAACGTTAATTGGTTTTTGAAAAATTCCTGTGTCTCTCTGTGACCACGACAACGGACGTTCTGCTAAAGTTATCAATACCGAATCACTTACTTAAAAGTATATTACTCCTTTTAAGAGCTGATTAGATTTACAGTGAAATCGGTAGACCGGATGTAGTACTTTACTTCAGTGAAAAAACCAAATTTTCCCAATATTTTATCAGCTGTTAAGTCTACATAAATTTCAAAAGAACGCAAAAGTAGTCAAAGGTGAATCCGATAAATTCTCAAATTTTCTTTTTACCATCCTACCAGAAGTAGGTCATCTACTTTTATAGAAAAAGAGTTCTTGTTTTCGCAAATATCTCTCAAGTTATGCATTTTATATAGATTTTTTACGAGTACGAAAGTATTTAAAGCTGGATTTGGGAAAAAAAAGGTATAAAAAATTCAAAATTTGGACCGGAATTATCACTTTTCACATATCGAACGGCAGTTTTTTTACATTTCGTAAATTATGCATTCTGTACAAATCTAGTAAGTATTAAAGTATTTAGAGCTGTATATGGACAAAATTATAAATTATATATTCTGTGTACATTTATTGGGAATATAAAAGTATTTGTAGGTACATTTGAAAACATGGTTTTTTCATGAAAGAGTTTTAAAATTCGAAGCGAAAGTAAAACTTTAATCCTATCGAATAGCATTTTATCTCGTAAATTATGCATTTTATACAGGTTTATTGGATATAAAAGTATTTACAGCAGAATTTGGAACAATTTTGTATAAAAAAAAATTGGAAATCCAAACAGGAAGGAAAATTTTTACTCGCAAGTTCAATTTATTAAAAAGAAAAAACCTATTTAAAACTTAATTTGGAGCAACTTTTATATCAAAAATTACAAACGTAAAAATAATCTGAAGTTTTTCCGTCAAAATATTCTATAACAACTACCTGCAACTCACTGTCGTCCTTAAAACTACGTCCCCTAAGGTCTTTTCTTAAATTAGAAAACAAAACAAAAAATCACCAATCCAATCTTGAATGCCGCAATCGCGGATGGCAGCTTGTGAAACGGCGGCAGTATGGACGGGAGCATTGTCGTGCAATAATAGCACACCTTTCGTCAATTTTCCACGACGTTTTGCACGAATACTGTCCCGTAATTTATGCAATAAAGACGCATAATATGTGCCGTTCACATTTGTATTGCGCTCTTTAAAATCAATTAGCAAAATGCCCTCACAATCCCAGAATATTGTTGATATCACCGTTTTCGTTGATTGAACGACTTTCGTCTTTCTGGGATGAGGTTCATTAGGTCGCCGCCATTCAATGGACTCCCTTTTCGATAGAGGATCGTAAAACAGAACCATTGTTTCGTCCCCTGTGACAATGGACTCAAAAATCGGTTTTAGGTCGTCTCCACATATTGCTGTAGCATATAAATATTTATTTTAAATAACAATATTGCCATATAATTTATATGCTGTAACAACATATTTTTGTGTGTATTACCACACGTAGGGTATAGTCTTTTGTACACATTATACTCTTTAAATTATTCTTTACACACCAAGAACTTATAATTGGTTTTGTATTTTATCTTATATTGTTGGGTCATGTACCTTATAACTATTGTGGGTCCTGGCAATGTTTGTGGTTCCTTCTTCTTTGCTGATGATTTTTCTCTTGTTCATTATAGGGAAAAGGTAATAGTTTTGTTCAAAGAAAAACTGTATGTCTATTCAACATAATCATGTATTTTTTATTTTGTAATTTATGGATTCAAAAATATAGTTTCCTTTATATACACACCTTTATGCTCTAAACAAGATACATAATTGAAAAATGCTCATATCATTTATACCTAATGCCGGTTGTAATGTATGTAGATCTTTTGTTTATTTATTTATTCTACCAAACAAAATAAATATTTATCCTGCAAATAAACAAATGTAAACTTTTATTGTACGTTTATGAATATACTTATCGACGTTATAATATTTATGTATAGGCTTCAATTAATTGCTTTAGACAACCATTTGCACGTGTTGTATCTAGCTCTTAATCTATGCCTTGTGAAATTCTAATTAATTATTCGCTTAATTTGAAAGAAATTAATGATGTCTAGACAATACGATGAAGAAAATGCTCATTTTCACGTAACATCTCTCCAACTGACCAACACCATTAATCCTATTTGGTTGTAATTCCAACTATATAAATTTAAAATAAACCTTACAGGATAAATTATTTACTTATTTATTTTGTCCAACAATACATTGATTAATCATTCGCACGTAAAAATCAATGTCTGTCCAACAACTCGTATAACTTCATTTTCAAAAGAAATAATAAACTTACTTGTTATCAAAAAATCTATTTTGAATGTCCATTATGAACGCTTCAAATGAATTCAAATGTATTAAATAAAATAAATTACTGTCACTATATGTGTTGAAGAAATAATGAAAAACTACAATATAACAATTAAAAAAAAATCTTATTCTTTAAGAGACCTTCCTTTTGTAAGTGTTTTGAGAAGTTCACCTCTCGGAGGTGTTATCAGAAAGTCCTCCTGTCGAATCTTGTCTTCGTATTTATAGCGGCAAAAATAAATTATGTTGACCATTGCGCCCTCTAGTCCATGTTTAGGTTGGTACTGGAATACACTTTCCCGTGAAATCGCTGCCCATATGTTGCCGCCTTGATACACGCACACATACACATTTTGTTCTGACAGTTCACAATTTTTCTTAAACGTCAACATAACCTTCCAATTCAAAGATCCCCTCTGCTTTGCACATCATTCCCAACGGTAGGTTTATTCTTGTCACTAATACCATCCTTCTTTGTACTCGTCAATGAACCTATTACCTTGTTCATTGTTCGATACATATTTTTTCTTTCCATTTATTAATGTTAGTTTTACTTTTCTTTTAGACGGATTGTGCCTTGGCAAAATGGGAAACATGTCGAAGATGACCATTATTTTTCTTCCCGCACTGCCTGTCCCTGTAGAACACGTCTGTTTCTCCACCGCCTCTCTATCTTCTAACCAAGATCTTTCTGTTGGTGATATGTCAATCTGCAATAGACTTTACACAAGTTTTATACATTTTGTTGTTTTTTTTGTAGGTCATTCAACCGTACACGTCTGTTTTCAGTCCCTGAAGCATTGTGTTACGAACAAATCATGAACACAGATACCTTTTTATTTGTGATATCAATTTTTTAAATACAAAAATATGTCACTGCTGATTGCTTCTATGTTTTACATATTTTTATATCCTTTTTCTTAGTCTAGTAGTAAGCTAAGGTAAATTTTATTCTTTAATACTATTTAATTCTTAAACTCTCATAAGATTTTTATTGCCTTATGCATATAAATTACAATAATTTACTCATTTATATTTCTTGCATATCGTATTTCATTTTTTTCATATAATTCTATTGCTTTCACATGACTCATTCTCTTAATTGTTCCATCCATTAACATAACTCTTTCTCTATTGTTTGCCTTCATTTCTCTTTTTGACTTAAACAGCGGTCCATTATTTAGAATGTTTAAAGCAATGTTTACGCATTGTATAAAATTAGGTTCCTTCTTATGATATGTAAACCATACTTTTTGTGTATCTTTTCTACAAAAGAAATATATTACTTATACTTATTTTGTCTTTATTTCATATTTTTCTTTATTTAATAAATTTTTATTCTACATCTTTTGTTTTATATATTTATTTAATAAACTTTATTTTGTATATTTTCATTATTTACTGGAATAATAATAAATTGACTATGAGTATGCAACTTTGTATACCTTCATGTAGTTCTTCTTGCATAGTTTTACTCAATAATATTTAAATAGGACTTTTCGTTATTTTTATTTTTATTTCTAAGCTTAAACTAATTCTTAAATCAATCTCTAAAACTATTCTTATTTTACAAATTTTGCGAGTTCACGGCAATATGTTTAAAAACGACTGCGCACATTCGACTCGGCGTTCACATTGAAGAGCAGGAAGAAGTCGCAGTACCCATCTAGCACTAATTTTAGTCATACCCAAATGGTCATGGGGAATTCGGCGAACACTTGTTTCGGAAATGGTTGTTATCACTGCTAATTCCTTCACTTTCAAACGGCGATCTCTAGCACTAAATGTTCAATAATTGATTTTTGTTGAGGCGTTATCACTCAATTGGTCGATCCGACCAATCAGCACCTTCCAGGGATTCTTGTCCTAAACGGAAACATTTTGGCCACTTTTTTACAGTTGAATACGAAGGAGATGAATTACCGTAAACGCCCTTCTTTTGTTAAAAATCTAATGACCGCGCGGTATTCAATGTTCGTTACTTTAGACATTTTCGTGCGCTAGTCACGTTGGTTGGCTGGTTACTAAAAACTACTACGCTTCGAACCGTCATATTTATGTGTACACCTCACGTATGTGCATGCATGACGTGACGGAGTTTGAACACGTTTGGACCTCTATAAGCCAGTCTATATTCACAAAACCGACACTCCAGTTGTCTATAAATTTGGCCATCTTACTTTAAGACTTATAACTAGAGATCGACAGTTACGTTGTACATAGTTATAACTACATATTTATAATATGTAAATTCTGCCAATGTATACTTGATTGAACTATACTTATAACGCCATAATGAATATAAAATTTTTATGCAAAACTCTTATATTTGTTTGTTGATGTATTTTTAATATAAGCTATATATAAATGTATTTACTTTTTTATACTTTTAAAAAATCATTAATCTCTTCAATAGAACTCCTCATCTACATATTTTTTTATGCAAAAATTAAAACAATTAACTCCATTTATAGAATTAGATTCTATCTATAAAGTGCATACCGCATCTTTGCAAGTTTAGTATCAAAAATGATAAATTTATAGTAAAACAACTGACTATTTCTCCAAGCTGCAGAAGTAAAATATTCGTTCTTCTTTTTGCGCTTGTACGTTTCATTCGCATAATTTGCGGAGGCATTTACTCAACCACTCTCACGTTTTAGAGAGTAGATCCTTCACTGCCCCTATTAAATCGAAGTGCATCTTGAGTTGATGACGTTCTGCGAGGCCGTTTATAATTGTCCACTCCTTAAGCTCAGTATTAACTATCGTTATCCTCTGGTTCGTGATGAATCCTGCTAATTGTCTCATCTAGGCTGATTTAATCCAGAGTACGTGATAATGGATACGCATACAAATAACCCAATTTGAACTACGTAAATAATGTGCTATATATATAGAGTATAGAGTAAAGCAATTTTTATTTCTTCGTTAACCCATGAGAGCAAACAAGCTATTCGTTTGTTTTTTTAAATTTATATGGTTATCAATGGAAAAATACCGAATATATAAAGATCTATTAATTAAATTGTAAAAGTAATCTCTTATTTTTCCTGTTCGTGTTAGTATACAATGCGTCCCCTGTTTGTAGCGGTGGCATTATGTGGCTCTCTTTCTGATAGCGCGTCACTCTGTTCAACGACTGCTTACGTTAGATGCCCACGCGCCTGAAAGTTACGCAGCTTTACATGCTCTTCCTGAATAATAGAGAGAGGTACGCAAGTCCGGGACGTTCAATATCTAGACACCCCACCCCTACCATTTTACAGCTGTCAAGTATAGTAGCCGATATGTCAGTGTGCGGATTAATTGCTTTTATTTTAATCAGTGCTTAGTGAAAATAAGAAAAGGAAGAGAGAAATCAGTGTCTACTGCTCATCAGTAACACGCAATAAGTTCAACGGCAATTCATTAGCTTTTACTTAATATCCTATTACTTATCTAGGATTTCATACCCTAACGGAATAAAATCAATAAATGTCGATGGCATTTAGTTTATTTACACCAAATATATTATATACAAACAAGAAATAATTAAATTTATCTCTATCGAATGTGTTTACACTTGAAATATAGTATTACAGAATTAAACTCAAGATCTAAGTACCACAAATCACGTTAATAATCTATCTACGTTTATTTATTTGCGATTTATGGAAGCCTTGACCTATTTTATACGGACTGTTACGCTGTAAAATTTACTTTTGTTTTGGTTCCCGAAAGATTTTGTGTCTTTGTCTAAATACGTGGATTTTGTATAAGCCCGTAACTTTTTGGGCGTACCCTGTACATTGTTTGTTTCACCGGTTGCTAAGACTGCCTGCCGTATACCTGCGTGTATACTAAACCTACTTTTGAGCCTTCAGAGCCCTAAATCACGTACTGAGAAATTGACAGATTGGTTTTGTGTATTATCGAGCAATTACACCCTATTTTTGTGAAAACCTCTGTATCTAAGTAACTAATTCTAATTATCTTAGCTCTAGCTTATTCTACCCTACCTGTAGTTGCGTATTTTCTGCATTTGCAGTTACTTTTACGCCTTGTTTAAGTTTTTTAATATCTACTCATTTATTACGTCCGATCTCTACATAATGCATTTTATTTGTGGCTTGAAATGCTCCGAGCCGTCAGTCAGGCCGTTGTGTTGACTGCCTCACGTGTTTTTGCGTATTCCCAAACACAGTATCTCGAGCAGGCCCGATTATTATTCTTTTTTTTCCCTTCGCAGTTGTCTCACTAAAAAAATGTAAGCAGTATTAAAATGAGGAAATGCTTGGAATAGTGGGCATACTATTATTTGCTTGCCGATCACCCGTTGCCCTTTCATCGGTATTCTAAGTATTGGCAATCTTCTGTGATTCTACCCTGGAACTCCCGGTAGAGGTTAAGGTCGTTAATACTCTGAAACATATAGTTGATCGGTTCTTTTAACCGTCTTCTGCAGCGTTTGATTAGAGCTTGGATATTTCGTTAGTTACCTGCAGAAATTCTGTTCTTTCGTCTAATAAAATGGAAACTACGTGTGGAGGTTTGTTTTGTTGTCTTCTGTCAAACGTGGTTACTACGTTGCCGTGAAATGGGTGTTTCACACGTTGCCAACCGTTGAGTGTTTATGTCCCTTTCTATCTTCCGACTTTATAAATTCCACATTCTTCGAAGGGTTGTTTCTGTTATTTTATCTTCATATAAGTTACGTTCGTGTTTGCGTTTATCTATGAGTCACAGTGTTAACTCCCTTTATGGTCAAACTCAGACTTGTGTTTGTTATTTTATTTGAATGCTCCCGCCGTCCATTTTGAGGTATTTTCGTGTCTTTATGTTTTGAAGAGATGCGTGTAGCGAACGCGCAATTGTGGAAGAAGAGATTTTTCCCGGTTTGTACTTCACTTGATAGTCGTATCTTGTATAAGAACAGTGTGTGCAAATTGCTTATCTCCCCTTAGTAATTTAATTACATTATCTATGTAAGATATTCTCGCGATTGCGGCTTTAATGGAGTAAGCAGAAGTTACCGTTACCTTAATTTTGGGTTATTAACGTGAGTTTCTACCGATGTACCGTTACCGAAAAAAATTCACGTATGGCCATGTGTTGGTTTTTTTGTTAATTTAAATTTTGCACCCTGAAGTGACTTGTAAGTCGTTTATCGTGGAATCTCCATTATTTTTCATATTGGGGTAAGTGTTTGAAACTCTGTGTTAAATTTTCGGGATTTTATCTTTGGTTCTTTCTTCCCTAATTTAATAGGATTCTTTTGATGGGCACAAAAGCCCTCAGAAGCCGTTAGGATTCTTTTGACGGGCACAAAAGCCCTCCGAAGCCATATTTCTGGTGTTATCGCCCCGCATTTCCATCGAAGAGCGCGGTGGTTTTTATCGATGCTTCAGTAGTTGCACCTTAACATCCAGCCCGCCTGTTGAAGGGGAATTTTCCATCAAGGGAGTCACCGCCATTTTGGATTCCCGCTGAGATATCCGGCGTCCATTTTGCCAGATAAGTGCAACTAATGTTGTAATTTTACATCATATTTTACGTCTGATTTTCGACGTCTTTACGCCAGAGTGCTGGACATTATCTTGTCTAAAATTTGACCTAAGAATTTTGAGTGGCTTTATTAACTATCGCACCACTTAGTTTACTGCGAGGTCACAATTTATTCCTAATTAAATTACCGTTATTTCTTTCTTGTTTTTTTTTGTAATATTCAGTTTAACTAGAATTTTGGTTTTGTCACTACCGTATTTCTGTAGCCCTATATTGTGACGAATATTTAATTGTAACTAATTTTAGTAAATTCATAATTATATCACTACATCTCTTGGAGAGATATTATTTAAATTAGTATTATACCTAGTATTTTCTTTACCGTTAAAATTATTTTATGACTTATGATGTGTTGAATTTTTAATCTAATTTTTGATAATATTTCTTTTGCAAATTTGACTTTCACGATGATCATTTAATTTTCCTGAGCGAGATAAAAACACTTCTGTAAGAGCAAATTTTGGTTCGGGAAGCTCAGTGTTTTTTTTGTATTTTATAAAATTTCTTTTCTAAATTTTGACTTTAAATATTTGACTTTGCTATTAAATATCCTTCATTTAAATTAATTTAGTTCATGTATTCAAACCTGGCGTTGTTATTTAGCGAATTTTCACATTATTAAACTAAGTCTTTTATACTGGGATATTAATTTTCTTGCGTTTATATTTGTATATATTTACACTTTTGTATTAACATTGCCGTTGTGGCGTGTCCATGACATCATTTGTACTTATATCATGTGAGGTGAAGAAACGTTTCCGCAAAAAACCTTCTGCTGCTGAAGCGCAGAGAATATGTTAAAGTATTAAGACTTGTTTTTTTATTCCTTTCAAATTTTTATTAATGTTACCTAACGCTTGTTTTCAAATTTATCAAACTGTCTAGTTTCATTTCATTTTATTTAAATTAATTTTTTTCATTCAACGCTTGCTATCTTTTGTATTACCTAACTTCACCTTTTATTTTAAAAAAAGAATAACCAACTTTCAACACATAAATTTAATTAAAATTTTGTTACATTACGTAATACCTTTTCTTTTATTTCTTTTACCTCTGCATATCTTAAATATTATTGTGACAAGCACGTACATAAGATTAGGTGCTACGTTTATACAGGGAGTTCAATAGGTAACCCGCTGGAGGGACACAGCCAGTGGTAGCTCGTAGGAGGCGCAGGTAGGTTATCTGTAAGATAGCATAGTGTCCTGGTGCCCGGACAACGTCGCTAGCGTCGTTGCCGACCGACGCTCTACTTTTAGGTGTTCTTATTTTCCTGAACCGTCACGCCGTCTGCGACTGAGTTAGCTCTGCCCTGCGTTATCCAGTTACATCAACCCCTATTGCGTTTCTCCGTTTTCTTCCCCTAATTTAGTCTGTTACCTTAATGCGACGTAGTTCCGGTAGCAGGACGTGGTATGATTTTTGTTAGGGTACCTATCAAAATATTTTCTCGGCATTCTGTGCTGATCTAATATCAGCAGTGTAAATATGCATCTTACATTATAATACATTCAAATCGGATTATTAACGGATCGTTATCTATAAAATAATTAATTATTACGTGGTTCGTGTATGCACAACCAAAGTAGTAATCAGGAACTGTGGGAACTAATTACTTTCCGGTTCGTGATTGTACAACCGAAGAAGTAAATAGTTAAACGTGCGAACATGTAGACGCACAGCTCAGCAAGATATTCCAAATTGAAAATTCGACTTTTATAGAAAACCGAACGACATAAGAATAATATAAAATCGAATTTTTGATGATAAATATGCCTTTATCAAGTGGACATCTCGTGCTAGTGCAGACTTTGAATCTGTACGTCGCGAGACTGAACCATGCTTAATGTCACATAAGCACCTATTCAGACATTGTCCACCTATGTGATTGTCCGCGTTGCGACAACGTTGGATGAATCTTTGGGGTGTCCATGAGACTACGACTAAAACCACAATTGGTAGTCTGTCGCCTACTTGTCTCCAATTGTTATATTTTCATCTCCAGGGTTTTCCTACCTCATTCCTTGGCTACATTGCACTGACAAAGACAGCGAGTCAGAAACACGTATCTGCAGTTGCATTTCAGGGGATTTTCTCATTTGTATTATTTTTCTACGCATATAGATACACGAGGGCAAATCAAATATGAACCGGATTTTTGTTTTAGAACATTTATTGGTACAGTAAATAAAATTTTGAATACACCTTATTTTTTATATAATCTCCCTCTTGTTCACACATTTTACCCAACGAATCGGAAGTTCTTTAATTCCGTCATCTAAGAATGAATCTGGCCGCGTTTGTAATCAATTGCGCACGAACGTTTCCACATCTTCGTCATCGTCAAAGTGATGACATCCCATTTCTTCTTTGAATTGCCCAAATATGTGGTAGTCACATAGCGACAGATTGGGACTGTAGGGCGGATGTACCAGTATTTTCCAATAATTTTTTTTTTGGGTTAATGCAGCTGTGTGTGGCCAAGCGTTGTCATGGAGCAGAATTGCATTTCGAATAGGCATGTCTCGCCTTTTTCGTCGATAGGCCAACTTCACTTCATCAAGAAGTTGGCAGTAGTATGCAGCATTAACTGTACGCCGTTCATGGAAAAAATCAACTACCAATCCCAAAAAATCGTTACGAGAACTATCTTAGCAGAAAGACAGGTCTTGTTGGCTTTCAGCGGCGCTGCTTCTTCAGGTTTTCGCCACTCTATGCTTGCCTACTTAGACTCCGAAGTGGAGTGATGTACCCAAGTCTCATCACACGTGACTATGTACCACTCCGTTCGATATCGTACAAAAGTCTTTCACACACGGCAAGACCGTTTGCTTTCTGATCTTCCATCAAGAGGCGAGGAACCCACCTTGCCGACACTTTTCGGTATCACTAATCATCTGAAATGATTGATTGAGCACTCCCATACGATATTCCGACGTGTGCAGCAAAAACCCATATTGTAAGGCGGCGGTCTTCTTCAGTCATTTCACGGATCGCAGGAATATTCGTCTCACTGGTGCTTGTCCGCAGTCGGTCCGCATGGGTCTTATTTTGCTCAAACTTGCGGCCATACGAAAATATTTTGTGCCAGTGCTAGACTTGGGTCTTTGAAAGCGTTTTTTCAGCGAACAGTGCAGTTAGTCGACGCAAAATTTCGGCAAAATGATAATAAGAGTGCGTTGCTCAACAAATGTGTGCACCTTTTGCTTGGACATGATGCTACAAAGAGCCAACCTGCTCTGGCAACCCGAATCGATTTACTCCCCTCCACTTTACATCCCCACCCAATATATATCAAGACGTCACGTTACTTACTTCACCTAGGGAGCGTCCTTTCATATTTGATTCGCCCTGGTAGCTTTATTCTACTTTATATATGTACATTTTTATGACCAAACAATAGAACATAACCTTATATTATATATCGGACAAAATCGAATACATTAAGCACACATCAAAAATATATTTTATGGTTTTCTAATTGATGATGTAATATGTTAAAATATCAGTTTTGATTCTACTAGACTGAAAACAAAAACTTGAAACTTAAAGCGATAAAAAATGCCCCGGCGATAAGTGTATGATTAGAACAGAAGACAATCTTACTCTCACTGCTAGGAGAAAAGCAGCAATGGATATTGATGGATTGCCAACACAATAACGGTAATGGATAAAAAGAAGAAGTAGAAAAAAAATACTATAAGAATATGCATCGATTTAGAATCTACGAAACTATAGAAATAAATAAATCCTTCTATACCTACTACTTATTACAGACGACAGTAAATAAACAAGTTCTGTCGACATTGAGTGAAGCATGGGTTGGGCATACTTAAGGAGTTCGATATAAAAATAAATAAAAACAAAATAGAAAAGCCTTACGATCGATGCTTTAGAAATAAGCTTGTCGGAAGATATAAAATATCAATGGTCTGCGTTGGTTAGCGAAGAAGCACGTATTGAAAGATTCGATAAAGAAATATACACAGTAATAACATAATACATTACCTCGAAATTGATTTTCTTACGTATAATAGATGTAAAAATCTACGAGCTCTTTTTGTTGTATCCGTAATATATGGAATATAGTAGAATATTAAAGCATCTTAGATACCAGCAAATAAGGACTAGTGAGATTTTGTAATGTAAAACATCTTCAATCGTGTTAGTATCTAAGGTAGTAAGTCGTAGTTATAGGATAAAAATATTAGGTATATTTCGTTTCGACATATTTTAATTTGACTAAATAGATTGTAGTATGCCGTGGTGTGAGAGTGCAATAAGCTAACGATAATGTAAACGAGATTCAAACATAGAATGGGCCGTAGATTCCCAGGAGTGTTAGAAGGAAGTGGGGATATGTAGCCCATAATTTGTGTTGTTGTGCAGCTAGATATAAATATGATTTTGTAGGTGGTCCATTTTGTGGACCGATGTGTTACAACTTCCTGGAAGTTGGTGGTTCAAGTTGCAATTCCATATGCAGCAAAGAGTTAATCAAGATTCCAAAATTTGTGATTTTCCTTTTTTTAAATCCCAATCCCATATCAAATTATTCAGATCTGATTAATTAATGAGATGCATCATATCACTTGAAAATTACTAATTCAACACATCGTTTATATCTTCCTCGTCCGTGGCATTTACCCAAGAATTTGAATTCATTGGAGTTTTAAGATCACAATCAGTTCATTCCAACGGTTTGCTTACAGATGGAATGCCTGGATACAATACTCTGTATTCGTTTCTTTTTGAAAACCCTTGAATTTGTATAAGACAGAAGTAACTGTCCGTGACAAATCATTGGCCCTTCTCACAGGACTTCAGAAAAATTCTCGTTTTTGTTTCACTAAGTTAATTTGGCATAACACGAAATACATCACATATGTGGTACTCTAATTTTGACTTGATTTTCAATTTTGAAGCCAAAATATTGTTCCTAACATGTTTGAATTAATTCACTTAAATGATTCTTTTGCGATTTTGTAACATATAATCCACAAACATAACAAACACTCTCCGGAGAATTTTTACAGCCTCTTGCACGGTTTTCCATTCTTGAAGATCACACGCAACATAACTTGTGAAACACTGTTTCAAACTTTCTTAACTAAGTGACAATTCAGTGACATTTTCTGTGCCTCTTACCAGACCGCGTGAACAACTAAGCAATAAATTAATCACTCCTCCGGCTACAACCTTCATATATGCACGTATCGATTCCAGAAGTTTCCATTTTAGTATATTCGGCAATAACTAATATATTATAATTCTCTCTGGAATACGTGACGTCGTATCCTTTATATTAGTCAGTTCTAAAAATCGTGACGGCAGGTGAATTATGAAGTACAAAATATATTATAAAGTTACTTTTGTGAAATATTCAAAGAAAACATTAAGTAAGGTACTGAATTAGATACTAAACATATTTCCTTTATTAATGCGTTTGTTTCAACAAGAGTACAGGACAATACATACCTTCATTTTCATGGCAGGACGTCTGTACATATATAAATATATATGTTCAAAATAAGTGGAAAAGACATATGTGACATTGTTGGGTCCAGTAAGTTTGGGATTTATAACATAATACTGAATTTAGAGGAAAGTTAGGAATGAAATTAACATGTCGGGCCCGTGAGTTGTATATTGTTCTATTTCCAGCTGTAAAACATATTTCAGTTTGAGTGAAATCTCGTATAAATATTAAATGTCTCTGATTTTCCCCTCTTTTGTTTTTGTTAAGTGTGCGTGTTTACATATGCACACGGGGAAAATTAATTACGGAATAATTCAATTTGATACTAATTTACTTTCCTTTAAAGTATATGTTGGAAATGTTAAAATATACTGTAACAAATATATGTTTTTCGCTTTAGTTTGTACGTCTTACGAATAAATTTATCCTAAACTTCATTATACTTTTCTAAATCTACAAAATATTTTATTATTAATTTTAATTATTCCTTTTTACGTACAATCTCTCCTAAATTTCCAAATAAGACATTAAGTATTTTTGTTGATTTCAATAGACAAGGAGGGAAAGAAAGCCAACTAGAAAAAATAACCTATAAAGAAAACGCGTTACATTCAATTGTACGTCATACTAGGTCCATGACGACTATTCTTGTTCCTGTTGCCGGATCTATTTTTATTTCTGACATTTAATATAACCAAAAAAAGAAAATATATTCACACAGTAACTATAACGTAATATATTTATTAATTGAAATGCTTCAAGACTTAAGTTTTTCTCAACATCCATCCTTCCTAACTTGATCAAAGAAAAATAAACACAAAAATTTGCCAGGAGAAATACACACAACACGCGTCTTTTTGACAGATATGATTTTTCTACCAGCACCGAATTGAACTATTAGTCTATTAAAAATATGTAAGAGAGAAATTTAATAGTGAAACGGAAATTATGTTTTACTTGCCATGAATGCGTATATTACGATCACTTTATACATTTTCTATTTAAACTAATGAAATAAAAGCCCTCAAATATAACTTAACAAAGTAACTTTTTTAATTTCTCTAATACAGTTATGCCAACATGTTGATGTAAACGTTATCAATGACATACAATTGAATATAACGCGTTTTCCCTATATGTCATCTAAAACAACATGACTACTAAATTGCTTGCTCTTCCTCATAGTTTTCTAACGCACATTCATCGGTATACGACTTCGGGAAGGAGCAAGCAATTATAATGTTTGATTATGTAGTTCAGCTTCAGATATTGGTTTTAGTACCTATTATTTATCTTAAATATCACTAAATACAGATGTTTCATTGTTTTTATTTCCATGTTTTACTAAAAAAAAATATTGAATCCAGAACAAGCAAATGCAAACTAGTCATTTTTGTTTCAATAAATATTAAGATGAATAGTTTTATAATTGATTCGCGAAAATTTTTCTTACCTTCGTAGTAGGAGCACTGCCTTTATATAGTCTGTTTCAAATAATAAAGCTGTTACAGATAATACGCTTTATCTTTATTTTTATTCTGCTTTTCGCCCCAAGACGATTTCAAACACGAAATTACGTTATCTGATATGGATTCTGCATACGATCTTTCGAGTCTCTTAAATTCAGATTTTCTAGTAAAGACGAATTCAATTAAATAAATTTAACAATATAATCGAAATTTAACAAGTTAAATAGTACTAATTATAGAAAACATGCACAACTATACAGCTTGTTTCAAAATAATTCGGCATTATTGCTAACTTTGTTATTATTGGAGCTATGACTTTGGTTAAATTAGCAAAGTAGCAGTGTTTTCATTACAGTTTACGATGGTGAACTTTAAAAAATAATTGAACATCGCTTTTTCGGATATTTGAAAAAACATTTTTTTTTTACTGGAAATGAAAGATAAACTAATTCTAGACCAAAGTAATTATACTCTCTTATATCAAAATACTTGAAATAACGCAGATATTAAGAATTTTGGCATTTAATCAAAGTAGTCCTCACTTTCAATAGATCATTTATTTAACTTTGTAAAATTGCAATAAATGTTCAAAAATATCACGATTTTGTTGAATGCAGATTAAAGCTCTTTTGTGAACGCCTTTTGTAGCATTTGAAATGCTTCTACCGTCTATTGAATTAATGCATAAACGTATACTATTTTCTAATTCCACTACATTGGCGTATTTCTGTTGGTAAACCTTATTCTTTACATTGCCCCAAAGGAAAAAATCTAATGGTGACAAGTCTGGAGAACGGGCCGGCCACTTTATCGACCATTTGTCCCTATCCAGCGGTTTTCAAGAAGCCCTTGCATAGTTGCACAAACCTCGCGGAAATTTTGCGCAGGGGCTCCATCTTGTTGGAAGTGAATGATTTGACGATCTACTAAATTAATATTATTTAGGAATTCTTCCAATAATTCCACCATAAAATTGACGTATCTTGCTCCCGTAAGCGTTCCATAATAAAACAAAGGACCTACTACTACTACAAACCACACCACACATTCAAACTAAATTTTATTTGTGGGTGTGCTGGGTAAGTTAATAGTGGATTTTCTCGGGACTAGTAGTGCGTGTTTTTAGGGTTAAACATACCGATATTCGAAAAATTCGATTCGTCGCTCTAAATTATATTTTTTAATAGGTGGGGATTTTCTCTACAAGAGGCAACTAACTAACGACAAAACATAAGGCGTCTATGAGCATCTCCAGGGTACTAAAGTTTTTGTAGGACGATACCTATATGGCATAAATTTATGTTTTCTTAATATTCTTTGAGTAACTGTCATTGATATGTTACTATCCTTTACCATGTCTCAAGCTAGTACATGAGTTTCGAGATTTTCACTAATTATAAACTTCTTTTTAGGTCCTTTTCCGTAAACAAATTTGCACTTTCTCTGAATGTTCTTTACAACATTAAAAAATATCTTCTATTTGGTGGATTCCGATTGGGAAAATTCACGCGATAGCATTCTAATGCTGTAGTACTATTTTTTTACAAATAATAAAGGTTTCTAACATATCACACTTTTCTGTGTGACTAAAAAAAAACCATTTTGAAACTATGTTTAACAATTAATAGAGATTGACAAGATTTACGTTGGTAATATTTTCTTGACGGAGTAATCTGCAATTAATAATATAGGTATGTAATACATGGAGCCATCAAGTTCTCTTTTAGTTTTTAAATAATTGATTGAAGACGGAGATACGTGTTGAAACTCCATAATTTACAAGTAAAAATTGAAATAAATTCAAATTAAGTTCAAAACAGTTTTATTCAATTCACAACAATTGTCTCACCCTACTAGGGCTTCATCAGGTGATGAATATTATAATACAAAATATTTGTAGACGTTCTTATTTACGTCTTTTCCTAAATGAAGAGGGGGGAGTTTGTGACATTAGGTTAAGAGCGGAAGTAACTTATATATTTAATGTAATATTTAATATATATACATAACAATATGACTAAGAATATTAAATTTTTTTTTTTTGAAAACCGATTGTTTACTGTTATTATAAAATTAAACAATTTATAAATATATATATATATATAACTATAAGAATTATTAAGTTGATTTTAAATATTTAAATTTAACAACGGTGAATTATTCACTTCTAGTTGGTCATTTAAAATAAGGTTTAATTTGTTTAATTTATTTATTTCTAGGTTTTCTAATAAATTTAATTTTTTACTCTTGTCTTGTATATGTAGTATGTCAAACTTATTATTGAATTTATGTTTTTGTTTAATACGGTGGTTTGCATATGTGGAATCCGTTTTTTTTGTAATTTATTACTTCTTTCATGTTCTTTTATGCGTGTGGAAAAGGATCTACCAGTTTGTCCGATATAAGCTTTTCCACACTCGCAATTTAACTTATAGACCCCAGATTTTAATTTTTTGTCAGTTTTATCTTTATTATTTTTAATGTGATTCTGTAGTTTGTTGTTTGTACGAAATGAAATTAATGTGTTTGTTGTTTTTTGTAAATATGTTTTTATTTTTATGGAAGGTGTACCTATATAAGTCACAGAGGCAAATTTTGATAAGTAAGTTTGGGGAACTATAGGATAAATTTTGGATATGATTTTCGTTTTTTGTTTTTTATGAAGGAGATTATTTATTAATTCTTTTGAATAACCATTATTCTGAGCTATGGTGTAAATTCTATCTAATTCTTTATCAAAATTAATCTTATTTATAGGAACATGGATTAATTTATATAACATTGAGTGAAAAGCAGCAAGTTTATGACTAATCGGGTGGAAAGAGTTAGAAACCCACCCACACAGATATTACGATACATTCTAACTCTTTCCACCCGATTAGTCATAAACTTGCTGCTTTTCACTCAATGTTATATAAATTAATCCATGTTCCTATGAATAAGATTAATTTTGATAAAGATATTTATAAATTGTTTAATTTTATAATAACAGTAAACAATCAGTTTTCAAAAAAAAAAAATTTTAATATTCTTAATCATATTGTTATGTATATATATATATTAAATATTACATTAAATATATAAGTTACTCCCGCTCCTAACCTAATGTCACAAACTCCCCCCTCTTCATTTAGGAAAAGACATAAATAAGAACGTCTACAAATATTTTGTATTATAATATTCATCACCTGATGAAGCCCTAGTAGGGTGAAACAATTGTTGTGAATTGAATAAAACTGTTTTGAACTCAATTTGAATTTATTTCAATTTTAGTTTTTGATTAATTTTGTGAAATTTACATGTTGTAATACACTAAATTTAGCTGAAAATTTTCACAATTATACTTTTTTTACAGCAATAATGATTTGTTTTTTTAATGCAATTTTTATTTCCCGCTCTCAAATACATGCGCGAAATGATATGTTTTGATAAGCGAGTACAAAAAATCATTGAAGTCAGTTTGTCTAAATGGTTAATATCTGTGTTATTTCAAGTATTTTCATATAAGAGTGTATAATAACTTTTATCTAGGATTAGTTTTTGTTCATTTGAAGTAAAAATATACTGAGTGTTCTATTTAAAAAAATAATGTTCTTTCAAATATCATATCAATAATTTCACCAGTGTAAACTGCAATAAAAACACCTACTTTGCTAATTTAACCAAAGTCATAGCTCCAATAATAACAAAGTTAGCAATAGTGCCGAGTTAATTTGAAACAGACTGTATAGTAATGCATGTTTTCTGTAAGTGATACTATTTAACTTGTTAAATTTCGATTATATTGTTAAATTTATCTAATTGAATTCGTCTTTACAAGAAAATCTGAATTTAAGAGACTCGAAAAAACGTATGCAGAATCGATATCAGATAACGTAATTTCGTGTTTGAAATCGTCTTGGGGCAAAAAGCAGGATAAAAATAAAGATAAAGCGTATTATCGGGAACAGCTGGTATTGCATATACTGTGTTTTCAAAATCTTACCCCATTAAAGTAAGCTGTTTTTTTAAGTAATTAAGTAATTAACGTTGGTGTACATGCTAAGATTTTTAAAACTTCAAATTCAGACAGTTATCATACTTAAATTCAAATTATAGACGCTTATATTTTTTAAATTACTTTATTATATTGTTCGAATTACAACATAAAATATTTATTATTGAAAGTACTATAGAACTGGATAAAATAAGGAAATGGGTTTATTCCATTAATCAGTACAGTTCCCTAATATGCCAATTACTTACGCATAACTGCAGAAACATATTCATGCTTGTGTTGTTAATATTAAATTTGGTGAAAGAGAGGCAATAACTCATAAACCAGGCGATGAAGCACCTAGAAAACGAAAAGCAGATTGTATAGAAGATATTCAACGTCGAATGGACAGCTCTTGTTTATTTACAACGTCGAATAGGTATAATACATCTGACTGTGGATTTTGCTAAGTAGGTTAATTATTTGGAGGGTACCTAATTAAGGACTATAAATAGTTATTCAGATCATTAGAGAAGTGAGTATGAGTTAGCCTGAATGTAAAGCATAACGTAGGAACAATGTTAGTTTTAGGGTAGTGTTAACCCCATATCCCAATATTCTTTATTTAATAGTAATTGTATAATACTACCATGTACAGCTACGATTAAATATATGAATCACATCAACTAAATGTAAGTGTTTAATTCTTTCACACCATACACTAGCATCAATGGGACTTTACAAATTTCATTACAACATATTATTTCATATTTATCATGAAATAGAGAAATATAATAAAATTTAGAATTTTGAGAATAAAAGTTTCATAGAGGGCACCACATATATGATATAATGACGAAAGTTTAATTAGAAATAGGTTTCAATAAATATAGATGTTTGTTATCCGTTGCTGGGATTTACTTCAACTACCGCAAAATTCTCAGCAATAAGTACATGAAAACATTTTACATAAACTCTCTTGAATATTTACCCTTAGATGCAAGTAGAGAATTAATATAGTACTGTTAATAAAAAGAATTAATTGTTGTTAAACAATATAAAAAGCTAATTGAATTACATCAATATATTCTTTCCGGAAATTGTGTAATCCGTGTAACTTATGAATTTCCAATTTTGAGTTTATCGTGGGATATTATTGTAGAGATTTTATCTTCTTTCTCCAGTCTCAGAGAACGTAATTTAGTAAATTAGTCAGAGTTACTCGTTTTCTCCAGACCAGAATTGGCGAGCTGAATTAGAAATACAATTTATCGTCTTCTTAGATCCCATAATTCTGAACGTTGATAAATTCTGTGTATTTGCGGAAACAATATGAACGCAAATATACTCGCTGTGACTGCTTGTCTCAATTGTATTTCTTTTTGCAATGCCAGTCGTATACATCTTGTATTATAAGAATATAATAATACATATACATATATATATATAAACAAGGTGAGTCATATCCGCAGCGAAGGCAGATTGTGACTTTATGAGAAAAGATATTTCGAAGCGATTTTTTCCTATGATAGCCACTGATTAGGAGCACCTAAAATTATTTTGTACATATATACAGAGTGTTCCATAAATTTGTCCTTGACCATAGTTATACTTTTTTAAATGGAACAACCTATATATTATTGAATTTTTGTATTTCCCGTATAATTCTTAGTGAAAAAGTTATAAGATTTTCGACTTATTACCATTTTTCTGAAAAATTCAATGTTTTTATAAAATGATATTTCAAACATATATTATTTTTTTGCAATTACTAATTGAATTTGCAGAAAACTGGATTAAACTTACATAACATATTTTTGTCTAAAAGTGAATTTTTTCGAATGGAACACTCTGTATATCGGTTCATTTTTGAATTGCTTACTAAATTTCCCACCAAAAGTATTTGAGAAGTTGTTATTTTAAAAGTGACCATTACTGAGCTATTGTCGTTTTTTGATATGCTTTTGTTAACTTTATGTTTTTTATTTTCATACGGTCTTTTTGTACTAAAGGAATGTCAAAGAAATTATTTATTAGACCGAGGAGTTTACGAGCAGCTTTATCCTGACGGAAGATGTCCCAAAACAGATGCCTTTAGAAGAGTAATGGATGCTTTCATTACTACTGGTAGTATTGCTAATTCAAAACCAAGGAAATCTAAGTATGTGGTTAATGATGAAAATCAGTTAAGAATTCTTATGGTAACAGCAGAAAATCAACTCGTTAGTACCTACGAATGAACTCGTTTGAGGGATATTAGCAAAACCATCGTTACAATGAACTTAAAATTATACAGTGAGGACGCGCGGGTTGGAAAAAAATCATTTATAATTTTTGGTTTTGTTTTATGGAAAAACATTCGGATAGGTCGATTTTTATTTTTAGCTGTGGTTTTTCTGATGGTAAATTGATGTACAAAGAGTGGTCCAAAAATAAGTTACGACCATCAATTTTGTTTTTCAAACAGAAACATATGTTTTTATTTAATTTGTTAATTCTGCATCGAATTCTAAGTATGTTTCATGTACCATGTCCTATACCCAAACTCAACAGTTATCGAGAAATTTACAATTGAACATATCAATAACTGAGACCGTATCCTACAAAACTTATTTCACTCTCTTGTCTGAAAACGACTGATTTATTAGAAAAACAGAAAAACA
Organism: Amphimallon solstitiale; assembly: GCA_963170755.1. Taxonomy (NCBI): domain Eukaryota; kingdom Metazoa; phylum Arthropoda; class Insecta; order Coleoptera; family Scarabaeidae; genus Amphimallon; species Amphimallon solstitiale. The sequence continues at coordinate 12,590,704 of OY720680.1, forward strand.
AGTCAAATTAAATGTTCAAACTGTTGACCATTAACTTCCTGACAGTAGACAAGCCGTAGATCAGTTTCTCGTAACACTGCAGTTAACGTTTGCGGCTTAATTTGTTGTATTTCGGATATAATTTCTCGATAACTGTTGAGTTTGGGTATAGGACATGGTACATGAAACATACTTAGAATTCGATCCAGAATTAATAAATTAAATAAAAAACATATTTCCATTTGAAAAAAAAAATTGATGGTCATAACGTATTTTTGGACCACCTTTTGTACATCAATTTACCATCAGAAAAACTGTAGTTAAAAATAAAAATCGACCTATCTGAGCGCTTTTCCATAAAACAAATCCAATAATTTTAAATGAATTTATTCCAACCCGCGCGTCCTCGCTGTATAAATGTATAAATAATATCATCCATAATACCTAAATACATTTAAATATTGAGTTACGCACCCATCATTTTAAAGCTAGAAGCGTGTTCTGCCAATGGCCAATAATTAAAATGAATGCTCGGGCAATTCCTTTTGACAGTGTGTTATTTGCGGATGCAGCTGGCTTCCATAGTAACGGAGTAGTTTACAAACGAAATGTTCATTACATTGCAAATGAAAACCTTTACTTCACTAATAAATAGATCATCAGCATAGATGGTATTTAAATGTATGGGGGCATTTTTGGTAATATTAACGGAGAAGCTTATGAGTAATTTCTATTAAACAGTTTAGAAACATTTTTAGGAGACGTTCCGCTAAATTTACGAAGAGATGTCGATACCACAAGATGGCGAAACCTCACATTCCATGCTACAGACACGAAATATTTTAATGAAATGTTTCTGGCGAAGTGACTATTTACTGGCCTGCTGGGTCTTCAGACTTAAGAAAATTATTTTCTTTTTATAGGGATCAGTAAAAGGACAAATATACATTATAATTGCAACCACAAAAGAAGTTATGGGGGAACATATTCGACAAATATTTTTTAGAAATAGAAGTACTCAATGCATTATTAATGTCGATTTATTATTCCGGAAGCATCCTGAAAGACTTTTAAAAGTGAATTTGAACACTTTTAATTTTTACCTATTTTAATGTTAATATTTATTGTTTATTTTGTAATTTCTGTTCCACTAATTACTCATCTAATCACTTAACAGTTCATGTTGCTGCATCTACTAAAATCAAATTATTAATTTGTTTGGTTTTTAAATTTGTTTATTGTACCATATATTCTTTGAATTATATTGCTGGTATAGACGGTATTGTAAACAAAACATACCACTTTTTTTTGTCACTACCCCATTACATACAAAATCGTGTCTCTAAGCTTATTTATAGAAAAAGTCAGCATAAAATCAGACTTGGCAACTGAAGACCAACTTAGTAAAAGTCATACATTCAATTGTCAAATTCCCGGCAAATAAAAAACATAAAGTTGGCAAAATTACAGTAATGGTCACTTTTAAAACAATACGTCTTGCATGTTTTTGGTGGGAAATTTAGTAAGCAATTCAAAAATGAACGGTGTTCGATTTGAAAAAATTCACTTTTAGACAAAAACATATTATGTAACTTTAATCCAGTTTACTGCAAATTCAATTAGTAATTCCAAAAAAATAAAATATGTTTGTATTAGGACCTTTTATTATGAACAACGGTACCAAAAACTGCCTCCATCTAGACGTCGTTTTCGAGAAATATCACTTTATAGAAACATTGAATTTTTCAGAAGAAGGTAATAAGACAAAAATCTTAAATTTTAGGCTATCTTATAGCTCTTTCACTAAGAATTATACGGGGAATACAAAAATGAAAATTGCACTACCAGATTGCGTTTCATCAGAACCAGCTGCGGCGGACATATGCCATAAATCATAGCATAAAATGATCTTTTCAATAGAGCCAGTTTTGTGGAAAGTACTATGACTTTAATGTGTTTTATTTCAATTTGAACTTTTCTACATCTAAAAAAAAAACACCCGTCATTAATACTTTCCATATTTCTAAAATGTATTTTTTAGTTGATTGATTTAAAATCCTTCAGTTTTTATTGACTGCGAACTCTCCTCGTTAAGTCACACTTTCAACGCGAGCACACGTTTACTCTCCTTGTCTTCAAATAATATATTGCATACTATATACTTTCCGCAAGAAATACCAAAATGGGTTGCTTGAAAAAATAGCAAAGTTGGCGTTAAATTAATCAAGCGGTAATCTGTTGAGAGTGACTTGGAGCGCTTGTGACGGAAGCTGGAGACACTGATAACAGAACATCGTAAGTTCCAAAAATTCTAATTTATTAAAAAAATGCAGTCAAGTACTAAGAGTTCAAAAAAAAAATTAACTTAATTCAATTATTTTGTTATAAAGTCTATGTAAATACTTGTAAAATGCAACATCCTTAAAGTATAATCTAATTAATTAGTACCTTCTTGTTTATGTAATGCTAGAATAAAATTAACGACATGCCCCTAAAAAAAAGAATCCTGAAGAGAATAACTGATGAGAAAATACTTGTTTACATAGGCGCAACCCTATTTCGTGTTATTGTTCTGTTTCCGTGCTATTTCACCCTTCGAAATGAACTTTAGTTCGTATTTATTTGTATTTACTACGACTGTTTGTTTATTTAACTCATTTCGACAAAGTTTCCTATTGCTCAGCAGATAATTAGCAAATAGGAGATATAGGCTGAATTAAATGTTCAACAAAACTTTATTTCTTGTAATATTTGTTATATATTACAGTACATTAGGGGATCGTTCTGTAGGTATTTCAAACTACAAATGGGCAATCTCCTACTCGTTGGTTGTAATAAGTGCATATTGTACTTGTGTCTAGAAAACTTTAATATATAAACTTTTCTCAGACTATCTCAAACAACTCCAATGTAAGAAACAAAAATAAAATCATGGAGAAAATAAACACATTTATCTACACAGCGTGTAAATAGAAATGTAGTCTAAATACTCCGTAGTAGTTAAAAGAAGATACAACATATTTAAGTAATGGGTTTTACTTTCTTATAATGAAGTATTGTGATAAATATTTTCGACCTCAAGATTTTTGCAAATGTCACCGTTTTGAAGTCCACTGATACTGAAAAAGTGGTATTTAAAAAATGTCTGTGTGTCTGTCTGTCTGTCAGTGTGTATGACCACGATAACGGTCAAAGAGCTAAAGCTATCAATTTCAAAATTTACATTTACGAGTGTAATCTCTCTCTTGAGATCTGATTAGATTTTTTGTAAAATCGGCAGACCGGATGTAGTAGCATACTTCAGTGAAAAAATCGAATCTTGCCAATAGGGTAACTGGTACAGTTATTGGCCCCTTAAGCGTCATGAGATGTATTTTAGCTAATAAATAATAATAAAATAATTTGGAAAATTAATTTATACAGACTACATGCAGGTTAAATGTTTAAGTTTACTTATAACATTCACTAGATCCTTTTTAGTGGACTGTTAATATAGTTATTGACAAGTAAAATGAAAACTTCTAAAAAGTACAGTTATTGGCTTTTTTGTTATAATTATTGACATGACTTGGTATAGTTATTGGCCCTAAATATAAATTAGTTTATAACTGTAAAAAAATAATAATCGTTCACTTAATCTGGAGGTAAAAATAATAAACAAGTAATAATAAAATTTACAGTTTATTTTTGCAGATTTTGCAGAAAAACTGTTTTAAATCTAGAGATAAGTACTGTTTTTTTTAAACAAATAATAAGAAATCTAATTACATGTCGTACACTTAATGACAAACCTAAATTTACTAATATTGTTGGCACATATTGGCGTGATCTTCGTATTTTAAGAATTATAAAATTTATTCAATAGTTAAGTTATAGAATAAGAACATTAATTTTTCGTTTAAAACGAAAATCCTGATATAATAAGCATAGGTTAAAAGTATTACAACAAGTAAAAATGGGTTGCCCAACCTTTAAAGGGCAATGTCATTAAGAAAATGTATGTATATATATCTATATATATATATATAATTAAGTTTAATTATTAAGAATTTAGGAATAAAAATAAACAAAAAAATAATTATATGCATTCTATACTTTTATAGAAAACACAAGCACAAGGTATGGTTTGAATATAGAAAAACAGAGCCAAATTTCTCACAAGGCGTTAGGGTGGTACTAAACATTTTAAGAAATAGACCACTGTTCACAAATAAAAATGGACTAAAAGTAAATAATAGAGAGAGATTTATGTTAAAAGACGGAACAATGAAAAGAGTGAATCATTTGAATGCCATTAAACTGTATGAGCAAGGCCACATTCGGCATGTCCGAGACAAAAACACAAATTCAAATGTATAAAATGTAATCTCAGACATTTACAATAATCTCAATTTATGAGAGAGTTATGTGATCATATTTAAACGTGTAGTAAATACATGATTCTTATATCTAAAAACATTAGAAGGATATATACGGAAAAGTACTCTTTATTCGAGACGACATATCGATAAGTTTTATGTGTTGATAAATGCAGAAGTCAAAATACATTTAAGAAGTTTTGTATGCATAAACACAAGGGCTTCAAAGATAGCAGAGTAGTTTTTAAAAAACCTGCAAAGAAGAAATAACACTAATATTGTTTGTAGTTGTCTGCAAATCGACATTCTAGAAGCAGAGAAAATTTGGTTAGAGCTGGGAAGCAGTGCGGTGGATGCGAGTACTCTTTGTAATACAGTTTTCATGAAGAAAATTCCAATAGTACGTGTTCCCAATTGTATTCAAAAAAGGTATCTACAAAAAAAGGGAAGATAAGAATAACTTTAATCAATGGGAAAAGGAAATATATATATATATATATATATATATATATATATATATAATTAAATTTCTTGGACGATTTAGAGGTCATACTAATTTCAAATTAATTTAAAATTAGTTTAATTGTTAATTAGGTAATTTTTAATATCTTTAAAAATTACCCAGCGGTCCAGGAATCGAACCCGAAATCTCCCGATTACTAGCCAGGTGTGTTAACCACTACACTACCACGGGCTTCGGTCTTGACTCCTTTAAATTGTACTGATATACATATACATATACATATACATATAGCAAGTAACAGATGGAAAGTATTGCTGGTATACCAGCGTATATAAGCACCGAAACGTCCATGTGCTGTATATGATAAATAATTCTAAATTTTTCTTGACCTTATTCACATATTCATGTGCATATATATATAATTAAATTTCTTGGACGATTTAGAGGTCATACTAATTTCAAATCGTCCAAGAAATTTAATTATATATATATGCACATGAATATGTGAATAAGGTCAAGAAAAATTTAGAATTATTTAACATATACAGCACATGGACGTTTCGGTGCTTATATACGCTGGTATACCAGCAATACTTTCCATCTGTTACTTGCTATATGTATATGTATATGTATATCAGTACAATTTAAAGGAGTCAAGACCGAAGCCCGTGGTAGTGTAGTGGTTAACACACCTGACTAGTAATCGGGAGATTTCGGGTTCGATTCCTGGACCGCTGGGTAATTTTTAAAGATATTAAAAATTACCTAATTAACAATTAAACTAATTTTAAATTAATTTGAAATTAGTATGACCTCTAAATCGTCCAAGAAATTTAATTATATATATATGCACATGAATATGTGAATAAGGTCAAGAAAAATTTAGAATTATTTATTATATATATATATATATATATATATATATATATAACAATGAGAGAGGCAATACATTCGTATACAAGTATAATGAAGGATGGTATTAAGAAAAAAGAAGAACATACCCACAGAAGGCGAAGAATAGCAAGTGTGCGTGAACTTCCAATAGACAATTTTGAGTAACATCATTTGTAGATACATTAACTGTCAAATGCGGGATATGTAATTGAGAAAACTTAAGAGAAGCAAAAATGAACAAGACGATACCAACATAAATGTTAGTTGAAGAGACGTGGCGCTGTGAATAAGTAGCTATCTTTTGTTTTAAATTATATAAGGCCGCGAAAATGAATGGAGAGGGAGATGAATCCTGTCTTTTGAACTTGTTAGGCGTACAATTTTTGAGATCTTTTGCGACAATAAAAAGAATAAGAGTAGGGGTTTTACACACTACTACAAATTCATTATTAGTTTTCAATGTATTAAGTTTTTGTTTTTGAATTCAAGTTAAATTTTAGTTTTATTACTGTTAGTTAATTTTTGCATTTAATAATTTCATTTATACAGTAATGCGCACACTGCTACGTTAATATACGGAATGGGGAATATGGGTGGGGTATGCCTAGCGTAGCCGCATACTATAACACCCTGGCTAGCGAGAAAGTGCGGTGAACGTATTCACATACAACGCAAACCATTTGTCATGTGAATTCTTCAATGTTATTTTTATTTGTCCCTATTTCCTAACATCAAAGTAAATAAAATACAATGTAAATAGGATATTTTAAATGAAACGAATATTTTCTTCGTTCGCATTTTCTTTTGGTTTCTTATGTTTAGAAGGTGAAACACATCCGAATTTATCAAAATTATTTGCAAAGCGGCGAATTGTATCAATACAAGGAACAGGCCGATTTTCAAAATTATTTCTAAAAAGGCCTCTAATGGATAGAGTCGAGTGACCTTGATGATACCACTTTACGATTTGTACTTTTTCCGCTAATGAATACTCCATCCTGTTCTGCACTCTCCCACAGGTTATATGCAACTGATTCCTCTTAGGTTCGTCGCTGTCTGATGTACACCCCCCACTTATATTCTCCTCTCTCTATATTAACGTAGCCTTGTGAGCACTACTGTATATTCTATTATAAGATTTTTCAATATGGAGGACATGAATAAAATGGAATTTGACAAATTGTATGATGAACTTAAGTAAGTTTTTGGAATGAATATTCAATTTTAAATAATTGATGGTGTAAGATGTATTCTAAAAGTACCATGTGAGAATATTTGCTTTTAGAAAGGCGTTGAACATCATTAATTCAAATAAATATTGTCTTGTTAAAGTGGATTATTTTTTTTGTAATAGTGGGAAGATAGTTAATGGTGTTGAGGGCACTGGAAGTACTATGTGCGAATATTTGCTTTCAGTGAATCATTAGGCATCATTAACGATTATTTTAGTCAGTCTTAATCAAAATTTTCAAATAAATAAATACGAATATGACAATATGTTTTTGTGACTGTTTTTCTAAAAGAGAATTATAAATATTTTTATGAAATTTAAACTTTTATTTATTAACCTTATCCAAATATAAACTAAATAAGAGACACACCTGAGTAAGAGAAGAAAGATCACTGCAAGCACTCACAGGATAACTGAAATGCTGTTAGGGAATAGACATATAGATAAAGATATAATAATTTTTAATGCATTCTCAGCATTCATTAAAAAATTTTATGCAATTCTGGTAACGTGTGGCAGTGCTACAATTATTCTAATATCAATGCTACAATTGTGGTTGCATTGTTGTAACCACTGCAATATGTAGCAAATTCAGGAATTCAATCGCTTTATGTCTTCTTCTTCTTTTTCTTCTTCAAATGACTTTCCTGTGGTAAGGTCAATTTTTGAATTAAACTTCAATGCTAAATCGCCTCTTTCCAACGATAAATCGTCTTCTGGAGTATTGCATTCAGGGGAAACGTAATATTTAGGAATATCTGCTTGACTTTCTTCTGCGTTATTGTTGCCGTCAGTTGGAGGAAATGTGACTCAAGATATGATGTTAATCCTTTTGGGAACAACGGTTGAGTCATTATTAACAATCTTGGATAACTGCTTTTTTGTTGCATTATTGGACTTCTTCTGATGTTTTTTTCACATTAATTTCTAATCTATTTGCTTCATTTTATTTATCTTTGGCTATTTTTTAATTCTCTTTGCACGTTTTCTATTATCGTTTTCACGAAGTTTATTTTGTTTCCTCTTTGTCTACACGTTATAACTTAATTCATCGGCGTCATTATCCATGATAAAACTATCACTAACACGCCAAATTCAAAAACACCGAAGAAGTCTATCATATGGCGTTTTACGTTTGATAATTAGTAAAATACTCGAACTTGCCTATCGTTACTATAACCACGTTGGTAACATTACGTTCTTATTGCCGGAATGTTAAGAATAATGGTAACGTTATGTTTCATTATTCTCCGGTCGCATTTCATTAATCTCTCCGAGTATTATGAATCCTATTATTAAAAAATAGTGATTACTATAACATCTACTTTATTGTTTAGTCGTCGATAATGTCATTTTATATTTCCAGTAATAAGAAGAGAATTTAAATTTAATTGAAAACATTCTATTTCCTAAGACTTCTTCAACTAATATACTTATATTGATTTGCTTTTTATATTGAGATAACAAGATAACCAGTACTGCAACCACTATAGGACGCCTACTTAATCGAAACACAATAAAAACACGATCTCATTGCTGTAATGGGTTTCGTAATCTCAGACGTTCTACTCGCAGTCTCTGCTCGTTGGAAATTAAATTGCATAATGAAAACGTAAAGAACGTACGAAGTTCGAAAGAAAAAGTCGACGCGAAATCTTTTGAGAACAATACGGTTGTTCTTACTTTCGCACTGACAGCGTAATCTGAATATTCATGGAAAAAAAGAACACAAAAATCCATCCTTCTCGACTCGAATATTGTAAAGTAATTAGAATTATTAGTATGCGGTTGCTTTTATACTCTCATACATTTGCATGATTTTTTTAAGTGACTCATTTCGAGTTGGATTGGTATTGTTCTGTTCTAAATATAAAATTATGATGGTGGTCCAATTAAAATGCGGAAACTGAATATTGCCTTTGCTTTACGTTTCTTTCGTTTAGAGCTTACTGGACATTTTATGGATATGACGTGTAGCTGGAATGTGATTAGTGCTCATGCAATACTACTGGTAAGAGTAGGTTATTATCATTAGAAGAGGAATGTAATAATTCTTAAAATATAATTTACCAAGAAAGACTAAATATATTGCTAAAGGTTGAGCCTTAACCTAGCAATATATATATATGTGTAAATTAGAATTTTAATTATTTTTAAAATTCTGTTTTTCTCAGCGTAGAAATATCTAAATTGATTTTTCTGCTTCGCGCTGAGTAAATTAATTAGGAAATTTTATCACAAAAATTTGCCCACGATGAGCAAATTTTTGTGGTAAAATTTCCTAATTAATTTACTCAGCGCGAAGCAGAAAAATCAATTTAGATATATATATATATATATATATCCTAGTATACTTGCAGCGTCCGATAATTGAACACTTACATTGCATGTGGCGTCCGACCGACATATGGCGTCCGTATACGGACGCCATATCGCCAGCCTATACTAAAGTGTTGCTGGCATTGCATAGGTACTATAGGTAAATTTTCAGCGGGACGCCATATGCTTGGATTTTGTATGTTTTCGAATATTATATTTCAGGCAATTGTCGGATGATGTTTGATGCCGCTCCGCAAGGAAAAATATACGGCAATATACATGAATATACGGCTACCAGTTCATCGATCATTTGGCGTCCGGGTATAGTTTTCAAATGATCGATTATATGGACTCCATGAAACTCTTTTTGAGATTTGTCTGGTAGTAAAAGTAAAGTAGTGGGTATGTTCGGCGCATATTATATATATTAACCTCTCTAATATACATGCGGCGCCCCATGCATTTAATCTTTATATGTCATATCAGCCGTATCAGATTCTTAATAATTTTTCTAACCTTATTAAACATAAATACAATGACTTTAAAAGGCATTCATAACAACAGGTTTAGTATGAAGTATATTTAATTAGTATTACTCAATATTTTCGTTAATAAAGTTTTAAGATATATGACGATTTGTTTTATCGGAGTTTTTGTATCTGGCAAAATATGTTTTCTATGTCCTATTATTTAACCCAATAGATTGGATTGAGCTAAATTCTTCATGCCTTTTAATACTGCTTTCGAAGGAACAGCGAAAAAATTAGAAATTGTATGAGTCATGATCAATATATAAGAGTACATTTTGGTTTAAAATTAGAAGTTTAAGTTACAATCAAAGTACATGATACATTCATAGTATCTTAAAACTTTTAGATTTAGATTAAGTCTCTTCAATTTTAATTATGTCCAAAATGTTTAATATTTACGGTTTGTATTGATAGCATTCTTCAAATACGTGTAATTTCGAACAAATTTCATACATTTCATACCAATGTGACTAATTTTTTCATAGAATTACGCAAAGATTCAGAATAGTCTATTTGGTAAATTAAAATTTGATATCATTTCAATCGTTTCAGAATCGAATTTAAATACATAAAATCATTTCATGATCAATATGAGATACAACACAGCTCTAATTTGTTTAGGTATCTTATCAATTTTCTTAAGGTAAATTACATACAATATAGACATGAAATTTAAACACTTTACAGCTACAACCTTTGTGGTACCAAATTCTACTATTTCGACATGAAGGTCAATCAAAATAGTGGTTTTTGTAGAAACGAAATAACAACTGTGCTCTAAATCTGAAAATCCCTTATCTTTTCCGAAATTATTAAGTTTATTACTCGAAAATGACGGACTTCAAATAAATATCGTATAATAGGTTTTTGGAATCCCTAATAAGGAAACCGCGTGAAAATCGGTTTATAACTCCTCGTCACCAAGTTGTTGCCCCCTCCATCGCAGAACAGTCATTTTGCAGGAAGTCAAATTGAGCACCTCTACGATGAAATTGTACAATGTACTGACAGAAAACATGAGGCAAGCTGGATGCTTTCGTTGTCAGATTTAGAAATGCTGCCGGACTCAGTCCACTACAACTACTACACAATCTACCAGTGGAAATGCGGATTTGGTGCGTGATCTCCATCTGTTGTAACAATCATCTGAATTTCTAGCATCCAGATTAAAAGAAAAGAACTTAATTCCTTACTTACAATATTTACCTTTCAGAACATGTTACGTTTTTTTTTTGGTTGTATTTTATCCTTTAATGGTTTATTTTTAATTGTCGGAATACGTAATTAGTTTTTGATTTAATTTGTGTCATCTTCCTACTATTACTGCCATCTGGCGTAGGAGTGCCTAAGATTCCTATTACACGCGTTCTGCCCTGCATAGGTGGGTGTAACGTAAATCTGGTATTGCCGGGTAGATGGCGTCTGTTGTTAATTTAATTAATTTGTTACTTTTAATTTTGACTAACTTCTTTTTCTTGAACTTCTTTGGGCCCAGAGTTATGCAACAAATTAGTAATAATTATATTCCATTCTTCTATGGTTATTTGAACCTGTATTTCTGTCGTATGTTTTAAGTATTAGTTGGTTCATTTGTTCTCTTAGCGCGTTTGACGTTTTTGGTTGGTATGGTCGGTTTTTGAGATGTTAAGATCTTTCTCTTTTTTTTTTTTTTGCTTTTTAACGATCGTTGCGAAAGGTTAGACACGAGAGCAGAACCTTTTCCCTTAGCTGCCTTGAGAATATGGAGAGTTGAGTTGTATCGTTTATAATCGCTTAACAAAAGCGGATTTTATGGTGATTCTTAAGGATTATTGGTAAATTTTTGACGTTTATTTCATTCTTACGAGGATATTTTCTTCTGGCTTGGGAATTGTTAAGCTGCTCTGCTGGTGTTAGGCCTGATATAAACCTCATTTGAGCATTGTGGGTTGAAGTTAATACGAGAGAAACACGTGCTAGTAATTTTACGGTGCCCAGGAATTGTTGTTGGATCTTACGGTGAGGACACATTTAAGGTGCAGTTTATTGGTACACTGTAGCCTTCGAACGCTATCACTTGAGGTGTCGTAAGCCGAAGATAGGAGGGCATAATCCTGGTAACGTGTGGATCCGAAGGATTTGTCGTGTTTGGAAGCTGTGGATGTGATGTTTTAAAGGTATTGTGACTGTGTGAATTTTCTCTGTTATTCTCCAGAGGGTAGAATTTAATTGACTAAACAGTTTAACCAATTTGTGTCAATATCGTACAATTTGAACAGTGAATTTCAATTTTCCGGCCTAATTTATCAAATAAGTAATCGTAAATTCCTAATTTAACTTCTTATGGCCTGCGAGCCTTTATGTTTTTTTGAATTAATTAATTTAACGTAGTTATTAACAATAGTGACCCCATTTTGGAGGTTACTTTGACATTTTTGGAGACGTTACGTAGCCATTTTTATTTTTGGATTTAGAAATTGAATTAAATTTTGGATGTGTGTGGGCAGTGTGGCCTCACATCGGCCTTGTGTAAATTCGTAGATAATACTTGATGCATTTAATCAATGATTGTAATTTAATTTTGGTATAATTCCGTAAGAAACTAATGAATTTTATTTAATTGCATATTCTACCTGTAAAGCATAGTTAACTAGCGCTATTTCTTTTATAGAATTAGATATTTTACCACTTAGAGTCTGTTTTCTAACGTCGAATAGATTGTCGGATGCCTCTGGTATACAGAGTGTTTCATTTTGGTTGACGTGTTGCATTATACGATCATACTGTTCGACTTTGGAGGGACTTCTGGCAAGTTGCCTTATAACTATGTACTTATAAGAATATTGTTGGTGAATCAATGTTAGTTTTAAGTTGTTTTTGTGTTCACCTTTTGAACTTCTAAATTTTGTAATGTCACGTCACTGAAAATTTGCAACCGAGTTGCGCTTGTGTTTCACTTCCATTGTTTTTTTTTTGCCTTTGTTTTAAATATCTCTTGGAAGTTAGAGATTTTATATATATAGCCGGTTTTGTACAGCACTGGAAATACACTGTTGAGATTGGTTAAATTTTAATAAATTGTTTGTTAAGTTGAATGAGTGTGTATTGGTCTTATTTACTTATCACCTGGGGGTTTTATATTGGATCTGGTCCGGGGTCTGAATATCTGTTGGGCTCAGCACATTATTACGGATAGGCGCCCTGACATCATAACCTTCGACTTAGTACGGTGTTCGAACTCGCCCTTCTCTGACTGTAGCTGGAGGCAGTGCTGACTCCCATATTTAACATCGACCCTTGGGGAAGTAAGAGGTAAGACTGAGTGTTATAAGTTGGAGATTAATTAATAGACAAGCGTCCTTGAAAAGATTTTAAATAGAAGGTTAATTACCGTGGTGGTGCTTAATTCACTACCTTCTTGGAATTTTCTGGATACCGATTTGTTTAGGGCCTCGGCCAATTAATTTAATTACAAGAGGGTAGCAAGGATTTTTAGCGCCCAACGTGTGGGGCCTTAGAAAAGGGTTTTAGCGGCCAATGTTGTGAGGCCTTTTTGAAGGGGAAAAAAAATTAGTTTTTTTAATAAATCAAGAATTTTAGATTTTGGGAATTTCAGAAACTTTTGAATCATCTTCCGGAGTTAATTAATTTTAGCCTTGAAGACCTTGTCATATTTTGTTTTGAGTAAAGTAAAGTAAATACCAGCTTATATCACAGTTACGTCTTACGTTGTGTGTGATTTTGAATGTTATGTGTACTTTTGGCCTTAGTTACAGAATGTTAGAATATTTTAAAACTTTATCGCTAATGTATGTTCCGTACTTTTGAATGTTTCTGTATATCTGAATACTTCCGTATATTTGAATATTTTTCGTACATTTGAGCATTTATCGTATACATTGTTAAATAACAGTATTGGAAATCTGAGAACCAATTGCGAAGTATAGGGCCAAATTGTTTGTGAGAAATTTTCGTCTTTTAAATATTTTTGAGTAATATTTCTGTAAAACATTTCGAGTTTAAGTCTTGTGTGGTGACTTTGTATTTTACAACTTTGTGTATCTTGTGTAGGCTACTGGCATAGTGTTTCTGACCTTCAAAATGGCGGTTGATTGTTTAGTTTGAATGTTTAGAGTACTTATTGGATTTGTTTGATAATATTTCGTGATTTTAGTATTTTTCGTAGTATGACTTGTATGTGTTAATCTATCATTTGTTTTGAACTTAGTTATTTCGTTAGTTAGTAGAATTAATATTTTCGAATCTGTTTCGTCACTGTGGGTCATCGCTTATGCAGTCAGTCTCATAGTTTTTTGTTTTTGTATCGCCCTTGAGTTAATAGTAATAATAATAGTAATAATATATATCGTGTAATAGGTTGTTTAATAATAATAATATGGGATTATATGGGATTTGTCACTTCTTAATGTTATTGCGGATAATTTGAATCGCTTTTAAGATTTGGCTTTGGCTGTGTTTGTGTGGTCTTCAGTTGTCTTGACCTTTCGTGAATATTACTTTTACAATTTGTGTATCGCATGTTTGATTGGAATGAATTATGACGTTTGGTATATTTTCGTATTATTATTTTCGATAACCCTTTCCGTACCGTTCATGCCGTTGTTGTCGTTAATTTTGTTGATGCCCTTAATTCATTCTGTTATGTTGTGGATAGATTGCGCTACAATGTTTCTTATGTCGAGTACTCTAACAAATTTGGTACCCCATGTGTGCAGTTTGGCGGTTAATGTTCAAAAGAGATGTTTTTAAAGTGTGTGTGATTGTCCCTTATAGGATCATTTTTCGTTTGTCTAATTTGAGGATAAATTTGTAGTTACGTATGGGGTTAATTAAATTTTCTCGACCCTTTTTTCCTATCTTCGTGAAGTGTAAACCTGTTTGAATTTCACTTTTACAGTTTGGCTTATCGTGTGGAGCCTTCTACCTGTTCACCTAATTTATCGTATAGTACCGTATTGTTGCCGTGTAATTCGGGATTTTTGAGCTGGGTGGAGGGTTGTCGTGTCGTTTTGGAGTGTCGTTTTGCAACCACATCTGTGGGATAATTTGTATCTGCACGTCAAAAGTCAACGGGTGTAATTGTATTCTTACCTTGGTTTAATTGCTTCATGAGATAGTAGTTATCCATCTTTCCTTTTATGGTTATTAGAGTTTTCCCATATGTATTGTTTAGTTTTGTGGTCCTTAGTAACTTTTACACTTGTGTGTTGTATGTCTTGAAATCTTTTGATTTCCTGTAGCGAACTTTGTTCGTTATCCTCTGTATGAGTTCGGTTGTCAATTATCATCATGAATAAGCTCTGTTACGATCTATAGTCCAGTTAGTGGTGTTGTATGAGCCACTTGTGTTTTCTTTGGTGAATTTAGCAGACTTTTATTTTGGGTTTATTGTAGTTATTGATAATCTGCTAATGTTTCTTGGACTTTAATTTTGGTGATCGATCCAGGAAGTACATCTCCGAGCTTGTAGTTTTTACTTCCGGGTACATGGAGTGTTGAACATCTTAAAGCACAACCTAACGACGATTAAACTTTGCAAGTCTTTCGGTTTGCAGGTAGGCCTAACGAATATACCTGTGGGTTTAATGCCTGGGCGTAAAAGGCGTCCCAAAAATTTTCTGTTTCCCCCGTTCTTTTAACATCTTCAATTTTCGTTGTCGTGGGTTCGACGTATTTCCTTACGTGTTCTGATTTGGGATGTTCTCCCTATGTTTTGTCGATAGCCCACACAGCGACGATTGATTTGGGTGGATTAATTTCGTGTAACTCTGTATGTTACCCTTGAGTACCGTATAACTTACGTTAGTTAAGTTATTATTTTCGACTTCCGTATAACTTTGATAGTTATGTATTTCGTACCGATTCTGACTTTGTTCCGATTTCGACTCTTCCGTACTGATTTGACGTTCCGTACCGAATTTGACTTCCGTATCGTTTACGATTAAGTAATAACGATTTTATGACTTCGTACCGTATAGCAGTTCTAGAACCTTTACCATTTTGGGATTATGTTACGTATCGTATGGTCTAGAATTTGCATTTGTTAGTTATTCTATCGTGTTGTATATGTCGTACTGACATTCTCTTCCTGATTAGACGTCTATTTGCGAAGGTATAAAGAAGAACGGTCTTTATTTGATAGTTCTCAGCCTTCCAAGGGTCGTGTCCTGGCGACTTTCTTTTGCTAGTGTTATTGTCAAAATGTTACCTCCAGGATTTGATATTGACTTTCGCCTTATGGCTTTATCGCTCGCCTTCAGCGTTTCAGTCGGGACCACGCCGGTCCAGACTTTAAACTCCTTTTGCTATGTCCTTTTTTTTGTTTGGCGATCTTCAATTGTTGTGTTTCCGGAATGTACGTTTGTCGCGTGGACGTGCCGTCCGTGTCTTTAGTAGTTTCACCATTCTGCGCTACCCTATCTTTAAATACCTCTCCTTATTCCGCTTTGTATCCCGTATCTGTAGTAATAAACCCATTTTTAGTTCACCTTTTATTTTTGTTTGTTTTGAGATACCGAGGGCCTCACCCAAAGTTCTCTTTTACCGTCGCGTGTCTGCAGAGTGTCGTTCCGGGGGTTGCCTTTCCCGCATCTTGGTCTATTGGTAGTATCTATTCCTATTTCCTGTGCCTTCGACCGTCGTAAGGATCACCGCCGGCCGGGCACACCGTAACGTAACCCGTCTACTCCATTTCCTTTTTGATGCTATCAGTGGTACTGGGCTGTCGGTTGGTCAGGTCTCGGGGCGCGTCTGTGCAGAATCTCGACACCCATGTTTTTTTATTTATCCCTCGTTAATTCCCCGTACCGGCTGAATGTCGAAGGACCGCGTGGTGGTTTTGGTCAAGCGTTTGGTGATGCTGCGTTTGCTGTCGGACATGGTCGCGCACATTCGTCTTCTTTTTTTTTTTGCCTAGTCGTCGTCGATTTTTAACTTGGTTCCTTGTATCGTATGTTATATGTGGTCTTACGCACAGTCCAGTTCCTGGTTTCATAACTCTTGGCTTAACGGTAATTTACAAGTAAATAACCTTTTGTGGTAAGGGAGGAATTGTTACGTTTTTTTTTTTGGTTGTATTTTATCCTTTAATGGTTTATTTTTAATTGTCGGAATACGTAATTAGTTTTTGATTTAATTTGTGTCATCTTCCTACTATTACTGCCATCTGGCGTAGGAGTGCCTAAGATTCCTATTACACGCGTTCTGCCCTGCATAGGTGGGTGTAACGTAAATCTGGTATTGCCGGGTAGATGGCGTCTGTTGTTAATTTAATTAATTTGTTACTTTTAATTTTGACTAACTTCTTTTTCTTGAACTTCTTTGGGCCCAGAGTTATGCAACAAATTAGTAATAATTATATTCCATTCTTCTATGGTTATTTGAACCTGTATTTCTGTCGTATGTTTTAAGTATTAGTTGGTTCATTTGTTCTCTTAGCGCGTTTGACGTTTTTGGTTGGTATGGTCGGTTTTTGAGATGTTAAGATCTTTCTCTTTTTTTTTTTTTTGCTTTTTAACGATCGTTGCGAAAGGTTAGACACGAGAGCAGAACCTTTTCCCTTAGCTGCCTTGAGAATATGGAGAGTTGAGTTGTATCGTTTATAATCGCTTAACAAAAGCGGATTTTATGGTGATTCTTAAGGATTATTGGTAAATTTTTGACGTTTATTTCATTCTTACGAGGATATTTTCTTCTGGCTTGGGAATTGTTAAGCTGCTCTGCTGGTGTTAGGCCTGATATAAACCTCATTTGAGCATTGTGGGTTGAAGTTAATACGAGAGAAACACGTGCTAGTAATTTTACGGTGCCCAGGAATTGTTGTTGGATCTTACGGTGAGGACACATTTAAGGTGCAGTTTATTGGTACACTGTAGCCTTCGAACGCTATCACTTGAGGTGTCGTAAGCCGAAGATAGGAGGGCATAATCCTGGTAACGTGTGGATCCGAAGGATTTGTCGTGTTTGGAAGCTGTGGATGTGATGTTTTAAAGGTATTGTGACTGTGTGAATTTTCTCTGTTATTCTCCAGAGGGTAGAATTTAATTGACTAAACAGTTTGACCAATTTGTGTCAATATCGTACAATTTGAAAAGTGAATTTCAATTTTCCGGCCTAATTTATCAAATAAGTAATCGTAAATTCCTAATTTAACTTCTTATGGCCTGCGAGCCTTTATGTTTTTTTGAATTAATTAATTTAACGTAGTTATTAACAATAGTGACCCCATTTTGGAGGTTACTTTGACATTTTTGGAGACGTT
The DNA here is from genome assembly GCA_963170755.1 of Amphimallon solstitiale. Taxonomy (NCBI): domain Eukaryota; kingdom Metazoa; phylum Arthropoda; class Insecta; order Coleoptera; family Scarabaeidae; genus Amphimallon; species Amphimallon solstitiale. The sequence continues at coordinate 12,608,738 of OY720680.1, forward strand.
ACGTAGCCATTTTTATTTTTGGATTTAGAAATTGAATTAAATTTTGGATGTGTGTGGGCAGTGTGGCCTCACATCGGCCTTGTGTAAATTCGTAGATAATACTTGATGCATTTAATCAATGATTGTAATTTAATTTTGGTATAATTCCGTAAGAAACTAATGAATTTTATTTAATTGCATATTCTACCTGTAAAGCATAGTTTAACTAGCGCTATTTCTTTTATAGAATTAGATATTTTACCACTTAGAGTCTGTTTTCTAACGTCGAATAGATTGTCGGATGCCTCTGGTATACAGAGTGTTTCATTTTGGTTGACGTGTTGCATTATACGATCATACTGTTCGACTTTGGAGGGACTTCTGGCAAGTTGCCTTATAACTATGTACTTATAAGAATATTGTTGGTGAATCAATGTTAGTTTTAAGTTGTTTTTGTGTTCACCTTTTGAACTTCTAAATTTTGTAATGTCACGTCACTGAAAATTTGCAACCGAGTTGCGCTTGTGTTTCACTTCCATTGTTTTTTTTTTGCCTTTGTTTTAAATATCTCTTGGAAGTTAGAGATTTTATATATATAGCCGGTTTTGTACAGCACTGGAAATACACTGTTGAGATTGGTTAAATTTTAATAAATTGTTTGTTAAGTTGAATGAGTGTGTATTGGTCTTATTTACTTATCACCTGGGGGTTTTATATTGGATCTGGTCCGGGGTTTGAATATCTGTTGGGCTCAGCACATTATTACGGATAGGCGCCCTGACATCATAACCTTCGACTTAGTACGGTGTTCGAACTCGCCCTTCTCTGACTGTAGCTGGAGGCAGTGCTGACTCCCATATTTAACATCGACCCTTGGGGAAGTAAGAGGTAAGACTGAGTGTTATAAGTTGGAGATTAATTAATAGACAAGCGTCCTTGAAAAGATTTTAAATAGAAGGTTAATTACCGTGGTGGTGCTTAATTCACTACCTTCTTGGAATTTTCTGGATACCGATTTGTTTAGGGCCTCGGCCAATTAATTTAATTACAAGAGGGTAGCAAACAGGAGAGCAGGAAATTCTCATATACTTCAGTACCTGTGTTTTATCTGTATTTGCGATAGTAGAGTAAAGTAGGGTAACTGAACGAAAAAGAAATGGCCACTTATAGAAAAATTAACTGTAAGTATAGTGAACATCATGAACGAGCAAATCTAAGTCGTAGGCTTCCACGGTTGTCGTTGATACCTTCTTAGTTTCTGGGCTGAAACCGCGTCCTCGTCTCTGCTACTACTGCCGACGTTTCGTCCATTATCCTAAGGGACATCTTTAGGGCTTTTACTTCTGCGATGGCCTGAAACAGACTGGCATGTGTTGGTAGGGGATTTATATTGTGTCTAGTGTTGCGGTTCAGTGGAGCGTGTATGTTGAGGTTGACTTGTGTTTGTATGATGGACTTCCAGGAGTGATGCAGATAGTAACCTTCATCTCGGTTCAGGTTGCTGAGATGTTTTTGGATTTCGATGGATTCGCGGATTTTGATAATGTAATAATGGGAATCTTTGGAGAGGATTTTGTGGAATTCAATTGGATCTGGTGTCTGACTTCCAATTTGTGCTCAGCCAGTACAGACCCGGCCGTGCGCAACAACAGGGAGTAGCGTTCATACTCGGAGAAGCGAGTGCTGACCGATCACCTTATCTCGCCGATGTATATACTGCCGCACAAACATGGAACCCGGACATCTCGGAGAATTCAAGAGGTTACTTGCCTTTGAGAGCCGAAAGGAAATCTGATAGTTCGGAATGGGGTTTCAAAACGGTTTTGATGTTGTGCTTGTTGACGATTTTGCTGATGTGATCGATTACACCGAGTATGTAAGGTAAGTAAGCAAGCGTAGAGCGGTAAGTGTGAGTGAGTGTGGTTTTGGTAGTGGGATTAAGATCTCGATCAATGGTTCTGTCTATGTCTTTTTTGGAGTAGTTGTTGTCGATAAGTAGTTTCGCTATATGTGAACGTTCCTGGGGTAGTGCGTCAGGTTCGGAGAGAGCCTCTATTTACGAGGGAGTTGACCAGCATTTAGGTTTAAGGTTATAGGCTGATAAAGATTGCTGTTCGAACGCTTCCACGAAAATGTTACCGACTCCAGGAGATAAAGGAGAGCCCATGGCAGCAACTACGATATGCTCATAGTTGCTCTCACGGAACTAGAAGTAGGTCGAGGATAAGTAGGTTTCCACCAAGTCTGCCAAGTCGTCCGGTTGGTTGTGTTCGAATAGGATTTGTCTGATTATGGAAATGGTGTCTGGAATTGGTAAGAGGGATTCGACGTCGAAACTTACCAGTATGTTCTGATGATCAACTATTAGTTCTTGTAGTCGGTAGATGAAATGACAAGAATTTAGACTCACTGTTACCAGTGTATGGTTTTAGGTAATTGGATAGGTGCTTGGATAGTTTATACGTAGGGCTGTTGATGGTACTGACAATAGATCGAAGCGGGACATTTGGTTTGTGGATCTTGGGTTTTCCGTAAAGTGTCGGTGTTTTAGAGTCACTGGGTACAAAATGTTTGTGTTGGTGTTCGGGTACAGAGGAATGTTTGATAAGCTTGATGATGAAACGTTCTATGCGTCTGGTGGGGTATAGTTTTAGAGGTATGTAGGAACCGTCTTGGATTAAGAAGAAGTTCCTTTTTCATATTCACTGCTGTCCAGGACAACGGTAGCGTTTTCCTTATCAGCAGCTACTATGACAATAGAAGGATTGGATTTGAGGTTTTTGAGAGAAGTAAATTCAACTTTGCAAAGATCGGATTTTGGCGGTTTGGCTCGTTGTAGGATTTTGGAAGTTTCGAAACGAATAGAAGCAGCTATGGAAGATGGTAATTTGATGAGTGCAAATTCTACACCAGTAATATTGTCTTCTGCAGGAATGGATTTGGGAGTGAGGGCGTAGTTAAATAGCTGATTTTGGATCAAGATGTTTGAATTTATGGATGTGTCTTTGTGTGATGAGGTTGTGAGAGGTCTGAGCTTGTTGGAAAGTTATTGTGTCAATGGTGTTGAAGTCAGAAAGTGATATGGTACTAGAGAGTTTAAGATGAAGATGAAAAGCTTAAGGGATATGGAATTCAGTTCGCGCCTGTTTTGTTTGATCCGTTCCCGGATATGTTCCTCTCTTCTCTAATACTCTGTATAGTTTAAAATAATTTAAGTTTTGCATATAATGTCTGTATAACTGACACAATAAAAAGTATTCAAAACACCATTTTTCGTGTATGTACGGACCGCGTCGTCCGAAGAAAAGTCCCATATATATGTATGTAGGCATTCACAAATATACGATCCCCATATTATATCAATTTCGTATTTATAAAGACGGCAATTTAAAAAATATATACGGACTCCATAAAATCGAGTGATTGAAATTAAAATATACGCTGGAGTCCAATAATATGCTAAAGTAAAAGGAGGCTGTAGGTATAGTGAAATGAAAATCATCATATTTTTTACATTTCAATCTGAAGTGATGAGAAGCTTATCTTAATGTCAAAAATCAATATACTTCACTCAGCAACTAGTTTAAACTGTTCCTTCCTAGGGACGCCATATGTCTGCGCTTTTGCTCGGACGCCACATATATAGCAGGATGCATATATATATATATATATTGTAATGGTTTACCATTAACTATGACTAGGCAACAATATGGTTGATAAATAAATTAGAGGAATTTAATTTAAAGTGTTTTTTTATATAGCAGAATTTTTATATTAATAAAATATTTAAAGTATACCAATTGTATAAAGAGGTTAATGTCCTCAAATATGTAGTTTATTCTGTTTTCTTCATGCATTTGCATAGATAGTTGTGGCAGGATACTTTGATGCTTAGTTTTCTTCAGCCTGAAAGTAAAGATTTAAATATTACTTGATTTGTTTGTATATGTAATATAATGTTTGTGAAAACTTGTTTAATTAACAAAGTATATGAGAATAGTAATAAGTAATGAAATTTAAAAATATAAATGCAATAAAATAATGAATAGCTAACGCGCCAAAATTCAAATGTTGGAAATGTCAGATTTTGACATGTATAAAAACATACTACTAGAAATGGATATTAATAGGTAGAAGTGGAGAAAACAAACTAAAATATTCAATTGAGATTTTATATAGTAAGATTGGGAAATTCTAAATAGGTATTTAAAACATTCAAAAATAATATAGAAACTTTGTTGTATAAATAAACTGTGTGGAACAATATAATTGGTAAATGAAAATTAATTTATAATCGTCAAGGAAATGGGAAATGAAAAAAATAACAATTCTAATTTTTTCGGGAAAACGCGAACGTGTTTCTCGAGAAGAGAAAGAATTTTATCATTAAATACAGTTAATGTTTATAATTTTCGCTTCAAAGATTAATAGAAGTGTTTAATAATTAACGGAGAAGATAGTGAGATTTTATTTCAGGAAAATATTTAATAATTAGAAATTTTCCATTATTATTACTGGTGGATAACATAAAGGAAGGAGGAAAGGTTAAATATTTAGAACATATAGTAAAGAGAAGAGTGATTTATTTCGAACTTACCTTATAAGCGGATATTTAAGAAGTATAATCCAATACAGCTATAACCATCCCGTCAGAATCGTTTAGGAGTTCCTGCATATGAATCATTGAACCAGTTGAATTGAAGAATTAATATACAAGTGAGAATTTATGGTGCACAAGTTTGTTAATCCAGGAGTGTAATAATCCGAGGCTAATCGTATTATAAACCGTCCCAGTTCGAGCATTCCAGGAACGTAGAAGTCCAGAGAACATCAAGATAGTGTGTGTTTATTACAGGTGTACAAGAGTGCCGAGATTTCATCCAGGTACGACAGGAAATCGTATTATAAACCGTCCCAGTTCGAGCATTCCAAAACGTATACGAGAGTGCAGAGATTTCATCCAGGTACGACAGGATAACTGTTCGAGGTCCGAAGAATCCAGTTTGTTATACTAACATCATCACAAGAGTGAGAAGAAAGTACGCTAGAAGGAAACACATTGAAGAATAAGAAAGAAATTATATAATAATTATATCAGGTCGTATAAACATTGAAATTAATTTCGGAGTTAAAGTAATATTTATTGCATAATTTCTGAAGAGAAATTATAAATCGTTGTAATAATCGTGTGAATTATTGTATTTCATCTTTATTTATAGTAAATCTAATTCTTTACTTTCTGATATAAAATCATAATCAAATAAGAATTTGTTTGGAAAGCAAAAGGCTTTTGTATAATCAAACTACATAATTGAATGACAAAATTTAGTTTTACCCGAAATATTAAGGTTCTGCTTATAAATACTTTATTAAAATTCTATAAAGAATAGAAACAAACAGGTTTCAGATATTGAATTAAATAGTAGTAAAGGTTAATACTTACGTTATTGCATTTATAACCATTGTAGTCAAGTGACAATCTCGTATTAAATTCTTCTCATATTGTTGATTAGACGTGTTGAGGAAAAAATTCCATATGTGTATTTTTGATAATTGTCTATAAATTTCTATAATTACTTCTATATAATTTCAACGAATTAAACAAATATATACTGATATTTTCTTTTATTTGGCATCGTAAAATAAATGATTAGTTTGAGTGGAGTGGGAAAAGATACAGAAACGCTTATAACCTTAACCTAAAAGGAGAAAATATATATGTCAGTAATTGTAAATGGTACAAATTGTTTTTGAAATACATACCTTGTATAGTTGTGTGAAAAATTGATGTAATTAATCTTAATAGGTACTTGCACAATTACACATAGTTTTGGTATTATTTAATAATTGATATAAATTATTAATTTTAAAGATCGGTAAAAAAGCTATCAAATAAGGTTACTGAACACATTAAGATATAGGTAACTGCTTTAATTATACAAGCTACTGAAAGTCAGCAACCCATATAGCACATTTAGTGGTTGCTTAAACATACAGATTACTGATAGTCAGCAACTCAATTAGTACAAAATTTTTGCTTATTAATTTGTAAATGTTTTGAAAGTTATAATATCTGAGCTAGTTTTTGGGATAAAATTATATAATAAAGATTTAAAATTAATTTATTTATCTGAATGTCATGATACTCTATATTAATTAAGAGTATTGTCACAATATATATATATATATATATATATATATATATATATATATATATTGCTAGGGATATGACATGCGTATTCCCCTTTAAAATAAGATACGGTAAGTACCGTTTAGAAGTTCTTGTAATTATTTTATAAATTGAATATTATTATTCTTAGAACGCCTCCGGCTAGCTATGTTGGTTGCCTACCTATAAGGTGTGCATCGATTTGTATTAATTTTGCATGCGACTCTGATTTTGTTTTATCTATTTGAAAGCTACTGTAAATAAAAATAAAGTTAATGTTTTATTATTAATTGCCTGCTCCCTGTATAGAGACTATGGATTAGTTACTAAGCGACTGAATTTGTAACAGTTCAAATTTTTTTTCACAGTTGGCGTACCTGGGTCACACACACGCGGATGCAGAGAAATTCAAAAAAATGTACGCGCTCTTATGATAGCTAGGTTATGCGAAACTTAAACAATTAGTTTGGTGTCGGTTTTGACGTTCTGAATTTGAACTTTAATAAAATTAAATCTTATTAAAATGGGTCGTTATTTGGCGTCGGTTAACCTGAGGAAAGGTACACGGCTTACTTCTATGTTATATCTTCGTCCAAAGGGTTCCACAGGACGTTCTCGGAGAATCTACTAATGTAACAAATGTACGATCGAGCATGCTTTTTTAAAACAGCTGTTCGGTCAAGGTTGATGGATAATGTATCTGGGTCAAATGAAAACACAGGTATTTCTTTGATTATACTCTTTATTATTGCTGTATTGAATATAAACTTATTATTGTTTACAGCTCAAACATCTCTGTGAAGGATGTCATTAGGCATAATCCTGCTTGAAATAACATGAACAAATAATTCTACGCTGGTAATTTAAGGCACACACATAACAATATTTACTTTGTATATCAATTTAATGGTTAATAAATAGATTTGACGTTAAAATTCTATATGATGTCCTGACTCTTCGTCAAAGAAAAAAACTAATATGACACGTACGTATTACGTTTAGTATGTAGTCTAATTAAAATGCATGAACGGTAATTGAATTATAGGTTAAATATTTAAATATCCGGCTATTATGCACTATTTAAAACGGGCTACGTTAGAAATGAACGTTTAGTCTTGGTAACAAAACTCGGTTTACAATTAAGTCTGACTTGATTGTCAGTCATTTACAAGTTTATCTTGGTTCCTTCTAATGAACGTGAACTTATGTCAATATCACTTTACATACAGTTTTTGTTTGTTTAACTTTGAGGTGCGAGATGCGAAAGTCAGGGCCCCGGTACTGCTGTCGTTCTTGGATGGGGCTCCACAGATGCTCGTAGATGAAGGTATGCCTTGATCCTCCGTGTTGATTCTCTTGATACGTTGTCCAGGTTGGTCGTCTTGGTGGCTCTGCGTACAGATGAGTAGACTCGTAGTAGATAGGCAGGTACGTATTCTTTTTAATACATCTGGATTGTTGTTTCTTTAATCCCTTGGTAGTTGAGGTTAGGATCCTTATTGATTATTTGATTATTTCCAGTACGTTATTTCTATCCTTGATTTGTCCAATTGTCCACTATTTAAAACACAGGATGGACGCACGTTGTTGCGCAGATGTGGGATGCTCGCGAATATTTAGAACAACCTTACTGGTTGTTTATTACGAAGGCACTGTTTATACTCAACCTCACTGGTTGTGTATAAATCTTGAAGGAACTGGTTTTTTTCACAACCTTACTGGTTGGTTATTGTAGAAGAATCCCTGTTTGTATTCAGGTACTGCCTTTTATATAAATCCAATCTTTGTATGGTGGTTGTCAAGGCAACCAACAAAATTCAATCAAGCCGACAATTATCCGTTCATTTCAAAGTGCAAACCCCATTGTTTTGCGATGTTATTGCGTCTATAAAGTCTTTTGAAATTTATTTCTCCTATATACAAATTTAGAATTCTGGTTTTTGACAATTAAACGCGTGTTAAAAACTTTAATAGTACTCTCTTTGATATTCTAGTACAGTCATGCTCATAAAAATTATCGCTTTTTATAATGGTTGATTTCTCTAACAATAATTGATATGTGTATCCCTAATTATACCGCGTTTACAAATGTTTTCTTAACTACTAAGTACATTTTCTTTTTATTTAATTCCGTTTCTTTTTACCAGACAAAAATTCATTTATAAAAATTAAAATTATTTAATGGTGATTTTTGACAACCTATATTCAAACATGTGGTGAAATCTTAATAATGCTCATGCCCTGTTTGTACAGTACTTGAATATGTAAAGGGCTTTTGGTTCAATATGTCTGTATGCAAAAGTTTGTTTCTTTACCTAATTAAAGTTATATTTGACCTGATAAAGACATTTATTGCGAACGTCCATTCGTTCCATTTCATGATGCTAACAAAATTTATATTATCTTTAAACAGTTTAATCATAATAAAATTGCTAATAAAGTTGTCTTGACGGTTGGTTCACTGTTCAGCAAAATAAAATATCCGATAGAAAACAAATTTAAATCGGATGTATATTGGGTTCCCTGTAAGGGTTGCGAGTTGAAATACATAGGCCAGTCCTCCCGAACGTTGCACAGCAGACTAATTTCTCATAAAAGTGACTCCAGGAATGAAAATAAACAATGTTCATCGGCACTGACGCAACACGTTAGAGCGACTGGACATGAAATGGATTATGAAAAAACAAAAATTTTAGAGATTGAAAGAAATTACCACAAACGCACGTTCTTGGAAATGTTTCACATTCAGAGCGAACCTCACAATATGAATAAAAAAACAGATGTGTCAAACCTGAGTAATATTTATACATACTTAATTAATTCAGATTTATGTTACAACAAATAAGACACGCATGCATGACTGGCTGACTATATATATATACGCACGGCATTTGAAATAGTCCGATGTAAAGAGAGAGTTGACCCCGTTGACATTCAAATGCCGGTGCACTTGACTTTTGGTTTTAAGAACTTTTTAAATTTTATATTACCGTTTATTGTTTTTAAAGATGAATGATATCAGTGTAAACAGTGGTGTATTTCTGTTGCCATGAGAGCCAAGTTTTACTACTCACTGAATTTTGTAAGTATTGTTGTTGTTTTTAGAAAAAAATGTCATTTTGTCAATTTGAAATCTTCTGTGGCTCATTGTAGATTTTTTTTGTTGTTAACAGCCCTGAGGAAGGCAATAAAGATTGCCGAAAGCTTGGAATTTATTCAAAAGAGCGAACTTTTGTTTTATTGCCCCTGACTGCTATCCCAACTAATGCTGAATGTACTACAATTTATAACAGTCACTATAGTTATTTTATATATATATATATATATATAAATTAAAATAATATTTCTTGGGTTTGTGGTACTTACTGATTAAATAAATAAAACTAAATTTGACGTTTCGACATATTTAATGTCTTTCTCAAAAATGTGGAAATATAAAACAAACATGCCTAAAATTAATACATAAATCAGTGTCAGATGTTAATACAGTTAACTGTATTAACATCTGACACTGATTTATGTATTAATTTTAGGCATGTTTGTTTTATATTTCCACATTTTTGAGAAAGACATTAAATATGTCGAAACGTCAAATTTAGTTTTATTTATTTAATCAGTAAGTACCACAAACCCAAGAAATATTATTTTAATTCATGTACTTGTGGTAAAGACATCTAAGTTTATATATATATATATATATATATATTAATAAAATACAACCGCTAATGATTGTATTGATATCCCTTTTAAATAAGTCTTCCGGCTAACTCCAAATTTAAATTTTTAATAACTAAGAACATGAGACTTTTCTTTTAAAACAACTTCAAATATTTCCCTGTAGTTTATACCACCAGTCATACATTGACTCTAGTAATTTCTTATTTACGGTTGGTATAACCTTCTATTATTCGATATTCTCATTGATGTTGAATTTTAAGAAACTATTTTTAATTAAATAATGTTAGTATTTCTCAGGTCATGTAATGTAGTCCGTTTATTAAAATATGATATTTAATAAATTCAAACACTATCTTCTACATATGAATTGGGTAAGTAATCTATAAATTTCCAATATTCTTAAATAATTTTACGTGTCACTTTTGTCCTTTCAAGGTTATCGACTGTGTCAATGGATTATAACTCCATAGATATAATGAGATGTTATTAATGAACTCCAATAAAAGAAACTATTCAAATCTGATACAATTTAATACATGGAATAGATATCAATATAAAAAAAATGTCTTCTTTATATAACATGGAAAATAAGCTTCAATTTAGTAAAGATCATAAACAGATTTACTTGACGTTTAAGATGATAATAATATGGTTCTATGTCAGTGAAATTCCTCAATTACAAAGGTAAATATTTTACTGTACTTATAAAACACCTTTAAGTATCCAAATATACAATGTTATAAATGTTTTTGGATAGATCTATGCATGATAAATATTTATTTAATACGGAAGATTTGTATATTAAAATTCAATGACTCTATTAAGTTGAAATTTAAATGTTAATATTTTTAAAATAATCTAACCTTATTTAAGACATGAACAAGATAACTATAATATCAATTATGAGCTTCTATAAGCTTCAATAAATTTCGTATTAATACAATAACATATACAACCTTGGTCAAAATAAATGCATGTATGTTTCTTGTTTTCCAATAATGTTAATATAATCCTTTCGATCCTAGAACTCTCTTATACTGGATGGTATTCTCAAACTGGATATTCTACTGAATACTTCGGTTAAAAAATGGCTAATCTCTTCGGAATAATGACACACACTACGGAATTTAGGCTTATGACTGCTACTACTCGCAGGACAAACACTCTCTTGAACTCCTCTGACTTCACTGGATTTATGAACCCTGGATTTTCAATTAATATCCTAAATCAGGAACTGGATCGTCTAATGGAACTTCTGTACCTCGTATTTAATTTCTATCTTCTTGTATACTTTTAAATATTACTGAAATAAAACACTAATTCCTGGATACTAGATTTAAAAGGAACTTCTGTAACTTCTCTTCGCAATGGATTCTTTTATTATCGATGTACGACTTTCAAAATCGTAAGTATTCTTTAATTATTAATGATTTTAACCAGCTTAAGTTCTTATAAAATTTTCAATTCTCCTTCTTTTAATTTTATTCACTATTTATTTGCATGTATGAATATTTAATACGTACACTATACGAAATAATTCTGGTTTTTTTTTAACCATTTATATTCATAAAAACTATAATTCTTTCTAAAGACACACGCGTCTGTTCAAGATTATAAAAATTCTCTCTCTCTACTGTTTCAACAAATCTCCTTAGTGATCTTTTTAAATTTTCAAATCAGCCAATCGATTTCTTTTCTTATTTTGTCCAGACAATATCATTTTTAAATTTGTTCGACTATTTCTTTATACTAACTGACTTTATAAATTTCATTATTTTAAAACATTTTGAATTTTAATTAAACCTTCCCATACTTTTAATATTCAAAAATGAAACACTTTCAGTAAAATTATATATCAGATGTCACTTTTGACATTTTACTCTCCATCCGGTTGTACGATATTTAAACTGTACTTTTAATTCAATATCAATTATTTACCTTTCAATATTTAATTTTAATCAACTTTTACCTCCTTAAACGTCACTTAAATGAGTTTTTACAAAATAATAATATTTCTTATAGTACAATAATTAGCATTTAAATCTCTTCTTTGCAGATATGGTAAATTCTAATGAAAAGAAGAAAATAGTCATTCAGAAAATATACTGGTCGGTTCACCAAGTAACGTACCATACTTAACAAATATTTCTGTACAACAAATTAATAAATTTATACGTCTAATACAATTACATATGTCCATATTATTATCATATACTTCTTCAATAACTAATTAAATTATTATATAAATATTTTTTTTTTTTTAGAAAAATATTGTTAGAGTCAATAATAGACCTTTAACAATTGCCCCTTTTTAATAAATATAAATTTCAACTTCGATATAAATTTATATTTATTAAACAACCTTTATAAAAGTATTCCATGTAAAACTATTTTTTTTTAAATTATCATAAATACGTTCAACTGTTACTATACCTAATTTCAATTATTCCAGTTTATTACAACAAAACCTTATTTAAATTTACTTTTCACAAGACGAACCAAATAACTTAATGATATTACTATATTTATGTATTTTCAAAACTTATATACATTCAATTAATCAACCCCATGTATTTCTGTAAATTAATATTTTAATCAAAATTCCTATTTACAATACTTTAAGTGTGTATCTGTTACCAGTTTTATTCATTCATTTCTATTGTCTATATCTTTAAAATAATCTTGTAGCATAGATATATGATATCTACCTCTAATGTAATTTGTATTTGGTTCTATTAATTCATAAGTATTTTCTCCTAACTTTAGATTAACTTTATATGTTCCAATATAGGGCCTTAACAACTTCCCCATAATGTTTTTCTTTCGATCAGTAACCCTCAAATTCTTCACAATAACTAAATCTCCTATTTCGTAACTTTTAAACTTCTTCTGTTGCTCCATTTGTTTTTGTTCCCATATTTTTTTTTTTACGTTTTGATCTTTCCCTCACCAATTCATACCTTTCACTTAAATCGATTGTTTCTTGATTATCCCATGTAATACCAGAAAGACCATTATTTAATACAAGATTCTTCTAAACGTTTCCACTCCTTATTTACTTGATTCTGATAGTAGTACGGTATAGGGTAATTTTTACAAGTCAATGGTGATTCATCAGTAACCACTAGTTTATGTTCATAATTTCTTGCGAAAACAATTTCTTCATTAATTAACGATATATTCCTATATAAAATCTCTATTAACTTATGCTCCATAACTTTATCCTTTATGTCCTGTAATTTAATTTTTCTTTCAATATCTTCATAATTTTTTATCGTATCATTCATACATTCCTCTTCCATCTCTTCATCATAATTCTCATTCCATTCTTCATTATAAATATTATCATGTACATTATCATTTTCAATTATTAAATTATTCATTTCTATACTTAATATATTCTTCTTATAATCATTATAAACATTTTTCTCTTCTTCACTTAATTCTTTTACTATTTTGCATATATTCTCTTTTATATAAATATTACCTTCTTCAAAATTCATAACCATTCCTAACTTTCTAATATTATCTATACCAATTATACAATCATAAAATAAATTTTCCAGGACATAAAATTGCATAAAATAACTTTCTTTACTTATAATCACTTCTGTAATAAAGCATTGTTTTATTGTTCCCATCTTCTTTCTATTCGCTGTACTAATATCAGTTCCTTTTATCTTAACCACACTATTTAAATACCCTTTGACTTGTTTAACTTTACTCTCTTGTATTAATGTAATCTCTGAACCACTATCTATTAAACATGTAAAAACAATATTCTCAATTTCTATTTTAATAAATGGCAAACCAAAATCTTGTACTATAGATACTTCTTCATTATTTTTAAATATACTCTCAGGTCTTTGATAAAATTTAATTGTTTGTAAAGTAATAAAATTGGGTTGATTAATTATATCTTCTTTTACAATTGTGACGTGCTCGGTTTTGAATTTAGATAGGCATCCTCCTTCAAAATCGGCGTTTTTTTTAACTCATCATTTTCATTTCTGGCATTATCTCTATCATTATCTACCCACCTAATATTATGTATTGGTTTAGGTCTATTTTCTCCTTCCTTAAATTTATTTCCATAGTTTAGTCTATTTTGTGTATTGTAATCGTTTCCAGGAAATGGTGTATATCTTTTATCATTATTATTATTCCTCGGATCTGATTGATAATTATTACCATTCCTGTAGCTAAAATTATTGTAACCTCCTCGTAATTGGGTATTCTGATTATAGGTGTTTGGTGATGATCTATTATAATTTTGGTTTCTATAATTTCCATTATAATTATTCTGATCTCGTTGATTACCATTTTTAAAATCAGTATTATTAAAATAATTTGACCTACCATTATTATTTATGCGTTGATTACCATTATTGAAATTGTTTCTAGGTAAAGAAGAATAACTATTCGCATTAACATCATTAAAATCATCTAGTCTACGTAATATTTCAATTAAGGAATCCATATCATTCACCTTCTGGCAAATTATAGCTTGTGTATCAGTAAAAATAAAGTGATTTAACAATTGACTAGCAATCATGAATTCATTAAGATCGCTAACATACTTGCACTGATTATATATCCTAGAAGCATAAGCCTCTCTTGTCAAATTACCATGTCTATATTTGGCTGTTAATAGTCTTATTTTCGCTTTATTCTGATGAGACTCATTCCAGAAATTTTTCTTGAACATAATTTCAAATTGATTTATATCTTGACAGTTACCCTCTATTCTCTGAAACCATTCCAACGCACTATTATTCAACGTAGATCTTATTACCTCCATTTGATGCTTTAAAGATGGAATATCTTCTAAATACTTCATAATATTCCTTAAATACGTCATCGGATGTATTCCTGTTTTATCTGCCCCAAATTGAGCTATGTTCTCCACTTTAGTATAATTAGAACATTGATGTGCTACTGTATAACTTGATCCTATGTTTTTCATGTTAACCGACATCTTTTTAATTTCATCTTCTAATAACTTTCTTTTAACTTCCTGTTGCTGTAAATTCTCTTGTAACATTTTAACCTCTTCTGTCTTATGTTGATTTAAATTTGCAACTTCATTAATAAATGTATTTTCATAAATTCCCAATTTCTTTTCTAATTCCTTTTCACAATTAACTAATAAGTCTTCCTTCCTTTTCTTACAAACCTCTTCATTCCTGGTTATCGCCTCTTGTAATACTTTTCCTGCATTTTCGCATTTGTTCTTATCTGTTTTCAACACCTCGTATACAGTATCTAATTTTGTGTTTACTATATTAATAACTTCTTTATTTATGTCAGCTTTTGCTTGTAACATTTGTTCTTCTGTTTGCTTAACTATGTCAGAGACTAATCTACTTTCCATTTCTTTAAATTCATTTTTCAATTGAATAATTGTCTCTACATTCCTTTTCTCTAAATCATCCATATTCTTCTTGATAACTTCTTCTGAATCTTTCCTTGTATCATCTCTTAAATTTTTCATGTTTAAATCCTGTTTCTCTTGTAAATTCTTCATATTCGTATCCTGTTTTTCTTGTAAATTTTTCATATTCAAATCCTGTTTTTCTTGTAAATTTTTCATATTCAATTCCTGTTTTTCTTGTGAAGTCTTACTATTTTCTTCTAAATCTTTCTTCATTATTCTTATTTCCTCTTGTGTATTCTTCATATCTTCTCTCATCTTTAACAGCAAATCCATCACTGGATTGTGTTCACTCTGATAAGTTTCATCTCCACTCTCTGAACCTTCCTCATCTCCTTTATCCCCTTTCCTGCTACGTGTCTGCATCATTATAAAAGTCTCTTAATAATACCCCTAATAACACTGTATTTAAATAAAAACTTACACACTTTTTATACTGTGTTGTATTATATCACTTATTTACTATTAACCATTCTTTAATAATGTAAGCCACATAAATGTATAAAACTGTACCAAAATAAAGAAATCACACTGTATAGTTATTATTATTTGTATGATTATCCTCTACTATCCCAACAATTATGTTAAATATTGTCAATCACCTAAAGAAAATAATACCTTTATACTTTTTTAAAACAAAAAACAAATACCTTTTACAATTTTTTAAATAATTACCCTTCGTTTTTAACCCTTCGGAGATCGCGGGCTAGTTTGCAGCGCGGTAGGTCGCGGTGTATCTATCAGATACATGTAGCGTTTCTATAGGTTTGGGGCTATTTTTATTTGAGTGTGTAAGCTAAAGATATTTTTAAGAAATTGAGAAAGATAAGAAAACATTGAGAAGTATTTATCCCAATTTATTCAATTAAACAGCGTACGTATTGTAAAATTAAATAAAAATATATAACCTCTTCAACGTCTCTAGAGTTTGTTAAGTCAAATGTTTGTTTATTCATTGTCTCAAAGATATAACACTTCTAACGAACCCTGTAAGGTCACCTATGGGGTCACGGTATCTGACAGATACAAAGCGTGCTTTCCGATCAAACTACAACAAATAACTAAAACATGTAATTCCCTAGCAAGAAACTAAACATGGTAGAGTGTTTAGAAAGAGTAATGTCACAGCTATACGCAAGCGCAGTACGCTATCGTTTGTCATATAGGAAATATAACCTAAACCATTGCTCGTGTATCTAATGGATACACCGCGACCTCCGAAGGGTTAAGTATTAATAAATATAATATTGGTGATAAATGTGCTATCTCCAATATCGCCCTACGTTGCTATGCGCCAATAATTAATAAAATACAACCGCTAATGATTGTATTGATATCCCTTTTAAATAAGTCTTCCGGCTAACTCCAAATTTAAATTTTTAATAACTAAGAACATGAGACTTTTCTTTTAAAACAACTTCAAATATTTCCCTGTAGTTTATACCACCAGTCATACATTGACTCTAGTAATTTCTTATTTACGGTTGGTATAACCTTCTATTATTCGATATTCTCATTGATGTTGAATTTTAAGAAACTATTTTTAATTAAATAATGTTAGTATTTCTCAGGTCATGTAATGTAGTCCGTTTATTAAAATATGATATTTAATAAATTCAAACACTATCTTCTACATATGAATTGGGTAAGTAATCTATAAATTTCCAATATTCTTAAATAATTTTACGTGTCACTTTTGTCCTTTCAAGGTTATCGACTGTGTCAATGGATTATAACTCCATAGATATAATGAGATGTTATTAAGGCTGGACGCCCGCTTCAAGCTGAGTTCGATTTGAAATAGGCGTACCACTGTTTTCTTCGTGCAAATGTAATAAAAGACAAATGTTTAAGGGTCCGCGTGCTCTGTCTTATGCTGAGGAAAAAGATAGAGAAAAGAACTTGTCACCTAATCTAATCTGCCTGTAATTTATGGCTGCGTTGTGGTCTCAGATAATCGCCGGTTGGCCGACACGTTTGCAGTCGGGAAGCAACCCCCCCTAAATTAGAAAATCTATATTTTCTCAAACACACAAAAAAGGTGAAGCTGAATATGTAAAATCACCTGCCGGATTCAAATTTTGAGTTGGAAAATAAAATCGAAATCGCAAAAAGGTCGAAAAATCGTTTTTTTGTGTAAATTTTAAAATTTTCATTTTCTTCAATTTTTAATACTTATCTCGTGATATCTTAGCAATGCAGAGAGCTAGGGATCTGTTTTTTTTAAAGGTTATACCCTAAAGTATTTGGATGATACTAGTGTTTTCGATTTTTCTTTATGGTGTGTAAATTTTATAAAAAAAAAAAAAGTTTTAGTAGACGACCAATTTGTGTAACGTATATTTCAGCTATCGAGTAACTAATCTTATTTTTCAGAATTTACCCATATATATGTGAAACAAAATAAAGCCAACATTCCAAAATTATTTTTTGTGCAAGAAATAAATTTCTAGATCGTTTCAGAAGCAAATTATTGCGAGTCAAATATAATAATTATACTCCCAGCCCGCAAGCCGTGTGAGTCCTAACATGCGCTTCTAGCAGGTATAGCGTTAGGGACGGGAAGAGATATTGCTTTTACTTTCTGATACGTAGTATAAGGAAGTATTGTGACGCTGACATTGTATATGTACACTATATTGTAAAGAAAATATCAACGGTTTCGATAAAATAATGTCCGAGTAACGATTACTTTCTTAACAAACACCGATCTCAGAAGTATTTTGCAAACTGCGTAGAAACTGCCCGAAATGGTAGGCGGAGCTACCTCTCGACACAATGTGCGAGCGTACCACATACTCTATTTGATTTCAGTGAATTTCGCCCAAATTTCAAAATTTTGTTTTCCGTTTCGTGACCTTATTTTTAAAAATTAAGAAAAAATAAAATTTATGTATTGCTGTTGAGTGTTACATAATGTTAAATAAAGGCTTGTTTTTTGAAATTTCTTACATTTTTATTTTTATTTAGGGCCCTTTGGACAATTTCGAAGAAATTACGATTTATCCATTGAAAGGCGTTGTTTTCTTAAATTAGCGTGTAAATTCGGTAAGGTTTTCATGAAAAATACGATTAGGAAATGGGAAAAACGATTTCGAGGCCGGGCGTACAGCCTTAATGAACTCCAATAAAAGAAACTATTCAAATCTGATACAATTTAATACATGGAATAGATATCAATATAAAAAAAATGTCTTCTTTATATAACATGGAAAATAAGCTTCAATTTAGTAAAGATCATAAACAGATTTACTTGACGTTTAAGATGATAATAATATGGTTCTATGTCAGTGAAATTCCTCAATTACAAAGGTAAATATTTTACTGTACTTATAAAACACCTTTAAGTATCCAAATATACAATGTTATAAATTCTATTTATAGATATAGCTGTCGGTTCTTGGTGAAACATAATAAAACACAAACATAGAAAAAACCTTCAAACATATTTTTACCCCACAATAAAAGAAACAAACACAAAAAAAAATGGCATATAATACACTACGTCCCCTCAGTAAATAAACAAATCAATAAACTACTAACTAAGAAAGGACTAAAAGTAGTCAACGTAAATAAATACAATCTAGGTACCATGTTAGGCAATAGCAAAGATAACATTACGAATTTAGAAAAATCTGGCGTATATAAAATTAATTGTAAAGATTGTGATGCTATCTATATCGGACAAAGTGGAAGAAACATAAAAACAAGACTAAATGAACACAAAAAAGCAATAATCCAAGGAACAAAAAACACAGGGTTCGCAGAACATTGCATTGAGAAACTCCACTTTCCCGATATAGATAGTTGTAAATTACTACATAATGTTAACAAAAGCAAAAAACTTAATTATTTAGAAATCCTAGAAATTAAAAAAGCTATACATAAAAAATTACACATAACCAACACACAGACAGAATACATAAACACACCGATAATAGACACAGTAATAAAGTGGTCAAAGTAGGTACAGAGAACACACCCTCAGCCCTCAAGTAATATATAAGTTTAAAAAATATACACACAAATTTAGTTCTTTGAGAATGGTAGAACATACCGAAACAATATTGTTAGAGAAATTCTAATAAATTAAGTGAAACGAAATCAAGTGTTTTTTAATTTTATCTACCTTAAATGTTATAAATGTTTTTGGATAGATCTATGCATGATAAATATTTATTTAATACGGAAGATTTGTATATTAAAATTCAATGACTCTATTAAGTTGAAATTTAAATGTTAATATTTTTAAAATAATCTAACCTTATTTAAGACATGAACAAGATAACTATAATATCAATTATGAGCTTCTATAAGCTTCAATAAATTTCGTATTAATACAATAACATATACAACCTTGGTCAAAATAAATGCATGTATGTTTCTTGTTTTCCAATAATGTTAATATAATCCTTTCGATCCTAGAACTCTCTTATACTGGATGGTATTCTCAAACTGGATATTCTACTGAATACTTCGGTTAAAAAATGGCTAATCTCTTCGGAATAATGACACACACTACGGAATTTAGGCTTATGACTGCTACTACTCGCAGGACAAACACTCTCTTGAACTCCTCTGACTTCACTGGATTTATGAACCCTGGATTTTCAATTAATATCCTAAATCAGGAACTGGATCGTCTAATGGAACTTCTGTACCTCGTATTTAATTTCTATCTTCTTGTATACTTTTAAATATTACTGAAATAAAACACTAATTCCTGGATACTAGATTTAAAAGGAACTTCTGTAACTTCTCTTCGCAATGGATTCTTTTATTATCGATGTACGACTTTCAAAATCGTAAGTATTCTTTAATTATTAATGATTTTAACCAGCTTAAGTTCTTATAAAATTTTCAATTCTCCTTCTTTTAATTTTATTCACTATTTATTTGCATGTATGAATATTTAATACGTACACTATACGAAATAATTCTGGTTTTTTTTTAACCATTTATATTCATAAAAACTATAATTCTTTCTAAAGACACACGCGTCTGTTCAAGATTATAAAAATTCTCTCTCTCTACTGTTTCAACAAATCTCCTTAGTGATCTTTTTAAATTTTCAAATCAGCCAATCGATTTCTTTTCTTATTTTGTCCAGACAATATCATTTTTAAATTTGTTCGACTATTTCTTTATACTAACTGACTTTATAAATTTCATTATTTTAAAACATTTTGAATTTTAATTAAACCTTCGCATACTTTTAATATTCAAAAATGAAACACTTTCAGTAAAATTATATATCAGATGTCACTTTTGACATTTTACTCTCCATCCGGTTGTACGATATTTAAACTGTACTTTTAATTCAATATCAATTATTTACCTTTCAATATTTAATTTTAATCAACTTTTACCTCCTTAAACGTCATTTAAATGAGTGTTTACAAAATAATAAAATTTCTTATAGTACAATAATTAGCATTTAAATCTCTTCTTTGCAGATATGGTAAATTCTAATGAAAAGAAGAAAATAGTCATTCAGAAAATATACTGGTCGGTTCACCAAGTAACGTACCATACTTAACAAATATTTCTGTACAACAAATTAATAAATTTATACGTCTAATACAATTACATATGTCCATATTATTATCATATACTTCTTCAATAACTAATTAAATTATTATATAAATATTTTTTTTTTTAGAAAAATATTGTTAGAGTCAATAATAGACCTTTAACAATATATATATATATATATATATATATATATATATATATATATATATATAAAACTTACTACCAGGAAAGGTAGAATTAGGGTTTAGGTAAAAATAAAAAATTCGTAGCTTTTTTTCGGCTAGTGACGTTTCGGTTCTATGTTTGAACCTTCATCAGACCTTTATTAGATTAGAAAAAAGAACATATTAAATTTTGCCCAGCTCACATTTATAAAATAATTAACAATCTTAAAAACTTCTATGTGTAACTTACTTTTGCCGAGGGGCTATATATTTGGTCTCATCTGTATATTCAACATATGACACATTAAAAAAGTAAACATTAAGATATTACGGCACATTTAAAATAATTTGCTTAAAGTAATTTTCCGTGTGCAGTTTAAAGTCTCGAAAACCTTCTGCGTACGTTTTATTAAAAACATGTGTACATACATTGGTGAAAGAAAAACCTGTTCGTCCGAAAAACAAACAAGAAAAAACAAAAAGGGGATATCTTTTATTTTATATTGTTATTCCGCGCAAATAATGTATTGATATTAAATTTAATATTTACATGAATTTCGTATAATTTTAATAATGAGTAAGTGCTGTCATTTAATCTATTGTGTTATGCTAATTTGTATTGTATTCTTCTTGTTAATTGCGGCAAGAAAGCTCCATATATTCTGCTGAAATTTTGCGAGTCTGATTTGCAATTTATACTGTCTTAAAGTTTTTATGGTAAGCGTTTCCAAAAAAGTTCTCCGAATGTAATTAGGCTCTTTGAAAATGATTCTTGCTTTACTGAAATCCGCTGTGTGGTTGGTGGTTGATATATGGCCTGCCAAAGCACACCCCTGCGGCTTCACCCTTACGTCACTGATATGTTGGGTGATCCGGTTTTTTAATCTCTGCTTTGTCTGTCCTACATAGAAATCATGGCAGCTACATTCTATTGCGTACACCACATTGTTTCTCATCTGTGTAGGTATGTTATCCTTTAATCTAGTGTACACCTTTGAATTCGAAAAAGCCGTTGTATATGCTATAGAACATATATTGTGAAATAGCATTTTAATTTTATTCGTTAGGTTTGGAATGTATTGCAATTTTCCGTACTTGGAAATTGTGCTACTGTTATCATTACCGTTCGGTTCTTTTTCCCTTTTTGATAGGGTTTCGGGGTTTGTATCCGTGGTATTGGAAGAAAAGAGAAGTTTGTTCAATACATTTTTTGGATAGTTATTGTATAGCAGAATTTCTTTGAGTTTGTGTAAATCCTGTTGGAAATAGTCAGCATGTGATATTTTGCTAATTCTATCTTTAAGTGCTTTGATCAAGTTTATTTTGTATTTTTTGGGGCAATTTGAATGGTAATTTAGTAACCTGTTTGAGTTAGATGGTTTTCTATACCATCTTAATTTGAGAGTGTTGTTTTCCCTCTTTATCAGTGTGTCTAAAAATGGGATTGAGTTATTTTGCTCTATTTCCACTGTGAAATTTAGTTTATTATTATATGAATTGAAAATTTGTAGAGTAGAGTCTATTTTGTTTTTTGGGATGCAGCAAATTAAATCATCCACATATTGCCATAAAAAGTGAAACTGAAAATCTATTCGGGTTATTACATATTTTATGATAGTATTCATTGTTAAGTCCGCTATTGTGGGTGATAGAGAGAGTCCCATTGGGGTACCATCAATTTGTGAGTAATATTGCCCTTCATATACGAAAAAAACACTATCGAATATCCATTTTATTATGTCTATGAATTCTTTTTTTGGTATTTTAGTATTCTTTTCTATACATGTCCAATTGTCTGCTATGATTTCTATAACTATATCTACCGGGATATTGGTAAAAAGGCTTGTTACATCGAAGGAAACTATGGTGTAATTTTCCGGTATTGCAAGGTTATTCGCGGCTTGTGCAAATTCAAAGGTGTCCCCAATTTTGTGGCTATTATATGTTTTGAAAGATTTGTCTATGATGTCTGCGATGTATTTTGCCAAAAATTTTGTGTGATGTTCAACACTGCTGATTACTGGTCTTAATTTGTTGCCCGGTTTGTGTACCTTTGGCACACCATATATCCTAGCCGTTTCAGAATTATTTTTTATCAAACTTTTATATGTTTCTTCTGTAATGTATTGTTTGACTTTAAGAGTTTTAATTAATTGATTTGTCTTTCTTTCAAAAGAACAAGTCGGGTCCCGGTCTAGTTTTTTATATATATTCTGGTCATTTAGCAGATCTAACATTTTCCTATTATATTCATCCTTATACATGCATACTGTAACGTTGCTCTTGTCTGATCTAGTAATAATGATACTTTTATTTAAATTTAAAAAGTTTTTGCAATTGTGGTACGCTGTAAGCAAGATATTGTTAGTTTTATTTGTTTTTAGGTAGTTTGTGATGTGATATGTTATTTCGTTTCTGTATCTGTCCCTATCTTGTTCCTCTATATCAGTCAGAATGTTTTCACAGTCAGCAAGGATCCTTTCTAAGGAAATGTTCCGATTGTTTGTTGGGAGTGCGAATTTGTTACCAAGAGCTAGAACTTCTTGTATTTGCATAGGTATGTCCGTGTCTGTCAAATTTATAAAAAATTTTTTGATTATGTCGATTGATAAAATCATACTATTGTATTGTGGACCTATATTTTTATTTTCACATCTATTGTCGGTATCTCTTACTGGCTGTGGTGTAGGCTGTCTGTCACTATGAATTATATTTGTAGAGCTTTTTGTTTCTATTGAACTTTGTGCTGTTTTTGATTTGGTTGATATTGAATGGCTAAGTTTATTGATTTTTTTGATGTTTCTTTGTTTTATTTTGTTGTAAGTGTGCGTGTATTCCCCTTTTTGGATTTCATTGAAAGTGTTATAAATTTGTTTGGAGACTATAGCTTTGACTGCTTTTATACAGCGGTCTCTATTGTATTTTAGGTATGCTATATGTGAATATGTGTTTTTAATTTCAAAACTAAGGATCTGAGACTTTAAACTCACCAATATTCTATCCGCAGCCTCTATCATCTTTGTGCTGTGGCCCGTGATGCTGTATTCCAGAGATTTGATGCTGTTTCGTATGTGGTTGGGTGTTATCTCCATTCTTTTACATTTCTTGAGGAATACTGCTCTATTTCTAAACGATGCCAAACTTCTGTTGTTATGTGTCCAGGTTTTCATCAATTTTACGGTGTCTTGTCCATATGTCGTTCTTACTTCAGTGTAGAAACCCATTTTTAAAATGCTCGACGAAATTCAGCTTTGAGTACTGATAGTGTATATCACTGTGTATAAAACTTACTACCAGGAAAGGTAGAATTAGGGTTTAGGTAAAAATAAAAATTTTTTTATTTTTACCTAAACCCTAATTCTACCTTTCCTGGTAGTAAGTTTTATACACAGTGATATACACTATCAGTACTCAAAGCTGAATTTCGTCGAGCATTTTAAAAATGGGTTTCTACACTGAAGTAAGAACGACATATGGACAAGACACCGTAAAATTGATGAAAACCTGGACACATAACAACAGAAGTTTGGCATCGTTTAGAAATAGAGCAGTATTCCTCAAGAAATGTAAAAGAATGGAGATAACACCCAACCACATACGAAACAGCATCAAATCTCTGGAATACAGCATCACGGGCCACAGCACAAAGATGATAGAGGCTGCGGATAGAATATTGGTGAGTTTAAAGTCTCAGATCCTTAGTTTTGAAATTAAAAACACATATTCACATATAGCATACCTAAAATACAATAGAGACCGCTGTATAAAAGCAGTCAAAGCTATAGTCTCCAAACAAATTTATAACACTTTCAATGAAATCCAAAAAGGGGAATACACGCACACTTACAACAAAATAAAACAAAGAAACATCAAAAAAATCAATAAACTTAGCCATTCAATATCAACCAAATCAAAAACAGCACAAAGTTCAATAGAAACAAAAAGCTCTACAAATATAATTCATAGTGACAGACAGCCTACACCACAGCCAGTAAGAGATACCGACAATAGATGTGAAAATAAAAATATAGGTCCACAATACAATAGTATGATTTTATCAATCGACATAATCAAAAAATTTTTTATAAATTTGACAGACACGGACATACCTATGCAAATACAAGAAGTTCTAGCTCTTGGTAACAAATTCGCACTCCCAACAAACAATCGGAACATTTCCTTAGAAAGGATCCTTGCTGACTGTGAAAACATTCTGACTGATATAGAGGAACAAGATAGGGACAGATACAGAAACGAAATAACATATCACATCACAAACTACCTAAAAACAAATAAAACTAACAATATCTTGCTTACAGCGTACCACAATTGCAAAAACTTTTTAAATTTAAATAAAAGTATCATTATTACTAGATCAGACAAGAGCAACGTTACAGTATGCATGTATAAGGATGAATATAATAGGAAAATGTTAGATCTGCTAAATGACCAGAATATATATAAAAAACTAGACCGGGACCCGACTTGTTCTTTTGAAAGAAAGACAAATCAATTAATTAAAACTCTTAAAGTCAAACAATACATTACAGAAGAAACATATAAAAGTTTGATAAAAAATAATTCTGAAACGGCTAGGATATATGGTGTGCCAAAGGTACACAAACCGGGCAACAAATTAAGACCAGTAATCAGCAGTGTTGAACATCACACAAAATTTTTGGCAAAATACATCGCAGACATCATAGACAAATCTTTCAAAACATATAATAGCCACAAAATTGGGGACACCTTTGAATTTGCACAAGCCGCGAATAACCTTGCAATACCGGAAAATTACACCATAGTTTCCTTCGATGTAACAAGCCTTTTTACCAATATCCCGGTAGATATAGTTATAGAAATCATAGCAGACAATTGGACATGTATAGAAAAGAATACTAAAATACCAAAAAAAGAATTCATAGACATAATAAAATGGATATTCGATAGTGTTTTTTTCGTATATGAAGGGCAATATTACTCACAAATTGATGGTACCCCAATGGGACTCTCTCTATCACCCACAATAGCGGACTTAACAATGAATACTATCATAAAATATGTAATAACCCGAATAGATTTTCAGTTTCACTTTTTATGGCAATATGTGGATGATTTAATTTGCTGCATCCCAAAAAACAAAATAGACTCTACTCTACAAATTTTCAATTCATATAATAATAAACTAAATTTCACAGTGGAAATAGAGCAAAATAACTCAATCCCATTTTTAGACACACTGATAAAGAGGGAAAACAACACTCTCAAATTAAGATGGTATAGAAAACCATCTAACTCAAACAGGTTACTAAATTACCATTCAAATTGCCCCAAAAAATACAAAATAAACTTGATCAAAGCACTTAAAGATAGAATTAGCAAAATATCACATGCTGACTATTTCCAACAGGATTTACACAAACTCAAAGAAATTCTGCTATACAATAACTATCCAAAAAATGTATTGAACAAACTTCTCTTTTCTTCCAATACCACGGATACAAACCCCGAAACCCTATCAAAAAGGGAAAAAGAACCGAACGGTAATGATAACAGTAGCACAATTTCCAAGTACGGAAAATTGCAATACATTCCAAACCTAACGAATAAAATTAAAATGCTATTTCACAATATATGTTCTATAGCATATACAACGGCTTTTTCGAATTCAAAGGTGTACACTAGATTAAAGGATAACATACCTACACAGATGAGAAACAATGTGGTGTACGCAATAGAATGTAGCTGCCATGATTTCTATGTAGGACAGACAAAGCAGAGATTAAAAAACCGGATCACCCAACATATCAGTGACGTAAGGGTGAAGCCGCAGGGGTGTGCTTTGGCAGGCCATATATCAACCACCAACCACACAGCGGATTTCAGTAAAGCAAGAATCATTTTCAAAGAGCCTAATTACATTCGGAGAACTTTTTTGGAAACGCTTACCATAAAAACTTTAAGACACAGTATAAATTGCAAATCAGACTCGCAAAATTTCAGCAGAATATATGGAGCTTTCTTGCCGCAATTAACAAGAAGAATACAATACAAATTAGCATAACACAATAGATTAAATGACAGCACTTACTCATTATTAAAATTATACGAAATTCATGTAAATATTAAATTTAATATCAATACATTATTTGCGCGGAATAACAATATAAAATAAAAGATATCCCCTTTTTGTTGTTTTTTCTTGTTTGTTTTTCGGACGAACAGGTTTTTCTTTCACCAATGTATGTACACATGTTTTTAATAAAACGTACGCAGAAGGTTTTCGAGACTTTAAACTGCACACGGAAAATTACTTTAAGCAAATTATTTTAAATGTGCCGTAATATCTTAATGTTTACTTTTTTAATGTGTCATATGTTGAATATACAGATGAGACCAAATATATAGCCCCTCGGCAAAAGTAAGTTACACATAGAAGTTTTTAAGATTGTTAATTATTTTATAAATGTGAGCTGGGCAAAATTTAATATGTTCTTTTTTCTAATCTAATAAAGGTCTGATGAAGGTTCAAACATAGAACCGAAACGTCACTAGCCGAAAAAAAGCTACGAATTTTTTATTTTTACCTAAACCCTAATTCTACCTTTCCTGGTAGTAAGTTTTATACACAGTGATATACACTATCAGTACTCAAAGCTGAATTTCGTCGAGCATTATATATATATATATATATATAAAATAACTATAGTTACTGTTATAAATTGTATATATATATATATATATATGTGTAAATTAGAATTTTAATTATTTTTAAAATTCTGTTTTTCTCAGCGTAGAAATATCTAAATTGATTTTTCTGCTTCGCGCTGAGTAAATTAATTAGGAAATTTTATCACAAAAATTTGCCCACGATGAGATTTGAACTCATGACCTTCTTACTGTCGATAAGATGCGCTACCAACTGCGCCACGAGGGCCTGAGTTCATATCTACTTTAAACGTCTTGATCTCTTCAAGTAACAGTTGAAATATACATCTTTATCCGGCAGTTCGGAAATGTATGTGTAAATTAGAATTTTAATTATTTTTAAAATTCTGTTTTTCTCAGCGTAGAAATATCTAAATTGATTTTTCTGCTTCGCGCTGAGTAAATTAATTAGGAAATTTTATCACAAAAATTTGCCCACGATGAGATTTGAACTCATGACCTTCTTACTGTCGATAAGATGCGCTACCAACTGCGCCACGAGGGCCTGAGTTCATATCTACTTTAAACGTCTTGATCTCTTCAAGTAACAGTTGAAATATACATCTTTATCCGGCAGTTCGGAAATGTATGTGTAAATTAGAATTTTAATTATTTTTAAAATTCTGTTTTTCTCAGCGTAGAAATATCTAAATTGATTTTTCTGCTTCGCGCTGAGTAAATTAATTAGGAAATTTTATCACAAAAATTTGCCCACGATGAGATTTGAACTCATGACCTTCTTAATGTCGATAAGATGCGCTACCAAACTGCCGGATAAAGATGTATATTTCAACTGTTACTTGAAGAGATCAAGACGTTTAAAGTAGATATGAACTCAGGCCCTCGTGGCGCAGTTGGTAGCGCATCTTATCGACAGTAAGAAGGTCATGAGTTATATATATATATATATATATATATATATTAGGGTGGCGTAAATTTTTTTTTTTAATTCTTGTGATGTAATAGTTACAGATAGTTGTCTTTAGGGGTAAAATATTATCCATGCCAATTTTTGTTTCAATCACTTAATATGTTGTGTGTCCACCAGATCCATGAATTTCAGAAGAGAAGTTGAAGATTTCTACTCTAAAAAAAATTATATTGTTTCATTATTTGCCTGTATAAGTGTATATACTGTATATGATACTAATAGCAAAAATTATACTGAGACTGGTCACATAAACAATATTACTAACAGAACATTCATATTGAACAACCTATTTACAAATATACAGGGTGTAACAAAATAAGTAATAATAATAATAACTTTATTCAGTTCATTTTACATATCTAATGTTTGAACACGTCAGAATAGTATAAACAATATCACAGTATTAAAAGTAGTAAAGTCATGGTGACACAAGCTTGAATTTGTACGTGAAAAAATCTTGTAATGTGTAAAAAGCACAATTAATTAGAATTGTGTTAAGTTTTTTCTTAAAAATATTCACTGGTAACTTTTTTAAATCAAGTGGTAAGTGATTGTATATTTTTACTAGTTGTGTAGTTCCATTCTTCTGCACAACACTTTTGGAAGTCCGAGGTGGTAGAATCGAAACCTGCTTTGTTCCCCTAGTCCCATAACAGTGATGAAGTTCCTGCTCTTTAAATAATTCGTAATTTTTCTTAACAAATAGGGCACATTCTATCACGTATAGGCACGGTAGCGTGAGAATCTTTTTTTCTTTAAAAACTTCCCTGCAAGAATCAGTTCTTCCCATTTGAAAAATGTTTCTAATACATAACTTCTGGAGAATGAAAACCCTGGATACATCCGAAGATGCCCCCCAATAAACAATACCATAGCGCAGTCTGGACTCAACATACCCATAGTACGCAGAAAGACCCGCCTTCTCATTTACTGATGTTGTTATCACTCTTAAAGCGTAATTAAAAGACGATATCTTACCCGCCAGAACACGATATCTTACCCGCCAGGTACTCAATATGTCTCCTCCAGTCCAACCGCGAGTCCACCTGCAGCCCTAGAAATCTCACATCTTCCCCTGTTCTTATTTCATGATGTCGGTACTCCATAACTAAAGGATCCCCCTTGAAATATGTGAAATGTAATATATTTGTTTTTTCCATATTCAGCTTTAGGTGATTTTGTTGAAACCAATTCTCAAACAAACACAATGTTTCAGTTGTTTCTCTATTGATATCATTATTTTTACTTCGTATTACAACTGAGGTGTCATCAGCAAAAAGTGCAGTTGTATACGTCGTCACCAATGGTAAATCATTCACATAAATCAAAAAAAGAAGAGGACCCAACACCGATCCTTGTGGTACTCCCCTCTCCACAGACACCCATGCAGACTTCATGCCAGTGCCACGATCAATTACACACTGCTGCCTACCGCACAAGTAAGATCGAATTAATTCCAGAGCCGGTCCTCTAATACCTATTCGTTCTAATTTTTGGTACATTACGTCGTAATTCACACAATCAAAAGCCTTTTGTAGATCCAAAAATATGCCAACTGTGCACTGGTTATTGTTAATTCCTTCGATTATATCCGTTAGCACCTGATAAATTGCTCTTGAAGTAGATCTACCAGATATATACCCATTTTGCTGCGATGACAAGATGTTGCATTTGTTTAAGAAAACTGTAAGTCGCTTGAAGATAACTCTCTCTACAACTTTGGCAAAGTGCGACAAAATAGACAGCGGTCTATATATATAGCACGGCAAATTCAAGTGCACACCCCTTTAGTAATTGTACTGGTATTCCGTCGTCACCTACGCTATTAGTATCTTTCAATTCCATAATTATATTGCACAACTCCTCACTACTTGTTGGGAACATCATGAAAGTGTTGTGATTATACTCAATTCTGCTCATATCCGTTACAACATCCTTCGCCAAGTTATCACACATTCCTCTTAATTGGTCGTTAATAAATGTTAATCGTTTTTCAGCAGTGTTACCATTCGCTTGTATTTCATTCAGAAATGAGTTTTGTGATTTCACATCTGATGTTATTGTTCTAACCAGATGCCATGTTGCTTTAACTTTATTATGGGAAGTATTGATGAACTCTGCATTAGCTTGCTTTTTTGCATTTCGTATATCTCGATTTAATTCTCTACAATATGACCGATAACTATCCCGTGAAATTCGTCCATACACCATATCCTCATACATCTGACGTTTTATAGATGTTCTGTATTTGATTTCTTCCGTGATCCATTTCACCCGTCTTTCTTTCTCTGTCTCCGTTTTAACCCTGCATACTTCATCATACTTTGCCTTTATCATTTGAATGAACTCGTTGTAACACATGTCTATGTTTGTATTAGACAAAATCGGATTCCAGTTGTGTGTCTTTAGCCACTCCCTGAATATCGTTACATCTTCCTTGAATAGAATCTTCTTCTTTGTGATTTTATTATTTTTCGTATCTGTATGATTAAAAGCAATAGAAATCTCTTGAGCCAGATGATCTGCCAACGCAGTATATACCACCCTGCTATCATACCCATCCGCATTAGTAATGACATTGTCAATTGTAGATTTTGAGTTTCCGTATATTCTTGTAGGTTCGTGAATTGTAAGATGCAAATTAAATGTATTCAAAAAATCTCTCATTCTCTTAGAATGAGCTTCACTGTCTTTTTCAAAATGTATGTTAAAATCACCGGTTAAAATCAATCTATATTTCCGTCTTCCCTGTAGTAAAAATGTTAAGATTTCATCCATTTGTATAAAAAACTGTTCTATATCTGCCATTGGTGGTCTGTAAATGTTTATCACTATTGTATTGTAATCCAGCAGCTCAACACACGAACATTCAATAATTGATTCAATACTTTTTTGTTTTACATTACTTATTTCACTAAATTTAATATCATTTCTCACAAATATGCGTACCAACTGTTCTACAGAAGCACGACGCCATTAAATAGTTGCTTAATCTTATACTTTGTAAGTTGCAGCTCTTAATCCAATGTTCAGTTATTGCTAGTACATGTACATTATTCTTGTAGTTATTCAAAAATATTTCCAAATCATCTATTTTATTATTTATGCTTTGTATATTCTGGTGCATTATATTTATATTTAAGATTGAGTAATTTTTATTCACCAAATTCCGTTCTCTATCCACGTCTGTTTTGTGAGTAGGTATAACTTTTTTGTGTATAGTTTGTTCTTTTATGGAATCTATTACTTTTTCTTGATTTTTTAAATTCTCGAAAAAACTTTACGTTAATGTTTTCCGGCCATCGGTTCGGATCGAATATAGTTTGATCATCCACTGTGTGATTAAAGCCGATTTTAAAAGAGTTATAGTTCTCTCGAGTCTCGTAATCCTTTTTTTTTAATGTTTCTATAACAAAATCATCTCTACTGAATTTGCTAACCAGGAGGTGTCTCATCTCATCATTTGAGAAACTATCCTTAAATCTGTCTACAAATATCCATTTGCGTTTTTCTTTCAAAAAGGCCACGTTTTCTTTGCTTGTGCCGGTTATTGCTGTATATTTTCTATCTCTGTCAGTATGTGGTTGCCTCTCTTTTATTTTGATTTGTTGGGGTTTACTGTTTTTCGTATTTTGGTCCCTTTTTACTTCTAACTTTTGAGCGGAATTCATTTGATTTAATGATTCCTTTCCATGTTTATCTGCTCTCGGAGGTTCTTCATTGTTGCAGGGTTCTGTAATTTGATATTTTGCGAGATTATAGTCTTCGGCATCAGATGGCCGTTGTATGTTCGATGTTGAATTTTGTATGTTTACATTCTGTTTGTTTTGTACTTCCTTGACAATGACATCAAATAATGAACTTTTAATATGCGTTTGAATACTATTTTGTATAAATACCTTCAATTCTGTTATTTCTTTTGTAAGTAGATCTTTAAATATAGTTGCTTGCTCATGTTTGCATATATCCCTGTCAGCAGTAATTCCTTCTATGTTGTTATCGTGTACGGATTCGAGATAGTCAGAGTTGTTAAAATTCTCCGCAAGCGATTTTTCAAGCAGCTTCTCGTTTGTTATCGATAACCTTTGTTGTAATTCTCTAATATTACTTTCCTTTTCATTCTTTACTATGGTTAATTCATCTTTTAGCTGTTTTATTTCTTTCTCTTTTATGTCACATTTACAGGTTATTTGCAGAGAAACTAATTGCTGTTCCAAGATTTGGATTTGTTTCTCTCTCTCTCGAAACACTTACATTTTGATTTTAGTGTTTCGATTTCCTCCTTTAATTTTCTGTTATCGTCCTGTATTTTCTTAGTATTCTCTTCAATAGAGGTTATGTTGTCGCAGCATCTTATTTTACCACTTGCATCGACGTTTACTCCCGGAATTTTTAGAATACAACTTGGATGAAAACTATTAGAACATTTAACACACATAACATAGTTTTTAACTTCTTTAGTACACTTTTTACACGCAAATATTAACTGATTACTAGAATTTACATTAACCCATGTTGCAACAACTCTCAACATAATGTGAAGTGTAAAACATTTCAGGAGGTGATTCCTTAGCGAAAAAGAGATAGGGTCTTTCATATAAAAAAAACTTCAATGGAGCATCCCTTGTTAAGATACAGCCCCATAAAGGGGGTACATAAAATTTGTTTTACAATTTTTCTCACAAACACTAAAAATGTAATTTATTTCCAATGTAACTTTATGTCTGATTATTTGTTTACCATTTAAAAATCTATTTCCAATACCTTGTTTCATTCGAAACAAAAAATGTCTCTTGAATTTTTTGCCCAAAAGTAATCAGTTCGCAGAAAAAAATTATTTTACGAACAACTACAGAGATACATCGTCATAAATGCGAACTGGATTAGTATTGTTATTTTGTAGTTACTACCTGCATCAAAATACAGATGATTATAGATGAATAAACAAAACTAATTTATTAATAACAAAACATAAAACATGGAGAAATCATAGTAAATGTTCAATATGTCCACCTTCAGTCATTACACATGCGTCTAGACGTCCGCGCATTGAGCCACGTATTCGCTCAAATATTCCTGGATTCTCTCTAATTACCCTGCACGCATCGATGATGCGGTTTCTTAAGTCCTCTACATCGCCAACAGGAGTAGGATAAACCGAAGTCTGTAAATGGCCCCAAGTAGAGAAATCGAGAGGATTGAGATCCGGGGATCGAGCGGGCCAATTCTGTGGTCCTCCTCGACCTATCCAATGATTTGGATATGTTTGGGTAAAATGCTGACGTGCTGCTTGACTAAAATGAGCGGGAGCCCCATCATGCATAAAAAACATATCCCTTCTGACGCCCAAAGGAACTTCCTCCAGCAGTACTGGATGCACTTCTCTTAAAAATTGAGTGTATGCCTCACCATTTAATCGAGGAGGTAGAAAATGACGGCCAATTAAATAATCCCCAATAACTCCGAGCCACACGTTAAGAGAAAAGTGTTCTTGATGGTTAGCTTGTACAATAGCGTGAGGGTTTTCATCAGCCCATATGTGGTTATTATGAAAATTAATTATCTTGTCCCGAGAAAAAGTACATTCGTCTGTGAATTCGATCGTCTTCATAAAGTCAGGATTTCTTCTAATCATTTCCAGCATCCAATTGGAAAATTCAAGACGGTTCGGAAAATCTCGCTGTAACAGTGCCTGTACTCGTTGCAGATGGTAAGGGTATAAGAGTTGTTCCTTTAAAATTCGAAATACCGTCATATGATCAACATTTAACTCGAAAGCAATCTTTCTAGTACTGCTAGTAGGTTGTTCTTCAACCAAATTAAGTACTGCTTCTTCAAGATGTGTTGTTCTAACTTCTCTATGGCGACCACAATCCTGCGTTCTTTTGTCGAATGAACCATATTCTCGTAATCGTTGATGAAGTCGGGCAAATATTCTATGCGAAGGAAGCTGCCGTTGAGGATACATTTCAGCATATCTTCTAGAAGCTTCTAACCCATTCCCCTGCGACAGACCGTAAACGTAATGCATATCAGCCATTTCCTCATTTGTGTATGCCATTTTAATAACAAGTGAATTATTAAACTAACAAATTACGAACAAAACAACGACACACAATTAAGTATTAATTCAATTTCAAAATTTACAAACTGACAGCGTGATACCACTACTAGCGGCCTACTAAATAAATTAGTTTTACATTTTCGTTTTATGACGATGTATCTCTGTAGTTGTTCGTAAAATAATTTTTTGCTGCGAACTGATTACTTTTGGGCAAAAAATTCAAGAGACATTTTTTGTTTCGAATGAAACAACCTATTGGGAATAAATTTTTAATTGGTAAACAAATAATCAGACAAAAAGTTACATTGGAAATAAATTACATTTTTAGTGTTTGTGAGAAAAATTGTAAAACAAATTTG
Organism: Amphimallon solstitiale; assembly: GCA_963170755.1. NCBI lineage: Eukaryota > Metazoa > Arthropoda > Insecta > Coleoptera > Scarabaeidae > Amphimallon > Amphimallon solstitiale. The sequence goes on from OY720680.1 coordinate 12,643,759, forward strand.
ATGTACCCCCTTTATGGGTTTTTTTTATATGAAAGACCCTATCTCTTTTTCGCTAAGGAATCACCCCCTGAAATGTTTTACACTTATTTTGTTAAATGGTAAACAAATAATCAGACAAAAAGTTACATTGGAAATAAATTACATTTTTAGTGTTTGTGAGAAAAATTGTAAAACAAATTTTATGTACCCTCTTTATGGGGCTCTATCTTAACAAGGGATGCTTCATTGAAGTTTTTTTATATGAAAGACCCTATCTCTTTTTCGCTAAGGAATCACCCCCTGAAATGTTTTACACTTATTTTGTTACACCCTGTATAGGACACGTCTTTACCAATTGAAGCAATACAGCGAAATGTGCAGTATTCTATATTATTTGGCAGCTAAATTTGATTTACCGGGCTTATGACTATAGGATGTCATAGCATCCCTACAAATACTGGTGCAAAGATCGAATAATTCGTATAATTGAATCGACACTAAGACGATCACTTCACTGGTTTGTGTGTCGGTTAACACGGATGCTAGAGAACATTAATTTGGGCTATGGTAACAGATACAAGAGAATATCTTAGGGAACTGCGATCGCCAAGAATACTAAAAGTAATAAAAATTGCATCACAAAAGGTCATTTAAATGTTAGAACTCTCGAAACACCAAAAATTATCTTTGGCCCAAATGAGTATACGGAAATGATTTATTGTCAACACGTAAAGTTAACTGAGCCACCAGCTTTTCGAATACAGACGGAAATCTTCAAGACGAGATTCGGACCAAAAGAATGTTTGACATTACCAAATTTCCTTGCCACACACAAGCTGTGGAACGAAGCATTAAGTTTGTAACTAAGGCTTCTTCGTCGATAAGTGGACCCGATAGAGGAGATGGCTTTAGAAAAGCAAAACTAAAATTACAAATCCTAATGTCGACTTTTGAGACAAAGAAAGGAAAGAAAATCAAAACTATGAATAAATAATATTTGTTAAGGCAGTGAAAAAGTCATAGGTCCTAGTATAATTAGTTGGAAGATACGGCTGGAACGCGATAAGGACTCGATAAACAGTCATCTTCACGTGGTAAGCACTGGAACAGCTTTGTAGGGCTAACGCCTGCAAATAATGACTTTTTATGATTTGAAAGTACTGAATATGAAAGAAAGAGCGGAAAATGCAATAACTGGTGAGGATAAGACGTTTATGGTACTTGCGAGTGTAGTCGAACACCCCCATACTAGTACTACGAAAATATTAGTTAATTAGATGTAAGTCAAATTTGAGAATCCAGAATAATTAAAAAATATGAAACTCACCCGTAGCATATTCATACACATGGTTAGATGAAAGAAATTTTCATAATAGCTTACATTTTTGTCAATTGGCAACAGATAAATTATCCTGGCTTTCTCAATTTTTTGTTTTTTACCAACGAAGCCACCTTCTATTAAAGTGAATACGTTCATCGTCACATTTTCCGTTATTATAAAACAAAAAAAAAACACTTTATCACACCTGTAAACTTTTAAAATCCTTGGTCATTAGAACTGTGGGGAGGAATAGTGGGTAGTTACATAATTGGACCTTATTTCTTTGATCAAAAAGTTAATGGAGGAGAGTATATTCGCTATCTACGGACGGATTTTCAAAACTTTTTTGAAGACATCTTCAATATTTCAGTAAACATAACCATTATTTTATTTCGATGTTAACCAACAGTGTCAAAAATGAAATACTGCAATTGGACATTGTCGGAATTAAAAAATTGAAATGCGATGCTCTTCATTCTGTGAAAATATTACTTTTGGGATAGTTGGATTTAACATGTACTTTGTTTGACAGTTGACTAAAGAAGTCGGGCGCCATTCCTGCCTTCCATTACTTGAACGAATATTTTGTGCATAGAACAACAGCGCTCGTAGTCCTTTAATTTACCGCTAATTGCTCCTATAGCGATTATCTCAGAAATTACAAAAGATAGGTGTAGGAACAAAATGCCTCAATAAAATACTGGGTGTCCACCCTGTATAATTACCGAATACACATTGGACATAAAAGTATGTAATCTGCAAGGAGAATTACTCAGTTGCTGGAAGACTTGTCTAAAATTTTATCCCGTTAACATATTTTTACTTTAAGAATCAGAAAACGAAAATAAGGAGTTGACAAACAAATAAGAAATAAATCCCTCGTATTTCTATTTATATCTACACTTATTTCTTCTGTACTGAATATAAGCATGATAAGCACTGGAAATCGGAGAATATTTATGCTTTTGATGTGTATACATGCTCGGCTGCCGAAGAAATCGTTATTCTATTCTGCGGAACTTCTCTTTGTTAACACTCCACTTTTCGTGAGCCGTATTTGAACGCACGTATATCTTCGGTCCTTTTTATAATTCCGTACCGCCAAAATTCGCCCGTTCAGAGTTCGAGACCTTTCCCAATTGATAATACGTGTAAAATGCGGTTTTAGCGGAACCTTTCCTTTTATGAACATTACCTCAATAAACTCGTCACGAAAAAAGCATCTGGCTGGAATCAGTTATTTGATCCACTTGTCCAAAAGTGATACAACAGCTTGTCCCTGCCTCGACACAAGTTGTTTCACTTTTCAAATCAATACAGCGTTTTGAAATAATTTATGTAGATAGTTTTGATGTACATAAATAACTAGTATTATGTTTCCTAAAATACCATAAAAATATTGATATAACGTGTCTGTAATTGATTTATGTCGACGCCATTTGCATTTTAGCTACTTTTACGTTTTACAGTTTATACCATTGCGTGAATTTAAATTAGTTGTCAAATTTCACATTAAAATTCCATAAGCGCAGTTTAAAAGGTTTTTTTTGGCAGTAATTTTAAAAATTGTAGGTGTAAATTATAATCTTATCAATTTTAACTTAATATGAATTCAAAATTACATGTTATTATTGCTATTTCCACCTATTGACAATGTTATAATTAGATGTAAGCATCGTCGTAAAAATGACGTTTGTCGTGAAATTAAACATTTGTGCATGATACTGGCTGTGAACGCAATGAAGGAAGTCATTTCCTAGTTGTCGATGGGATAACACAAAAACTTCAAAATCGTAATGCTCACTTATATAAACAGTAGATATGCATTATATTTTAATGGAAACAAGAAACTTCTGACTTAGATGGATTAGGACATAACGTCCATTTTCTAAAATAATTACTCAGAATCAAAAGATCTTCGTATAAATTAACTTCAATTTAATTCAAATTTTTGCGTCGATAAGCAATTGCCATGTCATCAGCATAGATGAATTTTCTAGAAGTCGTATCGGGTAAATTAGAGAAGATAATACCGATCCTTGAGATAAACTATTATATAATATTTTAAATTTACTACTTTCTCCGTTGATAAAAACTGTAAATTTACCATTTGTAAACATATTTTCCATAAGTTTAATTAAATTACCATTAGGCAACACATTATATAATTTAAAAAATTATCCATCAAACCAAACTGTATCATAAGCAGCTGTTAAATCAATGAAACTAATTCCTGTTTTCAAATTCTTTTGAAAACCATTCTCTATATAATTTGTTAAAGCTAATACTTGATCACAGTAATTACGATTTTGTCTAAAACTAGCTTGCTCTATGGGAAAAATATTTTCAATAATTGGAAAAATTCTGTGCTATAATAATTTCTCTAACATCTTATAACATACTGATAATAATGAAAATTGGTCTATAACTAGAAGCAACATTTCCTGGCTTTCCTGGTTTCAAAACAGCTACAAATTTTGCTTCTTTAAATTCAGTACGAACAATACCATTATTTAAAATATTATTATAGAAACATAAAAGCCAATTCCGTCCTAAAGGACCTAGATGTTTAATAAATTCAGGATAAATTCCATCAAAACCAGCAGCCTTACGTATCTTTAATAATTTTATCACTATATCCAATTCTTCCAAAAAAAAAAAGGGTTTTGTAAGATCATCATTTTTGTACTAATAGATTTTCTTTTCTTACGCAATAATTTCTTCATATATTTGATTTCTACTTTACTTAACTTTATCATATTTGAGACGTCCACTAATCTTGAAGCTATGGTATTAGCTCTGATTTTTGATTTTACAATACTAGTTTGGGTTGCCGCCCCAAGTTTTCTTAGTAGATTCCAACTGCTACGACTAGAATGTGTGAAATTCATGTCTTCCAGAAGACGCGACCATTTGTTCTTTCTTTCTTGATTTAATAAAGTTAATAATTCATCAGCAATTTCTGGACTAGGATTTTCATTGAAATTTATATATAATTCATTTGTTCTTTCAGACCAGCATGGAATATATTCCTTACGAAGACCTCTAAGCTGCCCCTTTAATGACACCCAAAAACCTAAAATAATTTTTAGGTAAAGGTGGTATCTATCGAAGATTCGTATCAACTTATTCCAGTCAGCATTTTGAAAGTTCCACCGAGGTTTTTCCCTAGATTTAACTAATGTAATTTGTACTCCAACATTAATTGAAACTGGACGATGTTGACTTCGCGGAAAGTCGTTTAAAACTGACAGTATTGTAGGCAATAAATTATTTTTATCATCAGATGTGAGAAAACAAAGATCGGGATTAGAATTTTTTTTCATCTAGCCGAATGAAAACTCTTGTTATCTTTTGTTTGCATCAAAAACCAGATGTAGGTTATTGGCCTCACACCAAGTCATTAAGGCAATTCCATTCATATCGCTATCAGTATATCCCCACATTCCTTCATGATAATTGAAATCTCCAACAAGAACAGCAGGATGTTAGTAATTAACTTTAAGATTTGTTGGTCATCGAATATTTGGTAGTTTATATATATTTATCATAAATATTTCGGCTACTTTAATAGTAATAATATAAGTGTCACTTATAGTAATTCTTTCAATTATCTGGATATTTGATATGTCTGATTTTTGATAAGTTGCCAATCCATAGACAGGACTAAGGATGTAGTCAACCAAAGTAAAACCAAAAATTTCTCTTCTTGAAACCAGTTGATCCACTGATGTTACATGAATTTCCTGAAGTACAATAACATCAAATACCATTTCCTTCGCCAATCTCGCTAAGTAGTTACATTTGTCTTTGTATGTACCTTCGATATTAAGTTGACAAATCTTAACAACTGGACCAATATTCCCAAAAGAAACACAATATGAATTCAAACTTGAAAAATTATACCTGCCATATGACCATGAGGATCTTGGGGATCATGTACCGGGTGGCCAACTAAGAATGGCCGCCGGCTATATCTCAGAAACCAGTAGTCATATCGCTCCCGGGTAAAAAAATTTCAAGTAAAAGTGGCCAAGAGAAAATGCTGGAAATTATTTTGGAGTTTGTAAAATGTCCGCAAGGGGGCGTAACAGTCAGGATCAATGTTAAAATTTAGAATTTCTTCATATTTTTACTAATTAAGGGGTATTGAAAATTTTTAAATTTTATTCCCTGCACATTCTTTAACACTTTTAGTCTTGCACATTTTTTACTATCTAGTGAAATAAAGTAGTGGGGGCAGTTCAAATGTTTTTTTAAATAAACTAGGATTACTCCCGCTTGGCCTTACCGATTTGAATAAGTTTGGTCTCATTTAAAAGAGCCTTATTTGCTCTACAAACTGAACTTGTGTTTTTGTATCTTGGACTTTTGCTGTCACCGGTAGATGGCGTTAACTAAAATGTAAGCAAATATTAGGCTTTTTTTCAAAAAAGTTAAATACAATGATATGTTTCTTTTTACATAAGCGAATAAAGAATTAAATCTTCTACATTTAGGTAAAAAAAACAAATTCGTATGTTTTTTAGAACAGGAGATATTGACAAAAATAGATCAAAATTCATAAATTCTCCTCTTTTACTGGCCTTTTTTTTATGAAGCTAACCATTATTATCTGATATATTATTATTATCAAGAAAAAAAATTTTTGAAAGACCCTGTTTAATAAAGCAAGATTATTTTTAATACTTATTTTAATCCAAAAGATATAACCATTGACAATAAAAAAGTAAGCTATGAAAAAATAAAACAATAACTCTGTGTTAAAACGACGAGTTTTGAAAATAATAAATATTATTGTCAGTTTTTGATTGATTCCGTTTACGTTTTTGTGTTTGGGAGAACTTCTTTTTTACTGAGATGCGGTGAGCGAATGAAGAGGCATTTGATATGATTGGTGTTTATTTCGAGTGCATTCGAAATTCTACAATTGCTTCCAGAGTGTATGCTACGCAGTTCCCTGGAAGACATTATGCGAGCAGTGTTTTTCGTAGGTTAGCGGAAAGGCTTAGGACCACCGGAAATATTAATCTTCCGTTGTATAGAATTCAACCTACTGGCGGAACCGAAGAAGATGCTATAAAAGTATTAGAATATATTGTATTTAATCCACATGTAGTGAACGAAACCACAAGTAGAGAGTTGGGCATTTGTAGAACTACGGTCCAAAATATATTGAAAGATTTAAGTTAAAAATAAAATAAACTTTATTTCGAAATTTTTTTTGTAAGGCCTTTGTTAGATTTGCTATATCTCCTACAGTTTGTTTTAATATTTTTAAGCATTAAGCATAACAGTTGTTTTTAACGTTCCGTACTCGGTTCCCTTAAGTTTAACTCATACATCCATCTGCCTATTTATTGTCTGTTTACCGGTCACAGCCATTTTTATCCGATACCGTTTATATAGACCACAGTAATACTTTATAATAGTAAGTTACCTAAACAGTGTCCAACAAGTTTGGATAAATTTGATCTCGCAGTTTCGTTCACGTTTGCCATATTATTTTCAGGATGATCCTTATTACATCGTTCTTCATCAAGCTTTAACGGCTGAAGATTTCGATCGCTGGATTGACTACTGTCAATGGCTATTAAATATGGTAGCGGAAACCCCCGAAATTCTTTCTCGCGTGCTATGGACGGATGAGGCAACATTTAGTAGCAATGGTGGTGTGAACTTGCACAATATGAACTATTGGTCCAGGAAAAACCCGCGTTGGATGCAGGAAGTTTAGCATCAAGGCCGCTGGTCGGTAAACGTGTGGTGCGGTATTCTAGGAGGTAAAATTGTTGGACCCGTTTTCTTTAACCGACATTTTACTGGAGACGTTTATTTAAATTTTTTTATGAATGAGCTACTCCTTCTAACAGAAGATGTCCCTCTGGACATTCGTCGTGATAAGGTTTTTCAGCACGATGGGTGCCCGGTGCATTTTGTGGTAAGCGTCCGGGATTTCTCAGATCAGACATTTCCTGGCAAGTGGATTGGACGGGGTAGTATATTTCCCTGGCCCGCCAGGTCACCAGACCTCAACATCCTAGATTTTTATATTTGAGGGAGAATTAAGGACATTGTTTTTGAAAACCGGCCTACAACAAGACAAAATATGCTGGAGAAAATTATAGCAGCAGTACGAAACATATCGGAGGCGGAAATTGAAACTTCTGTTTTATCCACGCGGCAAAAGTTGCAGGCTTGCATTAACAATGATGGGCGGCATTTTGAACAATTAGGCCGTCATTAAAAATTTTGCAAACCAATCTTTACAGTAATGTAATTGTAGTTATTTTAGTGTTTAATATTAGCTTTATTCTGATAGTGTTAGTATTTATTGTTAGTATAGTAAATCATAGTATAAGAAAATTTTAAATACATGTTTTTCGAACGTTTCCATAAAATTAAATTTATGTAATTTTGGTTTCTTAAACAGGAACTAACGAAATGTTAGGTATAAATTTTTTTTATTTAATATATTTTTATATATTTTGCATCGGTGTTACAGGAATGCCTTTCAAATTTCTTCCGCTTTTGTGACATTTTATTATTTGGTCTGCGTGTTAGAATTTTACTGAATTTATTATATATACGAGGGCGTATTTTTATGTTACGTATATAATAAAAAGAAGACAATTAAAACAAAAGAATTCATGCATTATCATCTATTTTTGCCAATATCTCCTGTTGTAAAAGACATACAAATTTGGTTTTTTTTACCAAAATGTAGAGGTTTTAATTCTTTATTAACTTATGTAAAAAGAAACATATCATTGTATTTAATTTTTTTGAAAAAAGGCCTAATATTTGCTTACATTTCAGTTAACGCCATCTACCGGTGACGGCAAAAGTTAGAGATACAAAAACACAAGTTCAGCTTATAGAGCAAATAAGGCTCTTTTAAATGAGACCAAACTTATTCAAATCGGTTAGGCCAAACGGGAGTAATCCTAGTTTATACAAAAAAACATTTGAAGTGCCCCACCACTTTATTTCACTAGCTAGTGAAAAATGTGCAGGACTAAAAGTATTAAAGAATGTGTAGGGAATAAAATTTAAAAATTTTCAATACCCCTTAATTAGTAAAAACATGAAGAAATTCTAAATTTTAACATTGATCCTGACTGTTACTCCCCTAATTTCCAGCATTTTCTCTTGGGCACTTTTACTTGAATTTTTTTTACCCGGAAGCAATATGACTACTGGTTTCTGAGATATAGCCGGCGGCCATTCTTAGTTGGCCACCCGGTACGGTCTTCCAAGTAATAGTTATTATGGACAACATTATATTATCCGTTTTGGACCATCGTAAAGATGGTTATCATCGACCAAAATCAAAGAAAATTAAAGAAATATATATAACAAACGTCAAAAGTTAATTATGACAGAATTTTTGATAAACATGATGAAGACTTTCCCAATTTTTGTGCAAGGCGTCGATGAAAGGTACTCGGACACTCAGCAATACTCTACCTCAGTGTATCACTCTTCTGGTGTATGTTGGCTTAATTGTCGTCCACTGCTTTATCTCCCAATTTATACAAATTATTAAAATTATTTATTACACGATAAGTGGTTGACTTGCTCAGCAAAAAATAACGTAATTTTCTCAGCATACTCTAATTTTCTTTAATGATTTTATCACGTTATTGCGGAGTTAAATTCTCTATAATAAATTGCTATCAACCGCTCTCTACAATTATGAAATTCCAACTGACAAATGTCATCCAAACCAAATGGTAGCCAAACAATATCAGCCTGGGACATAAAACGCACTCGGTATAGGTATAAATAATGTTTATTTAATATTTTATTTGTAACACAGTGGTTGTAAATGACAAAGCTGGTCTTAACTGCAGTCACACTTTTAGTATAATATAATGATATAATAAAGTAACACATGTAACAGCTTCTTTCTTAGACTAGGTTACAGTCATTTTCTTTTGCTTTTCCGCTTTTGTCAATTGTGTTTCACTATTTGTCAAATTACTTTCTCTTTATATTAGTTGGTTTTCTTGTTTATATGTAGGTATGTATACTTCTACCATTTCTTAAAATATATAGCAATTTATACATTAAAGGGAGAAATTTATTTTGCATTGAGATACAAACACAGTGGAACATGTTTGTAATATAAATATAACTTAATTCAAAGTATCATTTCTTTGTAAACAGTTGCGTAAATATATGCCTCCATGTGTTGAACATAATTGTAACAATTTTGTGGACTTATATGCTCAGATGCATTGTGGTACTGTCTCATATAATTCATTTTTACTAGTTGGCCGTGTTCTTTTTATTATGTGCTTCCACTGGTGGAATAACTCTTCTGTGGGATTTAGAAAAGGCTATAAGTACGAAGAAACACTGGAAAATCACCATGACCTCTAACTAGGGCCAAGACTTCCTCACTTCTATGGAATCTTATATTCTCCAGAATAATATGAGTGCCTTCTGCAACGTCATTATGTTAATGTTGAATTAACGATGTGAGAAATTCACAAAAGTGCAGTTCATAAAAAGACACATTGCTACCTTCTTGTACTAAAATATAAAATATGGACTAAATTGCCATATACTGACTCTGAACCAAAAATTACAAGGGAGGCAGAAGCATGACGCCACCACGGTAACTAACCTTCTAATTAAAAAAAAACAGTCTAAATTAGAAATTTAATGAGACGCTTGTCTATTAATTACTCGCCAGCTTATATCACACCTAAGGTCTTACCTTTCATTCTTCCCAAGGTTGCTGTAGAATATGATTGTCAGTACTGACGCTAACAAGTCGGGTAGCATGGGTTCGATCACTTTACAAGTCGAAGGTCTTATTGTTTTAAGGCGCCAGTCCCCGATTGAAATATACTGGCCAGCAACTGATAAATAAACTCGGGACAAGTCTATTATTGAAACCCCAGGTTGAAATGATTGATAAAACCAATACACACACACGATCAAATTGGATAACAGGATTTATTCAGGCTACTAATTTCCCACAAGTAATGTAATATACACATTCGCAGTCAACAAGTATAAATAAAAACTCAGTAGATAATCGAAATACCTGTTTTTTCCACGCACATAAGCCTCGAGTCACAACTCACAACAGATCCTCAACACATGTTCCGGAAAGTTGTCCTTAAGTATCTGCTACTGCCATCACGGACAGAAATAAATACAGAGGGGCTTCGACCTTAGGTTAAAGTCGGTTCATCATGATTTGTCTTCATAAAAGGACAAATAAGTTCTCCAAATTCAAAAACGGCCGCAATTAACGATAATTCCTTTTACAAAATGGCCGTAAGTAAATCGCAGACTACAAGGATAAATAAAAAACACAACGATATTAGGATTACGAAAAGCAACTAACAAGGTCACTTACGATAGTAATTGCCATTTCCAGTCACTCACAAGAATCCTCCAAGAGTTTAAAATCAAATACGACAACCAAATTCATCCCTTGGCAAGAAATATTTCATTCCACGCTTAGGTGGCAATGTAACATCAATTAATTAACTTAACTTGCACAAATATAACTGAAATGCAATGGTATGCTCTGCGATTGCGAATAGATGTTGATTAGACGAGATCAAATTCGGAAAGAGAAAGAATTATTAATTGATCTGCAATAAATCGACATTGAAAACTACCAAGACGCCCTCTGAGCGGAACCGGAGAAAATTACAATAACAAGTTATTAAAACAAATATTTGGCTCACAAACGGTAATCTCAAAGCGGAACAAATAATTTACACATTATAACCAATTACAAACCCCTAAACAAATGCTTAAACATTCCAAACGACAAGCCAAAATAATTTACATGTTAATTAACAAATAAATAAAAGCACGCACCATCTCTAGCTGACATCCAGCGTTACTACGGCGGCAAATGGTCGGTCTCGTACAAGTACGATCGACAAAATCTGCACTGGCTCAATTAGCCACTAGAGGGCAGTAAAAGGAACGATCCATAATAAGATCAATGATTATTTACTTGTCATGGAGAAAGAAATCAAACAAAAGTATGCTATCAAGGGCAAATAATTATATAAAATGCAAAATTAATATTCTCAAATTAAAGAATTAAAATAAAACAGTGTGAGACCCTACGGAACAAAACTAGAAGTTTCCAAATACCAATACCCAAAGGTATAATAGTACAAAAGGTTAGTTAAATTATAACAACATCTTGAATTTGAAACAAATAACAAGGAATTTACGTTCATTACAGCAGCAATAGATAATTGCGCCATCTTAACTGTGCTTTTATTTTTGATGTTCTGGTTTTTTTTACAAATCTTTCGAAAATATATTTGTATTTGGTATTCGTCAATGAAGAACATGTTTTCTCTTTCCAATATCATTCTGTTATATTGCCCAGCGTAATCAAAGCGAGTTTGAACAATTTCCGCTGTATTTCTTCTTTTAGGAACGAATTACACCTTTTTAACAGAATAATGAAAGTTGCCCTATTAATCCTACATAGTGATATTTTTTGATGAAGTGGCCATTGATTTAATCACTTTTCTCGCAACTGCGGAGGGTTAAAGACCAACCCAGTCACAAATCTGTTCTTTTTAAGCATTTAATAATTTTTTGCCGATATCCTACACTTATTTTTCCAGTATTATGTTCTCCCAGATACAGTTAGAAAAATTTATGCAACATACATTTTTCTACTTTTATCCGGTAAAACGAAATGAAATTTTGAATTAAATTATGTTTAGGTTACATAGATGTTACACTGTGATTTTATCTAAATACAAAATAAATTTTTCACTTTAATCTGTTGAGTCTTCCTGTTTTGAAAGACTTGTATCGTTATTTTTTCACTTGAATCTTCTTGGTTTAGAAGCAGGAAGAATAACTTCGTACTTAATTACGTTATACGTGGTTATTCACAAATTAATAAACACTACACTGTTATATACAACTTTATTTACAATTAAGTAAAATAACAATGCGAACAAATGTCGGTTTCTTGCATTGGGCAAGTTGAACCGTACATGATAGCTAACTGCTAACAGGTTGAGTTTTGTTGGTAAACTGATTTCAATTTTCTGTTACATACAAATTCAGTATTTAGAGTGGAGTGGTAGATTTTCAAAACCGTACCGAACATTAATGGGTTGTAAGTTTCATTAAAGGTTCTCGGAAGGAGCAAATAGCAATGCAATTATCTAATATAAATATATGAGCCCTGCTGTGGCGTTTACGGGTTTCTTCAATTACAGAATATCTATAATTCTGAAATCCGGCTAATGCTTATGAATTTTTAAGTACTACAACGTCATGATGTTAATAAAAGCAAGAAAATAAATGGTAATTTAGACAAAGCATTTACAGATTTTCTAGAACGGACAATAGAAAAGTTTCTAAGAAAGAGATTTCATTTGGAGGCTGATTGTGTCCCTCTTGGTCTTTCCAAATTTAATTTTAAATATACAGTATTTTACGATTATGAAGTAATAAAATGACTATAAGCACTTATACAGAGAAATATACATGTTCTAATTAATTGTACCTTTGTAAAATAAAGCAAATTGAGATTAAAACTAAACATATATACGTTTTATATAGAACATAGAATATTATTTCATAAAAACGAATAAATGAAAAATAATAATGATTAATGTCCTTATCAAATGTGTAAATTGCTAAAATTTTTTATAAAATGTAAGTGGTATAGCTATATATAAACAAGAAAAGCAATTGATACAAAGAGAAAGTAATTTAACGAAAAGGGAATTCCATTTGACAAATTCAGCTGACGTTTAAAAGCACGGAAAGGCATTTGGCAATTAATGAAACGCAATTGACAAAAGCGGAAAAGCAAAAGAAAATAACTTTAATTGTAGGCGATTTTAAGTTTCAAGTTCGCAATAGTAATTGTTATGTTTTCTGTTTCAAGAGAGTAAATTTCAACTGTATTTGAATCCATCATAACATTTGCTTTAAGATCTATCTTCTCCAATGCTTCTTACCCTATTCCACGCTCTAAGTAAAGATTAGTTATTCTAACGTTTTATGTTTATACTTTGCATTAATAAGTACCATCATGTTATACATTCCTTATTCCTACTTTTTTGTTTAAAATATACATATTTATGATTAGTGCAAAGAAATATGCATTTAAATAAAAATATTATGGACATATTTTATGTCTCTGTATGTTTTGCCTACGTCAAATTCTTTCCTTCATCTAGATTTGTATTAAAATTACTAGACAAATTCCATATGGAATACACGCTCTGTAGGCATATCAAAAACGTTCTGCATTTCTTCATACATTAATATATGAACAACTCCATGTATTTCACATTTAATTTAGGAAATATTTCACATGTAAAATAACAAACAGACTTCTCGATTAATATTTTTGGGATGTGTTATGTTTCATGTCTCCCTTTACATTTGGGCCTGTTAAAGTTAACTAAACGTCATAAAAATCGAAATATTAAACAACAAACTCCCTGTCATAACACAATTTCGTTTAACTTGACAATATTAAGTAAATAGACTTTGTCATTTACATTAATCGGTGGTAATCGGAAACAGCAGCATTATCCAATACATTTCTGGATGTGCTGTTTTGAAATTAAGCGAGCGAGGGAGTTCAGTATTAGCGTACTAATTTGGAAATACAATCCGTTTATCGGTTAATTCAGGGCTATTGCTTTTTACAGACGCTGATCAAAACCTTGTTAGTCCCAAGTTGTAAAATTAAACAGAGGAAATTTTAAATTATAAGACGATATATTTCATATCATCATCTTAAATGTAAAAGAAAATAGAGAAATGTGGCAAATAAAATAAATATTACACATGTTCTATATTTATAAAAACAAATCTAACTTTGTTTGTCCCTTATGCGTTCCTATACCATTCATGCGATTGCGATGAAGCTTTCGTGAGTTAGTACACACGCCCGCAAAGGATTTTGAATTAATACATGAATTCTACTGTAGGTGGCGTGCGAGTCGTTTCAACAAATGAGTGTATTTCACATAGTTTAGCGGAAGATCTTGTATTTTCGCCCTGTGATTGGGCAAGTTGACAGAGTAAAATCCTAATTGCCGATCGACATTAAATGAAAGATGTCAAACGCGTTTTCTTTGCTTTTTCCAAGTGAATATACAGGGTGTCCAGAAACTCTCCTGACAAACGAAGACCGGAGATTCCTCAGATAATTTTAAGACAATTTAACCCAAGTCACCTTAGTCCGAAAATGCTTCCTAAGGTCATAGGCGTCCGTTTTGGGTAGGTAAACGGTTATTTTAACGCATAACTTTTTTGTCTTTAACTTTGAAGCATTTGTGATACTAGATTATTAAATTTTCAGGTATTCTAGTAGTAAAAGGTACTCTTACTTTAAGTCGGTAGGATACACCGTTTTCTAGAAAAATCGATTTGAAAATTTTTCGTTTTTTCGTCATTAAAATTCAATTTATTATTTTTTGCACTAGTTCGCTCTGAACTGCCAACAGAAAGAAAACCTACGTTTTCAATTGTCAAATTGTTGTCAGTTCGCGAACTTGAAATGACGAAAGATGAAATGACGAAAAAACGAAAAATTTTCAAATCGATTTTTCTAGAAAACGGTGTATCGTACCGACTTAAAGTAAGAGTACCTTTTAGTACTAGAATACCTGAAAATTTAAAAATCTAGTGTCACAAATGCTTAAAAGTTAAAGACAAAAAAGTTATGTGTTAAAATAACCGTTTACCTACCCAAAACGGACGCCTATGACCGGTACTAGAAATTCGCAATTGATGGAATCGATTCATCTCTGGAGGATAAATAAGCATACCAGTTTTTGTTTTTCTAAATAGAAGCGTTCGGGAGATATTAAAAAAAAACTAATTACAAGGCGCCATCTTCAAAGAGCTCTAGCTCCCTTAGGAAGCATTTTCGGACTAGGGTGAATTGGGTTAAATTGTCTTAAAATTATCTGAGAAATCTCCGGTCTTCGTTTGTCAGGAGAGTTTCTGGACACCCTGTATAATAGTCATCTCAAAGCATTACTTACGCTGTAAAATCAGTTATGCCACAAACAACAAGCGACATCTCGATCTACACCTCAAGCATGAAAGAAAATGTTGCATGAGCTTCAGAAGCAGACGATCAATGGGAAGCAAGGCTGAAAACCGCCGTGTATGCGATGCTCAAGCCTGTCCGACTGGATACCAAACAAATTCTTTGAGTGGCATTGTAACACATTCTAATATAATAAAACTATTAGAGATTATTATTTGTCGGAATAATTAATTGAAGAAAATTTCGACTAAACATTAGTCTCATAATTGATTACTAGCAGGATTCGATACCAACTCAGTAATTAAAGAAGCTACAGGAATATTCTCCAACAATACTTAAATTACTTAAAACTTAATTAGTACACTACAGGTTTTAAGAATTAAGGACAATAATGGACATTGGCTAAAATCATATATAACAGATAGACTACAAAAATAAAATATAATGGCTGTACATCAGATGCAGTAAAAATTAACTTTGGTGTTCCTCAAGGAACGGTACTGGGTCCACTACTATTTAATATGTACATATATGACTTAGTTATGAATGTTAAACATTGCAATTTGTTATATGTAAACAAGAATATGTAAATTTAAAGCAATTGCTAATAAACGAATATTATTATTATTATTAATAACAATAATAATTATTGATACATATTTATTTCACTTCCAAGAGATAAAAAGCAGATACAAGTACAGGAAAAATTTAATAAGAATATATTACTAGAAAAAGTATCTAAAGCATCAATCATCGAAAAATTAACAATCGTACATAAATATATTCTGCTACCTTCTTGTGTTTAAAACATCAAATGGCAAAAGGCCCTAAACAGACTCGGTAACAAAATTCCAAGAAGGTAGGAGGTAAGACACCACCACGGTAACTAACCTTCTATTTGAAACAGGAAGACGCTTGTCTATTAAATAATCACCAACTTATAAAACACTCAGGCCTTACCTTCTTACTTCCCAAGGGTCGATGTTAAATATGGGAGTCAGCACCGCCTCCAGCTACAGTCAGAGAAGGGCGAGTTCGAACACAGTACTAAGTCGAAGGTTACGTTGTCAGGGCGCCTATCCGTTAAAATATGCTGAGCCCAACAGAAATACAGACCCCGGACAAGATCCAATATAAGATTCCCCAGGTGATAAGAAAAATAAGACCAACACACAGTCATTCAACTTAACAACAGGTTTATTAAAATTTAAGTACCCAAAATAGTTCAAGACCCAAGTATACAGAGCAAAACAGCTATTGCTAACTAATCACATAAGACACACGTCGTACGTAGCTCGTTAAAAATTGAGTTCAATAAAAGATTTAAAAGGAAACAAAAAAAAACATTGAAATTTGAATTATATTAGCGCAACCCAGTTGCAAGTATTTTTATTTCTGAAGGAATGAATAACAGTCTAAAATGGTCACCCCAGGTGATCCACAATTTCAAATTACCAATGACATATAATTACAAAATTAAAGAGTTTTAAAAAAAAAGGACACACATGAGACAACCTTAAAGTTAAATTAATTACCTGACAATATTCTTACATAAGCATATCAATATAGGGCAACTTGCCGAAAAGTCTCTCCAAAGTCGAACAGTTTGATCGTAAATTGCAACACGTTAACACTCCAAAATGAATCACTCTGTATAACAGAGGCAACCGACAACCTATTCGACAGTCGAGTGCAGACTCTAAGTTATATGGTATCTAATACTAAAAATATTAGCGCTAGTTAACTATGCTTTACATAAGGAAACGTGATTAAAATTAAATTCAATAATTTCTTACGAGATTGTACAATAATAAATTCAAATGGTTGACTAATTGCACTAAATAACAAGCTATAAATTTACACAATACAGATGCGAGGCTGCAACGCCAATACACATCCAAAATTTGTCCAAAATTCGAAATCCCAAAAAAAAAAAAGGCTACGTAACGTCTCCAAAATTGTCAAAGTAACCCCCAACCGGAGTCACTGTTGTTATTAAAACTACGTTAATTTAATAAATTCAAATTATAAGGCACTCAGGCCAATATGCAATTAAATACTGAAATTACGATGACTTGAGCGATTAGTTAAGCCGAAAAAGTTGCAATTAACAGTCCGATAGTACTCGGAATTGACTTGATATTACCAAAACTGATTGGCATTTAACAGATAATCATACACAGTCACAGTACCTTAAAAATTCCACATCCACAGCGACAATACACGATACCTTCTACAATTCACACTCGCTGCAAAGGAATCCGCTCCAAATACCCTCGGTTAACGACATCTTCGGGAAAAACGGTGTAGAAAGGCTACAGCATTTCAACAATCTGCACCTTATAATATGTCTTCACCGCAGGATACACAGTCTATCCCCTTGGAACTATAAATTATATCAGGCACGTGGTTCCAAAACTTTTACCCAACGAGAAGTGCTCTAATGAAATTTTTGCCATACACTAGCAGAGCAGTTTAAACAATTCCTAAGCCACGACAACAATATCCTCAGCAAGATTATAACCATATCGCCAAAATCACATTAATGCTTTAGAAACATCATAAAATCCGCCTTGTACTAGCGATTACACACGATATAATTCTATAATCCAACATTTCTCAAGTAGTGTCTAAGGAAATTGCATCTGCTCTTGTGATAGTTTTTAAATGCTTCTTCTACGATAGTTAACGTTCAAAAGAGGAAGGTTCTAATTTGTCAAACACCGACCTTAAGCGTAACACGAACATTTGAACTAATGACAGAGCGACCTAACCTGATATTTTAACATACGACAGAAATGTACATTCAAATGACAATACAAAAGTGGAAAATAATTATCATTAAAATGTCACATAACTCTAAGCCCAAAAAGAAACTCCAAAACTAAATTAGAAAATAATTAAAAATACCCAATCTATTAAATAAAACATTGTGCGCCATCTACCCGTCAACACATATACATTACACACATGAGGTAATGCAAAACGCACAGCGGTAGGACTCTTATGGAATTCTCTCCACTAGATGGCAGAAGGAGTCCGGAAGATGATCTATTTAACCAAGATAATTTAAGTATCCAAACCATAAAACTAAAATATTCAATTAAGAGATAAAATACAGCAAAATAATTGTAACAATTCTTACAAAATTCGCATATGAAACACAAATTGGTTTAGTGCCTATCTATAGTTTTATTTTTTTAATAATTCCATAATGTACTTTAAAATTAGAATGCTTTAAACAACAGTAACTATTTCGGAAATATTACATTTATAATTTACAAGGACAATTTTAAATACCCACAATATAGGTAATTTAAAAATTAAGCAACCTTTTATTGTGTCATAGAGTTATAATAATGTTTTAGTTATTCCTTAATAATGATAAATTCTCTAGTTTAACGCTTTATGTCTACTTTTATATTGATCTTACGATATGTAATTCTAAAGATCACTAAAATTAGGTAGTGTAATAATATATTTACTAATTGAGGCCATAATGACACTTTTGTCGTTACTTTATAGGAAAACCATATCTCAGAAACAGTTAGAACGAAATGTTAATATTGTTGACAGTACCAGTTTCGACATTTTATGTCTCTTTTTATTAACGAAAATGTATTCGCATTTCTCTCCGGCAATCGTGGGTTTAATCTGATTAAATTAGACAAGCCATAAAGCTTATGTACGGTACATATATCTTTTTATCGTTCTAATTACAACATTATAGCCTTTTTTCGAGAATTCTTCTTCTCATTTATTCAGTTTAAGGAGTATTAATTCTTAGCATTACGTATGAAGTGTACTATTTTTTTTCTAAGCTGGAAATAAGCAACAGCTAATTCTAACTTACATGCACACTTTGCAATTCTTTATTAATTTAAAAAGCACTCTTCCTATCTTTTATTTAGAACAGAAAAACGACTTCCGAAAATAGCTTTTCACGGGTATCTTGGTATTTGTTTTGCTTTTACTGTCGAGTAATTTATAGTCATTTATATGTCATATTGGATATGAGTATTTTTTCGATATGCACAACAAAAAGGTTGATTTTGATGTCCCGGTGGTGCACAGGGACATCAAAATCACACATTGGAAATGTGTGATTATGATATATTCTGCACACTTTTCACTTTAGTCTCAAACGATATGGTTGTGCAATCGTATTGATTGTAGCACAATTCATCAATTGAGGCGTCCGGATTCAAAAGCGGCTAAATCACTGGTATAAAAGGAGGTTTTTTTCGGCCACTTTTTGTCATTGCCATTGTCCATCACCAATAGGTAAACACCAAATGCGGCAAAATCAAATTTTATTGAAGGTTGAAGTTACGAATCAATTTCAAAACAAGCTAAAAATTTGACAGGTTGCTTTCATAACCGACTAAATGTATTACGTTACAAAATCGGCTAAATTCATTGTGACAATTATATGCGCGAAGTCACTGTAGTTTCAAAGCCGACCTAAAGGTAAACGAATTTTGAAGTATTGTGTGTTAGATCCGTTGTGATTTTTGCTTTTCATATTGTAAACAAAAGATGTCTAAGCCAGTTGAAACTACACCTGACACATCCAGGAGACCCAGACAATCTAAAACTTGGAAAAAAAGCAATTGCAGCACAAAAAAAAGTCCTCTATTTTAAAAGCTTTCTGAAAAACCATAAATTGGCTCAGATATGTAGTTGTGGCATTTTCAGAATATTCAACATGTCAGCTTAAAAAGTCGTTCAGTGTAATAACTTAAAAATGCTCGATATTCAAGCAATTTATATTTGATTTCATGTCTACAAAAGCAAGTTAACTAAGATGTCTTTCTTGTAAAATATTGCTCAATTAAACAGATCAAAAAGAGATGAAATTCCATACTACTATGCAAGCAAGCTTTAGAATGAGTACGCAAGTGCCTAAATGCCTTAATGTGTCTATAAAGTTCATGAACTAGTTGTCTTTGGGCTTGTAATATAGAATTCATATTTGTGTTTTTATTCCTTGTACAGGCCTTCAATTCATGTATATAATAACATATACCTCGGCCTTGCCCTCACAAAATCGTTACAGCATCTCTTCTTTACTTAGCCAACGCATTTTGCAATGAAATATAAGATCTTCATAATTGAATTGAACATTTTCCAGAAATTCATGGAACTGACTGTAGTTTATACAAGAAATTACTGTGTTTATTACATGCGTAATTTTGATTAGAATACAACTCTAACTTCTCGGTCTTTGGGTAAAAGAATGACATAACGCCTAAACATGTCTTAACCTGCATTTTTTCGTAACCAAAAACTAAAGCCGATACTAGCTTTTCGATTAATTTGTGCAATTTAATTTTATCAATTACTGACTAAAGATTTGAAGCACCACGTACAGTGAAGAGCCCTTAAAGGCCGAAACACGTGTCGGTGCGTTCGCTGTTGGTTATGACTCCTAGGTGTATGCTGTGTATCCCAATTCGTACATATGTGCATATACGTTTACGTATAAATGTATATATGTATACTTGTGATAGTAATTATTCGCTAATATGCGTTACACATTCAAGTATTTTATATTCCATCAGTTTATTTAATGTTACATTAAATATTATCCATTAGAATTTTTTTGTATTATGTGCATTGTTCGAATTTTTTCTGACATTCTCATTTTCTCATATTCTTAATACTCCTTCTTTTTCAGTGTAGAGTAAAACAGTCGATAGTAAATGTATCAGAAAATATCTTTTTCGTTTTTCTATAAAGTAATCTTACTATTTCTGAAATCAATACTCACGTGATTTACGTCGCCGAAGTGAAAAACAAACATTTCCGAACGTTGCCATTACATCGTATTTTGTGATGAGCTTTTTCTACATGCAGACGTCCCATATATTCTCTGGGGCAATTATCCTAAATCAAAATCTTTTTTCAATTTGCTAGCATCGACTGTTTCTCTTATATTTTGACTTAGCGTAAAATCGGGTTCTACAGGAAATGAAAAGTATCTCGGACATGAAACACAAAGCGAAGCAAGAAAGGGCAAATCAGATGGGAGTATAAAGCTTAATAAATAGAGGGTTATCTAATTTAGATAATGTTCCGATCTAACGTAAATTTTATTACTGATTAGTATTTGTAATAAATTTAATTAATGTCAATTAGTTCATCGAATGAAATCAATCAACGTATTATATTTACAAATGAAAATTAATAATAATTTCATATGTGGTTAATATACAGTGTGTAAAAAAAGTAAGGAATAATATTCATATTTTGTTTATTATCGCTGTTTGGGAGAAAAGCTCGGACAGGTCGATTTTATTTTGTTCCTCCGGATTTTATGGATGCCAATTTTCTTTTCTTTGGTTTACTACTCTGGGACCTATGATGTCATCGACTTCTTTTTCAAATCGAACCCCCCTATTTTTTTGCTAGAAATAAGAAGTATATTGTTTTCTGAATTCAGCAATACCCCATATGTGCAGGTTTCTAAACCACACATGACCATTTTTCCATTGCCTTTGAAGCCTTTGTGTTATGCATACAAGAACTAATAAGTGTATTTTAATTTATACTATTACTGTTTACATAATCTAATATATAATATCATAATAATCATCCTATTTACGATCTGTCACTTCGCACTACAAATGATTTGATTAAATCCTTTTTCTGTACATAGATATTAAGTTACAGGTATTTACTATATCTTAAGTATTATTATCAAAATCTTTCTAATGAATTGGTACCATTATGTATGTTTGAATTCATATTCTTTCATTTAAATCATATTCTCTTCTCGATCACACCTGCTCATATGACTTAATAGCATTTAAATGATTCACTCTCCTTATTGTCCCATCTTTTAACATAACTCTTTCTCTGTTATTCACTGTCAATACCTTTTTGTTTTTAAATAATGGTTCATATCTTAAGATGTTTAAGGCTGTTCTAACGCCTTGTACGAAATGAGATTTTGTATTCTTATATTCAAACCATATCTCGTGCTTGTCTTTTCTACAAAATATAGAATGCATTGATTTATTTTTTGTTTAATTTTATGCTTAATATTACTACTTATTTAACTTAGTATATACCATTACGTATATATTTTTGATAATAGCATTGCCCTTAAATTTTGGCAACCTATTTTACTTACTATTACATGTTTCAACTAATGCTTAAAATCTTAAATATACAATTTTTAAAATAAAATTAGTGTTCTTTTTCAATAACTCAACTAATTCTTAATATCATTATTTCAATGATAAGAAGATCACAGCAACATGTATAATCTCTTTCTGGATTATTGCATAGGCTCCGCGAGTTAACGAACAACGGCGCAATCTTTGTATTGAAGTTAATGGCAGACATTTTCAACAATTTTTGTAAACCATTACATATTTTTCAATAAAACAAAGGCTAATATGAACAAAAATTGATCGTATTATTGTCCTCCTAAACTTTTTTTTTTGAAATAATACGAAAACAATTTTTCTTATCTTATAATAATGTACTTTTGTATTAAAATAGTTAGATAAATTTATACACAGATATTTATTTATATCATCTATATTTCTGCATTATAAGCATCATACATGTAAGAGAATTTTTTAAGTTTAAATCAAGAAATTCATGAGTATAGCATATACCAACTGTTTGTTAGATTATAGTTTTATGCAGTGTATACTAAACAAACTTGTTCCTGATCATAATAAATTTACGTTTTTTCTGTCGAACACCAACGTTTCAGTTGAAAAATGTTGGCGTTCGACAGAAAGCCATCCTACAAAGCCATTTGTCGCATTTTAGAAAAGGTCGATAAATTACAATAATATATCCCATATATCTTGCAGACGTGTTGTGTATCTATTATATATACAGAATTACTCAAGAATTTAGAGATAGCGCTTCAGTGTTTTAGCGATTTATTAAGGACATCTTTAGTTGCTTTGAAAAAATAAAAATAAGGTGTGGCCACCACACGACTTTCTTATACGTATGAACGTTTCACATTATTGAATTTTTTTATTATAAATACTTCTATTGTCTTAGTAAATCCTATAGAATGCATACTTTGCAAGATATTCGAAAAAAGTGCTAATCGATAGGAGTAAAAGTGTTACTTCTGATTCGAATTTTAAAATTTTTTTTATACGAAAGATATTTATAATTATGTTTTAAATACTTTTATACTCGTAATGTACCTGCCTAGAAAGCATGACTTGCGAGATATTCCCAAAACACTGATTTTCAATAAAAGTAAAAGACCTACTTCAGGTAGGAATTTCAAAAATTTTTTTAATAGAATGTGGCTCAAATTTAATTTTGAGTACATTTAAATTCTTTATAAATTTGTTAAAATTTAGTAATTGGCGGAATATTGGCAAAATTATTTTTTTTCACTGAAGTAAACTACTATACCGATATTACTAAAAAAACTCATCTCAAGAGGGAGATTATACACGTAAATACAAAATTTGGAATTGATATCTACAGGGGTTTGACCGCTATCGTGGTCACACACACAGAGAGAGAGAGACACACACACACACAGGCACAGAAATTTTTTAAAAACCACTTTTTCGGTATCAGGGGACTTCAAAACGTGGACAACTGCAAAAATCTCGAGGTAGAAAATTTTCATCATCACAATACTTCCTTATACTATGTATAAGAAAGTGAAAAAAGCAAAGCGTATACTAAATTTGCAAGAAGAGGGCTACCATCAATACAGAGAAAAGGTTTTCGTTATGTATGGTGTCAAGTATCATAAATCGTATTAATTGAAATATGTATAAGTTAGCACAAGTGTTATGTGAGTGGCGACAACTATTTCTTCCTTTCAGGAATGCCGACCATCTCCATTTGAGCCGGCGACTATCTAAGTGATAGGTGGTCAAGATAGAATTTTGGCGATTTTCCATTTTATTTGCGAAGATTGATTTTTTTTATTACTATCGCAGTTCAGGCGCCTCAACAGGCTTCTACTAAAAGCCGTCAGGTTTAAGGGTCTCGGCACATTACTCCAACTTATTTAAATCATATTCCTAACTATTAATTATTAACAAAATTAATTAATTAATTATTAACAAAATTAAATAATTAATTTTGTTAACAATTAAGTCGTGAGATGTTTAATTCTTGAAGGCGACATATTGATTGGTATATTGGTCTATTCAACGCATTTTTTCCCCTCGTTAAATTAGTATCTATTCATGCCGTTCTTTCTCGTTAGCTTCTAGTTACGGTCATTAAACCCTGGAACATAAAGTTCAGATGCTATAAGGGGCTCCGTTATTTTTCCTATCATTGTATTGTTGGAAGAATTCAATTTTTATACGACCACGTGGACCGCCATTTTAAATCTGGAGGTACAGCAGCCGGTGAAAATCTTGGAAAGGAATTTGCTCCTGCCGTTTTGTATTCATGTGATTTCTGTGAGGTAACCAATTTATCGTTTTTTATTTGTAATTTGGATGAACCTTTGTAAAATTTTATGCTAATTTTGGAAGTCTGGTCTTCATAAACTGTAGTTTCCTTTTAATTCAAGTTAATTTCTCAATATAAATGTTTTTTTTTCTTGTGGACTTATAATTAGTATAATTTCAAGTTGATTATTTGTTTGATCAAGTTTTGCACAATCGAATTGATTGATTGTCATTTGTTTTATCTAAATTTAGTAATAACGTTAGACATAACTACATCTATAGTTTTATTTATATTCAGGGACCACACAAATAAGGTTAATTTTTGCTTTTGAGTGGCCATTCAATTGCTCCTGTCGAAGTCCTCACTGTTACGAGGCCATTTATATTTTTTTAAATTAATGTTGTCAAAACGTT
Source organism: Amphimallon solstitiale (assembly GCA_963170755.1). Lineage (NCBI taxonomy): Eukaryota > Metazoa > Arthropoda > Insecta > Coleoptera > Scarabaeidae > Amphimallon > Amphimallon solstitiale. The sequence goes on from OY720680.1 coordinate 12,668,921, forward strand.
TCTGTATTTCAACTAGTTTTAAGGGATTTTCACTTTAGTGTTAGCTAATTGTTAACAGATTAGAGTGAACCCATAGGTCACTATATGTTTTTTTTCCCTGTAAGGCATTGAGATCTCGAAGCCATAAATGGCCTGTTATTATTAATAATTTTCTTTGTAGTTTTAATCAGATTTCTCACCCCATATCTGTTTCTTTTACTATATAGGGTGATTTTTTTTCTAAATTATTGATTTTGAATTTGTAACTAGTTTATTTTGTATTTACTTTTATTAATTACTGGTATGTGAATTATTTAGCATATTTAATCCCATAGAGCAATTTAATGAATTTTGTTATTGTTTTGAACTGCGAGGTTTTGCCTTATCTACCTTGAATACTTTAACTGATTTTATCCCGGATCAAAGATCATTTTGGGGAAGGTAATAATACACAAGGGAGTGGCGTCCTTTTATTCATCCATCTGTGATTTTGTGTATATCCACAGTTCCTATCTTTATCTTCACCATCAGTATACAAGAGTAGAGACAGGTAAGGCATTCCTGAAGGTGTATGAGAGAATTTTCCGAAACCTTATTTATTTTCGTTTTAAATTAAAAAAAAAGGAGAACGTTACAACCATTTTTAGTATCGCCAATTATGTTATTACCAATATACTATAACTCTGTCACAGCGCCACCTATCGGGTCCAGATTTTGTGGTTTTCTTTTTTGGCACTAAGCTAACATATTTTATAAATACAAATCATTGTTCCATAAAATCAGAATTTGTTAATAATTAGATTACAGCGCTGCTTATCTTATCCTAGCATACCTACGAACCATCGTCTCGACAAACAAATATATTGTGTGAATATGACCTAAATCGGTTAAGTCTTTCAAAAATTACACGATTACTAGCAGGCGCACCAACAATTGCATATATAAAAATTTGTCTTCAGATCAACCAGTTTTTTTTTTCAATTGAAAACATTCAGTTCAGTTATTTCCATCTTGGAAGCATAACAAACAAAACAAAAAAAGAATCAACCAAATATGTCTCTTCTATCTCGGTTATCATCGAGAGTGCATATAAAAATTATGATTTTTTAAGTTTGTCGGAATTTTACGACATTTTTTGTAATTGCCACGATTTTTTTTTCTTAAAAATTTTCCAGGATCATAGCAAAAAAAAACAAAAAAAGAATTACGCATATCCATCTTTCGAATCAAGAGTTATTGCTTTGAATTCATGCGAAAATCCAACAGAAAAAAGCACTCTCATTTTTTCCAGAATTTTCCAATTTTCCGGAAAACTTTTCCAATTTTTCTTTCTTTATTTGCAACTATTTTTTAAGAAAAGTAGCCAAATTGGTCCAGGCGTTCTCAAGTGATAGATTACTTATTATTACTGTCAAATTAAAATTTGAACTTATATATAAAAATATCTTTTGTGTGCTTCATGGTTCACCCAATATTGAAGCGATAGCTTACTTCTCAACAACAGTGACTCGTTCTTCATTATTTGGCTCTTTGGATTGTCTAATACTCTATTGCAATCACTTTAATATTCCTTTAATAAACACGTCTGCTTTAATACTTTAAACTAAAATGAGGGCGCAATAGAATTTCATTAACTGGATAATAATTTGTCGTTTTAATTTCAGGGATCGGTTAATATCTCAATTCGTAAAAACAACAGGCGTCGTTCCCTTCTTTTTTCTCCTGGTTGAAATCTGCCCATTGAATTTTAATTAATCGGAATAGTAGGCCGTGAAAAGTTTGCTGATTACCGGCGCAATGGGATATGAAAGGAGAGAACAGATACAGGGAAGAGGAAGTGAATAGCAAAAACTGTTCTATTTCGCTTACGCGCACGCAGCCGTTGTCTCATTTTTATGACACTTGAAACTTTATATTCTCTTTTAATGGAAACGAGCATGTAATAAAAATTAAATGTTGGAAATTTAGGTGGATTTTTGGGATTATCTCCTTTTTATATTTCGTCGGACGCATATTGACATTAAAAATGACCGGGACTTTTACAATGTCGTTGGAAATAATTTCGGGGAATTAAAAGAGAAGTACCTACTTATATTCGGAGAAAATTTAATATTCATATATTAATATTTGATGAACGTAGGATGAAACAAAAAGAAATGGATCAGTCGGGTATTTTTTTTGTGTTTCAAATCGAAGCCTTTAATCATCACGCTAAGATGTAATGAAAACTGACAGGCATCGTTTGTTAAAGTGTGGGAGGAAAGAACTTAACGATCACTGCAAATCCGTTAAAAATAGCAAAACTCCAAATTTATATCCTACGTGGTTTCGACGTCTACTAAAATTGGGTACGTCTAAAACAGAACTTTTCTATACAATAAGCGAATTTCGTATGTTCCAAGCGCGGGATTTCGAAAATAAATAACTTTAAAAACAGTACTGCAAGCCGCCGTATCCCAAAAGTGTCCATGATAGCGGTAACGTGTAGAGAAACGACATTAATATCAAAAAAGTTGCTGACGATCTACATAAAAATCGTGACAAATGTCATAATTGACGGACAGGCACACCTGAGTTTTGATATAGAATTATATTTTGGAGGCTCTTCTGTGAAATAAAACGCTGATTTAGTGAAAAAAATGTAAAAAGAATCGAGAGTAATACCATATGAATTTGTCTTTATCCGGAAAAACTTTCATATTGAACGAAAGCTTTGGTAACTGACGAGAGCAAATAACTTGGTAAAACCGCGACACCGAACATGGAGCGGTTTTACCTTTTGTTATTTGTTCGAGTTGTGTTACCTTTAAGCAACAAAGTTTGGTTTTGTCAAAATGAAAGTTTATTCCGGAATTAAACATGAGCTCGAATGGTATTTTGTAAGACAATTTAATGAATCTTTAATTAACATCAACAAACAAAAGTATTTTTATTTAAACAATGCAAAAAACACATTTCATTGAATGCATAGGTAAATATGGTGAAAACGCGTTACATTCAGTTGCACGTTATACTAGATCCATGACGACTCGCCTTGTACATGTTGCCGGATCTATTTTTATTTCTGTCAGTGACATTTGAAATAACCAAAGATAAAAATTATTCACAATACAATAACTATAACGTAATATATTTAATAATTGAAATGCTCTAAGACTTCAGTCTTTCTCAACTTATTTATTATATTGATTTAGATTGTAGAAAAACCTAAAATGTTTCATTACGTATCTATAATATAATTTAAAATAAGCAATACATACGCTATTCACATTAAATTTAACACATGATGATATAGAAAGGTTTGTACGAAGCCTCGACTGTTTACAGAAATCTTTCGGCATTATATTCAATGGACGCAAATAAATAATAAATACACTTCTAAGAAGCACTGTTTTTAAACAATATATATATTTTTGTACCATCCCTTGCTGCCTTCTGTTTCATAATACTGATTCACTGTCAAAAACAATCGAACAGTAAGAATATTTGTTCCTCTTTTGCTTAGAATTTTATAAAACAATCTAACAGGACATAAATCAGGATTTTTTGTATTTTCCGTGAGCCACTTACTATCGTTAAGTTTCTTATCTCCACCCTGGGCTCTTTTCGAAAATATCGGATTGTATTCGAGCCTACCTGTAGATGTTCCTTCAATATTTTTTTCTGTTCTAAAATAACGAATTTTACACCGTTCAGCTTCTCCACCTCTCCAAGCCAATTGAAGTGCAGCAATATGGAAAACTTTCCTTTGCAATCCAATTTCTTCCTTAGTTAAAGCAGTAGCACTCCTTTTTCTTTTATTGGGATTGCTTTGCAGTTATTTACTTTTAGCGCTTTTAACATTGCGAGCTGACTGATAGAGACACGTTCGTAGGAGTAACACGTATTTCTGTGTGGTGTGTAGTGTGTAAAATTGTGATAAACGATTAAAGTGATTGTGTATACAAGTAAGCATCATGCCTCCTGCAACTAGAGCGAATACTAACAAGGATGAGTATCCTGAAGTTAGTTTGAAAATTGATGATCTCAAGGAATTAATTACATTCATTGTTCGAAAAGAAACAAATGGACTACAAGCGCTCATTAATGAACTAAAGAATGAAGTTCAAATTCTTAAGGAAAGCAACATAGAGCTGATTGGTTTATTAACAAACAAAAATTGTCATATGAATATCAATGGAAGTAAAAATAATAAAACTCCGGTGTCGTCGGATCGAATAAAAACTGGTTCTGTTTCTTTTGCTAATACCGTAAAAAGCAGGGACACGTTGCAAGAAAATATCGTAGATCTAAGACCGACGGTGGAGTCTGTACACGGAACAAACGCAAAAATTGCTCCTAAAGAAGATACTACTTTCAATAATAATAAATCGCAGTCCAGTGAAAAATGTACAACCGTCATGAAGACGAAAAAATCTAAAAAACTTAATGTAATAGTAGGTAGCAACAAAGAAAGCTCTACCGTAAAAGGAGTGGGTAAATTTTGTTATTTGCATGTTTACCGTTTGGCTCCAAATATGAAACCGGATGATATAATAAACTTCCTAAAATCAATTAATATAAGTGATGTACAGTGTGAACAACTACATAGTAAATTTCCCGACATTTATTCGTCCTTTAAAGTGTCTGCACCTGCTAAATACTTGGAGGACTTGACTAAACCGGAAACTTGGCCCGTGGGAGTCTGCGTTAATCGTTTTTTTAGGCATCTACGCAAAAATCAACACGTGACGTAGCTCTCCTCCGTATCTTCCATCAAAATATTAGATGTCTAGAAACGGAACCCCGAGAGAAAACAAACCTAACCGAGTATAGTTTGTTTAAAACACACAAAACGCCTTCGAGTGAGACATGTATAGATAATAATGGTCGCATAAGACTTTTTCATCACAACATTAGATATATAAAAAACAAAGTCAGTGAACTGGAAGCTTTCATAATTGATAAGAGTGTAAATATACTGTGTTTTACTGAACATTGGCTTAAAGAGCTGGAGATGTCCTCCCTTCATCTTCAGGGCTTCCAATTGGCTGCCGCATCGTGTAGAGCCCATCACAAGGGTGGAGGTTCAGCAATTTTATTGGACTTGCAATGTAATTTTAAGGTTTTACATGACATAGGAGCCCTGACTACGGAGATGTCTGTAGAGCTATGTGGTGTATACATAAAAAAAATTAAACTTAATGTTTTGTCTGTTTATAGGTCCCCCTCGGGCGGGTTCGGCATCTTTCTGGATGCCATGCATAGCGCCTTGACAGTCTTGGGGTGCGGTGAGAGGGTGGTCATTGTGTGCGATTTTAATGTTCACTTTGGTACTGATGATAGTGAGTGCCTTAGGGTCTGTGACCTACTCCAGTCATTTGGGTTGAAACAGCTGGTGGAGGTGGCTACAAGAGGGAACAGTTGCCTTGACATTTTTGTCAACTTCGATGATGTTGGTTGCAGTGTGCACCAGTGTGATACGGCACTGTCTGACCACCTGGCACAAGTAATTGATCTTCCGGTCCCAGAGAAAATTGTAAATAATAATGGACTTAGTGTTGTTTGTCAACCGATTACGGAAATGGGTAAGTTGGAGTTTTTCTCCCGTGTTGAGATGGTTGAGTGGAGTTTTATTGATAGGACTGATATTTCTGCAGATAGTAAGTTTTCTTTATTTCTGCAACGGATCTTAAGTGCATATGGGGATTCTTTTCCTGAAAAAAGATATTATAAGAGAAGCAACCAGAACAGAACAATAAGCTGGTTCAATGATGAATTACGGAACATGCGTGAGACATTGCGATTTCTCAGTGAACTCTATAGGAGACGGCCCGATCCTGGCCTGAGGACACTGATTGGGTCTCATAAAGTAAACTATAAACTATAAACACGCAATTAGAAATTAAAAAGTGAAGGTTAATGACAATCGGATAAGAAATTCTACTAATCCAATAAAATGTATGTGGGATATTATTAATGAGCAGAGAGGAATAGAGAGGAAGAATGTCACAGGATGCTGTGATATACAACCAAACGATTTCAATGACTATTTGGCAAATGCCCCACATGATATAATAAGCGGGATGGATCCATCTGGGGCAGATCCTATCTCGCCAGATATGAGCATTGATCCCTCGTTGCACTTTCATTTTCGCCCAGTAACATTGAACGAGATGCGAGATACAATTGCCTCCTTGAGAAATAAAAAAAAGTAGGGACACTTTCGGTTTAACTACTGACTTAATAAAACGTGTCAAAAATTTAATTATAAGCCCGCTGACTAAATTAGTGAATCTGTGTTTGGAAGAAAGTGGCTTTCCATCGAAGCTAAAGAACACAATAGTCATCCCTATTTTTAAGAGGGGTGATTATCATGACATCAGTAACTATCGTCCTATAGCTTTAATTTCCATTTTTTCAAAAATATTTGAAAAATGTCTAGCGAAACAAATTACAGATTTCTTCGAATTGAACCACATATTTTCAAACCGTCAGTTTGGGTTTAGGAAGGGTTTAAATACGGCGCTTGGTGTGCTGGACCTTGTCAGTGTTGCTTATCAGGCGTTTGAGGATGGAGAGTGTCTGGCGAGTGTTTTTTGTGACCTGAGTAAGGCTTTTGACTGTGTTTCGCATGGTATTCTCTTGGAAAAGCTGGGAAAGTATGGATTTGACGATTGAAGTGTTTCCATTATAGGAAGTTATCTGTCAGACAGGTATCAGCAAGTAAGGGTTGGAGGGGTGTTGTCTGAGAGTCGGGGATTGGACATGGGGGTACCCCAGGGCTCCGTTCTGGGGCCACTGCTTTTTCTGGTCTACATCAATGACCTTCCAGCCTGTGATCGAGAGTCCCACTTTACGCTCTTCGCCGATGACACCACTATTTCCAGGGTGGATAGGGGCTATTTTGAGGCTCGGGAGAGTGTGGAGAGGGCACAGTCTTTGGCTGGGCAATGGTTTAAATCGAATAAGCTATTTCTTAACAACAATAAAACACAAAAAATGATTTTTTCGACGAGGGATGTCCCGGAGGGGAGAAATGAAAGAGTGTGGTTTTCCTCGGGGTGCATCTGGACCCGGGTCTCCGCTGGGTGGCTCACACCGAGGCACTGTGCGGTAGGCTCAGTTCGGGTGCTTTCCTTCTGAGGGGTTTGGCGGTTAATGTGTCTGGGTCTGTGCTGAGGAGTGCCTATTTTGCCCTGTGCCATTCACATATTATGTATGCTGTTTTGCTTTGGGGTCATTCTGCTGGAGCTGTGAGAGTATTCCGCATACAAAGAAGGGCAGTCAGAATAATTTCGGGTCTGTCATACCGAGCTGACTGTCGGCAGGCTTTTGTGGATCAGGGAATTTTGACCTTGCCCTCTGTGTTCATTCTTGAGAATCTTGTCTACGTAAAGGATCACATGAACGAGTACCCCGCACACAGTGACTTGCATTCGTAAAGCACCAGACATAGTGGGGACCTAGCTACTGGCGGTTGGCGCCTGGAAAGATGTCGAAGTGGTCCGGGTTATTGGGCGGTTAAGTTTTTTAACAAGGTGTCACCTCATCTGAGGTCTCAACCTCTAAGAAGTTTTAAAAACATATTAAAAGACTTTCTCCTTGGTAGGGCTTTTTATAGCATGGAGGAATTTTTAACGTGTAATAATGTACCGTAGCTGAATGTTTGTTAATGTCTAAATTCTTAACATTAATTATTCTTATTATTATTATTGTTTTTTGACTTGTGTAAGTATAACATTATACATGGCACCAATAAATTAATATGAATATGAATATGAAAAATAGTATCGTTAAACAGGTCAAAAATTATACCAAATTCATTGAAATATTGTTCTTGAATACATTTTGCAGTAGTGTTCCAGATAGTTTTGATAACGTATTTTTTGTAGTCTGTCCCATCTATTTTCTTCATATTATAGGCTCAGTCTTCTAGTATACTAGCAATTACATTAACTGGTGTATTGCCGTCTAATTTATAGTTTGTCTCGGAGCAAAATTGCATGAATTGCTTCCATATGAGGCTCTCGTTTTTTTTTGTATTGTTAGGCATGGTATTCGATACGGCATCTTTTATTTTTTCTATAGTAGCACTGCCGAAACGATTCGTTTTGGAAGGGAAAAATACTAATGTTTATGTATGACGTTTATTTGAACGATACTGTCAGAATTGATTTCTCGTTGCCATGGAAAATCAGCATGCAGTTTATCCGCTAGCAAACATACCTACTATAGTCCGCCTCAACCCTATTATGCAGTACAGGTCTTATGGCAATTGTTTCATGGTTGCCAAATCGTCTCATTGTATAATGTCGTTACAGTTCCGGTTCAATATCTGACATTTTTTGTAATCAAAACATAACCTATACGACTGTTTGTCATTCAATTGACGCATACAAAAAGTTAATAGTAATTTGAAACACTAAAAGGGGAAAATGGATTAGTTAAAATATTTGTAATAATATAATCCTTTGGGATTGTTCTGTAGAAAATTATTTAAAATCTAACTAAATATAGTAAGCCAGAATAAATAAATTAATATTTCAAAGAAACACTTAAGGTATACAATTTTCTTCGTTACTGAATATTGACATCTTAATCAACTATTCACTATAAATTCAGACCAAGACAAAGTTAATCACAAATTTATTTTTCATAAAAAGACTTTTCTATTTATAAAAACAACTTAAATAATACATATTTATGAAAAGAATAACAATAACCACACATACACATGTACTTTTATTTTGTTACATGAATTATATAGTCTTATTGAATATTAATATGTTAATCTACATTCCGTTACACACATTTAAAGACACAAATTCCTCACAAATTTATTTTGCAAAAACACACTTTCCCATTTATAAGAACAAGTTAATAATACATGATAACATTTATGAAAAAACTAACCATGACCATACAAAGGAGTAGGTACACATATTCTTTTATTTTTCTTCAATCACTTAAAGAATCTTGATCTGATGATGAATGTGTGACGTTAATTATATACTCTTCAACATCGTCTTGCAAGTTGGCAAGGTGGCCAATGTAATTCTGCCAGTTGTTCACTGTTATATTCTGATAACCCTCCATAATTAATTGTTCAATATCTCTTTGTTTGAATGTCGTATTGTGCATTTCAACGTAGTGCTTAACTTGTGCCCACACCATTTCAATTGGGTTTAATTCACAATGATAAGGTGGAAGCCGAAGAACATAATGCCCTTTATTCTTTGCAAATTCATCAATTTTGTTTCTGTCATACTGAGACCTAACCTCTGACACACAAACCAGTAAATATCTTTTTAATATGTCATTATCAAGTGGTATATTCGGTATAGCAGTTTATCCGATGGCACACTAACATAACGTGTATTAAAATATCATGTTTTTGATAGATGAATTAAATTGTCATACTTAATACGTATCCGGAGTTTAAGTTCACCAAATGGGAAATCAATAGAAATTTACGATAACTGACGCACCATGTGTGTTAGTGTTGGCAAATCGAGATCAACCCAACCAAAGTGATAACAGTTTGATTTGTTTAAAGAGATAGCGACTCCGTAAAATTGTCTAATTGATGTGATAGAAAGAAATCTGCAATAATATTGAATTGAACCCTCACTTTCACATTTGTGTATTATCGTGTCAATGGAAAATTGGCTGGACGCATAATACAAATCAATTTAATTATCAACAACGTGTTTGAAGTAGGTCACCGTTTATTTTGTTATGCGGAAATATTTGAAAGTGACGCATACCACTAAAACAATATATTCATTTTATCAAGCACTGTTTGGCTAGCTGGTCCACCCGACGTTGTTCTGCCCTTTCCGGTAGGTGGCGCTATTAATTTGATTTGGTTAAAGTCCGTATATAACAAAGTATAGACAGAAAAGGTCGCTGGCATGATTGGAAGACCGAAAATATACGAATAACTTGACCACTTGACCACAGCGATACCTATCGGATCCAGATTTTGTGTTTGTTTTTTTTTGGCACAATATATATTTTGTGAATATGAATCTTTTTTTACCATATATATAGAATTGTTAATAAATTGACTACCACGCCTCCCATTGGATCCTAATATAACTATAAACCATCGTCTCGACAATACAAATATATTTTGTAAATATGACTTCAATTGGTCAAGCCGTTTGTAATTGTTCCGGATTTCTTTTCCTGAAAACTTTTCCAGGACCATAATGAACAAAACAAAAAAGAATTACGTATATCCATCATTCAAATCGTGAGTTATGATCTTCAGGTCATACAATTCTACAGATAAAAACACCTTCAGTTTTTCCGAATTTTCTCGCAACTTTTCAAAATTCCATAGAAAAAAGCATTAATTTTCTAATTATCCGGGCCACTTTTCCAGTTTTTCTTTCCCTAAGCTTTATTCGCACAATAACAAACGTTTAAGAAAAAAATTAGCTAAATCTTAATGCGCTTACCAACGTACAGCGTTTAATTTTTATTTTTATACATTGACAATTATATACACAAAGGTGCAGTCACACAGATTCTAAAAACTTACAATCATATTCCGACGGAATACAAAAATATGTCAATAAAAGCATTTAAAACAAATATTAAAAAGATTTTAGTAGAAAAATGTTTATATAACATAAATAATTTTTTTGATATAGAGTTTAAGCAGGACATGATTATAAGGTAAAATTTATGTATCATATTAGATGTATTTCTGACGTATTTCATGCCCATTTGGGCAGTATGAAATAAAGGCATTATTATTATTATTATTATTATTATTATTATTATTATTATTATAGCAAATATCCAAAAGTTCACAAATGTTAAAAGGTCTATGATTATTATTATTTATGACAATTTTCAAATAGTTTTATGTAGTCGATGTGTAAAATTATACATCTTTAACGCCATTTTAATTTGTTGTCGGTTTCCAAAGCAATTCACTATATAATATATAATAAATAACATGTCTTTTCAGGGAAATTAAAGTAAGTACCAATTATATATTACAAAACGTTTTCAAAAAAGGCAAACTTTTATTTTCTTTCATACTGTATGTAATCATAACTAGGAAGGTCAGTCCAGTGTTACGGAAGTTGATATGTAGTACTAAATTTATAGACCATTTTGCCATAAGATCCATTTAGAATCAGTGACCTGTACGGAAATGAGAATACTTTGGCGAAATGCTTGTGGAAATCCTGTTGCTCCATTCATTAAAATTATTGATTTTCAGAAGGAAAATCTATGACTACTTTTCCATCCTGAAAAGACGTAATATACAGGTTTCTTACTAAGAAAAAAAGATACTCTTTTCAAAAAGAAATATAATTTACGGTCTTTTTATATTCTAGAGATAAAAAGTAGGCTAGTCGCCGCCATATTCCATACATAAAACTACGTTTATTAAATATTTCATGAATTTTAAAATTGCAATGTTGAGTTGATGTTTCAAATGTATCGAAACAAAAAAAAAATTTAATTAAACATTAATTAGTTATCGTTTTAAAATATGTGTACAATGTGTCCAATAGGCTAAGCATCCTAATCATTTAAGTTGAACATAACACTTAATTTTGAGGGGATTAATTATCAATTTACGAACATCATTTGATTTTTATTGTACAGATGCGAGCTACATTCAGATTCGTTGAATGCGGCTTACATCTAACTCTTTCCCATGGAATAGTACTGTTTTCTTTTTACCTTTTTTTGTGAAGCATATAAGTATGTATCTTCTATGTTTCAGTTGATAAGGCAACTTATGGTTGCGCATAGTCGAATGTTTTAACCCATTACTTGCCCAAGGTGCGTAAACGCAACCTTTTAAAAACATTTTTTTTGGCATCAAAAATATTTTGTTTATACATTATGTCGCAAGGGTTGCTTTTTTAACAGGCTAAAATCTTATGTTAAATTATGATCCAATAAAAAGTTAATTTTTTTTTAATTTTTTTTTTAATTAAAAAAAATCTGTATTTTTGGGTTTTTGTGCACACCTTCAAATAATTATTTTTTTGGGTACAGGTATTTTGTAACGGATGCGTATACGCACCTTTGGCTAATACATAGGTAAAAGCGCGCGCCCGGTGCCAAGCTGCTCGACCGCACTGGTTACTGCAGCATGAGCTTCTTTCTGTTGTAGAAAAGCAGCAACAGCATAAAATATTTTTTGATAACTTTGGGTGAAAAAGGGTTCTTCGCAACTGGAACGATAAGAGACAACCGTACTGCAAAATGTCCACTTGAAGATAACAAAATCATGTCAAAAAAGGAAAGGGGCTCTTTCACTTCCGCTATTGATTCGAACTTGAAAGTTCTGGTTACTCGGTGGAATGACAACTCTGTAGTTACTGTTATGACGAATTTCTGTAGTGTCTTACTAGTCACTCAAGCCAAACGTTACAACCGCAAAGAGCGTAAAGAAATGCTTATCAATCAACCAAAAGTGATTCATAAGTACAACCAACACATGGGTGGGGTAGACCTTCACGATAATGGTATTGCCAATTATCCCATTGGTATTAGAGGTAAAAAGTGGTGGTGGCCATTATTCACCAATGTTGTTGATACTATGGTTGTAAACAGTTGGAAAATATTCAATATCGCAAATGAAACCAACATTTCCCAACTGGAATTTCGTTCAAGTTTTAGCGCTGTCTCTGCTGAAATACGAAGGATCACCACAATGAGGCTTCCACTTCAGCAAAATCCAACTCGTCTTATGGAAGACCTTTTAAATCAGCTTTACCAGGTGACATAAGATTTGACAATATCGGGCACATTATAATTCGAAATGCTAAGAGTGCAGAAAAAAGTGTCGACTTTGCAAAAGTAATACAATTTACTTGTGTAAGAAATGTAATGTGCATTTGCATCCTGATTGCTTTGATATTTTTCATACAAGAGACTAGTATTTTATTTTACAATAACCTGCTTTTCGCCAAAGGTGCTTACATGCGCCCATATATTTTTTTGTTAAAAATAATACATAATTTTCTTGTACCAAAAATGTATCTTAATTACTGTGTTCTGAGTTTACTTTAATAAAATAAAAATGTTTAAAATGGTTTTTTCTTGTCTTGGCAGTAATGGGTTAATTTAGCCAATCCTATTTAATTAGTTTGTTTGGGTTAGAAAGATCACCTTCAGTTTGCAAAATTATATTTCATATTTAATAGGGGAAGTACGGCTACGATGCCATCCTTTTTTTTATAAATATGCGTAACTATGTTCATTTAAACCGCAATAGATATTAAACCATAGCAAAATTCAAAGAAGAGGAAGTAGTTTCATAAATAACCAATCTAAGCTATTCCAAAATAATATATTTCTATAAAATATTTTATTTTGATTTTATTGCCAAGTGTGCCATCATATACCTATATAATGTAATGATGGCATAGGTAGATACTAATTATTTACAATAGATAAAAAAAAATAATGCAAGCAGGATTTTCATCATCAGAATCATATTGAAATTGTGGTACATTTAGATCCAGATTTTATAACAATCAACATCGAATTCAACCCTTTTCTTAATTTTTCTTGCGGATTTTCTCAGTTCTTTTTCTTTTTGGTCTGCTTCCTTGAGTTTTAGTAGTTCAATAATGGGTGTTTTATTCAAAACACCTTGGCATCTGATCTTTTGGGTTTTCTTTGTTTCAGTATTGAATCCCTTTGAGGGACTGGTGATATTCTGGTATAAAATCAGTCGCATTTGAAAGAAGTCATTGGAATCTTTATTAATGACACGCTACTTACTTCAACTACAGAAGATTCTGATAAGTTTTTCTGACCTAAGCAGAAATTTCCTATCGCATTCATTTCAATTACACATACAACACAATACAACAATACAATAACACACCTAAAATTTGTCGAAACGTTTTACACAACGTTACTACTTCTTTGGAAAACAGAATACTCACGTGCATTGCACAAAGTTGTGGTTATGATGAACATATTCTTTAATGAAATTTGTTTTTCTTACTTTTGATTGTTGTTACGTTGTTACGTTTCATGCACCTTTTAGTGGGGCGGCATCTTCAAATATGTCAGTAAACATAACTTTTATTTTATTTCGTTGTTAACCAACAGTGTAAAAAATAAATAATGCAGCTGGATATTGCTGAAATTAAAAAAATTAAATGCGATGCTCTTCATTCTGTAAAATTATTACTTTTGGGATAGTTGGATTTAACCTATGCTTTGTTTGGCAGTTGACTAAAGGAAGTCGGGCCCCATTGCTGCCTTCCATTGGTTGAACGAATATTTGTGTGCATTGAACAACAGCGCTCGTAGTTCCTTAACTGACCGCTAATTGCTCCTATAATGATTATCTCAGAAATTACAAAAGATAGGTATAGGATATTGTTAACAAAAATTAAAGGGAATACAAAAAGGAACAAACCACCTCAATAAAATACCGGGTGTTCTATTTAAAAAAAATAAGTTTTTGGTATGTAAAAATTTCGGGAAGTAGGCTTTGAAAAAACGAAGTTTTATGAGGTATTGTCGAGTGCAGCTTGTACCAAATGATGCAGTTTTCTTTGCTACAAGCATAACCAAAGTTAATGTTTTTACGTTTAAAAGCAATGTGAAAATGCTTTTTTTTTTTGAACACGTGTTTTGGTCAAATATTTTTAAAAAGAATTAATAACTCTAAAACTATTGGCACAATTTTGAAAAAGAAGAAACAGTTGAATAGACAATTTAAAGTTGCGTTCAGTTCTGATGCATTTCCAGTGAAACCGGAAGTGTATCAGGGCTTAAAATATTTTTACAATATGTGCCACAAGCAACCATCTTCCACTAATTGTTTTTCCTCTATTTAAAACACAAAAGACTAATCGAAGAAGCGGCTTATAATGACTCACCCTGTGTACAAAAGTATTTAGAGCTGGATTTGCAATGTTTTTTGTGTAAATAAAATTTCAAAACGTAACACTTTTACTCTTAGCGAGTAACACTTTTTTTCGAACATCTTATGCATTCTATAGGGATTTATTAAGAGAATAGAAGTACTTAAAATAGGATTTTGAATAATTTTGTATAAAAAAATTCTTAAAATGTTATAATTTGAAACACTCATACGTATAAGAAAGTCGTGTAGTTGCCACACCTAAATATTTTCTGATATTATTCTGTTTGTTAAGCAATATTACTGTTTGTTTTTTTTAAACATTGTTCTACTGACTTGTCCTATTCATTTGTGCTGCAAAGGAGCAATAAATATCGTTATTGTTATTATTATTATTTGTTTAATATTTACTGAAAATATGGCATTTACACAATACAGACTAAATTACTATCTAATGTTGGTGAACACTATTCGGTTTGAAGTATTGGAGTAATAAAGGATATATCTGTATTCTACACATTTTATTTAATCAATAAACACTTTCTTAGCCATACCGTACTAATGAGGAATAATAAGCCAGAAACACCTGTCTACGGTTGCCGTACACTAAAACCGGCCAATAATTTATTTTGTGTGAAGTTGCTTGTTGTTTCTAATAAGCTGTGAATCCTCCAGCAGAAGTGACAAATGGTAGTCCGTCTTTATATTTGTATTAATCACAGAAAATTTTAACTAATCCATTGAGTCTTATAACACCAAAATTAACTTTAAATTGTGGTGTGATGATACTATTTAACATTATGTACTACTTTCAACCTTTACCGACCGCCATTACCACTTTACTGAATTTCTACGGTCAACGGGCGGAAAAAGCATTATTCATTTGTACGCATTTGCGAAATATTTATTTTTAAGTTGTTCTTTTTCCGCTTCCCTGTCCGAAACAGATACTGAGAATTTCTGGATTTATTATAATTACCTTAATTCGGCGTGTTATTTTCGCCCCGAAAAACCACTAACGTTATTTATGCGGGTATATGCTATGCTTATAAGGTGCAGAACGGAAATGGAATGAAAAACAATAGCAGTGATATATGACATGATATTTTAACTTCAGTAGCTACCAAAAAGCTTTTTGAAACGAATTTTATGAGATCATTAATCCTGCGGTGTTTTTGCTAAACGAGGAACAGAGGATTATTAATTTGTGCCTAAATAAAAGCTTTTTCTTTTAATTTGATTATGAAGTGAGTTCGAATTCGTAAATAATTAGCTCCTTCATGCGAAAAAATACAGTAGAGGAAAAAAATTGCAGAAAATATTTATTAAAAATTTTTGTTTAATGAACGTTGTTGAAGAAGAATCCTTGTTCTGTACATACTTTACCATATGAAGAAACATTAAATCAAAGATTTCCAAAGATTTTGTCACAAAAAAATAAAAATCTAAATAGGTAACTAGTTTGAACAGTTAATGAAAAGGAGTTATGTATCAATTATTAGCGATAAAGTAATTAAGCTGATAGAAGAAAATAAAGTTGTAATGGAACTAAGTGATGAGCTCGATAAAATGATTGGAAGCTTTTGTATATATCCTCTGAACTGTTTTAAAATTCAATGTTAATTAAGTGCAAAATGGCGGAACCATGTGGTCTCTCTTTTGTCATTATTCACACTAATAATTTGCTTTTTTTTTACTTATCTTAAGGATTTTTTCCTAATATAGTTTCTTTTTTTTTGGATGCGAGAACTCGTAATTATAATATTTATCCTGCCTGGGAGTTAGACTTTTTTGGATCACGTTTTTATCGAGGGAATTGTAAGTATTTCCTTGGTAAAATTTCACCCAGGCTGTTGGATCGATACCTGACTTGGATCAGAACCTGTTTTAACAAGAGGTTATTACTTAAGAATTTCAAGACCCTCAACTGCCAACACAATTAACTAAATTTGTGAGGCCCTCCTTGCAAATTGCTATATTAGTACATATCATTCTGAAATTTATACCTTTTGTGGGGTATTGCATAGAATTTTATGTAATTTTTTTCCTTTACGCTAGACTTTTTGTGTATATTTAATTAATCATGTCATCCTTTTCTAAAGCTCAAACGTGATCAAGATTGCCGTAACTGGTTATTTAATATTTTGTATTTTTGTTATCCCCTATTGAGCCATATTTAGTAAATATTTTCTGATAGATGGTCTGCTATTTATAAATTTTCTTTTATTCATACCAGTGAATTTAATATACTAGGTGTATGTTTAATGCCTATTTCGCGAGGCTCCATTACAATTTCTTCTTGCATTCTACGTGATGCCGCTATTAGGGCTGTCCCATTAGGGTAGTTGTCAAAGTGAGTGTACTTTCTGAGCTAAGCTATTATGTTTATTGGATCCTACCCGAGTGACATATTCTGCTATAACACCTAATATACTATATCATGACAACTAACAAATTGACTTGACACAAGATATAGTTAACGCCTTTGATAATATGTTTTCATCCGTATATCAACATAGGTCTTAATTCTCTTTTGACGATTCTCAACCACATCAAGTTCCATTTACATTATCCAATGTTTCAGAAGACGTGCTAATACGAATAAAGTCGTCTTTCAATCAAGATTGTATAGCTGGCGATGACCAAATCCCATGTATATTTGTTCACAATGCCAGACTTCCTTTAGCTGAGCCTTTGGCTATAATAATGAATACTTCAATAAGGACAGCTAGTTTTCCTTGACGCTGGCAAAGAGCAAGATTAAGCCCAATCTTTAAAAAAGATCACAGAACTAGAGTTGAGAACTGCAGACCAATATCCATTCCACCCAACTTTGCAAAGGATTTTGAAAACGTAATTTATTCCTGCATAGCTGTCAATACAAAGTCTCAAAACGATTTCTGAATGTCAACATGATTTCATTCGTAGACGGTCTACAGTTACGAACCTACTCACTATAACTAAGCCTGTCTCTCATGAACTGGATGCTAATGGCCAATTAGACGTGATCTACACTGACTTTAGTCGCGCGTTTGACACGATATATCATGGTATC
Organism: Amphimallon solstitiale; assembly: GCA_963170755.1. Lineage (NCBI taxonomy): Eukaryota > Metazoa > Arthropoda > Insecta > Coleoptera > Scarabaeidae > Amphimallon > Amphimallon solstitiale. The sequence goes on from OY720680.1 coordinate 12,686,806, forward strand.
CTTCTGGAAAGCTCGCAGCAATTGGATTCAGCCCGTCCCTGCTCAAACTTCTGCATTCATATTTGACAAAAAGGCGCATTTATGTCTTTTACAATGGATTCAGGTCATTTGTGTTTACTCCCTCATCCGGGGTGCCACAGGGCTCTAACTTAGGACCTCTGTTATTTACTCTATATACCAACGATTTGCTTAAATCAATAACATGCAATGTACTCGCATATGCGGATGATATAAAGATCTACTGCTCTATACGAACTTGGAACGATGTACTTCGTCTTCAAGAAAACTTGAATGTAAGTAAATGTTATTGTATATCTTACTCTCGCAAAAATAATAATATACCAACCAGCTTAGGCGGGTGGACAGCATGAAGGACCTTGGCGTTTCCTTTGACACACATTTGAGTTTCTCCAGTCATATATATTTCATTTGCAATTCATCTTCAAAGGCTTTGGGGTTTGTTTTGCGCAGTTGTAAGTTTTTTGAAAATCCACTGCTTCTGAAGGATTTGTATTTCAGTTTTGTCGTCAGTAAGCTGGAATATGCATCACAAGTATGGTCACCTCAGTACATATATCTACAACTAGCCATTGAGAGAGTGCAGCGGCGATTCCTGAAATACTTATCTTTCAAGGATACGGGAATTTATCCGGAATGGCATCGATTACAATCTCTTGCTGTAAACACATGACCTCCAGTCACTGCGGGATCGCTGAGAGTTTCATAGTACACGCTGCATATGGAAGCTATGCAATGGAACAATTGATTGCCCACATCTCCTATCATGCTTAAACTTTTACATTCCCAGGATTTCCTCTCGCTCCTCCTCCACGTTTTGGTTGCCCCTTTCGAGGATTAATCTTCTTCGGGGATCGCCACTGGTGTCGTGCTGTGAACTTATATTATGAAGATATATTTTTTGTTTCTAATACAGCAAGTAATGCATAATTCTTCAACTTTATATATAAATATATGTATATAGTTATAAACTGTTCATTTTACAAATAAGAATATGCTTGATTTGTTTTTTTTTATTAATGTACGTTACTTCTTTGTCCTATAATTGGTTTGATACTGTTGGACTAAATAAATTATTATTATTATTATTATTATTATTATTATTATTATTATAATGCGCCTGTTGCGGGATTTGGCAAGAGTTCTTTTTTTAATTAGATTATTAAAGTAAACCTACATATTCTTGTATTTTATTCTTAAATTTAATTACACAATTAAACATAGTTAATAATTCACAATATGTTAATTTTTGCTAAATTTCATTCGAGTTTTTAATTCGTCTCTTCGTTTCTGTTGTTAAAATGGTGTTTACCAGTTAGTCAATCCTTCTACAGTCAAATTGATTTTTTTGTTTCTTAGTTTACCTGTTATCTGTTTTACTACTGATTTGTCATACTGGGCGATTCAACCGTAATTGTATCAATAAGAGTCTATAAGTTCTGGAGTTTTGTCCTGACTTAGTTTTCTTTAATAACAAGTAGTCTTTATTTATTTTGACCCCGACCATCTCCAGTTGAGCCGGCGGCGAACTAAATTCTGGCCAGTAAACTTTCTTTTGGGTTTCATGTCAACTACTTGGTTAGCAGGGACAAAGCAACATTTTTTCGTGCAAAACTGAGTATGAACAGTAAGATAAATGTGGGTCTAATAATGGAGATTGAGAGGAACTGGAAGACAATCAAAAAGCTTATCTAATCACCTTTACAAAATAGAGAAAAGAAGAGGAATAAGCTGGAAAAATAAAACCTGATGAACCGTCGATAGCACTCCCAATAAAAGAGACAACAAGCACGAAACTAGTCTGTGCAGATAATGACAGTGCTTCCTGAAACACGGAAGATACGATGTGCATTAGTGAGTATGCAGATATGGGGAGATCGATAAAAAAAAAATTTTATAAACATATTCTAATATATAGTTGCTCCGAACTCATTTTTATAGATAAATGCCTTCAGTAAACTAGCAATTTACAAGTCATATGTTTAACCATACCTGCATGTATGCATGTATGTAGAAAATAGACGAAAAATACGCTGATTACAGGCAATACACAACAGCAAATATTCTGTGTTAAAACAACGCTTTAACAATTTTATATCGCGGAATTGAATTTAAGCGAGACCAAAACAAAATAACGTATATTGCATCCTTTGTTCGTAAAGGTATGTTCTAAACGTTTGTAGTTACTTTAATACTGTTTCGAATGTTTTTGATATTAAACGTGTCGAGCTCACAGGAAGACCACTATAGGTACCTGTAAAGGCATTGATGTTCAAAATGAAATAAACAAAGTAAACACGAGGAAATTCGCAACCACTTTTAGATACGTATGTGTACATACGCTAGTTACCCAATTATGTTAACCATTATTGCAAGCTCCTAAACATAATACGCACGGCAACTCATGTATTGTGGTGTTATACAGGGCGAGTTATTCCCATGCGAGGAAGATAGATTGTGTCTTTATGAATAAATATTTTTCAAAGCGGTTTTTTCTTTATGATGCCCGCTTATTAGAGGCACGTTTTAAAATTATTATATACTATAAGGAGTGTTCCAGAAGTTATTGGCTGACCATAGCTATAGTTTTGTGAATAGAACATCTTAAATACTATTAAAATTGTGTATTCCCTGTACAATTCATTGTCGAATGTTATGAATAAAATCTAAAGTTTTTGATGTATTACCTTTTATCTGAAAAGTTTGATGTTTCTTGAAAACGATGTATTAGATGATCATAATATTTCGTAGTGGTGGTCATAATAAAAGGACCTAACAGAGGCATGCTTTATTTTTTTCAACTACAGTAAAATCCGTCAATAACGGCTACCAAAACAGGAAACAATATAGGCTGTTATATAAAGGAGGCCGTAATTTTCAGGTTTTTCGTCTTACAAATAAAATACATAATTGGTTTGTAAGATTTTTTTCTATATTAATACGCAGAGAACTTTAAACAAATGGCACGTAACTGAATAATCGCATTCTATGTAAACTTGTAGAAATGAAGGCGATCTCTGTTTGATCAAACATAAACATGCACGTATGGCTGATATCGCATTCATCACGCAAATACCAAATAATATTCGGTATTTCCATCAATAAAGATACATAATAAATAGTCCGGCCGATATGGGCAGGTAAATTTCTATGAAGATAGGTCGTAAAAGTTTGGGTTTATTTGGCCGAGGTCGTTTTATAAGGGTGGCCGTAAATAACGGGTTTTCGTATATGGGAATTTCCTTATAGTCGATTCGGGGAACTTTGAAAGTGTCCTTTACCCCAGGTGGCCGCTTTAGAGAGGTGGCCGTTAGTACAGATTTTACTGTATTAATGCATGTGCAGAAAACTCTATTAAACTTACATGACACATTTTCTCTAAACAACATATAACACATTATTACTTTAAAAGTAACCATTTCTGAATTACTGTCATTTTTTGATATCTTTTGGCCAACTTTATGTATTTTTTTGAATACGTTATTTTTGTATTGGAAGATGGTTAAATACATTATTTATTACCACCAAGAATTTGCTAGCGGCATTATCCTGAAAAAGACATCGCAGGACAGATGTGTTCGCAAGTGTAATGGACACTTTCATTACTACTGCTAGTATTGCTTATTCAAAACCACGGGGACATAAATATGTGATTATAGATAAAACCAATTACGAATTCTTATGGCAACAACGCGAAGTAAGTCATTTGGTAGATATTGACCAATCCAGCGTTGAAAGGTTCTTAAAATAAAATAAATGTCATCCGTAATGAAAGGATTTTAATATTGAATTTTGGTGCGGAACTCAAAGGATGGGTGTCATCGTTTTGAAGCTAGACGAGTGTTCTGCCGATGGGCAATAACTAAAATAAGTTTGAAGTTATTTTCTATAGTAACGGAATAGATAGCAGAAGAAATGTTGATTATTATTCAAATGAAAACTCTTGCTTCACTAATAAATAGATCATTTGCATAGGTGGCGCATAAATGTACAAAGAGGCATTCGTGGTTGTCAGTTTCTTTGAAAGTAGTTTTAGCGGACAATTTTATGCGCAATTTTTGTCAAGCAATTTAGTGAAATTATTGGAAGAATTTCCACAAAATTTAAGAGACATGTGGATACAACAAGACGGCGAACTGTCACATTCTTAACTGTTGGAACGAAATATTTTAAATGAAATGTTTAGATGTCCTATGTACTAGCCTGCTAGGTCTTCAGACATCACAAAAAATGAAAAATATACAGTATATGTACCTGTAACCAGAAAAGACGCTAAACGGGAACATATTCGACAAATATTTAGAAACATAAATTCTCAGCTCCATATTAATGTAGATTTATCATTTCGGAAGCTTGTTCAAAAATGTTTAGAAGCGAAGAAGTAATCATTAGATCACTTGTTGAAATAACTTTTACCTATTTTATTGTTTATATTTATTGTTTTGTTATAGTTAGTGTTCCACTAATTACTGATCCATTTATGTAACATTTCCAGTTTCTGGATTCAACAGAATGAAGTTATTAGCTTGTTTGGTTTCAAAATTTGTTTACAATTCTATATTCTATATATTTTATGGAATATATTGATGTGATAGGGTGTATTGTAAATATAAAATATCCAATTTCTATATAAATACCGGTAGATATTCAAATGGGACACTTATTAAGATTATATAAGTAAAAGAAAAGAGAGGAGTAATGGTATATTACATATTTTTGGTATGCAATTTTATAAGCAATTCAAGCTTTTTAGCTAGTAAACAATTTTTTGACAAATGCCCTAAGACATAAAAAAGTCATATCAAATCCAATTAAGTTCATTTGTGATGCGGCACTTGGGTAACAGATGCCGCTGAGAATCTCTCATGGCGTTTGGTACGTAAGTTGACAATATCAGGTTTTCTAAGCTTTTGAGGCATTGTGAACAAATACGTTCGTGCACTGATGAGACCAATGTAAGGTCGAAACAGCTGTCTGCACGTTGTTTATTCGCAGTTCCGGCTTAGGGTAGATGTGCATTCATACATTTATTCATATACGAAAAATTTTTTTTCCGTATATGTATACTTGCGTGATTTACTAGTGTGAGATCGCGTACTCTGCAAGAATTACTGTTACATTGTATTGAAACATTTGTCATGTAAGTTTAATATGAGATGTTAACTTCAATATTATAAGTAGGACATTATTGGATATCCTCCTTACAGCTCTGATTTAACAGCAAGCGATTTTCACTTATTCCTTAAACTGAGTTGAAAACAGTTTGGAAACGATGAAAACCTGAGACAAAAAGTGACATTTTGGCTCAAATCTTTGGTGGTAGAAGAATATAATATCGAAATTGAAAAATTGGCTCCCAGTTAGGGTAAGTGCATTGTACACCTGTATATACACAGGCGTAGAAATATATTCTTGTATTGAGAAAAATATTTTCGTTACCTATGCCATTGAGGATTATTTTTTTGCTGAAATATTAATATATTTGGAAAACGTCGCAAAGAAACTTATTTAAAATTCAACAAGGTACACAATCTAGATGTTCCATGTTCATACTCCAGAGTCCCATATGCAAAATAAAATAATACAGCAGCAACCAACGCAGCTTGTGTCCCCGTGAGTCGAATAACATCAAGGATAAAAGTAATTTGACTTGCGTTTATGGCGTTTGAAACTAAGAAAAATTGAATTTTAATAAGATACACAAGCGTGGCGAATAAGCGACAAGCCATATATTTAACTCACAGATCAGCGTATTTGATATTTCGTATTGCTACAAGAGTTACGAGATTTATGAACGTGATATTTGTACCAAAATTTACATTTCCCTCTACCGCGGCCTATATTCTAATATTGAAACCTTTTTCATCCATTTCGTCCCGACACGACGTTACTATTTTCATTCAAGGTTTTGATATATATTTATTGTTGAGATTTCCCGGTAATATTTCATTCTGTTACGGAACATGTTTATTTGGGGAAAGCGCTACCTAATCTACATTTTACTATATTTAGATCAATAGTATAATGTATAGAGCAGTTCTACTTACATTAAAAAAGACATTTACGAGAATTACAATTAATTGCTATACAGAATGATTCACAGGTGAATTAAGTTCGAACCAAACTTTGAATTTTTCTGGTAAAGGTGAACAAGAAATGGCTATAACGTAGACAATATTAAACTAGGTAAGCGCTAAGTAAAAGAAAAAAATTACCATTGCTAATAACGATTGCATTAAACATGAAGCGATAGTGCTAATGACACTAAAATGTACTTCAAGAATTCGTAAACCTCCCTAACTGATGATACTTTCTGAAACTTCCATTACCGCTCAATGCATTTTATTTTCACTATCTAATACCGCAGATTTGCATCGATGCAAAAGTAAGATCTCTCGTTTTGTATTTACATAGAACCTGTTCGCTTTAAATTGCTGTTGTAACGTTGTATGATATTAAAATGTAAATAGCTGCTTTTTAATGCTACGTTGCGAAAATGCAGGAGAAAATATGTACGTAGATTGAATAAATGAACAGGCAGGCATTCGTATACGTTTTAAAAAGAATATTAAACAAAACTAGCATAATTTTACGATTTTAGCTTAGAAGGGAATCTAGTAACCGTTTTAAATATAATTCTGTAAAAGAGAATTTGTTGTACCCTTCTCCAATACTATATAGGGCAGTACGTCATTCGACTTAATTGAGCACGAAATTCCAGAAAATTTCAATTAAAAAGACTTTTATATATTTTCGTATCGCATTTACAAATATGCATATTGCTATAAGGTGGTATCTCCATAATGTAATGAATGATGTTTGTTTTATAAAATTTTATCATACTCACTACGTTTAATCACCGTTATATATGCAGCTAATTTTATCAATTTATATGTTATTGAATTTGTGATGTTATTATTATTATTTAGAAATTCTATAAAAGAAAATGTTTTTTACAATATTTGTAAGTTTAGATGGAAAATAAACTATACTACTACTACTAATTTAATATGTTGAGTTACAAAATATCAATCCTTAAATGGCGCCATCTATCCAAAGCATTATAAACTACTTGGTAATCGCTGAGCATTTTTAAAGTCATGTGCTAAAGGTATGCAATATGATTGAATTATATCAAACTTACTGTTATTGATATTTGACTGATACCTACAATTTTTGGCATTTTTAGGTTAAATTTATGTCTTAATATTTGTAGACGTATAAAATTCTAATGGAAAAATTGCCAGGCTGAAGTGAAGCAGCTTTGCTAGACGTTATTTAATCATTAATATTAAAAATAAGTCTGAATATGTAAACTCTAGGGTATTTGAGGGCTGATATAATACAATTTTAAAAAGGAGAGAAATGGGTTTATTACTAATATTTCAAGATTGTCAATTTTAGTTCTGTAATTAGACTTGCACCTATTGGATAAATAAAGATGCTATAAATGCTCTAATTATTATCAATAATGCGCCTATTTATCATCGTAAGGTAGAGAAATGCCAACAAGAGACTGATTAATGTTATAAAGCAAATTTTGCTCTGTCCGAAAATGTGTGTATAGAAATACTAACAGATATATCTACATAAAACAATTTACATGTTTGAAAAACCATATAATTACAGAAATGTAATAATCAGTTGTTCCTCTACTTAAAAACGCATCTAGGAGGTCGACGATGTGTAAGCGGCCATACTGCACTGGTTGGCAAATCAAGTGGAAGGTTTCTATGATACAAAATTCCGAAGCTAGTTTTATAACACGATAAGTGACTTAATATTGGTGATTTTGTTAAAAAGTAAATTTAGATATAAGCTCCTGATAAAAATGAAGTTTATGCAAAATATGCATTTGCCTTCTTTTTATATCAAAACGGTACTTACTTAAAAAGCATGCCTCACTTCTTCATGTTTGTTCTTCTAAAACGACATCCACCACGACAAACTTTATTTGTAGGTATATAATGTTTTTAAATGTTAGTATTCTATAATGTTGGATTTGTGATAGTTGTCAATACGAGGGTAGTTCACAAAGTAACTTCCGTTTATGTGCAGCGCGATAAATAGTGGGGGTAACGCCACTATTCTAACATCAGTGCGCGCAGTGATTGAGTACGCTTCTAGCTGTGTAAGGGGGAGTATCATATGGTAGCGCGTTCTCAAAATCTAACCTGAAAACATGAGTGCCGCAATAGAAAATCTCGCCAAGTGTGAAGTGCGTAGCGTAATAAGATTTATTTGTGCGGTGTATGGCCCAAATATTATGAGTGAAGGTGTAGTTCATCAGTGAGTAAGTTTTTTTAAAAATGAATAACTAACGTTCACGAAGCCAGGAGCGGTGGGCCATCTCTTATCAGTGATGACTTACTGAATAGAGTGAATGAAAAAAATTGTATAGACCGTGGCTTCACAATCTCGCAATTTTCCGTCCATTTTCAAGAAATTTCTAGGAGTCTTCTACACGAGTTAGTGACAGAAAAACTATGCTACCACAAGTATTGCGCTTGTTGGATACCACAACTGCTTACCGACTACCACAAAATCAAAATCATGAGTTTTGTCATAGACTTTCTTTCTCGGTATGACTTTTAAGAGAAGAATTTTTGAACAGGATCGTTACTGAAGATTAGACATGGTTAGTCTATGTGAATTCTGAGATAAAACAGCAATCCAAATCTAAAGAAAACCCGTCAAACTTTCTCTGCGAGAAAATCGATGGTTACGGTGTTTTGGGATGTTAAAGACATCTTGCGCGTTGATTTTATGGATCGTGGTACGACAATCGCTTCTGCAGTGTATGGTGAAATTTTAAAAGGACTACCACGCGCAATCCAAAACAAACGTCGTTGTCTGTTCGTATTTGGTGTTGTGTTTGTTCAGGATAATGTTCGCCCTCACACAGCCCAAAGAACAAAGGAACTTTGATCTTTGAACCAAGTTCAAATGGGACGTTTTTGATTACCCCCTACAGCCCGGACTTGGCTCCCAGTGATTTACACCTGTTCCCATACATGAAGTGTGGCTTGCATTTCAGTGGTTCGTCAATGATGAAGAGCTTCAAAACGCCGTGACAGGTTAGCTACGTTCCCAGGCGGAAGATTTTTATGCAAAGGGTATTTCAAAAACTGTTAAAAGATATAACAAATGTTTGAATTTGTTTGGAGATTATGTCGAAAAGTAGAGAAAAGTTGTAGTTTTAAGATGCATGTAAGAAATTTTTCTATCCAACTGGTTTAATTTTTATTTCGAACCGGAGGTTACTTTGTGAATTACCCTCGAATATTACTATGTCGGGAAGAGCAAAACAAAAAATATTTTCCACAACTAAATTTGAAATACTCGTCAAGCATTGTTTAGTAAATTTAATCTTGATGTGGTTGTTAACTTCTCTCCGCTAGTAACTTTCTTAATACACTGTTACCCAAGAACATATATTCAACCATGAACAAACTGTTTTCAACTACTTAAAGATAGAATTTCCCAATTTGCAGTGTATCAGAGAGTATGTCTACAGCACGAAATTATTTATAATTGAATAAAGAGAATCACAAGTTCAGAAATTTAAATCTGTTCATCTCCATCTACATTCATTTATCGGTTGTTTCTAAAGTTTTCAATTGTTCAATGCATTTGACATCCATACCTTAAACTGTAATCTAAAGTTGAATTATAGACCTTCAAACAAGCGACAGAGGACGACCGAAAAACAGAAGTTTTAATGAGCGAATAGGAACCCTACGACTGTTGAAAAGTTCATTTACAGATCCCAGATTTTATTCAAATAAATTAATCGAATTTTGCGTTCGTTTTTATGACACTGATAATTTAAAAATTGGACGACAGAAGTAAATTAATTCAGGGAAAAGCGGGAAAATTGTATTTCTAAATTATGCCCAGCATAGTATTTCTTAATATCTCGGAATTAATCTGTACTTTCCTCAAACGGGCGTTTAAAATATCTTTGAATACGGGTGGAGGAATAAAGACGGGAATCTAGAAATTAATCACTAAAAACAAATTGTGAGGAAACTATTGTATGATAATAAAAATGTATTATTATTATTATTATTATTATTATTTCAACTGGCAACCCATCGTGGCGTGATTAGTTGTATGATGCAAATTTTTAACTGAGGGCTATCTTAATGAAAAAATTCAACTTCCTTCATAAATCCTAAAATAATGTAAGCAATTTGTTTATATAATAAGACTATTACGACCTCTCAATTCCATAACAAGAAAAGGAGCCTATTATTTCAATTTAATATTTATTAACCAAATATTAATATAAAGTGTTTGTCAAATGAACAGATTGAATTTTATAAAGAATTTTGATTAGTGTTTTTCTGCTTTTGTGCATTACATAAGCCAGTCGATCACAGAGCAAGTATTTGCTGTGAGTGTTCTTGTTAATGACTTTAAAACTACTTTTGTTTATTGCAGCATTTTAATAAAGTTTATTCAAGCCCATAATGTAGCTGTTTTGATATAATCCTAATTTTTTTGAAAATCACAACACTTTTAATTTGAAATCGTAAATGTTTAGTCTTTCTGTATTTTCAATCAAGGTTAGCTCTCCAGGGTTAAATATATTAACAAGTTTTATCTACGAGGAAACTCATTCAAGTCCCTTAACACTTTGGGAACCGCTGCCTTAAGGGTGTGTTTCAATATTAGCAAATCCATTTCGGTTCGAACCTAAGATTTTCGCTTTTCTTATGTACTACTAGTAATACTTAAATGGCACCAGAATATTAATTCTAACCTAATTCCAAAGAAAAGAAAAATGACCTTAAAACATTTCAAGGTTATTTTTATTTTGTCTGCTTTCCAAATTTATCAAACCCCTACATACGCAAATATGTAAATTCACTCTATGCAGGCTTTCGTTGCAATTTGATTTTATAGGTATGAATCTAATCGATACTTCCCAGTCAACTTTCATGCTGAATTAGAGAAAAGTACGCCGAGCTTTAAGCATTCATTTTAATTTATTTGTAAACTGAAGAAATTAATACATATATATATATATATATATATATATATATATGTATACATTTGAGAGATGTACCTGTCGATATTACATAGTGTAGATGTATTTTAGTAATTTTTGTCCACATCATAGTTCACATTTTTAATCCCTGAGGAAGCACACACACAATGTGCGAAATATTGGAGAAAAAAATAAAGAACTAAATTGAATTTTGTTTTTATGCTGGATTCCCGAATAATTAAGCCTAATATATATATATATATATATATTTGTTGTTTTTCGTTGTCTGATGATTATTAATTGTATGTTTTCTTCCTGGATAATTTCGGCTTTTTTTGAAATGAAAATCTCATGTAGAATGGGATGTAAATTTTTATTTAACGTTTCGACCTTTAAACAATCGGTCTTCTTCAGAAAGTTTGTTATATTCTGCAACAAGTTATTTTTTTTCCATTCATCACAAAACAAAAAAATAAATTAAACATTGAAATATTAGAAAACATTAAAAAATGTATATATTACGATACACGTTATGTCAAAGGTAATTAAAATTTTTTTTAAAAGAATCACTTCCACCAAACCTTCCTTTTGAATAAACGGGAAGGTCTTTTGTTGTAATTACATAATACAATAATAAAATAATTTTAAATAAAAATAAAACATAGCAAGAAACTCACCTCATAACTATAAGAAGTATTCTTTTTTTGTAGTTTTTATATCACGTTTGGCTTGAACTAATATTTCTTTTTTTCTACTCCCATACTTTAATTGTATTATTAGATATGCCGAACCTGTACTATAATGATGTTCATTACGATACAGATTTTCATTATGTTACAAGTTTATATCCAATAGGAATACAGATTTTTCATTACGATACAAGTTTATATCCAATAGGAATGCGACATTTCAATATTCAAACAATATTCAATATGGCGACTGCATATCTGACAGATATACAAATTAAATAAATGTGACAGTTCTCTGCAATTTACAAGTAAGTACTTAAAATTTGTGCTTTTTTGAAAATATAAACGGTAAAAATGAGGGATAATTACAGTGAAATGTAATAACTGACTCCACCAGAAATTATGGAACAAGCCTTAGTAGCCACGAACAATTTATTACCAGCCAAATTCACAAAAACGTACGGAAAATTTTAACCTCAATTTATGAAATGGATTTTTCAAAAAATATTATTAATTATATTAAGGGGTCGTAGAAAAAATAGTGTATGCAAATCGCATTTAATGGCTATTAAGACACTCGTATTCATTCTCTTACTCGTGTCTTAATAGCTATCATTAAATGCTCATTGCATAATATACTATTTTTTAATTCTAAATGTAAATGGTTTCTAAAACTCATTTTTAATTAATATGCTATTTGCGTTGAATATAATGCTTTCGCATTGCTGTTTTCGTTGGAAATAAACTGGCCGGGCACTAGTGGCATCGAACAACATTTTGTCTGTTTTTATCTAATTTCTGTAAACTTTTCTGCGTATTAGAGGGTTCTAGAAATTTTTAAATAACAAATGATTATTGCAGTAATAGGGAATATATTTTGGATAAATTTTCTAATTCATTTCTATTATCGACTGAGTTTTGATCTTTTTTAATTTCAATCATTTCAAGTACGTTTCTGGCCTATTTCAGCTACTATTCCTATCAAACGCAGCCTTAAGCCTAATATACAAATCAAGTTCATGCGTCTTTATGTTTTATATTCCATAATAAATTTTAAAATGAAAATTTTTCTTTTAATAAATTTAGAAACTGAAATAAAAATAATTAAAAGGGACATCCACCATTTTATTCTTTCCGTGCTTATTTTCTACAGCCGTAGAAGGACAAAATAAAATCTTTTGTGCTCTAGCAATCACTCATCTATGATGTTTACGGTACTGCGACTCTTATTGTAGGATCACAAAAAGCTCTTTCGTTTTTCCTTGACTCCTGTGTAATGAAACTGCGAGGGATATCAAAGGATTTATTTGTTGTTGAGAATCACGCTTCTCAGCTTAATTTTCTTTCTTATCCAAAATATTGCCGCTGTTTTTATTTTTTTTTATTACTATGACTAGAAATACATATACCGAATATGCAAATTAGTAGAAATACAGCTACATAATATGATACCGCCCTAGACATAAATGAATGTAACAAAATGTAGGCTTCCGGAATTTTTCTGTATCCAGTCAGTGCTTTTTGGGTTGCTTTTTACGTCATTCTGGAATTTTCCGAAAAAGTTGTTTCATTTAAATGTTATCTTCAGATAAAGTGATATGCATTGGTAATGCCAGTTTTATTTTGATTTTTTTTTGATTGTTTATAAAAGCCTTTTCGTATCGCAAAATTTCGTATATTTTATTGTATAATCGAATCACTTTCAACTGCTTTTAAATCTTCTAAATATTATATCTAGATAATATAATCATTCATTTTATAATTTTCAAGATAATTATGTAACATAGAATTAAAGTTTACATTTCAACGTGTTAAGAAGCAACTTATCGATTTAATAATTTTCATTTTGACAACTAGTTAACAACTCCTTTTTTGTGTCTGAAGATAGAAATCTTCGGATTGATAAATTTAAGTACTTGATTAATCAACCTCCATTTTGGTAAATTGGATATTCGTTACCGATTCTATTGTTTTTTTTTTAATTAACGCCTTATGTTTGAGCAACTCATGTTTATGATGAGCTATTAAATGAAATTGTGAGATAAAATCAGTAACAGAAGTTTTTTTTTTGATTGTCCTCATTTGATCTTAATTTTTTACCTACTTGGCGAAATAGCGGCCTCACACCTGTTTGAGCTTGCCAGATATGATCGTTTGAGTGGTGCCCACTATTTCAACCGTTTTGGAACCCCGACTGTCCCCAGCTGAACCGGCGGCAGTTTGAATAGTAATGATAAAGTCACAGGTAAGTGGATCTGGAAGAATTTTGGGAATTTTCCATTGTAATTTTGATGTTTATTTTCTATAGAATTATGTCATTATTTTAAAATTGCAGTATAAGCGATTAAGTGCTCCTCAGAAGCGGTTAAAATAAGAAAAACAAATCAAAATGTAATCTGTTAAAAAATTCGTTTAAATATTAGGGCAAGGTACTACGCTAGAAAAATTAAAATTAGATAAACCGAAAAAAGTGTTTGACAAAGTGTCTTTTATACTTCTTCCGCTTCTTCATGGCGCTACAGTCCAATTTGGACCTAGGCCTCCCATATTTTCTGCTTCCAGATATCTCACTGCATTGCTGTTGCCTTCCAATTGCGCACTTTCAGTAATCCACCCATCCCTGCCCTGGTCGTCGTCTTCCCCTGGAGCTCTCCATCTAACCGTTATATACCTTCTTTGGGATTTGGTCTTCACCCATTCTTTATAGGTGCCCCGCCTATTTCATTCTTTGTAATTTAATAAATTCGACAATATCTGGTGGTTTGTATTTCTGCTTTAAAGTTGTATCAGATTTTCTACTCCCCATCCTCCATTACTTGCCCATATATTTTCCCTTAGGATTCGCCGTTCCCATCTTGTTAGTAGCTCCTCTGACTGCATAGTCATTATCCACGTCTCGCTTCCTTATGTCACCACGGGTCTTATCATGGCCTTGTAGATTGTAATTTTCGTTTTTCTTGTTGCTGATTAGGACTTGAAAATATGTGCGAGTGAGAAGTAGGCTATGTTTCCAGCTAGTATGCGTTAATGTATTTCCTGTTTGATGTCGTTTTCACTTTTAGTTTGAAATCCCAGATATTTAAATCGCTGCACCACTTCGAAGTTATTATCTACTATTTTGTAATTCTGGCCAACCCTTCTTCTTGGTTTCACCGGTAGTAGTTTGGCTTTTGTTTCATTGACGTTCAGCCTGATCTTACTGGCTTGTGCTTCTAATTTGTTAAACACTTCATTAATTTCTCGTTCAGTTTAGGCCACTAGATGAATATCATCTGCATAGGAAGTTATCTGATGTGACTTGCGCATTATTGTGCTGTCAAGGTTCTCACTGGCATTTTTTATTGTATTCTCCAGTACAATGTTGAACAGGATCGGTGCAAATCACTCTTCCTACCTCACACCTTTGGTGGTTGAAAACCTTTCAGTCACTTGGTCGTGTATTGTCACTTGTCGTAGACCTCCTTGAAGTCAATGAATAACTCATCGATTAGAACATTATATTCCCTTGCTTTTTCCAGTATTTGCCGGGTGGTGAAGCTCTGGTCAATGGTTGATCGCCCCTCTCTGTAACCTGAAGATGAACACCTATGTTGCCGTCCCCGAAAATATTGCAGTTCACGATATGATTTTGTGAGACCGTCCAATTAAGCTAAAACGAATGTCTGAGACACTGAATATTTTATATGAACGCGTCCATTATATAGTTCACGTCAATTTGGACGTGAGAAAATTATCTGTCAAATGGATCCCTAAATATATATCTGTTGACCAGAAGCGTGCAAGGGTGAAAACAGCGCGTTCGATCTTTGCTTCTTAAGCCGTATTGTTACTATGGATGAAACTTGGGTACATTTCTGCGACCCAGAAACAAAGCAGCAATCGATGGAATGGAGACAGTCTGGTCCAAGGCCTAAGAAGTTTCGTGTTCAAAAATCTGCTGGAAAAGTTCTTGCTCCGTTTTTTGGGATTACCTTGGAGTAATTATGGTTAATTATCTAGATAAGGGATGAACTGTATTACTATTCGACGTTACTGACCACTCTACGAGAAAAAAAATATGGAGAGAAGATGCCAAAAGTTGTCCAAAGGTGTTTTGTTTTTGCAGGACAATGCACCTGCACACAAATCGCATGTTGCCATGTAAACAATTTGTGATTTAGGGTTTGAATTACTCGAACACCCTCCTTATTCACCAGCTCTAGCGCCGTCCGCCTATCACGTCTTTCCTCAACTGAAAAAAAGTTCAGAAGGTCGTAAATTTTCTTCCAACGAAGAGGTGATAGAAGCTGTTGAAACCCGGTTTACAGAGCAAGATAAACATTTCCTTTTGAAAGGTCTAGAGGCGTTGCAGGTTCGTTGTAATATTGTATCCAATTAAGAGGAGAGTATGTTGAATAATAAAATATATTGACTTTCACACTTTGTTTACTTCTATAGTAGGCTAAGAATTTTTCGATATATCCTCGTACATCATCAAGTTAACTTAACGACATTAGTTGTGAGTCATAAAAGTCACTATTTTTGCAAGATAAATTAGTAATTTATGACATGTACGTATCTGCAGAAGAAAGGTGAATCTAAATCAACATGTGTGTTTATAATTAAGAATTTTTCGAAATATGGAATAGCTCATACACACAAGTATATCCATATCAGTATTATTTCTTACATGATCAGACAGATAGACTAGACGACAACTAAATATAATTCAAACAGTAATACCACTAAACTAACTTCACTAACATTTAAGATATATCTTTCCTAAATAGAAACATAAGACAAAGTAGTTTTAGATGAATCGCTTTAGTCAAGTAGTTCTCAAGAAAGAGCAAATAATAATTTTATCTAAAAGTATAGGAATTACTTCTTCCTATCCTCTTAAAGTGTTTATTTGAGTTATCATCGAGAGCACTTCCGAGCGTGAGGAACCTTCGTTTACAAGTTATCTGTCATACATAACATTTCCCAAGCAGGATAATACGTAATTTTCACCGATATTCTCTTAAGGAGGTGTGTATTTATTGTTTGATGAATAAATATTACATCAATCATTTTGCTTTTGTATTTAGTAATGAAGAGGTCACTTCATCATCTACTGCACATTAAATTCCTGAATTCACGATTATTGTAACCTGTCAAGAATTTATTGATTTTCCCTTTGTGAAATATACATAATACTTAAGGTGTATTCCGAAAATGTATAAGCGAAAGCACCAATTCTTTTCGCGTAAATAACATCTTCAATTTTCAATTCTACAGGGAGATTCATATTTCTACAGGATAACAAAGTTGTTTTCTAGGTCTGTCTGAAATAATTATTTCTAAATTTTGATCCAAACACTTTCTTGTTCGAATAATTCAAAAACTATGCAGACGTTTTCTCCAAGATTATACATTTGATGTTCTTCAGACTTAAACTAAAATGATGAGCATGCTGCGATCTGGGGGGTGGGGAGGCAACACATTTATTATTTTAATAAATGTTTTAATAAAAGTCTAATTCTCTGTATTAAAAATAAAGATAACGCAACCAACATAAAGTTTGCTTTGAGAAAGTTTTCTTTGAGACGTGATTTCTGAGCCCTCATAATTTCTCTTGCCCCCCTGAAGAAAGGTCGGACTCGCTAATCTATTAAGCAGGTACCGACACGCCAATTCGTCTGTCGATTATATCTAAATAGCTACCCATTTCGGTAGCTACTTAGGCAATGTATAAATTTAAGTAATTGGTAAATAATGAACTCTAATGAATCCCAGGCCATTTGTTGCTTGCTTGTTATCTTCAACGTCTATACCTAAAATAAATTGATTTATTAAATTGATTCAAGAAAAATTGCACCATTATTCGGAGTAGGAAACTAACTGTCACAATTTCCCAAATTGTTCTTGGAATTACTCCCTAATTGGTCGAACCAAAATCACCTGCTCCTTGGGTTTTCTGCTAAGCTAAACAATACAGTACAATATAAATATGCCTTGTTTGTTTTTATTACTTTCTTTACGTAGTATAAGGAAGTATTGTGATGATGAAAATTTTCGACCCCGAGATTTTTGCTAATGTCCACGTTTTGAAGTCCCCTGATAGGTACCGAAAAAGTGGTTTTTAAAAAATGTCTGTCTGTCTGTCTGTGTGCGTTTTGATGTCCCCTGATACCGAAAAAGTGGTTTTTAAAAAATGTCTGTGTGTCCGTCTGTCTGTGTGTCTGTGACCACGATCGCGATCAAACCGCTATAGCTATCAATTCCAAATTTTGTATTTACGTGTATAATCTCCCTCTTGAGATCTGATTAGTTTTCCAGTAAAATCGGTAGACCGGAAGTAGCAGTTCACTTCAGTGAAAAAATCGAATTTTGCCAATATTTCGTCAACTACAAAGTTTAAACAAATTTATAAAGAAGTCATATGTACTGAAAATTAAGTTTGAGACAAATTGTCTTAAAAAGTTTTTCGAAATTCCAACCGTAAGTACGTCTTTTACTCTTATCGAAAATCAGCTTTTTGCGAATATCTCGCAAGTCATGCTTTTTAGACAAGTACGTTACGAGTATAAAAGTATTTAGAACATAATTTTCAATATCTTTTCTATAAAAGAAATTTCAAAATTCAGATCGGAAGTATCACTTTTACTCTTATCGAACAGCGATTTTTTGCAAATATGTCGTAAGTTATGCATTCTATATATATTTATCAAGAGTACAAAAGTATTTAGAACTGGATTTGCAATATTTTTTGTATATATGAAATTTCAAAATTCCGACCGGAAGTGACACTTTTACTCTTAGCGAGTAGCACTTTTTTGATAATATCTTGCAAAGTATGCATTCTATAGCGATTTATTAAGAGAATGAAAGTATTTAGAATAGGATTTTGAATAAGTTTTGTATAAAAAAATTCTTAAAATTGTATAGTTTGAAACGCTCATACGTATAAGAAAGACGTGTGGTGGCCACACCTCATTTTTTCAACTTAGTTTGTGTGCGTCCGCAGTGATTATAAGTTGAGTTGAAGTAGCGTTCTAAAAAAATGCGCATCGATGACAAGAATAAGATTTCTGAAATCAATCGCCGGACATAAAAAGAAGAATTAAAACATTGCGTAGCAGGAGGTAAATATAAAGATTTTTTTTCTATTTGACTGACAATGTCTTATCTTTGTAACTAGTATAATATGATGTAGATGTTTTAAGTGTCCACAGTCGTTGATACAATGAGTTTTCTGCATCAGAGGTCTGTATCATATTTTGTAAAAACCTAAATACACCTAATTCCACCGGTTTATACCTTACGTAACCTTTTTATTTGTTTCAATACATTAATCTTATGCCCACTCTTTGCGATAAAGTAAATGGACAGCTACAGATGAAAGCCACAAATAGTCTCCCAATATTGAGCTTTGTCAAAAAAGATTCAAAGCGGCAAGATGATGGACTAAAGGGCAGACGTGTCGTGGATACACTATATTTTTTAACGACTTCAAAAACCTAAAGCATCGTGCTTCAGGTTTGACTGCAGCTTTTCCGATATTGAAATTTTGTCTGAAAGACGGTATGGACTAAAAAGCATTTTCATAACAAAATGTAGAGTATGTTAGTGTATACTGTTGCAATAGAAGCTGATTTAAATGTCAGTGTAAATAAACCCACCGTTTGTGGCTCCTTGGCAATCGGTTTAGGATTTTCTCAATTCACAGAGTCTTCTGCGATTTTAATAAACATTTAACAAGAGTGTATAATAATGCATCCAGGTTATTATACGATGTTGACACGAAAATGACAGAATGTTATAACAATATTGTTAATAAAATGATTGGAGGGAAAATAATAAATTATTCTAAAGGGGGATCTTACCAAAATAGAACACTTGCAACAGCAGCAGCAGGTGTGGCAAATTTTAACAATAATCGTCCATTTTCTATGAAGTTAAAAAAAATTAGTAAAATTGGAAGCTTTACGGAAAATTTTTGTTTGAAAAGTAAGCTTACTAAGAAAAAGCAGTTTACGCAAAAAGAAAATTATTTATCAAGCTTATATAGATTACGGCACACCTACTGTGAACGATTTAAGTGTAGATGAATTTCAAAGAATTAAAGAAGAGTTTTTGATTAATATTGAAAATACCAATTGTGAAACAATTGAAGAAAATATTCGGGGACACTCATTAATTCCAAAATGGCTGTAAGAACGGATGTATGGATTAATTTCCAGCAATTTTGGAAAAATTTGCAAACTTCGACTGCATCGACCGTGAAACATTTAATTTATAATACAAATATTTAACGCAGCGCACCATTAGAACATGGCATTGTCCATGAAGCAACCGCTCGAGGACTTTTTGAGAATAAGTACAATTTACACGTGAAAGAGTGTGGCATGTTTATTCATCCACAATATAAATTTTTGGCTGTCTTTCCAGATAGTCTTCATAATTGATTACCGCTACATCGAAAATAATAAAGTTACGCTAAAAGAAAATTATAGTTATATGTACCAAATTCAAGGTCTCAAGGTTATTGTAAGAAATAAATAATTTTGAAAAGATCAAATCGTCAGAAAATTGGAAAGGTTTTATTTTTCTGCATATTTATATGAATTATTAGATTCAAGATACAATAAAAGCATGGCTTTAAGAGATATAAAATGTAAATATTTATAACCGATGGTCATTTATAATAATTAGAAGTGATAATGCAATTTTATTTTGATATCAATGATAAGTTGTATTCCTATAAAATGCAGAATAATGTGCCTCTTCCTTTTTTATTTTATTTACTATTAAAATTGTATGTATAATGTGTATTTTAGACATATTTTTTTTATAATGTGTTTTATTGAAATATTTGCATCTAATAATAATTATTCTGTTGTGTCTTTCTTTAATTTTGATGTAATTTTTTATTATGTAATTTATTAAAACTATGTTGAATAAAGAAAGTACAAGTTGATATTTCTTGTAGCTTTTTTCTCGCTCTTCCTATCCATGAAACAAATTTTATCTAAGTACATATTAACATTTACTATAATATTAAACACAGGTTTCAGAGCGACCCTTTGTAAGGTGTCCAGTAATTACCGTAGATTTATGGGTCAAGTGAAATCCCAGCGGATGGTACACTAATCTCGTGACTGACAGCTGTTAATTTTACTTGAGTGTGTCTCCTATCGTTGGTTGTAGAGTTACGAAAAAATATTTTAGTTGACTGGTGGACACCCTTAAATAAATATTATTAGATATACGGAGAGTTACAAATGTCTGTAATTTTACGAATTTATTTGATACTATTGATATTGCTTTTTAAATGTTAATGAAACTTTCCGCATTGAGGTCAATACGTGTATAAAATATTACAAATAATATTATTTTGTAGAGATTATCAAATGCGATTTTCAATAAGTATAAAATATACTAAAACAGCATTTCAAAATTAGTCTTTACATTTAAAGTTCGAATGTGTGTCGAATCTGCATGGTTTGCAAACAAGCCAATTAAATCCAGGAAGCGAAACCGAGTTCAAGTAATTACTATAATCCTGCAGTGCGACGACATATACGGGTTTTAATGGATCGGTTTGGAATTAACTGAAAAACAAAACATCGGCTTGAACGTGATCTATCGCTTTCTTTCGACGAATATCTAAAAACAGCTTTGACTGAATTTATTAAGTCAATCAATCCGCAAATGTATATAAGAGTTTAATTGAAGTACTTGTTTTCTCGTTTTTCTGAATATTTTGTGGGAAGATTTGAATCTTTAGGCTTATCTATTTCATTATTATTAACTTTTAAATGGTAACACAAACATTTTGTTCGTACTATTATTTTATAGTCAACATATGGATAATCCTACGATAGCTGTGTTTTAGGAAAACGATAACGAACGTTTAATTATCTTAATGTGAACGTATTCATTCTAAAATGACATTACTGTAGAAACAATTATATTAGAAGCACAACATGTGATTATTCGTCAGACTTCGTGATTTAAAAAAGCATTTAATTTGTTTATTAGGAGTAAATGAATTGTGTCTAAACATTTGCGAGATATTAAGCTTTAACCTAACAAAATTTACATATGAATTAAAGTTATGCAAGTTGAATTTACACTTAACAGATCTTAATGATATGTCTTCGTAGAGAATCTTTGTGGAAGGCTTCGTAGAGTATACTTTTGCAAGAAAGGAACCCCCTCGGAAGGTATCTTGACAAAAGTATTCTAAATCGGTTGGATGGATCGCAGATAAACTTGCTTAATAGATCCAACGTTTTTTCAGTTAGATAAAACTCTTATGAGATTATTAAATTTTCTGTTTTAAAATACTGTGGGCGTTTCAAATACATGATCTTCTTGTAATAAATAGCTTGTTCGCTCAATTGGTTATGGGGAAAATCTTCTAAATGTTGGTAATAAATTATTTTAAATTTATTCTGTTAATATGTAATATTTTGTAAGTGTTCAGAGATGGCAGCACAATTGCTAGATTATATTTGGCGGCACTACATGTATCTTGTTGAGTTATAGGTTATACCGAGTTGTCCTAACTAATTGGCAGTTCTTATCTGCCTCCCGGCTAATTCTTCTAGCTGCCCTTTAAGTTTGCAGATAACCTTCCGCCATTGTGTATATATAATATCTTTTATTTCTCTATTTGGCGCTTCTTATCTAAGGAAATTGGTTGGTCTCGTAAACGAATTATTAATTATATTAATTGATTATAAATAAATTAGCATTAGGATTCTTTTATAAATCATCTTAAATGCTTTTCAATATTTTTTAAAGTTAATATTTTATCTATGCTCTATTAAGTTTTGTGTATATTTGCTTATCATTGAATTTAATCTCGTCTCTTGATCATATTAGTTGTGTACGTAAAGAATTTACATGTCAAATTCCCCTTTTGAATACTGATTTATAAACATATTTATATATTTTTACTTTTTTATACGTAGTATAAGGAAGTATTGTGATGGTGAAAATTTTTGACCTCGAGATTTTTGCAGATGTCCACGTTTTGAAGTCCCCTGATACCAAAAAAGTGGTTTTTAAAAAATGTCTGTGTGTCTGTGTATGACCACGATAGCGGTGAAACCGCTATAGCTATCTATTCCAAATTTTGCATTTAGTAGTATAATCTCCCTCTTGAGAACCGATTAGATTTTCAGCAAAATCGGCCGACCGGAAGTAGTAGTTTACTTCAGTGAAAAAATCGAATTTGGCCAATATTTTGTCAACTACTAAGTTTAGATAAATTTATAAAGAATTCATATGTACTCAAAATTGAAATTGTAAACAATTTTATTAAAAAAGTTTTTCGAAATTCCTACCGGAAGTAGGTCTTTTACTCTTATCGAAAATCAGTTTTTTGCAAATATTTTGCAAGTCATGCTTTTTAGACGGGTACGTTACGAGTATAAAAGTATTTAGAACTAAATTCGGAATACCTTTTGTATAAAAAAAAATCAAAATTCGGACCGGAACTAACACTTTTACTCTTACCGAATAACGATTTTTTGCAAATATGTCGTAAATTATGCATTCTATATATATTTATGAAGAGTACAAAAGTATTTAAAGTTGCATTTGGAATATTTTTTGCATAAATGAAATTTCAAAATTCGGACCGGAAGTAACACTTTCATGCGTATAAGAAAGTCGTGCGGTGGCCACACCTCATTTTTATATTAAATATAGCTTAATATAACGCATGTCTTGCATCTAATATTTTTTAATTTCTTTAACTGTTATTACTTCGAGTTGATTGAAATGAATATTTGATTTAAATTTGGGATATTTTAAGTTGATTTAGATATGATTGCCTTTGTACTCGTATACGTAAAATTATGTTAAAATTTATTCAATATTAACTTTCTTAGAATGTAATAGTTTAAATATCCCATAAACTTTATTTATTTATATACCAACTTGTTCACATAATATTATTTTTATTAATTAAAAACCATATAAACATTCGTGACGCATACAAAATTTTATTGCGAAAAAGCAATTTCGTTAAAGAAAATTCTCTCAGATCCTTCATGCAGATACCTACTACATCGGGCATTGATGTGATTCAATGAATAGCAAGCAGATTCGTTTAATTTAACAACCACACTGAACGCTTCAATTCACGTCCTCATAAAAAGATACGTTAGTGACTTTATGGCACTTTAACACATCACCTTTTTTACGACACGTAGACTTAAATCGTTTACTCGGGGATCCGTCTTCATCTCTAATATCCGGTATAGTCTGAATAGACCTTCCACGTGTCATCTTTTTTAGTAGCAACAGCACATTTAGAGGTTGGAATCCCTTTTATCATGAACGCACACACAAAACGCGATGATTATTTTGTGTATCGCCGTAGAAATGTGGGAAACATTCATGGCAGATAGTGAAATATGGAAAGTTATTACAGTTTGTTTTCATTTATGATGACAAAAACGTAATGGTAATACATTTCTAACATAGCTTTTAGAGAGAACGCTTCTTTTGGGAGTAACTTTAGAAGCGGGTTGTCGCAATTTATAAGATTCTTAAATAAAATAACTATTCTCCCTTAAGGATGACATAATTGAACAAATTTCAATAAGAATGTTATTGTCGTCATAAAAAGGGAATGCAAATAATTAATAAAATATATCTTAATGAAGTAAATGATGCTGGTTACATTCTAAATCGCCTCTTATATACACAATATAACATTAGCATTATGAAATCTACAGTAACTGATGTTTATTTCAATTCATTATATAACATCTGACTTAAATTTGTTCGTTTTTTGATTAAATTCTTGTAATTTTAAAAGCACCTTCATAATATAAACAATGTACGCTAGAATGACAACTTAAATGAGTATATAACCAGATATTATCGATACCGGAAACGGTAAATTCTAACTTCCCATAAAAAAATAATATTAAATAGGGTTTAAATTATGTTATTATGCCATATAAAGTCAGCAAGTGCGTGGCAGGATCGCCATGTAGAAACAGAATGGAATTAGTCAGGGTCGCCATGTAGGATAAGACGGTGGACTGTCACTATTAATCGAGATGATGGTCGGCGGCTAGGTGGTGAAGGAGTTAAGCATTTATATGTAGATAACAGTAGTGTACATGTAAAGGCAGATCGATAAGTCAGTGAACTGTCACTATTAGCCCAGATGATGGTCCGAGGCTAGGTGATGTAGAATTTAAACAATTGCATTGGTTAGTAACTCTAGGGTGATAAACCCTTCAGAATGCTGAAGTTGCATATTGCAGTGATCTTGAATCTGGAATTGAATTGTAAACAAGTTTTCTCCAGATCACTTCTAGATTTATTTAATTAAATACTATTTTATTTATTTTATAATGGTCATTGTACAGGGTGAGTCATTACTAGCCGCTTCTTAGATTGCCCATTTGTGTTTTAAATAAAAGAAAAAGCAATTAGTGGCAAATCTATGGTTCCTTGTGGCGCATATTGTAAAAATACTTTAAGCTCTGACGCACTTCCGGTTTCACCGGAAATGCACGGCACTTAATTTTTTTAAATGACACCCTATATATTTTTGGATTTTCTTGTGCTATTGTCTGTTCAACTGTTTCTTCTTTTTCAAAATTGAGTCTATAGTTTTTGAGTTATTAATTTTTTTTGAAAATATTTGACCAAAACACGTGTTCAGAAAAAAAACATTTTCACAATGTTTTTAAAAGTAAAAACTTTAACTTTGATGGTGCTTGTGGCCACGAAAATTCTGCATCATTTGGTAAAGTTGCACTCGACAATACCACAAAGAACTTTGTTTTTTCAAAGCCTACTTACTGAAATTTTCACATACCAAAAACTTATTTTTTTAAATGGAACACCCAGTATTTTATTGAGGCATTTTGTTCCTTTTTTTCATTCTCTTTCATTTTTGTTAACAATGTCCTATACCTATCTTTTGTAATTTTTGAGATAATCACTATAGGAGCAATTAGCGGTCAATTAAAGAACTAGGGGCGCTGTTCTAACCACCCAAATATTCGTCCAATAAAGGCTGGAATGCGGCTAACTGCCTGAGTCAACTGTTAAAGAAAGTCGGTATACATTTATGTCAAAATTGTAAAAGCATCGCTATTATTTACCATCCAAATGAATTATTCTTATGAAGAGTTAATAGTTATGATTGACGTTTTGGGTGAATCTGAAAGAAACTCTTTGCTAGGATCCAGACTTTATGCACAGCGATCCCTGGTAGAAGTCAACCGAAGCCTGAAACTTTCGAAAGTATAAAGTGGACGGTTTGAGTGAACAGAAAGCATCGAATTTGAAAGAAAGAACGGAAAAAGCAATAACTGGTGAGGATAAGACTTTTATGGTACTTGCGAGTGTAGTTGAACACCCCCATACTAGTACTACGAAAATTAGTCGTCGGTTAGATGGAAGTCAAATTTGAGAATTCAGAATAATTAGGAAATATGAAATTCATCCGTAGCATATTCATACACAGGGTTAGATGAAAGAAATTTTCAGAATCGCTTACATTTTTGTCAATTGGCACCAGATAAATTATCCAGGCTTTCTCAATTTTTTGTTGTTTACCAATAAAGCCACCTTCTATTAAAGTAATTCGTACATCGTCATTATTTCCGTTATTATAACACATAAAACCCCGCACTTTATCACACCTGTAAACTTTCAAAATCGTTTGTCATTAAAACTATGGGGAGGAATAGAGGGTAGTTACATAATTCGACCTTATTTCTTTGATGAAAATGTTAATGGAGGAGAGTATCTTCGCTATCTACGGACGGATTTTCAAAACTTTTTGAAGACATCTTCAAGTATGTCAGTAAACATAACCTTTATTATATTTCGATGTTAACCAACAGTGTCAAAAATAAAATACTGCAAACTGGACATTGCCGGAATTAAAAAATTGACATGCGATGCTCTTCATTTTGTAAAATTATTATTTTGGGATTGTTGGATTTAACATTTACTTTGTTTGACAGTTGACTAAGGAAGTCGGGCGGCATTCCTGCCTTCCATTGGTTGAACAAATATTTTGGTGCATAGAACAACAGCGCTCATAGTTCTTTAATTGGCCGCTAATTGCTCCCATAGTAATTATCTCAGAAATTACAAAAGATAGGTATAGGATATTGTTAATAAAAATTAATGAGAATAAAAAAAAGGAACAAAATGCCTCATTAAAATACTGGGTGTTCCATTAAAAAAAAATAAGTTTTTGGAATGTGAATATTTCAGGAAGTAGGCTTTGAAAAAACAAAGTTTTTTGAGGTATTGTCAAGTGCAACTTTACCAAATGATGCAGAATTTTCTTGGCTACAAGCACCACCAAAGTTAATGCTTTTACTTTTAAAAACAATGTGAAAATGATTTTTTTTTGAACACGTGTTTTGGTCAATTTTTTTTTAAAAAAAATTAATAACTGAGAAACTATTGGCTCAATTTTGAAAAAGAAAAACAGTTGAATAGACAATTTAAAGCAGTACAAGAAAATCCAAAAATATATAGGGTGAATCATTTAAAAAAAGTAAGTTCCGTGCATTTCCGGTGAAACCGGAAGTGCGTCAGAGCTTAAAGTATTTTTACAGTATGCGCCACAAACAACCATGGATCTTCCACTAATTGTTTTTTCTTTTATTTAAAACACAAAAGAGCAATCGAAGAAGCGGCTACTAATGACTCACCCTGTATATAAATATTTATTAAGTTAAGATTTGAGAAAATAGCAATTACATTAATTAAAATTGTGTAAGAATGTCATTATGTATAAACACTTTACTCTGTAGAAAGTCAAAAGTATTAAGTTTATTTAAAGCTTTTTGTTTGTTTTGTAGAATATTTTATTATCTGAAAGTTTAATTATATGAAATTAATATGGATGACTTTAAGAATTAAAGTAGTTCAATTACGTTTTTTTTATTTGTCTTGTATATAGTGTTGAACAGAATTTGATGTGGTTTATGCTGGAGTTTAAACGAGGTTGGTAATTTAATTTTTTTCATTATTATCTTATGAATATACTTTCACAATTCATTTTTTTTATTATTGTGCTTGTGTATTAAGATTTGACGTGTTGGGTAATCGGTCAGGGATGTGTACAATGAATTAAGTAAGTGATTAATTCATAGTATGGAGCCTTGATTAATCCTAGAAACACGAATTGGTTTTGGTGGTACTGTTTGGGAGCGAGAAAAGGTGCTAGGCAGTACTAATCAGATCAAGGTCAATATTTTAAAACACAATTTAAGTACGTAGTAATAATTTAATCGATATATTGCATTAATGCTGGACACGTAATTGTGTACGCTAGGGATGTGTGCAACGAGTCGAAAGATGTACTCGTAGAACGGAGCACTGGTTTACCAATTTTGCGTGCGTTTGTTTTGGAGATACTGTATTGTATGTGTGCAGTTTCTCGTTGAACGTATTCGTCATAAATTTTAGCAAGTGTGTAGTGTAGGGGAAGATATTTTGTTGTTGTGTCTTTTCTGCAGTAATGACTTTCGTAAGCCGGTAGAGATAAAATATGTTGTTTCGCTGCTTCTTTTACTTCTTCTGATACTTTGTGCCAAGATGCGTGAGAAAAACGCTTATCATCTTGTGTAATACCTGAAGTAGATTGACTTTTTTTTTAAGTACATTAGTGATAAATTTGTTACTTTCATTGAACGCATTTAAAAAACAGTTTTTACGAATAGGTACCATATTTCCATCTACTCTTAAATCGTATTTATAAGTAAGAGAACGATTCTTTTGTTTTAACTCATCAGGTATTTTTATCTAAGATACCTTTTTTTCGGTCGAATTTATAAGCTAGCAAGATACTGCACTCTTTTGTTATGACTTCCCATTGCCCAATATTCCTTCAATACTGCATTTCAAAGAGCAGTGCTAAAGTTTCGTTGACATTGCATTCTACAATTAGACAGTGCTTTATATTCCCGCGAAGGAACTTCTTTACCTTTCGAAGCCTTGTAACTCTTTCCTAAATTTCTTTTGGTTTTTCTGTTTAGACGCACGATTATTGTGTCTCCTTTTATTATTTTTCGTCCTTTTTTTCTAATGGATCTAGGCTTCATGACATAAGCATCGCTTAGAATTACCTGCGATGTATATATAACCATTACTTTTTAACATGAAAATGTACATAATTATTTTTCCTACTTACATCGCTTTGTGATTTTGTTCCATTCGCATTCGTCTGATCATCTTCACTAGATGAAGCATTATGTATATCCGGCAATGGATTGTAATGAGAATCAGTGACACAGTCATCTGAATCAAATAAAATGCGATTTTAACGTGAAACAGAAGACAGGTGCACCCGAATTGGAATCGACGTTAAATGAAAAACGTCGGGCGGAAACTCAGACAGATATGGAGCTGGACTAATTTAAATCAAAAATAATGAATTGGCTGTATATTTTGGTTTCCTTACTTTGACTGGTGCTTTGAACGTCTATGTTCTCCGAACCTGTATAACAAATTATCATACTTAAATTTGTAACAAAACTGGAAACAATTATTGTATTTCGGGTTATAACATGTTACTCGCCTTCACATTTGGTCTGCATACATATCTGAATTAATTTCAAAGATCTAGGATTTTGCATTCTATCACTGTTAACTGTTACCACCGAACATGTGTGTCGGATGTGAAAAGAGGTTATGTTTGTAAACAGTGCAGCAAGGTATAAGTAGAGTTCAGTCTTGTGCAAAGAGGTATAAGTCGACTTGTAACTAAATACAGTTAACAGAGAATAAATGTACTTGGGTATAAGTGCACCTAAATCCCTTTCCAAAAAATACCACAAATATATACCCTTATGCGCAAAATAAATGAGTCACCAGCATTTGCTTTAAACTTATACCCTTCTGCACAGTAACTGTTTGACATAATATGTTGCTAGGCGCACCGCAGACCTAACGCGATTTTCACAAAATTCGACATATACCCCTTTGCATCCGCACCAGCGAAATAATGCATAAATTATTAACTTACAGGATAATTATCGCGAACACACTGCACGTGTTGTACAAGAAGTTCGGATTTGAATAAAATTGAAAACATTTGGGGGCATCTTGTTAGAAAAATTAATAATGGAAATTTCCGGCCTAAAAATGCCGAAATTTAGTGGGTATGTATACAAGAGGCATTTACAAGATTTACAAAGCAATTGTAATATGCCTTCCATAATTTTGTCTATGAGAGGTAAACTTGACGGCATAGTCGCAACAAATGGTGCGCCTATAAGGTATTAATAGGTTACTCAAATTATGGTGTTACTTTGTTAAATAAATACATACATCTTTTAGTTAATTATTTTTAAATGATTTGACAAAAGGCACGCCTCTAGCAACAGATGTATGGAAAAAGAAAATAAGAAAGGGCCTTAGTAACGCAAAACCATGCATCTTTTATGATCGCAACTTTATATTATGATCAACGGTGTCGAATATCTTCTGCCTGTTGCTTTCTATTTACGCTGAAAGTGTGAACGTTTCTGTTATAAAACTATGTTGTACTGCATAGATTTAAAGTATTACGCAGTTGTATCGCTTTCCAGAATGCTAGTAAGCCTGTTGTACGAAATATCATTTGTATTCCATTTTTAAAGGCAGGATTAACCTCACCCAACATTCAAACTTCAGGAAATCTCGAAGCATGAAAAGATAATAGGAAAATTGCACATACAAATTGTCATAATAATTATGTATATTTAAAAAATCTGGACACAATAGGTGGCGCTGTGTTCGAGTTATTAATAAATTTTAGATTTATAAACAGAAATGATTTACCTGCACAATATGTTTACATGGTAAACAAAATTGCTTTGATGTACGCTGCCGTTCGACATATGATGCTCTTTTTTTTTGGTACAATTCAATTTTGACATTTCTCTTTGAATTGCGCCATAGACTATTTCTCGGTCTTCATGCCTACCTGCAATCGCACGAACGACCTCTTCTGGACTGACTTTCTTATACAGGAATTTTAACCAAATCGCGCTCTCGTGCCATCTACCGGAAAGGGCAGAACCACGTCTGTTGGGCCAGCTAGTCTCCTTATAAATAAATTAGAAATCCCACCGCGCCCAGTGAGAAAATCCATCCTAATTATTTTCAAATAAATTTTGGCAATATTAGGCGTAATTTAGTTAATTGTATTGTAATTGTAATTTAATCTATATATCTTTAAATCTTGACATTTACATTCATGCAAGCTTATTAAACCCAAAGCAAATATGTTGAGTCGATACGTTTAGTGACGAATAGTAAACGCTGTTAGAAACGGAACTGAATTTCTTCAAATATAAAACGATATATACATAAATTCTACAGCGATTGGTTGCACATTTAAAGTGAAAGAAAGAGAGAGAAAGCGATTTACTTATCCCACACAATTCCCGAAACACAAAACATACAAAAAGCACTTCAATTCCATTCCACTCCCATATAAAAAAATCCAAGTGGATAAACGAGTTAAGAGTACCATCAAAGATGTATTTTTAGTTATGGATGTCTATTTTTTCCCGGCTGGTGTTTTTATGTTTTACGACGTATTATTGTTAAATTCATTTTTTGCAATAAACGGGTTCCATGAGTACTTTATCAAAATTTCTTATTAGTGTTTGTATTTTAGCAAGCATTTTCGTTGAAAGCAATGAATGCCGGTCTTTCCGGTAATAAATGACGCCATTTAACCTTTCACGTAACCTACTTCTTTTTACTTAATACAGTAGAAATATTAAAAGAGATGGTCGAAACAATTTCCATTTAAGAATGATCCTCTTAAGTAAAGTGCTTGTGATCGCGGCGAGGAACAATAAAGCTGGCCGTTTATCGTAAAAGCTTTATTGAATTATCTTCTTATAAAGTGAAATTAGAAAATGAAGGTTATCTGCTTGAACAATGAACAATAACTGTACATAAATTACATTGCTTTGAACCACAATTCTCTAGAGCTTGAAATATGAGTCACTGTGATAAATAACTAGGTTAGACATATAATATAATAATAGTACTATTTACATATATACATATATATATATATATATATATAAATCACAAAAAAAGGAATTAATCGCGGATACATAAAATACAAGAAAAGGAAAATTATCGGGTAAATTCCGCTGTTGAGCAACCGTAGACACGTGTTTCTGACTCATTGGTCGTCGTCAGTACGGTGTAGCCAAGGAATAAGGTGGGATAACCTTGGAGATGTAAGCTACACGGAAGACCATCAGGTGACAGACCGCCACTTGTAGCTACGGTTAGAAGAGCCTCGGTTTTGAGGATTCACATCCAACCTCGCCACGAGGAAGACAATGCCAACCTGCGTGCCATCCGAGACCCAGGAAAGAAAAATCACAAAAAAAGGAATTAATCGCGGATACATAAAATACAAGAAAAGGAAAATTATCGGGTAAATTCCGCTGTTGAGCAACCGTAGACACGTGTTTCTGACTCATTGGTCGTCGTCAGTACGGTGTAGCCAAGGAATAAGGTGGGATAACCTTGGAGATGTAAGCTACACGGAAGACCATCAGGTGACAGACCGCCACTTGTAGCTTCGGTTAGAAGAGCCTCGGTTTTGAGGATTCACATCCAACCTCGCCACGAGGAAGACAATGCCAACCTGCGTGCCATCCGAGACCCAGGAAAGAAAAATCACAAAAAAAGGAATTAATCGCGGATACATAAAATACAAGAAAAGGAAAATTATCGGGTAAATTCCGCTGTTGAGCAACCGTAGACACGTGTTTCTGACTCATTGGTCGTCGTCAGTACGGTGTAGCCAAGGAATAAGGTGGGATAACCTTGGAGATGTAAGCTACACGGAAGACCATCAGGTGACAGACCGCCACTTGTAGCTTCGGTTAGAAGAGCCTCGGTTTTGAGGATTCACATCCAACCTCGCCACGAGGAAGACAATGCCAACCTGCGTGCCATCCGGGACCCAGGAAAGAAAAATCACAAAAAAAGGAATTAATCGCGGATACATAAAATACAAGAAGGTCTTCCGTGTAGCTTACATCTCCAAGGTTATCCCACCTTATTCCTTGGCTACACCGTACTGACGACGACCAATGAGTCAGAAACACGTGTCTACGGTTGCTCAACAGCGGAATTTACCCGATAATTTTCCTTTTCTTGTATTTTATGTATCCGCGATTAATTCCTTTTTTTGTGATTTTTCTTTCCTGGGTCTCGGATGGCACGCAGGTTGGCATTGTCTTCCTCGTGGCGAGGTTGGATGTGAATCCTCAAAACCGAGGCTCTTCTAACCGAAGCTACAAGTGGCGGTCTGTCACCTGATGGTCTTCCGTGTAGCTTACATCTCCAAGGTTATCCCACCTTATTCCTTGGCTACACCGTACTGACGACGACCAATGAGTCAGAAACACGTGTCTACGGTTGCTCAACAGCGGAATTTACCCGATAATTTTCCTTTTCTTGTATTTTATGTATCCGCGATTAATTCCTTTTTTTGTGATTTTTCTTTCCTGGGTCTCGGATGGCACGCAGGTTGGCATTGTCTTCCTCGTGGCGAGGTTGGATGTGAATCCTCAAAACCGAGGCTCTTCTAACCGAAGCTACAAGTGGCGGTCTGTCACCTGATGGTCTTCCGTGTAGCTTACATCTCCAAGGTTATCCCACCTTATTCCTTGGCTACACCGTACTGACGACGACCAATGAGTCAGAAACACGTGTCTACGGTTGCTCAACAGCGGAATTTACCCGATAATTTTCCTTTTCTTGTATTTTATGTATCCGCGATTAATTCCTTTTTTTGTGATTTTTCTTTCCTGAGTCTCGGATGGCACGCAGGTTGGCATTGTCTTCCTCGTGGCGAGGTTGGATGTGAATCCTCAAAACCGAGGCTCTTCTAACCGAAGCTACAAGTGGCGGTCTGTCACCTGATGGTCTTCCGTGTAGCTTACATCTCCAAGGTTATCCCACCTTATTCCTTGGCTACACCGTACTGACGACGACCAATGAGTCAGAAACACGTGTCTACGGTTGCTCAACAGCGGAATTTACCCGATAATTTTCCTTTTCTTGTATTTTATGTATCCGCGATTAATTCCTTTTTTTGTGATTTTTCTTTCCTGGGTCTCGGATGGCACGCAGGTTGGCATTGTCTTCCTCGTGGCGAGATTGGATGTGAATCCTCAAAACCGAGGCTCTTCTAACCGAAGCTACAAGTGGCGGTCTGTCACCTGATGGTCTTCCGTGTAGCTTACATCTCCAAGGTTATCCCACCTTATTCCTTGGCTACACCGTACTGACGACGACCAATGAGTCAGAAACACGTGTCTACGGTTGCTCAACAGCGGAATTTACCCGATAATTTTCCTTTTCTTGTATTTTATGTATCCGCGATTAATTCCTTTTTTTGTGATTTTTCTTTCCTGGGTCTCGGATGGCACGCAGGTTGGCATTGTCTTCCTCGTGGCGAGGTTGGATGTGAATCCTCAAAACCGAGGCTCTTCTAACCGAAGCTACAAGTGGCGGTCTGTCACCTGATGGTCTTCCGTGTAGCTTATATCTCCAAGGTTATCCCACCTTATTCCTTGGCTACACCGTACTGACGACGACCAATGAGTCAGAAACACGTGTCTACGGTTGCTCAACAGCGGAATTTACCCGATAATTTTCCTTTTCTTGTATTTTATGTATCCGCGATTAATTCCTTTTTTTGTGATTTTTCTTTCCTGGGTCTCGGATGGCACGCAGGTTGGCATTGTCTTCCTCGTGGCGAGGTTGGATGTGAATCCCCAAAACCGAGGCTCTTCTAACCGAAGCTACAAGTGGCGGTCTGTCACCTGATGGTCTTCCGTGTAGCTTACATCTCCAAGGTTATCCCGCCTTATTCCTTGGCTACACCGTACTGACGACGACCAATGAGTCAGAAACACGTGTCTACGGTTGCTCAACAGCGGAATTTACCCGATAATTTTCCTTTTCTTGTATTTTATGTATCCGCGATTAATTCCTTTTTTTGTGATTTTTCTTTCCTGAGTCTCGGATGGCACGCAGGTTGGCATTGTCTTCCTCGTGGCGAGGTTGGATGTGAATCCTCAAAACCGAGGCTCTTCTAACCGAAGCTACAAGTGGCGGTCTGTCACCTGATGGTCTTCCGTGTAGCTTACATCTCCAAGGTTATCCCACCTTATTCCTTGGCTACACCGTACTGACGACGACCAATGAGTCAGAAACACGTGTCTACGGTTGCTCAACAGCGGAATTTACCCGATAATTTTCCTTTTCTTGTATTTTATGTATCCGCGATTAATTCCTTTTTTTGTGATTTTTCTTTCCTGGGTCTCGGATGGCACGCAGGTTAGCATTGTCTTCCTCGTGGCGAGGTTGGATGTGAATCCTCAAAACCGAGGCTCTTCTAACCGAAGCTACAAGTGGCGGTCTGTCACCTGATGGTCTTCCGTGTAGCTTACATCTCCAAGGTTATCCCACCTTATTCCTTGGCTACACCGTACTGACGACGACCAATGAGTCAGAAACACGTGTCTACGGTTGCTCAACAGCGGAATTTACCCGATAATTTTCCTTTTCTTGTATTTTATGTATCCGCGATTAATTCCTTTTTTTGTGATTTTTCTTTCCTGGGTCTCGGATGGCACGCAGGTTGGCATTGTCTTCCTCGTGGCGAGGTTGGATGTGAATCCTCAAAACCGAGGCTCTTCTAACCGAAGCTACAAGTGGCGGTCTGTCACCTGATGGTCTTCCGTGTAGCTTACATCTCCAAGGTTATCCCACCTTATTCCTTGGCTACACCGTACTGACGACGACCAATGAGTCAGAAACACGTGTCTACGGTTGCTCAACAGCGGAATTTACCCGATAATTTTCCTTTTCTTGTATTTTATGTATCCGCGATTAATTCCTTTTTTTGTGATTTTTCTTTCCTGGGTCTCGGATGGCACGCAGGTTGGCATTGTCTTCCTCGTGGCGAGGTTGGATGTGAATCCTCAAAACCGAGGCTCTTCTAACCGAAGCTACAAGTGGCGGTCTGTCACCTGATGGTCTTCCGTGTAGCTTACATCTCCAAGGTTATCCCACCTTATTCCTTGGCTACACCGTACTGACGACGACCAATGAGTCAGAAACACGTGTCTACGGTTGCTCAACAGCGGAATTTACCCGATAATTTTGCCTTTTCTTGTATTTTATGTATCCGCGATTAGTTCCTTTTTTTGTGATTTTTCTTTCCTGGGTCTCGGATGGCACGCAGGTTGGCATTGTCTTCCTCGTGGCGAGGTTGGATGTGAATCCTCAAAACCGAGGCTCTTCTAACCGAAGCTACAAGTGGCGGTCTGTCACCTGATGGTCTTCCGTGTAGCTTACATCTCCAAGGTTATCCCACCTTATTCCTTGGCTACACCGTACTGACGACGACCAATGAGTCAGAAACACGTGTCTACGGTTGCTCAACAGCGGAATTTACCCGATAATTTTCCTTTTCTTGTATATATATATATATATATATATATATATATATATATATATATATATATATATATATATATATATATATATTATGCCATTTTATGGAAATTGTTAATTGTATAAACACAGCAAATGATACTAGACTATTCATCAGGGTCGTGGATTCATTCTAATTTTTAACAGGTATTCAGTATGATTCCTTGGATTCATCATTATTTATGTTCCTCAGCATACTTTTATAATCTAACCAATTTTCAACAATTAAACTGCATATTTTGATTGAAATAATTATAGGTTATTTATTACTTGTCAAAACTTATAAGGGTATCCTTGAAACATGAAAGTCTCTAATATATCAATCTTACATAATAAACCCCCTATGTTGAAGCTTCAAGAAACTTTGGTTTCTTACAGTTGTAACAATTTTAAATACATGGTTCTTCCTTTACATTAAATTACTAAAATTCAATAGGTATAGTTGATTCAACGTATTAGAAAAACGTTGATTTTATATAATTACATATTTGTGTTATTAAAGACATTTTTAAAATACAGCAATTTAACTAACACAAAAAAAGTCTTAATGTGTAACGGTCATCTTAATTAAATTATACTGTTCTCTGGAGAAAAGAGCATCTTCTAGCTCGTGCATTATTAATTTAGAGTAAGTATGCTTTTTAAGATAATTAATTCAATATGAAGGATAGTAATATTAATTTATCTGAGCTCTCGATAATTCATGTAGGTATATTAATTTACCTTTGTTTCTTTTCAGTATTTATCCCAATTCACACTCGAGGATACTCCGTTTAAGCTCCTAGTAGGAAGGGATTTCTTCTAGATATTAGGCAGCAGCCACTTCCCCTGTTCACCAAGGATTGTTCGCAGAAAATATCAACAAAGATGTCCTTCGAGTTGATGTTTCCCAGATTGTAATTGTCGTTTATATTCTTAATGGTTTAACACTTATTTTGATTTACTACTCATCACAGGTACTGATCTTTTACTGGATAAAGAATTTAGTTTTCTTATTATTTAAAAATGAGCCAAGCCATTTTTATATCGATGGCATCATACTACTGTCTATTGTTTTTCCTTTTGTCCTTCTAAGCACACTCTAATTATTTCTCCATTGTATTAGTTAATATATAACAAAAAATAAGATCACATATTGCTGTGGCAACATAATTATTTGAATATGATAATAGTATCATTGCCATACCTTAGGCCTTGCCAAATAAGTTATGTTGTGTGCTGTTTCAACAACATAAATAATTAAAATGATGATAATTTTTATTATCCAGATGTGTATTTTATTTATTTTTAACAGCACGTACTTTATAATTATTTATGAATCCTTCAGTGTATCAGAATTTCTTCCCTCTCGTCTAATCTCTTGTTTTTATTTAAGATTGGGATAAGGTAATAGCTTATTAAAAATGAAAAATCAGAAATCATATAACACATAATTGTCGAATTTATTTAACATTCATTATATAAAAATAAATATAGCATTGCTATACTGTATTCACTTTATTTATTTTAAAAAAAACATAATTATAAGAAAACGTTTATACCTCGTTCTAGGTTGTAACGTTTCTTCATGATGCGAATATGTTTTCTTATACTTTATTAAATAAAACTCTGAAAATATTTTCCTGTTTGTCAACAAATAAATCCAATTTACTTTTGTAAATTGTTTATTTCATAGTCAATGTTTGGAGAAAAGCTCGAATCTGATTACTATCTACAACCATTTGCACGCGTTATAGCTATCATTTCAGAGTCCGCTACCCAGAAACATTTTCCTTATTTATTGTAACTATTAATGATGCCAAATACTGTGCCCGAAAATATACATTTGCACGCTATATGCTCTTAACACTTAACACCATTAATAATTTTATTTCTTATAATCTTGAAATTAAAGAATGCTTATTACTATCCCAGGAAAAATATTTATTATCCCTGTTGCATAACGTTGTACTGAATATACGTTCGCACGATATATTTCAATATTCGTATAGCTACATTGATAAGTCTTTGTCTCTAACTTACTTTGAATCGTTACAAATCTTTTTGAATTCGATCATTTGCATCTCCATTATAACACAAAACAATTAAACAAAGAAAATAAAATAAGTGAAACTTGAATGAAAATAAAATTAATATGCTAATACAAAAGAAATAAATGTGAATCGTGGTGTATCTAACCCTACGATTTATGAATTAAAGAATGCTTGTTAACTGTATAAAAATCAATGAATGAATCCCATCGTGTCTATTTTTGTCTTCAATTTATATCTCCAGAAGAGACATGTGACCGTTTTCAACGCCATCTTCTGAAACTACCATTTACGTTGTCACCCTGCATCTTCAGTGCTCCTGACTTTTAAGTTGCCGTAATGTTTCGAACACTCACACACACACACGCACTCGTTGTCTCTTTGACAGTTCTTCACCGCGAAAGGTCAACACCCCAAGAATTGTCTGTTTACAATTTAAAACTTCCTATAAATTGTACAGCGTTTCTCCAACGTAGGTATACTTGTTTTAATATAACTCTTCTTTATAATTGTCTATAAATTTCCTCTTTCCATTGGCTAGTACAATTCTTATTCTTGTTCTTTTTCCAGCTTTCGGCAATATAGGAAAAACATTGCAAACAACAGGTATCCTTTTACTAAGATTACTTGCACCACCATGGTCCACTTGGTTTGCCCCTTCGTAACCTCCTTCTATCCAAGACTTCTCCAACGGTGATATGTCTATCTGTAATAAACTACACACCAAGTTTACATTACATTTTCTTTTTATTTTGTAGGTTATCAAGAACCGTACAAGTACCTCTCTACTGTTTATGATACATGATATTACATATACAAATTCCTGAATGTATTCTATTATTACCAGCTGTCGTTTATAAAAAACACTACTAATGATATCTCAGAACAATTTTATTTATATCCTTTTCTTTATTTATTTACTTATCTATTAATAAATTAAGGTAAATATTTATTCTTTCTGCATGATTTATTTAATAAATTTTATTTATTATCTTATGCACGTTCTCAAGTTTATCTAATTATTCAATTATTTTTGTCTCGTGCATATCGAATTCTATTTTCCTCATACATTTTTACTGCATTAAGATGACTAGTTCGTATTACACTACCATCCATTAGCATGACCCTCTCTCGGTTATTTGCTTTCATTTCTTTTTTATTTTTAAACAACGGTCCATTATTTAAAATGTTCAGTGCAATTCTCACACATTTTATAAAGTCAGGTTGGACTTACATTTTTTTACATACCAGAATTTCGTATCTCAAGATTAATAACCCCTTGTTTCCATTTTTATTCAAATAACAGCGTTTCAATTACTGTATAATTCATAAATTGAAAGATTCTGATAATATGTATTTAATTTAACAGAATTGCCTGTCAAAATACGCAGATAATAAAAGATTTATCTTCTTCAGTACTCGAATAGAAATCTATCTTTATGTACTCGTAATATTCCGGAATAGCTGGTTTCTATCTTAGCTAAAAATATTATACTGGCAATAAAATTCTGTTCAAATCAATATAGGGATATTTATTTTGTCCCGATAAATGACTATCACTGAACTATATTTCTTTATAAATATACCCCCTCCACCCGCTTAATTTCCTTTACATTAATTGTTCTATGATAATATAGGTCTATTTCTATCAAGATGACACCTATACGTATAGATGATGAACCTCTTACCAGCTTCAACCTCCTATACACAGATGCTATGAAGATCAGATCATTTACATCTACCTTAATTAGGCATGAATTCTGTTATGACTATTGAACAGGAGATGGCAGTCACATACATATCTACAATTAAGTATTTCTTTATTTTTGACGTTAACATATAAAAACTATTTTATTTGTTTTTATTTTTAGAATTCCAGTATCTTAATACAAAGATGAATATTGAAATCTAGAACATATAAAGACTGGCAACAAGATTTTATGTCGATATACTAAGCCAGATAACCAAATTATCCTATTAAGCTACGCATTCATATGAAATACAAACATAACCTATTCTTTGAAGAAAACTAAGTATTTATTGGAACAATATACACTTTTTAAATGGTTTATATCAATGGAAATAGTATATGTGCTCTCTTAATCTAAATAAAGGAAGTATCGTCTATGTTTTTTAACTTAAGCCTAATATTTAATTTGTTTTAGTTATTATAATGTTCTTGAAATAAATTATTGATATTTATCCACGACAATATATTTATACGTAAAGCGTATATGTATACAGGCTTACCGCTAAATAGGCTATGAGATCTGAAGAATACGTATAAATGTCTAACTGAAAATCAAAAAAGAAATTTATTTGTAGCTTATCAAAAAATATCTAAATTTTTAGGGCCAAAATGTAGTTAAAGTCGGTCCATAACTTTGTTTATTCTATACGCATTTACGTAAATACCACTAGTAATTCCAGTTTATAAAATTCTTTGAAAAAAACGATAAAATGCAAATAGTTACAACCTTTGAGAATGAATGGCAATTGAAAAGATTTTCTATGGCGATGTTTTTTTTTTGTAAATAGCACGCTTTTATGTGGAAAAGGTCGACAACCTCGGTGCATTACCATGTTT
Organism: Amphimallon solstitiale; assembly: GCA_963170755.1. NCBI lineage: Eukaryota > Metazoa > Arthropoda > Insecta > Coleoptera > Scarabaeidae > Amphimallon > Amphimallon solstitiale. Next base: position 12,727,630 of record OY720680.1, read on the forward strand.
TTTTTTCCGTTAAATAGAAGTATATTATTTAGAAAGTTAAATTTCTCTATATGAAAATTATTATGTTTGTGTATTAACTGCGACAGGCTGGGACTCGAGGAAATAAAAATCAATTTCTCGTCACTGCGTGCACATTGGAAGCCATTTTTTTTGTACGGGCATTACTCATATTTTTCTTTCACCCCCTTTTTTTAATGACGCTATTTAAAACTGACCCTCTATATACATGTGTTACACACACACATCTCGTGTCATTACCGACAATCAACGCAGTCACCGTGTTTTGACCTTTAAGGCCTTGTCAGTGTTCCTGCGACTGCCGGTAATGTCTTTTCAACTAGTTTCGCTACTTATTTCGGCTTTGCGTGGAAAATGTAGTGAGAACATCACAGCGACATCTGCCACCCAAAAGCGACACCGAAAGCGAAGGTTTTCGGCTGCATTCGCATGCTATAGAGAAATCTGCATGTTAGAAGTGTATGGCGTATAATAGAGCATTTAGGCGGCACCACCAATCAAATACGAAAATGAAGTGTTAAATACTTAGATGCTAGAAACATCAAGGGGGTAAGTAAATGCTATTTACACGTATACGTAATAATAGTATATTAGTAGACTTTTCCATTCACTAAAATATATAAACGAGGTTACGAAAAGGCCGTAGGGCCATAAAAGCAAGTTACGCCAGTGATACATACATAACTTTCTACACGGAAGAAGATTTTAATTTAAAAATTTATATATAAAAAATAGTCAAAAATTGTACTCTTTATTGAACATTTATCTTAGAATATGTATATTTAAAATACAATTAGAACAATTTGTCATATTAATATGGTGTAACCACTAGCTTGTATTTACACGTCAAATTACTGCTGCTAGTTCTTGCTTTACAATTGGTGGTGACAATAGCTGTTGATTCACTTCCACTATTAGTAGTTGGTAAATTTTCTTCTCTGGTTACTATTCTCGCAGCTAGTCTAATTTTGTTTGAAACAGATTCTTCTATACACTTCGCAACTGACGTTGACTTCCAACCTCCAAATTGCTTTATATCAATTAATCCTTCGCCAGTGTTTGCCAATATCGTCGCTGATGAAAGACGAAATGTGTGACCAGTGTATAATTTAGGATTTTGTAATTTGAGATAAGCTGCAATTTTTTTCAACACTCACTACCTGATGACTCATAGATCATCAAAAATGTAAGTTCTTTCCACTAAGCTAGATCTTAGATCTTAGTATATAGTGTCTGAGGTGCTGACGAGAAAAATCAAAAATTAATTTTAAAAATCTAATGAGTATAAAAATTATTCTTATTCCTATGATACTACTAAACAGCAATGATGCGACATGCAGTCTACGGAAAAAAGGCGAGAGAGGGCGAAGCTTTCATTAAAAATATGTACTTTATCGAACACTCTGAAAACTAGCCAAATTTGATCTGGAGGTTTATCAATTTGCACAGAATTTCCTGTGCTTATTAGAACAATGCAAACATCGTGTAGGCAAGAAATTTGGTATAATTTCTATATTTCAAATATTTTTTAAAGATAATATAGCACACATGTCTGAGGAAGAAGTTGATCTCCTTTTTGACATGTATGTTTTTGGTGGCATCACATTTAAATGAAACCAGTGCAACATCAAAAAATGTAAAATTAGAAATGTTTTTTTTTAAATTAATATTTAATTTTATTTGGATATTTTCATTCAAAAAAAAAAACAAAATTAGCCACATAATGCTTATCACATAACATTACCGCGAAAATAGATGCAGTACTAGGCAATAATAAACATGGAGAGCACCGTATTTAAGTAAAGTCTAGTTACCAATGATAAGAACACATTAAATTACGCCTGCTTTAATTTTTTGTGGCATCACCATACGGAAACGAATACAAAGATAAATACAAAAATAATACATTAGATCCTTGCATAATAAAATTGTTTAGAGATTGAGAAATTGGGTAACGTTTGCTGAAATATTACACAATATTATTGCAGATGTCAATAACAATTTATTTACTCCGACAAATTCTGTAGACAAAAATACACGCAGAAATATCGTACCAAAGAGCTTTTTATATGTTCATACAATCAATATTCCTGTAAGCACAAAAGTTTACTTCCCTGTTTTTTTCATAAAGAAATAGGTTAAGCCATTTACATCGTGGGCAATATATTAAGTGCCGGAGTACGTGTTGGCATTTGTGATCATTTTCAGCTCGGACATGTTGTGTCGGTAATGAAGAAATTCAATTTCGTGTGTTCGCCGGGAAAATGTGAGAAACAGACAAGGGTCAGCTTCTTTCAAAGAGGCTTTTTCAAAGGCAAATGGGGAGTGTGAGAAAAATTAATTAATCAACTTGACCGTGGCACCAACCCTTACGAGTTCCAGAAATGTAGTATTTACAAGACAGAGATGGAGACAAGTGTATGCATGATCTATATTTTCCCTAAAATAAACATACTGTTATCAAAGGCACTTATTTAGAAACATTTTAATTAAATGGAGGTAATATTCTAATTGTTTTGAAAGGAAAAATAATGAAAATAGAGGGTGGCACAGAGAAACGGGAAATTTTGGTTGTAGTATTGGCAGCACTGTGGAGTTAGTAGACAGGTGTGATTTACATTATTGAGAGCACAACTGCTTGCCATTTAGTAACCATAGACTAGTGGGTTGGTGCACAATGTGCATTTGCAGTGAAGTCACTTTGGAAGAATGGTGTCAGTGCGACTGCTGTTTAACGAGAATTTCGACTTCATTATAATTTAGGACCTCGTGCTCGCGTTCCAACTTGCTACGGCATCAATACAAGGTTAAGAATTTCGGGAAGATGGGGTCAGCTCTTAAAAAGAAACCACCAGAAGGTCAACGTAAAACGAGTATAACGCACCGTCTCTCTCAACTTTTTTAATTATTTATTATTGAATTTAATTGCCTCATAAAAACGTCTGGTTTCTAGGCAAGTTTACATCCTCTGTATACACCTACTTATTCCTAGGAATATTTCTTTTAGAGCGGGCGTTATTTTCGGTTATTATTGGTAACTATTCTCACTGACAGTTGACTGTTTAGTCTTAGGCGCGAAAGGAATGTTTTAAATGAATTGTAATTATAATTAGTGTTCGTGTCTGGTGGAAGTGAGGTGCCAATAATTGCTATTTTACGGGTTTACTCAGTATGAAAAAAAATAGGTTAATGTACTTTTTAGCAAGTTTTTAACAACTCTTTAGGATAAATAGAAGCGGGTCATTTCAATATCAAACTTCTTTTATTTACTAACTCCTTACACATTTAGTTATAAATTTATAAATCACACATATTTACATATATTTACAAAAGTTTAATTCAATAAAAGAAAGTTAGATGTAATCGTTTATACAAAAAGAAATTATTGTTCAACAATTAAAGTTAACCTCATATTAATTAGACATAACATAAACGCGGTAAATTTATTTAATTGCTAATAAGTCGTATTGTGGCGAGCATTTACTAAATAAAAGAAATGTTTACGATGAGAAAAATGATATCTTCACAAGTCCGGCAAAAAAGATAACACATCGTTCAAGATCAAAGTACACGTGCATATACGTACAATGATATTGAAGGAAGAGTGGACAAGATAAATATATTCAAATATTATACGGTATGAAATTACTCTAAAACTTGTTAAATAAAACTTCTTTACTTTGATCCCTACAAATATAATAATTACTACTAAAATGACATTTTTGTGCTTGTTCAGGAATCGTGTAAATTCTTGGCGGGCCCCAGCATTATATACGTACGCGTAGAGTTTGTTTTAAGGAAGAATTGATTAGATGCACACGGAAATTAATTGTTTACACAAAATAAATACTGAAATTAGTCCTTGATACTAAATACCTAATCAAACCACACTACTTTAATTCAGAAATTAATAATAATGAGACAATGATCTTGTGAACGCACAAATCGTATGTCTGCGGGTTCGGTAATTATCTATCAAATAACGAGTGCGCCCTGAATGAATAGATAATAAGAATGAAAAGAAAGGACACTTTCTACGTCGGCGAGTGCGTCTCAAGAAAAGTAGCTCGCGAGTTTACGGGATTAATTACTTATAATTGTTAGTGCACTTTATAAGTAATTACGAAGATCGGAAAGGGGTTTTCTTGTCGATAGGTGCATCACAAGAGAGGGTATGTTCATCAATTTTTGTAATAACAAAAGAATGACAAATTATACATATATTTTTTTTCCTTTATATAGGTACCCCTTCGCATAAATAATGCTTAAAAATAGTATTTCTGGCAAAATGTATGCCATAATCACGTGCAACAGATATGATTATAGTCACGTATATCATCGCAAAGATATTCTTTTCAATAATAATTAACATTCCTATACATGACAAACTAATAATTAATTTATAGGACTGCGTTTGTACATGAATATCGAATCATTTAAGCTAGATCTCCACATTATTGCTTAATATATATTATTACGTTATTTTTATACAGCTACGGATGAAAGTTCGTTACAAACGTAATCAGCGAACCTCAGAAAGCATTGAATCATTTCGTACCTCAATTGGAAGGAGCCCACAATGATCGGCAAGAAAATACGCAGCGGCATCGAACCTAAATCGAACAACTGTCAATACTCCATATTGATTTCAAGCTGCACCCTTACAAAAATCGAGTTGTACAGGAGCTAAACCCATTAGATTGTGGCACGATAACTGTTCAGTGAAAAAGTGATTGAAATGATTATAAACGACCCCGATTTTCTTGATAATTTTTTCATGTCGGATGAGGCTCATTTTCATATCAGTGGTATTTAAATATGCAAAATTGCAGGTATTGGGCTCTTGGAAACTCTCGTCAAATGCACGAACGACCATTACCCTCCAAAAAGGTTACAGTTTGGTGTGCCGTTTCAACACGAGGCGTGATTGGCCTCGTGTTAAAAGTAACATGTTTTCTTTCACAATACAAAAACATAAAAAAAATATATAATTCTTTACACTGATATGAGAAAAAAAATATTATCTTGCTATTTTTATTTTTAATATAACAATTATGTTAATTACCACTAACTAATAATTGTAAGGATACTTTGCTCCCGTAAATACGTTAATAACGCGGTTAAAAGTTTAGTTAAAAAAGTGAAAAGTGTGTGAAAGGAAGGATAAAGGGTTGGTGAGTGATAAATAGAAACATTTATATAGATTAGCTAAAAAACATAGAAAATATAGTGATTTTAAAATTTCAAAAATACTGTCATTTGTGACAAATATTTTCTAATGACATTTTAAAAAAGGGACATTTTATAGTTGAAGTATAAATACTTTTATAATTTAAAATTTCATTTTTTAATTATAAATTACAATTGACTAAATTACAATTGACTTAATGTGAAAAGTGTTTGGAAGGAAGGACAAAGGGTCGGTGAGTGACAAATAGAAACATTTATATAGATTAGTTAAAACATAGAAGATATAGTGATTTGAAAATTTCAAAAAACTGACATTTGTGACAATTATTTTCTAATGACATTAAAAAAAAAGGGACATTTTATAGCTGAAGTATAAATACTTTTATAATTTAAAATTTCACTTTTTTAATTGTAAATTATAATTTTGTGTTAATTAAGTACTGTATTTGCAATGACTTCGCAAAAAATGGAAAAAAAATTAATAAAGGATACGGAATCATTAATTTTGTCACAGACATCGTTGACTTGCTCCCCACTTGTTCGACATGATACTCAGTCATATACAAATAGTATTGAACATACAATTAAAATAGGTCAAGATGATGATAATATTATGATAACGTATGAAGAAGGTGTTGGTCATGCAGAAAGCCCAGCTGCGAAGAAACAACTCTCCGAGGCCGAAAAGGATAATGGTTCAAGCAAAGAGATGCTTGAAGTCCTAACGTTTATGACCAAGGTGAGTAATAATACCGAAGAACTAAAAAGGCATGTTAAGGAAGGCACCAAAACTAAGACGGAGATTAAGACAGTCACAAGAGAACTGGTAAATATTGTAGGGAGTCTTAGTAGGAAGGTAGATGTCCTTAAGGCACACTATGTAACACTAATGGGCAAAGTGGACTCTTACAACAAGTCAAGTAGTAGCACACAAGAGCAAGATAGATTGTTGGTATCACAACATAATAGTGTGGGCGTCCAGGCAGAAGAGAATGAGATAGTGAAAGAAGTGCAACAAAAAGAAGAGGACATAGTTAAAGAAATTGAACGCGTAATTATTGATAGCTCAGGATGGAATGGCTTGTCCAAAATAATCGACCTAAACTGGCCCACAAATTGTTTTAGCAACACAAAGGCAACAGAATGGAAAGCACTTAATGAACATAAGGGAAACATAGCAGTTATTGTAAACCCAAATATCACCGACACTGGACAGATGATGGAAGAAATCAGAGTTAACTATCCCGAGGTCTCGTTCCTTTTGGAGGGAAATCTGGAACCAGGAGTAATACAATTTGTCAAAACCAAAACAGAAACTATTCTAAGTAAGGGTGGTAAAGGAGAAACCTCCAGAATACTATATGTGCTGCCATATGAAGTTGATCGTAAAGGAGTAAATGATATCCAGTTGTTATATGACATCATTGTTGAACTTAAAAAGGTAATGATAGAACAAAGGACAGAGCAAGTGAAACTCATTGCATTGGGCAACCTAGATCATGAATATATGAGAAAGTGTGCTGAATACGTACTTAAAGGTACTGCCATTAAAATGGAAACAGATATGGGTAGGAAGAAACAAAAGCTTAGGGGAAATGGACAACATATGGAAAAGTTGATCATTAAATCCGAAGGAAAGCAGTACGCTGATATACTACGGTTAATTAAAAATAGTGTCAATATTGACAACGAAGGTATTGAGATTAAATCCATTAAAAAGACAACAAGGGGTGAAGTGATGCTGCAACTTCAAGGTGGCGCAGATAAAGCCGAGATCCTAAAACGCGGAATACTAAATAAAAATGAAGATACTCGGGTTGAAATCAAGAATAATAACGAAACTGTGTATGTGACTGGCATTGACGGAGATATAGTTTGTCGTGAGATAGAGGATGCTATTAAAAAAAAGGTAGAGGGTGTCAATGAAGGAGACATAAGAGTGGTTTCGCTCCGACCAAACCAGTACGGAAATCAGAATGCTACTGTGGTTGTCAAGGCAAGGGTGGCAAAAGAACTTACCAGAATAGGAAAAATTAAGATAGGTTGGACTATGTGTATTGTGAGACCACGGGTGAACATCATTAGGTGTTACAGATGCTTGGAGTTCGGTCACTATAAACGGGACTGCCAAGGCGAGGACAATACGGATGTATGCTTGAAGTGTGGAAACAGGAATCATAGAGCGAAGGAATGCACTGGAGTAGATTTCTGCTTCATATGCAAAAAGGGCGGCCATAGGACGGATCAAACCAAGTGTCCCCATTTTAGGAAACTCATACGAGAAGGTGTTAGGGAGCTAACTAATGGAAAAATGGCAAGGAATGTTAGTGCAAGCGTTGAAGCACGTTACAGCAGCCATGCCCATTAAGGTATTACAAACTAACGTCGGTCGAGCATATGCAGCACAGGACATGGCATATGCCACTGCTAAGCAGCAGAATATTGATATTCTTGTGGTCGGGGAGCCAAACAGAAAGAAAGTTAGCGGAGATAGAAGGATAAAGGATAGTAGAGTGGACGTTGCTGTCTTGGTCATTACGAGGAATCTTAATGTGAGTGGTCATAAAGTGAGCGACGGGTATCTAACGTTGCAGTTTGGGGGTATGTTGGTGGTTTGTTGTTACTTATCCCCAAACATCCCTATACAAGACTATAAAGAGAAAGTTGATACCATAATGAACACCCTGGACAATAATACCAGAGGGGTCATTCTTGGTGACTTCAATGCTAAATCACCCCAGTGGGGCTCGCCTATCACTGATGATAGAGGTGAATACTGGACAGATTGGATCTCCAGCAGGGACATGGTGGTGCAAAACACAGGGTCAAGACCAACCTTCATCCCTGGGGAAACGAAATCTTTTATTGATGTCACCATTTCAACACAAAATATGGCTTCTAACATACTACATTGGGAAGTTTTGGAGAGTGAAACCTTGACGGAACATCAGTATATATATTTTGAGATTGACGGAAAGGGTAGCAAGAGGGGAACCGCTGCCATAAAACCAACTGTGGATTGGGATGCATTCAGGGACACTATTAAAATAACTGGGAGTAATGTGGAAGATAATAGTCATCAAACACTCACTAGATTGATAGTTGAGGCATATAAAAATAGCATTAAGCAGTGCAACAGAAATAGGAAGGATCCCTACTGGTGGACTGAAGATATTGGTAAAAAAAGGGATAAATGTCTAAAGCTCCGAAGGTTGCTGACACGACTACGGAGAAGACGTGCTGATACACAAGCTTGTACTGCGGCGAGCGAAGATTACTGGAATAACAAGAAGGAACTAGTCAGGCTTATTAAAGATACAAAGAAGAAGCTATGGGAGAAATTATGTCTGGACATGGAAAATGATATATGGGGAGGAGCTTACAAAATTGTTTTTAAAAAAAATGGCAACCTGGCCCCTTATGAGCTCAGTATTGATAGGAAAAAACAACTTGTGGCTGATCTTTTCCCGCCCGGGGTTGGCATCTGCAGGACTATGGGGAAGCCCATAAACATTGAGCCTTTTAGTGAAACGGAGATCTTAGATGCGGCAACGTGTCTCAAAAGCGGTAAGGCCCCAGGACTAGATAAGATCCCGTCGGAGGCCATTAAGATAATAGCCGACTTCTTGCCAGATTTTTTAGCCAAAGCCATGAATGATTTGCTGCAGGTGCAGAAATTTCCTGATGAATGGAAAGTTGCTAAACTGGTCCTGCTCCTGAAGAGTGGAAAATCCCCGGAAGCGTCAAACTCCTATAGACCCCTGTGTTTACTCAATACATTGAGTAAATTGTTTGAAACATTAATAAAGAATAGACTACAAATTGAACTAGAGGAAAAAGGAGGACTTCACAGCCTACAATTTGGGTTCTGTAAAAAAAAATCAACCCTTGACGCGATCGAGACCGTTCTACGAACTGTTAATGATTACAATAGTAAGTGGTGTGTCTTGGTAACCATAGATGTAAAGAATGCATTTAACACTGCCTGTCATGAGCTTATAATTAGAGAGCTCAAAAACAGAAATATTTCGAGCTACCTAATTAATTTAATAGCGAATTACCTCACCAATAGAAAGATATATATAGGAAAAGATGCTGTGATGGAGGTGAGTGCGGGAGTACCGCAGGGGTCGGTCCTGGGTCCGACATTGTGGAATGTTTTGTATGATGGGGTCCTAGGTCTAGATCTTACAGTGGATGCTACATGTGTTGGATTTGCTGATGACCTTGCATTGATCGTGGGAGCTGCGGATGAATTTACCCTGATGGAGAATACAAATTCATGTCTTGAGTTGATAAGTGCATGGATGAAAGACCAAAGATTAACACTTGCGCCAAATAAGACGGAGGTATTAATAATGAAGGGGAAAAGGAAGAGAAATAACATTACCTTTATCTTAGAAGGTGTAGTGCTGGTACCTTCAAAAACAATTAAATATCTTGGTATCACACTTGATGAAAGGGGATCTTTTGGACCTCATGTGAAAAATGCTGTCAGTAAAGCTGATGCAATGATTGCTGGATTAAACAGGCTTTTACCCAATATTAAAGGACCAAGCAGTGGTAAGAGAGCGGTTCTATGTGGGGCGGTCCATAACGTGGTGCTTTATGGTGCTCCAGTATGGAAAAAGACAGTATGCATCCAAAAGTACAGACGTATCCTTGAGAGGTGTCAGCGTAATATGCTCCTCCGAGTGGCCTCGTCCTACAGGACAGTATCTCTGGTGGCGCTGCAAGTGATCACTGGAATTGTGCCAATCGATTTGATGGTCAAGGAAAGGGCATATATTTATGAGAATAGGCATGAGGACAGAAGACAAATTGTGTTAGATGCCAAGAATAATACCATAACGGAATGGCAGAGAAGGTGGGATATGGAGTCTGTGAAAGCGCAATGGACAAAATTCCTGATAGGGCATATAGAAGGCTGGCTTGCATGTAGGCACCGTCAGGTTGATTATTTTCTAACACAGGCACTAACAGGCCATGGCTCTTTTCGCGCTTTCGCAAAACGTATAAAAAAAGATGATTCTGATATATGTATGTACTGTGGAGACATCGATACAGTGGACCACACTCTTTTTGCATGCCCTAAGTGGCACAATATCAGAGAGAGCTCTCAAAGAACATTGGGGTATATGGTAACACCAGATACACTAGTACCAACTATGCTCGAGTCGTCGCAAAAATGGACAATGTTGCATAATATGATAAGGGAGTTAATGTCAAGGAAGGAAACTGATGAAATACAAAGACAAAATCGTGCTAATTAAAGAGTTGTGAAAGAAAGTTTCGGGTTATAGGGCTGCCGGCAGTATCTGATGATATATCAACAATAGTTCCAGATACTGTTTGAGGGCATTGAGGGGTTTTAGTGGGTGAGAGTCCCACATGCCAATCTGCGATCGAGCTAAGCACTTGGTGTGCATAATGCATTTTCCCTGACAAAAAAAAAAAAAAATATAACAATATTTATTGATTCAAAAAAATATAATATAAAGCGCTTGGCGCTTGCCCATCAAGAACATCCCTGTTTATACGTATTCATTTATTTGAAATTTTTGATTAAAACTGAATAAAATAATCGTTAATGATGCCTAATTATTCACTGAAAGCAAAAATTTGCACATAGTATTTCAAGTGTCCTCAACACCATTAACTATCTTCCCACTATTACAAAAAATTAATCCAATTTAACAAGACAATATTTATTTAAATTAATGATGCGCAACGCCTTGCTAAAAGCAAATATTCTCACATAGTACTTTTAGAGTACGTCTTACACCATCAATTATTTGAATTTGAATATTTATTTCAAAAACTTACTTAAGTTCATCATACAATTTGTCAAATTCCATTTTATTCATGTCCCCCATTTTAAAAAATCTTATAATACAATATAAAAATGAAATTGTTAAATGCAAAAATTTACTACCAATAATAAAACTAAAATTTAACTTAAATTCAAAAACAAAAACCTAATATATTGAAAACTAATAATGAATTTGTAGTAGTGTATAAAACCCCTACTCTCATTCTTTTTACTATCGCAAAAGATCTCAAAAATTTGTACGTCTAACAAGTCAAAAGACAGGATTTATCTCCCTCTCCATTCATTTTCGCGGCCTTATATAATTTAAAACAAAAGATAGCTACTTATTCACATCGCCACGTCTCTTCAACCAACATTTATGTTGGTATCGTCTGGTTCATTTTTGCTTCCTTTAAGTTTTCTCAGTCACATAAACACATATCCCGCATTTGACAGTTAATGTATCTACAAATGTCGTTTCTCAAAATTGTTTATTGGAAGTTCACGCACACTTGCTATTCTTCGCCTTCTTCTTTTTTCTTAATACCATCCTTCATTATACTTGTATTTGAATGTATTGCCTCTCTCATTATTATATATATATTTCCTTTTCCCATTGATTAAAGTTAGTCTTATCTTCTTTTTGAAGATACCTTTGTTGGATACAATCGGGAACACGTTATGTACCACTGGAATTTTCTTCATGAAAACTGTATTACAAAGAGTACTCGCATCCACCACACTGCTTCCCAGCTCTATCCAATTTTTCTCTCCTTCTAGTATGTCGATTTGCAGACAACTACAAGCAATATTAATGTTATTTCTACTTTGCAGGTTTTTTAAAAACTACACATGATTTGCTCTGCATTCTTTGAAGCCCTTGTGTTTATGCATACAAAACTTCTTAAATGTATTTTGACTTCTGCATTTATCAACACATAAAACTCATCGATGTGTCGTCTCGAATAAAGAGTACTTTTCCGTATATATCCTTTCAATGTTTTTATATATAAGAATCAGGTATTTACTACATGTGTCTTAATGACATTACCCCTTAAAGGTTAGGCAACCCATTTTACTTGTTGTAATACTTTTAACCTATGCTTATTATATCTGTATTTTCGTTTTAAACGAAAAACTAAAGTTCTTATTCTATAACTTAACAATTTAATAAAGTTTATAATTCTTAAAATATTAAGATCACGGCAATATGTTCAACACTTTTGTAGCAGAACAACTTCAAACCTTTCCTGATCTTCAAAATCCTTGGTTTTAACAATGGTAACCGTTCGACAGCTCTTTGGTAACCACGTAATTTTACAATTGGTAACATTCATATGCCCCAAGATCACCAGATTTGTCTGTAAGGCCACCTCAGAAGCAAAGTGGACACCACAAGCCCAACGACAATATTTTATTTGAAAACGAGGATTCGAGAAGAAATCGTTTCAATTCCGATGGCAGTGTTTCAAAGTGCCATGTAAAATCTCAACAATCGCTTCCAGGAATGCATTCATTTGAATGGCCATCATCTTATGCACACTATTTTTAGAAATTGATTTTTTTTTTGTTAGAATACTTAATGGCATGTATTTTACTTTTTGTTTTCAGCAATAAAACTTTTAAATTCATTTTTCTTATTTCTGTGAGCGTTTTCAAAATTTATCGTTTCCCTCTGCCAGTCTGTATATTGTGTAATCGTTTACTACAGAAATATACACGACAAACTTAGTGCTGATATATTTATTTTTAACATATTTTGCAACATATTGTCAATTAACATAAAAGCATGAATACAAACCGTATACTTCTTTAAAATAAAACTATTTATAAAAATTGCCGACCTATCTACATTGTACGAAATCTCAGAAAATATATGAAAAGGAAATACCCATTTATCAAGTGTACTTCTAATTCCAATATTCATGATTTTGTCCGATATCAAAGATATATTGACCGACTCGAAAGTTTTTGTAAGATCAAACAAAAGTAGACATACATAATAAATATATATCTTCCTCTTGCTGCGTATATTTTAATAACTGAATATTAACCCTGTTGTTTATGTGTAAACGTCTGTTTCTCTTTTCCATCTGGAATTCATTTAAAATTCATAAGCATCTTTGAGTTCTTTGAAAAATACAAAATAGTTGATCTGAAAAGATGTTATAAAATATACTGATCCATATAAGTAAAAAGAAAAGTTATATAAAAATGCATTAGAATACGATATTGAATATTATATTATCGATAAATAACAATATATTATTACATAATTTGGAGCACGACGTTATTATTTAAATGAAATTCATTAAACACTGTAGTAGTTTAATATTTAATGAGTGAGGATCTATTTTTAACGGCTTCACAAATAAGGTAATGTCGAAAAGTAAAATATTATTTATTATTGAAACATACGTGACATTGTGATGATGAAAAGTATTAGTGGAATATATAGATGAATCAAATTGATGATTAATCAATACAATACAACAAAAAATATGTCATACAATAGTGCTATGTTTGTCGAGTTGAATTTAGAAGGACGGAAAAAACGATAAAGTGCTTCATATGTGAGGATGAAAGACGAGGTAAATGCGATGGAGCAAGTGACGAAACAGCTAAGAAATTAAGTGAAACTGATATTAGTATATTATGCAATGAGCATTTAATGATAGCTATTAAGACACGAGTAAGAAAATTACAATACCAGGCGAAGCCGAGTATTGTAATGAATACGAGTGTCTTAATAGCCATTAAATGCGAGTTGCATATACTATTTTTTCTACGACTCCATAATAAAACATTATTTTTTGAACATTCCATTTCATAAATTGAGGTTAAAATTTTCCATGCACCTTTGCGAATTTAGCTGGTAATAAATTGTTCGTGGTTACTAAGGCTTGTTTCATAATTTCTGGTGGACTCAAATTTTACATTTCACTGTCATTATCCCTCATTTTTACAATTTATATTTTCAAAAAAGCACAAATTTTAAGTACTTACTTGTAAATTGCAGAGAACTGTCACATTCATTTAATTTGTATATCTGTCAGATATGCAGTCGCCATATTGAATATTGTTTGAATATTGGAATGTCGCATTGGATATAAACTTGTATCATAATGAAAATCTGTATCGTAATGGACATCATTAAAGTACAGGTTCGGCATATCTAATAATACAATTAAAGTATGGGAGTAGAAAAAATTACATACATATGCGATATTTGTCGTAAGATTAAAGTGTGACAAAAAATTAATGAAATAGAACAAAAACGTAGTGATGGCCTTGAAACTATATTAGAACAAACCGTATTCATGCACAAATTTCTATTTTAAATACCAAAAGTAAAGCAGAAAGAAGGCGCTATATACCGATTTATTGAATATATATTTAATATATTTATATACGTATTTTAAAAGCAATTGTTTGATAGAGATTATATATTGTATATTTATGTTCATAAAATATTATTTTTTATTAGTGAAATTAGATCAATTTACTTCTTTATATTATTATTTTCTTTTAGAATTAATTCTTTCATCGAACCGACTCTCACATATAGTCCTATCAATAATAATTTATTCTGTCCATTTCACAGTAATAATACATTCAAGATAATTACTATTATTTATTATAAGTATGTAGTTCATCACAAAACTTACAAGTAATTTGATGTAGTTCTCTGATATCAGTTAATTTCGTGATATTTTATTGGATAAATGTGTAACCACATTAATTGAAATTGCTCGCCATTTCGACCGCATTGCCTGATCATCATGACAATAGAAATGGAAGTGATTTTGTTCAAATATATATTATAATAGTATAGTATTCCAGTTGATTGAATTAGTGGTTAAATTGTGGTTTAGAATTACTATTATGCATTCCCACTGAAAACATTCAAACAACGAAATCCGACAATCGCATGTACTTTGTAGTTTGTATATGTATATGATTGAATCACATGAATTACTGTCACTTAAATTGGAAAACAAATACTTGCAATAAATTAATTTTATTGTTAGAAATAAATGATAAATTTCGTCGAATAGAATAAAATTAACGACTTGTGCGTTTGTGATAAATTAAAAGCAAAATGAGGAATTAGTTGTTTTGTTTTTATTATCCTGATTAATTTTTTTTTCTACAGGGTTTTTTCTAAAAATACGACAAGAAATCAGTAAGCTTTTTCTTGAAATATTTTACGATTTTTATACCACTAATTGATTCTTTGAATGACACTTTGCTTTGAAGATACAAAGATACTGAAAACTTTTCTAAAAAGAACTACATACTTTCGCGCTTAGCATTACATGTATACCCGCGGCAAAAGTTTTGCCGGGTAGTAAGACTGGCTATATGGAAGGTACGCCTAGTTACCGATATTTCCCACTAAATTTTAATAGAAAGTAATGGGAGGCTTTGTTATTTTTGTTCACGCTTAAAAGATATATTAATGTTCTTCAAAAATCCTTTTACAACAGGTTTTACCTTTTTTATCATACGTTGATTTGTATCATCTTTAAAGAGTTAAATAAAATCATATCAAAAAGCGACAATAGCTCAAGTAATAGTCACTTTTAAAGTATTAACATCTTACAAGTTTTTGATATTAAATTTAATAGACAATTTAAAATGGAACTGATATATAGGGTGTTCCATTTGAAAAAATTTACTTTTATACAAAAACGTGTCATGTAATAATCCAGTTTTCTGCACAAGCAGTTAACAACTGTAAAAAAATAAAACATGCTTCTATTAGGACCTCTTATTGTGAACAATACTGCAAAAAATTGTATCCATCTAATAGGTCGTTTCCGAGAAATATAATTTTATACATACATTGAATTTTTCAGAAAAATGGGAATAAGTCGAAAACTTATTCAATTCAGGTCTATACTATCTTATTAGTTTTGACTAAAAATTATACGGGGAATACAAACATTTAATAATATATAGGGTGTTCCATTTAAAAACTATCGAACACTCTGTATATATATATATATCGTCCTTAACCGCGGAGATGTATATTATCTTTATTTTTTGTTTATATTGTCTGTCTTGATGTGACCTGTTGAGAAATTTAATAAATATTATTATTATTAAAGTGAAACCCATGTATTATGTAATTTTTCCTGGTTTTATCTTCGTTGACATTAAAGAATTATTCGTTTTTTCCCTGTGATGCAATTAAAAGTATTTTAAAATGTATATATGCTAATTGAGAAAAAATTAAGCTATTTGTATTTGACAGAATTTTTTATAACAATCTGCTAACCAGTGTATTTATTGCGCTTATCTGTTATAACGGAATTTGACACAATTAATTGATATTTTTTCCGGAGAAGCTAACGACTTTCCCAAACTTAACGCGGAAAAATACTTAATTCTTATCTCGCTGAAGAAAGTTGTCGTTTCTAAGCTGAAATTAATACTCCGCCTTTAGCGGAAATGAAATAAAAACGCAGACGTAGAGTCGAATAAAATACTCCGTCGTCATAAGGGGAGCTCAATGTTACTGTGATCTGTTACACAAGAGAGCACAACTGGAATATATAAGTTCTATGTATCGGATAAATATACGTTTCTACGCTAGAACATTTCGATTTTCTGATCCTGTATGATAGGGTATACGCAAAAGACATATACCACGATATAAAAAGAAAATATACGTATCCAATTTTCTTTGAAATTTCGTATTGTGAAACCATATTTTCAGTGGCGAATCTAGATACAAATGTTCTTATTGACATTTTAACAGATTGTATTTTTTACGATCGAGAAATGCAAAGCTAAATATAGGTAAACGACAACTTTTAAACAAAAAATAAATGATTATTATTCCTAAATTTATTCATAAATACGATTATTTACTTTTTTGAACAAATTTTGTGATTTATTATTATACAGGTATTATTATACAATGAAAAAATATTTTTTGATTGATCTAGTTTCGATAAGTGATTTTTGTTTTTGCGTTCGTCACGATATACAACTAAATTACATAGCATGACAAATAAGATTGGGAATATAGGGTAAGTCCAGGAGAGATCGACCACCACAGTCCAACCAGTACGGAGTACTCAAGAAAAAAGCATATTCGATGGAATTAGTTTTGTTTGTTGCAACCAACGTGTAAACATGGACCGTGACTTCAGTGTGTGTTTATAAATTAAGTTATAAACTTTTTACGAACTTAAGTTTTTTGACTTATTTACTGTCAGTGATATTTTAAAGACTGGTAAGTTTATTTAAACTATTTCGATACTGGATGATAAAATATGCGTGAATCTGTAACATAACCTCAAAAATGTAGTCGTTCTTCGTTTTTTCTCCAGTTAATAAGGTGGTCCATCTCTCCCGTGACTTTGGTAGAGTTCGACCACATTAATCCGGGAGAGATCGACCACGAAAAAAAAAAATTAAAAGTTTGGTTTGAAGGTAATTAGAGATTTAATGAAGCCCAATTTAAACAGTTATACATATTGTGAAATAATGTTGTTACAGATTAACAAAAATGGCCAAAATTTACAAAAGAAAAATGAAGAAGGAGCTAAGTGGTGTGCCGATTCTTTAAGAAATGCAATTGAATGTGTACAAAGTCGTACAATGCGTGTAAATGAAGTCGCTCGAGAGTTTGGGATTCCTAAAATAACTCTAAAAGATTATATTAAGAGGTAGGGCAGAATAAAACGAAAAAGACTGGGTCCGTCATCGGTGTTGGGAGATGATCCAGAACTGAAATTGGTGCGACATATTAAAAAAAGCAAACATTTGGATTTGCACCAGATCGGGAGTCCGTCAGAATATGGGCCTTTCAACTTGCCGAACAACTGAAATTGAAGCACACGTTCAATAAAGAAAAAGGCAAACCTGGCTGTGATTGGCTAACTCTTCTTTGCGACGACATCCAGATATATCAATTAGAAAAGCAGAAGGAATTTCGATTGCTATCAACATCTACTTTATCGTTTAATATTAAACGATAAAGTAGACCTAAACTCATCACCATTGTTAAATATATTTAGTCAGTAATACAGTTTACCTAATTTCACACATAACATCTGTTTGCAATAGATTTAGTTCCACGTACTTTTTGTATAGACCTGACACTTTGAGACAAGAAATTGTTCTTTATATATTAGTTCTTAGAATTCCTAATAGCCACACACTATATATATAAGAGTCAAGTGTATGTAGATAGTAAAACTCATCACCATTGTTAAATATATTAAGTTAGTAATACAGTTTACCTAATTTCACACATAACATCTGTTTGCAATAGATTTAGTTTCACGTACTTTTTGTATAGACCCGACACTTTTAGACAAGAAATTGTTCTTTACATATCAGTTCTTAGAATTCCTAATATCCACACACTATATATAGGGTTCAAGTGTATGTAGATAGTTATTATTGTATATGTTAACCTGACGAAGCTACAGTGTAGCGAAACAGCTGTCGTTATTATTAAATACAGTGTAAATCTTAAACATTTGTTTGTTTTATTTTCACATTGAAAATGGATTTACATCAAGTAAAGACCAACTCAATCCAATATTCTCACTGATAACCAACTCCATGACAAACCTTCTACCATTTTTAACATGGACGAAAGCGGTTTGCAGTTGAACAATAAACCAACTGAAGTGTTAGCCGCAAAAGGCTCAAAAAATGTTTCCTCGTTCACATCAGGCGAGAAGGGCAAAACCATTTCCGTCATAGGTTGCTGCAATGCAGACGGAATGTTTCTCCCACCTTACGCAATACTTAAAGGAAAAAATGAGGTGTGGCCACCACACGACTTTCTTATACGTATGAGCGTTTCAAATTACAGAATTTTAAGAATTTTTTTACAGAAATTATTCAAATTTCTATAGAATGCATACTTTGCAAGATATTATCAAAAAAGTGCTCCTCGCTAAGAGTAAAAGTGCTACTTCCGGTCCGAATTTTGAAATTTCATATATATGATACCGTTAAAGCATGTAATCCGATATTCTATGAAATAACTCGTTATTTCATAAAATACCGATCTATGGTAGTTAAAGTGTAGAATACTTTGTAATTTGATACTTTAACTAGTTAATATATAGAATAACGCAGGCACAAATAAAAAGTTTTTTGGATAACTGCGAATTATGCCAGCAGAAGAGGAAGAGTGAAAAGAAAGGGGTTGTTGTAAAACCCATACTTTCTGAGCATTTAAATAGTCGCTGTCAGGTAGATTTAATTGATTTTCAATCTCACCCTGATGGCAGTTATAAATTCATCGTGGTCTATCAGGACCATCTCACAAAATTTGTTGTGTTAAAGCCTAATTGCTTTTCACTATTTGTCAATTGTGTTCACGATTTAGCAAATGTAATTCCCACTTGGCAGCTTTGACAAGCGCTGCCAAAAGTGGGAATTACATTTGCTAAATAGTGAAACACAATAATTGACAAATAGTGAAAAGCAATAGGAAAACCCTGTAAGGCCTTATCGACAGAAAACTGTACATTTAAATGTATTTCTCTTTGTGCTAATAATATTGTTTAATTTTTTTAAAATTATTTTTTTACTACTTTTGTAAAAATATTGTTCCAAAAATGTAGGAGTATCTATTATCTTTTGTGTAATGTGTTTTTTACAATTTGTTGTTTTTTTTGTAATATTAACAACTACTGAAGCTATCTAATAAATTCCTTAAGTTGTAATCTTGGTCCCGTCTATTTATTTCATACTTTCTTTTGCACGATTACGTTATTTTACAGAATAACTAGGTTATATATAGAATAACTAGTTAAAGTATTGAAAAACAAAACTATTTTATGATTTACCTACCGTGGATCGGTATTTTATGAAATAACTAGTTATTTCATAGAATACCGGAATTATTCGCTTTAACGGTAACATATACAAAAAATATTACAAATCTAGTTTTAAATACTTTTATACTCTTGATAAATTTATATAGAATGCATAACTTACGACATATTTGCAAAAAATCGCTACTCGGTAAGAGTAAAAGTGGTACTTCCGGTCTGAATTTTGAAATTTTTTTTATACAAAAGATATTGAAAAATTATGTTTTAAATACTTTTATATCCGTAACGTACTAGTCAAAAAGGCATGACTTGCGAAATATTCGCCAAAAACTGATTTTCGATAAGAGTAAAAGACCTACTTCCGGTAGGAATTTCGGAAAACTTTTTAGATAAAATTATACTCAATTTTAATTTTAAGTATATATGAATTCTTTATAAATTTGTTTAAACTTAGTAGTTGACGAAATATTGGCAAAATTCGATTTTCTCGCTGAAGTAAACTGCTACTTCCGGTCTACCGATTTTACTGAAAAACTAATCAGATCTCAAGAGGGAGATTATACACGTAAATACAAAATTTGGAATTGATATCTACAGCGGCTTGACCGCTATCGTAGTCACACACACAGAGAGAGAGAGACACACAGCCAGACACACACACAGACATTTTTTAAAAACGACTTTTTCGGTATCAGGGGACTTCAAAACGTGGACATCTGCAAAAATCTCGAGGTCGAAAATTTTCATCATCACAATACTTCCTTATACTACGTATAATGAAGTAAAAATAGAAAGAATGAATTTTTAGACGCAATGCCACCTGGCTCTCAAATTGCTATGTCAGTTAAATCGGCGTATGTCAACGCTACGATTTTCAAGGATTGGGTGTAATCCCATTTTCTGCCACGAAAACCAGCTGGAAAATTGTTGTTAATTGTCGATGGCCATACTTCGCACACAAATTCGGTAGAAGTACTGAAATTTTGCGAAGCGAACGACATCATTCTACTTTGTTTGCCGAGTCACACGACTCATTACCTACAACCTCTAGATAGATCCTTTTTTAAATTACTGAAAAACCATTACTACGCGGCTTGTAACACTTTTTAAAAACCAATCCATTTAGGAAAATAAAAAGGGTGGTATTTGGAAACTTTTTGGAAAAAGCCTGGAGTAAAGCCGCAACTGTGGAAAATGGGATGTCTGGTTTTAGAGCCGTGCCTGTAGCTCTAAAATCAGACATCCCATTTTCCACAGTTGCGTACACCTTTTAACCCAGAAGCCATTCCAGATTACGCGTATATTGCATTCAAATGAAACAAGATACAGAAGCCACATCACATTACTCAAGTAGTATGGCTAAAAATCCGTCCCCTTCTTCAACTTCGCCACGGTTCACTGCCATTCAGAAAACTAACAAGCGTATTTCATCACCTTTGCTTAGCTGTTCGTAAGATCTTTACACGGCAACAGTTGATATTGACCCCATACTAGGGAAATTGTTGGAGAAAGTTAGTTCGCCAATTCCTAACACTAGTGCAAAAGCAGTGGTTAAAACACGAGGTAGACAGCTTGCAGTCATTCTAAATAGTTCAGATCGCATTGAGATTCAGAAGAACAAAAAAAAATACGAGGAAACGAAAAAACTGTCAAATTCCGAAGAGAAATGTGGTTAAACTAAAAACCAATTAGCATCTTCAGATTCGGACAGCGAAAGTCCGGTATTGCAGGAAAGTAATACATCAGCAGAAGAGTGGGATAAAAATGAATGCGTAGGGTGTGGGGAAAATTATGTTAAAACCTAAGAACGATGACTGGATCAAATGTGAATTAAAGTCGTTAGCTTCATAATTTATGCTCGAAATTTGAGAATTTCTGCGATTTATGCGGAAAAATGAAAAACAAAAGTCGTAAAACCGTCAATAGAAGTATTAAAATGCACGATACTGAAAACTTCTATAACTTTCAAAATATCTTGAAGAACATAATAAGCTACTATTTTCAAGCATCACAATAGTTATACAACAAATTAAAAAGTGTTTGGTTTTATAGTGTGTTCATATTTTTTAGTATTTGAAATATATAAATTATGGAAACAAATACATTTACGGTAAGACAAAAATTGCGGATTCTCAGTGGCGTAAAAATGTTATATATAAGATCATTACTCTTAAAAGTAGTTCATCACAAAATAAAATCTGAGATATAACATTGTGGTTGTGATTTATTTTGTGCAACATCGTATTACAGAAGGCAACCCTATTATAAAGACTTTCCTCTGATCATCTTGATGTAATACAGATAGAATTTAAACTTCTTTAAGTTTCTCTTAATAGTTTTTGCTCACATTAAGGACTCTGACAAGTTTATGCGTGCTCGTATGAGGATTTTCTTGAACGCATTACAAGAGAACCTTCTGTGTACGTGCGTTATCTACGGCAGCAGTAACACGGCTTCTTTTTTCATACGGAATACTGCCAGTTTCTTCAAATCTTGTTAAAAAGCACTCACGGACGGCAGTCGAATATTTGGATATTTTTGGTTGTATATCTTTGTGCCAGCAAAAAAAGTTACTTTTTCCCAAAACATAGACCATAATTATTAATTCCAATATTTCATTTTGCACTTAGCGTAAATTCATGTACTTTCTTCTTTTCCAACTGAAGCTATAAATCTTAGTTTGACATATAAACAACTTTTGACCCAGAGCGACTGCGATATTTTTTATACTATTGCTAATTCATGAACTTCCAAACTTTTCATGTGTTTTAATAAAAATTACTTATTTGTAAAAGGAAAATATTAGAAGCAACTCTTTTCGATTAATTTTAGTTATATTCTTAGTGCAAGTCATGGCAACTCATATTTTTAAGTCGTAATCGGGTTTATTCAGATATAATATCCTATAACTTTTGCAATATCACCCTCAGGCGGAAGAAACTGATATTTTTAATTAGTAAATTTTAAGTATTTTTCAATGACATATAAATATACAGAGTGTTCCATGTAATTTTGTTTAGAATCTTTAACTTTAGCGCATGATACGTAATTCTAAAGAACATGCACACACATGTCGAAATAAGCATCAATTTCACGTACTGAGAAGATATTTCAACTTCTTGAGTCCATAATAGGTAATTCATCATCAATCGTTATTTCATAGCAACTTTAAAAAAACATAAGTTAGTGTTGGTTCGTCGTTGTCGAACACTATGTATAAATGAAAATATTTTTAAATTGTAGAGCTTATGATTATCTACAATTGTTGTATTAAAAATTATTCTCTATCTACATTATTAGATACCAATAATGGACTTTAGCGATCCGCTGGAACACCCGGTATATGACGATCATGTATATATTTAATTTAATAATAATTTTCATATGTTCCTATTTGTAAAATTAATGCCTATGCATATTGTTTTTGAAGTTTATGCCAACATGGAATAGTATTAGACATTAATCTTATTTTAATCTAATTAGATTAAAATTCTAATTAGAATTTAAAGGAATTTAATTCAAAGCTAAAAGCATAAAAAATAGTAATATTATGATTTGGCGAAACTAACAATTAGTAGTTTAGAGTGAAGCATGTAATTTTTCCCATAGATTAAAATGTAATTTTAAGCTCTGGCAATGCCGTTAGTTAATTATAAAATGTGCATAACCGAACGCAAGAGCAGTAAATAACAAAGGGATTATCCTCATTGCGCAATTTAATAACCATTGGAAAGAGAAGCATTTTAATTTTCAAATGTCCCTTTTCTGCGATTAGCATTATTTTTTACATTCTCATTTTGTACTGGTAAAACATACACTTTATATATTCCCTTCCATTAGATATACTGTTTAAATTAGGATTACATTACAAATGTCTACTGCACTGTAATTGTATTTGTATTTGTATTGTTTTTTAACCCATTAACGATAGTGATGAATATGCGAAAATATACATATAATACCTATATTCCTACTAAAAGTAACACTAAAAACATCAGTAGATCACAAGATATGTTTTACTGCTTAAAATTTTGAAAACATTGACCTTTTCATATACGGAACACTACTCCGATAAGCATATAAATAAGATAGTAAGTTCTGTTTTTTGATATAATTTATTATTCTAAATGCTGACCAAAAAGAAGAAAATAATCAATGCACATGCCTACGTGGCATTTAGACAATGTGTGCATACAGAACTGCCTTTATGGTTATATCCCAACCATCTCTGGCATTTATTGTTTGGTACATATTCAACTAGATGGCCTCTACCACCTAAGTGAATATCTGGAGATATTTTTGAATATGACGATGGTCTTCCGAAAGATTTTGATTAGTTCTGAAATTTAGTCAGATAATTCTGAAGAATTTCTCGTGTACAAATCAATTGAGAAGTTTCTGGGTGATGAATTCTGTAGATCACCCAAGCGCTTTGAATAGCTGCTTCTATAAGCTAGGTGAAAATGGACCACCATCATTTTTCCCCCTTATAGGAATCCTGTAGACATGTGTATTTACGTCCATCTTGTCAGTACCTCCCATAAACTAGTTGTAAACTAGTTGTTTTTTGATACTTAATTTTTTTAACTGCTGAATAATTCTGCTCGTTGGTGTACGGTTGACGCAACAGTCACAACTGAATTGCAATTCATCTTGTAACTACAATTGATTCTTTTTCACATATACATGGAGTGGAATCAAAAGCACGTACATTTTGATTTCTCCATTATCTTGACCAAAGTCAATGTATTATTTCCAGAAATTCTATTTTCCCGAATTGTACCAGTACCGTTACCATAGGCGTAAACAAATTTTCAAAATAAAACTGACATGGTAAAGATTTTTTTTATCTTCTAGTAGCTCAGCAATTAGTTGAATTAGGGGTACAGTCGCTTTTCCAACTTTTTTCGGATGCATATGGTTCGAATTTAGTACGGTTCCTTGATAAATTTCAATCATTCGGCATATTTACAGATTAAATTTCATTTCCATTCAATTCTTCTGTATCGATAAAAGTGTCAACGTTTGGAGGTACAATGATCTGGTCATCATCGTCTTGTATAGCAGGTAGAGCACCAGGAAGCAAATTGTATTATCCATAAGTTGAAACAGAATCGTCAAAAAAGGTCCAATTCATTTCTATAGGGGAAATATGGCTATGATGGCACATGACGATTTTCTATGATATCTCGATTGCTATGGTTGCAAAGTAGGCAGTCATCAATACATTAGTGTGGTAGCGTCTTACCTGTGTATTTACAGCTAAATTACTTGGATATTTCTGATACAATATCTCAAATTTAACATAGCAGGTATGTAAAATTTTTATTATGGCTTTACTAAAGTACGTTTTTTTTTTGATTCAATTAATAGAAACATACAAATTGTATTGATTGAAATATAAATGAACATTATAACATCAAATTAAGGCCGGTATTTAGTTCGTACGGTTACAATACACGTGCCACACATTTCCACAAAGACGTGTCTTACACTTCGGGCATGATGGCATACGTTTACTTGTCTATGATGGCATCATACCAATGTGCAGATGTTGTTTATAAGTACATTAATGTTTTAATGTTGATAGAAATGATAATTTTCTATTTGTTATAACATAAACGAAATGAATAACAAGCAAGAAAAATCTTCCAAAAGGCAACAATGGTCAGCTGATAATATGGGAGAAGCTATAGATGCTATAAATTCGAAACATATGAGATGGAAGCTCGCTTCGAAGACATTTAATGTTCCAACAAGAACACTTCGGCGAAGGGTTTCGGATAATAATAAGATGCTAAAAGGTAATGATGTAGGATTTGTGGGAGGTAGATTACCTATGTTTAATAAAGAGAGAGAACAATAAATAGTTGACCATATAAAAATGTTAGAACTAAGGTTCTTTGGATTGACGTGTACTGATGTGAGAAAATTAGCTTTTCAACTTGCTTAATAACTAAGTCTAAAACATAACTTTAATAGCACAAAAGAATTAGCTGGGTGGGACTGGCTTCGTAGCTTTCTAAAGAGAAATCCTCCGAATTCCTGAAGCAACCGCTCTTTCACGAGCTCAAGCATTCAATAGACCATATATCAAAGCATATTTTGAAAATTTGACGAAAGCAATTGAAAAATACAAATTTACGCGTGAACAAATTTTCAACATGGACTAATCTGGATTGTCCACTGTGCAATCTCGTTCTGAAAAAATTTTTGCCTGCAAAGGTAAGAGTCAAGTAGGCTCATTAACTGCTGCTGAAAGAGGTCAGCATTTCACAGTAGTTTGTTGTATGAATGCGATAGGAAGTTTCTGCTTAGGTCAGAAAAACTTATCAGAATCTTCTGTAGTTGAAGTAAGTAGCGTGTCATCAATAAAGATTCCAGTGACTTCTTCAAATGCGACTGATTTTGAACAAGTATTATCACCAGTCCCTCAAATGGATTCAATACTGAAACATAGAAACGTAAATGTACTACAATTTCAAGATGATTCTGATGATGAAAATCCTGCTTGCATTAATTTTTTTATCAATTGTAAATAATTAGTATCTACCTATGCCATCATTAACATATATGATGTGCCATCATTACATTCTATAGGTATATGATGGCGCACTTGGCCATAAAATCAAAATACATATTTTATAGAAATATATTATTTTGGAATAGCTTAGATTGGTTATTTATGAAACTACTTCCTATTCTTTGAATTTTGCCATGGTTAAATACCTATTGCGGTTTAAATGAACATAGTTACGCATATTTATAAAAAAAAAGGATGCCATCATAGCCGTACTGCCCCTAATAATAAAAAAATATATGGTTTTTATGTCACAATATCCCATTGTACCCATATGAGTACAGCATAATTCAAACAATGATGATATTTTAATAATAAAACTGTTTTTGCACATATCAGCAAATTTAAATAATTTCATACTTTTAAAAATCAATATTTGCAAGTTAATCCAAATTTTACTTGTCAGTGACAGTTTTTTTCCCACTTTACTTGAAGATAACGGGCACGTATTTATTTGAACAATGAACAATATGTATAAACATAACCTATTGACTATTGACATATATATTTTATGGTTATATAATAGAATTGTATATATTGAAAAACCAATAATAACGGCAAGCTTTAGCTACTTATCATTAGATGGCAGAAAAGTCAATAAATACTGGTGTACATGCTTATGTCTAGTGGTCAAAAATGGGTTAAATAAATACAAGAAAAAAATAAATCGCGTAAGCCGATTTATTACAGCATACTCTTCAACTACACTCTAAACAAATCGGTTGAGATTTTATGCATTTGTAGGACGTTCTGCTCTCCTTGTGTGTACATTTAGAGCAAGTCTTACTTTTCGGAAGTTTATCGCACGGAATTTCTTCATTTGAATTTTCCAGTTCCAAGAGAATTATTTTAGGTCATTAGAAAGATTTGGAAATGATAGACGTCTTTGAAGATCTTTATATTTTTAAACTTTTTTACTGTTGAAATACAAACGAGTATATTTAATATTTATTAAATTTAAGTCATTTTGCTTTTGGAATTATAATTTTTCTAAGTGGTTACGTACATGGCGGAAAAAAATTATGCTTTCATTATGTAAATGCAATATTTTAATTTTGTTGAGCAATAAAGCTTGTTATTACATCATTATTATTATTATTATTATTATTATTATGTGGAAGTATACCGTTGCAGTACTCTGTTACCAATTAATAACATAAATCTTACTCTGATGACTTTGTGAACTTAGACTCGTCTAAGAACACGTAAACAACGACACCGATATGATAGGTGATAGATCAACAGGCATTTCCCGTTGTATACCTATAAGCACTTCAAACAATAACTAGTATGGTCGACGAGCAAAATGCCACTGACGATCTCGTTTAATGTACCGTAAATAATTTTCATTAAGCTACTGCAGATAGATAGAATCAGTAATGCGGTTCTATTGCCGGTTTCAGTATCAGCCCTTCTGCAAGAAAAGCCGAAGACCCGCTACAGTAATAGAAGATACTTCGTACTCCTTTTAGTTATCCACAGCACAAGGTATTCTACGCGGTGCTTCGTAATTACTCTGTCTACCTACATTTTGTGTCTGTTATCAAAGCGACAAGGACAGTTAGTGACAGAATTTAGAAAGCGGTTGAGGCGCTGGCAGGATGTTTGGGATGTAACGACGTTGAAAGATACTTCACAAATGATTATGAAAAGAGCGACAAGTTGTAAGTGTTTAAACGGAAACGTTTGTCGTTCTGATAATCTACTAAAATCAGATTAAGATCATGTTTTATAAAACCCTCCCAACTGCTACGAAAAGTGCTTGTTCTATACTATATAATAAAAAGGTCATGTGAACATGAAAAGATATCATATTTTATTTTGTGATCATAAATTATAATTAACAATAATACACTGCTCAAAACAGTTAGGGGAACACTTTTTTCAAAACCTGTAACTTTTTAAATAATTGTTCTAGGCAAATTATATTTGGTATGTTTCAACGGCATACATTTAACTTTAAAAAAATACTAAAACAATTTTACAATTCTAAGTTACTTCTAAGTTATAAATTAATTTAAATTAATAACGCAAAATAAAATGGAAAAAATTTCAAGTATGCTTTAAATTGACGTATGAAAACCTACTAAAGATAACAGATGAATTCAGTTATCAATCTTCGTTGATTAGAAGTAAAATGAGGCATATTGTGATGTGCAAGTTGCTCGTGCTGTCGCCCTTATTCAGCACGGCCACTCTATTCGACATGTTAGCAGAGACCTTGGAATTTCCTTTTCTTTTATTCAACGTGTATGGAATCGGTTTCGGGAGGCTGGTCAATATATCAGAAGAGCTGGACAAGGTCGAAATCGAAAAACTACTCAAAATCAAGACCGATTTCTTGTCTTTTCCTCTCTACGTAAGTGATCCACAGCAAGAGACCTCCTAAATGACCTAAGACGAGCACAGGGAATAGAAATTTCTCGTCAAACTGTTAGAAACAGATTAAAAGAAGCGAATTTAAAACCAAGAAGACAAGTTCGCGCACCCCGCCTTACGCAGCACCACAAAGCAGGGCGAATGAGGTTTGCTCTGATTCACAAAGATTGTCAACTTCGTCACTGGTCCAGTCCAGATTTTGTTTAACTAAATAGACGTCCTGGTGAAGGCTACTCAGCCGCTACTATACAGGAAGTGGATAGATTTGGTCTTGGATCTGTAATGGTTTGGGCTGGAATAGGTGTAGACAACATAACTGATCTTGTTGTGGTTCCTAATAGACTAAAGGCTGAATTACATCAAAAATGTCTTGGAGAACCATGTGGTGCCAGCTGCATATGGCGTCGGTACCAATTTCATCTTAATGCAGGACACTGCAAAGCTACATACCGCCGACATCACTTGAAATTTTTTAAAAGAACGTGCAATTCAGGTCATAGAAAGGCGGGCGTTAAGTCCTGACCTGAATCCTATTGAACGCGTGTGGGATCTGCTTGACCGACGTGTTTGCAAGCGCCCTAATCCACCACTAACCATACAGGAACTTACACAAACCCTAATTGAGGAATGATATAATGATATAATAAATAATATAAAATTTTGTAACATAAAAAAATTATTCATACATTATACATTAATTCGGATGAAATTGCTTGACACTAAACAAAATACACTAAAATCACAGTTACCGCACTAATGTGGTATTTTAACAGTGGCGTTTACCATCAAATAGAAACTTATGCAACTTATATTACTCGCGGGACGGGTAGACGCAAAGGGGTGTGAGTAGGTGGAGGTAGACGATATTCGGTTCTGTCACAGCGCTTCGGTTTTATTCAAAGATTCTGTCATAGATAAAGGAATACTATAAAAGGGAAACATAATGTATAAAGAATGGAACTGTTGATGTTGTTGATGTTTTATAATAAGCCAATTTTCGCTTGCCAATAACTGTTATATTATTATACACTCGAATATTATAGGTATATATGACATTAAAATGCGAGTGACAGTTTGTAATTAAACTGTCACTCGCATTTAAATCTGCAATAGCCGACCAATTACGATAGATTTGCGTCTTCGCTAGGATCGGTAGAGATACCGTAAAGTGGGGATAGACGACACGATTAGCTTGGAAAAACCTAGTGTAAAATGTGTGTGACAATGTTTACTGTTTAATGTTTTTTATCTTTAAAAATAATTACATAAATTTGATTTTTTCTTTATATCGTACATCGAATGTGCAGCTGGCGTGCAGAGGTCGTTTTTTTTTCTTTTGTGTACCAGCCTTAGTTAGAAGACATTAATCAAATTCATGTATTTTTGTGGTTATTTCTAAAACACATAATTTTCTTAACAAAATAAATTAGTACAAAAACTGACCTTGACATTATAAATTTATGTCTTTTGCATCACTAACCCAAATTTGAGATTCTAAAATTACAAAATAAGTTTAAAAAACACTGCGTTGCCTTAATTTTCGATAGGTAAACGCTTTTCTTAATACAGGTTACTTGTTCCCGGATAAAAAATGTACACAAATTTTAAATATTTTGGATAAGAAAACTTACCTGCCTGAATATTATATTTATATTAGATATTAATTCAAAGTTATTAAATAGGAATACGCTTGCCATCTCAGTAAGTTATTCTGATAACATAACCAAGGTTCTATGTGTAGAAAGGGAAGACCATTCAGTGGAAATTAAAAAAAATAAGAGTATACGAGTTTAATCTTTGTGAATTCTGAGAACTAGAATGATGTATTTAATCCTGGAATGATAGACTTATTTTCAGAACTTAATCTGCTACAGTGTGATGCAGATGTACCCCACATATAAATTCGATAACTTTGGGAAAAAAAATGTGTTATTTTAAAAATAACACAAAAACCATTTGAGAGAACTTCCGACATTTGGGTTTATTCAGCGAAAAAGTATTTTATTATAACTCCGCTCAAGTTGGACAAATTTTCTTTTGATGTTGTAAACAAATGAATTATTTGCATACATCGCAGTTGACACTAGTTTCTGTGGCAAAATGAACATACCAAAATGAGGTTTTTCAGGTCTTCTAGACTGCTTTTGCTAATTTCTATAGTCAGTAAACAAAAACACTTTTACCACACTAAAGAAAAAAAAGGCTCACAAATTCCACGTTTTTGTTCTACCTCAATTTTATCTTTAGTACTGCTCAAAAGACTTTTCAAAGAATTACATGAATTAAACGTGACTTGCAAACCAACATTTTTAAAAATATTGTTGTTTTCGAAATATTATGAAAAGGTAGGACAACACATTTTTTAGCTTTACTATTTTGAGTTAGCAAAGTTGTGGAATTCAGAATTACATCCTTAAATAAACCATGAAACTTGTTGCACTCCTTTGACCGAACAGTCATGTTTATGAAACTAAACATGAAGTCTGTGGCTTCATACTGAACAAAAACACTTTAGTTAAAGTTACATCAATCTTCCTAGAGTAACATATTTTTTTCATTTCATGTTTAAATTGAGACAAATGTGGTTTCTCTGACACCAAACACCAACGGCATCCGGACTTTTCTGCAGCTCGAGGCAATCATCCACTGTGTGTACATCATGGAATATCTTTCGATCATAAGTAAAGAGACGCGCCTCATAGTCTATTGCTTTGGTAATATTATTTATAAAAAAGAGAAACAACACAGGCCCCAGATTAAATCCCTGCGGAACGCCTGATGTGGGACTAAATGAGGACGATCAATTCTTGCGATATTCGACAAACTGCTTCCTATCAATCAGGTAAGACGTAAAGAATCGTATCAGCGCCAGAGACACCCTATTGATAGATAGCTTGTTTAGTAGAATGAAATGATCAATTTGGTCAAAAGCTTTCTGAAAGCCAGTGTAGATTACATCAACTAGACCTCTTCAAGACCTCCGAAGCATATTGAGTAACACAACACATTAGAGGGTCCAGTCATAAATCCATGTTGAAATGGAAATAAGTAGCTTATGACATTGTGGTAAACACGGTCACAAATAATGGTCTCAAATATTTTAGCAAAGTTGCATAGAATTGGAATTGTTCTGTAGTTTGTTACATAAGACGGGTGACCCTGCAATACGGGACAAACTCGTGAAGTTTTGCATCACAAGTCCGGCAATTCAGAATTCTTTAGGATAAGGCTAAATATGTGATGTAATGTAATTATTAGGAAATAAAAAGAAATACCTTTATTAACTTCCCGTATATTTAGCAATCATTATATATGTATGCAACGCGCATGGATTCAAGACATTACCGTATAAAAATAAGCTAGTTTAATTAAAAATGTAATTAAATGTAAAAGCAAATTCTTAGTCGAGTAAATATCTAGATCAAACGATTCAATTCCTATTCATTCGATCCCATTTAAATTGCATAAAGGGTACGAATGCATAGAATCTAATTGCATTTTCTTCTGGAAAA
This sequence comes from Amphimallon solstitiale, assembly GCA_963170755.1. Classification (NCBI taxonomy): domain Eukaryota; kingdom Metazoa; phylum Arthropoda; class Insecta; order Coleoptera; family Scarabaeidae; genus Amphimallon; species Amphimallon solstitiale. The sequence continues at coordinate 12,759,937 of OY720680.1, forward strand.
TTCAACAAATTAATCATACTAAAGCATCCGTAAAAACCTGGAGCAATAAGTCTAGCGTAACTGCTAATTTCAAATATGTCATTTTACTAATTAACACAAGGATGCAATTTACACACAAATATCTTAGTAATTTCAGTGTTAATATTAAAATTAACTATATTATTTGACATGTACCATACCAGCCTGCTACAAAATTAAATATTCCATGTCAGGTAACGGTATATGTGGGAGATACTCTTATTTAAAATTGCGTTGTGCATAACTGTAGTAACTTTTCTTTGTTATTTCCGCTGACAGTAACCACGTTTGTTACGTTTATTTCTGAATTCAATTAAAATTAGATTTTTCTTTGCCCTTTGTTTGCTAATTTTTGTTTTCTTTTGCTGTTTCCAATTGATATTAGTTTCAAAATTCTATTTTTAATTATCGTAAATTATCCGGTATGATCACGCCTTTATAATTGACTTTTTGGTAAATTTGTTCGGCGTTGCGTAGTAATGTCTGATGGGTACTCTAGTTGCTTCCGGCATTTGCATTTTTTCCGCACGTGCTAGACGGTCAAGTTGAACGTGGTAGAAATTCATTATTTTATTTGAATGTAATAATACAATAGTGTATCAAATATTGTTGCAGTTATGAAGATTATGTGTTAAGGCTATTGAAATCGATTTCTGTGGAATACCGTTGCCTCAAATAATTACCCGAGTTCAAAGCACCGTCTAGTGTCAGAGCACGTGACCGATTCGAAATTTATTCTTTTGCTACCATCTTTAGCAGGTATTTACTTTTATTTCTCTATTTAATTATAGATCTTTTGAGGCGTGTATCTTGTAAGTTTTGTTGTTTCTTTTTAGGATTTACATTTACAATTTTTATTCATATTCTGGTGGATTTTCTTTTATACATTTGTACTTCCATTTTGCTGATGAGTGCTAATTTGAGAGCGCAATCGAACATCTAATTAGCCAAGTGGAGTTTAATTTATTGTTAGAAGTCGAGGGGATATTTCGCGTTCCACATGGGCAATTTCTTGAATAACCTATCCATTTGTTAATGCAGTTACAAGCTTGGGGCTACGTCCGTTGGGAGAAATTTTCTCCGAGATGGCAATACCTGCTCCCTCAATCGTGGAAGTACCTTTTTCTTGTTGGTGCTGACCTGTATAGAAACTGTTGGAAGAGTTCAGCTAAGTGAATCTTTTATTTTGTGTTTGACGTTACCGATAGCATGATATTTGACTAAAATTATTTAAAAGTATTAGACTCATTTGTTACCTTTCTTTTGTTGCAAATCTCTAAGTGTAAATTCAATTAATAGTACCTATCGATTTGGAATAGGAGGGTCTTTGATTGAGAATTGCTATTTGTTTCTTTATTCCACTAGTTACCGTTTGTTTTTAATTGATTAAACTAAAGTTTACGAACGACCTCCTTCTATTTAGCATCTTTTTTTTGTTTTACTTGTATTGAAGTTCCTGTGTCTTTGATTTAATCTGTTTTATTTAATTATCATATCAATCTATGATATATTTTGTTTTGTAAGGCCTTAAGCCGTGTAGCCATTCTGGGCTGAAATATAGAATTATTGGATACATATCATAGTTCTATTTCTTTTTATTTATATGTTTTGAAAACTTGTCATGATAAGTTGTAAATTTAGTGTGTAAACGTTTTATTTCTTCTGATCAGAATAAAAATCACGTACTAGCCTGTGAACGCTTTGGTAGGCCTTCAGCCAAATTTGTATATAGTTTGGTAATCCTAGGTGCTAAGTGCAGACTGACATTCAATTTAGCACTGAAGCCTAAACTTTTACACTTTGTTATCGAGTAGTTAAGTTGGTATAATTGGTAAATTTTGTAAATTTGGGGAAATTGTTCATTGTACTTGGGATTTGTTACTATACAGGGGGGTATCACATATGTTTTAATATTTTTATTATTTCTACATCTTCAGGTGATTATGTATAATTGTTAATGGACAGGGGTTTTGAAACTGAATGTGTGGTTTTCTTTTGGGATCGGGCTGAGGTTGGAGATCCTACCGTTTCCTGCTTTCTCGGACAAATTGCGCTCTTAATTAAAGCACGTGGCGCCGAATCTTTTTTTCTTCCTACCATCTGGAAATACTTCACCCACGACCAGCTCCACTGAGTGACCGGGATTGGAGTGTTTGGATCAATTGGGGTCTCTATAGCTCAATTTGAATTATGGACGGACTTTGCCCTGTTCCATCTGGAAATTGACATTTTAAAAAAAAAGTTAAAAGTAATTCTCAAACGAGGTTCGGTAGCAAGGTACATAGTTTCTTGTAAGCAATCTAAGTTGCTTTTTTATTTCTTTGATTATGTTGCGACTAGTTCGTGCATTTATTCCCAAAATATTCTGAATGTTCAGAATAATAGAATCACAAACCATTTTTTACTCTTTCTGGCCATTTGGTACAAATAGTCGACCTCCGAATTTCTTGTGACTATTCAATTGTATCGAATTTTTGCGATTCATGAATTGTTAATGTGCATATTCGAAACTAAAATTTCCTTCTTCCCCTTATTGGGTGTATGAGATAAACTGCACAGAAAGAAAATAACATGGAGTAATGTTACTTATTTTAAGACTTTACGACTGATCCATATTTTATTATCTACATGATTATCGACGATCACAAATTCACGTCCATCTATTTCTCTGTTATTTATCGATAATGAAACTTATTATGTCCACAGATAAGTAATTTTTAATGAATGTTGTGTTTGTCGCATGTCATTTTGAATCAACTGTCATATATTTTTGGGCAGGTGCCACACAATGACTCATTTAAGTAAAACTTTACTTAATTTGTATCACATACATTCAGATTGTGAGTAACTTTTATTTATTTGTCTATTGTCACTGCTTAAATTTATATCCATCAAGAGTGTCTAGCGAAAGATACGGTGTATGCCTTTTCATAATGTACTAATTTTATACGATTATTTGTGAAAGCCACTTTTTCGCACATTATTTGTGAACATTTTATGGATTATATTTCAACTTGTGTGATAACTGTAAATTAAGTTTGTGTGAATTTTGTTTGTTACATACCTAGTGCGTCAATAAACATTACTCTTAATGTTATAAAAATTCCTCTGTAGTTTTCTTGCAACAAGGCTCTGAATAGACGACAGTTGCATATTAGGGCTTAGAGGTACTAGAAGCTCTTGATGAATCCTTTCTATGGATGTAGTACATTTGACACTGGCAAGAAATTTGAACTTGTTCTATCTGAATTGCTTTGCCAGGTGGGTATTGCTTTTCCTTTAAAATTTAAAGGAATACCGTTCAACAACGCCTATAGAACTACTTATTTCAGTAACGAATTGCGACAAATTAAAGATACACTTACACCGTGAATCCTATAACTGGATAGGAGATGTTGACTCACAAGGAATGTTAATGAGATACAAAGAACTCTACATAAGGTAAGCTAAAGTAGAAAAAAGGAACCATTACCTGCGTTCAATACATACCTCTCACAACATATAGAAGGCATATGGACCGTTATAAGAAAGAAACATCTAATAAAAAACTCACTTGACCACCACTAGTTAACGTACTAAGTGAATTTAAAACAATCTTGTACGTTAACCCTCGTAAACTGAAATTATTCTATTCCATCACCGGGTAAGATCTGGCAATAGAAGCCAAAATGCTCAAATGAAAACTTAAAAGAAAATTTAATTAACGTTCTCTAGCTCTAATCAACGCAAATCTTACATAAATTAAGGCATAGCCTTACTTTCGTGCTCAAAATCTGGCTACGGGAAAAAATATGAATTTTCAGAGCGAAAGAACCTTATGAAATAGAGAAATTAAATTTAAAAATTAAACAACAAGTTAAGCTAACTCTAACTTACAGATTAACACACTTAATTTGGAGAAAACGAAAAAATTTATCTTTTAAAGAGGGCGTGGCCTGGCACGTTCGGAAGGAAGCTGGAAATATCTCTTCTATTCGGGCTTCCAGAAAAAATAAAGTTCGTGAAGCAACGGCCAAGATTCTTAGCACTACTGATACGGTAGCTAAGTTATCTTCTTAACTAAATTACATTAGATTCACACAAAAGTTACAGAATATTCTAAGATGGCAGTACCCTCATGGCCGTTGTTTTTTTTTGTCATTTAAGACGACATATACCAGAAATTCCGCACAAAATAAGAAGCTATAAGACAAGGGAAAACGACATACATTAAAAACAATTCTGCACAGCTGAAGACTACTACACCAGATATGGATTTAAACGAACGCAACAAGTAAACCGACAGAACGTGGAAAAAAGCAAGATATTTAAAATAAGTTATAAAATAATCACTGCAACAATAATCGGCTTACAAGCGCAATTTCTACGGAACGGTATCGGTATTAATTCACTAATAATTAGCAGTGAATATCGATCGTAAATCAATTTGCCTCTTTTCGAACCAATCGATAAAGATAAAATAGATTAGAAAAGCAATCACATGAACTTCCAACTAAGATCTACAATGCCAGAGGGACACCAAACTAATAATTGTACGGAAACACTATAATTATATAGACAATATTCGCAAACAAAAAGAAAGCCTACTAATTACTAGGGAAGAAAGGAGAAAATAAAAGAAAATTCTCAAAGACAAAACAAAAGTAAATAGTACTTAATTAGCACTTAAATTCGAAGTCACCAGATTAGCGTAATCAAGGTTGTATGTGTATCAGTTAGAATAAAACATTCAATATACCAAGCGTAATAAGAGTTGCAAACACCTGAGTTGACTATGACTTACTGTAACAGCCCCGCGAAGTAGAGATCTATTGTATATCTTATATGTCTATTCTACGTTAAAGATCGTGCTCATAAGAAGATGGCAGAACAACCCAATAACTTAGAATTTAAACTAATTCATATTTAATTTATAAATAATTACAGAAGTTCGTTGCTACTGAATATAATAACGTGATGGATAAAAATAAATCAAATGAAAATTGTTAACTTCAAAAAGACAGAAAACATAACAATAATCCCACCAAAATAAATAAAAGAAACAAAATTCCGGGATGTACAGAACTGTTCAAAATTAACCTAACAAGCATTGCAACCAAAATTTTTGTTTTCCTTTTGAACCTAAAAGGCAACTTTTCCCTACTATTGGCATACTGAAATCTAAAAAGGAATTTTAACGGGCCATTTGGTTCTACCCTATTACACAAGCTCATACTTTTAATCTTTCTATGTTTTGTCATTTGTTCATTAAGCACGTAGGTCCGCATTTTCTACCATCTAGTGAAGACGCCCAGTCGGAAAAAATAATTAAGTGAGCTTCCTTGTGCATATATGGGTTATCACATGGGAATCTCTCCAATGAATAGATAGAGGTCTGTCTAATCAGTATAAGTGCATTCATTTACAATAGTCTTTCTATAATAATATATCTGCGTCAATTCAAAGTTCTTAACGAAATACTGAAGCACCTGTTTCCTGTCGAACTTATGTAATGGTTTCTACATCGTTCGCAGAGGAAATATATAATAATCAATAATGTTAATACCACTTAAGGAACTAAAGCATATCAATACAGTGTTGTAATCGGCTGCACACGCGTACATTCGCAAAGCAAATATATCTATGCCGGCACTAATTAGACAATTTATCTTCAACTGCTAGAGACGGTAATATTTGCGGTCTAATAGATTATAACTTGAACATAAATCCGTCCCGAACTACTTGCATGTTTAAAATTTGACTTGACGATGTAAGCAAACAGTTCTAAAACGACATTCATTGTCGAAACCGCGACCACATTAAATTAAGAATGTAAAAAAAATAAATTAAATATTTTATTGCAATAGATTATCACACAGTAAAGACTTCCAGTATTATTTTTTTAATAAGCAGTTATCGACCCTCACTAGTACAAACTGATTTATTTAGTTGCTTAGCTTCGAATCTACATTAAATAATATAAAGCTGTAGTTGCACCTTTGAGACATTATAGATTTATAATTTGTATATTTGTTTTAATATTGTTATGTTTTTTAACAAAAAAAAAGAAAGTGACAGGGCAAAAAAACATATAACAAAACAAGAATATAAACCCAACAACTTGACAGCGACAAAAACAAACAACATGATAGTGAAGGCCAAAAGTCGCGATTGGAATATTAGAGGTACCAACCCAGAAGGGGCACTTAAAATATGGAACAGCAAATAAAGAAATATAGATTTGATATTGTCGCCCGTCAGGAAACGAAGCAAAAAGGAAACGAAATGGAAAGAGGTTTATTGTGCATAAAAAATTGAAGGATTCAGTAGTAGAATTTAGGAATATTTCTGATAGAATGTATTGAGATTAAAAGGAAAGTGTCAGAAAACATACCTATTAAATATGCATGCTCTAAGTGAAGAAAAAGACTGAAATAGAATAGTACAAGCCCCACGTTGTTGAGCCATATTGAAATAGAACCTGTAAATTATTAATATATTATCGTAATGTAATGTTGTGGCCCCACGTTGGGCGCCATAATAAAATAGAACCTTCTTTAAATAAATATCGGCACCACATTGGTAAACCCATATTGTAATTAAACCCCAATACTAATGCCCTGCATATTTTCATATTTTTTTGAAATAAAATAAAATAAAATAATTGATTCGTTTTACCGGGCTAGCTCATATTCCCAGAATGATCCAATTCAGAGATGTCAACAAAAAATAATCTTCGAGGATTAATTGGCACTAATAATTAAAACAAAGTTATATTAATTTAAATAAGATTTGTATTAGAAACCAAGATTGTTTGCATATAACACCAAAAATAAACATAAAATAATATCAATTTTAATTTCATTAGAAATAAATATATTAATATAATAATTTCATAGCGTCCTTAATACTAAAATATTCGCTGTGATTTGTTACTGTTACCACTTCTACAAACTTATATATGTCATACATTGTTTGTTTTCTGCCCCCTCTTAGTACTTTTATCAATACTAACAACGTAGGTCTTAAGAGAAACACAAACTATCATGATATTGATATAAATATATCTACAACGCAAACAACATTGACAAGTAATTTTACAAATACTGAGACATTCTCATATCTAAGAGAGCTTATTAAATATGTTTTCGATCTTAGATTATTATATTAATTAATTACTTCTCTACATGAAGAAAAATTTTAATATTTAAATTTATCTAGCACTTGCGTAATAACAGTTTATTCTCTTTTTTCATCTGAAGAAAATCTTCCTTTTGTCCGTGTGCTTAGTGGGAGTCGTCCTTCAACGGTAAAGACGCCTGTAGCTTCTTTAAACGCTAATTGCACTTTATTTAGGAAGATATGTTAAACTTACACATTTATCTTTATGTAAATAAAGAATCTCTTTTACTACTTTTAAGGTTCAAAAAACGACAATTTATTACATTATCGACCGCTATGTGTGGGTCGCTTCTTTTTCTCTATTTTAAGAATTCATCGTGATTTTTCCAATATTTTAACGATATGGTTAAATTAATAAAATTAAAGGATTTGTCACATTTCATAGGCACCGTTGCATTATTACAAAATGTCTTCATTCATTTTTTCATCGTATTTAAATATAAAATTTTGTTAGAAAATGAACAAAAAGGGATTTAGGCGTGTATATTATATTCTACAAATTTTATCTTGAACGTAAAATTATTAGGGGATCCAATATTGGCGAATTTGTAGTTTTACATAGAAAATACCTGTCCCAGAATTGATTCTAGTCCCGGTATATAGTTTTTAAAATACTTCAAGCAGATTTTATTATTTTACATTATAATTTAATCAGATAACTCTCATAATATGAAGTTGTGTTAAACAGCTTCTGTTTAAATATGAATTTGAACAATATCTTTTCATTTGAGCGATTATTTGGTCAAATATTTAAAAACATAACAATATGTATGACTTTACGTCTAAGCCGCTATCTATTAAAAGCAAAAATATGCGTTTACGTACGTATGAAAAACGAGAACGACATGCATTTAATGATTTCAATTTATAGTAAGTATTTCCTAAAATATCTCGGCACCATTCATATCCTGATATAAATATTTATGGGCTTGTAGCATATATTGGGAAAAGGACTTATATTAAATTTTCAGACGTGTGGAAATATTTCGGCACGAATACTGGCCTACTGAATTTAATATTGAAAGCAGCTGCGTCTTTTACATATTATTAAAGAATTAGTAGAGTTAATATTGACAAACTCTTACAGAAGCTTTCATATGGGAGCTCGAAAAATCCATTAAATATATTTTTTAAGTAATTTTTTGTAATTAATACTTATTATTATTTGCTATGAAGATGAAATATTTTATTTGCTGCTGTAGGTTTTGCTAAGAAATAATAAAATTCACCAACAAACATCAATATGGTTCTTTTTGATAAAAGCGCTTTTCACAATTTGCGAACTTTTTAAACAAAGCTCTCGCAGAAAATCGATTTCTAAGAGAAACAAAATTATTAATTGCAGCAAATAATATTGCAAATACTCATTCTTAGTGGTGGTGCTGTAGTATTATTACGGAAGGTTACAAGTAGTCGATTTTGCACCATAATTATATAAACAGAAGAAATTTGTAGCATTTAATAGAAATGAAATATTCTATTAATGGTGGAGGCGCCAAGTAAAAACAGTATATTTTACTCTAATGTAATTTTCTTCAAGTAAATTTGTTTGTTCTATAATTCTCTGTTAAGCTAGTAGGCTATATGTTACTGTGGTAATGTTGGCGTGAAGCTTTACCATATTTACGTTGTGTAAAAAAAGATTTAGAGGAATATCATGTCCTAGAAGATATACACTTGAATTGCAACGTGAGCTTCCGATAAATTAAATTATACTCACATTTCTGAAAATATATTATATTTTTTTGAAATCAAATACTCTTACCTTTGATAAATAACGGATTAATTTTAAAAGAGAATTGTATTCAGTCATGCATATAATTAACAAAAATGTCAAAGACATATTCTCAACAAGAGAAGAATGTAATAAATACTGTTTAGAGGAATTCACGTATAATTTATATTTAATTGATTGCTTTTCAGTATGCTTTTTGATACGTTTTAGAAATTTGAATTGCATTCCGCTAGCCGTTGAAGGAGTTTTGAGATTAATGAAGCGTATTGGTGCGGGTTTTATTCAGAAAAAAATTTTTTTAGGAAATATTAGGTCATAAGAAAGAAAGAATAAAGTAAATATTATTATTCTACCGTAAAATTATATAACCGGTATCCCACCGATGTAATAAAGTCTGCTATTGTTTATACAGGCCGTTCAAGAAAGACAAACCTATACTAAACAAAAAACTAAGTTTTTTGTTTAGTATAGATTTCAGAGATGTGCGTGTTGATGTTAGTGTATAACATGCTCGCTTGCTTACGTAATGCCATTGTAATACAAGCGAACGTCATAAGACAAGTCTTCTGAATGCCTCCATTATATTGCGGAAACTACAAGCACCTCGGGTTGCCTATGCACGCAGGCACCAATATCGCGAAAGTCTAAACGTCTAGCGGAATGACATCATCGTAAGTTCGCACGGTCGGCATTGTTTATAGACGTAAATATGGCGGTTGAAGTGTTGTGATTTTGAGGCATAAGACTACAAGCTCTTCGGCTAACACAGTGGAGAAACGTGAGTACTTCTTTTTGTTTTAATGTATCTTAACGTTCATTGAAAATACTACATTCCCTACACTCATTACTACTCGGTAAAAAAGAAAACACATGCGGAAACTTATTTGAAAAATAGAATAATTAGTCTTTATTATTACTAAAACAATATCAAAATTTATACACATTTATTTTAATCATATTTACATTTTTACACACATACACAACGTCGTACAATATGTACACAATTAAATATTAAAATAAATTTACATCAGTGACCTCTTTATATCGTAATTAAATTAAGATTGAACATGTACTCAACTCTAGCCCCTGAACTGTTATTTACAAATCCCAATGCATTTTTGACATTCCTAATATGAATCAACAATAAACAAGAGATGAGATATGTCTCGGTTAATTTGAGATGAAATACACATTTAGATCTATTCAAATTATTCTGCAAATTATTTCTATGTTACGACATGCTCGCAGGAAGGATTTACTAGTCTATCATGTGATTGAAATTTACTTTGGTACAGACTCGAATATTTGTTCAATATCTTCGCGGTGAAATATTAATACGTCTACTTTTATTGCGGGTTCGGATAGCGCGGGTGTTTAGACGATAATTTATTTGAATTCGCGGTGCGTGTTTACGCATAATATCGGAAATTTAACATCTCTGAAATAAATAATTATTATTAAGTTCAGGTTTTATGACGGTCACGACATTTAAAAAGTCTGACCTAGACGGGATGCGGTTTATAACGGTAATGTGTCACTCTTCCCACGGCTCATGGGGCCTGAGTAAAAGAGACACATTCGTACGAGATTAGCGGATTTTTTGAAACGACTGTTTCACGATGCAGAGACCTGAAAGCAGCACGTTTCTAAGGATTTAACCAAGTCTCTTCCACGCCATCTGGAGGCTGAATAGAGAGAGGTGTAGGGTTTCGGATAGGTCGGAGAAATAAATGAACGAGGCACGCTCGAGGGGGCCTTTTATATGTGAAAACCCCCTACGTATGTAGGTAAAAACCCGTTCAAAACACAACAATTTGCACACGATACTGACATGAAACGCGCGACTTTGAGCATGACGTAGACATTCGGTATTTTTCCATTAAAAATAAGTAAATAACATGAATGATTACAAACAACTGAACATATATACAGGCCCATCCAAATCACTTTATACAATATTAATATTTGAACAAAATAACACACATACATTTAATTTAATATTGACAAATAAATTAATTATGGACTTAAAAATGTTAATTTGTGCAATTAACGAAGGGACTTCTTTACAAGTGTAGATGTATTTTAGTAATATTGTCCACATCATAGTTCACATTTTTAATTCCTGATGAAGCACACAGACAATGTACGAAATATTGGATGAAAAAATAAAGAACTAAATTAAAATTTGGTTTTTATGCTGGATTCCCCAATAATTAAGTCTTATATTGAGTTTTTAAACGGCAAAGACCCTCTCTTTTACTTATTACATATATTATATATATAGGAAAATTCATTTTAGTTCTTTATTTTTTCATCCAATATTTCGCACATTGTGTGTGTGCTTCATCAGGGATTATTACTAAAATACATCTACACTAACATCAATATACAGGGTGTAGCACCTAAGATGCCTCGGACCGTAGCTCCTCTATCATACAATATATCGAAAAAAGTCTAAGAGAAAAATTGTCCATAACTACAATCACCATTATCCTAAAATATTTTTTGTCATCAGTGCCGTGCCGTATTCCAGTGGCGTATCAAACCTATGTTTTTTTAAATGGTACAATGTGTATTTTGTGGCTGATTCGGAAAGCCCCCAAAGAGTACTTTTTTTTTTGTTATATAACGTAATACTCCTACTTCAGCGGTTTCGCTGTTATAACGGGTTTTCTTCGCAGTTAGAGCGTACTTCGACATTTCTTTTTGGCAGGAACTAAATTGTCCCGGCGTTTCGGTTTCGAATTTAGGGATAGACTAAGACCTCTTCTAACTAATCCTAATTTTTTTTCAAGTGATTTAAGGGAAGAAGATAATTTTTGATTGGGCTTTGCAAATAGTCATTTTTCTCTAAAATATCAAATGGGAACCATATAAAATAATTATATCGTTGGATAATCGAAATTCCAAGTTTTCCATTTATTAAAAAAAAAACACATTTCATTACAAAATTAAAAAGAAAAAAAAGTTGTTAGATCAATTTGTCGAAAAACGTCTTTTTTCAAAGTCAGCTGTCATGATAAAACAATAGAAGTGTCAATGCAAACGGAAAAAATAACAATAAACTGACAGAAGCATTATTGTTATCTGATAAACGTTGCGAAAATGCCTGGAACTCAACAAGAAATGGTTGACATGTGTTTATTCTTGGAGAATGTTTCAAAAAGTGTTTGTTGGCGTCACGAGTGTACTCTGAGAGATATCCTCTCAGAAAGTGCCCAAATCCACATGATACAAAGGTGTTGTATAGATTTACGTCTACTGGTACTGTTCAACGAGCAAAGAGAGTTAGAACGAAGCCAGTTTTGACCGTAGAAAACGAGTTGAAAGTTCTGGAGGCTGCTGTTGTAAATCCTCATATCAGTGTCCGCGAAATTAGTAGGAACACTGACAAGTTCCATCCATTTAAAATTCAATTGCACCAGGAATTGCAATCTCAAGATTTTGAAACCAGGCAGAATTTCTGCAATTGGTCGTTGCAAATAGTCATTTTTATTCTAAAATATGAAATTGGAACCATATAAAATAATTACATTGTTAGATAATCGAAATTCCAATTGCAATTGAATTTTAAATGTATGTAACTTGTCATTGTTCCTAATAATTTCGCGGACTCTGATATGAGGATTTTCAACAACAGCCTCCAGAACTTTCAACTCGTTTTCTACCGTCAAAACTGGCTTCGTTCTAACTCTCTTTCCTCGTTGAACAGTACCAGTAGACGTAAATCTATCCAACACCTTTGTAAACTCACGTGGATTTGGATACGTTCTGAGAGGATATCTCTCAGAGTACACTCGTGACGCCAACAAACAATTTTTGAAACATTCTCCAAGAATAAACACATGTCAACCATTTCTTGTTGAGTTCCAGGCATTTTCGCAACGTTTATCAGGTAACAATAATACTTTTGTCAGTTTATTGTTATTTTTTCCGTTTGCATTGACACTTCTATTGTTTTATCATGATAGCTGACTTTGAAAAAAGACGTTTTTCGACGAATTGACCTAACAACTTTTTCTTCTTTTTAATTTTGTAATGAAATGTGTTTTTTTTTAATAAGTGTAAAACTTGGAATTTCGATTATCCTACGATATAATTATTTTATATGGTTCCCATTTGATATTTTAGAAAAAAATGACTACTTGCAAAGCCCAATCAAAAATTATCTTCTTTCGTTAAATCACTTGAAAAAAAATTAAGAGTAGGTAGAAGTGGTCTTAGTCTATCTCTAAATTAGAAACCGAAACGCCGGTACAATTTAGTTCCTGCAAAAAAAAATGTCGAAGTACGGTCTAACTGCGAAGAAAAACCGTTATAACAGCGAAACCGCTAAAGTTAGGAGTATGACGTTATATAAGAAAAAAAAGTACTCTTTGGGGGCTTTCCGAATCAGCCACAAAATATACATTGTTCCATTTAAAAAAACATAGGTTTGATACGCCACTGGAATACGGCACGGCACTGATGACCAAAAATATTTTAGGGAAATGGCGATTGTAGTTGTGAACAATTTTTCTCTTAGACTTTTTTCGATATATTGTATGATAGAGGAGCTACGGTCCGAGGCATCTTAGGTGCTACACCCTGTATATTATGCTAACTTGTTATCTGCTTACGTGTTAGTATTAGTATCAAACAATTTGCAATGATTTTAAACTAATTTCTTTAAACTAATTATGATTTGTTCAATTTTTATCTTTATTCACTCTAAAAAAATAATTCTAAGTTGTACGATGAATATTTGTATACACTGTATCGACTTTTAGGGGAATATAACTAAATCAGTGTAACTAAGTTCATATGAAATTGTAAATTTTACGTTGGAAAATTATCTACTCTTACAATAAAATTGGTTATGTTTACTTTAAACTAGCTCGTTTATTTTATTATTTATGAGACTCTATAATCGTTGTCAGGGCGTTCAGATTCTTTTGGTGTGAAATATTACTTTCGCATAAATGAAAGACAGTATTAACGTGTAAAAATAAAGATATTGGATTCAAAAATACATAAATTAAAGCATCAAGGTTATAACCCAGGCAAATACAACAAATACATAAGAAAAAAAACTGTTATGGTGAACTACGTAACTTCTATTGGAATAAAATCAAAATCGAACAATAAACAAGGTATGTAGATAAATTTTTTCTATTGAAAATATTTTTTATAAATACATAATAAATACTAAGTTAATTCTTTTGAACTATTTACGAAAAAACTTTAGAAAAATACTATTCAAATAAACAACTTATGATGAGATATGGTTATAAAATAACTCTTACAAAAACAAACAATAATCCTTATATTAAAAATACATCTACCTTAATTGGCCATTATTGTTTAAAATTCTGAATCTTTTTAATCGATTTTTAGATAAATTTTGTACGTACTTTTCAGGTTTTGATATGTTGTGATATTTTTATTTATAGATAAAGTTTGTCTGGTTCTCTCGTCTGGATTCTTCTATCCTGGTGTTCCTCTTCTTCTGGATAATTTTCTCATGGACCGCTATTTCTTAATGGATTGCTTATCCGCATACTTTTCGACGTTCTTTCCTTTTCAACGTAGGTATTATTTTAATTTAACACTCTAAACACTATTCACTGTGCTTCATTTTCTTGTAGGTACGAATAACAATTTTATATAATGAATACCTTATACTGGTACAATTTTAATGAAATTTTATACAGATAATGTATACAATTGTAATAATAAACACGATATTTCAAGGTATTATTTATACCATTACTTTAATTAATAATTTTTAAACTAAATTCGGAGAGCGTCTATTTTAAGCGTCTTCTCACAGTGAAAAATTAAATTACTCTCCAATTGTTTTTTTCTTCTCTTAATAATAATCATGTAAATGCTACTTGGATTTCTATCTATGAAGTGTGTATACTAAGTTGTCTAACTTTAAGTGGTTAAATATAAATATTGGTTTTAATTTCATATGACTGTTATAATTCAAATTTACATTAATTCTAGGCTTTTATTGACTTCTGAATTTTATTAATAATTTCTTTGACAATTAAATATCTTTTTTTTTAGCATTTGAGTCATTCTATAATTATTGTATCTTAAGTTGCCTAGTTACGTATTTATACTCACATGTTTTAGACCTACATGCTTTTAGTATGTAAATATTAGTATACTATATGCTTTTAGTAGGTAAATATTAGTATAATATATATACGTATATATTTATATATACATATTGTTTTTTATATTCTTGCAAAGAAATAAAACGACAATTTACTAGACGTTCGGCTTTATCACTTTTGCCCTGTCGAGTTTATATTTTGCACATGAGTAAATCTCGGTTCTTACTTGAGTAAAAGAATATGTGTTGAAATAAAAATATTTTATTAAAATATAAAGTTTTCAATCCTGTTTGATATAAAACGTCGCTTAACCGAGATGCTCGTCACAAATAGAGATAGAAATTTTATCGTCTTTATACCGCAAAGTCTGTCGCCACATTAACGCGTTCAATGCTAAAGTAATCTAAAAAGTATCAATGTGAGTAATATCAGGCCGATGTAAGGTACTGAGAAGCTAATCTAACTTTGTCGGTTTCAGGAAATTGGACTTCTTGTACTATCTATTTTCGCCAAATAAACAACTCCGTGGGTACACGAAATGTATGCGTTTAATCGAAATTCTATTAGGAAATTTTAAAACATCATAAATTATAAAGCAATATGATCTTCAAAGGGGGAAAATTTACATAGTAATGTGTTACTAATTTACGTGGAGCGCCGTGTGTCTTTTTGAAGATGCTCTCGAATGTCAGTTAATTTACGCGAACAAGGGAAGCCTGTAAACATAAATGTAACCTCGCAAGAATGCCACGAACATTGCTTAAATATAAACGC
Source organism: Amphimallon solstitiale (assembly GCA_963170755.1). Lineage (NCBI taxonomy): Eukaryota > Metazoa > Arthropoda > Insecta > Coleoptera > Scarabaeidae > Amphimallon > Amphimallon solstitiale. The sequence continues at coordinate 12,775,732 of OY720680.1, forward strand.
AGAAATTTACTTGAGTTAATTAAGTTCCGGCGGTTTTTGTTCTAAATTTAGACTTTGTTAACTTGTTCAATAAATCTTTAACTTATGTAAACCGATTGATGAGATTAAATTTCTGCATTTTCAAGAAATATACTCATAATAATAATAATACACATAAGTGGATGAAATATGTTAAAAGAGGCACTGATACATATCAAATTACATGTTATTATAAAAATTATATTTATATAGTGGATTAGCACAATAATAATCTGAGATTGAATTAATAATACCTTAACAAATATATATACCGTAGTAGTCAAATTTTAATTTCGGTTTACACTTCTATCGCATACAGAAGATGACCTTATAATATGCAGCGATGCCTGCTTGCTAACAGTGGTGGGAGAGCAACGCAGTGTCGATTTCGGGGGACCCTCTCACGAGTATACTGTCTTGGCAGCCTCGCTTATGTTTATCTTTAGTTTATTTCGTCGCGCTCTTTCCCTCTTTCTACTTTCGTACCAGAAATTAAAATATGCGAATTGTTTGTGTGGGCAATATCACATGATACAGAAGTGCATGTTTCTTTAGGATTGAGTTTTATTAACATTATTGGTCTTAACAGTGGTTATGATAATGATGTTCACAGATTAAAATCCATTAAAAACTTTAGACGGAACACAACAAAAAATACGTTAAAATTATTCTGGTTAACACCTTGTTACATTTTTAAATTTTTTTTTCTTTTTGAAAACACTGTAGTGTGAAGTGTATCATTGGACGGTCAAGAACATTATTTCTAATTTTATGTAATCTTTTTCAGATGACATTTAATTTGATATTTGTTTTCTTCCTAGGGTTATGTAGCTTTCATTACCATATGAACCATTAAAGAATTAAAATAAATAGTACTTCCAATGAAGGAAAAACAACAATCTCAAGATAAATAATGTATATTAATTATGCTCAATAGTGCAACAATAATAAAACAATTATTATAAAATTGTTTAATGACGATGAAAATATGTATGTTCGAAATTATGGAAATAAACCATTATGTAAAGTGATGCATTTATGGTAAGTATGTTTTTTATGACAGTTTGTGTATTTTTAGCAACAGATAAATAATGCTTCGTAATTCTTAAAATAAATATTCAATTTATGACAATATTCGCATGGATACAATGTGAAATATTATTCTCAATAAGGTATTTTCTTTATATAAAATTTTATAATACGTATTTTAACTCGGTGAATCCTAAATGATTTTGCATATAGTTTTAAATATAAATTTTAAATTGATACGACTAAGCTCGTAAGACAAATCTGTTATTTTGTTAATAAATAAATATCTTATACAACCTTGAGTTAGATACAATATGAAGTTTCACACGATTTGTTCAACTGACCATCCTTTATTATGTTTCATAGATTGTTCGAACCTCGATAGAGCCTATATCCTTGACAAGAGTTCTTGTTCCGGAGTGTTACACCTTCCTACGTACTTAAGATTGATGAATACTACCAAAACTGCCAACTACTAATTCTTGTGTATCTTGAATAATGACAAAATAGCTCTTCCTAAAAATAAAAACACTTCCTCGAGATGTTATGGATTTTTAGATCTGGATTATAATCTGCTACACATCTACTGGTTAATCTTGAACTATTCTCGGATACACGTCCTGGATTATGAATATCTACACATCGAATGGATAAACTTGTAATGTCTAAGTGCCTCGTCCTGGATTATGAATATCTACACATCGAAAGGTTAAATTTGGAATATTCTCGGAATCACGTCATAGCTTATAAATTTCTGTAAATCAATTGGTTAAACTTGCAATATCCTTAAACACTCGACCTGGATTATAAATTTCTTTACAACAATTGGTTAATCTTGAGATATCCTCCGACTCTTAGATGGGTTTGGATCCGGATTTTATTAATATGTGGTAAGTTATTTTTGAAAATCCTCTGAATAATAGAGATTTATCAGAATCTTCTTATTAGTTTCTAATGATATTTAATAAGCTTTTAAATACTTTAATCACTATTTTAAGATTATTATCGCGTTAATATCCGAAAAGATATCCCCTTTTCAAAAAACACGACTCTCGCTTTTTGGAATTCGCAAAATTCTTCTTGTGAGATAGTATAGGCCTAAAATCTAAAGTTTTTGACTTATTCCCATTTCTCTGAAAAATTCAATGTTTGTATAAAATTATATATTTCTCTAAAATGACGTATTAGATGTACAAAATTTTTTGCAGTATTGTTTACAATAAGAGGTCCTAATAGAACCATGTTTTATTTTTTTACAGTTGCTAACTGCATGTGCAGAAAACTGGATTAAAATTACATGACACGTTTTTTTATAAAAGTCAATTTCTTTATATGGAACACCTTATGTATCAGTTCATTTTTGAATTGTTTATTAAATTTCATGTCAGAAACATATAAGATATTTTAAAAGTGACTATTACTGAGCTACTATCGCTTTTTGATATAATTTTGTTAGTTTTTGTATAAAAGTCAATTTTTTCAAATGGAACAGCCTGTATATCAGTTCATTTCTGGATTTCTTATTAAATTTCACATCAAAAACATGTAAGACATTAATACTTTAAAAGTAACTATTACTGAGCTATTGCCGCTTTTTGATATAATTTTGTCAGTACTATACTATATTAATTAAAACCATAAATCTGACAAAATTATATCAATAAGCGACAATATCAATTGTTACTGCCGATTGGTATACAACCACTTCTTTGCATCAAGTAATCGCTAAGTTACAAAAAACCAACCCCAAACGATGAATCATCCTCCACCAAGAAAATGCAAGTTCGCCCACAGATCCCAAGGCAATTGAATTTTTAACCCAACAAAACGCCGAATTTTTGACCATTCTCCGTACCTAGTCCAGTCCCGACCTAAGTCCCAACGATTTCTTTACTTTTACGAAAATCAAAAACGGACTGCGTCGTCAAAAGTTCCAGTCGTCAGAAGGAGCTGTCGATGCCTTCAAACACGCAATTTTGTCTGTACTAACCAACCAGTAGAATAACTACTTCTAAAGTTGGTTCAAGCGGATGCAAAATTGCATTAATTATCGTGAAGAATACTTCGAAAAACAATAAAGTCTTTATAAGCTGTTTATTGGTTTATTCCAGTTCTATATGCAAAACTTAAAAGACATCTCTCGTATACTCAAATTGTATTTTTTGGGCATAATATTTCAACATTTAAAACATATGCTTTCCAAGTAAAAGAGAATCTTTGCTTTTAATCGGATATGAAATAATGGCATATGAAAAAACAAAACAAAAAAGGCTAAAGTCCTTTGTGGAAAAATTCAGAGTGAAATAATGCAGACCAAACAAAAGCCAATAATGCTCTCTATGTTCGTCAACAATATACGATAACAATAAAAACGCTATTAACTCCTAGAAAGTTATGTTCCATACATACAAACAAAATATTGAACTATATGAATAATTTCACATAAACATATTTATTCGTATCTGTTATTCCAGCACTACAAAACTATCACAATTGAGTTGAACGAATGCGATTTCGCTTTGGACATACCATTATCTTTACGAGCTACTATCTGTCGACGCAATAATAGTTATACATGCAGAAATAAAGTTGCGAATATTTTCTTTGTCCCTTGATTCTCTATTCGTATTGACGAATACGAATAATGTATTTCGATACGATTCCATTATTAATGTAAATTTTTCTTTCTGAAGTTTGTAGTTAGTTTACTTGTTTACCGATGTTCACCATGTTGTAATAATAGCTTTTCCAAATTATACATCTGTTCGTATGTATTTATAGTACTCTGTTTATTTGCTCATGGATATCTAGAAACTTATGTATAATACTAATATACGAGGTTACTGTTTCATTCCAAAATAATTTGAAGTAGACTTTTGCCACACATTTCTTTTATATAAAAAGAAAGAATATAAAAATTCTGTCAACATTTAATCAAAGAATGTCAATAATAAATAATTATTGTTTAATTATTTTTAATTAATTATTCGCTTCACGTATGGATGACAAAAATGTTGTAACATTCACCCACGTTGGGCGCCTATAATGTAATGATTCAAGTTCGTTCAAGTTGTGTGTACAATAAAACACAATAATATATTTAAATTTTTAATTAGTGAATTTAAAAAAGGGCCCGGTGAAAACAGTGTAAGCATTGAATATTTTTGCTCGTCATAGTGTTGATAAATTACTCACTTATAATTAAACGAGAGCTTTCTTTTTTCCGAATAAATTTTCAGTTTTTAACGAAAATTTTTGTTGCTAGGTAACTGTACGAAACAAATTGCCTGATAATTAAATAATTTTATCGAGAAGGCAATTTGTTGAGTTCAGTCTGCTGAAATACTTAAATGTAGTTATTTATAAAACGAAATTCTGGATATTTTGCAATTGAAGTGACACGGCTATATAAATTATTAATTAAAATATGCAATACCTTGTTTAAAACATTAGCAGTGTCACTGCACATCTTCCGTTCATATGATCGCGTAGGATTTTATAGTACTACAGAATGGCTTCCAAGAAGCATTAAACAAATACATTATAAATTTTCCACTGTGCATGTTCTAGTTGCATGAAGTATCGAGCTTACTTGAAATTGAATACACAGCCAACTAAATTCGTGGATTTAGATTTCTGTTAAATACAAATCTAGGAATAATTTGTATATTTTGAAAACAATAAAAATAATATTACGATTTCCATTAAGGAATTTATTAATTATTGTTTTTAAAATAGTTTCTTCTTAATTCGATCTTAAAAGCAGTTTACGCACAAGAAAAGCGTTGCATCATTTGAGGCTGCCCACCTTGTGGCGTTTAGTGTGAATATTTCCACACATAAGTATATAAGTATATATACAATAACAACATGTGGTAACATTGATTAATATCAGATTTTCCTTCGATTATAGATGAACACAATGACAAGATTGCTATTAAACATCATATACATACATATACAAGTATTCATTATCATTCTTGATATTGATACGCTACCTGTTGTCGAGATACCCAATGCACATATATCAGCAGTAGTCTAGAATATGATAACTTACTTATAGCGTTGATTGAAGGAATACATAATGATGCGCCACTACATAGCACTGAGCGTAGCCAAAACTGGGTCCGAGATCTAAAGCGACTGCATCAGTCGTTTGGGTCCGAGATTCGAAACAGCCCGAGACAGCGATGATGTTTCTCGGCAAGGGGTTTACGGGACGATTTAACGGAAAGACACGCAATCTTACTATAGCGTTGCGCATCTTTATATATTCCTTCAATCAACAGTTATAGATAACCCCCCCCAGCCCGTTGCTTTTGCATAACAGATGTTGCTGAAATTTTCTCATAAGCATCGTTTTGCGAAGCGACGGATAAGCGGGGGTATAGAGCTCATTGGCATTGCAGCAAGCATACCGCACACTGATAAAGTCATAGTAGACTTAAACACTGTGCCTGTCCGTTGGTTGCTGTAATGTCGACTCTACGGCAGATTGGGCATCCATTTCATACTTGCATGTACGAATTTTTAATTCGTGTATGTATGTATACAGCGTAGGGATGAACGATATTTCACTACCGGTGATTTTATCACCGTGATCAAAAAATCACTGGTCACTACTGTGACCCAATATTCGGATTCACGGTGAACGGTGATTTCACCGGATGCAGCTTACAATATGAAATACGAATAACTATTTAGAAAGCAAGAAGCTACATTTATCACTTCACTGGTTCCTTTGATAAAAGTGTGTCTACATTGTGTACCCATAAGTCTAAGGGAAATTCTACTTCTCGGGCAATCATAGTAGTTCAAAGACGTCTTGAAGATGAAATTATTCCAAGAAGTAGAAATTGTATAGAGTGGTGACAGGAACACAAATACAATTACCCAAATCTTGCCTTACTTGCGCGAGAGCAATAATGTACTTTAACCTCATCAGTGCCGTGTAAAAGGCTCTTTCTTAAAGCTGGTCAGGTCTTGACTCAAAGTAAAAATAGATTAAGTGATGCAAAAGCCAAAATGATTTTAGTTTCAAATGCGAATTACAAATATTTGTGAATTGTGAATAGAACTATTTTTTATTTTTAGTAGATTATATATTGATTTCTTTATTTTCAATAAGTTTGTTTAATAAACCACAAATTTCTCAACTACTGTCTTTTTTTCAAAACAGTATAATTCTAAATCAGCTCATTCTGAGTCTGGGATTGAATTGTAAATAAGTTTTATCAAGATCACTTCTAGATTTCATTTAATTAAACACTATTTTATTTATTTTATAATGATAATTGTATATAAATATTTATTAAGTTAGGATTTTAGTAAATTTCAATTAACTCAAGATAAAATAATATAAGAGAAGTATTTTAAATTTTATTCATGAAATTAATATTAAAATGAGACGTATATATCAAGTAATTATTCATAACAAAGTATTTCCCTCAAGCTTCAGGGCAAAAGGATATTATGACCGAGAACGTTCGATAGATAGGCCCGGCGAAACAATATTCTTCGCTAGATGCCGTCAAGAATAACAAACACAAATGTTTAAGTTATATTGGAAATGGTATAATAATTATTATGTACTCACCAAGTAAAATATCAGGGAAATAATTTGCTGTTTGTCGCATTTATGTTTCATCATACTTGACATTAACATTTCTATAATTTTTTGTACATTATAATTTGATGTAAATAAATCGACATTAAAATAGATGTTGGTTTACCTTTTAAAGCAAATGATACATCATTTGATCAAAAGGTGCAGCACTGTAGTTATGCATTTTTGGAAGTGGAAAAGATAGCGGCACAGAGCACGTATAAGCTTTTTATGAAGAAAAATGTCAATATAAGGGCAAAACCTGAGAATTTATTGGAGATTGCTGGTGGAAACCGCTCTCAAAATAATAAAGACCTCTAGAAGCAGGTGTGAACCGCTTTTAAAATATAAATAAGGGGTGCCTCTCCTTATAAAGAATTGCATAAAAATTTGATCTTAGAATAATTTTTGATAAATGAGGACATAATATATTCCGAAATATTTAATAACAACTTAGAATACCTTCGATAAATAGGGAATTAATAATATTCATTAACTACTCCCTAAGATCATATGACTCCAGTTTGTATAAAAGCTTTGCATGTTCTATGCAATCGCAGATAAATCAAAACTATTCATTAACAAGATGTAGGATACGATATTATTGCATGCCATTAATAATTTCAGATTTCCAGTTTTTAATATTAAGTTTTAAATTTGTGTTTCATTCTATACGAATATCACTTGTCTAAATCAGAATGGTATTCAATCAGAAACAAGACCAATCTTACGTTATTCGATTTAAGAAAACGTAGGATTAGAAAGAGAAATTGAATGTATTTGACAGGCTTAGGCAGAAGTAATTACTGTCGGCAAATAACACAAACGCTAGTTGGCTTTCAGTAGAAATAGGATTACTTTTTGTAGCGCAAGCCGTTGTACAGCAATCACTGACAGATGAAGGAGGTGCATTATAGAAACACGCCAGTGTGAGAATTAAATCTGAATACAAATTATATTGTTAGATTTGTTGTCATGGTTTTATTCGACGAAATTATTTCATTCCTGTTATAAAATATCTTGTTACACTACGTTTCGACGATCAAATAACAATAAAAAAGAATTTGTTTTCTTCAATTTATTTAAAAGTTTTTATTTTGTTGTGGAATAGAGGAAACGAAAGTTTTAAAATGAATTTTTCAATAGTACATATTTCAGTTTAAAAATCACCAGTGACATAGCACACAAGTGTTATCCCATTGGTGATTTGGTAAAGAGCATATCTTCTAAGGTTACGCCTTAGCCAAAAATACTACGTTTAACACTCCATTCTGTTTTTCTACAGGTTTCTACTGAAGATGACAACTTAGTTGCCGAAATACGTATATAGATTTTTTTATATCTTTTTAATTTTTGTGGTAGGGGATTTTTCCTTTTGCATTTTGTTTCAGATTTCTAGCCACAGTCTCCACCCGTTTATTGGATCTGTATAGAATGCATATTTTGCGAGATATTTACCAAAAAAAAAAAGAAACTTTTTTCTATAAGACATAAAACCTACTTCCGGTAGGAATTTCAAAATCTTTGTAGAATTCATGGTTTAGTACTTTTGCATTCTTTAGAAATTTGTAGTAGTTTCAGGGGATTGGTCAATTTTGATTACATAATGAGGGAAAAACGACTTCCCGTTTACCGATTTTACTAAAAACTAATCAGATCTTAAGGCGAAAGATGGTGGCCAAGTGTGCAAGAGAGGTAAACGTATCGGAAAAGTATTCCCGTTTTTATAAACAAATTACAAAACCTATTTCCTTTTTTAAAGTAGTATATGACGTAAAATGCACTTCTACGGAGATGTAACATCTTACTTTTTTTTATGGAAGTTGAGATATTTTGTTTAATTTTGCGTGTTTAATGTTTTTTAAAATTCTGAGAAAGGGCGCATGTGATGAAAATATTTTTAAATATAATCCAAAAAAGGCCCGAAACGCAAATAGTAATTTTCTCTCATGCATTTTTTCATGTAGTTTTTTTTATAGCGAACGGTCGGCTGTGGTTCTGTTCCATTATGTGTGATTATGAGACAAGAGAGGCGTGGAAATGTCCACGTAAATGTTTGTGGATGGATAGTTTCATAATTTTTAAAATATACAAAAGTAAAAGAAGCAAATATGGGATAACTGTCTTGACTTACTAAAATAGGACAATATGACTAATGGAATTAATTTAAATTAATTAATTAAATAAACAATGAAGGAAAATAGGTTATATGATAGAATAACTCCAATAAAGACTGTCAGAGCAATTACCGGCTTAAAAATCTATCGTTCGTTTCGAACTCGGGTTTTCAAAACTAGTAACTAGTCATAGTATGCTTTATTAAAGTTTATTTTCAAAGCTTGCTGTATACACATTTTGTAGATAGGCAGGGAATTTTTAAAATACGACTATATTGAATGACAAAAACGCCCTGATATAAGTCAGAGATCTGACACATTGTCATGACGTCATATTCGAAGCAGCAAGTGCGGTTTGTTTTCATGTTTGGGTATTTATTACGTGTGCTACTTGTAGTTATCATCTAAAAATGCGATATTGTGCAGTTTTTGGGTGCTCAAATTACAACCGGAAAATTAAGGGAACTAGTATAAAATATTTTAGTTTCTTGAAAGATGTGGAATTAGCAAATAAATGGATAAGAGCCTGTCAATTAAACGATAAGTTCAGTTTAAAATATAGCTAAGTGCTCTCAAATAATTTTAATTCAAATTTGTTATATTACAATTCCTTTCACATTCTTATAGTGCCAGTAATTTTAATTCTTTTTTATTTTCTTATACGTAGTATAAGGAAGTATTGTGATGACGAAAATTTTCGACCTCGAAATTTTTACAGTTGTCCACGTTTTGAAGTCCCCTGATACCAAAAAAGTTGTTTTTAAAAAATGTCTCAGTGTCTGTGTGTTTGGTCACGATTACGATCAAACGGCTATAACTATCAATTCAAAATTTTGTATTTACGAGTATAATCTCCCTCTTGAGAGCTGGTTAGATTTTCAGTGAAATCGGTAGACCCGAAGTAGTTTTTGCCAATATTCGCCTATTACTAAGTTTAAACAAATTTATAAAGATTTCAAATGTACTCAAAATTAAATTTGAGAAAAATTGTATTAAAAAAGTTTTTCGAAATTCCTATCGGTCTTTTATTCTTATCGAAAATCAGTTCTTTCCGAACATTTCGCAAATCTTGCTTTCTAGACAGGTACATTACGAGTACAGAAGTATTTAAAACATGATTTTCAATACCTTATGTATATTTTTTTTTTCTAAATTCGGACCGGAAATAACACTCTAACAAAAGTGCTACTTTTAGCGAGTAGCCCGAATATCTTACAAATAGAGAATACAATCCCGGGATTAGACTAATGGTTTCTAATTGGGCTCAAATGAAAAAAGAAACTTGAATAATTTCTTAAAAACTACTTATTAATATTGTTGCACAACACAATACACAATATACTAAAATAAGGAACAAAAAAGATAATACAAAAAACTGAAATATCAAAGCATATAATGTTTGATTTCCAAGGCTGCTTCATAGTTTATTGCCAACATAAGCAGCAACTGAAAACGTTCACTCAGGTTCTACACTGGTTGGTGGAATAGACAATAGATATTTATATGCCAATTCTAAGTGATATCCATGACAAATTTTGTATAATAACATTTTTAAAATTCTGTAATTTGAAATGCACATACGTATAAGAAAGTCGTTTGGTGACCGCACCTCATTATTTTATTTTTGCGTGAATTTGTCCTATACATTTTGCTACCACTAGTTTTGAAATTCGTCTGAAAAGCAGCATCTATTAGATTATAAACCAGAAAATATTCGCAAAGTAAAGAACAATACCAGTCGATACTTTGTTTACCATCCTCATCGGTAGAGACGAAAATACATAAAAATTAATTCTACAGCATCGCCCTTTCTCGAATTTTCTTTTTGTCTGTTTTTTTTTGGAAGTTATTAAATAATAATAAATATTTTTTTTATAGAATGAAATATAAAAAAAAAGTAAAACGTTGTATCATTTCTAAATACACTTAACTATAATAATATTTACAATCAATGAAATTCGTAATATATTGTATAGTTTTTGAAAAAAACGGAAATAAAGTCAGCGCAATTTCTAGTTTCCGAAACACATTAAATGTATTTCACCTTTCGCCTTAAAAGACAAATTAGACCCGTAAATATAAAGTTTGGTACTGATGGCTTTAGTTGCTTGGTCGCTATCGTGATCACACAGAAAGAGAGAAAGAAAAAAGAGAGAGGAGGAGAGACGTAGACAAGTACACATGTCTGCAAAAAATTCTTTTTCGGTATCAGAGGACTTGAAAACGTGGACCTCTGGCAAACATCTCGAAGTCGAAAATTTTCCTCATCATAATACTTCCTTATACTACTTATAAGAAAGTAAAAAAATGAGGTGTGGCCACCACACGACTTTCTTATACGTATGAGCGTTTCAAATTATAGAATTTTAAGAATTTTTTTTACAAAAATTATTCAAAATTCTATTCTAAGTACTTCTATTCTCTTAATAAATCTCTATAGAATGCATACTTTGCACGATATTATCAAAAAAGTGCTACTCGCTAAGAGTAAAAGTCCTACTTCCGGTCCGAATTTTGAAATTTCGTATATACAAAAAAAATTGCAAATCCAGTTTTAAATACTTTTATACTCTTGATAAATATATATAGAATGCATAACTTACGACATATTTGCAAAAAATCGCTATTCGATAAGAGTAAAAGTGGCACTTCCGGTCAGAATTTTGAAATTTTTTTTATACAAAAGATATTGAAAATTATGTTTTTAATACTTTTATACCCGTAACGTACTTGTCTAAAAAGCATGACTTGCGAAATATTCCCAAAAAACTGATTTTCGATAAGAGTAAAAGACCTACTTCCGGTAGGAATTTTGAAAAACTTTTTAAATAAAATTATTCTCAATTTTAATTTTAAGTCGATATGAATTCTTTATAAATTTGTATAAACTTAGTAGTTGACTAAATATTGGCAAAATTCGATTTTTTCGCCGAAGTAAACTGCTACTTCCGGTCTACCGATTTTACTGAAAAACTAATCAGATGTCAAGAGGGAGTTTTACACGTAAATACAAAATTTGGAATTGATATCTACAGCGGTTTGACCGCTATCGTGGTCACACACACAGAGAGAGAGACACACAGACATACACACACACACACACGCGCGCGCACACACACACACACACACACACACACACGCACACGCGCGCGCGCGCGCACAGAGACAGAGACATTTTTTAAAAACCACTTTTTCAGTATCAGGGGACTTCAAAACGTGGACATCTGCAAAAATCTCGAGGTCGAAAATTTTCATGATCACAATACTTCCTTATACTACGTATAAGAAAGTAAAAAATGAGGTGTGGCCACCACACGACTTCCTTATACGTATGAAAGTGTTACTTCCGGTCCGAATTTTGAAATTTCGTTTATACAAAAAATATTCCAAATCCAACTCTAAATACTTTTGTACTCTTAATAAATATATATAGAATGCATAATTTACGACATATTTGCAAAAAATCGTTATTCGGTAAGAGTAAAAGTGATACTTCCGGTTCGAATTTTGAAATTTTTTTTATACAAAAGATATTGGAAATTAAGTTCTAAATACTTTTATATTCGTAGCGTACCTGTATAAAAAGCATGACTTGCGAAATATTCGCAAAAAACTGATTTTCGATAAGAGTAAAGGACCTATTTCCGGTAGGAATTTCGAAAAACTTTTTAAATAAAATTTTTCTCAATTTTAATTTTAAGTATATATGAATTCTTTATAGATTTATTTAAACTTAGTAGTTGACGAAATATTGGCAAAATTCGATTTTTTCGCTGAAGTAAACTGCTACTTCCGGTCCACCGATTTTACTGAAAAACTAATCAGATCTCAAGAGGGAGATTAGACACATAAATACAAAATTTGGAATTGATATCTACAGCGGTTTGACCGCTATCGTGGTCACACACACACAGAGAGACAGACACACAGACACACAGACACACAGACATTTTTTAAAAACGACTTTTTCGGTATCAGTGGACTTCAAAACGTGGACATCTGCAAAAATCTCGAGGTCGAAAATTTTCATCATCACAATACTTCCTTATACTACGTATAAGAAAGTAAAAGTACATGGTAGCAGTTTTTACATTTTTAGAAATCAATGATAGATATATGTTTTACATGAACAATAGTTATTGGTAAAATGACATTATGCACAAAACTGTACTTTACAATGGATATTCTTTTTGTTCTTACCATTTATATCGACTGTTCCACGGAAGCGACAAAGTTAAGTTTATTAACGGTATGGAATAAAGTAAATAGCGAACAAGGTCTAATGCGAAAATTATAGATAATTATCAGCTGTACAAGATAAAAATAATCTCATTTATATAGAGTGATTGAAAAATACTAAACAAACACAAATTTTTAGTTTTTTAAATAGAACGCTACGATTTTTCTTACATTTTATAATAGACCTTTAAAAGTAATCTCTACGAGCCGGGCCAGTACACTCCTAGAAGACACTGGAAGGGGTGCGTACAAAATTTAGCATGTGAGGGCTGGGCTAAGCAATGGTATATCGTCACATTCGTCATAAATCATAACAGATGCTAGCGTCTAAGCATTGATACCTCTTACATATACCTAACATGAACAAAGAGTTTCATCAAATAAGCATAGCCCGCATTATTTAAAATCCAGTATAATACCCTACAAAAAAAATCTAGAATTTGCGAGCAAAACATACCTAACCTTATTTTAAGTCTTTTAAATATTAATACCCGAAAGAAAAAATGATATTAAGATGTCGAATTTATCAGTTTTTTTTACTATTGTTCAAGATAGAAATGTGAAATTTTCTGTTCAACTCCAATATAGATATGAGTACACGGAAAGGTTGTCAGATTATGTAATTTTTTGTCACAACTATCTATTTTTTTTTATTCCAAATTAGAGTAAAATATACGTGTGTTTCTCGGTCAAAATCTGAAATAATTACATGAAATTGATCAAAACGGATGTAATTCCCGTATAGACTAATGTTTTCTTGTGAGATGTAGCTTTTTGAATTGCGGAAAAAAGTTTAATTTGATTTATTAAATTAAGAAATTCCGGAATGGTGCGGTACTGAATTATTTGTATTTTAGCAGCGCCTTCAGCTGTATTTTTTCTATATATTCGGGTGACGGAAAACAACACATTCATTTCAAATATATGAAAATGAGATGGTTTGCAATTGACTCCTCCTACGGGACAACACCTCCAAAAGCAATCGACTTTAATATCCCCTTAAGGATATATTTTTTTGGTTTTATTTTGTTAGAAGAGACAATATTAAAATACATAACATCCATAAAATAGCCTACAAAAGAAAATGTTAAATGCTAAACAATGGTTATTTATTAATAAACCAATTCAACAAGATAGCCTGTTTAAACTATCTGTAAATGAGTTCAAAAATATTAATTTGACTGCAGTATTAAATACAGAGATTTGCAAACTAAATGTTTCCTATTTCAGAAGAATTTGTTGTAAAATACTTCCTAGGCACAGTGTATATATAAGCCCTGTATTTCTCTCTGAACCATTCTTAAACCTTTTATTGCAACTTAGACAACGTGATTCCTTCGCAAAATCCTTTAGGATCCGAATCGAAATGATTCAGCAGTTTTACGCGTATAACTTTAGTAGAATTTATCGTTTCGTCGTATACTAGTAGTACACCACAATTTTTCTTATTCATCTGTTTGTCTTATCTCTAAGATTTCGCTATCCACATTTGTTATTTATTTCGTTTTTCTCTATGTGAAATACAATTCCTTAAAAGAATAAAGTTATCGGCAACTTTGAATGACGACAAATAAAGTGACTTCTTCCTAACCCGAACTAGTTTGTTTTGTGAATGTTTTTCATTGGTAACACTCCATTCTATTAAAATTGACATCCGATATGTTTCTATTCTATGTTTCTAAAACTTTTATATATCAAAATTTAGAAATATTATGTACATAAAATGGTAACAGAATTTAGGGTGTATTTAATTAGGAATAAATGTGAAGTAAAAAATAAAATAAAAAAAATTGCGTAACAACATTAGACCAATTAGAAAATAAGAACACAAATTTATTATAATAGCTATAGTTAATGTTTCGATCATGACAACTTTCTTCTTTTGAAATATATTCAGATAATTAACAATATATAATAATAATTTCTAGTTACTGTCTAACAAATATCGTGAATGTTATGTTAAATTTTTTTTAACTTAACCTTTGTGCTACTAAGGGGGTAAATTGTCCCACATTCATATAATTGCATGTATTTGAAAGAATTATATTTTAAATGTATTGTACTTTTATTATAACAGTTAATAACACTTTAACCATATCCGGACTATACGGTGGATGTTCCAATTTTTGAAAGCCGCATTCGCGGATGGCAGCTTGTGAAATGGCGGCAGTATGGACGGGAGTATTGCCTGTAATAATCGCACACCTTTTGTCAAGTTTCCCGGACATTTTCCACTAATACTGTCCCTTAATTTATGCAATAAAGATGCGTAATATGTGCCGTTCACAATTGTATTGCGCTCTTTAAAGTCAATTAGCAAAATGCCCTCATTATACGCCATTTGCCTTTGTCCAGATCTTATATGTTTTCCTTTATGATTTTTTGAAGGACCTGGTAAAACTGCTTCCGCCATACTATAAAATATTAACGATTACGAAAAGAAAGTTAACGAAAGTGATAAAATACCTTAACAAATTAATATTTCACTTGCGAGTTCTAAGAAGAACTATTTTTTAAGAATATTAACAACAAATAACTATGCAAAATACGGAAATCGACAAAATCTTTGAACAAAACTGTCAGCAAACAAATTTTTGACAGAATAAGCTAAATGCGATTATTTTTCCGGTGTAAATGCACACTCGGTTTCAACCAATCACAAACGTTTATTTTAAGACCTATCTTTCTTAGATTGAATACAGTATAGGTGTTGCCGTTGAATGATGTTTAATGCTAAAAGCTACATGTCTGCGTCCCGAAGCTTTCGGACAACGGAACAGGATACCTGAAAACAGGACGTATCCACTTTACGTATGTATATTACAACCTAATTGTTTTTGAATATAAAATAAAAGTAATATTAAATTTATTAATATTCTACTAATATTTCTTTAAATACGCCACTTCATTCATAGAAAAGAAACTGTTAATATTGTTAAATTATCAAACAACCTACATTATTAAATACTGTGACTTACATATATACATTTATACGTAAAACGTATATGCATATATGCATGTGTTTGAGATGTGAGATATATGCATATACGTTTTACGTATAAATGTATATATGTAAGTCACAGTATTTATTTACTGCTTGATGTTAGTTTTAACATCCATGTGTTTACACTTTTTATTTTCGCTAAATTATTAATTTCTCCTGTCATAATAGTTATAATTTTTAGATTACTTAACTTATCAAACACTGGTGGAACATCTTAACAAGAGCTGGACGAAAATTCTCATAAACTCGTATTTTATTTTTCAAAAAACTTATTGAAAAAGTAATTTTAATTCTCTGATACTTTGGAAAGCATCTGTATATTCTTCCTTTATTATGCCAATCTCAAATTTCCGCTTGAAAGAAGGAAATGATGCTTCCTACATTTCATTTTTATTTTAATTTGTTCCTTGCAAATCAGATGGTATCTGTAATTTTGAAGCAATTCGAGTTCAGGCAATTATCGATAAGAATGTGTCCCTCGGTTTTCAATTTATTGCTCTTCTTTTATGTTGCTGACAAAATATTTGCTATTGAGTAAACTTCTACGCTGCTGTGTAATATAATAATACTTGTTTTTGTATCTTAGCGTATGTATATTGTTGAATTTCATATATACCGGATGCCCCAGGAAGCTGTAGCGAACAAATTTAAATAATTAATTTCTGTAACCGTAAGCGGGTAAGCCAGACAGTTGTTGGCCCCCACACAGTTATAGCCCTTTTTCGGTTTAATTGTATTAAATAAGAATATGCAACCAATTTTACTATTATTTCATATATATTTGACATCTGGGAGCTTTTCTACTTTTGGTATATTATTATTTGTGATGGTTGGCTGCATGGACAATTACCGCCTTAAAGATTCTGTGCCTAGGTTTGTTGCAGCGGTTTTCTTCTCGGTCTGGTAAGTGCAGCTCGGTTTATTAATATCTGTTAATTAAAAATGCTAGTGGTTGTACGTTATACTATTATTGAAACTGCGTCTTAGATACCTCAATTTAACATTAATGCTTTCATATCCTAAAAAATACTGTTGAAACTGTGTTTTTTTATGGGGGCCAATAATTATATCTAAAATCATCCACAAGCCACAGTTATTGGCCTCTCCTGGCAATTAATGTATTTAAAAATTAAATTACGTATCTAAAATGTTTTTTAAATCGATTTTACAATTCCTCGTTCTAAACAAACTTCATTTTAACGGTTTTGTACTGGCCCCCGGCCAATTACTGTAAAATTTGGTATGCCCAATCACTCATCTTGGTGAAAATTTTCTCTAAGTATGAACCCAAGATTGTTTTTAATCTAAGAATGTTTTTGTCTAGAAAAATGAAAGAAAGAAATTATAGCATCTGGTCCTGGGGATTGGGGAGTAGGCATGAGCGACACTGGTTGGATCAAGCGGCAGATCTTTTATGAATACATAGGAAATGTATTTTACACACGCCTAAAAAAGCAGTATATTGATTTTCCTATGATTTTGTTTGTGGATGGAAATCAAACCCACTTAGACAGAAAACTAAGTGATCTTTGTACAGAACTTAAGATCATTCGAATAGCCTTATACCCGAATGCGACTAGGATTTTGCAGCCTTGCGAAGTTTCTGCATTTAAACCTTTAAAAGATGGTTGGCGCAAGGGTGCTATTGAATGGAGAAGAAATTATGCAACCGAAGATATTACCAATGAGACCTGAAATAATAACGAATGGATTCAGAGCTTGTGATATATTCCTTTAGTAAATGTTTTGAAAAAAGTTTTAACAATAATGACATCGTTTTCAATCAACCACAAACCAACGATTTAAAGTATGACCAATTTGCAAGAATAGTTGGCCCAGAAATAATAAGTAAATTTAAAAAAATTACCAACCTAATTGGGTCAGAAGACGATGGAGACGCTTTTCTTATTTTGTATAAGTTGAGGAAGGAAAGAAATGTATGAGAACAGTACTGCTTCAACATCAGAACAGCTACGAAATGTATTTCCCGAAGTTGACAAACTTGAATTGAACAACATTGAGTTGAATACAACTGAAAATAAAACTGACCACATTATGAATAAAAATACTGAAATAAATAATGAGCGCAACATAATTATTATTGAAGCATTAGTTCATTCCAACAATGACGCGGAAAACGAACCAGAAACCATTACAAATGTCTCGGACGGGCTCTCAAATAATATTGAAAAATTAGACACTTCTAACATTCGAATTGTTTTTGCAGACCAAATACTGTTAGTAGAAAATATAGAATCGAGAACAAGTGCATTTGTTGAACTAACAGACCAAATACTTTCAATTGAAAGTATAGAATCCCCAAAGATTTTGCACTTGCCAACAAGCGAATCTGTTGAGCTGCGAGGACACCTTTTTTGGCCCCAAACGCCAGAAAGCAAAATTTGGAAAGAATTACATATTGCTATGATAATATATATGGGCGCCAATATTTATAAATATTGATTGCCATATATTTTTATGCTATGATAGCATATATTTGTGGGTATAGTCATTTGTATATGCTGTGCTCTAAAATTTATTCTTTTTACACCAAAAGCTTATAATTGGTTTTGTATTTAATTTATATTGTTGAAGCATGTACCTAATAACTATTGTGGGTTCTGGCAATGTATGTGGTTCCTTCTCCTTCACTGGTGGCCTTTCTCATACTTATAATAGGGACGAGGTAATAGTTTTGTTTAAAGAAGAAAACGGAATGTCTATATAACATGATCATACTCCTTTTTATTTAGTAATTTGTAAATTCAAATATTTTTATACACCTTAATGCTCTAAACAAATACATAATTGAAAATGCTCATATCATTTATACCAAATGTCGGTTGTAATGTATGTAAATCTGTTATTTATTTATTCATTATGCTAAACAAAAAAATAAATATTTATCCCGTAAATAAATAAATGTAAACTTTTATTGTACATTGATAGTGATATTTATCGATGTAATTATTTTTATATTGGCTTCAATTAATTGCTTTAGACAACCATTTGCACGTGTTGTATCTAGCTTTTAATCTTTGCCTTGTAAAACTTTTAATTAATTATTAACATAACTTGAAAAAGATTAATGATGCCTAGACAAAGCCATGAAGAAAATGCTCATTCGCACGTAGCATCTCTCCAACTGCCCAACACCATTAGTCCTATTTTTGTTGTAATTCCAACTTTATGAATTAAAAGAAAACCTTACAGGATAATATTTGCTTATCTATATTGTTCAACATTACATTGATTAATCATTTGCACGTAAAAATCAATATCTGTTTAACAATTTAGATAACTCCTTTTCAAAAAAAAAAACTTACTTGATATCTTTAAACATTTCATCAAAATGTTCATTTTGAATGTCCATATTGAACGTTTCAAATGAATTTAAATATATTAATAAAAGAAAATTATTATGAATAAACGTGATAAAGAAATAATGAAAACTACTATTCTACAATGTAACAATTATTTTTTAAGCGTCTTATTCTTTCGAAGTCGTAATAAGAAGTCTCTCTTGTCGGATCTTGTTTTCGAATTTATACCGGCAAAAAATCTCTGCGTTGACTATTGCGCCCTCTAGTCCATATTTTAGGTTGGCATTGGAATATATCCTCCAGTGAAATCGCTGCCCACATGTTGCCGTCTTGATACACACACACATACACATATTGTTCTGACAGTTCTTTATTTACCAAACGTCAACACAAATTGTTTTCCCATCCAAGAATTTCACAGCCTCGCACAGCATTTCCGACGGTAGGTTTATTCTTGTTGTTAATACCATCCTTCTTTGTATTTATTAATGAACCTATTGCCTTGTTCATTGTTCAATACATATTTTCTTTCCCATTTATTTATGTTCTTCACTTTTCTTGTAGCTGGATTGTGACTTGGTAAGATCGGAAACACGTTGAAAAGAACGCATATTTTTCTTCCAACACTGCCTGCACCTTTGTGCGTTTTGCACGTTTGTTTCTCCATCGCTTCTGTCCATGGGTAATATGTCTATCTGCAATAAACTTTACACAAGTTTTATATTTTGTTATCTTTTGTAGGTCATGAAACTGTACACGTCTGTTTCCAGTCTCTGAAGCATTGTGTTACAAACAAATCATAAACATATACACTTTTTATTTATGCTATCAGCTACCTTTTTATACCAAATGTTATTGCTGATCGGGTTTATTTTTTATATATTTTTTTCTAGTCTCTAGTTATAAGCTAAGGTAATTTTTATCTTTTAATATATAATTTAGTTCTTAAACTCTTTCATAAAGTTTTATTACTTTATGCATGTAAATCATAATAATTTATTCAGCCATATTTATGTTTTTTTTTGCATATCGTATTTGATCTTTTTCATGATATGTAAACCATACATTTTGTGTATTCTTTTTACAAAAGAAATATATTATTTATATTTATTTTGTCTTTTATTTCATATTTATTTAATAAATTTTATTTTTCATTTTCTCGCTATTCACTTGAATAATAATGACTTTTAAATTATTTGCTTGTATATTGACCATGTGTATGCAACTTTATATACATTCATGTAATTTGTTGCATATTTAAACTCTTTCATATCCAAGTACGATTTTTGTCATTTTTATTTCATTTCAAAACTTAAACTAATTCTTAAAGCTATTCTTATTTTATAAACTTGCGAGATATCACGGCAGTATGTAATAACGTCAACTGGATGAAAAAATTTAAACGACAAAAAGGAAACTGAAAAGCAAAATTAACTTCTTAAAAAAGAAAATAGAAAACGTGCAAGAGAATTTAACAAAATGGCCAAAGATAAACAAAATGAAGCAAAGAGAATAAAAATTAATCTGAAAAAACATCAGAAGAAGTCTATTAATGCAAAAAAAAGCGGTTATCCAAGATTGTTGATATTGAGTCAACCGTTGTTCCCAAAAAGATTAACATCATATCTTGCATCGCACTTCCTCCAACTGGCGGCAACAATAACGCAGAAGAAAATCATGCAGATATTCTTAAATATGACATTTCCCCTGAATCCAATACTCCAGAAGACGATTTATCGTTGGAAAGAGGCGATTCAGCATTGAAGTTTAAATTAAAAATTGACCTTGCCAGAAGAAAATTATTTGAAGAAGAAGAAGGCATAAAGCGATTGAATTCCAGCATTTGCTACATATGAGCCAACAAAATTAGTAAATTTAGGTTTGGCACTAAGTGTACGACATGTATTAGAAGATTTCATATTACTTTTTTAAAAAAACAGTACTTAGATCTAGATTTAAAACAATTTTTCTGCAAAACCGGCAAAAATAAACAGTAAATTTTCTTATTACTTGTTTATTATTTATGCCTCCAGATTAAATGAACGATTATTATTTTTTTACAATTATAAACTAATTTATATTTACGGCCAGTAACTGTACCAAGTCATATCAATAACTATACCAAAAATGCCAATAACGATACTTTTTTTTTTATTTGTCACTAACAATATTAATAGTATACTAAACAGAATCTAGTAAATATTTAACTTGCATGTAGTCATTATAAATTAATTTTCCAAATTATTTTATTATTATTTATTAGCTTAAATATATCATATGACGCTTAAGGGGCCAATAACTGTACCAGTTACCCTATTTTTGCTTTTTCTTGTTTTCTCAAAATATTAATTTTTAAATACATGTCATTTTGATGCTTATGAAATAACTGTACCATCTGCCATGATATGTCCAGCTATTGCAAAAATCCCAGAAAACATCATAAAAACTTGTTTGGATGCATCTACAGCGAGATGCAGTAGTTCAGAGTCAACACTATTATAAAAAATAATAATAATAATAGTGTGCGATGACACACAAAATAACCAACATTGGAAAGTTAGCCCCTTTTTTAAGTTATTCTTTGTTAGCTTACTGAGTAGTCGATTGCCATTCAGTGATAAAGTCGTCAGCAAAAACAAGTCGAAGGTCCAGAGAAACAAATGACACTTTCTTCAAGAATGATTCTCTTTCTATTTGAGTATTATTCATATGTGACTTTTGCATTTTGGACAAATATGACTTCGTGACTAAAATTCTAAAATATTGCACTTTAGTATAATATTTCCTTATTTGCTTTACAAAAATGTTGTTATATTATGTGAATTACCTGTATATTGCGTAGACAAAAATAAACTAGTTATTACATTTTTTAAAACCAACGCCTGTAGTTTTTATTTAAAGCCTTGCCACTGAACTATCAGAATCTTCTAGTTTATTTCTGAGAGACAAATCAAATTAATTTATTTGAAGATGCATCGTAAGCATTAATTTGGTAGAATGAACTGTTTAAAGCAATATCGACGCCTAGCGTCGCCGAACTATAAGGATCCGCCATTAAGGTTTGGACGTCAGTGCTATAAGGTTAATACAAATTATAGTCAATCGTTAAGAATAACACGTCATGACTTTTTATGCCATAGAGAATTGAGCACTTATCTGTTGGTGATGCTTTTAATGCTTGTCCGTTAAAAAGTTATGTAAAAATAATTATAGCCATTATGGCTTAACCAGTTTGGAAGAATTAAAAATCAACTTACTATCTTATATGCGATTCAAAATTAAATCAAAACTACAAAACTGAATTGAAGAATGCGAAAAGGGTGCGAAAATAAATTATATATTTGAAGCTAATAACAACAGCAAAGCTTCATGGCAAATTATAAGTGCTAATTTAAATCTAAAATATAAGTATGTGGTACAATAGTTTCAGGGCCATAGTCTTTAGTACGTTTTTCACATCTATGCCTTAGTCTATTGTAAACAGTATACTTTATACACAATTTGCTGTGAATATATGTATAGACGGTTGTATCTTCAGATGAAGTAGTCGCCGCTTATTGGACTAAGTCCTATTGTCCAGTGTGGGTGGTCACTCCAGTGTTGTCTTTCCACATTCCTCCTATAACTCTGTACGTCTTTTGCCTTTTCCTCCGTCGCTCTCTACATTCTTCTATACTGTAATTTGCCTCTCCATCTCTCAATTTCTAGTGTTCTAATGTCCTCTCTCACTTGAGCCTATTACCTTATTTTTGGTCTACTGCTTAATCTTCCTCATTGCAGCTTCAATTTCGTAAATCTTTTTACTGATGCTGTATCTTCTATTTTACTGATGTGTTCAAACTATCTTAATCTTTGATCTTTTATCACTCATACTTTACCTTTGCCTTCTAACTTATCTATTAACCTCATACTCCAAGAAACTTCTATATTGTTCTAAATTTTTGATCTACATATCCTATATAACCTATCTCACAAAAATCCTTCTGATCTACACTCATTTAATTTTGTGTCTTTAATTAATCCATTCTTTTTCATGAAATTTTTTAAGCTGTAGTATGCCCTAGACCACGCTCAAATTCTTAGCGTTACTCGATCACTTCAATTATTTTTTTCTAAATAACATGTATGTATGTACATTTAATACCGTTGTCCTTTAATTGTAAAGCGTTGGTCAAATAAAGTTATTATTATTATTATTATTATTATTTTCGTTATTAAATATTGTTGTCCAGGTATCTAAACTTTTAATTTCCTTAAACTTGAATGTCTTTATCCTTTGTGTTTGCAGGCAATTTGTATTACTTTTAGTTGTATAATTCGTATTCTCTTTGTTGCTTTGTTGCTACAATAACGAGATTATTAGCATACGCTATCACCTGTAGTGCCTTGTCAATTAAGTTTCCCTTAACACTATAATCTTGCGTAATACCGTCTAGTATGATATTAAATAATGTTGCTCTTAAAGCAACACCCAGTCTCACGTCTGCATTAAATTGAAACTCATCGGAAATTCATGCTGGGGGCAATACGGTAGCATTGACCCTTACATCGTCATTTCGATTGATCTAATCAATTTATTTTGTATTCCACTGTCTTATGCCTCTTTTAATATTATATTTCTTTTGACTGTGTAAAATTCTTATCTGAAATCTATTTATGTTATGTGCAATGCTATATTATTTTGTATACTTTTCCAATAATCACAATGCGTCTTATTTTCTAGTGTTACCAGTATTTTCTTTATAAGGCAGATATATCTTCTGTAAAAATAGATGTGGAAAATATGTAGGTATCTAATGATCGTGAACTTCAAAAGTCAACAAAAAGGTACCATAAATAGTATTTTAATTAATACAAAAAATAAAAAGTACTTTTCTAATAAAAATTTATTATTTGTTTGAAATAAAATGCTGCAAAAAATGTGTTTTCTTATATGTAATGTAACGAAAGAACAGAACCTAGTTATTTTAGTTAAATTCACCAATTCAAATATTGCCACGATTTTTGTTGTAAAATTTTTTTCTGTTGGTGCTTTCATGAGATAATAATTCATATTAACGTCTGATGTTTCGCCGGGTTGATCTATAAATTCTAAAAGTTTACATGTGTTTTGAGGAGATCTTTTAATTCACTAATTACTATTGACGCTAACACATTTACAACAATAACTTCCGATTTCGTCCGGACACTTCCACATTTTTGTTGAAAATATGTTGGAATTATCTTAGAAGCACATTCGTTAGAGCGAAAATTGCTCTCTTGCACCGTGTGATAAACCCATACGTCTTCCGTCGCAGCAAATTTCAGATCTTTCAAAGTTGATGAATCAGTGTCCCTAAGAAAATAATCATTAGCTTGTGGCGACAACAAAATCGGAATTTTTAAGTTTTCCTTACATTAAATGCTGAATAATATCGCATCACCATGGGTTATGTTAAAGTCTGCACGAGACATTTTACACCATCCTATGGAGCACCTTTTTGCTTTATAAGTGGATACTTAGTGTGTATATTAACATTAAAAGTACACTTGGGTCTAGGCATTTTTAAAATGGAGGATTAGTATACAAGAAATACACGAAAAAAGTCGATGAAAAGAATAATGAATCGTTAAGAAAGATGCGCAATCTTAAAATGCATGACATTAATTGGGATGTCGCCATTGCTATGCTACTAGGCGCTAATAAAAGAACTGATCTCAGTGACGCATGTGGTGAGATGAACGTTAAAGTTTATTTACAATTGACCATCCGCTTCATCTGCCTGTATCGTGCCTGATCCTGATCACATTAGATATGCACCTATACTTTTTGGTGTCACCATTGATGAGGATCTTAGGTGGATTACCCATATCGATAATATCTGTAACGAACTATCTAGAACATGTTATGCTTTGTACAACCTGAGAAGGTCTTGCAGTGCTCATGTTATTAAAACTTATTACTACGCCAATTTCCATTCCAGGCTGAGGTTTGGAATAATTTATTGGTGTTCATTTGGTCTTCTTATATTGCAGAAGCGCGCGATTCGTACCATTTTCAATCTTTCTTCTCTTGAATCTTGTAGAACAATCTTTGGGAAAACATAATATTCTTACTGTATATGACGTGTATATCCTTGAAGTCTTGTGCTATGTTTATAGATTTAAATATCAATTTTCGGCTGATACTTCGCATAATTACAACGTACGTCAAACGGATTATTTGCTACCACCAACCCATAAAACCACTCTGTTTCAAAAGAACTGAGGTTTAATGGGATGTACCTTGTATAACAAACTGCCAAACAGCAGAAAATCTTGTAAAACTTATTGTAAATATAAGCATAGTGTTAGGGCGTATTTATTAACGTTATCTTGCTATTCTATTAATGAATATATGTCACAGTGATTTTAATTAATTTAGTTTTCAAATATTTTTAATATTCTAATAGTATTTCTTAATTTATAATATATATGTATATTTTATGATTAGTGATTTTATTGTAACTCTATTATTCTTTCTCTTTGTGACATATTTCCAGTACAAATACTGCTGTGTTCCTGGGTATTTTGTATTTTGTTGAAATGAATAAAGATTATTATTATTATTATTATTATAGCCTATTATAAGGTACATTTTACTTCAAACACAAACGTAATTTAGTTTTTCGATTCGTAAGCAAACATTTCATCGTCATGTTTGTTATTTGTCCTGGTCGCTATAGGAAAAATATTTGTATACATACTTCTTAGAAATATAAATTTACCTACGAATTTTCAGAAACGTCTGATGTATGCGAACCGCAGCCGTAACTGATTTTCATTGTTATCATGATTGTGTAGGAGAAATGTAGCGTCTCTTACCTAACAAGCGGAAGTATATTAAATGAATTCCTTTATGTGACGATATTACAATTTCAGGTGACTGAATATACATATTTCTTGGTATATATTTTCATGTTAATACATTATATATAGAGAAATTAAATTTTAAATACTAAAATATAACATGAATTAAAGTAAAAAATTGCTAAACGGTCAATTGGTAGACACATAATTAACTAATAAAAATTAAATCTTGTTACGTTAATTTTGAACAGTCCCGTATGTTCCGCAGTTTTGGCTTTTTTTTAATTTATTTTGGTGAGTTTATGGTTATTGTTTTCTGTCGTTTTGACGTTGGTAATTTTCGCTTTTGTTTATTTTTATTTATCTCGTTATTATATTTAGGGGTAACGATCTACAGTTTTTATATTTAAAATATGGTTTAGTTTGATCTTTTTTTTATGGTTTGTTTCGCCATCTTCTAGCGATCTCGGCCGTTATCGTATAACAGGTCTTTACTTCCGCGGTTGTCTCTTACAGCGAAGCCATAGTTAACTGGGTCTATATGTAACTTTAGTTGCGCTAGATTTAGTGGGTCAAAATTTAACTCAAACGTTAGGCAACTTAATGTTGTTAAGGACTGCAATAGTATATTAATCGTTTTTAATATTAATTAAGTACCTCTACTCCCTTTGTTTCGACTTAGGAAAGTTTTTTTTATTTTTCCCTTTCTTCCCTAGGAATTAGTAAGCTTTCGTTTGTTTGTAAATTCTCGGTTCAAATAAATTTTAAATATTTGTATAATTGCATTTTTAGTTCTCGTTTTGGGCGTCTTGTGCTGTTATCTTCAGTAGGAGTTGATTAGAGCGTCTTCTCGTGCATTTTACCAGTTGATTGGTTAAGGAGCAGATTTAAAAATCGCCATCGCTTGATCTCTGCGTTTTATCTTGGTGGAAATTTTGTCGTTACCGTTCGTTAAATACGCCTGGAAGCGGATGTTACCGCAGAGGTGTGTAAACCTTGATTGGATATTTATTTTGACATCTTGTCGGATTATTTAGTGCGTTGGTGGATTTAAATTCTGGTGAGTGCCTTCTTAGTGTTTTTTTTGAGTTGTATGGAATTGCTTCTGATGTATGTCGTTTCCCTTGCCTTACACCTTCTTATTTTGTGTGAAATTACACGCCTATATCGTCCGCCTAAGTAAATTGAAAATTAGTAACAAGTGTTGGCGTCATCTTTAAAATAGGAAACCCTGTGAGGAAATTTATTTTTCCAGAATCAGTAGAGTTAGGAATCCTCTGAATCTTCTTGCACGAAGCTTGAATTTTATGGAATCCGGATAGTGACTGATACTTCCGGCTTCCTACAGTTTATACTGAGGTTACGCCTTCTTGGACAAAAGATAAGAGTTGATTGTTTCCATCTAAATATTTGTGTAAATCTGTAAGATACCGTCAGGATAAATTGTTGTTTAATTTTAAATATTTCTCTATCTCTTAAGTTATTTTTCTCTCAATACTCCAAACGTTTACCCTTTGCCAATCTGTAGCACGGTAGTTTGGGCTGTATCTTAATTTACGTAAGATTTGTGTTAATTAGAGCTGGAGAGTGTTAATTAAATTTTCATATAAGTGTATTTGGACTTATCGCCTGAACTTACTCAGTGGGGGCTAATAATAATTTTCAGTTACGGGGGTTAATGTTCTAAGCTTGTCATTTAATCATTATTTTTTAGGCTGAGTGTTATTTAGTTGCATTCTATTTTTGTCGATAGGTCATCTCAGCCTTTAATTTCCAACTTTAGATCTTTTGTAGCCCTAAGCCAATTATTTTGAATTTTGTGTAACGTTGATCATCAGGGTCCACTCCTTGATCTCTGTCACATTACGAGCATCTTTCTTTAACTCAAGTTATTTTGTATTTCGAATTAAATTTTTGGAAGCCATAAGCCGGATTTTCCTTTTTCTTTCATTTGTTTAGAGCGTTCATTTAATTCATAAGCATATTTATATTTATATACAGTTTTGTAACACGTAAGGACACTTTATGTAAAACAAGATATCTCTATGCCAAGCGGTAGGCATTAGATTTTGTACGAATTGAAAAGCTACTATTGATACTTTATATGCAATATACAGGCGTCCAAAAGTTAGGGTGCCTCTTTTCACTTATAATTTTCCACTGTCACTTATTTGACTTTTGTGTACCAATTCAGATTGAACAACGTTATTTTATCACTTTGTAAATTATATGTAAATATATTTTTTTTAAATCCCAAAATTTAATCAATAATTATTAGTTTGGGGTAATTTTGCGCCTTGTTGCGCATTTATACAGTACAAGACTGTTTTACCAATTGAATATTAAATTATTTTGTTGTTTCAGTAAAATCGGTAAACCGGAAGTAGAAGTTTACTTCTTTGAAAAACTCGAATTTTCGTCAACTACTGAATTTAAACTAATTTATAAAGAATTCTAATGTACTCAAAAGTCAATTTGAGAAAATTGTTATTAAAAATGGATTAAAAAGAAATTCCTACCGGAAATAGGCCTTTTACTCGTATCGAAAATCATGCCTACTAGGCAAGTACCTTATGACTATAAAAGCATTTAAATCTTGATTTGCTATACTTTTTCTATCAATTTTTTTTTTAATTGCGTCCGGAAGTAACACTACTCTTATCGAGTAGCATTTTTTTGCATTTATCTCGCAAAGTATGTGTACTACATATTTCTTTTTATTAAAAAAATCTTAAAATTCGAACATGGAGTAACACGCTTACAAGTTTATTTTTTTAATAAGATAAAAGTATTTAAAACATAATTTAGAACAATTTTTGTATAATTTGAACGTATAAGAAAATCGTGTGGTGACCACACCTTATTTTTTCTTATGATATGATCGTAGTTACCATTCATTAAAGAGTTCTTTTTTCAGATGCTAAATAAAATAATTCCTTTTCGTAGTTTATCAATTAAATAAAACATTATAAAATTATTACATTAAAAGTTCCAATATGTTTAGAGTTGATGTAATCATACAGCTTCAGTTATAAATATGTGTATTCAATTAAATTTTGAAAATATATTTACGAATCTCATTTACATAAATACTAAAACCTATTCGTTCCCATATACAACTGCATAACAGAAGAACACCCTCGCAGTATATCGATGCGACCGAATTTATTTACAACTTTAATCTTTGGCATCTGTAGCTGACGGCAATTTACATTTATACTATCAGCCACTAGAACTTTTTGCATGAAAATTCCCTTTTTGAAAAATATTGGAATTACAATATATCCTACACGCTGTAGTAGTATAATATGATTTCGACAGCAGTATTAAAATTTACATATTCAAGAGGGCAATACGCTAAGGTGCACTTTGATGGTAACGAATAATATTCATGTAAATTGTTGTATGCAATGTAATCTAGTATATTTAAGATATTCGCTATATGAGAGTTCGAAAATATATATTCTTTAACAATTTTCATTGGTTTTGCATATATCTATTTGCAAAATTATAAACTTTACCATTAAAGTATTGCAATATTTAGTGCGAACATAGTTAATCATATTAAATAAAAAAGAAGAACATTTTTATTAAGAAATGCCCGTTTTTATAGTATATATCGCTAAATCTCGGCTACGAGCCATCATAATTGTGAGATTAGAGAAGAAACAGAAAGCACACATATTTGTATATTTAAGATATATAAGAGAATTCTCAAAGAGTAAAAATTAAAATTTCTTAATTATTTTTGTCTAGTGTAGAAATAGTATCAATGGAATATATACTTTATGCTGTGACCTTTGTATCTTTAAGAATTATCATAATATTAAGAATTAGCTTAAGTGTTGAAAAGAACATTAATTCTAAGTTTAAAAATGTTTATTTTAGTTTTAAGCATTAGACAATGCAGGTAACACAAGGGTATAATGGGTTGCCTATATATATTAAAGAGAAACCTTTTGTATGAAGATAAACATAATTCATTAGTATATTAAAATTAAATATAAAAAATAAATACAAAACAAACACAAAATAAAATTATGCAATCTATATTTTTTGTAGAAAAGACAAGCATGAGGTATGGTTTGAATACACAGAAACGCAACCTGATTTTTCACAAGGCGTAAAGATAGCTCTATACATCTTAAGTAATGGACCATTATTTAAAAACACTAAGGTACTCAAAATTAATAACAGAGAAAGAGTTATGTTGAGGGATGGAACGGTAAAGAGAGTGCCTCATTTAAATGCTATAAAATTGTATGAGCAGGGTCACATTAGATATGAACGAGATGAAAATATAACAAAATAAATACAAAAAACAATGTGTGTCTGTTAGTGTAGAAGCGGCAACTTGCAGAAAATGTACAGTAGAGATTTCATCACGGCGCTTCGATACGTCCAATGCCAACTTAAAAATTAGTTGAGAAGAGGGGCGCTGCGGATGGCCGATAGTCAATTGTTTTGGTATATAATCGAAAAACAGGAATAGATTTGAAGAAGATTGAATTTGAACTTCGAAGTATTAAGGCGCGAATTTTTAAAAGAGAATAAAAATTTTGGGGATAGCAAAAGTGAGTGTAGGGTTTATTTATACACCACATTTCGACTCACGATTAGTTTATTTGTATTAAGATTTAGGATTTAATTTTCATTTAGTTTTCTTTTAAAATAATTTTCTTTCAATTATTTTTTTTATATTACTGTTTATTTAAAATGGAGGATATGCATAAGGCAAAATTTGTAAATATAAATGATGAAATAAAGTAAGTTAATAAATAAATGATTCAATTTTGGAGATAATTGGTGGTGCTGTGCGTTTCTAAAATGTACTACGTGAAAATGCTTGCTTTTTAGT
Source organism: Amphimallon solstitiale (assembly GCA_963170755.1). Taxonomy (NCBI): domain Eukaryota; kingdom Metazoa; phylum Arthropoda; class Insecta; order Coleoptera; family Scarabaeidae; genus Amphimallon; species Amphimallon solstitiale. The sequence goes on from OY720680.1 coordinate 12,806,753, forward strand.
AAGACGTTGAGCATTATTAATTTGGACAAATATTATCCTGTTTAGTAATAATAATTCATTAATCTATAATAACAACGAAGGCATAGTTAATGGTGTTGGATGCTCTGAGAGTACTACGTGTGAATGTTTACTCCCAGTTTATTATTAGGCATCATAACTTTTTGTATTCAAAAATTTTCAAACCAAATAATATAAATAGAAAGGGAATGTTTTTGGTGGGCAGGTATTAAGACGCTAGGGGTAGTACGTGCGAATGTTTGCAGCTAGTGATTAATATAGGCCAATTTCCGAACATTCACCATTACAAAGTTCGAGGTTACCAAGGCACTAAGTGAAAATGTATGTTTTTGGTAAAATAGAATCAGCTTAATATTAACAAATTACTTATCAGGAATCCAAGTTTTCTTTTATATTTAAAAACAGGATAAATACTATATGACTATCATTATTGATATATCAGCTTTACAGAAACATTATAACTAAAAGATGGGTAGAAATGTTTTTCTTTTAATTACTTATAATATAAAAAAAATTAATATAGATACAGTATAGCAATGCTATTTATGGTTGATGTTTTAATAAAAATATTAATATTATATATACTAATAGCCGAGTAGTCAATGGCAACCAAACCCGGTCAAAATCGACGAAAATTGGGTACGGGTGGAAGAACTCGTCTCTGGATACGCGAAATTGAAAGCTGCCCTTTGGCGTGAAGTTACCCACAACCTTGAATTGTTCCTCGACGGAGAGTTTTTCTTCCCAAGTGGAGCGTGTGCAGAGATATCGCCCGTTGAAGAGGAGCGTGCATTCGGTGTTTTAACAGAAAAATGGCTTACGTCATGACGATTCACGTGACAACCGATCAAAATCGTAAAAATGTCAGGTATGACAGGCACGCGCGAAAGAATTGTAAAAGTTTCACATTGACGAAGAAATTTCAGGCCGTCGAGGTTTAGAGTGCGGAAAGAGGGTTGGAAACGAAAATAGTGGACTTTTCCGCGACGATTGAGTGCACTGTCCACGTGCCAAATCTGTCGCTGTGGAAGGTGCGATTCATTTAAAGCTTTTCTGCAGGGTAAAAAAATCTCGATGACGAGTTTGCGTGTCATTAATGACTATATATATATTCACGTTCATCCATCGATTGTCAAGTTTAAATGTCAGAAGGCCGACAAATAAAGGGATTATGAAGGAAATGTGGTACCTTTCAGACACGTATTAGTGTTATTATTATCAAATTGTTACTATTTCTTTTTTATTTATGAATATATGAACAATGCCGACGGATATGATAAAATAAACTTAAAGTGTATTATCGCATGTAAGTACAGTGACAAATATAACGATCTTTCTATATTTTATTAAGATATATTAAATACAAATTATATATGTCATCGAAATGTCGTCACTTCTCGCGAAAGAAGTACCGAAGCAAGCCTAAATAAAGAATCATCTGAGTTTTCTTTATTTGTCAGATGTGTCCGAAACACTTCGAAATAACATAAATACATCAAATATGTAAAATTCCCATAAGCATTTATGTAATTTCGTTTATCAATTCAGTTATAAAAGCAAGCATTTAAAGTATGCCACTATGCGGGTTGCCACAAACTAATCAGAAGTACATTTTCAGTTAAATGGTATTAGGAGCCAGCAAGATTTTTGATTGGGTTTTACAAAGTACATATATATACTATTAAAACGTAATATAAAAATTAATTAATTCTCTCAATGACCTGTAAGTTTAAAACATGTTTTGTTAAAGGTCATCATGTTATGTTGTTAATTTCATTTGACAATTGGAAAGACAATTTGGTTAAGCACTGTTCGTCTGACATTTCGATCTCACAAGTTTATGTGTGAACGAATACACTACAACGAAGTATTGTCACGATGACAGGTGGAACGACAATTTGGTTAAACATCAACTTTTCATTGTCGTATAAGTGTCACGATGACAGTCTGTCAAAAAATTTGAAGTATACACTATTTTTATCGTAAACTTGACACAAGGCATGGTACTACCAATTTTATAGAACGAGTAACATGAAACAACATTTAAATGCCGAACCGTCTTGGTTTTTTTTTGTCTGTCGACGTTCACCTTGGCCTAGAAGCACACAGTTAGACAATTAGACTTAGCAATCAGTAAAAACATTAACAAAACCATAAAGATAGAAACTGAAAGTGTCATGAGCTCTGATCACAATCCAATTATAATAACTTGGAACGAAGACATAACCGAAAGAACATATCACACCTTCAAGACAGACTGGGCCGGCTACAAAACAGAACTAGAACAAACCATCACTGCAGTTCCTAAAATACAAAACACTGCAGAATTAGAACAGAACATAAAATCATTACAAGATAAAATAACAAACGCTGTTAAAAATAATACCATCAAAATAGAAAGGATATATAAATCAGGTAGTCTACCACATCATATTAAAGAAGTAATAAAGGAAAAGAACAGAGCTAGGAGAAGACAAAACTATACTAAACAACCTTCAACATCAAGTACATAAGGAATTACTGGAACTGAAAAATGTAGAATGGCAAAGAACACTCGAAGAAATAGGTGCAGACCCCTCTAAGACATGGAAAATAATCAAGGCAATCAAAAGAGAACAAATACAAATCCCACCACTTCAATTCAATAACTTCACACAAGTCACAGCAAAAGAAAAAGCAGAAGCTCTAGCGGAATCACTAGAAGAGCAATTCACTCCGAACTTGGATGAACTAGACATGCAACACGTAGTGCAGATTCACAAAGTAGTAAGCAGAGAAATACGTGAACCCCACTCCCCTAGCAACGACCCAGTCACAGCCGAGAACCTAAAAGCAATCCTTAAAGCATTAAAGCCCAAAAAAGCTCCCAACATCACCAACAGATCACTACAAAACCTCCCCCGAAAAGCAATAATGTCAATTCTAGCAATAGCAAACTCCGTTATCAGACTCCAAACATTCCCAAAGATATGAAAACATGACAAAGTAATAGTTATACCTAAACCAGGAAAACCATAAAACAATACCAAGCAGCTACAGACCCATAAGCCTGTTACCATCCATTAGCAAAGTGATAGAAAAAATAATCCTACAGAAGATAAAGTACCACTCTGACAATCAAGACATAATACCAGAAGATCAACATGGGTTTAGAGAAGAACTTTCAACGATAACACAACTTTCAAGAGTCACTGAGATTATCCAAGAAGGATTCAACAAAAATCAAGTGACAGCAGCTGTATTTCTCGACATAGCAAAGGCATTTGATAAAGTCTGGAGGCAGGGACTCATATATAAAATGATAATACACAATTACCCAACACACATCATAAAAATCACGAACAGTTTTCTCTAAGGACGCTGCTTTCAAGTTAGCATCCAGAACACACTTTCCTCAATAAAACATCCAACAGCGGGAGTCCCCCAGGGCTCATGCCTGTCACCTCACCTATATACAATATTTACAGCCGACATACCAGTATCAAATCCTACAAGATATTTAAATACGGCCACCTTTGCAGATGATTCGGCACTGCTCTCAACATCACGATGTCCGACGAACGCGGTACAGGAACTCCAAACGCACCTAGACAACACGATAAAATGATTCAAACAATGGAGGACAACAATAAACGAAGACAAATCCCAAGCAATAATCTTTCAAAGGAATCTGAAAACAACAGACAACGAAATAACCATCAACAACAACACTATACCATGGAGTAGAGAAATTAAATACCTGGGAATATACCTGGATATAAAGCTCAATTATGACACACACATAGCAAAAAGGATAACCAAAACCAAACAAACAAGATGTCAACTATGGCCTCTTATAGGCAGAAAAAGCCAGCGAACACGAACAACAAAATTCTACTTTACAAACAAGTATTAGGTCCAATATTCACATATGCATGCCCAATATGGGTGCATACGTGCAAGACCAACATCAAAAAACTGCAAATAAAACAAAACACCAGTCTTAGAATGATACTAAATGCTCCATGGTATATGAGAAATAATCAAATAATGAATGAAACAAATACCCCAACCATTATTGACTACATCTAGGAAAGACCGCTCAGTTTCTATAACCAGATGGAAAACCACTCAAATCAAAATCTTAAAAGAGCACTTGCATATGATGGAAATGAAAATTTCAAACACAAAAGACCTAAAATAGTTCTACTTTAATTCTTAATCAAAATAAAGATAAACAATAGCTAATCAAATTCAACTTTAACAATCCAAGATTCACCGCACTCAGATGAAGAGTAAAAGACTAAATGGTCTAACTCAAAGCCACAATAAAGAAGAAGAAGAAGAAGAAGATGCACACAATTGATACAAAACCTGAATGTCAACAAAATTTTTCTAAATATCAGCGTTCAGTAAATTATATAGAAATGTTGTTCGCTTTGTGGGCAAAGTCTTAATAAATAAATTCATTTGCCACTAATTATAAATGTCACAATAATATTTAATTTATCTCTGAGAGACATTTTGCTTAATATGCGTCTTCATTAATAAACAAGAAGAAACTGAACTGCGGTTGTAATTACTCTACATTGTCGGTCATTCGGGTACAGTTTCCAATATCGTAGTTTTAAAAATTAAAGCAAAGGCGCGATTAATAACATTTAACGTCGACTAAAAGAAATATTATAACCGTTAATATTTACATTTTATTGCATTATCAATTATTATTATTATTACTATTGTATCGGTCATTTATCGTATCTTTAATGTCTTGGACACATCTCTGTCATCTTTCTACATACAAATATACATACTGCGTCTTTAATTTAAATTTAGAGTAGCTTATGATATCAATATTAATTTGGGAATACTGTGCTATAGTAATGTTTTTCATTTTGACTACTGTCATAGTTAAGTCAATTAATTGAAAAGTTCCACAGTGTTTTCAAATTAATATAGAGTTTGCGGTGAACTATTTTCCCTTATAAAACTCTTCGTTATAATTCATAACGCACATTTCATTAAAAAAACTTACGGTATAGCTATTTTCGGTACGCTATTTCTGAAAATAAGGGAGCCAATCAGAATTTAGATCCCTATGATATTTGTCCCTGTGAACAGCTGATTTCACTGCTACAGTTCACCGGTTTGTGGTAATGTCAGATTTATGTGTATGTGTCAAAAATCTTCTGTCATATCGGCAACAACTCTAACCATAATACATAAAATTGTCGGAGGATGTCATTCATAACGTTAATTTAATTTTTATGATACCGCAAACGGTTTTTCTTTTTTGTTGGTTACGTTATATTATAAAGAAAAATGACCGTTTAACGTAAGGGAAAATGTGTGACCGCAAACTCACTAATATTGAAATCGTAGGTTATTCTAAAAAAAAATAATTGAAGGCACGGTATGTCTACAATGACATTCAATTTGACAATTCATTCTCGCAATAGATCGAACTGTCACCACGATGACAGTTTGCAAGAAAATTTAACGTATGGGCAACGTTTATCATAAAACTTGAGACGAATAGAGTTAGAGTACTACCAAATTTAAAAAACAAAGAAATTTATATATGATACAACAAATCTTGATCATACAACCATCTTAGGTTACATGGAATAACAAAAAGAGCAAGTATTCTATTAAATTAATGTGTCCTAAATAAAAAAAAAAAAGGGGGGAAAGAGTAAATTGAATAATCAGCACTTGATGACTTATATCGACATTTTATGACAAACATTATGGAGCACTGATGAGCTTGATTATTTGCAACGATCGTCATATAAATTTATTTCTATTGACTATTGTCCCGGAAGCCCTACGTTAATTGTAATTCAAAGAAACGAATACATCATGCACACATATCACCTTTGATCTAACGATTTAAAGGGTAATGTAATTACTATTTTAAACGTGGAACTACTACTACATTTAAAGAGAATGCGATTTAAAAATTTATCATACATGGTAATTCACTAATTATCAGTTACTTTAAGATCGCGATCTACTTTATTACACAAAAGCATCCCTTCCTTAGAAAAAATAACTTAAGCATTACGCCCCAGATGCTGATCAAAATTGGTGAACACAGTATATTATTAAACTAAAATTAAATAACAGTTAAAGGGTGTGGCCATCTTTACTCATCTATTATTATTTTAACACCGATATATTTAACTAGAGCATACGCGAAATGTTGGTCAACTCAACATTCACGTTAGGTGGCTTAAATGTTACACGAAACGTCAGAATTGTCAGAAAAAGTCCATCTGACTTTTGATTAATGTTGGCAATTTCACAAAAATTTAATTGCAGGTTTTAAAACGTCAAAACGATCAATCGATTTCAGTTCGTGATGAAATCTGAACTGCTTTCATGATGACAATTATTTCAAAAAAAAAGGTTAAACACCCTGACATCTGTCTGATATTTCATGGTTCATGTTTTTAAGCTTCATCGATATTTATTGTAGACCTTGACACAAAAAGATATGAAATTACAAATTTTATACAGCGAAATGACTAAAATATTAATGAGAAAAGTGCTATCAGATCCATTTTAGTTTTGCCTATATACCGTGCCTTCAAATACTTTCCGCATTAGAGACCGCCATGCTTTTTTTTTAATGGTTAGTGACAGTGCATAATTTTAATAGTTTGGTTATGTCATATAAATAAGGCGTCTATAATTTGAATTTAAGTATGACAACTGTCAGAATTTGAAGTTTTCAAAAAATTAGCATGTACACCAACATTGATTACTTAAAAACTTCAAAAACAGCCTACTCTAATGCGGAAAGTATTTGACGGCACGGTATTAGACAATTACCTTAAAATATGATTTATATTATTATTACTAGGTGACAGACGAATCAAATTCCAATGTAATGACAATTGTTTTGTAACTATTCAATTTACTAAATTAAATATTCCGGTCTAATTCAACAATTACTTCTACTAAATAGTTTGATTGTCAGTAGAAAGTTTGAAGTATGGGCAGCGTTCAATCATTTAATGCGATATGTTTGAAAATACACCATTAAATCAAATTGTTAATCAAACATTCTGGTGATGGTTGATGATGATCGTGTCCCAGGCTGGTGGCTCTTATTTCGATGGATTGGTTGTAATCATGAACTACCTTTTTGTGTTATTTTTCCTTAAATACTTAATAAAAATCACAAAATGATCCAACAATTACAAATTATATTCTTTTTACAGTGTGTGTAAGCAAAATGTTTACACAGATATTCCAACGTCGGTCAGTATTATTTTTGGTTATTGTTTTTAGTTCAACTACCAGCGTCACTACTAAATATTTAAATTATAATAGGATCGTCTCAGCAACCGACATAGCCAGAGCACGATCTACAGGCGACGACTCAATGCCACTGCAAACTCACTTTGACAGGAACAATTTCAGAGCAGACAAATGAAACTAATTATTAATATGGAAGCCAGTTATAAATTCACTATTATAAATAAAAGTAATAAGTCATACTTATTCTATACCAACATTTTATTTAAAACTTGATTCTTCTGTGTAATGGGCATGGATTGTTCACAAATTTGCATTATAACAAAGCTCAAAAGGTATGTCAAAGGTATGTTTGCGGGCCATGATAATTGGCAGGTTAAATTATGCAAAATTAAAATAAATCTGATATTACATTTTCAATAATGATTTAGTCCTTTCATTGTGTAAAACTAATAAAACTATGAATCTCTTAGTGTCAAGTCTTAGTATTACGCTAAATAGCATCTAAATTTCAAACTCCAACAACGAAAAGTCAGACTGACGTTAAGATGCTTTAAATTGTCGTTCCACCTGTCACCGTGACAGTACTTCGTGGACAAAAATATACGTCTATACAAGGTGTGCCAAAAGTTTAGAAAATCAAAAATGATTTTTTTTGGCGTTTTACAGCGAACTGTAATAAAATTGTAAGCGGACGCGAAAGGCGATTCAAGCTCGAAGAGATTGATGGACAGCTAGTGATTTTTATATAAAAACCAAGACATTTCTTTAAAAATTTGTAACCTTATCCCAAAGCAATACTGAATAAGAGGTATACCAGAAAACGAAGCAGCTAAAAACACTACAAGAACTCATAAGAACTTATAAAATATATGCTGTTAAGGAATAAGTTTGTAGGTAGAATATAATAATTTTCAATGCATTCACAGCATTAATTTAAAAATTAATGCAATTCTTGTAACGTTGCAACCACAGCTATATGTATCGCAATACATGTGATTAACCCATAATGTTAATTGAAATTAATTACTTCGGTTCCACTATACATAAATAAAATAAATATAGAAGTTTAGATTTATTTCATCAGCACTATTCACAAACCCTATTCGAATAGAAAAGAATAAAATTTTATTACACACCAGATACAAACATAAGAAAAAAGACCTTCTTGGTGATTTCAATATATTCAGATGTTCTTAAGAACACAACAGAAAACAATCGATTGGTAGATTTATTGAAGTCATAAAATCTGCTATATAAATTTGAAGAACCATCTAGGGTTACATCTTCCGTCGACAACATTTTCACAAATGTTCAGGGCCCTGTAATAGTGCGTTAGGCTTCCATACTTTTTTACAAATTATGTTAGCTATTTCATTTATATGGCTACATTTACTGGAGGAAAATACTCTATAATAAATCACAAGATGTTTTTCGAAAAAAATTAAATTTGCAACTCTTCGAAATTTGGAAATATCTCCGAAACTGTGAAAATTAGAATGATACGGTTTTGATTTTCCGCTTAAACATGAAAGAACGCACGTATTTTATTAGAAAATTGTTGCGTCTTAATTACAGGGTAATTTTCGGGCTCTAAAATAATTGATAATTTGATTTTTTTAAAATAGAATGGTATAGCAATTATTACAGAACTGAATGTAAGACTTACTTTAATTTCGATTTTATAGGTTTAACATTTTGTCAATCTCCATCGGTTATGAAGATATTTCCGATTAATTTTTCAAGGGAAGAACTCATTGATATGATTTTTGCATTGGGTGAGAGTGAGAAAAACTGTTTTCTTGCAAGTAGAATTTGTGTGACTCGGTTTCTCGAAAGACGACATTGAGAAGCGGTCAGCTTTACCAGACTTCTTGCGCGCTTCGTTGAAACAGGATGCCCTGACCACAAAAACGAAGAAAGAACAATAACAACAACAAGTGAAGAAAATGAGTTTGCAGTTTTATTGACAGTTACAGAAAACTCAAGTATTACTCAACCAATGGTAGGGCAGGTAGTTGGAATAAGTGAGAGGTCAACCCAAAGATTTCCTAAAAAATATTATTTTCATGCGTACCACGTTCAGTTGCACCAGGCTATAATTGAAAATGACCTTCAGCGGAGGAGAGAATTTTTTACGTGGGCAAAATGGCGTCTCCAAAAAAAAACATTTTGTGTTTAAGAACGTACTTTTTTCTGACAAGTAAAGTTCCACAACACTGGATGCGTTAATAGACTTGATTTTCATTATTATACTGTCGAAAATCCAAGAACAGTTTGGCAAGTAGATCGTCAACAACGCTGGTCAATAAACATTTGAGGAGGAATTGTTGAAGAACATGTGGTGGGCCCATATTTTCTTAATGGACACCTTAACAGCCAAATGCTTTTGGAATATTTAGAAAACGAGTTAACAAAATTATATCAAAATTTACCTGTATACATCGATAAAAAAATCACTGGGGGCAAGGTTGGATCAATAGGGTTCCAGCACGAGGGTCGCATGCTTGTCCAAAAACGTCTTGACAGATAATGATACATTGGCTGAGGAGTAGTTATGGTGAAGACTCCATAACATGTTTGCCCAAAATTCAAACAGTTATTACCCGTTCACGGAGAGTAGTTGGGATATCAATCTAGTGTTTCTGATTCACAGTTTGACCGTCAAGTATGCAATTTACGTACACAACCTCATGCCGAATATCGAAAAACATAATCATCTTCATCAATTTTAATTTGGTCATTCGAGTTTTCTGGCTTGGTGAACAAGGGCATTCCAGTGCATTGATTGGAGTTTAATTTCCAGGTCAGAAGTAAAAAAACAATTTCTTCCAAGAATTAAAGGTCCTTTCCAGTGGTTTTCAAAGTATCAGCACCAATGTTGTGATTCCTTTTGCTCGAACGTGGGCACTATTTTTAAATACACTTTCCTGATGTTAAAATTTTCGTGCAAAATCTGCCGAACAGATTCTTTGTTGATTCGTATGGTTTCTGCAACTGTCCGAATACTGACATTTCGGATCAAAGCACCGATTTTTACAATGTATTCTTCCGTCGTTGACATGGTAGAACGTCTTGGTCCTAGCTCATCTTCAATCTCTTCTCGTCCATCTTTGAGCCATTTATTCCACTCAAAACCCTAATTGGGTAATAAAAATTCATCACTTATACTTCCTTAAATAAAGAAAGTGTTTATGTGGATGATTTTCCGACTTTTACAAGAAATTTTGCAGTCTTTTAAAACACTTAACATTTTTCCGACTACCTTGAGATACAATATCCGATTTAAACAAAGGCCACGGCTCAAATAAGACGTTCGCAGTGACTTGACACGCACTCTGTTTGTCTGTTGATAGAACAGTGCGGTTTTCTCTAGCCACACTTCGTAATATATGTGATAATTACAAGTAGAAAGCTGCAGGTTTTAAATTTAACCAACGGTTAATTCATAAGAAAAGAAACAAGCGTGGCTTAACGCTTTCCTCCCACACGAGGAGGCCATACCATAAATCCATCTGAAAACAGAGGCTGTATGTGTTTTCAGATGGCTTTATGGTGTGGCTTGAAGCATCCACGTTTTAAATTCCCCTGAAACGTGGACATTTGCAATAATCTCAAAATCGTACATTTTCACCATTAATCCTTCCTGATACTACGTATAGGTAAGTAAAATTGAGGAGTAAAAACAACACTACCTTCTTATTTTATGTTGTGGAAGGACTTCTTTATGCAAAAGCCTTACCTATACTTCAAATATTGTCATATCTCATTGACAAAATAATTGCAAAAAACTGTTTTTTGGTAAGATTAGAAATGTTATTTCGGACTTTTTAAAGTCATTTTTATATAGAAATTATTCCAGATCAAGTAAATACCTTCAATCTTCAATGTATATGTATAGAATGCATAATTTGCAAAATATTTACAAAAATAATTGCTTTTCTATAAGAGTAAAAGTGTTACTGCCATAACAAATTCGGAGTTTTTGCATACAAATTTATTTATAATTAACTTTTAAGTACAGAGAAATCTTGACCAACCCGATTATGAAGTATTAACAGATAGACTACTAAATACTGCCCAAGCTTCGCCTCACCATAGCAGCTAGGTATCAACAAGCTGAGATATCTAATGTTGTGTCTAATGCATGAGCAACTTTGTCCATGCAACTCATTAATACTAGGAAAGTTACAACATTCAAATATTCTTTTTTATGTCTTAATTGGTTAAATATAACTCAATTGTCATTAGATTGATTCAAAAAAAAAAAGAAAAACAATTCAGACAAAACTACCGGGTGTCAACGAGATCATGTATCATCCCGCCATTTTAAATAAAACTTTGGGACACGGGCCATCTCGGCACTTTTAATCCCCGGATTAATTTTTGGACCCAGGCGACTAGCCAACTCGTCACCGGAGGTAGAATCACAAGCGGTCATCTCGTCACCCGAGACTAGCCATCTCGGCACTTTTAATCCGCGGCTTAATTTTTGGACCCAGGCGATTAGCGAACACATATACCTTCATAACCATAACAGATTTGACAAAGTAGTGTAGAAAAATAAAAAAGCATACTAGAATAAAAATACTTTTATTGTTTTCTTCAACACATCACATGTTTATAAACTACATTTAGATCTGACATTTTCAAATTTCATAAAATAGCCATTATTTTATTTTAATAGCTACTTTCTTTAAGCAACGTAAGATAATTAATTATGTTTTCTTTTGATGACTATATTATTCTACTTCAGTATAAATGTAGTACGTATATATTTTTGTTGAATTATGTTTAATTTTTAATTTTTATTAAATAAATGTCTGTGTATTATATTGTATTATTTTCTTTTTCTGGATATTACTAAACCAGACAAACCTGGAGACCCTAAAAATATTTAATTTATTAGTAATAAATAAATTAATATACTACCAGTTAACATACAATAGCAAAAAGTATTCGTGTACCAAATGTAACTTGAATACCACCGACAAGAATATTATTTGTTATATTACAGTGACTTTATTTACACCACCTAATTCAGGAACAGAGATGTTCCCTGCAATCCTACAATAGTGTTCAAGAAAAGATATAGTATAGTATTGTAAACCATGGCTTCTTTCAAGAATTTGAACAAGTCATTTAGTAATATAAAATATGTGTTTGTTAGGCCGTATCCAAATATAGAATTTATTTCTCAATAAGTAGCCTACTTATTGACAAATAAATTGTTCTCCCGGTGTAACATTTGCTTTTAACAGATCTCGCCGTTAAAAAAAAATGTACAAATATGAAGAAAAAACAGTGTTTACCATCGGTATGACATTTTGCTCCACAACCCGATGTAGCACAAGTCCACAGAATTCTTGCGTTTTTTAAAACCTTCCTCTTTTTAAATTTGAAATCGTTTAACACCAGCATTTTCAGACCTCGTTGGCTGTATATAAAATCGACAGAGATTCCATTATACACGAGACACCAATGTAACATGTTGTAGCCAACAAATGTAATCGTTTTACAAGAGAGTCAATTTATAGCAAATTTCAAAATATTTTGCCCAAAGTTTCATGATAATAAAGATAATCCTATTAGTGGTTGCTAATAGCTATTTAAGTGAAAGTGACGAGATTACCGGTTTCAAAGGGGTACCTTCAAAGTTACCTGACTTTCTTTGGTGACCAGTTGGCTAGTTTAAAAGGATAGGGATTAAAAATAGTGACGAGTTCACCGGTGCCCAAAACTTTGAAATCCGGACCGTATATATGACTGATTGGTGGGCTTCTTCCAGTCAAACCGGAAGTTACGTTAATTTTGAATTTTTAAATACAACATTTATTATTTCTATTCATATTCTGTTTCTTCTGAAAATTTGCCATCTAGTGCAGGTTAACTTTTGACATTTCTGTCAAAGATAGCGATATCTGTTAAAATTATCCATTAAAGTGAAACTGCTTCGCAACAATTGTCGAAATGCAAAAACCATCAAAGTTAGCTTTGAAAACAATTAAGAAACGTATTTTTCACATTTACACGCATTGGCGAAGGAAGCATGTATTTCACCTTGAAATTACTAAAGAAAATAATATTTTTTTTCATATTCAAATGACAGGTACTCGTTTTTTAAATAGTAACACCTATTTTTTATTGCAGTGCCATATTGGCACAAAATGTTTTAAAAGTAGTCTAATTCCAAAGCAACAGAACAATTACATTTCAAATGAAAAAACACAGTTATCATGGGAAATAAACGACTTCCATAAATTTAATCAATTACTATATATTAAACAAAGATACACACATGTTCAATGTTTGCATTAAAACTATTAGTAACACAACAATAGCGAAAACAGTAATTTACAAAATCTATGTTATGAGTATTATTGAAAGGGGCTAGATGTAAGTTATTATTCTTTAGGTATTTATTATAAATGTTCAAAATGTTGCCCTTCCTGATCTCTACATAAATTAACACGTCGTATAAATTTCCTCACACAATTATGTAACTGGTGCCTGGTTATATTATTTATTGCTTGCCTCACTCGTGCTTCCAGTTCTTCGCGAGTAGCAGATTGTACAGTGTATACTTTTTCTTTCAAATATGGCCATATATGGAAACCTAAGGGTGTTAAATCCCGTGATCTTGGAGGCTTCCTGACTGGCCCATTGGTACCAATCCAGAGTTCACCAAAAGTTTGATTTAAGTAATCCCTAACGAGTCGTGAATTATGAGGTGGTGCGCCGTCCTGCTGAAAAAATACAGCATATCTTTGCTCCCTTGGTAGGTAATTCAAAAAGTTATTGATTTCATTATTTAAAAAATCCAAATATCTTTCGGAAGTTAGATGTCCGTCAAAAATTATAGGAGGCAAAAGAACGACCCCAATCATTCCTAGCCAAACATTAAAACCAGACCTCACTTGATGGTTACCCTGTTTATACAATCGCTGATTTTCCTGCGCGCAGTATCTCGTGTTTTGTCGGTTAAATAATCCAAGATTTTTGAATCTTGATTCATCGGAAAAAATAATGTTACCAGCAAAATTACCGTCTCTTCGGATATTATCTACAGCCCAGTTGCAAAATTCCTTTCTTCTCACAAAATCGGTTTCACAGGTGTTGGTTGATCTGATATTTGAAAGATTTGTAGTTATGTTTCTTTAAAAATTTTCGCGCAGATTCATAACTAATAGTTAACTCGCGACCGATTTGTCGGAGAGAAACCGTTTTATCAACTTCAACTAAGGCGAGTACATTAATTTCTGTTGCTTCGTCAACAATAAGCTTTACATTATTATTTTGTGGATTGTCTTCTTCGCTCCTGAATTGAGATTCTACTCTTATAAAATAATTTGGGGGTGGGTGCTGTCAGTCTGGAAAGCGCTGTGCATAATGCGCTGCAGCGGCTCTTGAATTTTTACGACATTCTCCATAAATTAAAAGAATATCAACTTTTTCATTTCAGGTATACATTACCAAATATGTATTGTTTACTGTACAACTATAAAATTACTTTTAAACAATTCACAAAAATAACGTGAACTATCAATCACAGCCTGTTAGTTGTTTACAGGTGACGTATATTTCCTATGATAACTGTGTTTTTTTCATTTGACGTGTAATTGCTCTGTTGCTTTGGAATAAGACTACTTTTAAAACATTTTATATTTTGTACTACCTGTCTACCACAAAACCACAGCATATTTTATATCACTTGAAAGCTAAAAATTATGCCAATATGGCACTGTAATAAAAAATATATATATAATCAGTATCCCTTTTACCACATGGTGTCGGGTACTAATAAAAAAAAGGTGTTACTATTTAAAAAAAAACGAGTACCTGTCATTTGAAAATGAAAAAAAATCTTATTTTCTTTAGTAATTTCAACGTGAAATACCTGTTTCCTTCGCCAATGCGTGTAAATGTGAAAAATACGTTTCTTAATTGTTTTCAAAGCTAACTTTGATGGTTGTTACATTTCGACAATTGTTGTCGAAATGTAATGGATAAATTTAACAGATATCGCTATCTTTGACAGAAATGTCAAAAGTTAACCTGCACTAGATGGCAAATTTTTAGAAGAAACAGAATATGAACAGAAATAATAAATATTGTATTTAAAAATTCAAAATTAACGTCACTTCCGGTTTGACCGGAAGTGCTATAGAAAAACTGAGTGTACCTGAAGAAACCCACCAATCACTCATATATACGGTCCGAATTTCAAAGTTTTATTTTAACTAATAAATAAATCGCGTGCTGATACATGATCTCATTGACACCCGGTATATTAAAGCAAATACAGAAAGTAAGTTAAATGCAATTGCTCTATCACGTGACTCACCCAGATTTGCTTAATTGTATAGAATACCAATAAGAAAAACCACACGCTCTTTTATAAATTGCTTCCTTTAATACTCCACTTTATTTTACTGGACTGGTCTGTATAAATCATTGGTGAAAACACACTTGAAATTAATGTATCTAGGATTGAATTAAATAAATCGCAATCTAGAAATTAAATTGCTTCTTGTATCAATAGTGTTTTTTTTTATACTCAAACGAAACCTCCCCTCCAATTCAATTCCAAACAAGTCCGTTGAAAATAAATTTATTAGAAGAGACAACTTGATAGAATCCTGTATTTTTTGTCTGGAAATAATAGTACTGTTCTTTTTCAAGAACACCAAGAAAAAAAATACCTTACATTTCAAATAAATTATCTACTTTCAGGAGATATATGTAGGAAATAGACAATACGAAATGGTAGACAATTTGGGGAAGTTTTTTATAAACTAGAAATACGTATTTCTTCACATAGAAATCTTCGACTGCAGTGACTATTCCATTTAATAAACATAATTTTATTTCATGTCCTTATCTCTTGTATATAACAGATGATGAAAAAAACAGTTGAAATTTATAATGTACTAATAAATTTATTTAGTATATTATTGCTAGCAATAAATGATAAATCAAAGTTTCTTAGCACCTCAATAATAATTCATGCGGATTTTGATCGTTCCTCAAGGATCTATACTGAGCCCCTTTCTCTCTCTTATACATAATATACGTAATTGATGTACTATACATATCCAGACGACACAACGATATTGGTAAGAGGGGAATTAGGAGACAAAAACGGCAAAAGTGCCTTAAAAAAGGCAAAAACATAGTTCGATGCAAACTTCCAAGGCGTAGAATGTTTTCTATAAAGAAAAAGAAAATATAGTAGCACAGTTAAAATAAATAATATAATCTTTGCATCTCATAAGAAGAGCTATTAGTGCCGATATTACGAAGAAGTAGACAATTTTAGCTTTATTTAAAATTCAAATCGAAATTAGCGCCGTATCATAGTTCGGAGAAATCTCGAGAGGGCTAAAATCTGACAGAACTCAGTGGAGTAGCAATAACGATATCCAACATATTCATACGTGTTAATGTATAGACACATCTCTGTCATTTAGAGTGCGCCTGTAAAGTATTAAATATGTAATTTCATAGAGCATTAAAAACAAATTTAATCATTCTTGAGTTTTAAAAGTAGGTCACTTCTAATATAATATATTTGCCAAACTATAAAGAGATTTCTGGTCAAAGAAATTTGTTTTGAATCTATATCCAAATATGAATTCAATATCTTTTAAAACAATAAAAACACATTTACTTTGTTGTATCACTATATTTAAGAAAATGGTGTGACCGCAGTTTCGACCAACATGGCCATTAACGAACACATTGTTGTATGAGACAACAAAGTAAATGTGTTTTTATTGTTTTAAAACATATTGAATTCATATTTGGATTTTTATTATTTTAATATGGATTATCACAAAGTAACGGCTTACAGCATTAATTATTTCAATATCTTTTCATTATTAATTACTATTTTGCTATTTATTAATTCTGTTAACTACTATATTACATTGTATTACTTATTACTATTAGAAAAAAGTACGGAGATTTGTTGGTCAATAAACAACGTAACTTTCCTTTCACAACTATTTATTTTCTTTAACATACTGTTTAGTATTTTCTTTTCGATATCACTTTTCTTAGATATAATCATGTCAGACTTACCAAGAAATGAGAAAAGATAGCATAGAATTAATAAAATCCAAGAGGACAAGATAGTTGGAGGAAGCAATGGATACAATAACACGAAACTAGGTATATAGATACAAAATATATATATATATATAAAGGTATACAATAAACATAAGCGGTATGGAATTGTGAAATCATTTAATGAATTATTAATAGACAGGAATATGGTGACAGAAAGAGAAAACCTAGAAAATAACATAGAAGGCGAAGAATTTAACATACTAACCGAAGAGGAATTCAACGAAGTAACATCACAGCTTATAATGAACAAAACTGGAATGGGAATGGATAATATTGTCAACGAACTGATAAGGTATGGAGGAGGGTTATTAATCCTAATTTGAGAAAAAGAAAGAATGCCAAGTGGGTGGGGAAAAGGAATAAGAGTGCCAATATATAAGAAGGGAGTCCAAAAGCATGTGTAAATTATAGAGAAATCACTTTGCTTAATGTTGCTTATAAGATCTTAACCCCGCTAGTAAATAAAAAAAACTAATGAAGTACACTTAGGCGCAAATGGAAAATTACCAATACGGCTTTAAAAGGGGGCGATCCAACATAGACGCTATACACATAGTGAGTCAAATAACTGAAACCTTCTACGGATATAGTATCGGGCTACAAATAGTAAATATTGATTCAAGCAGGCACTTGCTAGTCTGAAGCGAGAGCAGATAATAAAAGCGATGAGAGAGATAAAAATACCAGGAAAGCGAGTGAGATTGACAGAAATAACAATGAAACAGTCAAAAGCAGCACTAATGACGGACGATGGTGCAACTGAAGACTTCGAAATTAACCTAGGGATAAGAACGGGTCAAGGACTATTTCATCCACCTTGTTTATTTTAGCACTGGATGCAGTGGTCAGGGAATGCGTTTCGGCCTTTGAGGCCTCCTCAGTATACATGGTGTTGTTGGCAATGATCCACAACTAAAATCGTGTCTTATGTCCGTTGAACTGCAAAGTGCCGGAGATAAGCAGAGGAAATAGAGATACAACAACCAAAGAAGTAAAAATAGGAAATTAGGATTTTGAAATAGTTGAAAACTTTAAGTATATTCAAATTCATCATCGGGCTACATGACCCTGTTTTAAGAGCAAAAAGTTTTTAATTCTAACTGACTAGTAAGTATAATTACAAAATGTTCCTATGAGTTACCAAGTAAAAAGTAAAATGAATAACCTTTAATTGTGTAAATAAAAAGTGAAAATGTAATCTATTAGGTGTATGGCAGCCATAGACACTATTATATTTCAAAATGTTTGTTATCTTCAGTATGACACTGGCAAGAAAATGTGTGCTGAATATATAATATTCCTAGTATCAACATTTAACACATAAGTTAGCATTATATCTTCTGTACCAAGTGTGGTTTCGATGAAGTTCCTTAGTAGTTTTTTTATCCTAATTGTCATATTGTTATTGGTTTACCATTTTTTATCACACAAACGGTCATTACATTCTAGAAAATGCTGACACATGTATAACATCCTTGATTAATCAAGGATCTTCAGTCATTGATATCATTTAGATCTCTATGAAGGCTATCACAATCGTAGACAAAGTAAAATCCTTGAAAAAATCTTTAAATCATCAGCATAAGCACGGCTGCGACAGCTGAGAATAAACAGTAAATCGTTAATGTAATTAATGAAGTAGAACGGGCCTAGGTTAGAACTTTGCGGAACGCCTGGAAATCTGTGAAAGTGTCAGAATGGAATTTATTATAGTATACATAATTGGAACGATTATTAAAGCAAATTGCTATCGAATTAATGATAAATGAGGTAAAACATAGTACACTCAGTTTTAAAAGAAGTATCGAACTCCATGGCAAAGTCTGTGTATAGAACATCAACCTGATAGGGTATAGAGAATGCTGTATATTTATGACAACCTGTATAAACTAAAAAAATTTTTGAAAAATAAATAGGTATATATAATGATTAAAACTTGGTTTGCCATGGTAAGGGGCAATTTAATTTCAAACGATGAACACAATTCCCTGTATGATATATTATTTCTCAGAGTAGCACAATTTATTTGTTGTATTTATTTGTGTTTAATCGAATGGAATCTATTCGCTGACACAAACTTTTCTTTGAAATAGAAACAAAACAACAGGAACTTACATATTTTTTATTCACTGGAAGCGTCAGGCCCTTTTGTCAATATTCAGTAGAAGTTTGTTTTCCTTTTCAGAATGTTACGCATCAATTGACATTGAAAAAGAATCCAAACAGCTCGATTCACTTTCTTGTGAAATATAATTTTAAATTTGAATATTGTGGAGTGCTTCTCTTGCTTAATGAAACGTTAATATTATTTTTTTGTTAAATATTTGACCCTGCCTGATGTATAATATTCTTCTACAATATTTTACTGCTTTCAAAATAAACATTAAAATGTCAGGTTTGCTGCAGCATAATTAAATACATTTGCAAATGGAAGATAATACATAAAATATCAGAATTATATGAATTATGAGTATTAAATGAAATATAAAAGAGTAGGTCTTGTTTTACAGCTTATTATGAATGATAATAAAAAAATTCCTTTTCTGATGAAAGACGGTTTGAGGAATTACATTTGACAGAACTGATCTATTGACAGCTTTACGTTTAAAAATGAATATGTCTACCACATGTGCCGATGCACCCTATAACTTAAGACCTTAGCTCGGGAATAAAAAGAGTGCATGGTATTCCGATATGCTGCATGGGTTATTTGTGGTGAGAGTTGGCGAGTTTAGTACTGAGTTTGTCACAGTAATTATTATTATTAGCATTTTATTTCGAATAATTACGTTTTTGCGTTTAAATTTTCTCCACCTTTGCGAACACCCGGTATAAATTAGAACAGGATATGCGTATAAGTATCATTCAGCACAACTTGTGTGGATGCCATTGATGCACAGACGTTTTCACGACTTTCTCATCTACAAGGTGAATTCCACAATGAGCTTCTTTTAACGACCCGAACAGATGAAAATCTAATGATGCCAGGTCAGGGCTTTATGGGGGATGAGGCAAGACTTTCCATTCTATTTTTACAATCCTTTGAGTGGTGTGACGACTGATGTGTAGTCTTGCATTGTCATGCAAACGAAGAACATCCGCCATAGCTTTCGTTGGCCGAACTCGCTGAAGACATGCTTTAAGCTTTTTGAGGGTTTTATTGGACGGAATTTATTGTGTGGATCCTTGCTCTAAAAGTCAAATATAATCACACGCTCTGCATGCCAGAACACTGTCGCCATAGCTTTGTAACGAACCTGAGTCGTTAAGACAGAGAAAATGCCCAATTTATGTTTAATTAATTGCAAATGTAAAACATTTTTATTATTTAGT
Organism: Amphimallon solstitiale; assembly: GCA_963170755.1. NCBI lineage: Eukaryota > Metazoa > Arthropoda > Insecta > Coleoptera > Scarabaeidae > Amphimallon > Amphimallon solstitiale. Next base: position 12,827,480 of record OY720680.1, read on the forward strand.
GACACATTTTCTCGTCCGTTGCATGTTTAATCCATTAATTGTTCATGTTCATTTATTCATTAGTGAATAGTACCGGTTATTTTCTAATTGACTTTATTCATGCTAATTTTAAATGAATCTCTATGTGTATAATTCTTATGGAAAATTTCCAATAAGTACGTCACGAATGCGGACGTGACCAAATGCAGCACATCCTCAGTTAGATGTTAGAGTGTGTGTAATTTTGTCATGTAAAATGTGCCTTTTTTAGATGTGACGTACCCGTCCGGGGCTTATAAAAGCAGAGACATTTCGCAGGAAAGAGGACCCTATTTGAGATTCCTTCCGAGCTGGTCATTTAATTTTAGATTCAAATGACTAGTACAAGACTCCTATTTGAGATTCCTTCCGAGCTGGTCATTTAATTTCAGATTCAAATGATCAGTCCAAGACTCCTATTTGAGATTCTAACCGAGTTGGTCATTTAATTTCAGATTCAAATGACTAGTACAGGACTCCTATTTGAGATCCTAGCCGAGCTGGTCATTTAATTTCACATTCAAATGATTAGTACAAACCTCTTTTCTCGAGCTGGTATTTAACTACAGGTTCAAATACACAGTATTCTAATTCCCGTTTAGCTTAACTTCAGGTTCAAGCTAATTAATCCAATTATAAAAGATTCATAGCATTAATCCCGTTTATAGCTAGCCTATCTACAGGTTCAGGTGGCTTTTCCGTTCAAATAGAAATCTCCGTCAATTAATAAAGTAAATTTCTAAATCCGTAATTCCGTAATCAAAATCAGATATTCACGTTTAATGATCAGTCTATTCGAAAGATTCTGTCATGTCAATTTAAAAGTATATTTCTTTACCATTGGGAGCATTAATTTATTCAATAAAATATCCGTTATTCGTTTTATTAAATTAGCGAGTTAATTGTCAATAAAATAAGAAAAGAGCACTTAGTTTCTTTGATTTATCACACCACTATCACGTATCACTAATTTAATTATACGATATAAGTTTTAATCTTTAAAAAATAATATTGTGATTGACAGTTGTTTAGTTCTTAAATATCACGCATCGCGCGCAATTCGTCAGGCAGTCCAATTAGCCGTACAGGTGCGTTATCGAATCGCAGCGGTCTGTTGATGCTTCACCCAATATTGGTGCGCACAGCGGACTTTTCACAGCGGTTGCGCCTAATGGTAATTATTAATAAATACACGAATGGGAATGAAGCCAAGGGCAAGTAACTAAGCAGAACCGTGAGAATATCAAGCAGTACACACGCGCAACATTATAATTTTCCCTGTCGATCGCACAGTTTTGGACTTCTTGTCCTTGCCCATCCATTGACTGCCTCTTTGATTCAGGTTCAAAGAAATGAACCCATGTTTCGTCTTCAGCGACAATTTTTCCAGAAAAACATCTCCCTCCAACGGAAGCGCTGCGAGTGGTGTGAGGCTATTGTTTTTCTTGTTTCGCGAGAGAATGCGACCCAGTTCATCTGCAGACATCGGGCGGTCACTACGAATGATGTCATTGACTCGCTGAATGTTGTGTGGAGTCACTGCAGTCAACGGCCTGTCGCTCCGCTTTTCGTCAGCCAACGGTGTTTGTCCTTCAGTTTCGTTACAGCGGCGAACCCGGTGTCTGACAGTGCTGGAATCTCCTGTTGCATCACCGCACACATTTTTTATCAGTTTCCATGGATGCAATAGGTAGGTGTTTCACCTTCTGCATTCAAAATTCAATTACAGAACGCTGTCTAATACGAACATCGATGTCAACAGTTTTGCAAGTGACTGCAGTACTTGCACTTTCTGAAGCAGAAAGTTACTATTGCAGTGGATTGTAAAAGAAGATTTGAGAAATAGCGCCAAAGTTAAAGTTTTCACTTAACTAACTTTATTTAGGTAGAGAAACAAGAGGAGGAATTAAATATTGAATGACTCTCGTAATTTTAATAATCAATAACTCGAAAACTATTAACTTTAGCGATTAATTAATTTGAATAAAAGATACTTCTATTTTAAATCGAAATCAAAATTTGAACTTAGGCTATTTAATTTTAAAAATAAATCTTCTATGTGCCAATGATTTATGAATCAATCTGTATAGGTGTATATATCTTTAAATTGTAAAAAAATGATAAATCTATCAACTAGAATACGCGAATTTTTAATTATAATAAGCATTAAGGGTCCTATATAGTGTATCTGTCAACAATCGAAAAATAGCAGATTTTAGATGCAAGATATTTTTGTTGATTTATGAAGAATTTAGTAATTTACCCCGCTGCAGAATCAAATTTAGAAAAAAATTACCGGATTAAAGAAAATTGATTAATATGTCAAAATATTAAAAACAGGTTTTCTCAAAAATCCTTCGGAGGAGATTTGTTTGCTCGGGTTCACGTTATAAATTGAATAAAAAGCTACCCCGCTCTGCGCTTATTTTTCGTTCAACTATTATTTACTTTGTTTTAAATGAATATAAAATAAATTAAAATTAGGCAACCCACATTACAATGAATTGTTATTCTAGTAAAAATCTTTCACGTGGTTGCAAATGTGTAAATATTTGTTCATAAATGAATTTTTATTCGCTTTGATACTGAGTTATTATTTCAAATATTTATTATACCGTGTGGCCGCCGTTCATAGCGCGATGCATGTATTAGTAACTACTGGTCGACTATAAATGGGCGTGCCAACTTGAATTGCCACACCGACAGCGGGCGTATAAGTTATACGTATAAATGTATTCGTCAAATCAAGTGAAAAGCAGTGTAATAGGTATTGCGTTCCCGTTGTAAGTAATTATTTGTAGTTGTTTGAAGCATCAGATAATCACTGATAATATGTCAGTGAAGTAACTCATCACAGCTTCATAAACAACATAAAAGAGCAAAAATAAATAATTAATAACTCCTAGACTTTAAAATAAAAAAAACTGCTTAACTAAAATAATATTTTTCAACAAATATTATAATCTAAAAACTCAACTATAATAAAATACTGAAACATAAAATATTTATTTCTTAAAACAGAATTGTAATTCAACATTGCAATTAACCTGTAATTAGCTAAAAAAATGTTATTCTTAAGCAATAATAAAACTCGAACTGACGCCCATATGTGGAAGGGATGGCGAATGCGACTGCCCGACTACACCGTATAAATGTTGATTTTTTTGACAAACGGGAGTGCATCATAGGCAAATGCGAAATACTAGCTCTGTTGTAATCCAGTATAACACTGCGTCCACTTGTTTACCGTTCTAATACACAGACATCTCTATCTGTTTCGCTTACTCTACAGGTATCGCGATAATGCAGACGCACGAGGTCTTATGATATATTCCCTATGTGTAATAAGTACTCGGACATCCTTGGCTTATTAAATTATGTGCTATGCAATTAATATTACATTTTTGATCCACTGTATAGGACCCTTAAATAGTAAATTTACTTTGTCACACCGTTGACTCCCCCTGTATATTAATACATTTCACTTGAAGTGCATCACTCTGTATACTCATTCATATAAAACTGTTACGTGCTAGTATAAACAAATAGTCATTTGATTACACCAAAGAAGACCTTATCCTATTTGACAAGGTAATGTTATGTATAATGAAAGGTCGGTGTAAGAATGCTTATACATGCACGACGCATCTCAATGAATGTTATGGAATAACATTCAGAAGTAAACAATAACATTTAATGTATTGTTTACTACTTGTAAATATACATGTTAGGTATACAATAAACATACGTACATATATATAGTAGAGGACATTACTATAGGGAATGAATAATTAAGAAGTATTAATAAGTACTAATAATATCAGTATTCATATTACTATTAAGATTATTAGTAGTAAGAGTAACAGTGATAGAAATGTAGTATTAACAGTACGAGTAAGTTAAGCACTTGTACCACTGTATATATTCATTGTAAATATATCCATACATCACCCATGTAAGTGTTTGTATTCCACCACCGCCGACTTCCTAAAAGGTACACAACAGTACATAGAAATGGAACGGAACCATTTCGCTACAAAACACAGTTTACACAATAAGAATATAAACGAATATTAAAGCAAATATCAACGGTTGATAGATTAAAGGTAACCCGCGAAGCAAACATGTTTTTTTAGCTTCCCAAAAATGTGTGAGAGATACATTTGATTTGCAATTTGAAATATCAAAAAACGGCTGACACGAAGCGACACGGTTAATCCGTCACCGCCATTTATGTGTTAACTGCCACATGCACAAAGTAATAATAAATCACGCAGTAATGCTTCCTGTTCAATGAGTGGTTGGCGCCTGATATGTAAAAAGTGTTTGCACGGTTTATCACCTCTGTCTTAATGTATGATGTGTTTTATTAATATATGCTGCTCGTAAAATTACCATATTGATTAAAACTTATTGTCGTGTTTCAACCAAGAAAAAGACCGAAGAGAAAACAGCAAGTATTACCTATACCTAATTTATACTGATGATCCAGGCAAACATTAACGTATTACTTTTAAATTTATACAGAAAATCTTACAATCAGTTACGTATGTATCTTTGGATGTACCACAATTCGATAATTACAAGACATTCGTGCAATATACGAATTGTGTCATCATTTTTTAAAGTAATCATGTTCTATATCTAAATATTTATGAGACCACTTAATGAATAATTTTATACAAACATAAAAATTATCAGATATTTTGCTGTTTATATAGACCATTCCATCTGGATTCACTATCGTCATAACCCTTGTCTGGAACATACATATTTTGTTCGCTGAATTTGTTCGTTCATTAAATAATATTATTAAGAATTAACTATATATGTTTTATTTGATAGTTAACAATACCATTAAAACATAATTAAAACACTTGTAAACTTGTAAACAGGCTAGTCGCACTGTACACACGTATTTATTTACGCTCTCATGAATATATGTGTTTTTGGCCTCCTGAATTGTAAAGCTAGTTTTTACATAATGTATACGTCAAGCGAAACTAGAATTTTACCCACAATGTTGCAAAGTACGGCTACTATGCGGTAAAGTGACCACTAAATTTTAACCTTTCAGGGATGCTTAAAAAATAAATTAAGTATAAGACGATAAAGTCTAATTTAGAAAACGCTACTTTACACCATATTTGACACGATAATGTAGAAAATAAAAGCGTGAATGTTTATTATAAATTATAGCGCCAACAGGGAATTCAAGCAAATCAACCTTAGGTTGGTATCACTACAGAATTATGACACTAGCAATGTCATCTGAAATTGACAGAAGATCGTTATGGTTAATCAATTTTGCAAATTGCAGCGTATTTTAGATAAACATTCGCAAGGGGCGCAAGATATATAGCGAAAAAGTACTTCAAAGTGGGTATGTATTGTTATTACTTAACCTCGACCTGTCTGCATGCTTCTCTAGTAGGTCTTCGGTGTCTTCGTGTTATTAACGATTTCAAGCTTCAAACTCCTGCAAACCCTTCTTGTTCCCGAAACTCCAGCATGAATTCGTTGAAAAGAAACTCTCCCCATATTTGGAATAAATTATTTTAATGACATGTAACTTTTAACTTAATAAACACAAAAACTAATACGTACTAAACCCTATTCATTTAGGTATCTCTTTTAAAAACGCAACTGTTATAAATATTAATGTTGATTGTACTATTTTCAACTTGTGAAAATAAACCGGGAATTAATTGGTTGGCCTGAACATTTGAGGTTGAGGGTAAATTAGGATTTTCTACCCCAACTTCCACATAATGTGACGTTAAATGTGTATTTTTGTTCGCAGCTTCTACATCTGAAGGAAATTCATTATTTGGAACTGATAGTCTCTTCAAAGAGGGCGCCATTTCCTCTGTCATCATATTTGCAACGTCGATTTTTCTTTTGAGAGACTCGCTGATGTAACCTTCGGCGACAGTGGATGACTTCCATGCTCCGTGTCTTTTTAATGACAGAAGGTCACCACCTCTGTTGACCAACAAAGTAGCAGAAGAACGACGAAAACAATGACCCGTAAATTCTTTTGGTTTATCTAAATTCAAAAATGTCGCTATTCTTGAAGGTATTGAGCCAATTGTGTTGATACTAAGTGGTAAATTAAGATATTTTCCCCTCTCGTATTTCAAAAATAGTCGATCTTTAATTTTGGTTATCTTGCCTCTAATTTGTATGTATTTAGTTACTATTTCCACCCATGCCTTTTTTGCAATAACAAAGGAACGACTGACTGAGTCTTGGAAGTAGGAATTGCAATTAAAATTATGTCGTCTCTACACTCGATGTCTTGAAGTACCATGTTATACATCTCTTCTCTTCGACAAGCTCCAGACACACCAATAATTAAAATAACCTAAAAAATGAAATTTTTGTATTTCTGTTTTGTAAATAATGTAAATATTGTGTAGTAGGTAGGTAATCATTGATAAAAATAATTTTTTGTAACGTGTAGTTTACAAGAAAATTTAATATAACTATATACTCACTTTCATGAGCAAAAATTCCTCATCTGGAGCTTGTTCGATAAATGTATTAATGTGTACTTGTTCCAGTATTTTACTTTTCTTTGGCACATGATTAGCTGTTTTTCTTTTTAAATACGAAATTAATTTAGCGTACCTCGATATATCTATGTTTTCATGTAAAATTATACATGATTTTAACATAGAGTAAATACTCCATAGAGATTTTACCTCTCTCGCTACTAATTCATTGAAGTATGCCAAAATTACATTTTCACCGGATATTTTTGCATTTTTTTGGGAATACCATTCTTTGTATTTGGAATATTGCCCTTCATATCGGACCTTTGATTTTTGGGGTAATAGTTCTGAAGCAGCATTTTGGGCAACTTGTTTTAATTCTTGCGGTGTTGCTTCAAAAACTTCACTGTCTGCGTCTGACATGTTGCAAAATGACATATTGCTGTGACTCTTACAAATTGAGGTACATGTAAAATAAATTTAAATTATTCAATTAATGTGTAGGTAAGAATCAAGTACGCATCCTAGTGCTAGGCCTTATGCTAGACTAAGATACAACAAATTTTCTGCTGAATAGTAGGTTAAGCAACATTTTTTTTACATACAACTAGCTCAGTTTTAAAATAAATAATTCTCTCAGGGGCAGAAAATATGAATAGATTCTCCAATCGATTTCGAATGCTCTTTAATTATCTCCAGGTCAGGTAAAGAAAATAAAATGCAAAATAAATCTTATCACCTAATTTATTAAAATAAATATCAACGAATTCAAAATTTCAAATTATACAGATATATATATATATATTTACAGACAAAGAATCAATATCTCAAACATCATCCAAATCTATACATCATAATCAACAAAACATTATAAGAAATAAAGTAAATGAAAGTATAACGTCGTGAAAAACTTATGTTTTAAAAATGTGAACGTGATTATTATGATTTATATTTGCCATAGATACATGTAAACAATCAACATCTTTAAATAAAATAAAATTTTATTACACATGATGAATTGTACTGGAATATAAATAACCAAAATTTTACACGATTTACCATTTGCGAACAAAATATAAACATTAAGGAAATGGCTTTGCCCTAATTAGTCCTGTCCGGCGCCTTTTCTCGCTCCCAACACAGTACCATCAGATAGCAAATTCACACAGATGGGTACCCCAAAGTTCCACCCTACGAGTATGTCTTTTAACTCGTCGGACACAACCCGAACATACACCACAATGTGCTCACTCCTTAAGGTATATATATAAATTTTAAATTAAATAAATAAAATGAAATAAAATAAAGTCTTTGCGTATTCAATTAATTAACTCAGCCCTGATTAGTTCTGCCTGGTGCCTTTTCTCGCTCCCAAACACAGTACCACCAAGACTAATTCGTGTCTTTGAGATTCACCAGGACTCCATGCTATGAATTAAATAACGACTTAATTCATTTCACACATCCCTGATGTATTACCCAACACGTTAACATTGAACACACAAGTACTACAAAATATACTTGATATACATACAAGAAAAATATATACATTAAAAATAAACTTTACCTTCTTGTGAAATTCCAATACAAAAACACCACTACAAACAAAAAATTTGGTACACCACTATACACACATTTATAACAAATATTATCAAATCACCTTAACTCTTCGTACATAACTTCAAATTCATCCATGATAAAAACCAAACACTGTTCACTTACGTATTCTATATATACATAAAACAAAATTATTAATTTCAAATCCGTTTGTATGATAAATAAAATTGTAAAGAAAAGAATTATACTAAAATAAAATCATTATGCTATCCGACTTAGTCATTACAATCACTAGAATGTTTTATCATAATGTATGGCGTAGTACCCCTACATGCAAAACAAAACACTCTAGAAAAAGAAAATAAAATGAAATTAAATAAATTCAAAGTCCTAATTTGAAAATAAAATTATCCCGTACATGAATAATTATTTTAAAATATTTACAAATCTCAATGTAAAACGTGCTGCATGACAATTACGAAAAATATCACAAGTTTGAATCTTGTTGAAAATTTTTATAAGTATCGAAAAATCTCAAAAATATTCTAAGTTCAGATTCAAGAACAGTCTTTTTAAAAGAGGAGGGAGTGGTTTATCACCTACTTCCAAGGTTTCTAAGGCGGCGGTTTTCACCAGCTGTCCATCCAAATTCTGTCCGCCAGCCCTTTTATGCATAATTTTCTTTACAAAAACGTACGGTAACTCTCGGCAGATACCGATGCCACTTCCAAAACTGCATATCGATGGTGCTGCTCTTATCGGTCACTCGACGTACTTTACACTGCTGCAGTGCTGCACCACTCAGGAAAGCAGCGTATTAACGATCTTTGGAAAAGGTAAACAAACATGTAAAATATAAGCTTGTCTACACGTTCATGACTCATCTTTGCATCTAGCGCAGGATATTGTTTTCGCCGGCCATACGGTCGACCTCTCTGCCGGTGCCAGTATTCTTCATGCGGGAAACACTTTCTCGTTATTGAAAACGTAACATTTAATGCGTATTTTAATATTATGACTTTTATAAAATTTATACTAACATTCTTTTATTATTTTACTTAAATAAAAATAAAATTTTGGCAAATTATTAACATAGTGAATATTTATATACACATTATGATAAAAATAAATAAAATAAAAATTAATTTAAATAAAATCTTGAAGTGATCTTGATTATATTTATTTATAATTTACAACCCAACTCAAGATCACTGCAATATGTAATAAATTTTAATTAGAAATGTCAAAGTTTGCGAGTAGTACCAACATTAAAAAATAAATAATTTCCATTATTCTAAATCTATTTGTTTCTTTAATAATAATTGTCAGCCAAAAAATTGTATACTAATTTCGTGCGTAATAGTTATCTTACAACGCTCCAGCTAATGGGGAACTCGCCCTTCGGGCTCGTTTCCCAGACGAGCTGTCGCGTTGTAAAATCAACTTTTCCGCACTCTAATGTAAATAACTATTTTCTAGTGTTTACTGGACGCGTACAGACGGGAAAGTTATATCAAAGTAACGGTGAAAAACTCTGTAATCGCATTGAAATAAATTTGTTGATGCGTGAAATTCGGGAGCCTTTATATGGACGATTTGTTTTTCTGTGTATTATCTGTATTAACATTTCTTATGTGAAAAAGTTTGCGGTACCGACGATTTAAAACGTTTCTTGTGTGAGGTAAAACATCGTGTGAAGAAAGACTATAAAGATATTATAAGAAACTTTGGTATATGTATAACGTACATATACGGGTTGGTTATTTTGTCGGTGATTTCATGTATTACTGGGTTTGCCTTCGCCTGAAATGAGTAATTGTATTAATTGTAATACTATTATCAAGACTCCCGCATCAACTACGCAATGTGATGGCTGCCAGCATTTTATACACTACAACTGTGCTGTCCTAACGGAGAGTGATATGGTTATGACTCGAGCTAAGTCTCGCTCTATAAAGGTTGTTTGCAACACTTGTAGTAACAATATGTCGCAGTTCAGAGATATATGGCATCGTTGATAGAGTCCCTTAAAAACAGTTTCAACGCTTCTATATCCGCTATTAAAGAAGAATTTAATCAAAAATTATTATCTCTTAAAACTGAGCTTAGTGGTCAGATTACTGGTCATGCAACTCAGAACCTCGACGTTGACGAGATTCTGGGGGAAATTTCTGAACGAGAAACTAGGAAACACAACGTCATTTTGTTTGGAGTTCCCGAGCAGTCTTCTACCACCGCAGATGCCAGAAGAGCGGCTGAAAATGAGGACACCGCAGCAGTATTGCGAGCGGTTTGGCCGGATATTGATCTTTCTACGACAAAATCTCAAAGACTTGGTAAGTTCAGTGCCTCATCATCTAGACCTCGCCCAGTGAAGGTCTCTTTGGGCTCTTTGGGTGATGTGAACAAGGTTATAAAGAATGCATCCAAACTAAAAGATAATCCTAAGCTGTCAAAGATAGCAATCTCAAATGATAGAACCCCTAGACAGATAGGGATTTATAAAGATCTCCAGCAGTTACTAAATCAACGGGTAGCTAATGGTGAAAGAAACCTGAAAATTAAGTATATACGAGGTACTCCTAGGATTGTATCTTTAAACTAGAACGTCAACCCAAGTACAGTCTAAATGTTTATTATCAAAATGTTCGCGGATTGAGATCTAAGACTACCGCTTTTTATAATGCTGTTGCTGCTTGTAATCTGGATATAATGTGTTTAGCCGAAACATGGTTAACAGTGGATGTGTTGAGCTCCGAGCTGTTTCCTGGAAACTTTACTGTTTATAGATGTGATAGAAATCTTCAGAAGCATGGTGTTGGCCGTGGTGGTGGTGTGCTCATTGCTGTAAACGGTTTGGTGTATGGAGATGTGCGTCCCTTAGACTTAAGTATTATTCATGATGCTATGCCTTTAATTGATATTGTTGGTTGTAGAATAATTTTGGATAACTCACATTCGGTTTTCGTATTTACTGTTTATATTCCACCGAGTATTTCGCTAGATGACTATCAACATTTCCTACATTTATTTGAGATTGGTGATTGGACTGTAGATAATAATGTAACTATCCTTCTTGGTGACTTTAACGTCCCTATGTATAACATTGATGCTAATGATAACAGGTTTGCACTCGTGCATAACTTCCAACAGTTTTGTAATCTGGCTCAATACAATCACATTGCGAACAGCAACAATAGACTGTTGGATCTTGTGCTATCGAATGTTGAATGTACTTCTGAGAGACATAATGCACCTTTGCTCCCCGAGGACTCTCATCATCCCCCTTTAAATATTATTGTAGCGTTGAATTGCCCGGGCGTCATTCGGTTTGGTGAATGCTGTGACAACTTCAATTTCAAGTTCAATTTTAGAAAGGCAAATTTTATGGCTATGTACAACATTCTTGCGAATACTGACTGGTGTCCTGTGTGTAATGCTACTGGTGTGGATGAGTGTTGTGGTGCCTTCTACAACATATTGTTTAGTATTTTTTGCGATTGTGTGCCCGTATACTCCTCGAGTAAACCTACACGTGACTGTCCCCCTTGGTTTGACAATAATATAAAGCGGTGTCTGAGGGAGAAAGCCAAAGCGCACAGGAATTTTAAGAAATATGGTTCAAACTATTACTATGAGCAATTCAAACGCCTCCGCTCATTAAGTAAAATACTGATTGATAGAGCGTATAAGGAGTATCTCACCGGCATACAGAACTCTATTACGCTGGATCCTACAAAATTATGGTCTTACATTCATAGGAGACGTGGTAGTACTAGAATTCCTGGGGCGATGAATTATAATAACCGGGGTCTGAACAGCCCTACAGACATAGTCGAAGCATTTAGGGATTATTTTAGTAGTGTGTATACGGTGCCCGGTCAAACCTATGTCGATGGGCGCGCATCTGTTGTGGATGTTTCTAACTGTATTGACATGACCTTGATAACCGAAGATGAAATTTCTTTCGCGTTGAGGAAATGTAGAAGAAGTTTGGTGTCAGGTATAGATAGTGTGCCTGGCTTCCTCCTTAGTGACTGTGCCGACTCGTTAACTGGGCCCCTGTTTCACCTATTCAATTTAATACTGAAACAGTCTAGGTTTCCGTCCCAGTGGAAGATCTCTCGCATTTGCCCGGTTTACAAGAGTGGTGATTCTTCTGACATAGTAAACTACAGACCCATTTCGATCCTTTGCAATTTCTCTAGGGTTTTTGAATCAATCTTGTATAATAACATTTATAACTCTATTAAGCCATACCTATCCTCATCGCAACACGGATTTGTACCCCAGAGATCTACCATTACGAACCTAACTTGTTTACGCAGTATGTCTCTGAGACTCTGGATGGACAGGGACAGGTGGACGTGGTATATACAGATTTTCGGAAGGCATTCGATCAAATTGACCACAATATCTTACTAACGAAACTTTCGAATATAGGCTTCTCCTTAAGATTGTGCAAATTGCTGGAATCATACCTCGTGGATCGTCGTCAGTATGTTGAGTACCGCAATATTGCATCCGGTGCATTTGTTCCCACGTCGGGCGTTCCACAGGGGTCAAACTTGGGTCCAATATTATTCTTAATTTTCATTAATGACATCACAAATGAATTGCAATGCAAAAATCTCATATATGCGGATGACTTGAAGATCTTCTATAGAATATTCTCTTTGGACGACTGTCTGCTTCTGCAAAATGACCTAAATCGTGTTTACTCCTGGTGTTGCGATAATAATTTACATCTTAATATATCTAAATGCAAAGTAATGACCTTCTCCAGAAGAACTGATCCAATGCTCTTAGACTATGCTATTGCGGACACGCCTTTGGAGCGTTGTTGTGTTATTAGGGATCTTGGTATTCTGTTCGATTTCAAGTTAACGTTCAATGATCATATAACTGATGTTGTTGCCAAAGCTTATCGAATATACGGGTATATTTATAGAAATTGTAGGGACTTTAGGGATGTGGGCTGTCTGTTACTACTATATTATACTTTCATAAGGTCGAGCCTGGAATACGGTGCGCTAATTTGGTGCCCGATATATGCTGTTCACATGATGCGTATTGAGGGTGTGCAGAGACGTTTTGTGAAGTACTTATTATTTCTAATCAACGGGGTATTCCCTGAGAGGGGCTGCGACTATTCAAGTATGTTACGACAGGTTGGTATCCCATCTCTCCAACTCCGGCGCAATATATTAGGTATAAAATTCTTATATAAGCTTCTGAATAACAGGATTGATTGCGCCTGGATCCTGAGCAACATACATTTTAGGGTTCCCAGGCTGTCTGCTCGATATGAGGAAACATTTCATTTGCCTACCGCCAGAACTAATATATTACGTAAGTCTCCGCTTTACACCATGTGTAGCAACTTCAACCAAATCTGTGACGCCTCGGATATACACTTCGACGCGTTAAGTGTGATATTGGGGTATCTGGAATGAATTGTTCTGCAACCATCTTTATTGCTTCACTCCTTTCCGTTAATTGTTTTCCTTTTTTTTTTTTTTTTGGTTTCTATTTAGCATATATTTACATGTTTATATTTAAGTAATTGTGCTTTAGTTATTTCATAATGTACTCTATAATGTATGAATTACATGTGTATTTTCTGTACTTGGGTTGGTTAAACTTGTAGAAAATAAAATCATTATTATTATTATTATTATTATTATTATTATTATTATTATTATTATTATTATTATTATTAAAATGGGCGTCATGTATACAAAAATTACTTTTTTACAAAAAGAGTACAAGAAGTGCTCGCTTTTTCGAGCAGTCATGGGCAACAGAGATTTATACATTTCTATACAGTTTGCTTTCTTTTTTGATAACGACAATATCGGCAGGTTTTCTCTCAATATAACGTGGTATAACCGGCATTCTCAAATATTATAAAGAATCCAATTAGCAAGGTCACAGGAACGTAGATATATATATTATGAAGGTCTTCTTACTTTCTTATGCATAGTTATACCGTTGATTGAAGGAATACATAAAGATGCGCCAACACTGGGTCCGAGATCTATAGCGATGCATCAGTCGTTTGGGTCCGAGATTCGAAACAGCCCGAGACAGCGATGATGTTTCTCGGCAAGGGATTTGCGGGACGACTTAACGGAAAGACAAGGCAATTTTACTATAGCGTTGCACATTTTTATATATTCCTTCAATCAACGGTTATACTAAGTATTGTGATGACGAAATTTTCAATTTACAGATTTTTGCAGATACCCAGATTTTAAAGTCCTATGATATCGAAAAAGCTGTTTAAAAAAAAGTCTCTATGTGTGTGTGCGAGGGTGTCTGTAAGATATGTGTAGGGCTGTGCGTGCGTGTGACCACGATAGCGATTAAAATGCCAAACAAAATTTACTAATGTTTCGTCAACTACTAAGTTGAAAATCTTAAATTTAGGCCTATACTACTTATACATTTTTGGACTAAGAACTATACGGGGAATACGAAGTGTAATAATATACATGGCGTTCTATTTAAAAAACTATAACTATGATCAAGCCACCAAGTTATGGAAGACACTATATAATGCAAAATAATTTTAGAAGGTGCCTTAATGAGTGGCTATCATAGGAAAAAACCGCTTCAAAATATTTTAATCTCATAAAGTCACAATCTGCCTTCGCTGCGAAGATGACTCGCCCTATATATATAGGTATAAAAATATAAAAAACTATTAAAATTCGAACCTGAAGTAACAGTATTTATTCACAGGTTTATTTTTTTAAGAATGTGAAATCATTCAAAACTTAATTTGAAACAACTTTAGTGTAATTTAAAGCCAACATACGTATAAAAAAGTTGTGTATTGCCCACACCTCATTTTACAAAGTGGTAAGATCATTATCACTATTTTATTATAAATTTAAATATCCCCTTTAAATACCTCAGTCCAGTATACTTTTTCGTGCAGAACGCCTTCTCGTTCAAATCCGAAGTTAACTTTCCAACTTGATAAAAACTGAAAGCAATTAATATCTCGCCAAATTAATTAGACATGGATGAACTTCTGGGTAAATAGTCATATTTTGTCCAGAGAGAAAAATGACTGCGAATTTATCTTTTGCTGTTGATGGCATGTTCATTAATCTTTTTTTTCCGAGGAAGAAGAATGGACAACAAAAACAGTTTTAACGAGCTAATTATCTATTCATAAGTTAAATTTGATTGAGAAAACTTTTTGTCAATCATGCTTACACAATATTTCCCAACAAATTAATTTTAACAAAGGAGAAGTATCTGAGTCCTTCGAAAATACTTTGTTGAAACTGATATAGATTTAACAACAATATTTTAAAAGATTAATTAACTTTTGTTGTCAATGTTATATCCTTTTAATTGATCTAATTTTTTTTGGGATGTTTAATTTAAATGTTCAAGTTATATTTTGTCAAACATATAACACCTTACCCGGTTGGAATGCTTGTTCTTTTACTTTCTTATATGTAGTATAAGGAGGTATTGTAATGATGAACATTTTCGGTCTCGAGATTTTTTGAAGTCCCCTGATACCGAAAAAGTGGGTTTTAAAAAATGTCTTTCTGTGTGTCTTTCTCTGTGTGACCACGATGCGGTCAAACCGCTATAGCTATCAACTCCAAATTTTGTATTTATAAGTATAATCTCTCTCTTGAGATCTGATTAGATTTTCAGTAAAATCGTCAGACCGGAAGTAATAGTTTACTTCAGTGAAAAAATCGATTTTTCTAGTATTTTGTCAACTACTAAGTTTAACCAAAACTATAAAGAATTATGTACTCAAAATTAAATTTGAGCAGACTTTTATTAAAAAGTTTTTCTAAATTCCTACCGGAAATAGGTCTTTTACTGCTATCGAACATCAGTTTTTTGCGAATATCTTGCAAGCCACTGGTACAGTGCGAGTATAAAAGTATTTAGAATTTAATTTTCAATACCTTTAGTATAAAAAAAATTTGAAAATTCGGACCGGAAGTAACACTTCACTCTTATCGATTTTATATATTTTAAATTCTGCATTCTATATATATTTATCAAGAATACAAAAGTATTTAGTGCTGGATTTGGAATACTTTTTGTATAAATGAAATTTCAAAATTTGGACCGGAACTAACACTATTACTCTTAGCGATTAGCACTTTTTTCAAATATCTCGCAAAGTATGCATTCTACAGATATTTACTAAGTACTTATAATAGGATTTTGAATAATTTTATATAACAAAATTCTTAAGATTTGTACTTGAAGGTACACACTTACCCAGAGGCTTATTTTTCTAAGAAGATAAAACTATTTAAAACAATTTTGAACAAGTCGTATGGTGGCCACACCTCATTTCCTTCCTTTCATATCGGCTCATTACATTTGTAGATATTCGAATTAAAAATATTTCAAGTACATGCATTGCTTAATATTGATGGTCTTCTTTTGATACTCTGTGAAATAGAATAGGCAGTCTATTTTGCTATACAACGTATCCCAGATAACATTTCCAGCATAAGGATCTCGCTTCTTATAAAAGATACAGGTTTGGTTAAATTAGATGAATTATTCCTAAGGACTAGTGAAATTATACGATATTCTCCGATTTCCAAATTTCCATGTATCTCAAGACTTACAGTAAGAAAAAGAATAGTGTAAATTTCTTTTCTTTGTAATAACTTTTACTTGTACTTTCTAGAGGTACTTTTTGTGAAAAATTTAAATATCGACTTTTTAGATCCAACTTGTTTTTGTATCCTATTTACAATAATGTTGCATAGGTTGTGCTGTCTATTTTTAAAAACAACAACTGAAAATAAAAAAAATATGTTATTAAACACTAACAATAGGTAGGCCTTGATGCACGAGAAAACGACAAATAATAGATAACAATAATAAAAGAAGCAAAAAACTTATAACTATATTAATTAATTATCGTCTACTAATTATGTAGACACAGCGATAGGAGATTACTAATACCGATCAGCATAAATCTTGAACGGAAGTTTTTGAGGTAATCTTGCCAAAAGTGTCATCACTACAGATCCTCCTACTCCTACTTCCATAAAAGCTCGATTAGCTTGCTTGCCTTGATAAGGTTCAAACTGTATAAGACACCCAAGAGGATGACACAGTGACAAACGTTCATTTAGCATCTCAAATAGGGGTCGTACTTTCGTAAATTTATCATTGGATGTTAAATTATCGTTGTCAGCATAATGAGCATATTCTTTTTATCATATCAAACCTATTTCTTGGCATTTGCTACTACCGGGTTATACGTATCTCTGTCAACTTCCCATAATATGCGCCATCTTGGAACTTGAAGATGACCATACAAAAACATGTCGTCATCATCATCACTGCTACGTACAGTATCAACATTTTCACAACTTTCTTGAACGTGTGACGAGGGAGTTTTAGAATGTAACTGACTGCATTCTTCATTTCAAGGCTCTCATTATCTCCATCAAAGTTTTTAATTTTTGCACAAGCTTCAGTTTCCATTTGTCGGTCACTAAGATGATTTACATCAGCTGACTGAGATTTATCGTCCACCGAATCGTCTTCAGAATTGTCTTCAGAATCAAGCCCATCATTTGCCGGAGTAATAAATATATCGACCTCCCAAAACTCGTCGCTTTCTACCAAGTCAATGAGTTCTTTAGTAGTATAGTACCTAAAACAAATTGGACCTTCCAAGTACCCATTCAATCCCGGTGTTCCTATATTGGAACAATTTGAAAAAGCCGCGCTTACGACAACTAAGAAGGTCACCACTCGTTCAATTTTGTGCACAACAACTGATCCAGTGCTTTAGTATCCAGCAATTTAGTTAGATATCCCAAATTTAATGTGAAAATAGTATAAAATATTTACTTTTTAGAGGTCATTTCACTAGCTGAGTTATAGAAAATAAATGAATACGTACAATAATACATACTCAAAATGAAATTATAGTATCTTCCTCCCTTAATAAGCACATCGGTACTGAACTATTCAGGTAGGCAAAAACAAAACACACTGACATTTCTTCATGGGGGGGGGGGAAGATATTTCTAAGGTTCCATTATCGGAACACCGGGAAGGAACGTGTTGTTTCCAATATAGGAACACCGGGTTAAAACGGGTTAAACAATATTTAAAGCGGTTGATATCTGTTACATTTTTTTAACAATATTTAGTTAGGGATGTTGTATACCAAACTAAAAATTTCGACGTCTTCGCTGCAGGTATCGGGGGGTAGTGCTCATGGGTAGAGCTTGCCAATACCCCACTACCATGTACTGTTTTGTAAAATGCTAGTAAAAACCTAAATTGCCCGGTTCCGAGTTTATAAGTACCGGCCTTACAGAGCGATGTATTCGAAATAACATACGTATGAAGCGTTAAGTGCTAATTGTCTCTGTTCAAGCTACACATGCTCTACGTAACGTAGGTGTTAGTAATATTTTGTATGATTTATTCTGTTTGAAGTCTAGCCGAGTCTAGGTGCTACAGGAATGTAGATTGGAAGTTTTTTTAGTCAGAGATGTGTTCAATAAGTCAAGAGTTAATATATAAGATGGAAATCTGATTAAATGATAAGCGTGTAGTGGAAAAAGAAATATTACGTAGTGCATATGAATACTTGAGTATTATTTTGTTGAACGGCGCTAATGTCATCGTCTTGTTTATGTTTTCAATTGGGCGTATTGAAAATCGTTCTATAAAACAATTTATATCTGTATTTAGAATTAACATTTCATAATTTTACTTAATGCTAGATAATTAATGTAAATAATAATGAATTGTGTATATACTGTTTATGCATTTATATTTACATTATGTTTCACTATATTCAAATACTCTTGATACATGATAATTATTTATATCTATTGGCATATATTATACAGGGTGGCTGCCAAGGTATCCGAGAAACTTCGTATATGAATTCAATGACTAATTTTAAGCAAAAATGTTTCTATTTACTTTTACCGAATATCTAACGGTTCTTGAAATATCGGAGTTTGAAGCTGTAATAAATTACTAGTGCGTTTAGAAAAAATGTGATTTATTTTAAGGAAAGCCTAATGACAGTGCATTATTAAAGCTGCTCAATGTGGCCACCGCATTGTACAATGCATAACTCAATCTTCCGTCAGAGTCCTCGTTCCCAGTTGTAGTTCTCCATATTATTTTTCACCTCATAAAACGTCGCATGAATCTTATGGATGATCCGGTATTATTAGATTTTCCCGTTGAATATGTAAGTGTCTCAGTGAAAACTTTGAATTTTGCCAATATTTCGTCAACTACTAAGATTAAACAAATTTATAAAGAATACAAATGTGCTCAAAATTAAATTTTAGTAAAATGTTATTAAAAAAGTTTTTCGAAATTCCTACCGGAAGTAGGGTCTTTTACTCGAAAATCAGTTTTTTTTGCGAATATTTCGCAAGTCATGCTTTCTAGACAGGTACGTTAGGACAATACTAGAAGTTGCCGTTTTTAGTTTTATTCTATCTCTAATGCTACGAAGATATGTATAATTGAAAATTTTGGTAATTTTAATTTTTTTAAAATATCTTCAAAAGGTGACAACAAATGTTCAATCTCAGTATGAAAATACTATCAAATACTCCTCAAATTTCTTAATAACCTATAATGATTTTTTATATATTTTTTCTTAAATGTAAAATAGTGGAAGAATTAAAAAAGCTAGTTTTATTTATGAATCATATGTAATCTTTTTGTTTAGGCTTGTATTTATGTAAAAGTTATCAAAGGATACCAGAGAATGTGTTCAATTTTATGAAGTGTAGAATAATATAAATAATGTTTAATCAAATATCTACTAAACCGTAACAGAACAATTTTTGTATTCAGATTTCTGGCAGTGAAATGAATCCCCCACCTAAACAAAGTAACTCGCCCTGTCTTGGGTTGCAAGAATGTATCGAATATTTGACTGCAGGTAGGGTACTAAAACAGTGCCAAAATTGCATTTCGTACTTATCAAATTACACATTTATCTTAATAAATACAAAGAAATTTTACTAGAAATTAATATTCATAATAATATTTTATACATCGGTACGCATTTTATTTATCGACTTCCTATTTATATTTCATATATTATGACTATTAATAAAAGATGGAAAAACAAAATGCGTATGGACATGTAGATCAACATTATAAGAATATTTCATCAAAATCATTTTTGCATAAAGTTTTAAGGTAGCCTGTAATCTGTAAATATTTGAAAATGTACCAATACAACACCCTTAACCCTAAGGTTTTAGTACTTTGTCCCGCTTTCTTTGTTTTTTACAATTCATCGCACTCAGTGAAAGCTACTTTTATCGTATTACATGCAACCATATCTTGCTGTTTCTTTACATCGACGTTTGATCAATAATACCGCAAGACTTTTACGCATTTTTAGAAAATACTAAGTTAATATTATTATATATTATTATTTAGTAATATCATTTATCAACATTATTATTAAATTCAACATTGCATCATAAAGTTTCTGTACCAGCATCGCCACACTTAAAATTTAATATTTCATTAGGTACTCGGTAGAGCTAGGAGAAAATATGTTTGTATAGAATGACGTTTTAATTCGCAAACCCATGCAGAGTTCTATGTTGAACCCCAAGGGAACCGCGGACGACGGTCCGTGAAATGTTGTATTAAAAGCCAAACATGCTATGTATATGCACACAGCAATCCATAAATCTTTTACGTTTTCACTGCTACCTCTGCGAACTATAACCTACCAGAGGAAATCTGTATTAAGAAATCATCATCAATTATATGGTCTACACATGTCGTTTTCAGAAAGCCGTGATTTAATGGTGGCAGGTACAACTTGTTGAAAACCAGATATTAACAGTATATGAGAAAAAGTTGTATACCGGTTGTCTGTTTCAACTAGGCCACCGTCCGTATCTCGGCAACCGTTTATCGTACAACCCGGCGAAAAAAATCTTGATAATAAAATAAACCACGGGAATTTCAAGAAAAATATTTTTAAGTTTCCAAAATGATCACAAAGGGGCGCAATTCTCAAGAAGAATTAAAAATTCGATAATTTTTCATTAAATTCTAGATTAAGATAGATTAAAATTTATACTAGCAACATTCTCAGACTTTTTTATACAATTTTCATTAGAAACTTTTTAATCTAAGTCCCATACGAAGGGGAGGGTGGAGGGGGGTATGTCTGCTTATAAAAGTAGGTATAATTTCCGTTTGCATCGACGGATTTCGATGTTTCTGGGCTCATTAGATAGATAATTTTTTAAAGAATTGAATGATATGTATTACGAAATTACGTGGTTGTTAAAAAAAATAACAGGTGGCGCTGTTCTCAATTTATGTATATTACTTGTTTTTTCTTTAAAAATTTTAAATGGAACGGTATATTTTTAATATCGTAATATTGAAGCACACAAAAAACTGAAGAGAATGATGAAAACCGGAAGTTGGTACCTTTTTTCTTGACGAAGATATAGTCATACGAATATAATCCAGAGAAAGAAAATAATTAAATATATATTTATTTTCTTATTGGGTGTAATAATTTTATTCTAATTTTAAGACGATCACTAGACAGTGTATAGTTCGCTTTCACTTAAATTTTTATCATACTCTTCCCTAAATGTATTCATTTCAATCTTCTCAGCGATTTTTTAATTCACTGCATATGGTACGTTAGATTCTCCTTTTAAATGTTTTCAAACTCTCTAGCTATATTTAAATTTCATGACTTGTCTTTTTAGACATTGAAATAAAATAATAACAATAATAATAATAATATATCTTTATTACCCAACAGATATACTGATATACATCTAATTATGGGAAAACAGCTAAAATAATTTCCATAACACATTACCTAAGACAATAACTTATAACCAAATTATTTGCTCATTAGTAACGAAAGGGTATAAAAATTCATATCTTGCCTATAGCACGAAAGTAAGTAAAAGGAGCTATTGTTATATACCAAAACTTAAATAGGAAAATATATTGGCCAAGTAATATAAAGGAAATGAAAAATATATTTGAATCAGAGTTGTAATAGTACAGCCCTAAAGTGGGGCACCATATGTAATAGTACGGCTTTATTCTACAATAAAAATTGCCCCAAAGTGGGGTGACATATTGCTGTGGTATTTTTCTGCACAAATAAATAAATAAATAAATAAAGAAATCAAACAAATAAAATGTCAACAAAAATAAAAGACCAGCACATTTATTTAAATAAATATAAATTTACATATTTGATATAAATTATAACTTAATATTTCATCAGATAAATACAGAACAATCCATTAATTTATATAAAAATATATAATTTAAATTATTGCATAACAGTAATTATACAAACTGATGAACATGCAATAGAATACACATCAAGGCAATGTGGATTGCATACCCGTAAAAATGAGAGCATTGAAAATTAAAAAGTGTCGACCCCAATTTTAAATAAATTAGAGCACAAAAATTGTGTTAAATATCATACAAAACATGATGCTCAAATACTGACCTCAGTCTAAAAAAGGATATGTAACGATTTAAACATTATTATTAGTAATTAATAGAAAGTAGGTCATTCGGTAATGCATTCTTTAGCAGTAATAATAATCAATGAATAGAAGCCTGCGTTCAACATATTGCAATAATAATAAACACTACGGCAAGAACAAAGGTCTCTATACATAAATAAATATATTCCACTCATTTCTGGTTCACTATTAAAAATAAAACATCATGTTGGATATGCAATTTTCACTGATATCTCCAGGATAAAAGACATTATTGAATGTACATTTAAATATGCGATTGGTACACAATCTCCTTTATATAAAAATGCTTCAAGAGATTCCAAGCTAAAAATAAATAAAACATTAGTCAGTATATAATATAGTACAGCTTAAGAATACCTACAAATCGATGAAATCAATCGATGTCCATTGGATATGCAAATACGGGATATGTAAACAACAACAGTAACATGGCGGAAGAAAGGTCACGTGACCACGTGACATCGATAGTTACCATAACAAACACGGAGGGCGCAGTAGAAGAAAATTTAAACTGAACAAAATTAATTTGAAACAAAATAAAGCGTTTGGCAATTGTTGAAGGGTATATAAACGCGTGCATCTGCAGAAAGAAGGAAGTCCATCCGAAGATCTCCAATACTCAAGAAGAAAAAGAAAAGTTGATCAGCAGTCCCTTAAATTTAAACCAGTGCTTCAAGTGTTGTAAAAAAATAAATAAAAATAAAATCTAAAAAGGCATAAACGCCTTTAAGATCTAGACGTTGCGAAACAAAACGTGTGATACGCTTCACAGACGATAAGTGCGCGCTAAATACAGTAAAAGCGCGGGATATTATTATTCGACTTTACAAAGCCCGCCATAATAAAAATTTCCAAAAGGATGGAAGGCCCGGATTATCAAGAAGAATTCGAAATGATATACAGTCAAGAAAAGTAAGTACAAGCACTATTAAATAAAACTCCATCTTGCAATCCTATAAATAAATAAATAGAGGAATCTTCATGTGTGTGATATAAAATTACCGGATAGCAACAATTTTAAGAATATATTTAAATATTTAATAAATCCTTCTTTGAGTAAGCCTTAGGTTGACGTGAGAATCTCAAGTTAAGGCGATTCAACGGAGTATCAATAATTTTACCTGGATAGCAACAATTTTTTTAGAATATTATTTAAATATTTAATAAATCCTTCTTTGAGTAAGCCTTAGGTTGACGTGAGAATCTCAAGTTAAGGCGATTCAACGGAGTATCAGAAATTTAACCTGGATAGCAACAATTTTAAGAATATTATCTAAATATTTAATAAATCCTTCTTTGAGTAAGCCTTAGGTTGACGTGAGAATCTCAAGTTAGGGCGACTCAACGAAGCATTAACGCTCTCATTTGAATAATAACAGTTTTGAAATATTATGGGAAACATCTAATAAGTTCTTCATTGTTTAAATCTCGATTTTGACGTGAAAATCTCAGGTCGAGATGATCCAATGGGGATACGTCGGTAAAAGGTAAAGAAAGTGAATTTCGTAATTTCCTTGATTTGTAAGCATACATGAAGAAGTAATTCAGTAGTTTTTACAATTTTCTTAAGGAACAAAGGATTTGCAAGGTGCTTGTACTATTGATGAAAAGAGAACACATCTAAATAAAAATAAAGTATTGTATTCTATAATAATAAAATATTATTTTCCATGTTTTGTAAATCTATACTGTAAATAAAAATAAGTTGTGCTGACATTCACTATTTACTTATTTATACCCATCCCAAAGGAGAACATAAGGAAAGTAAACATCACTATCACAGCTAGAACTCACAATAAGGAAAAGCTGCGACACATTACTCGTTATAGAAAAACAAAGAAATTTACCTTTTAGACCCTGAGATTATTAAAGAATATCAATTTATTAATTTGACTATTGGTTATCAACCATAGTACAGCAGGTCACAGCAATATGTAATAGTACGGCTTTAAATTTGACTGTAATTAATAAAGTAATTAAGTTGTTCTTTTGTGAGAGAAATTTTAGGTTTTTAAACAGACTCGAATTTAATAGTGAAATTAATTTACTTATTGAACACTCCTCGTTATTAGCTCAGATAATAGGTAGTACAGCCCTAAAGTGGGGTGACATATGTAATAGTACAGCCCTAAAGTTGGGCACCATAATATGTAATAGTACGGCTTTATTCTACAATAAAAGTAAATAAAATTGCCCCAAAGTGTGGTGACATATGTAATAGTACGGCTTTAAATTTGACTGTAATTAATAAAGTAATTAAGTTGTTCTTTTGTGAGAGAAATTTTAGGTTTTTAAACAGACTCGAATATAATAGTGAAATTAATTTACTTATTGAACACTCCTCGTTATTAGCTCAGATAATAGGTCGGTTCGCATGAGAATCTTAATTTCAATTCGGTTCAGGTATTAAGACACTAAGATTATTTTTATAGACGTACTATTTTTATAATTCAGATTTTTATGTTAAGGTAACCAAATAAGATGCAAAATGATATTTAAATATCATGAATATATTGATTAAAACACAAACAACAAAGATCAGGTTACAAAACAAATATTACAAAGCGAAACACAATTAAAATGGTATGTATCAATACAAACTACGCATAAGTTACAAAATAGGCAAAATATAATAGGTTAACAAGACGATGGTGCCTTACATAGACGATATACCGTGAATTTAATTAGATTTTAATTTATTGGTCACGTAAAATGCATGCATAATATAGGCCTCTAATGAGATGACACGTTGGGTACCTTTATGATGATGCTATGAAGATGAAGCGGTGTTCCCCTTCGTTGATACTGGCAGCTTCCCAGGATAGACGTCTTCTTGGCCTGAACTGTGGCACACACTCGTTTTAATTTTACTTTTACCTCGCGTATCACACTATTTGATTTATTGTAAATATATCTATTTTCTCACTAGGCTTTTGTTTTCGCTTAAGGAGTGCTTTGAATTACTATATTTTTATAAGCACTATTAACCTGCGAGATCGTTCCCTGTGAACTTATAAACGCCAGGAAATTTCTTCTGATGCGTTTATAATTAACTGGGTGGGGTCCAGCCGATGTAGTTATTCGACAAGAGGGACCTGCTTCTTTGCTAGTCGGGAAACGTCTAACTCCCTCTTCGCCGCATAAGGAGCGTCGTCTCGGTATTCTTTACGGGGATTTCCCGGGCCACTCTTAGGGACTTCACTTCTTTTTCAACTTGTTCATGAGAAAAAGCACTCCGTAAAAATGTTTGTTCGTGCTTATTTAAAATTCAAGGTTGCACACATGTCGATTGTACACAAAGCAGTTTCTGTTAACGCCGCCTAAATTCTTGGCTGGCGTTGATAAAGTTGACGCCACATGTGTTTCTTTCACATAGATACATCTACGCACTCTTTTTTTCATAACACCACAAATATATACAGAATTTACATGGAGACATTTTAAGAAGGAATATAATATTTTAATACAAATAAATGAATAATATATATTTCCCGATCTGTGTTGATTAATTATACACATTAATTTCATGATATCATTACCTTTGGTAATTTTACCTTAACATAAGTAGCTTTGATGTTATTATATTTATATTTTATTTATGATATACAGGGCCTACCGTTACAGAGTGTACAAAAAAAAAACAAAAAAAGCTTCATCTTAACAAATGTTCAGTGTTCACAATTATTTTCAATACACATGTCGATAAGTAGAGAGCACAGTTACTTCAAATTCGGAGGCAGCAATTGTTGTAATCGGCTTTTTTATGATAAACTATCTCTTTTATTCTGCCCCATAAATAAAAATCAAGAACATCTGGCAAGGCGAATAAAAACTCAATAAAGTCTTCTTTCGGAATAATTTAGGGAATATTGCCGCAAAGCAAGAATGCATTTTCAAAGCACTGAAAATGCATTCTGATCATGTCATAAGCTTCAACGTTAGAATATGACATTTTGCAAACTTAATAATTAGGTGCAGATGTCCAAAAAGGCTTAATTTGCTAAATACGTACAAAAAGTTTAACTACAAGTGACTAATATTTTCACATTTCGATTTTCATGGCCCACCTTGAAAATTTCATAATAATGCAATTTAGTAACACGGTGCATGCGATATTGTACGATGAAAATTTTAAAAAAAAGCAAACTACACTGTTCAGTATTATTATTATTTTATTTCAATGTTGGAAAGGCCAAGAAATGATATTTAAAAAATAATAGCTAGAGAAATTTATGTTTAAAACTTTTTATTTTTCTGGATTGTCTTAGTATGACTACATCTTCGTCAAGAAAAGAGGTGGCAACTTCCGGTTTTCATCACACTCTTCAGTTTTTTATGTGTTTCAATATTACGGTATTAAACATATACCGTTCCATTTAAAATTTTAAAGAAAAAACAAGTAATACATATACATAAATTGATAACAGCGCCCCTTGTTCCATTTTTTGCCAACCACGTAACTTCGTACTACATATTCTCCAATTCCTTGTAAAATTCTCTATCTAATGACCCCAGGAACATTCAAATCCGGTGAGGCAAACCGAAATTATACCTACTTTTGTACGCAGACATGCCCCCCTCCACCCTCCCCTTCGTATGGGACTTAGATCAAAAAGTTTCAAATGAAAATTGTATAAAAACGTCTAAAAATTTTGCTAGTGAAAATTTTAATCTATCTTAATGTGGCATTTAATGAAAAATTATCGAATTTTTAATTCATCTTGAGAATTGCGCCCCCTTGCGATCATTTTTGGAAACATAAAAATATTTTTGTTGAAATTCCGTGGTCCATTTTACTATCAAGATTTTTTCCGCCAGGTTGTATGATAAACGGTTGTTGAGATATGGCCGATGGCCGAGGTTAAACAAACACACTGTATATCACATTTCATCAAAATTATTTATGTAATCAATTATAATTTCATTAAATTATATTCATAGACATTGCGGAAATAATGACGGTTTTGATTATAATGGTCAAGAGTAACTTAGTTACTATGTGAAATAAAACAAACAAATGTTTAAGATTTACACTGTATTTAATAACAATAAACAACGACAGCTATTTCGCTATACTGTAGCTTCGTCAGGTTGACATATACAACAATGACTATCTACATACACTTAAAACTCTTAGATATAATATGTGCGGTATTAGGGAAACTGTGTTATGTACTGACTGAACAGATTTAGCAATGGTGATGAGTTGAGGTCCACTCTTCCCGTTTGACCTATATATCCCATGTACCACATGAACCACAGGATAGGAAACTGGAGTATTCTAAACGGAATTCCACCTATTTGTATCTTAAGGTAGTACAATAAGAATTAACTCATAGAATTTGAATTAAGACACTAAGATTAGAACGCAAGTCAATGAAATAATTCATAAAAAATACTTAATACAAAGGACAAAAATAGAGTCATTAATCAATAACAAATTAATTCAAGTAGAACAGAAAGTTATAAATCTTCTTTTCTCTGCTTTTAATTGCCTTACACTCTTCTTGCTACCCAATTTGTGCAATGAAAAGCGGCACATCAAACCATATTAAATACTAAGTACTAAATGAAAGACAAAACAGCTAAATCCTTAATAAATAATGAAAGTGGAAAAAAATGTTCAATTCTTAACTTTAAACTAATTAACTACAAATGATAATATTGAAAGTATTAAATAAAAAATAAATTTTAGTTGAACATAAGACGTTTGTAATTCAGGATAATAATGAATAAAATACATAATGACATTCAAATGATGCATGGGTGACAAGGCAATGCAAAATTGTATAAAAAAATGTGAATTATACATTACGATGGACTAACGATATTATATCCATCTCAAATTTGAAATGATTCAGTATGATTTAAAAGATTCGAACTTGCATCACCCGCGGTGGCTCGGAGGAAAACGCACCACCAAGCGATCGTGAAGTCTTGTGTTCGAATCTCAGCCGCGGATACATTTTTAGCCTTTATTTCATTTATATCCAAAGTATTACTGCATCAGTGCTAGGTTATAACTACATGCAGTCTCGTGCAAATATAAATTTATGAAACTAACATGGTGGTATTTTAGTAAAAAAATATTGCTTGAAGCTCCCTTATCGGTGAGGTTTTAACAACCGCCCTTTGAGAATATCTGTCAAGGTACTTCAGTATACTCTCCCGGGTTGAAGACAAAATAAAATATTTATTAAATTAACGTTTAATACGAAATACATTACGATTCGTTCTTGAAATATCCTTTAAACCAAAATAGCTCAAAGGAATATTTACTTTTATTGAATTCTCGAATGATTTAGTTTAATTATAATCAAATATTCACACTCTAGGAAACGTATATTTAATTACGCTGGAGACTTTTACTGTCAATTAAATTGATTATTTCCTGTACCAATTTACAAAGAACATCAGAAGCAAGAAGATATTTGAACTGTGAAAGCATTTGTATTCAGGAAATAAAATTAAATAATATACGCCTCAGAGGACAGGCCTTGCTAGTTTAACAGGAAAATGTTAGCTTAGATCGCAGTGTAATGTTTCATCAATAAAGGTAATGTTTACTCATAGGAGTGAGGTAATAATTGTCACGAAAGTTCAGATAATTATCATAAAATTCAATATTTCTAAATTGTACGAATTAACACTCTTCAGAATTGCAAATATATTTTATTTCATTTTGAAGACTTGTAACAATATTCAAACATATTGTTGTGATGTATCTAATATGACTATTAAGATGATTAAAATTATAAATTGTTAAACATATTACAACTTGAATATCTATTGATGGTATGCGTTTATTTGGTGAGAGTAGCAGTTTAATATTGATTTGAATTAACAGATCTAGATTAGACATGTCATAGATTTATTAAATAAAAATAGTGGGCCG
Organism: Amphimallon solstitiale; assembly: GCA_963170755.1. Classification (NCBI taxonomy): domain Eukaryota; kingdom Metazoa; phylum Arthropoda; class Insecta; order Coleoptera; family Scarabaeidae; genus Amphimallon; species Amphimallon solstitiale. The sequence continues at coordinate 12,857,023 of OY720680.1, forward strand.
TATGATTTCCTATTTATTAAAATTTAGTGACAGTCAGTAAGGACTTAACAACTCATTATTATTTTCTTTCGTTAATTATGTAGAGGGTGTCATTGGTAACCATTTTTCAATAAAATTGTAAAAAACTACAAGTGAAGAAACGACTATTTAATATTTTCGTTAATTTGACATTTCCAAAAAAAAGTGGCTGAATTAAACTACATTCTGGAAGAAAGAATTAATTGAAATGATATGTACATCTATGTATCAGCCAAATGGAATAAATTCGATAATAAATAAATGGGGGCGTGTTCCAAAAAACGCTCGGACATGTCGGTTAGTATTTTTTAGTTGTGAATTTTTTTTGAACAAAAACTTTTTAAACATGGTCTGTCATGTAACAGTGGGCAATACCAACTTTTTACTTTCTTATACGTAGTATAAGGAAGTATTGTGATGATGAAAATTTTCGACCTCGAGATTTTTGCAGATGTCCACGTTTTGAGGTCCCCTGATACCAAAAAAGTGGTTTTTAAAAAATGTCTGTGTGTCTGTGTCTCTCTCTCTCTCTCTCTCTCTCTCTCTCTCTCTCTCTCTCTCTGTGTGTGTGTGTGTGTGTGACCACGATAGCGGTCAAACCGCAGTAGATATCAATTCCAAATTTTGTATTTACGAATATAATCTCCCTCTTGAGAACTGATTAGATTTTGAGCAAAATCGGCAGACCGGAAGTAGTAGTTTACTTCAGTGAAAAAATCGAATTTTGCAAATATTTCGTCAATTACTAAGTTTAAACAAATTTATAAAGAATTCAAATGTACTCAAAATTAAATTTGAGAAAAATTGTTTTAATAAAGTTTTTCGAAATTCCTACCGGAAGTAGGTCTTTTACTCTTATCGAAAATCAGTTTTTTGCGAATATCTCGCAAGTCATGCTTTCTAGGCAGGTACATTACGAGTATAAAAGTATTTAGAACATACTTTTAAATATCTTTTGTATACAAAAAATTTCAAAATTCAGACCGGAAGTACCACCTTTACTCTTATCGAATAGCGATTTTTTGCAAATATGTCGTAAATTATGCATTCTATATATATTTATGAAGAGTACAAAAGTATTTAGAGTTGGATTTGGAATATTTTTTGCATAAATGAAATTTCAAAATTCAGACCGGAAGTAACACTTTCATACGTATAAGAAAGTCGTGTGGTGGCCACACCTCATTTTTTATTTTAAATAAATGTTGCATATTATTTAATTTTTGCATTCTTCAAGAAATTCTAGACATATTTTTTGTACATTTTCCTACGCATATCTTCAACTGTTTCGGAAATATTAAGTGTTTTTAGATTTATTGCAAAAATTAACATTAAAGAAAGAAAATTGTTTGATTACAGAAATTTGCTACAACACACTCAAAAACTAATAAGTACGCTGTTTATATCTTGACAGTATAAAAAAACCAAAAAAAAATAAACATTCCTTTTTACCGATATGAAATAAACACAAACTGTGAATACTTTTGTTTGAAACGCCCGGCCTTAGGAAATTGCACAAATTGCACAAAATAACAATTCTACAGATGATTGGTTATGGAGATAACACACGGACACAAATGGAAATTGCTCTTTCATTTCATGAAAAATTTCCAAATTTGCCGCCTATATCCCACGGGACAATTAATAAAATAGAAAAGCAGTTTCGCGAGCTTGGACATGTAAGGCAGATAAAAAAAAGCAGCTGCCAATGCAATAAGTGAAATAAGTGAACACCCACACACTTCTAGTCGATAAACAGTCATAATTTTCGATGTTAGCCATTCATCATTATTCGAAAAATAAAAGAAAAGAAAATGCATCGCTATAAAATGATACCAACCCAGGAACTAATGGAAGACGATTTTGATAGGAGAACGTATTTTTGTGAACAAATGATGGCAATGTTAGACAACAATGTGATCCAATTAGAACATTTTTGTTTTCTGATGAGTGCACCCTTACACTTCACGGTCATGCTAATTGTCAAAATTGCCGCTATTGGTCGAAAGAAAATCCTCACTGGATGGGAGAAGAACATATTGCCGTGGTCTCTTGCATATTTAAAAATAATAATAGTATTAAGAACTAGTTTAAGTGTTAAATAAAAACATTAAATTTAAGTTCAAAGAAAATACTGAAGATTTCAACACAAGTGTATGATGAGTTGCATATATTTAAATATAGAGAATTTAAATAGGATTTTTAAATATTATTATTATCATTATAGGTAGATAAATATTAAATAGGTACAAAATAAAGACAATATAAGTCTAAGCAATATATATTTATTTTGTGGAAAAGATGTACAGAAGATATGGTTTGTGTATGACAAAACGCAACCTAACTTTTCTCAAGGCGTAAAAATTGTATTGAATATTATAAATAATAGACCTTTGTTCTAAGACAAAAAGGTATTTAAACCTAATAAAAGAGAGTGAGTCATTTAAACACATTAAACCTCTATGAATGAGTTCACATTCGTCTTACACGAGAAGAAAATATAGCAAAATAAATAATGCATTTCAAAGTGCATAATGTAATAAATTTTATAAAAGAGATATTAAATAAATCATGCTTAAAGGTTAAATTTACCTTAACTTATAACTATAGACAGAAAAGGATATAAGTATACATTCTGACACGATACGATCAGCAATAATGTTTTTATATAAACGACAGCTGAGCAAATAAAATATATACATTCATGAACTTCTATGTGTAGCACAGAAGTTTCATAGACTGTGAAGACTTGTATGGTTTGGAGACCTACAAAAAGAAATATAGTATAAAATTTGTTTATAGTTTCTTGCAGATAAATGTATTACTGTAGGAAAAGTCCTAGATAGAAATGGAATTGATGTGGTGGAACTCAATAATCGTTGTAATATAAGTGATATGGGAAGAAGAATTCTTGTCATCTGCAATGTGTTTTCGAGTGTACCAGGTCCAAACATATCTAAAAGAAAATTGAAGATTATGTTAGCAAATGGGAAAAACAAGTTTATAAACAAATACAAGGAGGGATTGTGTTAAGAAAAATATACCTACCGTTTGAAGATACCGAATAGTTTAGAGAAAAGACTTTTAAATAAGCAAACAATTTCAGGTGTTGACGTTTAAGTGAATGAACTGTCAAAGACAATATGTGCGTGTGTTAGTGTAACAACGACAACTTGAAGAAAATGAAGGACAGAGATTTCACAGATGACGCATAATGCTAACCTAAAATGTAGTTCAATGGATGGCGTAACAAGCGGTACATTTTTTTTTGGGTATAAATTCAAGAACAGGAATGAACAAGATTAGATTCTGATTTCGACTTCGAAAGATAAACACTTTTTGTAAAAGCTAATAAAGGTTTAAGCGTAGGGTAAAATACACTTGGACTTGATATATATTTATTCATTTTGTATTAGTATATTAATTTCATTTTCATTTCAATTTCATTTATAATAATAATTTTTCTTTTGATAATTTTTTTTGTATTTTAAAATGGAGATGCCTAAAGAATTTGAATAAATGTTTAATGAAACAAAGTGAGTTTTCCAATTATAAAGAAATATCAATGCTGCAATGCGTTTATAGGAATACTATGTGAAAATATTTATTCTAGTTCAACGTTGAGCTATAAGGATAAAATAGATATTGTCCTGTAAATAATAATTCGTTAGTTTTTTTTATATAACACAGTAAGGATTATTAATGGTGTTGGCTATTAAGAAAATACAACGTGCGAATGTTTATTTTCAGATACCTTTATCAGGCATCATTAATTCTCGCAATTCATTTTTGATTTTAAACTTAAAAATAAAATATACATTTAGAAAAGGGAAATGTTTCTGTGCGGCGGGTATTGAGACGCTGGCTGCAATACGTGCGAATGGTTGTTGCCAGTGGTCAATTCAAGCTTATCTACGAACATTGACCATTGCGAAGTTCTAGAATTATCAGGACATTACGTGCAAATATAATGTTTCTGAAGAAATAGAATTAGCACAATATTAACAGATTATCTACGTTCAATTGAGTTTCTTTGTTTTAAAACAAGATAATATTATTTTTTTTTGATTAGCATTATCGATATATTTATTCTATAAAACATTACAACCGAGAATACGGTATAAATGTTTTCTTTCAATTATGTGTATAATTTTTGTGGTGAATATATTATAGCGATGATCTATTATTAATGTTTGAATAAAATATACAAGTATGATTTTATATAGATTTAGATTTTCCTTTAATACAAATTAAAACCTTATCCCTAAACAAAAATAATCATGAGATTTACCAGGAGAAAAGGAAGCTGAATACACTGCCAGAACTCACGCGTACTTACAAAGTACGTGCTGTAAAGAAATTAGTGAATATATCAAATATAATAAAAATTATCATTATTTTTATAATTATGTTGCTGGTACAGCACACATCAATATGCAATACACTGTAAAGGTTAATGTTTGGGCAGGAATTGTTGGATATTATATCATAGATCCCCTTTTCATTAATGGCAATTTGAATGGCGATAATTATTTAGAACTACTCCAAAATAATGTCTAGCCAACTTTAACAAACTTACATCCTGATCCAGCAAATCTACAAGTTCCAACGAATATGATATGATTTCAGCAATATGGAGCACCGCCCCCTTACCAAATCAATGTCCGGCAGTACCTCAACCGAATACTTCCAAAGCATGAAATGGATAGGGAGGCGAGCATCGATTGAATGGCTATCGCGAACCTCTGATCTGACGTCATTAGACTTCTTCTTATGGGAATATGTCAAAAACATTGTATACAAAACTAAACCCCTCGACTTAGCTGACTTAAGAAGACGAACAACGCTTGCGAGTGGATCGGTCACGCCTGAGATGTTGAGTAACGTTAGAAGAAATTTCTATTTAAGATTAGGATGTTGACAAGACGTTCGCGGCGAGCATATTGAACATCTTCTACACTGACATTAATGGTTTTTTGTTGCTTTTAGACATTATCAAGAAATAAACAGATTACTTATTAGTTTTTGAGTGTGTTGTAGCGAATTTCTGTAATCAAATAATTTTCTTTCTCCAATGTTAATTTTTGCAATAAATCTGAACACACTTAATATTTCTGAAACAGTTAAAGATAGATATAGGAAATTGTACATGAAGTATGTCTAGAATTTTCTGAAGAACCCAAAAATTGAATAATACACAGGATGTTGCATTTAAAATAGGAAAGTTGGTATTGGTCACTCTTACATGAAACACCATGTATAAAAAGTTTCTGTTGAAAAAATGCACATCTAAAAATATTGATCGATGTATCCGAGCGTTTTTTCGAACACGCCCCCATTTATTTATTTTTGAATTTATTCCATTTAGCTGATACACACTATACACCCTGTCCAGTTTAAAATGAAGTACATGGGGATATTGGAAACCGTTGGAGATACAACGTCGGTTAAATGGGAGAAAAGTTGCGTATTCATTTGTCCATGAATAATCTGACATCAGATTCTGAAACTTTTGTTTCATTGGGCAGATACAGGGTGAAAAAGAAAAAAATGCACTTTTGAAAATCTTCCATATTTTGTTTCCTAGAAGAGATAAATTTACAAAAGTTGTAAGCTAGGGTCGTCGTCGGCAAGTCATGAGGATTTTAAAAATGATTAAAAAAAATCTAGGTCTACTAGATTTTGCGTGACAATAATCAACTTTTGTTTTTCTTATGGTAGCCATATTGATTTTGACATTTTTAATATCTTCAAAAAAAATGCTATTCAATGATGTATAACATGTTTTAAGATTTTAACATAGTAGGACGTGATAATAAATGTAACATTTGTATTAAACAACTCTAAAAGCTGTGAAGTTTATTCTGAACTGTCAGTAATCTTATTGTTAATCTCATTGTATTGTTATAAGTATCTGTACTGTGCAAATCTAAGATGGATCGTTTTACAAATAGTGACAAATATCAAATGCTGGAGTGTTTTATTTTGTGTGGAAGAAATGATGAATTGGCTACAGAAATGTATTTCGATAGATACCCTGAAAGGCGGCAGCCAGAAAAAAAGCATTTTTCGCCGATTGCGTGATAATTTGATAATGCATGGAAGTTTTGTCAAACCCAAAAATAGGCAAAACAATGAAAATAATGAAAATATTCTACTTCAAGAAGTAGTTGAAAATCCCCGTACGTCTTTACGGGTAATTGAAAATACACTTGGCGTCGCTAGGTCAACAGCTGGTACCATTTTAAAGCGTGCCAAATTCAAACCTTATCGTGAAAGAGCCAGTCAAGGGCTTCAAAATACGTAGAGCACAATTCTGTCATTGATTCATCGAAAAACATAATGAAAATCTAAACTTTTTTTCGAAAATTTTATGGTCTGATGAGAGTCGATTTACTAACTCTGGAATGTTTAATCGTAAAAATATTATCTTTTGGTCCGATGAAAATCCACACCTAGTTCGTGGCATTAGTTAGCAAGTCAGATGGGGATTTAATGTCTGGATCGGCGTTATTGATACCCATGTTATCGGTCTATTCTTTTTCAATGAGAATTTAAATTCTCAAAGGTATTTAGAACTTTTGCGCACACATGTTGCTGAACGAATTGAAGAACTTCCACTTGCCACGTTGCAAAATATGTATTTTCAGCAAGCAGGCCTCCACACAATTCCTTGTTGGTTACAAATTATTTAAATAATCAATATTACAATAACTGGATTGGTAACCGAGGACCAATAGGGTGGCCTGCTAGGTCCCCGGACCTCACACCTCTTGATTTTTATTGTATGGGGCTACCTGAAAAACAAGGTGTATTCGAGATCTTATGAAAATGTGGAAGAATTACGTCAAGCAGTTGAAGAAGCAGTGAATGGAATGACACCGAACATGGTTAGACAATCTTGTGAGGCAGTACTAACACGATGTAGATTGTGCATACGAATGAACGGTGGCTTATTTAAACAGTTGTTACATTAATGATTCAGCTACCTAACCACCTTTATTTAATGAATACTGATAAACAAAATGTTAAAAATATTTTAACAGTACTTGGAGACTTGTTATTTTTTGTTTTTTTATCAGTATATACTTAAGATATCCACAGTTCCATGGCCTACTATGTTAAAATCTTACTTTCTCTATTTTTCATGTTTTTACTATCTTGAACGTAAAGATGTTATACATCATTGAATAGCATTTTTTTTTGAAGATATTAAAAATGTCAAAATCCAAAATGGCCGCCATAAGAAAAACAAAAGTTGATTATTGTCACGCAAAATCTAGTAGACCTAGACAACTTTTGTAAATTTATCTCTTCTAGGAAACAAAATATGGAATATTTTCAAAAATGCATTTTTTTCTTTTTCACCCTGTATCTGCGCAATGAAACAAAAATTTCAAAATCTGATGCCGGATTATTCATGGACAAATGAATACGCAACTTTTCTCCCATTTAACCGACGTTGTATCTCCAACGGTTTCGAATATCCCCATGTACTGCATTTTAAACTGGACACCTGTATATGATATATCGCTTATGTAAAAATCCTTTAAAGAATTTTTGCAAAAAAAAATTTAAAAAAAGTATTGCTTAACATAAGATACTATGTAGCTAATTTAACAAGGTATGATCACAGTGAAATTGAAGATTGAAGATTAATCCGAAACTACAGTTGTTAATGACACCTAGGTTTTACTTCAACGGGAGTTACCAACTAAAACTAAGAAGCTTAACAAAAATCTTCGTATTTGTTAAACGAACGACGTCACGCAATCATCAGTTAGTAGGTTTGTACTGGAGTGTCTTCGTCTCTTTCAAGACTGTTAGTACGATTTGTGCGCTGGAGTAATAAATTTAACACCTTGAAGAGGCGATTTTATGATGTAAGGGACTTTACTTGTGCAATAGGATGTATAGACTGTACATACATTAATAAAAATAAAACATCCCAATGGACAAAATCCTCGACATTATTGAGGTCGAAAGAGATTTTATTTTTTAATTGTGCAAGTAGTCTGTGGTCCAAATACAGATATATTTAACATAGTTAGCTGTTGTCTTGGAAGTGCTTACTATAGGTTTGGCTCGTTGCAACAATCTGTAGAAAGCACTTCTTAAATTGCTGGCATCTCTTTGACCGATATCAATCTTTCTCACATCATCTATCATCTATTTTTCCCACAATAATTTTTTCTTTTGTTAATTCTTATTTTGAACTTTTGGATTCTAAGATATTTTTATATTCTCTGACAAAATCCAGAAGCATATATTTTTCGTCTTAAGAATTTTTTTTACTTTTTCTCTTTTATTTCTAGAAAAAGTTCTGTTGATATTTTGTGATATAATTGACGAATAATTAGTGATATTTTTTTTTTGGTAGGTGGAAAATTCTTTATGGACATCAAGTGCTAGGTCTATTGCTACTTGATAGTGTGGGACTCCCAGTCGACGTGTGCAGTAACTGGTATACCCACTAAAAACCACCCTGTGGCGTTTATAACCTTCCTCTTTTCTGCCGCCCGTACAGGGGCTTGATCCACTTTAATCCCATAACCAATATAGCGGTGATCCGTTAGGTTTTCTTCCTCGATCACCCTCCAATTTATAATTCGTTTTGCTATCTCAGAGACAGTGTCACATCAATGAACGACTCTGTAGGTCCTCTTACGAACGTTGGTAATCCCCCTCTATTATGTACCACCAAGTTCTAGGTCTGTCGCTACTTGATAGTGTGGGACTCCCAGTCGACGTGTGCAGTAACTGGTATACCCACTAAAAACCACCCTGTGGCGTTTCTCCTTAGACATGCATGGAACCGTCTTCTTAGACTTCAACATCATGAATGCCCTGAGTTAGCTACTGCTCCTCACTCCCTTTAGCTTCTAAACTGATCTCATTCTTTCCTCCTCTTCCTTAGTTTTTATAATTGTCTTAATCATCCTATGCAAAATGCCCCAGTTCTCTCTAGATTGTAACATTTCATCGACTAAGTTATCCACAGTTGTTTCCGTTCCTAAAGCGACCCTCGTGCGCTCCCTTATCGCATTCCAGCGACCACATATAAAGATTGTATGTTCGACCGTATCGGTGTTTCCACAGTATATGCATGCGTCATCCTCCAACTTTCCCATCCTTCTCAGATATTCTCTAAATACCCCATGTCCCGTCAGAGCTTGTGTGAGATAGAAATCCACGTATTTATGTTCACATTTATTCCATTTTCCTATGTCTGGTATCAACCTCTTGGTCCATTGTCCTTTGGTTTTATTCTTATTCCATCTCTCCTGCCATATTGTATGTGTACGTTCCTTGGCTTCTCTGTATGTCATATCTTGGTTATTACCACATTTACGCAGCCTCTCCTGCACCAGTAGGTCTAACGGTGGAACCCCTGCTATAACCTGCAGAGCCGCCGTGGAGGCGGTCCTGTATGCCATAGCCGCTCTAATCAGGACCTTCCTTTGCGCCTTTTCCATCAGGAGAAAATTTCTTTCAACCTTCATTGCCTTTCCCCATATTTGTGCCCCATAGAGTAGTATCGAATGCACTACGGGCACCACCAGTCTCCTTTTATATATATTGGGTCCTCCGACATTGGGCAATATGCGCTGTAGTTTTCCTATTCTTTCTTCAGCTTTTCCCGTCACCCTAACTAGGTGCTCTCTAAAGGTAACTTTTGTATCAAAATATACACCCAAATATCTGATGGTTTCCTTCGGTACTATATCTACTTTGTTGACCTTAAATACTAAACCATCTCTCTTCCGTCTCTGCGTCACAACAAGAGCCTCCGTCTTCTCCGGTGCTAGAGTGAGTTCGTTTTGTGTCATCCATCTCTCCACCCGCCTCAAATTCTCATTTGTAAAGCTCATCAGCTCGTTCTTGCTATTTGCGGTAACAATCATAGCCAGGTCATCAGCAAATCCGATGAGTTTTGCTTTACCAAGTAGCTCCAATTCCAATACGTCATTGTACAAGACGTTCCACAGAGTGGGACCGAGAACGGACCCCTGTCGCACTCCCGCTCTCACTGCCATCTTTCTGCACCTTGTTGCTTGCATACTCCGTTCTCTAAGATAGTCTGAGATGACATTTATCAAGTACGTTGATATCTTCCTCTTTTCGAGCTTTTGAAGAATTAGACTCCAATTTGCTGTATTGAATGCATTTCTTACATCCAATGTTACCAATACATTCCAATTCTGTGCTCGTTGGTCGAGTACCTTTCTAATCTGTTCCATAGCATGGATCGTAGACGTTCCTCTTCTAAAGCCATACTGGTGTTTTGCCAACCCCCCTTTTTTTCTATTTCCTCCTCTAACCTCTGTCTAATCAACGCTTCATAGACTTTACTTAGTGTGTTCAAGAGACAAATAGGTCTATACGAATTAGCCATCCCCGGTTTACTTTCTTTTGGTATTAAGATGATCTTAGCGTTTTTCCATTCCCTCGGAAATGTTTGTGTCTTTAGGAGCTCGTTAAATACTCCCAGGATCCAATCCGCGTTTAGTTTCGCTACTTCTTTAATTGCCTCTGAAGGTATTGCGTCCAGTCCTGGGGCTTTACCTGTTTTCATCTTACCTATAGCTTCATTCAATTCCTTTATAGTGAAGGCTGGTGCATCTGCTGCTCTCTTTCCATATTCCCATGTTTCACTTATAGGGTAGGGGAAAAGGTCTTTTAGTATTTCCACTCTTCGTTTATCTGTTATCTGGTAAGGCTCCAGATTCTTAATTCCCTTTACTGCTATTTTATATCCATCCCCCCACATATCTCTGTTGAGATTTTCACAAAGTTCCTTCCAATGTCGTTTTTTGGAATCTCCTATTAATTTCCGTAATTCTTTCTTGCGCCTTCTGTGCTCATCGAGGATTTTCTGTCTTTCCTCTTCCCTGATGTTTTTACCTGTTCTTGTATACTGCCTCCTGATCATATTACATTTTTTTCTTTTCTCACCTATCTCGGTGTCCCACCAGTACGGTACTGTCCTCTCACCTCTTGGCCCTTCACTTCTGCTGTTCGAATATGCTTCCTTTACTATTTCAGTACACAATTTGTATGACCTCATTTCTTCATTCGTCTTATTACTCAATCTCAGCTGTAGATGGGCTCTAAAGGTGTCCCAATCGATTATAACCTTCCTCTTTTCTGCCGCCCGCACAGGGGCTTGATCCACTTTAATCCCATAACCAATATAGCGGTGATCCGTTAGGTTTTCTTCCTCGATCACCCTCCAATTTATAATTCGTTTTGCCATCTTCTGAGTAGACAGTGTCACATCAATGAACGACTCTGTAGGTCCTCTTACGAACGTTGGTAATCCCCCTCTATTATGTACCACCAAGTTCAGGGCTGCAATCCACTCTAGCCAGTATTCACCTCTTCTGTCCGTGATTGGAGATTCCCACATATGAGATTTCGCATTTATATCACCTGCGATAACTGCATCTCGTTTGGTAGTTCTTACCCTATTGGCCATTTCATCAACTATTTCCGTATATTCTTCCATGCTTATGTTCGGTGATATATAGCAGCAGTAGAGGTCCCATTTTCCTAGATTCACACATATACATCCTTTCTTCACATTAACATTTGTCACAGCAATACACCGGTTTACGAACAAAACTGCAACATCCTTACGGTTATCTGTCACCCATTCCTTACCATCGGCTATTTTTTTGTTTGGCTCACCAACTATAAGAATATCTACGCTTGTCTGCTTTGCTGTAGTATAAACCAAATCATGCGCCTTTTTCCCTCTTCCTAAATTCGTTTGTAGGATCTTAAGACTCATATGTATTTCTTTTGTTCTCCCGTTTCCCTGCGCTCATCGATTCTTTCTCGAGTGTGTGAAGTTAGCCCCCCTTTTTTCGAATATCGGAAATCTGACGGTTGTTCCAGGTTGTTCTAGGTTTGTTCTAAATTGTTCCAAAGTATTTCAAAAAAAAAGTCAAAATTGGCCGAGATAATTGAAAAAAACGACTTTTTCACCCAGCCCCCCTTTTTTCGAAAATTGAAATTCTGAAGGTTGTTCCAGGTTGTTCTAGTTGTTCTAAACATTGTTCCAAAGAATCTCGAAAAAAAAATCAAAATTGGCCGAGATAATCGGAAAAAACGAGTTTTTGCCAGCCCCCCTTTTCTTGAAAATTGTAATTCTGATGATTGTTCTAGGTTGCTCTAGGTTTGTTCTAAATTGTTCCAAAGTATTTCATAGAAAAAATCAAAATCAGACGAGAAAATGGGAAAAAACCAAAGCCAAAAGTATGAAGTCGGACCCAGTTTTTGCAAAAATTAAAATTTTGACGGTTGTTCTAGGTTGTTCTAGGTTTGTTCTAAACATTGTTCGAATACGTCAAAACCGTATCTCTTATATATCAAAAGATATGGCAAAAAAACCAAATCCAAAAGTGTGAAGTTAGCCCCCCTTTTATCGAAAATCTAACTTCTGACGGTTGTTCCAGGTTGCTCTAAGGGTGTTCTCAATTGTTCCAAAGTATTTCAAAAAATAAATCATAATTGGCCGAAAAAACGGCAAAAAACTTTTTTTTTCTGGCGGCCCATTTTTCGAAAATCGAAATTCTGACGGTTGTTCTGGGTTGTTCTAAGTTTGTTTTAAATTGTTCCAAAGGATTTCAAAGAAAAAATCATAATTGGCCGAGATAATAGAAAAAAACGATTTTCCCACGGACCCCCTTTTTGCGAAAATTCAAATTCTGAGGGTTGTTCCAGGTTGTTCTAGATTTGTTCTAAACATTATTCTTATACATCAGAACCGTATCTCTTATATTTCAAAAGATATTGCAAAAAAACGTTTTTAAAAAAAGTGTGAAGTTAGCCCCCCTTTTTTCGAAAATCTAACTTCTGACGGTTGTTCCAGGTTGCTCTAGTTGTGTTCTCAATTGTTCCAAAGTATTTCAAAAAATAAATCATAATTGGCCGAAAAAACGGCAAAAAACTTTTTTTTTCTGGCAGCCCATTTTTCGAAAATCGAAATTCTGACGGTTGTTCTGGGTTGTTCTAAGTTTGTTTTAAATTGTTCCAAAGGATCTCAAAGAAAAAATCATAATTGGCCGAGATAATAGAAAAAAACGATTTTCCCACGGACCCCCTTTTTGCGAAAATTCAAATTCTGAGGGTTGTTCCAGGTTGTTCTAGATTTGTTCTAAACATTATTCTTATACATCAGAACCGTATCTCTTATATTTCAAAAGATATTGCAAAAAACGTTTTTAAAAAAAGTGTGAAGTTAGCCCCCCTTTTTTCGAAAATCTAACTTCTGACGGTTGTTCCAGGTTGCTCTAGGTGTGTTCTCAATTGTTCCAAAGTATTTCAAAAAATAAATCATAATTGGCCGAAAAAACGGCAAAAAACTTTTTTTTTCTGGCGGCCCATTTTTCGAAAATCGAAATTCTGACGGTTGTTCTGGGTTGTTCTAAGTTTGTTTTAAATTGTTCCAAAGGATCTCAAAGAAAAAATCATAATTGGCCGAGATAATAGAAAAAAACGATTTTCCCACGGACCCCCTTTTTGCGAAAATTCAAATTCTGAGGGTTGTTCCAGGTTGTTCTAGATTTGTTCTAAACATTATTCTTATACATCAGAACCGTATCTCTTATATTTCAAAAGATATTGCAAAAAAACGTTTTTAAAAAAAGTGTGAAGTTAGCCCCCCTTTTTTCGAAAATCTAACTTCTGACGGTTGTTCCAGGTTGCTCTAGGTGTGTTCTCAATTGCTCCAAAGTATTTCAAAAAATAAATCATAATTGGCCGAAAAAACGGCAAAAAACTTTTTTTTTCTGGCGGCCCATTTTTCGAAAATCGAAATTCTGACGGTTGTTCTGGGTTGTTCTAAGTTTGTTTTAAATTGTTCCAAAGGATCTCAAAGAAAAAATCATAATTGGCCGAGATAATAGAAAAAAACGATTTTCCCACGGACCCCCTTTTTGCGAAAATTCAAATTCTGAGGGTTGTTCCAGGTTGTTCTAGATTTGTTCTAAACATTATTCTTATACATCAGAACCGTATCTCTTATATTTCAAAAGATATGGCAAAAAAACGTTTTTAAAAAAGTGTGAAGTTAGCCCCCCTTTTTTCGAAAATCTAACTTCTGACGGTTGTTCCAGGTTACTCTAGGTGTGTTCTCAATTGTTCCAAAGTATTTCAAAAAATAAATCATAATTGGCCGAAAAAACGGCAAAAAAGTTTTTTTTTCTGGCGGCCCATTTTTCGAAAATCGAAATTCTGACGGTTGTTCTGGGTTGTTCTAAGTTTGTTTTAAATTGTTCCAAAGGATTTCAAAAAATAAATCATAATTGGCCGAAAAAACGGCAAAAAACAATTTTTTTCTGGCGCCCCTTTTTTCGAAAATCGAAATTTTGACGGTTGTTCTAGGTTGTTCTAAATTGTTCCAAAGGATTACAAAGAAAAAATCGAAATTGCCCAAGATAATAGGTAAATCGATTTTACCTATTATCTATATTTTAAAATGAATAATAATACTCATTTGTGATTCAGAATAAAGCAGAAGCAGTAAATATACATATATTTTCCCAAGTAATATAATTCATTTGTTTGAAAACAATATTGTTACTAAATGCTGATGCTCCTAACATAAAATAATATTAGAACAGTGACGTTAGTTACATTATTAATGTAGATTAAAAACTACCTCATAAACATATTGAGAATGATTATACCTTGCTCATAAAAAGATTAGTGTTTTTCTCATGAGCTGCTAGGTTGATGTTTCTTTGTTTATTTTTATTAGAGTTCATGCTTTAGTTTATCCCTAAAATCTAAATATATATTTTTTCTGTAAAATTTATTTATTGATATTATTATATTATTTGATAACATTGACATAAATAATATATTTTTTTATCAATTTGGTATTGTAAAACAGCCTTTCCCAAATCGGCTACTCTTTGACGGATATACTATCTTATATTATCTAAATAGGTACCTATATAATATTTTTTCCAAATAAAGTAATAGTAGCCTTTGAATCGTTTTAGTGAGAAAATTAGACAGCATATTTCAACATGTTTACGAAGAGGGGCTACAAAAAATAAGCATACTTGATAGGAATGTCTACACGTGCTTGCATTCCCGGAGCAAAAACCATGAAAAAAAGTGGCCAGACCACGGCTAGACAAAATAACGTTGTAGTGGTTTACTATAATTAAAATTTTCAAACTTCAAAATCAGTATTTTATTTTTATTATTACTAGACAAAATAAAATAACAAAAGACTTCCCCATTTTGTTTGATTTTAGTTGGGTACCCATATCCAGCGCTTTTTTTTTTTGAAATACTTTGAAACTGTAAGAATTTCGATTTTTAAGAAATAGGGACTGGGGAAAAATATCGTTTTTTCATAACCGGTTTTGATTTTTTCTTTGAAATAGTTCATCAGCATTTGGTGACAATATCGTTTTGTAATAAATGAACATTATATTTCTTGCGAAAATATATATTTATTGCTATATTAGATGTTTATTTCTTTAAATAGAACTGCATCATACAAAAACTTCCTTCAACACAGTAATGTTCGGAAAGTGCATTCCGCCCATTGTAAAATCGTTTTTTCCTATTATCTCCGCCAATTATGATTTATTTTTTGAAATACTTTGGAACAATTGAGAACACACTTAGAGCAACCTGGAAAAACCGTCAGAAGTTAGATTTTCGAAAAAAGGGGGGATAACTTCACACTTTTTGAAAAAAGTTTTTTGCAATATCTTTTGAAATATAAGAGATACGGTTCTGATGTATAAGAATAATGTTTAGAACAAATCTAGAACAACCTGGAACAACCCTCAGAATTTCAATTTTCGCAAAGAGGGGGTCCGTGGGAAAATCATTTTTTTCTATTATCTCGGCCAATTATGATTTTTCTTTGAAATCCTTTGGAACAATTTTAAACGAACTTAGAACAACCTAGAACAACCGTCAGAATTTCGATTTTCGAAAAAAGGGCCGCCAGAAAAAAAAAGGTTTTTGCCGTGTTTTCGGACAATTATGATTTATTTTTTGAAATACTTTGGAACAATTGAGAACACACCTAGAGCAACCTGGAACAACCGTCAGAAGTTAGATTTTCGAAAAAAGGGGGGCTAACTTCACACATTTTTAAAAACGTTTTTTTGCAATATCTTTTGAAATATAAGAGATACGGTTCTGATGTATAAGAATAATGTTTAGAACAAATCTAGAACAACCTGGAACAACCCTCAGAATTTGAATTTTCGCAAAAAGGGGTCCGTGGGAAAATCGTTTTTTTCTATTATCTCGGCCAATTATGATTTTTTCTTTGAAATCCTTTGGAACAATTTAAAACAAACTTAGAACAACCCAGAACAACCGTCAGAATTTCGATTTTCGAAAAATGGGCCGCCAGAAAAAAAAAGTTTTTTGCCGTTTTTTCGGCCAATTATGATTTATTTTTTGAAATACTTTGGAACAATTGAGAACACACCTAGAGCAACCTGGAACAACCGTCAGAAGTTAGATTTTCGAAAAAAGGGGGGCTAACTTCACACTTTTTTTAAAAACGTTTTTTTGCAATATCTTTTGAAATATAAGAGATACGGTTCTGATGTATAAGAATAATGTTTAGAACAAATCTAGAACAACCTGGAACAACCCTCAGAATTTGAATTTTCGCAAAAAGGGGGTCCGTGGGAAAATCGTTTTTTTCTATTATCTCGGCCAATTATGATTTTTTCTTTGAGATCCTTTGGAACAATTTAAAACAAACTTAGAACAACCCAGAACAACCGTCAGAATTTCGATTTTCGAAAAATGGGCTGCCAGAAAAAAAAAGTTTTTTGCCGTTTTTTCGGCCAATTATGATTTATTTTTTGAAATACTTTGGAACAATTGAGAACACACCTAGAGCAACCTGGAACAACCGTCAGAAGTTAGATTTTCGAAAAAAGGGGGGCTAACTTCACACTTTTTTTAAAAACGTTTTTTTGCAATATCTTTTGAAATATAAGAGATACGGTTCTGATGTATAAGAATAATGTTTAGAACAAATCTAGAACAACCTGGAACAACCCTCAGAATTTGAATTTTCGCAAAAAGGGGGTCCGTGGGAAAATCGTTTTTTTCTATTATCTCGGCCAATTATGATTTTTTCTTTGAAATCCTTTGGAACAATTTAAAACAAACTTAGAACAACCCAGAACAACCGTCAGAATTTCGATTTTCGAAAAATGGGCCGCCAGAAAAAAAAAGTTTTTTGCCGTTTTTTCGGCCAATTATGATTTATTTTTTGAAATACTTTGGAACAATTGAGAACACCCTTAGAGCAACCTGGAACAACCGTCAGAAGTTAGATTTTCGATAAAAGGGGGGCTAACTTCACACTTTTGGATTTGGTTTTTTTGCCATATCTTTTGATATATAAGAGATACGGTTTTGACGTATTCGAACAATGTTTAGAACAAACCTAGAACAACCTAGAACAACCGTCAAAATTTTAATTTTTGCAAAAACTGGGTCCGACTTCATACTTTTGGCTTTGGTTTTTTCCCATTTTCTCGTCTGATTTTGATTTTTTCTATGAAATACTTTGGAACAATTTAGAACAAACCTAGAGCAACCTAGAACAATCATCAGAATTACAATTTTCAAGAAAAGGGGGGCTGGCAAAAACTCGTTTTTTCCGATTATCTCGGCCAATTTTGATTTTTTTTCGAGATTCTTTGGAACAATGTTTAGAACAACTAGAACAACCTGGAACAACCTTCAGAATTTCAATTTTCGAAAAAAGGGGGGCTGGGTGAAAAAGTCGTTTTTTTCAATTATCTCGGCCAATTTTGACTTTTTTTTTGAAATACTTTGGAACAATTTAGAACAAACCTAGAACAACCTGGAACAACCGTCAGATTTCCGATATTCGAAAAAAGGGGGGCTAACTTCACACACTCTCTATTCTCGCCCTTCGTTTTTCCTCAACCATTTTTCTAAAGTACGGGCACTTAATTTGGTCCGCCCTGTGACCCCCCACGTTGCACTTTAGGCACTTCTCCTCATTTTTACATTCTTTGCTCCTGTGTCCTTTCGCACCACATTTGTAGCACTCATCACTTCGGTCTACTTTTGCTGTACAATCACGTGTTTTATGTCCATATTCTAGGCATTTAAAACACCTCATCATGTGTATTCTTTCTCTTACACCACATTCTACCCATCCCAGTCGCAGTTTCCTTTTAGTTTCCAATTAGTGATATTATTAGGTATGTTACTGATGTGAAAGCTGCTAAAGCACAATAAACACTTTCGTAACTTGCCGTGTCAAATTAAATAAAGTATAAATTGCAGCATTGCCAAACATTGTTCGCTTAACGACGTTAATTAGTTAATGGATCTCTAAAACAGAGGAAATCATAACCCTTTTGCAAAGTTATTCTTTAAAGAGTTATTTATCAAATTCACTTATTTAGATAAACACGCTTTAATGAATGTTTTAACGAAAGGAAAATCATACGGCCCAATGAGTATGAGATGTTATTAACAAAAGAATTATAAATTTGTTTATGTGAGTATGTGAATATTTTAAAATATCTACATGAATAATATCATTATATGGTAAATGAAGTAAGTAATTTTGAAAGAAGAAAGATCATATTTGTTTCTAGTGGGCCGTATAATTTCCATATTTATTGAAACTTAGTGACAGTCGTTAAGGACTTAACGACTGTCTTAAATTTTCTTTCCTTAAAATCAAAATGAAAAATTAGAGACATTCGTGAAGGACTTAAAAATAATAAAAAATTAAAGACAGTCGTTAAATCCTTAACGACCGTCTCCAATTTTCCATTATGATTTTCTTTTTATTAACTGTATAGAGCGTGCAGTTAGAAACTAAATAAAAGAAAGAAAAGAAGTAAAATTGTAAAGAACGACAAGTGATGTTTATTATTTTCATTAATTAGACATTTATTCCTTAAATGTAGAATAGATAAAGTAAAATATTTTAAAATTTTAAAATTATGAACCTCTAAGAACAACTTACTTAATCGTAGACTCGGAATATTGTTAGTAGATTACATTACATTCAATCCAAAAACGGCTGCCGAAATCGATTATAATGCACCTTATAAATGGACAAGGGTAAAAGTTGAATTCTATCTTAAAAAACAATCTTTTAATTTTATTTGTGAGTGGAAAGCATATATTGAAGCATTCCATAAAGACATCATAATAACAATCAAAAGCACAATTTACATTTTCAAAATTATACAAATTGTCCCAAGTTATATCACTTATTAGTATTAGAGCAAAGTGCGAATATTGCCATTACCAAAATACCGCCGAGGATATCATGTATACGAGATTTCCAAACAGGCAAAACAACAAGCAACATTCTGTGGTCGGACTCGGCACAATGCATAATGCAAACACTAACAATACCCCCGCTATTTGAGAATATATTATCAATAATGGTAGAACTTGAACCCTGAACGATATCAATACCCAATTTAAGTGTCATTTAGAACACACCACGCGCTACTGAATCATATTACAAATAATAAAGATAAAACTGACAAAAATCTAATATCTGGGGTTTATAAGTTAAATTGCGATTGTGGGAAAATTGATATTGGAAAACTGGTAGAACCTTTTTCACACGGATAAAAGAACACAAAATTATAAATTACGAAAAAGAGGTTCCACATACGCACACCACTCTATTGGACACAAACACAAATTCAGTAACAAGTTTGACATACTGCATTTACAGGATAAGGGTAACAAATTAAATTTGTTGGGGATCTAAGAAATAAAAAATTAAACCTCATCTTAAAAGACTAACTAGAAGTTAATAATTCACCATTGTTAAATTTAAGTATTTAAAAATCAATTTCACCATCTTAAGGTTATTACCTTTATTTACATTTACATTATATATTTATAAGTTGAATTGATTTGGTCTTTACTTGATGAAGATCCATCGTATTAATTAGTAAATAAACAACAATTGTTGGATTCTCACTATTTAATATTCGAAGTAATATTTGACAATTGTTTCGCCAACACAGTGGCTTCTTCAGAAATCAATAAAAATATTACACAAACACTTCTATATCTAACAATATGGCACAATTTATGCAGAGGGGGTGATCTGTTGAACAGTGTACATTATGAAAATACATTTAATAAGGGGGAGTTATTTGTTTCTAACTGATCGTTAAGTAAATTATTAGAGGATATATTTTTATTAATTTCAAGGGATTCTAATAGGTTTAATTTAACACCTTTATTTTCTATATGCAGGATATCAAAGTGATGACTAAAACTATGGATTTCTTCTATAAGGTGGTTTGCCTATGAAGAACCGGTTTTCTTCATTTTGAAGGATCTAAAATGTTCTGACTTCCTTTTCTCAAATGTTCGTCGTGTTTGGCCTATGTAAAACATAGGGCAATCACTACACTTTAAGTTATAGACTCCTGGCTGTTGGTTAAATTGTAAAACAAAAAAAATCAAACGGAGCCATATCTGGACTATCAGGTGGATGTTCCAATTCTTGAAAGCCGCATTCGCGGATGGCAGCTTGTTAAATGGCGTGCAATAATCACACAACCTTTGTCAATTTTCCACGACGTTTTGCACGAATACTCTCCCTTAATTTATGTAATAAAGACGCATAATATGTGGAGTTTACAGTTGTATTGCGCTCTTTAAAGTCAATTAGCAAAATGCCGTCACAATCGCAGAATATTGTGGCCATCACTTCTTTCGTTGATTGAACGACTTTTGCGTTTCTAGGGCGAGGTCCATCAGGTCGCCGCCAGTCCATGGACTCCCTTTTCGATAGAGGATCGCAAAACATAACCATTGTTTTATCCCCTGTGACAATGGACTCCGGAATCTGTTTTGGGTCGTCTCTACACTTGTTTAAAAATGACTGCGCACATTCGACTCGACGTTCACGTTGGAGAGCAGAAATAAGTCGCGGTACCCATCTAGCGCTAATTTTATTCATACCCAAATGGTAATGGAGAATTCGGCGAACACTTGTTTCGGAAATGTTTGTTATCACTGCTAATTCCTTCACTTTCAAACGGCGATCTTCTAGCACAAAATGTTCAATAATTGAAAATTATTGAGGCGTTATCACTTCAATTGGTCAACCTTCCAAGGATTTTTGCCCCAAACGGAAACATTTTGCCCACTTTTTTTACAGTTGAATACAAGGGAGATGAATCACCGTAAACGCCGTATAAACGTTGTTTAATGTGATAAGGTGCGAGGTCTGACAATTAAGTATCCGGAAAATTGGTTTTAAAAGCTTTCATTTCAAATTTGTCACAAATTAGATATTACATCCTTCAATATACTGCCCTTCGGCCGCACACACTTTTCCATTCGTGATTTCCACGACTGGAAATAATTTTGGAAAGCTTGTTCATCAAGATCGTCCATGACCCTTGTACATGCCTATTTCATGACCATTTCAGTAGCAAAATGAGTCCCCTGGAGCACCTCCTTCATTTTAGGGAAGAGGAAAAAATCACATGGGGCTAAATCTGGGCTGTAGGGTGGGTGTTTCATCACAAGAGTCGCTGTGGATGCTAATAATTCACGAGTGAAGATGGCTGACTGCGCTGGCACATTGTCGTGATGCAGCAACCAATTCTTGTTAGCCAAGAACTCAGGTCTTTTTCGTGCAATCTGGCAATCACACCACTCAAATCCTCCGCGGAAAGCGTACTAACTAAGTGATCCATATTACTATCACATGTAAATCTATATGTACGAACAACATTATTATCAGGTACAATGTCTAAACTGTTATCAATAGTGACAATGTGGGATAGATGATCAGTGATACTTAGATTTTTGATTTTAAATATCCATCCCTTGTCATGATTATTATGTAAGACGAAGGTTTTAGTGTTGCATCAAAATAGATTTTAATTAATAATAGCATCTGTAGAATATATATATATTGTCGTAACCCTGAGTGCATAAAAAATACCTAAGTAAAATCAAGCTATTATAACCATCAATCACCCAAAATATCCCTTAATTACACTCTAAGTTAGACATTTAACTTCTTCTTACGTCACACGTTGGGTAAGCCAATAAATTAGAGTAAAATGTTTTCAATATATTTCCTTACTTGAATATAAATCAAATATTTATATGCCCTAACTAACTCAGTCGTTTAAAAAATTTCTAATACTTGTATATTTTTATTACTCATAAAAAATCTTAGTCCGGACCTGTCTCTTTTAAAATATCTAAGAAAGATTATTGTCCAAGTTCTTTTCACTCTAAACGTTGGTAATCCGCAACTAAACGATTTTACCGCTACTCATGTGAACTAACTTTGATAAATTTACTAAATATTTTATTAAACCAATATCTAAAATCTTTATATTCAGTTTAATCTCAAGACTACACCTTTAATTATCTCACAGTCTGGTAAGTTATTTCAGAACTGTTACAATATCTTCCCTATAAATTAATCTGTATGTTCACTTTTATTTTTTTAGGAGGTCAAATAACCAAGATTGCTGAATGTTTTCCTAACTAAAATACATCTACGAAATGAAAATAAAAAATGGTTGAGAAACTACAAATATAATATATAGCTGTGAAATAACAGACACTATACATGTATTTGATGAAAATGCCAGTATTTTAACAATTTCTTATTTAAACTTGTCCAATATCTTGGTACTTATATCTGTGGTTATGATAAGAATTGAAATTATAACCCTATTTTTTATTTTTCAAGGTAGGTTAAATTAATGCTTGTACTAGAACTTTTAATATGTATACCCTTGATTTCTAATACAAATAGTATTATGTATCCAATATTTATGATTCAGTGTTTAATTTATTATACATTTAAACATTTAATTTTAATCTATTCTGTGTCAATTCGTTAAATTAAAGAGATTTTCATATTAATAGGAACAATTAAATAATACAACCTTATAATTTATATGTGTAACTTCTTATTATGGAGTTCCTTTTGATTTGCTGATTCTTGTCTCTTTGTAGCATCGGTTGAACTGGAATTCCACAAAATACCAGCTGTTTATGCTTCGGAAAAATAATTACAAGTGTTCGAACTGGATATTCTACTGGATATGCATGTACTTGGATCCTATTATTCGGTGTCTTCTTCCCAGAAAAATCTTCAATACCTATGGTCGCTCAATAGTTAAACTGGTAAAACGCCTACCTCGGCTGGATTTTTTTTTAACTGGATATGCACTTCTTATATTTCTAATGTTCGTGAACTGCGCTCAAGAATATTCTCACAATGAACTTCTTGCTATGGATATATTCTTCTCCTTTTCCTTTCCAACTGTAACGTGCTACTGGAATTCCCCAAGAAATTAAATCCTTTAATGGTGAGTACTTCTATTTATTTTTATGTTTTATATTCATTCAACTCTTCTTTTGCTATCCAAATCACTTTATACTGCCTACGTTGCAGTAATGATGTACAAATACTGAGTTTAAATTTATATTTTACGTAACCCAGTATCAGAATATTAATTTTCTATACACAATATGTTCTTTATGTACTTTTATGTATGAAAATACGGCTTAAATTCTTCGTACCGAATTTTCATCCACTCTCTTCTCAGAATTTTCTAAGAAGAATCCCTTTTATTTACTCTCCAATTACCTTAGTGATAATTTCTATATTTGAATTGACCAATCTCTATTCAACACCTCTTATTTATATTCAAAATACATTCTATTATTTTAATATTCTCTTGTATGCCTTTCTATATTTCAATACTCATATTTTAACAATTTTAACCATGAATTTATAAATGTATTTCAGTATTCAAAACAATTTTAAAACATACTATCTCAAAAATTCTGTAAATGTCAAAATCTGTCAACCATTGACTTTTCCTCTAATTAAATTATGGCGGGAGTTTTTATCTATTTTGACGTTACATTTAAACATAGTTTCCCTTTTAAAAATCAATTCTCATCATTTAAGACAATTGAACAAGTTCTTACAATTTTATATTACAAAATAAACACTCAATTAATATCAAAATCTCTATTTTACAGGTTTTTGTATCATTTGCTGAACTATGGACCTTAACCAAAGGACTTTACTAAAATATCAACTCAACAATTGTAAATATTAATTCTAGAATAATAAACACCACTCTTCATAATACTATTTCTATTTATACGTTCTTAAACTTTTAACATCAAAATACACTTTTTTACCATAACCAAACACAAATTATTGATGGTCAGTACCTAGTACTACCTCATTTTGCCCCTTTAATAAATGTAAAATTTCAACAGGTTTGAATAATTTTTCATTTATTAAATAAGAAATTTTCTGTTCAAATTATAATTAATTATCTGTTACCTATATAATGTATTTACACTATTGACAACTTTTAATGTAACTTTTTTTTTTTAATTATGCTTGCTATATTCTAGCATTATGTTTGCATCACTTCAACCATATGTCATTTTCATCATGTAAACTTTATCATAAATATTTTTTATAACAATTCATCACTATATTTTCTATGCACAACTATATACATGTACTACTATTATAACTATTCTGACTGTAACATAAGTTTCTTTTCTGTCTTTTTTTTATTATGTGTATTTGGTATAAGGAAAATTATTTTTCTCAAAAATGTTATTTATATTCTAAGAATAATTTTTTTTAAAATATCTGGTTATCTGTAAGTACTTTATTGTCTCCAATTTCTGTATAAAATATTTTCTCTTTGTATACCTCTATATCATGATTTTAAAACATATATGAAAACTTTATTATAACTACTATATGTAATATTTTTGTCACATTATGGTGAATATTAAATCATCTTTTCCATTATTTCTTTGGAACTTAAATTGCCTCTCTGAAATATGCTTTAGTCATGCTCACTTATACATTATTAATTATTATCTATTTTGTTCTTATTCGAACATTTCCCCTATATACCTTATTAGACATTTTCGTCTTATCCCTTACTTTCATCATACGAAAGCTTTTACTTATATTTACGTTTTATTGGCGTACGTTACCATTTAAATAATATGTAGACATTTTTGTCCTATACATTTTATAACTCTGGGTTTCTTTACCCTTTCTCATACATTTATACATTTATTATACCATATTTTCATGGATCATTTTATATTACTTTATCATAGTAAGCATTTTATAATTACTTCAATTATCATATTTCTTCGTAAAAGGCCCTTTTTCTTTCTTCTTAATAATTATATTCTCTTATTCACCTAATGTTTCACACGATTTGCTTTATCGCGCAAAATTATCGTAGTATATCTCTTAGTTTTATAATACTCCTATACATTTTTCTTGATAATATTTTCTTTCCATAGACAATTTTATTTTATTTTAAGTTTCTTACAATTCCAGTTATCTTCTTTAAATTCCTTTTCTTTTACACACATGTTCTTATATTATCAACTTATATTACAAATTTTTTTTTTTTTTTTACTATATACAAATATTTTGAAATAAGGGAATAACTTTTAATAAATGATGATACTAAATTTAATATTTATAACGCTCCTATTTCTATAACTTAACTATACTTCCGGACGAGTTTCTGAAAAATTCCTGCCCCTACCTTATTATCAAATAGGTACCTTCCATATATGGGCTCGTATTATTTGTAGTCGCTCTGGTTATAAGTGACATATCTAAATTCACCATCATTTTATTGTCTTTTTATTCATTCTCCATGCCCCTAATAATATCAACTCTCATGCTCCTAACATTTAATTGGAGAAATATTGTAATAAGGGTCTTGTCCTTTTCTGGTCATTGTATTCTTAATTTTATCCTTGATAATTGGTGATGCTTAACACCTACAAGAATTATCTCTATACTTCTGTCTTGGTTAACATACTATATGAGTGATTCTATTATTGGAAATTATATCCTGCCCCTATCTCATAATCGAGTGGGAATATCTGTATATTAGATCCATGTCCTTAAATTGAGAAAGATAATTTTATGAGGGCTATTATCTTGTACTTTGTGGTAGCTCTTGTAACGGTTGGTGTCACTAGTACCAACAAATACTACCCTATAGTATCCGCTATGTCCAAATTCTTTATTCGGGTATAATAATTTTTATGAGGGCTTTTATCTTGTTGTAGCTCTGGTAAGATGGTGTCGCTGGTACCATCAGTTGTCGCCCTTGTATACAACTGCCATGTCTATGTTCTTTATTTGGGTAGGATAATTTTTATGAGGGCTTTTATCTTGTTGTAGCTCTGGTAAGATGGTGTCGCTGGTACCATCAGTTGTCGCCCTTGTATACAACTGCCATGTCTATTATTTACATGTGGGCTGTTAATTTGAAGTAGCTCTGGTAGGATGGTGTCGCCGGTACCATCGAATGCTGCCCTAAAGTATCCGCCATGTCCATAAATAAATGTGGGCTGTTAATTTGAAGTAGCTCTGGTAGGATGGTGTCGCCGGTACCATCGAATACTGCCCTAAAGTATCCGCCATGTCCATATTTAAATGTGATTATACTATAGCATACATTATCCGAGACATCTTTTCTATTATAAATTTTAATCTTATTCTATTTTTCAATGTACCATATGTTTCTTCTCGAATCAAATTTTCTTCAACCCATATATTAACCTCCATCCGTAATAACCAAACAGCTGCTCCGTTACTTAATGTAGCCCGTATGACATTCATTTGATTTTTGAAATCTGGTAAGTCCTCTACATATTTTAAAATATTCGTCAAATAAGCCATAGGATGTGTAGATAATTTATCACCACTAAAATGCATGATATTCTCTATCCTAATTCCTGTATTCAAATTACTATACACTGGAATACTATTACCATTTGAAATCCTAACATTCTGTGCTTTAACTAACAAATCTTGTATTTTCTTCTTCTGCTCTTCACATTCTTTTAAAATTCCCTCCATACAAGACTTCTGTGCATCAGTAGTCGATGTAGTTGCTTGTATTTCTTTTATACAGTTTATTTCCGTTGATTCTATTTTTTTATTCAAATTTTCTTCCATTTTTACTACCTGATCAGTAGTTTCTTTATTTACCTTTTCCAATCCTTGTTTTAAATTCTCAGCCATCTCTTTATGTTTTGAAACATTATCTACTTCCAACTGACTTATATTACCTTTAATTTCCTTTACATCTTTTTCTACCCGTTGAACTTCAGTAGTAATAAAAATTATAGCTTCTGATTCTTTGGTAATAAATTTCTCGTTCATATCTACTACAACTTTGTCAATACTATCTTGTGTATTATTCAATAACAATACCTTCAATTCTTCAAGCTTCTTATTATTTTCTTCTCTAATAACTTTATTTTCTTCTTTTAAATTATTTAAATTCCTGGTAAATTCTTCATATGTCTTATCTAGCTTGCCACATAATTCTTCATTCACCTTCACTAATTCTCCTCTTAATTCTTCCTTTATATCCACCAAATTTTTCTTACTCTCTTCATTTGCCTTTATTAATTTACCACTCAACTCCTCACTTGCCTTCTCTAATTTGTCTAATCTCCCATTTAATTCTATTTTATCCTCCTCTCTATTTTTCTCACTTTTCCTATTATCCTCCTCTCTATTTTTCTTAGATTCCCTTTTATCCTCCTCTCTATTTTTCTCACTTTTCCTATTATCTTCTCTCATTTCTTTTAACATCTGCATAATAGATACCATATCTACTGCTGCTGACGACGTTCCTATTTCCAAAGTCTCCCCTTGTATATGCGTCTCATCACCCCTATCTTGTCCTTCTTCTAGTGGTCGTGTCTCTCCCTGAACCTGTGGTATATCTCCTCCATCTTGGATATTGCCTATCTGTTGTGTTTCTTCTTCGCTATCGCTTGAAACCTCTGTCCTATTCATTCCAGAACTACTCTTTGATCTGGTATTCATGATTAATAAATTGTATGTAATATTACTATAATAACCTGTCTTATACTCTCAAATCTAGTTTTATTATACTGATAACCTTTTGTATAAAAAAAATTTATTTTTCTAATTATAATAAGGTTAATAAATTATCGAAAACACAATCTTTGCGAGTTTCTTTTAAAACGCCCCACGTTGGGCGCCATATTAATGTCGTAATCCTGAGTGCATAAAAAATACCTAAGTAAAATCAAGCTATTATAACCATCAATCACCCAAAATATCCCTTAATTACACTCTAAGTTAGACATTTAACTTCTTCTTACGTCACACGTTGGGTAAGCCAATAAATTAGAGTAAAATGTTTTCAATATATTTCCTTACTTGAATATAAATCAAATATTTATATGCCCTAACTAACTCTGTCGTTTAAAAAATTTCTAATACTTGTATATTTTTATTACTCATAAAAAATCTTAGTCCGGACCTGTCTCTTTTAAAATATCTAAGAAAGATTATTGTCCAAGTTCTTTTCACTCTAAACGTTGGTAATCCGCAACTAAACGATTTTACCGCTACTCATGTGAACTAACTTTGATAAATTTACTAAATATTTTATTAAACCAATATCTAAAATCTTTATATTCAGTTTAATCTCAAGACTACACCTTTAATTATCTCACAGTCTGGTAAGTTATTTCAGAACTGTTACAATATCTTCCCTATAAATTAATCTGTATGTTCACTTTTATTTTTTTAGGAGGTCAAATAACCAAGATTGCTGAATGTTTTCCTAACTAAAATACATCTACGAAATGAAAATAAAAAATGGTTGAGAAACTACAAATATAATATATAGCTGTGAAATAACAGACACTATACATGTATTTGATGAAAATGCCAGTATTTTAACAATTTCTTATTTAAACTTGTCCAATATCTTGGTACTTATATCTGTGGTTATGATAAGAATTGAAATTATAACCCTATTTTTTATTTTTCAAGGTAGGTTAAATTAATGCTTGTACTAGAACTTTTAATATGTATACCCTTGACTTCTAATACAAATAGTATTATGTATCCAATATTTATGATTCAGTGTTTAATTTATTATACATTTAAACATTTAATTTTAATCTATTCTGTGTCAATTCGTTAAATTAAAGAGATTTTCATATTAATAGGAACAATTAAATAATACAACCTTATAATTTATATGTGTAACTTCTTATTATGGAGTTCCTTTTGATTTGCTGATTCTTGTCTCTTTGTAGCATCGGTTGAACTGGAATTCCACAAAATACCAGCTGTTTATGCTTCGGAAAAATAATTACAAGTGTTCGAACTGGATATTCTACTGGATATGCATGTACTTGGATCCTATTATTCGGTGTCTTCTTCCCAGAAAAATCTTCAATACCTATGGTCGCTCAATAGTTAAACTGGTAAAACGCCTACCTCGGCTGGATTTTTTTTTAACTGGATATGCACTTCTTATATTTCTAATGTTCGTGAACTGCGCTCAAGAATATTCTCACAATGAACTTCTTGCTATGGATATATTCTTCTCCTTTTCCTTTCCAACTGTAACGTGCTACTGGAATTCCCCAAGAAATTAAATCCTTTAATGGTGAGTACTTCTATTTATTTTTATGTTTTATATTCATTCAACTCTTCTTTTGCTATCCAAATCACTTTATACTGCCTACGTTGCAGTAATGATGTACAAATACTGAGTTTAAATTTATATTTTACGTAACCCAGTATCAGAATATTAATTTTCTATACACAATATGTTCTTTATGTACTTTTATGTATGAAAATACGGCTTAAATTCTTCGTACCGAATTTTCATCCACTCTCTTCTCAGAATTTTCTAAGAAGAATCCCTTTTATTTACTCTCCAATTACCTTAGTGATAATTTCTATATTTGAATTGACCAATCTCTATTCAACACCTCTTATTTATATTCAAAATACATTCTATTATTTTAATATTCTCTTGTATGCCTTTCTATATTTCAATACTCATATTTTAACAATTTTAACCATGAATTTATAAATGTATTTCAGTATTCAAAACAATTTTAAAACATACTATCTCAAAAATTCTGTAAATGTCAAAATCTGTCAACCATTGACTTTTCCTCTAATTAAATTATGGCGGGAGTTTTTATCTATTTTGACGTTACATTTAAACATAGTTTCCCTTTTAAAAATCAATTCTCATCATTTAAGACAATTGAACAAGTTCTTACAATTTTATATTACAAAATAAACACTCAATTAATATCAAAATCTCTATTTTACAGGTTTTTGTATCATTTGCTGAACTATGGACCTTAACCAAAGGACTTTACTAAAATATCAACTCAACAATTGTAAATATTAATTCTAGAATAATAAACACCACTCTTCATAATACTATTTCTATTTATACGTTCTTAAACTTTTAACATCAAAATACACTTTTTTACCATAACCAAACACAAATTATTGATGGTCAGTACCTAGTACTACCTCAATATGTATATCCTGCTCAAATGGTTCATCAAAGTCTTGCATAACATCCATTGTTTTTATAATATGATTGGACAATATGTAAATTTAACACCGCTGTCTACTTAACCAACAGAAATGACAGAAAATATACATTACCGGTCAGTTGATCACTAAATTTAACTCTGCTGTCTAATAAATGACAGAAAGCATATATTACCTGACAGTTGAGGTTCAAGCAGATTGTAGGTTATTTGTCAAATAAACCTTGTTATTAGGTAAATACTACTTATTAGGAAGTGGAAACACGGTGAACTAAATTATTTGCTAAATAAAGTTACTAGGAGGTTTAATGACAGATGGAAAGGCCGGCCATAAATTTATAAGTTATTCAATTTCCTGACCCTTTATTTTAAAGTCGTGAACTCACTTCCTCTTCAATCAGTTAAGATAAATAATTGTTAACACTTGTACAGTAAACGACAAATAATTTGGCGAGCCGTGGGAGTAAATTCGCATAGCATTAACAATAGGGGGACAAATATAGTTTGACATTATAGTATAGTTTCAAGTAAATGAGCGTACGCGTTTTTAAAAACGACTACAGCGCATTTCCACCGCCCATCATCTTATTAGGCGTTTACTGTCCATATTTTGTATTGTAATATTCTTCAGCTGATGAGGCTCCAGTGGAGCGAATCGATCGTTGTGATTAAATATTATCTGTTTTGAACTCATTATGAATTTTTATTTCATTGCTTTGTAACGGACTTTTGTCCGTCACTGTATAAATTGTCGAATAAAATTGTATTAATGCTTTTGTGTGATTTTGGCATTAATGGGTTCGATAATTTAATACAAATATTCTACAATATATGTTTAATTTATCTAAAGTCAATTAGTAAAGAGAAAGATGATGTTTTTATTAATTTTCTAAATTTTTGCACGTGATAATATCGTGCGTTTGAGTACAGTTCTTGCTCTTTACGCGTATTATTTCGGAAAAACACTGTTTTTAGCTATTATTTGTACAAGTCCAGTCCTATATAAGACGACGACTTTGTTAGTAAAATCAGAGTTCTCCTCGTCAGTCTGGGGGGATCTTCTCACAGAGAGTTTTCCTGGCAGTCTAGGAGAATTCTCACCAAACTCTCTGGCAGTCTAGAGAGTACCTAGTACCTATCCCTTAGTCTTTCTGGCGGTCTAGAAAGGCGGTCCGTAAGTTGTTTTGTTACCAGGCAGATCGTGATAAGAAAACAATTCCGTCCTGTAAGTCCCGAGTAAATCTTTATAGGGTTATTCCGTTTATTTTAAATAATCACGTCAGATAGATTTTATTAATTTCAAATGTACCAAAGTAAATTTTAGGTTCACGTAAGATTTCAAAGAAATATATTACTCTCCTCGAATATCTCTTCAATAATACGAACACAAGTACCCGATGATGCATTAACGTTTTTGCTGGATTTGTGTAAAAATATCACCTTTTCGAAGTAAATATCATGTATATTAATATCTTAATTCACAAAATATTTATGACCGGTATATTTTAATATTCAATGTTTGAATATTCCATTAAATATTTGTTAACCTACTGCGAATAACTTTTTTCAGTAAATGTAATGTTATTTTCAATATATGAATTATAGTTGCTTTTGTATATAACAAATACTTTATGATCTTCTTGTAAATATATGTACTAAATTTGTGTAATTGAATTTCTGTTTTATATGTAAATAAAAAGATTGACATAGTAAGATTTCTTTTACTCTTAATGGTAGAAGGTAATATAAAATCAATATTGAAGTAATAAACATACTAAAACATACCGAACCAGAGTTTTCTTCTCCGTAAACCGAACTATCCGTATTTGAGCATTACTGTTGATAAAGTTCACATTCACTAGACACTTAAAACACTTGATTTTATCATTACACATAATGCTTCAAGTTTAATATCTAATTATCTGTCAAATATAGACATTGAAGGTGGACGATTACCAACTGTAGATTTAATAGGCGACAATATCACTCTGATGTTAAATATCCCTAAGACTGTACAAGACATTTAGTTATCTGTTGATAGATGGGAGCACTTCAATTTGGCAATTAGCATTATTAATTAAGTGTTTAACAATTTAAAGAGGGTTTCATGTCGCAGCTTTATTGTTAAATGTTATTTCAAATATTGTAAGTTAAAATTGCATTTAAAGTTTACAATAATTTTAAAATGACTGAACGACTTGTACTTAATATAGTATCAACGGATATATTTCAAAGATGGGATTATTTTACAAATGTAAATATAACACTACTGGAGGACTAGTTTAATCAGTTTATCAAACGTTGTGGCTTATGAATTGAAACCGCATATGTTGTCAGCGTTTAATTTATGTCTTGGAGGCGGCATTAAATCAGCATATGAAATCACGTGGTATTTTCAATTGAAGAGTTTGGCTTTCCGCAATGTGTACATTGCCAACTATCAACTTGCAGAGGCATTAATCATTCAGAAACCACAATGTAAAATATACGGCGGTAGTTTCAATTTAAACACTCGTCAATGCCATCTCCCTTAATATTGCTTTCCTAAATTGAGTAACTACCTTGCATTTCCTTCATGCCGATCTGAACATAGATTATACTAATTACATAACTGTAAATCTATTCGAACTTTTGACGACTCATTCCTGATTCTTATCTTATATTTGGAGAGTATTGGTAGTACTGAATGTAATATTCCCGTTGCTAATCGTTCAGCTTTCATAAGCAGATTCTATAACGTAAACACTATGAATAAAAATAAGCAACGGAATAAGTCAGAGATCAGTGATAAAATATTTAAATGAATTTTGGGTCCATATTTTTTGGGTAACTTAACGGGAACTGTTTAAATTTTTTGACGGACCAGTTAGTTCCCGTTCAATTATACTCAAATCCAGCAGATCCAGACTTGTCACATCACTCATTGTAGTTCTAGTACTAAACCCAATAAGATTGACGATTAAATGCAAGAATTAGGAACGAAGTTTGGAAAATTTCACCACAGATAATTCGCAATGTACGAAACGAATTTGAAGACTGTTTGACTATCTGTTAGGAAGCTGGAGGGGCTAAGTTTGAGCATCTTATCTCCCAAGGTTATTTATTTCGGTTGTTTTTGTATATTACCAGGGTGCTATAAATTTCTTTTACTGCTAGATAGAGGATGAAACGATCTTTCCAAAAATGATCCATTTGACACTTTTTGCCGCTTAAATTTTTTAAGTTGTCCCCAGTTACGATGCCACTGGTTGACATAGAAAAGTATAATTTATGCCAAAAGATGGTTATTTAAAAATAAAAATTAACATGCCCAAGAAGTATTGCGAAAAAGTAGGGATGCATTTGTTTTGCTAGTATCGCATGATAGTGTTGATATTAAACTAGATTGTAATAATAATAATAGTAATAAAGCTATTTATTCAGTAATACATACAGTGTTGAACATGTCAATATATATATATAAAACAGATGCACAAATTCACATTTATACGCGTCAAAATTTAAAATTTAAATACTCATCTATTCTATAGAAAGCTTCTTTGATGAGTATTTCAAACAATACAGATTTTTGCCTTTTTTGAGGTAAATATTTTATGTGTGAAGGTAAATGATTACATACTCTTATTATTTGGGTGATACAACTCTTTTCCACAATACTTTTTGTTGTTTGTAGAGGCACCAAAAGTGAACAGACTATACCTCTGGTCTCGTAATTATGTTGTAATTCTTGCTCTTTGAAAAACTCATAATTCTCCCTTACAAACTTCACACACTCAAGAACATATAGGCCCGTCAATGTATGTATTTTTTGTCCCTTAAAAATTTCCTTGCATGAATGAGTCTTTCTCACACCAAAGACACTACGCAGGCACGACTTCTGTAGGATAAACACTCTGGATGCATGAACCGATGTTCCCCACAACATGATGCCATAACTAAGTCTCGACTGCACATAAGCATAATATGCCGATAGACCTGCTGACTGATTTACAGAACCCGCTATGATACGCAATGCATAACTGAATGATGATATCTTTGTTGCCAAGTGGTCAATATGCTTCTTCCAGTTCAATTGAGGATCCACCCACAATTCCAGGAACTTAACTGCCATGTGTTCCATATTTAGCTGTTGATCTCCATAAATAACTTTTATTGGGTCCCTCTTGAAATAGCCAAAATTCAACACATTGGTTTTTTCAATATTCAGCTTGAGCCTGTTTCTGTCAAACCACGAACCACAATCATCAACAGTAGACAGTATTTCATTGTTTGCTGCATCTTTTTTGGTTCTTACAATTACCGAAGTATCATCAGCGTACAGTATCGTTTTATATTTAGTCTTGCAAGGGAGATCATTGACATATATTAAAAACAATAAAGGACCCAGGACGGAGCCCTGGGGTACTACTCTTTTCAGCGTCCCCCAATCAGAAGCAACACCCGCATCACCACCGACCACGCACTGCTTTCTATTATCCAGATAGGACCGTATCAACTGCAAACTATGTCCCCTTATTCCAACTCTTTCCAATTTTTCAAATAACACACAGTACTCAACACAGTCGAAGGCCTTACTAAGGTCCATGAAAATACCAATTGTGCACTCATCATGATTCAGACTGTCAATAATCTCATGTATGACTTGATAAGCAGCTCTGATCGTAGATCTGCCTGTGATGTAGCCATTCTGGTATTCACTAAGTATATCATGTTCCAAAAGGAAATCCATTACACGTTTAAAAATAATTTTTGAGAAATGTGTCAATATAGATATCGGTCTGTAGTTTTCTAGTTTTGTAATTTCCCCTTTCTTGTACATTAATCTAATAATAGATTTCTTCAATTCATTTGGGAATATTCCCGATTCTATACATTTATTGACTATTGGTTCTAGTATAACTGCAAGTTCAGGCGCACATTCTTTTATTATCTTTACAGGTATTTCATCACAACCCACGCAAGAGCTATCCCTTAATTGTGCAATAATGCTACATATTTCTCCTACATCAGTAGGATGCAGCATCAATGAGTGGTTATTATAAGGAATATTGTCCAGATCTATATCTTTTATCTTGGTTATATTGTTACACATTTCTATCAGTTGTCTGTTGATTGTAGACAGCCATTCTTCAATTGTTGTTCCTGCCACTTCAATGCCATCAACAGAGATTTCATCAGCTTTAACAGAACCCGTGATTTTTCTTACCAGCTCCCAAGTTGCCTTAGTCTTATTATGTGATTCATTGATGAAATCACTGTTAGCTTTGCCTTTCGCAATTTTTATCTCTTTGTTTAAATTATTGCGATAATTGATATAATCTTCTATACTTATTCTTTCGTTTAGCATGTCCTCGTACATTTGTCTTTTTATAATTGTTTTCACCTTAATTTCATCAGTGATCCAGCTTTCTTTAATTGTCTTTTGTTTTATTGTTTTACTTTTACATAAGTCATTATAGTTCGTTTTAATTTCATTAATAAAAGTTTCATACAAGACATTAACGTCCAACGCATCACACAAAACATTCCAGTTATGTTCCATGAGCCATTGTTTAAAATCAACAATATTTTCTTCATATAATATTTTAATTTTAATTGGTTTCTGTTGTGTAGCACTCCTGAACCTCGAACTAAATGTAAGCTGTTGCCCCAAGTGATCCGACAGCGCTGTTATCACTACTTTACTAATGTAGTTTGTTAAATTCGTCATAATATTATCAATTGTCGTCTTTGCACCCCCAATACGTGTGGCATCATGTATTGTTATATGCAAATTGAACGCATTCAGCACATAATTCAGTCTTTTTACATGAATATTTTCTTTAATATGAAATGTGACATTAAAATCACCCGTTAAAATGTGTTTATGTTTTGGTTTCAATTTTATTACTGATGAGAGTATTTCATCGAGTATATCTAAAAATTCATTAAAATCTCCATTCGGCGGTCTATACACATTAACCACTATTGTTTTATGCTCAGTCAGTTCAACAGCACTACACTCTACTATGGATTCTTGACTCTTGTCTCTTAGATTTTTCATTTCCGCAACAAGAATTCCCTTTCTTACAAAAATGCAAGAGCCACCATACCTGTTTGTAGTTCTACAGAAACAAGATGCCATAGCATAGTTCCTTAAATTTATATATTGTAAGTTCTTAGTATCAATCCAATGTTCTGTAATCGCCAGGACATGAACCATCTCCTCATAAGTTTCTAAAAACATGTCTATTGAATCAATTTTGTTATTAATACTCTGTATATTGTGATGTAAAATATTTATTTTTTCCCTTTCTTGCTCATTTATTTCGTCTCCAATGACGCAATGTTCGAGGCTCTTTTCCGAAAATTCCTATATATTCTGATAATCGCATTCTTTGGCCACAAATCAGCATTAAAAACTTTTTCAACGTCAGCGTGCAAAACGGCCACTCTGAACGCTGCAATATCATTATTTTTAATTTCTAAAGTCTCACATGCAAGCGGTATAATGTTATTATCTCGCAGATGTTGTTGTATGTCTATTTCTTTTGTATTTTTTACAAAATTAGAAACAAAAATCCATGTTCTATTTTGCACAGTTGTTAATCCAGTATTCGTATTTCGTCCGCGTATATTTTTTCTGTTTTTAAAATTCCTGACTCTCACGAAGTCACTGTCCTCGGGTTTTTCTACTTCTTCGATGTTTACCTTTTTTATTTCACTTGTTTCTTTCTGTAAAATTTCTTCTTTGGTATGTTTATCCTTTTTTGGTATTTTTAGTTTTTCGGAGTAGATTTCTTTTCTTACAGTGTGTTGGTTTCTTGTATCAGGTGTTTTGCAGCAGGTGTTTTCTTTTTGTATGAGAGATTGATGCACTACGGTATCTTTACCTTTATCATCACTAGTGCCCTCTATTGGTGGTTTTACATTTTGCTGTTGTGTAGAAACCTGTTTCTTCAATAACATTTTTAAGTCAGCAACCTCTGAGGATAGATTTCTATTCTCATTAATTAATTTATTCAATTCTAATTGAAAAGTCTCAATCATCTTGCTCGTAATATTGTTCACGGCAACGTCAATTTTACATGATATAATAGTCTCTAAATCGTCACTTACTTTTTTATCCTCGACTATCTTGTATACTGTATGTGAGGTTAAGTCAATGATACATCTTCCACAAGTCCAATTCTTTATATTTCCTTCTTCCTTTATTTTTATATATTCGTCAACTGACATGTTTACACACGCGATGTGATAGTGTTCACTACATTTTGACTTACAGCTGATATAATCATCATATCTACTGATACTTTTAGCACAAATCGCACACTCGAGCGCCATTTTTATTATATCAGCTGCTAATCTAATTAATCTAATTAACACTATCAAGAAGAAGGTTATAATTAAGAATAATAATTCCTTATTTACTCAATTTTTAGTCGCAAATTATTTTCATGAATTAGTATTTTCTTTTACACTAGGGCTGAATTGTTTATTGAACAATTACTAATAATCTTTTAAATATTAAGTTAATTCTTGAATTGTAAGGTAAATTTTTATTTTCTAAATAATACTTTGTAGATTTTAATAGTGACTCAGCATTTTCTACAACTATCTATAAAAGTGATATTCTACTCTTATAGTAGAAAATCAACACGTATTCTCGGAAAAGTAAAAAAAATATTCAATTTCTTTTAAATGTGTGATAAACTAAAGATGAACATGTGTTTTTTATACATGAATTAGTCATTGAATTACACAAGCAAGTAAAACTTTAATTAAAAGTGTTAATAAAAGAAACGCACCTCCATGACGCGTTACTTTTGCATAACAGAGGTCGCCGTGATTTTCTCATCGACATCGTTATGCGAAGAAACGATATGCGGGAGGTGTGGAGCTCATTGAGCATTGCAGCAAGCACGTCGCACACTGATGAAGTTATGGTAGACTGAAACACGTGTCTGTACGTTGGTTGCTGTAATGCCGACTTTAGGGCAGATTCAAATATGTATCCATTTCATACATACATATACTAATTTTTATTTCCTATATGTAGGTGAAGAGTTCCTTTAAAGATATAACTGTTAATTTCTACATAAATAATAGTTTTGTTTTAACTATCATGTTGTTCTGCCCTTTCCGGTAGGTGGCACGATTATATAATTTTTATATAATAATTTGTGATTTTCTTTTATGGCACTAGACCAACATATATTGTAATATGAGTCGTTTTGATTCATAAATTTAAAATTTGTTAATAACTTTGATTACAGCGCCACCTATCGTATCGTAGCATAGCCATGAACCATCATCTCGACAAAACAAAAATATTGTGAAAATATGACCTAAATCAGGCAAGGCAAGTCGTTCAGAAGTTACACGAACACGAACAGACACATGAGCCCCTATATACAAATTTATATATTTAATGTAAAGTTTAAATTCTAAAATAAAATGTAAAATTTTTTGCCAGCTCAGCTCAGTTCTGATTCTCTCAGGGCGATTCGGATTTCTAGAAATGATTAATTTAAATAATACTTATATTCACAATCAATGAATCATATATATATATATAATCCCAGGAAAGAAAAATTTTTGAATTATATATATATATATATATATATATTTAGGAGGTTCACATCAATGATCAGATATATAAAGATTTTGCTCCAGATCATCCAAATTTTTTTTGAAGACATTCAATTGAGTTATTTCCACCCTGGGGGCATAACGAACAAAACAACAAAAAAATCAAACAAATATGTCGTGCTTATCGTCAGTTATGATCGAGAGTGCATACAAAAATTGTGATTTTTGTAGTTTTTCCAAATGTTTCTACTTTCTTTTGTAATTGTCCCTTTTTTTCCTGAAAATTGTTCCAGAACCATAACAAACATGAAGAATTACGCATTTCCATCGTTCGAATCGTAATTTATGGTCTTCAGTTCATACAAATATCCTATAGAAAATAGAACTTTCAGTTTTTCCCGAATTTTTCACTTTTCAGGGCAACTTATTCGGATTATTACAAACATTTAAAGAAAATGCCAAGTCGGTTCAGGCGTTCTCAAGTGATGCGGTTACCAACAATCAGCATTTAATTGCTATTTATATACATTAACGAACTTAATGTAATACATTTTGTTAAAGTTGTCATCAATAATGAAAATAATTAGATATAGATTGGCATTCAACAATCTTTGTTGTATTGTCTTAATTTCTATTTATATTCTTAGAATTTAAGTTAGACTTTTGAAATGAATTCTATTTTTGAACTTGTATTTTTCAATAAACAAGCTATTATTAGTAAAATATATCTACACAATATCACATCATTAATATAAGCTTTATGTAAAGACATTTTAAGACATTTCTTTCCTTATTTAGTAACAACTAAGAAAGCTTAGATAAGAGGATTTAGTACTTACTGTAGCTGGACAAAAAAGATTGGGAATGTCTTCTTTGTGTATTTGATCGGAACTGGTCTTCCACCTTTGGCTAGGATTTTAAAATTTTCCTATATACAGGTAACAAATATTTTCTTAATTACATTTACTTCGTTTATTTATTAAAGAGTAAATTCTATATTTTCATAAATTGACTTTCTCAATGAATGTTAAGGTAATTATTATCTCATCAATGTTGATAGCCTAGGTAATTTTTGAAATGTAATTTATTACTTTCTATTTGATGAAATCGATAATTATTACGAAGCGACTTTTCTACTGTATCCTTTATGTTTTTTCATAGACTCAGTTTTTAGTCTAAAATATTTTCTTAATTCAGTTACCTACTAATAGATACTACACACAGTTGTATTTAAGTTCAAATTATTGTTTATGTTTAATTATATTCCTCATTTACCTTATATTTTCACTAAGTTTATATTCGATACATCATTATAATAATCTTATTACAATCATTTACAAAACGTAACAATAAATTTGATATTCTTTTCAATATATTTTTTATTTATTATTTGAAACGTTTCAAACTCGTTTCTTTTCTTATTTTAAAATATAATTATAGTATATTATATTATTATAGTATATTATATTATACCTACGACAATTCTCCTCAATATAAATAATACCAATAATGCAAAGCGGGATATACCTATTTAATAATTCAATTAAAACATAAACTTTAACACAAAAAATTCATTAAATAGGTTGCTTGTGATCAGTGACCTATAATATAAACTTGTACCGATTACTTACCACAAGTCTGTGAGAATCCCATTATTACATGGATCAAAGAGAACTAATGGTATTTATTGATTTTCGCTTTAGAATTAAGAAAATAAATAGAAAACAGAAGTTAAAAGATCGGTTTCAAGATGTCTGATGTCATAATCATCAGTAATAAGCAATTACTTTAAGCGGTATATATAATCTTCAGGAATTTAATTCGCAAAGCTCTTAACTATTTATTGCTTGAGTGCTCTAATAATAGTGTTTTAAAGGGTAAGACTTCCTCCTGCCACTATATAAGTACGAGAATCTATATATTACATATAAATTGAGCATGCGCATGTTTGTGTTCTTAAACTCGAAAGTAGTCGGTCAATTACTTGAAATTTTGATACAACGTTGACTTGAATACGCGAATTTTTTATGGTAATTTTATTTATAACCATACAATTAAAAAGTACTTGCGATGAAATTTCGGTAAAGGTTCTTACGTATCGAGTTAATAGTTTTGTGCATAGATGACTTATACATAGTAGATGGATAAATAAATTCTATATGTTATAACTACAGACCGGACCCGAAAGGTTGATGACTCATCGTTCATGCGAGCACTATTGAAATGTTGTATTTTTAAAGAGGTTTTAATTTTATTTATATAATTGATCTATAAAAGACCTTATTATTTGTTCGTTTTGTAGTTCAAGTCGAGTAAAGGAGTATAAATATTTACTAGCAATACTTTCTCGAGGTTCACTTCTGTGGTATTTGTTCTCTTTAATTGAAGTACATCCTTGTAGATAGAAAACGTCCTTTCTACATAGCAGGTGGTTATAGGTGCGTACTGGAAATGTTTTTTATTTCAGCGTATTTAGCAGTTAGATTTTGTGTTATTCTCCCCATGTACAATTGCCGCAATGTTATTAAATCTGGATTTCTATTAAAAACTGCGTCTAGCTTTTGCCGAAGGCCAGATCCAAAGTCACTTGGAATACCTTGAAAGTTATTAATAGCCACATCTAATGTGGTTAATCCATCTCTTAATTTGAGATTTCAATTTTCAAAATATGTGATTAGTTTAGGCAAATCTCCAAAGTGTTCCTGAAGGAATAACAACTGATATTTTAAATTTGGGATTTGTGTTAGTTCCTTGCACTCAGAAACACTTAATCTGGATTTCTATTAAAAACTGCGTCTAACTTTTGCCAAAGGCCTGATCCAAAGTCACTTGGAATACCTGTAAAATTATTAATAGCCACATCTAATGTGGTTAATCCATCTCTTAATTTGAGATTTCGATTTTCAAAATACGTGGTTAGTTTAGGAAAATTTCCAAAGTGTTCCTGAAGGAATAACAACCAAAGTCACTTGGAATACCTGTAAAATTATTAATAGCCACATCTAATGTGGTTAATCCATCTCTTAATTTGAGATTTCGATTTTCAAAATACGTGGTTAGTTTAGGAAAATTTCCAAAGTGTTCCTGAAGGAATAACAACTGGTTTTTTAAATTTGGGATTTGTGTTAGTTCCTTGCCCTCAGAAATACTTCGAGCATCG
Source organism: Amphimallon solstitiale (assembly GCA_963170755.1). Lineage (NCBI taxonomy): Eukaryota > Metazoa > Arthropoda > Insecta > Coleoptera > Scarabaeidae > Amphimallon > Amphimallon solstitiale. Next base: position 12,899,231 of record OY720680.1, read on the forward strand.
TCATTTAAACATGCAACGAAAATTTGTAAACTATCGAAATACTCTCCATAAAAACTAGTAGCTTCCAACCAAGTTCACCATCTAGTTATTACTGGCGAGGGAGGCAGTGACAAAGATGGAGCTACTCTCAATGGTGCTTTTCTGAAACCTTTTTTTAAAGCGGATACAAGTCTATAACTTCCGGATAGGTGTCTCTGATATATTCACAGATTCTATAAAGAGTGTGTGCTACACAAGTAATATACAGCATATAAGGATATGTTTTCTTTAATAGTCTGTCAGTTTTTAACATATATGCCGCACTGTCACTAACAAATAAAAGTATTTTTTCCTTATACCTGTCGTCCGAATGAGGCTTTTTGTGCAAATTCTCGTCAATGGTTTTAGCAATTGTTTTCGCATCAACTGTATTTGTGACTTTAGATGCTATTACATATGCGTTATATGGAATAGTTGGATGTAGTACACCAGCTACAACATTTACCACACAGCGTCCTAATATATCGACAGTTTCGTCGGCACTTATCCATAGGTACTGATTTGAAAGATGTCTTCTAATGCATTCTACTGTTTTCGTGAAGCACTTAGAAACATAATATTTGCGCGAGGTGAATTCATCAGAAGCATTTCGACCAGTATATTTTTGAAGAAATGTTTTGAAAGTGTGATTGTCAAGTTTATTTAATGGGATATTAGCCGCCATTAAAGCTTCATAGAGTTTTTACTTAAAATTATCAGCTGTCAACGGGTCCAGTTTCTATGTATGTTTTTGCGATGCTAAGTGCGCTTCTTGGGCATTCTGTAACGATACTAGATCTGAGAAAACTAATGCTAGAACGCAAAAAATTATAGAATATTATTTCGCTGACAGAAATAAATTATTCACTGTGGAAGGCGACCAATAAAACAGAGATTCCACAAATTAACAAATCTATTGGAGAGTGGCCAAAAACATAATCTAAAAAAGATCTTATAAATATTTATCTAATATCTACAAGACTTTTTTTAGCAAAAAACTAGAGAACTAGAAACAAAGCACTCGGTTTCAAACTTATTACAGAGAATTTCTTACAAAAATTGCCAGAAAAGTTATTAAAGTGATCACTTAGATATCTAATGCAATTCCAAGAATCAAATAGTTTTCAAGTCTATAGAAGACTGCATAAATAATACTGATTTCAAAATCTGAAAATCCAGGGCTGCAAGTTACCTCCTAGTTACCTAGATTAGTGGTCAATTCCGCCTAAGTTTTTCGAAAATGTACCTTTAAAAAAGATCAAAATTATCCCTGAAGAACATAAAGTAATCACTGGTAATTAATTTGGTTTCAAAAGCTATCATGAAGCTATAGAATAGTTTCACAGGTTGATTAATCAAATAAGACCTTGTCGGACAAAGATATTGCTACCTATATATCCCTTAGTACATGTACCGCAAGTTAACTTATAGACTTCCCATTTATTTTTCTGAATAATTTTCTCCTTATTATTCTTGATGTATTTAGCAAGGTTATTGTTGGTTTTGTAAGCAGAAGTAAAAGTGTTACTTCCGGTCCGAATTTTGAAATTTCACTTATACAAAAAATATTGCAAATCTACCGCTAAATACTCTTCTACATTTGATAGATATATGTAGAATGCATAATTTATAACATATATTCCAAGAGTCGGTATTTAGAAATAGTAACAGTGTTAATTCCGGTCTGAAATTTGAATTTCTTTTTATACAAAAAGTATTGAAAATTATGGTTTATATACTTTTATACTCGTAATGCACCTGCCTAGAAAGCATGACTTGCGATATTCGCAAAAAAAATTGATTTCTGATAAGAGTAAAAGACCTACCTCCGGTAGGAATTGCGAAAAACGTTTGTAGTAAAAACACGCACACACACACACACAGAGAGAGAGAGACATTTTTTAAAAAAAACACTTGTTAGGTATCAGGGGACTTCAAAACGTATACATCATGTCGACGTCGAAAATTTTCATGATCACAATACTTCCTTATGCAACGTACAAGAAAGTAAACTTGTCGTGTAATTAAATATAGTATGAACCTAATACGTCGAAAACGGCTTTAGATCAAGTAAAAATTAAGTCAATTCAAATTTAAAAAGAGAAAAGTTTTCAATAAAGAGATGAGCGTCCAAGTTTAGTGTTCAATAAGCTTCCTCAGAAATTCATAATTAACTTCAGTGTTAATTGTATCTGGAGAATAAAATAATTCATTAATTAGAGCGAAATATTCAGTACAGAGCGTTTAAGATAAAATCGAATAGAAAATATTGATTTAAAAGAAATATAAAGTACTAAATGTAATTGTGCCCAACAAGCGGATAAAATTTTGAAGAGTATAAAATAAAAAGTTGGTGAAAACAAGTTTTATATAATTCGAAATTATAGCCGATGTTACATCCCTTCTAATTAACAGGAGTAGCAAAAGTGCAACAAAACCAAAATCCATGTTTGCTTAATTCTACAAAACTTCTTGCTTAATATGCCAATTATTGTTACGAACTTTCGTCTGTCACTGTATGAAAATAACATTCCATAAATTAAGGAAAATTGTCGATTTTTAGCTTAATAATTGCTATATTTTCATACAAACGCGTTTCTGTAAATTAATAATTAGTTTCTCATATGTATTAATTTTAATTAGCATTTGTAAAACAATATCTTTATTATGGTATTCGTAATTATAAGCATATCCGTTGTTGTGCCGTAGAGGTCTAACGTGTGCATTCGCAGGTGATCATGGCGTGCTTTTAATTAATAAATACTATTTTTCGAACACTAGTTATGCGAATTGGCCACTATATAAACAGACAATTTTGCAGGTAAATTTGACATATGTTCTGTCACTACAAGAGTGAATAGTACACCCACTCCCGGTGTGCATTCATGGCCGAGGAGGAAATTAAACCCCATCACCGTTTGCCCGTTCAAACCTAACCTCCACGTTGTTATTACAAACATGGAGAATATCTAAGTATCTATGATGTGCTCTCATGGTCGCAGATAATTAAATAGACTAAAGAATAAAGAAACGTCCATAAAGAAGCGCTGCTACTCCTTCTCTTAAATGATCAAACCCTTAAACCAAAATAGAGTAAGTAAATAAGGCGTCATCACAAAAACTATCCATCAATTACTAGAACTCTAATCTAGCTTACATACACAATAGGTCTTACCTATCACTGGCTGAAATACTGTTGATAAATATTAAAGGCACGTCTGCCTTCAGCTCTAGTCGTATATTGGGCATGAGTTGCTACACCAAACAAGCTGAGGGATAAATAAAGATGCCACCCCCTGTGTACTGACGCCCTTCAAATAGTTATCTTGATTCCGGAGATAACCAAGTATGAAAACATTGAGGGAGATTGAAAGCAAAACACGAGCTCACGCACTAAAACAAGAACAATTTATTCAAACCCTGTTTATGATTATAACTCACATTGATTAATATGAAACACTAAGTTATAAAATGAAATATGAAAATTAAATTGAAATATAAAATGAATGCCAAAACAAAATTTATAACTGATATCAAAACTAGCTCTAATTATAACGATTTTAAGTCTAATGCTAGTGCAAGAATTTGAAAATTAAAGGAATGAAGTCTTAAAATATAACAAAAGCAACTAATCTAAAATTATGTCGTCAGAAACTAAAAGTTAAAGTAGCTGAAGGCCAATGCTACGCCAAGTGAAAACTTAAAAATAAGTAAGCAAGTAACAAAAACAATCACAACAGCCAAAAAATGAACGAATGAACAACGATTTCTTTAAGGAAGGCTCGTAATTAAATTAAAGTACATATTTGCCGTAAAATGAATTTTAAAACAGCACGAATATTAACAATATTTATTAAGAAGTGCAAAGAGGAGCACACAAAAAGTTAGTAATTTTAAAGAGTTTATGCCACATGCATTCCCATAGAGAGTTGATTTTCTGTTCTTGTCTTATATAGTATAAATAATATATGACTACCGCCAAACAAGAGCAAGTTCCACTTTTTCTCGCTTGACACATTCTCAAGAATATCTTGGCGTTACAGAAACATAATGAGCATTTGCACGGAATCTAAAATACTACCTTTCTTTACTATATGAATATTCAATTTATACGTCTGTACGCTAAATATATATTTACTGTTGAAATGACTTGATTAAAATATTATTATTCAGTTTATTAACTTCCAATACAAGGAGCTGCTTCAGTTAAAAAAACAGTATAAAAGCTTATTGGAAAGGTATACTTGTGTGTATGAGATATTCCGTAATTTAGACAAATTAGTACTTTATGATTTGTACACATTCCTAACATCGACATTTATTATACAATTTTACTATAATATACAGGGTGAGTCATCTAAGAGGGTAAGGCCGATTATGCCTTTATGAGTACAGATATTTCGAAGCGGTTTTTTCCTTGAGATAGCTGTTCATTAGGAGAACATTCTAAAAATATTTTGTATTATACAGAGTGTTCCATAACTTGGTGGCTAACCATAGTTATAGTTTTTTAAACGGAACAGCCTATATATTATTGCATTTTTGTATTCCCCGTATTATTTTTAGTCAAATAGTAATAAGATAGTATAGGCCTAAAATCTAAAGTTTTTGACTTATTCCCATTTATCTGAAAAATTCAATGTTTGTATAAAATTATATTTCTCGAAAACGACGTATTAGATGGACAAAAATTTTTGCAGTATTGTTTACAATAAGAGGTCCTGATAGAAGCATGTTTTATTGTTTTTACAGTTACTAGCTGCATGTGCAGGAAACTGGAATAAAATTACATGACACGTTTTTGTTTAAAAGTCCATTTTTTATATGAAACATCCTGTATATCAGTTCATTTTTGAATTGTTTATTAAGTTTCATGTCAGAAACATGTAAGACTCTAAATGTGACTATTACTGAGCTACTGTCGTTTTTTGATATGCGTTTGTTAGTTTTTGCAAAAAAGTCAATTTTTTCAAATGGAACACCTTAGTAACATGATCCGCACATGCAGTCAGATAAGCTACGGTGAGAACATTCCTTCTGTGACCCGTATCAGTACCGAGGATGCTGAACGTGCATTTTAGCAATAGACAGTTTTCTTCGTAAGAATAAACGCATAGAAAGTTAGTCGTATTGTAATATTAGTAATGTACACATGTTTTCTTAGATTTATTAATATTAAAATTCTTTTTAAAAACTAATAAATCAAGCGTTTTTATTTATTTCCTTGTATATTATTTCATTTTTGAATTTTTTATTAAATTTCACATCAAAAACTAAGACGTTAATACTTTAAAAGTGACTATTACTGAGCTATTGTCTCTTCTTGATATAATTTTGCCAGTACTATACTGTATTAATTAAAACTACAAAACTGACAAAATTATATGAAAAAGAGACTATAGCTCAGTAATAGTCACTTTTAAAGTATTAACGTCTTACATGTTTTTGATGTGAAATTTAATAAGAAATTCAAAAATGAAATAATATACAGGCTGTTCCATTTGAAAAAATTGACTTTTTCGCAAAAACCAACACAAGCATATCAAAAAACGACAGTAGCTCAGTAATAGTCACTTTTAAAGTATTAACGTCTGACATGTTTCTGACATGAAATTTAATAAACCATTCAAAAATGTACTGATATACAGGTTGTTAAAAAAATTGACTTTTATACAAAAACATGCCATGTAATTTTAATCCAGTTTTCTGCACATGCAGTTAGTAACTGTAAAAAAATAAAACATGCTTCTCTTAGGACCAACCCTATATATTATTGCATTTTTGTACGGGAAATACAAAAATGCAATAATATATAGGGTGTTCCATATAAAAAACTATAATTATGGTTAGCCACCAAGTTATGGAACACTCTGTATAATACAAAATATTTTTAAAATGTGCTCCTAATAAACAGCTATCACAAGGAGAAAACCGCTTCGAAATATCTTTACTCATAAAGGCATAATCGGCCTTACCCGCTTAGATGATTCACCTTGTATATTGTTTAATATTATAGTGTGTATGGTGTAATAACAAATAAAATTTAATGAAATAATCCATGTGTTTGAATAATGTTAACAATTTTTATAATTTTTCTTCATTAGTATCAACGTGTGTCAAATGTCAAAGTAAATTTGGCGTGAATGTTGATGTCTATTCCCAGAGGTAGAGGGCTAAGCTGGTATATAAAAAAAGATGTACGCTGGTATTTAAAATAACAAAGTTTGCATCAATTTTAGGCACACTTTGTATAGCTGAAGAACTTGAAATAGCTCTGGCAGCACAGACATAATCGCCTATGATCGCGAGCAACATTTCATGTTTGTAATACATTTGCAAGTTGATAAATTTCTAATGTACTTCTCTGGAATATCACTCTGTATATACAGTCACATTTTATACAATGGGAACATATATAAAAGATGTGGGAGACGAAAATAACTATATTCTCTAATAAAAAGAGACAATATTGTGGGTTATATTTAACATTTCCGCTAAAAGTAATAAATATCCTTAAATCTGTCATGATGAATTAAGTTGTTATGAGAGTCTGAATTGTTAGGAACAACAGCAGTGCTCTGATAAAACATTCTTTCTCTAATTATTTTTTGTTATTATTTATGGCTCGGCAGCGGAAACTAATAAATCTTGTCTTTCTAAATAAAGGATAATAGTAATTTTGTATCCATTTATATTATATACTTTGTGAATGAATATATAAATGTTTTTCTATTACAGTACAATAAAGTTCAACTCCTTTTTGCATAAAGTCTTATTGTATCACGGGCTATTATTATTTTTCTGTAATTAAATAAGAATTAAAATTTGGAACTAAACCATATTTAAATGTCCAATATAATGAAATAATATATAAGGTGTTCCACTTAAAAAAATTGATTTTTTTGCAAAAACTAACAAAAGCATATCAAAAAACGACAATAACTCTGTAATAATCAGTTTTAAAGTGTTAAGGTCTTACATGTTTTTGATGTAAAACTTAATAAGAAATTCAAAAATGAAATAATATATAGGGTGTTCTATTTGAAAAAATTGACTTTTATACAAAAATGTGTCACGCAATTTTAATCCAGTTTTCAGCACATGCAGTTAGTAACTGTAAAAAAATAAAACATTTCTATTAAGACCTCTTATTGTAAACAATACTGCAAAAAATTGTGTCCATCTAATACGTCGTTTTCAAGAAATATAATTTTACACAACATTGAAATTTTCACAAAAATAGGAATAAGTCAAAAACTTTAGATTTTAGGCCCATACTATCTTATTACTCTTTGACTAAAAATTATACGGGGAATACAAAAATGCAATAATATATAGGCTGTTCCATTTAAAAAACTATAACTACGATTAGTCACCAAGTTATGGAACACTCTGTATAATACAAAATATTCTTAAAATGTGCTCCTAATGAGCAGCTATCGCCAGAAAGAAACCGCTTCGAAATATCTTTACTCATAAAGGCATAATCGGCCTTACCCACGGAGATGACTCACCCTGTATATAGTAGTATATAGTGTGGAAATCAATTATGGAATAAATTCACTAATTTCAAAACGAATAATATTTTTGTAAAACGCTCAAACAGGTCAACTTTTATTTTAAATTGCCCTGGTTTTAAATCACTGCACCTATTAATGACGTCATCTTCTTTAGAGCTGCGAAGACATACGCATTTTTTTTAATGGAATGTTATATTTTTTTTATAAATTCGTAGATAGTACTACTAAATACCTTTTCAATGAACTTACACTAGTTTTTGAGATTTTTAAATTTTACGTTCCAACCACAATAACAACAACAATTATAAAAACGTTAAAGTTTACTCATACTTTTTTGATCAACGCAAAATTACTATTTTTTTTGTATTCTATATCGTCAGATGTTATCAATTTTATCACACCCTTTTTTCGTGTTGACTTTTTTTTTTCCAAGATATCAAGTACGATTTGTTACAAAAGCTGGTAAGAGTACTATCCAAACCTAAAACAAGTGCAACAATCACAGTAAGTATATGATAAAAATTGACCTGCTACAGCGTTTTCGACAAATGTCATTAGTTTGGAAGTTACGAAATTTATTCCGTAAGTAGTTTCGACACTGTATATGGCAAAGCATGTTTTTGCGTCCGGTTTTTTTGGTGGGGATATGACTTACTCCCTTGTTCACTTTAGCACCCTAGATGTAATTGAACTATTGTACTAATACTTCATTTGGTTAGAGCTGCTTTCCAAATGTCCATGTACGCCTTGCATCATCTCTTCTATTAAAATAAAACAAAAAATGTAAAGAATGTATTGTATTTGATAACTTAAATGACTTGCGGTATATATAAATTTAATTGGGTGTTAATAATTGAAAATGAGGGTCCTCTGAGTTGTTTAATTGACAATTGACTTATGCTACACGTTTAAAAATTTTACGATATATAAATACTGTCGACACGACGAGACATAACTCCCTTATTTGCAGGAGGATTTTAATTATCTATACATCTAATGAAATGGTTGCGAATAGGTTAATAAATGGACTAACAAAATCACGTACAGTCCTAAGGAGTTTAAGGCTAAACTGACGAACATTTTTAGTAATTCTGATAGAGAATTTTATTTTGAAAACATAAAAAAAAAATACAACAAATTATCCGGTTTTTTGAAAGCCCCTAACAAACTTTTTTTTGAGGTATTGTCGAGTGCAAGGTATACCAAATGATGAGAATTTACTTGGCTACGCGCACCACAAACTTAATGTTTTCCTTTTTAAGAAACATGCGAATATGATTTTTTTTCTCAACACGGGTTTTGGTCAAGAATTTTCAAAGAAAATTAATAACTCAAAAAGTACTTGCTCAATTTTGAATGAGATAAAACTATTGAATAAGTAATTTAAAACAATATTAGAAAATCCAAAAATTTATAAGTTGAAATAAGGTTAATGCATTTCCTGTGAAATCGGAAGTGCGTCAGAGCTTAAAGTTTTGTTAGAATATGCGCCCTGAGAAACCGTAAGCCTTCCGTTAATTGTTTTTGCTTTTATTTAAAACACAAAAGAGCTATCAAACAAGGGGCTACTAATGACTCGCCCTGTACAAAATAAATGATATAAAGAATGTGTAGGTATTTTTAGTTCATTTTAATTACACTAGTAAGAATTACAAGACAAAACTTAAAAGAATCATTTCTATCATAGCACTGTGCATATAGGCAACTCCTTATGCATCAATTATCTATGAGATTAATACGACTAAATAACGAAAGAAGCCATAATGTATTACACAACTTATAATACTTGCAATAGATTATAATAATTATCTCTGTTGTTGCCATACTATTCGTCTAACATTATGTATTAACGTACTAAATACGGAGCATTCAAATTTTAGATTGTAAATGAAATTGTATTGGAAAAGCATCAAATATGATACTTTGGAAACTTCGTTGAAATACTTACCTGAAATATTTGTTTATTGTGAAATATGAAAGCAGGTAACAGCTTTTAGAGCTTTTACTTTCAATTAAAATTTAATCCGCTTACAGCTGAAAATTAGGAATTTGCATAAAAGCATCTCAATTACGTCACTTATGTTTACTTGGGCTTGAAAATAATACATATTCGTCTTATAAGAAGTTCTACATTTCAGTCAAATATAGTGTAGGGTATAAAAAATTAGGATTATAGAAAAACAGATAAAAGTGTTGAATTAAAATCTAAATTTTCATTATGTCATTAATATTGGTATTAATAATAATAAAGTGCATATTTTGTTACAGTTATTGTAAATGATTATTAGGGAGTGGACACGAAAAGTTGATGACTCATCGCCCACTATTGAAATGTTGTATTTTTACTTTTATTTATATAATTGGATAACAAGTGGCAAGTGATCTATAAAATACAAAATTACCTTATTATTTGTTCATTTTGCAGTTCAAGTCGAATAAAGAAGTATTAATATTTTCTAGCAATGCTTTTTCAAAGTTCTCTTCTGTAAGATTTGTTCTCTTTGAATGAAGTACATCGTTGTAGATAGAAAACGTTCTTTCTACATCGCAACTGGTTATAGGTGCGTACTGGAAATATTGTGGTGGTAACACCTTTATGGTGCTTTTATAACAAGTGTCATTATAATAACCATAATAATACTTAGAAACGCGCTGTAGTTATCCTACTTCTATTATTTATAAAATGTATTGTTGTATATAGCCTATCACATTACGAAAGCAAAAGAAACTGCATGGTTGATTACTCGAACACTAGGTGTCTTACTATGACAATATGTAAGGTTCATCAATGAATTAGAGTGATTATAAAGATGAGTGTTGCATATTATAAGATTTGAGGTACATATTTAATAGAAACTCACTTGAATAGATTCTAGTACAAGACTATAGACTTTTTATAAGATATTTTTTTAAATCCCACGCCCGAAAAGAAATGACTAATGTTTCTGATTAAGAAACTGTTAATTTCGAATTAGAGGAATATAGTAACGTGGGTCGCTCAACTATAAAACAATATTTAGGGATATATTAATAATGTATTCAATAACAAAAGAGAATAGACCCAGTTAACACAGTACTAGTTCAACCCATATATTTCCTTGAACCCTTTCATTTAAACCGTAATTAAATAATTAACTACCAAGGGAATCCGGTATTTTTCCCCTGTTATCAGTTATTTATAGATATACCCTACAAAATAAGTTCTAAATCCTGTGCCACTTTCATTATTTGATACCAAACATATAAAAACGAAAACTTTTATACTTGACTCCAAGACATCTCGAACAGCATAATTCAATATCAGTAGGTAACTACGTCGTAATAAATTTCACATTTTTCCGGCACCTAGTGGTGAAGGTAAAATATCTTTCTAGGTAATTTAGCCCGCAAAAACATCATTCACTTGTATATACACGTTTTGCGGAACACGGATTATCACGATTAGGTCGAATACGATATGTGCTAATGCGTTGCTCTCTCAGAAATTTACGACGACCGTGTTATGTTATCTAAGCCGAGATGCCGCCCTCTCTTCTACGAGCTAAACGACTTTTTTAATCTTTAACGCTCACAGGATCGCAGGTTTTAGTAGTTACACTGCACGGTAAATCCATAAATAACTGATGATTTAGGAAGCTCTGTGAAATGAAATGAAAGTGCTCGAAGTAATTCGCCTAATGCGGAATTATTTCCATTGTTAGGAGGCAACTAAATTGAAGTCTAAGGAATGTGTATCAAACGTAAATTATTAGGTATATATCCCTTTCTTATACGTAGTATAAGGAAGTATTGTGATGATGAAAATTTTCGACTTCGAGATTTTTGCAGATGTCCACGTTTTGAAGTCCCCTGATACCAAAAAAGTGGTTTTTAAAAATGTCTGTGTGTGTGTTTGTGTGTCTGTCTGTCTGTGTGTGACCACGATAGCGGTCAAATTGCTGTAGATATCTATTTCAAATTTTGTATTTACGTATATAATCTCCCGCTTGAAATCTGATTAGTTTTTCAGTTAAATCGGTAGACCGGAAGTAGTAGTTTACTTCAGTGAAAAATTCGAATTTTGTAAATATTTCGTCAATTACTAACTTTAAACAAATTTATAAATAATTCAAATGTACTAACAATTAAATTTGAGGCAAACTCTCTGAAAAAAGTTTTTTTGAAATTCCTACTGAAAAAATTTCAAAATTCGGACCGGAAGTACCACTTTTACTCTTACCGAATAGCGATTTTTTGCAAATATGTCGTAAATTATGCATTCTATATACAGGGTCGGGCAAAAAGAGCGGAACACCGAATTTATGGCTTAACTAGCACTTTTTCGAAAATTTAACCTAAATTAAAGTTTTTGTATACTTTATGTATTATTTATTGGTGTTTACAGATTTTCCGTTTTTGTCACATTTTTGAAGATATGATGTCACCGGATAGTATTTTTAATGAATCACCCTGTATTTATATTTTTTTTTTGAGTAGATATTTTTTTCCTGAATTCACTAATACCAGGTTTAGTGGGTCTCTGACTTATGGTTTCATAAGAAAAAAATAAAATGTAATGGCACCTAAATATTTATTTAATAAAAAACGAACGACAATAACTAAAGATTCTATTCATTAACGTCCATTAACTTTAACAAATGATTATGAAATTTATTTCTCGCTTAAAGGTGACATGAACTTTTAATGCAGCATTAACTTTTTTTAGAATCTTTAGTTATTGTCGTTCGTTTTTTATTAAATAAATATTTAGGTGCCATTACATTTTATTTTTTTCTTATGAAACCATAAGTCAGAGACCCACTAAACCTGGTATTAGTGAATTCAGGAAAAAAATATCTACTCAAAAAAAAATATAAATACAGGGTGATTCATTTAAAATACTATCCGGTGACATCATATCTCCAAAAATGTGACAAAAACGGAAAATCTGCAAACACCAATAAATAATACATAAAGTATACAAAAACTTTAATTTTAGGTTAAATTTTCGAAAAAGTGCTAGTTAAGCCATAAATTCGGTGTTCCGCTCTTTTTGCCCGACCCTGTATATTTATTAAGAGTACAAAAGTATTTAGAGTTGGATTTGCAATATTTTTTGTATACATGAAATTTCAAAATTCGGACAGGAAGTAGCACTTTTACTCTTAGCGAGCAGCACTTTTTTTCGAATATCTTGCAAAGTATGCATTCTATGGCGATTTATTAAGAGGATGAAAGTACTTAGAATAGGATTTTGAAGAATTTTTGTATAAAAAAATTCTTAAAATTGTATAGTTTGAAACGCTCATACGTATAAGAAAGTCGTGTGGTGGCTACACCTCATTTTTTTATCCTATTTCGAAGTTAAGCTGTAGGAGAAACTAGACAGGGTTAATAAATGAGCTTATTTAAATGCAAAATTTACACTAAAACCGTTTTAGCTTTTATTTTTACTATCTTGTCAAGAGATCACTAATTTACAAATTATGTTAAAAAGCATAGTTATAGAGTGTAATTATTAAGTGACATGTATTTCTGGGTTTAGAAGGTATGTAGATTTGCTCCTTCTATTCGAGATCTTTATTTATTTAGCAGTATGGACTTTGTTCGGTGAGTATGATTTCTATTAATGAATAACTCTTTCATTTAAACCACTTTTGATGGCAATAATAATACTGATACTGTCACACCCTGTGTTTAATTTGCTACTTTCAGTTTTTTACGTATTGAACATACATATTTTATTCCATTATTATACCTATAGTTATTGTTTTAATCTACGAGTAAAGAATAGAACAGGATAGAGTCTCTTTAAAAATAATATTGGTCCAAAGTGGTAACTCAATATGGCCGCCGTAATGCATAGGCGTGCATAAATATTTTGTATAGGGTGTATGTACACTTCCTGTGTTCTCGATAATCATTTAAAATATCTCTGCCGAACAAGAATTTCCTATAGATCTTGAGGTACTACACCGATCTCAAACGGCAAGCAATCTTAGCCTCCTATCTTATCGTTCTGTGGTTCCTCTAAGTCGTCCAGAATCTCTTCTACGATGTTGCCTCCCTTCTTGAGACCAATCTCTCCAACAACGAATAACAGTTGTAACATTTCTTTCCATCCGCCTGGCGATTTCACGAAAGGCAATACCTGCCTCATGTAGTCCAATGATGCGACCCCTTTCAAAATCGCTGAGCTGGTGATAATTCGGTTGTCGTCGAACTCTTGGCATTTCAATACACTAAATGATAGGTATAGACTGTTGCAAATGAGAAAACACAATTAAACTGATTAATAATAAGCAGAACAAAATCGAAGTCATAAATGTTATTGTTTTTATTTGTTCTTCATATCATTTATTACGTTCAACATCATAAACGTCTGTACAAAATTCAATTGTTTTCCATTCCATTAAATGAATTGTTGGTAGTTAGGCGGCAGTCCCACTGCATACACAACCATTGAGCGCCAGTAACTGACATCGACATTCATCGACTAAAATTATGTGGTACGGTCTCACTGGGAAAAGTATTCAAACAAAATTAAAGTTTCGCGCGCAAAACTTTCATTCAACAAAACTGGCAGGACATAAACTATAAACACAAACATAACCTCAGACGTCATCAATAGAATCTTTGTCCTACTTCTTTAATTAAAAATGTCATCTAATTCTTCTTCTTCTGATACTGAAAGCATAACAGCTTACTACTGTAAAAAGCATAGAAAAGTGTGGGCACGTCAAATATTTGCAAACAAAGAGGATTTAGGTGAATTTCACCGTTTAATCCCTCAACTTTTAAATGATACAGAAAAATTCTACAATTATTATAGAATGAATATTCAATGTTATCGTATCTTAATTTCAAAAGTAGAACAATTGTTTCATATTTCTGTTTATATTTAAAAAAAAATAAACCAAAACAAAATCAACAGGCGACTCTTGGGTTAACTGTCAAAACAGCCTTTCTGCGCATGTGCCCAATCGTCGATCATCAACTAAAATTAGAACCTGTCGAAAATTATGAACCGATGCGTGCCGGTTGTTGTTGAACGATCGCCGTTAATCGATGCAGTCAGACTGCTGCGGATACTTACTCATAACCTAATTTTAATCGATGACCGTCGGTGGACATCGCTTTATCAGTGGGACTGCCGCCTTATATCATCCATTATTACTTTCTAGATTAATACTAGGTAGTTTACATGTTGCGCAGAGCACGTTGAGTGTATCCAAGTTTTGCTATAAATATATGAACCACTACAGATGAGTTGGAAAATAAGAAGAAATTACAAAAATCATAATTTTTGTATGCACTTTCGGTCATAACTGACGATAGGTACGACATATTTGGTTGATTCTTTTTGTTTTCTTCGTTATGCTCCCGGGATTGAAATAACTCAATTGATTGTTTTCAATTGAAAAAATAATCTCGAAAATCTTGAGAAAAATCTGGAAGAACGCATTTCAACCTGAATTGGTGCGTCTGTTAGTTGTCCTGTAACTTCTGAACGACCTAACCGATTGAGCTCATATTAACGCAATATATTTCTTT
Organism: Amphimallon solstitiale; assembly: GCA_963170755.1. Taxonomy (NCBI): domain Eukaryota; kingdom Metazoa; phylum Arthropoda; class Insecta; order Coleoptera; family Scarabaeidae; genus Amphimallon; species Amphimallon solstitiale. The sequence goes on from OY720680.1 coordinate 12,914,302, forward strand.
TGTCGAGACGATGCTATGTTAGGATCCGATAGGTGGCGCTGTAGTCAAGTTATTAACAAATTCTATATTTATGAACCAAAATGGCACATATTCACAATACATGTTGGTCTAGTGCTGAAAAAGAAAATTACAAAAGATGGACTTGGTAGGTGGCGCCGCTATCGAGTTATCAATAAATTTTATATTTATAAACCAACGTGATGTATTTGTATACAATAAAGTCGATGTGGTATATGCTGCCGTGCGATAGATGTCGCCATTTTTTGGTAGAATAAGGCCAACTGTATCTGATATCGCTGCGCGATATTAGGCCGTCGCATAACTTTATTTTACATTGATGAATTTGATTCTTGTAACCTCAAAATATTGATCCTTATGGATAGTAGTGTCCATAAGAAATAATTTCTGAGTTCTTATTGAAATAAACTTTAAAGTAACACCTTAAACATTAACTTTACAATAGGTAATTAATATTAATAATTTTAAAATAATTAATGAAGTGTTGCTGATAATAAAGTTGTTGGGTAGTGTCAAGAATTACAATTTTGCTTACGTTTCTAATTTTTTATAACAATTCAAAGATAAACACTAATTAGGGTTCAGTTACGTTGTCAAGTGTTTATTTAACGTAATCGCCGCTTTCAACAGTATTGGAAGATTTTGTAGTTTTACTATTCCGCATCGCAATATTTGCCTCATAAAATATTCAGCCACTGTGGCATCGGTAGTATAATTTGCACCTCCTTTCAACATAACATGTGGTCTACAGAATCGCAACTAAATGATCTTGTTATGGCAAAATAACTTTCATGTACAGTATGCTCAAAAATTACAATAAACTGATATACATGCATGTACATTTATTAAAAGAAATATAGAATATTATCAAATGCCACTGGTTAAAATGGTAATATTTGTTCATTCAATATTGTTAATGATCAAATAACGTCTAGCAAATTTTGTACATCTATAAATATTAAGATATAAATTTAACTTATAAATGCACAAAATTATAGGTATTTACCAAGACTTCTTATACTTCATTTCGAAGAATCAATGCTCATTTTCCGAAGCGACACAGAACAGCGGCGTTTTTTTCCGTGAGAAAACTGGATATATAGTTTTCTATTGGTACTCGAAGTAACTTCCAAAATATAGTAAGTATGTAGCACACATAAAATGAAACGACTGAATATGTGTAGTATTAGAATAATTTAAGTAGACAGGAATATGGGAATAGACAAAATAAATGTCAAATCAGTCATATGTCAATAATAGTAGATTTGATATATTCCAATCATATTACGTATTTTTATCACGTGATTTTACAAATGCTCAGCGATTACCAAGCAGTTTATTGTGCTTAGGATAGATGGCGCCACATAAGGATCAATATTTTGAGGTTATAAGAATCAGAAAAGCCTGATTATGTGACGACCTTATATCGCGCAGAACAGATTCAGTTGGCTTTGGTAGAATACTAATCTCGCCACCTGCCGGAAAAGGCAGAACAACTTCTGCCGGGCCAGCTAGTTGACTATAAGAATCATTTTTTTATTAACCATTTACTAGAAATAAGAGTTCAAATAGATTTTTAATTAATATTTCATTACTTTCAAAAAAAATTGATAAAGGTAATGCCAAATACATTTGGGTAAGAAATTGATTAAAATGTCTTATGTCTTAAATTTAAATACATAAACTTTTGTGTGTTAAGGAACTTCAGAATAAAAATTTCATTTTGCAATTCATCACAGGACTTATTATTCGGCACATTATTCTCCGGGCGAAGTGTCTTCCTTTAAGACAATATTTGCCTGCACGTCTGTCGTCGCAGCATGGAAAAATAATCAATTTATGTAATGGATAACCCGAAGCGTTTTGCTTGAAATTTGCCTAGCATCGCGCAATTTATGAATGACATTTCTTGCTTCGGAAGACGAGATCTACCTCTCGTCATGCGAGTTTATTCGCCTGGATATACATTCAGGATATGAAGGAATTTTTACTGGGTTGCGGATAAATTGAAAAACAGCTTCGAACTGCTTTCCCATCTCACGCAAGTAATGAAACGGAAAATGCCATCATATACACGTGACAAATTGGAAAACAGTAAAGTCTTTGCAGTTTTATGTAAAAGTGTGTGCTACGTATGTTGCCAGAGTGAAAGTCTTAAGATAAATGATAAAGAAGAATGAAAATTATTTTATGTGCCCAAAAAATTTATGGTTGTATTCAAAGAGTATTTATCGATTTATCACTTGAAACACCAGCTTTATTTTGTCACACGTATATAATACTAGGAGGGTCTTTGCTAAGATCAAATATCGTAATCCGGTTTATTTGAAATTGAGGGGTCACTCATTAGTTTAATACATATGCCTGCTATTAGAATTTAAGCCAATGGATTAGTTTTTAGGCTAAGATAAGTAGTATTAATATTCGAAGGTTTAATTAATCTTGAAAAAAACGTTGGACGGTGCCTGTTATTGCACAGTAAGTTTAATTTAAAAAAAAATTGTTTGAGTACATATTATACACTAGAATATTTAATAACATAAAATCTGTTTTATCTTTACATCAACATGGATTTGTCTCTGGAAGATCTACAATTACAAATTTAGTCGAAATTGCTTAATATCTCTCGAGTGCAATTGATTAGCGCATGCAAGTAGATATCATATGTACTGATTTCTCCAAGGCCTTTGACTCCATAGATCACAACTTGCTTCTTGCCAAATTGGATCAGGTTGGCTTCTCTTCGTCCCTTGTGCAATTAATGGCGTCATGCTTTTCACGTAGAACGGGTTATGTTTTTTATAATGGTCATTCATCCATTTCCTCTGGTGTCCCCCAAGGTTCGAATCTTGGGCCTTTACTCTTCAATATGTAAACTCACCGGGAAAGTAATCGATCCACTCAAAAAATTGATGAAGTTTGTTCGTTAATAAGTTTGTTATTTTAAATTCGATTTGATTCATTTTTTTTTCCATATTGTAGGTAAATTTATATGTAATCTATCACATCTTTAGAATTTTAGGAAAATTTGGGGTACATCATTTTATACAGGATGACACAAAGTCTGTTTTCTTAAATCAACTTTAAAACCACATATGGATTGTCAAAGTTGCTCCACCTTGTATTTTCTTATTTTGTTAACAAGATGTGTCTTGTTAACAAAATAAGAAAATACAAGGTGGAGCAACTTTGACAATCCATATGTGGTTTTAAAGTTGATTTAAGAAAACAGACTTTGTGTCATCCTGTATAAAATGATGTACCCCAAATTTTCCTAAAATTCTAAAGATGTGATAGATTACATATAAATTTACCTACAATATGGAAAAAAAATGAATCAAATCGAATTTAAAATAACAAACTTATTAACGAACAAACTTCATCAATTTTTACAATTTCTTTTTTTATTTATTACAGTAGCTTAATTTTTGTAAAAGATACAAGGGTTTAAGAAAAATCTTACATTTTTACATTTTTCCTATGGTACTAACAATAAGTTTACGAATTTATTGTTTTTGCATAGAGGGCTATTGAAATACTGTCAATTGTGAAATCTAATAGAAGTGAAATTGACAAGCAATTACGTTTTTGAACGTGTTTCCTGTCGAATAGTAATTTAAAATATGGATCTTTGTGTAACCGACGCAGCGAGAGCTGTTGCTTTGTTATGGATGGTAGGTCACAGTATTATGTGGCCAGAGTGTTGGGAGTTTCAAGATGTAAAGTTCAAAGAGCTGTTAAACGGTTTAATGAATTTGGTATATACACAAGAAGAAATCATTGTGGTCGAAAGAAATCTACTAGTGAGCGAGATAATCGCTTTATACGTTAAATGTTTTGAGGGACAGAAAAGTTACTTCTGTGCAAATGAAAAACAGATTAGAGGACGTAAGGCAAGTTCAAGTAAGTGATAGAACAATAAGAAGGCCGCTGTTTGATATTGTACTGCGTTCCAGGAGACCTGCAACTGGTCTAGATTTATTGAGCCATCATCGAGTTGAACGCCTTAGATTTGCTAGGAAACATGTAAATTGGGGTAACGAAGAATGGAGCAACATCCTATTCACGGATGAGTCAAGATTTTGTTTTAGAATACCAGATGGGCGTGAAAGAATTTACCGGAGAACTGGTGAACGTTTCTTTCAAAACCATTTTTTTCCTAGAGTAAGTTATGGAGGCGGTTCGGTAATGGTGTGGGGTGGCATAAATTTTGAAGCTCGGACGTACTTGGTTATAATGAACGTGGGAGACATGACAGCCGATAGATACATAAGAAAAGTTTTAGAGCCACATATTGTTCCTTTTACACCGTTCATCGGAGATGATTTCATGCTGATGCATGATAATGCCCGATCGCATGTTGCCAGAATTGTACGCAAGTATTTAGCCGAGGTTGAAATCCCAGTAGTAAATTGGCCTGCTCTAAGCCCAAACCTAAACCCAATTGAGCATGTTTGGGATGCACTTGGGAGGAAAATACGATCTCGTGTACCAACGCCTGCAAATTTACAGCAGCTTAGTGACGTTCTAACTCAAGAATGGAATCAAATCAACCAGGCTTACATTCAAAACTTAATTGAGAGCATGCCAAGACGAATTGCAGCTGTTATCGGTGCACGTGGAGGAAACACTTCGTATTAAGTCTTTTATGTTTTTCATTTTCTTTTCATTTCGTTTTCATTACATTCGGTGTTAAGTTAAATTCGTAAACTTATTGTTAGTACCATAGGAAAAATGTAAAAATGTAAGATTTTTCTTAAACCCTTGTATCTTTCACAAAAATTAAGCTATTGTAATAAATAAAAAAAGAAATTGTAAAGAAATGATGTGTCTTGTTAACAAAATAAGAAAATACAAGGTGGAGCAACTTTGACAATCCATATGTGGTTTTAAAGTTGGTTTAAGAAAACAGACTTTGTGTCACCCTGAATAAAATGACGTACTCTAAATTTTCTTAAAATTCCAAAGATGTGATAGATTACATTTAAATTTACCTACAATATGCACAAAAAAAGAATCAAATCGAATTTAAAATAACAAACTTATTAACGAACAAACTTCATCAATTTTTTGAGTGGATCGATTATTTTGCCGGTGAGCGTATATTAACGATTTACTGGAAAAGCTAAACTGCGAATTTTTGGGTTATGCGGATGATTTAAAAAATTATAATGTGGTTAACAATTGTACTGACTGTGTCAAACTGCAGACTAACTTCTCCATAATCAAATAATGGTGTAATCTAAATTTAATTTCTTTAAATGTGGAAAAATGTGCAATTGTTTCTTACACAAGGAGCTCCAATCCATACTGTATCAATATGCATCGAATTCCACACCTATTGTTAGAAAGTCTGTAATCAAGGATTTAGGAGTTTTCTTCGATGATTACGTAATCTTCACGCAACACATATGGACAATTTCTTCTTCAGCCTCTAAATCTCTGGGATATCTTTTGAGATCATGTCGTACATTCAGTAACTTAAACAGTATTATATTACGCCCTAGTGGGTAGTAAGTTGGAATAAGCATCCGTTGTCTGGTATCCACATTACTTACATCAGCAGATTTTGATAGAACGTGTTCAAAGGAGGTTCTTAAAATATTTTTCATATAAAGTATTGATTATATAAGTTTATTAACATACCATTTCAATCTTTCAATCTCTGTCGTGTCGCCGTGACTGTTACAGTGCGAAATTTCTTTTAAACATGTTAACAAATAGGACTGATTCCCCTTCTCTACTTGCTCAAATCAACTTTAACGTGTCGGCTCGACATACTCGCCATTTTACTTTCATTGCTACTCCAAGAGCTAGGACCAACATACTGATTAAGTCTCCTGTTTCTCACATATCAGCTAATTATAGCAAATTATATAGAGATATGCTTTAAATGTTTAGTATTTAACTATTTTTTAATTCCTCATATTTTTTATGTCCTATAAATGGTTTTTACTGTTGGACAATAAAGATTATTATTAAAAAGATTTACCGGCATCTGAATTAATTGATTACAATGCTTCAACTTTAAATGATCTGTCAATAGTTAAATCAACCAACAATAACACTTCAATGTCACACAATCTATCGGCAGCTGATTTACTCAGCAAAAAGACACTTAATTTAGAGGTTTTTCAGAAATTAAGCCAATTTGTCTATCGACAACAAGACAACGCGAACCAGTTAACATCTCTACTTCAACAGTTAAAACATATATGCAGTGTTCCTTGCATCAGAGGGAGGAAAGCAGCTATCAGCGACACTAAAGCATGTTCTGTTGTTTGTGGAATGCAATCTACTGGAGCTCATTCATCTGACATATGTAAAATTCCGGTGCAAGCAATATGTGGAAGTACAGTAGGAGAAGAAAGATATGGATCGAAATTTCTATGCTATTTATGCCAAAAAAGAGAGAACATTAAAGATCAAAGAGAAAAAATTGGTGAAGCTTTTTTGAAGAAACTTAAAGACGTGTTAGTTGATTCCACAGTTTTGGTGCATGTACCTAAGGTAGATAGAGGCCGATCAGATGGAAATAACATTGTGAGGATCGTATTACATATAAAAAATAATTTATACCAAATTGGTATCTCAGCTGGAAATATAAAAGATTGGCTACCTGGAAACGCCTTCAAATAGTTACTACAACATTTACCGAAACAGTTCCACGGACTAATCTAATGGGTCAATTCTGTGCACATCTGTAAGATCTGTACATAATCTGTAACGTCTGTAGGGGTTTACAGATGAAGTTGCAATTCTGTGGCCATATTTTGCTTACAGAATCTGTAACGTAAACGCTGTATGCAAACTTGTTTGTATAGGGATGTCTATATACGACAGAATATTATGTAGCAAAGACCCCTGGCAATGAAAGTCGTTTTGTTTTTTATGTATACAAATTTATTTACTTTTTGGAGTTTGAATTTTTTAGTTTTTTCTGTATTGTTTAATAAATATATACATATATATGTTATAAACTTTTATTGCATAGCTGTTGGTGTAGATGCAAGTTAAATGCAAAAAAACAGTTATATGTCACAATAACTTATAAAACAACATATAATATACACTGAGATAGGTAAAAACGGTACTCATCAATAAAAGGAATTCACAAAGCATATATTAAAGTAAATGAATACTTTATAACTCAAAACAAAAAAAAATCCCATAAAAAACATTTTGAAAACAAAATAAAATAATTGAACTTTCTTTTAATACAAAAATAAACAAATGGACTGCTTACACAAATGATCACTACCCAAAGTTTAAATTTGGATTCTCAAACTTAAATTTTGAAATTTCAAATTCTAATCTTTTTTTTTCTATATGATTTTTTCTTTTTTTATTTCAATGTAATTATGACAAAACTGTTACGCTACTGCAACAAGTTGACTGTTCGCCTCACCTTAAGCATTTGTTATATTAATTAGCTTTTCTGCCTACAAAGATAAAGGCTTTTGCCTTCTTCTACTCTGTCTTTGTTTATGACTCGATTCCTTATTTTCATTTTCAGAAATGTCTGAAATTGCAGTTACCACTTCAGAAACATCTGCAACAGTACTGGCACCCCGAAGTCCTTCCTCTATAGAAGTATCAACAGTGAACACTTCAAACACACCCATATTCTCTGTTGGGCTAGGTAGCAGTTCATGTGTACCTTGCTGTTGTGTGGGTTGCATGTCTATTCCTTCATAATTTGTTGCACAATTTAGGCCTGTTACTGCTACTTTTCCCCATACAGATAGTCCTCTTTCTTCCAAATCGTAAATTTTAATAGTAGTGGCTGCTGGTCCTGACTCCGTCTGGGACCTATATTGTGACAACTTTCTATATTTTGCCCTTGTGGCATATTTCCAGTCACTAAGCCGCTACATAAGATATATATTTTTTAATATTCTTTTTTAATTCTAATTCTTTATATTACCTTTTTCCATTCTTCCACCTCTAAATTCGGACCATCTCCAATTGCATTTAAACTATTACATAGTTTTGTCCACTGGTTTTCTATGTAGTTTTCCCCTAACGTGGGATTTAAGTACCACTTCTAAAATGGTAATCTCTTTCCATCTATTGTAAATAAAGATCTAATTGTTCCTTGGTGGTATTTTTGGTCCGTTTACGTTTTTGGCTACTGTTGTAAATACATTACCAGAAAATAGATTGATTGCTTGATCAAAGTATCTTACCTCATTATTTTAGATAATATAATTATAAAAGTTATATTTGAAGAAATGTTTTAATAATATCATTGAACTTCTATTCCTACTACACTTAACCTAACAGATTTTGCAACTGACATATACGCCTACGGAGTGACACTACATAACAATAACATGAAGATAGTCGCTGCTCTTGTTTTTACAGAAATGTATACAGAATTGCCCCAATCGTAAATCTGTAGTATTACATTTACAGACTTTTGTAACGACTCCAAAATACAATGCAAAACAAAAAGCTGTGTCTGTAAATAAAAGTAACGTACTTTATAACTCGAGATGCTACACATCAACAACATGTTTTAATAAAAATGAATGAACATTAATATTTATTAATTACGTTCACTAAAATGTTTAAAATTACACTTAAAATATCTTTTTTGTTTTTAAAAATATCAGCTTAAGTACCTACTTCTTTTGTTAATTAGTTTCGAATAAATAATTTGTACTCTACATTTAATAATGGTTTACTAAATACATACTTTTATATATTATTTCATTTTTTCACTAAAACAGTTAAGAGATTTGATCAAATCATTTACTTTCTTTAGGGAAATGAATTGATCATCTACCTTAGGGATCTGATCAAATTTTCGTTTTCATCATGTCCCTGCGACATATACATCTCCCAGCAATAAAGGCTTTAGATACAAGCTAAATTATAGGGTTATATTAAAACATTATAAATATATGTAGTTTTATTTCTCCTCTCTCATATTAAGTACGACAATTTATGAACTTCATCTCGTTTATTGGTTCTTTCATCCTTCGTATTCTCTAGATGTTATATACATAAAAATCAATGATGACTTTGTCCTTACTCCCTGAACACTATATTGTTTTTATTCTATTAAGTTTTCAAAATATAGATACTTTTATTCGAAATTAATACATATTTTTACAGTTAAATTTAATAACATTATATTTACGACAATCTATTTTTTTATTAAGTAATTGTTTATATTTGCATTATAAATGGATCAAAATAATTCTATTATTATTTGAGGTACTTTTAGCGACACTTGGCATTAGAATCTGTACTACTTCCGTGCAATTTACAACAATGACTTTACGATCATTACATTAAAAATTCATAATGTTGGTTACATTTAATTTCGAATGACAAATACACAATTAAAGGATAAAGTATCCGTAGATTGCAGTGTATAAATATGTTCTCCGAAGCAAATCTCACAGTTGACAAATCTTCATTATTAAACGATTTAATTATTAATACAGTCGACACGAGACGTGACCCAAGCGACAAATGTGGAAAAGCATTGTCCAATGCTGTGAAACAATATATGCTCACATAAATTAAATAGCACTGCCTCTGGTACTAAAATATACGTATGCTCTATCCAGTCAATAAATAAGTAAATAAACGGGTTGGAGTTTCGCATTGCAAACGTTCAAAGAGCTCTAAGGAAATTGGAATTTATGACGAAGGTGATGTGGATACTGACTTTCCGTAGCATTGTATTAGATATATAGATATATATTGTATTAGTGTCTTGATATGTAGATGAGTATTATTTACAACATATAATTTTCTAATAATGCCCCATGTTCGGGCGCTAAAATGTATTAGTATGTTTTGCTCCAAGTTGGGCCAGCCAAAATGTATTGGTTATTTGTGTAGATATGATTTATTCCACTCTGTATACCAATATTTAATAATTTAATATTCTGCTCAATATCAATTTCATACTACTATTTTTATTTAATATAAAACCTCGGCTAATACTCAAATTAAATAAATATTAATTTTTATTTCTCCTTGTTTAATTTATTGAACTGGTAGGACTATATTATTTGAGACCTATACCAATACATAATAAAAATGGAAGGGATATTTCACATTAAATGTCAAGAAATTATAACCTAACTTATGAATCGTTTATTATCGATTAATTTGCAACGTGTTCTTTATAAAATACTTTTTTTTATCATCAGGGGTGTTTATGAAGTTCGCTGTGACTGATTATTCGCTTGTAAATTGTAGAATGAAAGCTGGTTAGATGATTAGGTACTTATAGTATTTTCATCGTAAGAATAGGTGCACGTCATCAACAGAACTTTTGGAATGACAAACATACCAAATAGTAAGTACCTATAACGCCATCTCTTATAAATGCAACCTTAATACTCTACCCAACTCTACCGTACTTTTAACAGTTGTCTATACTGAAAGTAAGCAGGGCAGTGTTGCCAAATACCGTTCTGACATTTAGGTTATAGCGCGCCAAATATTTTCACACGTGTTCTTTATTAATTTTTGCCGTTTTTTAATACTGCTTTTTACAAAACAGTTATTTTCATAACTAAAACACGTTTATTCATATACAATTATGCCAAAAGCGTGTTGTAGTCGCTGCAAATCAATGATTGCATCTACAGTGGCACAGTTTGAAGCAGAACGTGACCATGGTGAACTTATATTGCCTTTATCTTCAGTACGAGAGGTAAACAGTACAAATTTTTGTCATATACTATACTACAATTATTTATATGTTTACAGCGAGCATCTATAACTTTGGTTGTAAGCTTGGCAACTGTAAGTAAAGTTTCATCCGAGGCATGGGCGTAGCCAGCGAAGGGCAGGGAAGGGCAACTGCCCCCCCCCCCCTGGAAGCAAAAATAAATTAAATAATTTTTAAATTTTAATAAACGAAAAATTAAATCTAAAATATACATATTTTTCTGTTCTGCATATTTTTTTTGTTATCTGTTTTATATATTTTGTTTGTTGTTGTGGTCGTTTGGTTGCTTTTATGAACATTTTAAAATTAATTAATAAGCTCTAATAAATAAAATTATTCGCGTGTCCTTTGTCACTAAAATATATTTCATCAGCAAAAAACAAAGCTGTTTGAAAAACTGACATAGTGCTAAATATATATTAATAGCGTTTTCGATCTATGCATTGGTGCACACCAGAATTGTCCCACACCAGAATTGGATAAAAAGGAGTGTTCGATTTACTCTCAGGATACGTCAATTTTTAGTGTTAGATTCAACCACTTAACAGTCGGACATTTTTGAGAAAAATGGTAAAAAAATTGTCACTTTTTTTTTGTTTTCATTTAACTACATTTTTTAATCCTATTAATTAAAATAAATTTACTCCATAAGTAGTTTTAGCGTGAAATATTTTGAAACATTCAATACACAATCCTACATCAGAATCCGAATTAAATACTCTTATAACAACTATTGAGTTGGTGTGTAAGTGCTCTTGTCTAGCGACAGTGTCCTATTTAATAGTGTAACAAAACGCCACTGGTTTTCTTCGAGTTCGAGAAAAATCGAGACACAAGTGGGGAATATACGGGAACCAGCGATGCGAATGTTCTGGCAATTTCTAGGCTCAAAAGCGTATATAAAGTTAGTTGTCTATCCGGCGCGAAGACAGACAGTACAGTACAGTACATAGTGCAGGATACGAAGTTGCATACGGCGAATAGAAAGCGAGGCGCGAGAAACAAGAGGGAAAATCCGTAACAATAGTTTTACCACAGAATAAAGAGACAGAAAAGACAATATGGATATAAGAAATTGGTTACAAAAAGGTAAGTTAAATAATTTCAGTAGAAAATTAAATTTTTAATTAAAACTTTAGAGTCAGAGTCATTCCATTAGAAATGGTCCAAAAATTTGAAAATTGGTTGCTCGACCAGCACCAAATAAAACAAAACTACCATATAGTTAATTGATGAGGCTGATACAGTTTCTCATCACCTGATGAAGCCAAAGTTTGGCGAAACAATATTGTAGTGATATTAGTAAATAATTTTTGAAACTAAGTTTACGTATTTTATTTATTCAGTTAAAACTACCATGTAACGATAGCTTATAATGCAGATATGTTATATCCCATGTTAATTTTTGTTCACAATTAAAACTTGAAATTTGTACATATTAAAGATCAAACAGCACTTTGTACGTGCTATTAATTTCATTTTGTGTTTTTAATCTAGAGAAAAAATATTAACATCAGATATAGTATATCCACATTATAAGCTATCACTATCATTACATGGTAGTTTTGTTTTATACTAATTTTTATACTAGGGACTAAGAACAAGAATGATATTAGGTTATTATTTTTAGGTCAAAAATCTCTAAGCCGGAAAAAGTTCATGATGACAGTAGTGGAAGTGGAAGCAATGATTGTGATGAAGATGAAAATAAAATGGTCGGAACATCAAAATCGGAATCTATTTTTGTAGAAGGCTCAAGTAGTTCTTCATATCTACATGAAGCTGTCTCTGGATCTGGGACCTCTAAACAAACTGAAGAACGCGATGGCTACCATGAAAATGACATTGGTCGTTATGTTAGTTGTGCCAATAACTTGCCTTCTGAAAAAAAGAAGGAATTGTTGACAAACCCTTGGGTTCCATCATCCAATTACGATTTTCCTTCTGATGCCATTCACTTGAAAAGAAATTTAACCATCGCTGGTTCGATCAATATACTCCATGGCTGGTGTACTCAAGTCGTTTGAAAGGTGCTCTATGTTTGTATTGTGTTTTATTTCCGCCAAGAATTGCTACAGTTAAAGGAGTTTTGGGGTAATTTATGGTAAGGCCTTACATGAAGTTTAAGGATATACATGAAGATTGTAGAAAGCACGTTGGCACCCATTACCACAAATCTTCAACAGCTGCTACAAAAGCATTTCTTGAAAATGCTCCTGTTGATGTCCAGTTGCAAATAGGGCACCATAAGACGATTGAAGAATATAAACAAATATTGTCAGCAATTATTTCATGCATAATATTTTGTGGAATTCATGATTTGCCGCTTAGAGGAAAAGTAGGAAATGAGGGAGTTTTCTTCGACCTTTTAAATTTGAGGATTGACTCTGGTGATGAGAAGCTAAAGAGCCACTTGGATAAATGTCAAAAAAACGCAGTCTATACCTCACCAACAATTCAAAATGAGATCATACAATTACGCGGTGAAGTTATCAAAGAAAAAATAATCGAAGACTGTAAACAGGCAAAAGCTTATGCTGTAATGGCTGATGAAACAGCAGATATCGCTGGAAATGAGCAGCTTTCTATTGGATTAAGGTTCTACGATGAAAGCCAAAAAATAATCAGGGAGGAATTTGTAGGCTACATTGAGTTAAAATGTCAAGATGCTTCTACAATCGCTAGCGCAATTCAAAGTTTTTTAGAAGATAATAATTTTTCCGCCGATAATTGTGTGGGATTCGGATTTGACGGGTGTTCTACGATGGCTGGCAAAGAAGGTGGTGTACAGGCCATTCTTAAAAAAAGTACGCTAAGTCTTTATTTTTCCATTGCTCCAGCCACAGACTAAATCTTGTGGTCAATGATACTAGCAAGCTACCAGAAATAAAAAACACAATTGCAACGGTTAAAGACACAATAACCTTCTTTCGTGAATCGCCAGCCCGTAGGAAATCGGTTCCAAATCTTTCAAGGCTCTGTGAGACCAGATGGTCGGAAAAATACAAGAGCATAAAAAAATTTTCAGAGAGCTTCACTGACATTGTTAAAGCACTAGAACGTCTATCTGTCGAAGGAAACTATGCAACAAGAAAATGTGTCTACCAATTGCACTGTGCAGTTACTAAACCAATTTTCATCTTAGGCTTAAACATAATTGCAAGATACTCTGCAATTTTGGAACCCGTTGTAAACGTTTTACAAGGTAAAAGTATGGATTTGGTTATGGTGAAGAAACATATTGATGATATTCTAGATGTAATCAAAGAAGATCGACAAGATGTCGAAAATGTTTCTTATGAATTACATAAAAAATCACTTGATATCGCAGAGAAAGTAGGGGTTGAGTTGTCAGTACCACGAGTCACTCAAAAGCAAGTACACAGAAGTAATCCACCATCTGAGTCTGCAGTTGTATACTGGAAGCGGTCAATAATCATCCCCTATCTTGATTCTTTAACTTCGTCTTTGGGTGCTAGATTCTCCAACAAAAATACACCTGCTTTTGCTTTAACTTATCTTCATCCTTTAAGCATGCTCAAAATGGCTTCAAAAGATTTCAAAGTAATGCAGAATCTTTCATGGAATTTTATAAGTTGGGTGATGTCTCTGCAGAATTAGATTTGTGGTACAATATGTGGAAGAAGAAGAATTTAGCAGAAGACAAATTAAAGGACATTGAAGTGGCTGCACTCACTGGGTTGTGTTTGATGAGTGTGCATCGACAATTTTTTAAGGAAAATCAGGACTGCATAGTGAAGAAAGTTTTGGATAAATTTAGTTTCAACCCAAGAAAAATGTTATTAATTTAATTTAAGTATAATTAAAATCTCAAAGTTTTGTTTTCATTTGCCTTTTCTTTTTATCCTAAAATTTTACATTTTGAACGACCATGGACCATGGTTTGCCCCCCCCCCTGTTATAAATCCTGGCTACGCCCATGATCCGAGGTCAAAAAAGGAAATGTGCTTGTCAGTCCCAAACGCAATCGTGACAAAGGGAAGCCTGTTGATGTTGACAACTTTGCTGAGTGTGCTATAAGAAATGCTGTGTATGATATGCACAGAAACAGTAAGTTTTCTAAAATATGTATTGTACTAGAATGCACTTAATTTATGAATAATTACAGAGCAAAATTGTATTGTACTTCCAAAACGAGCAGTAATGGAAATACCACATATTGCTCCGAAACGTGTAAACTTTTTATCAGAATATAGTCGTATAAAACAGTCTGGAGATGATCAGTTTGTTTTTACTGATAAAACATGAATATTTCAAGATGGCACGGTGGTACGATCATGGCAAGATAAGGATGTAAGAAGCGTTCGCAAATCAAACATTGGTGGAAAAAGGTAACAAACTGATTCTATTAGTTAATTAATTACTTACATATGCATATATTCTAGATTTATTGTATTGCATGCTGGAAACTCAGATGGTTTTATTGATGGTGCAGACCTTGTATTTCCATCTGCAAGTACCTCTGGTGACTATCATGGAGAGATGAACCGAACTAACTATTTTCTGTGGTTTGAGCACCAACTGCTTCGCCATCTTGAAAGGCCATCTGCAATAGTTTTAGATAATGCTAGTCACCATACTACAATTTTAAATAAGCCACTCACAGCTGCATCCACCAAAGCTGCCATTCAACAGTGGTTAACGGAAATCAATATTGAATATGATGAGAGTTTATTGAAAACTCAACTGCTTCAATTAGTTGACAAGTGAGTAGCATCAAACTGTTTTCATATATCTTTATCTATAAAGTTTAATTTTCTACAGAAATAAACCTTGCGCTCTTTATGTAGTAGATCAGCCTGCATAACAGTATGGTCATATGATACTCCGTCTTCCACCATTTAACTGCATTTTTAACCCCATCGAGCACATTTGGGGTATAACAAAAAGTTATTATGCTAGACATATTCGAGAGCATGGACGATGTATGGAAAGTGTACAACAAACGTGACAAAATTCCTTAAAATCTGTCACACCAGAGACTTGGAGAAAAACAATACAACAGAGAGAGAATGAATTATACAAATGGTGAGAGAGGGAAGTTGCAGTTGATCGTGAAGATCCTGTGGAATTTATTATTAATGTGAATATGGACAGTTCAAGTGAAGATGAACTTTCAGACTGAACTTAATATTACTTTTTTATGCTCTTGTATTTAATATATGTCACTAATATAATAATAAAGTCTACTTCCTGCGTTTGATTATTTATTACTTATTATTAAAGTTAATTTTTCATATATTTCTGACAAATCTTTAAAGTGAAAATGAAAAGTGTGAACACATGGATGTTAAAACTAACATCAAGCAGTAAATAATTACTGTGACTTACATATATACCTTTATACGTAAAACGTATATGCATATATGCATGTGTTTGAGATACACACATACATTAAGTGCTATTGTCGACAATCGAACGCACAGACACCGGTGTTTCGACCTATGAGGTCTCATCAGTGTGCGTGGAGATTCTCGACAATAGCTTCAAGACTTAAATCGCTGCTTATGTCATTTTAGCGTGTTAAATGCAGTGAGAGTATCACAGCGACATCTAACACTCAAAAGATGACACAGAACAAAGCGATGGCTTCTGACGGCATGTTCTGCTATACAGAGGCCTGTATGTTAATAGTGTATCTCATGTAATTGAGCCTTAGGTGGCGTCACCGATCAAAACGAAAATGAAAAGTGTGAACACATGGATGTTAAAACTAACATCAAGCAGTAAATAATTACTGTGACTTACATATATACCTTTATACGTAAAACGTATATGCATATATGCATGTGTTTGAGATACACACATACATTAAGTGCTATTGTCGACAATCGAACGCACAGACACCGGTGTTTCGACCTATGAGGTCTCATCAGTGTGCGTGGAGATTTGGTCTGTGTCATCTTTTGGGTGTTAGATGTCGCTGTGATACTCTCACTGCATTTAACACGCTAAAATAACATAAGCAGCGATTTAAGTCTTGAAGCTTTTGTCGAGAATCTCCACGCACACTGATGAGACCTCATAGGTCGAAACACCGGTGTCTATGCGTTCGATTGTCGACAATAGCACTTAATGTATGTGTGTATCTCAAACACATGCATATATGCATATACGTTTTACGTATAAAGGTATATATGTAAGTCACAGTAATTAATCTTTCAAGTATTATTAAGGTCGTACTTTTTTTTAAATATCGATTTATAATAATATATAAATAGATAAAATAAACAACAAAAACAATAAACAACAAAAACTTTCAATAGACTAATTGGTTTTCGTAACCAATACTTCTAATTTGTTGTTTATATCATTTTTATATTTTATATGTATCAGTTTGACAACATTGTGCAAACGTCATTGATGACGTGCACCTAATCTTACGATGAAAATACTATAGCTCCTTCTTTTAGCGTCATTCTATCTGACAGAAGTTTTCTTTGGTAAATCGCTCCGTGGACGATGGTATATTTATTACATTTTCTCTAGCAATTGCTATGTGGTCGTGGATACAAGCATGACAGCTTTCCTTGTTCCCTTGATTGATGTCGTTACAATAGAAATAAAACATAAACAAATGTTTCAGATTTACACTATATTTAAATTAAAAACACAGCAGCTGTTTCGCTACACTGTAGCTTCTTCAAGTAATAATAAATTCTAAATTATTACAATCAGAGAACAACTCTATTATATATATACATTAACAAATAACTCTAAAATATTTACAAAGGGTAACTTAAATGTATTTACTTAAAGAGGACAGTTTTCTTAATTATATCGGCGGTTTACAAAAGGGGACCTACATTATTACTAAAAGGATTAGGGCAAACCTAAGAACTAGAAAGATATAGATTTAATACACGCGATTGATTCAGATTTACTTTCTCGTTTAATAAATTGTCTGAATATTTCAATTTGTTAATTTCCCTACATTCGAGTAAATCTAATTTTCTACATTTGCTTTGTACATGAAGAATGTCAAATTTATCATTAAAACAATGGTCGTATTCAATCAAATGATTCGCATAAGATGAGTCGTTGTTTTTATTAGTGTACGCAGCGCTAATAAAAACAACGACTCGATTGTTCGAAAGGGTAAACACTTTCCGGTATCTTGGTGTCTTTTTCGATAGCAGAAGATTTTCCAGGCAAATAAATCATGTTTGTGCATCAGCTTCAAGATCTTTGGATTTTCTTTTAAACTTTGGTATTACCCTAGATATTTTTGTGATATTTTGTACATGCCTCTTATGCATCAAAATGAATTTTCTGATGTGGTGTCCGTACGGTTTTTGTTTTAATATTTTTGAGCAAATATGGTCTCTTGTTTTTTCTTTCTGTTTGGCGTACGGTTTTCGCTTAAAAAATTAAACTCATTGATGTGCAGGATGTTATTAAATTAGGTATTAACAAGGATTAAAAACGATCTAGTGGGTAAGAAGCAGATTTTATTTTGTAATCATAAACAGTGCTGATATTTATCTACCTAGTATACTTGTCACGTATTTAAGTCGTTAAATATTAACTATTTATAAAAAAAAATGGTTGAATTTTTTTTTAACTTTAGCACTTTCCAGTTCAAAAGTTAAGACATTTAGGACATATCTTCATATGAAGTTTTTTTCATAAAATGGACCCAAGAATAACCCCCTTAAATATTAGCATGTTAATAAGAAACACCCAGTATATTATATATGCATATAAGGTCAAAAGTGGGGTGAAAATAAAACTTGACGCACCCGGTATAAAAATATACATAATATAAGCGCATAATTTACTTATACTATGACGGAGAGAAAGGTCAAACATGAACATTATCCTATAGCGAAAAAGCTTGTATTTTCGTACAGTGTTTTAGAAATCGAACGGGTCAGTGACCATTTTATTAGCATTTCTCGCAGTATGGGTGGTATGTTATGAAAGACGTTAGTTTGTGCTGAATCTACAAAACAAAAAAACATTCGAAAAGCGTGTATTGTCAGCAGGTGCGATGAAAGGAACTTGAGATAGCGTTAACGATGAATAAGATGAAAGACAAGATCGATTCGAAAATCTTATTGATTGCTGTTTCCCAGTAGAAAGAGAATCCACACCATTAGGTAGCATTCATAGAAAGCTTAGGTACTATTATATTATGCGCTTTTCGTGAAAGGACACTATCATTAATTATTAGATAGCACAGGATGTATTAATGGTACATATATGTCGGTTTTGAACATCAAAATGTCAATTCAAATTAGTTAATTATTTCTACAAAATTAAATTCTGTACTTTTGAAGTGGATAAGTGGGAAATATTTACGTTCATTTTCTTCAAATATCTACAATGACATAGGTACATTTTATTATAATAAAATGACAATATTCTAAGTAATATGTCTTTATTCTTTGATTCGAAGGTATTTATCAAACAAGCTCTCAAGTGGTGGATGAACTGACAACACGACGTATTTATAAAGGAGGCTGTTATTGATAAATTAATTATTAGTGATCTCAAAACCGCATAATTAGAAATGATGACCTTGATGCGAAAAGGGGCTAAATTTTACAGGAGATGTAAAATAAATAATTTTTTACTTGTTTACTTTTATAAATATTTATATGAAAATGGTTATAAATATAACAAAAAATAACAGCAGAAATTAGTCTGATTCATTGAACAATAATAAATCACTTTCACTATCACTATTTCCAACAGAAATAACAAATAATTCTACGATATTATCCATTAATCCATCTCACATTCTTATGTCTAAGTAAGTAATGTTTTCGCTCTGTATGTACAATTGCCCATGAATATTACAGCATTATCTAGCAATTTATGTCACACTTATTTACATCATTCAGGTCCTATATGAAATAGTATTAATCACCTGCTTCCACCAGCAAGGCTTTTTAATCCTAGCGATAAGACTTCAACGACAGCTTGCCGTGCACTCATTATAATTGTCATATTTCAAACATTTTCCTTTGTATACCCTTCATTCAACCATGTTTCATCTAAATAAAATATTGGACAACTATCATCATCTGTATGTTTCAATGTATACGATATGTATTTTCTATCCGATAATTTAATCTTTTTTTACAAGTAAATTTTTGTTGTGTAGTCTAACATATATAAAATATAACATAGCTATATCTATATAAACATGTGGTAATATGATCAGATTCTAATACCAACACTTACTTGAATTTAATGAATTTCAAGAATCCGTGCGAAGTTGCTCTGCTACTTTTTGGTATGGACTCTTCCATAGTTCTACCCAGATTTTGTGATAGTAGCTCATCTTTAAAAAAGTTTCAAATTACAGTTTCTAATGCTTATTCATTTGTTCTTTATGTTGATTTTGTCAGCGAGGTATCTTTATAATTTATTTTCATTAAAGTAATATTATCTTGCTGAATATTTATTACAATTTCTGTTACTCCTATTTTTTAAGTAAGTGTGGTAACGGTGCAACCACTTTATACACGTTTAAAACGGTATGTCTTGTGTGGTATGTTAAATGTCCCAATCGTTGACGTTGAACTTAATAGTTCAGATTTTAAGGAGGAATGGACGAACTTATTTTTCCATATTAAAGTGCGTAAGAACTAATTAAATCTCCTAAAAATATGTACTACTTTGGCGTGATATTTGAATCACTCTTTCTTATACTGGACACAAAGTATAATACGACATGTATGATACTACGGCTTCCTATTATAAGATCTGGCAACAGAGCAGATCAACATTGGCATCTCAATATAATCTCGCTTTCATAATTTGTAAATCTTGCCATATCATTAGCAACAATGTAATTGATGGCATAAAATAAAAAATGGTCCTAGAAAGAGGTAGGTATATTACTTATTGTTTTCATTGTATTTTTTTGAAATATATGGCAGCTGCAAGGTAAGGAGATAAGTAACAAAACCAGAAATTTTTTGTGGAATAAGCAATTTATTAATATTACAATACCGTAATGCAAAACATACTCTTCAAAAAAACGTTTTTCTACTACCATACTTTAATTGTATTATTAGATATGCTGAACCTGTACTTTAATGATGTCCATTAAGATACATGTTTATATCCAATAGGAATGCGACATTCCAATATTCACCAATATTCAATATGGCCACTTCATATCTGACAGATATAAAAATTAATTAAATGCGACAGTTCTCCGCAATTTACTAGTAAGTAGTTAAAAGTTGTGCTTTTTTGAAAATATAAACGTTAAAAGTTAGGGATAATGAGAGTGAAATGTAAAATTTGACCCCAGCAGAAAATATGGAACAAGCCTTATTTGCCACGAACAATTTATTACCAGCTAAAGTCGCAAAAACGTACGGAAAATGTTACGCTCAATTTATGAAATGGAATGTTCAAAAAATAATCCTTTATTATGTGGTCGTAGAAAAAATAGTGTATGCAACTCGCATTTAATGGCTATTAAGACACTCGTATTGTAATTTTCATTCTCGTGTCTTAATAGCTATCATTAAATGCTCATTGCATAATATATTATTACAGGAGAAATAAATAATCATATTATAGTATGTGCTTTCTGCGTAGTAAAATTGATCATTTTTAAAAGAAAAGGAATCGATATTAAATGGTTTTTAAATCTGAGTCAGATGGGTCAGTTTTCGCAGGCTGGTGAAGACATATTGGCTTTTCCTACCTATTCCTCGTACCTATAGAAAGTTTACATTTATTATTTCAAATCTTTTAGGGGAACTTTACCATCTTATAAAGTCATTATGAGATTCAAATTCGGATTTGAATTATCTTTCAATATCAATCGGAATTTGGTTCCGAAACTAAATTAAGTGCTCAACATAGTCAAGCAATATGTTTGGCTAACAGGTACTACATATTTTTTAGAAGCTGTCTGCTATGTCCATGTATCCTCGCGGTAAAAAACTCTCAACGCAAATTTTCTTTTCTTTAATTATACCAAAGTAGCGCTTATAAAGCAGAAAACATGCCCTGGCTGAGAGAAACGGTGTACTACAAAATAGTTCAATGTAACACAATGTAACAAACATTTTATCAGGTTATTGTTTTTATTCTGTTAGTTGTCACTATAATCAATGTAATGTTGTTATAACACCCTTGATCTGCGATCTAATCAGTTACTTATATGCGCACCGCTGCAATTAACTCCCGGCAATAAACAGTAAAACTGCACCTTTTTCGATTATATGGGTCTCGGTGGGGAGAAGTAATGTTCATAGTTTTCGGAGATATTGCTTGATGATGAATTGCATTAGAGAATTTTAAAAGCAGCAATTGCATGTTATTCTACCAATCTAGACTTTTTTTTTATTACTAACATCGGCGGCAGTCTTGAGTATAGATCTATATAAAAAGTACAAAATTTAAGACGGTAGTGGAATAAATCGAATATATCACGTAGTATAAAAAGTTAAAATCTAAAAAAATAGCAACAGGGAATTAAATGTTTTACCTAAATACTAGTAAACATAAGGGCAAAACTATGATTAGTAGAGAGAATGTGAAATATAAATGTATTAATATTAGCGAAAACAAATAATTAAAAATTAAGGGTAAACTCGCAACAATATTTTACATTAATTTGTCTTGATATATCATTAATAAATACATAGAAGAAAAATGGGCCGACTACCAAACCCTGTGGTAGGCCATAGTTAATTTTTTTTCGCTGAGTTCTACAAAAATTCATCAGAAAAATATTTCTTGCTATAATGAGTAATAGTAAATTTATCCTCACATTCATCATCTATAAATTTAAGGGTTATTTAACTCATATTCTGAATGTCTTAATTAAAAACTACGAGTACTCTTTAAGGATGTATATTCTCGTCTAAATATAATAGCAATGTTACAAATATTTTCAAATAATTAATGTACGAAATTTACATGGAATTTCTTTTATGTAATTTGCAATAAGAGATTTAGTTTTTCACAAACTAAAAAATCGGAAAAGAAACGAACCAGTTCACTGCAGACATATTTAAATTTAAAGCGAGTGAGGGTTTACCTTTTCTGAAGTCTTACTGTGTAAAAGATAAATGGTGACACTCCATAAATTTAACTTCGTTACCTGTGATAAAAAAACATTCTTAGAAGCCTATTGGTGAGAATAGATTTTTTAACAAAATCTTTTTCAAAGGAAATGATCTTCTGTATATCTTGGGTTGCTTAATTTACTTTAAAGTATATTCAATTTTTTTATTATATTTCGAATGGCGACTGTAATCAAAGAAAGAGAAAAGCGTTTACTTCTTTCTAATATTTCAGGTATGACTATAACTCAAAGATATATCTTGAAAGCTTGCAATCTCAGATAAATACACGTTTCAATGTCCCTATATTTTTTGTATGTGTCAGTGTGGATAACGAATTAAATGCTTCATTAAAACTATCTCAACCTTTTATAACTTCAAATAGAAAAATTATTTACTAAAGTTGGTTTTAATATTGCTACGAAGCGATACGAATTGATGTTATAATTATGTTTGTCAGAAAACACAGAAACTTTTGCATACAGGTTGTAACTATGTAAATAATGCAGTTTAGTAATGTACAGCGATTGCAGTTCCAAAAGCCTTCCCATAACTTTTCTAACTCCATCACTAACAGTTATTTTGCTTTTTGAATCGATATCAACGTTTACTTTAGGGCTTTAATAGAATGCAGTGGTTACTGCGTCGCCAGAGAGGCTATAGAAATCTGATCCTATAATCCAATTATTTTTAAAATTTGTATCATTTAAATAACTATGTTGTTGATTTCTGTTATATCATAGCTGTAATGTCAGTAGTTCAGTATGACAATTAAATAACGGAACTTTTAATTTAAATCATAGAACACTTATCGCCATCTATCAAGCGGTAGCAGCATTAGAAACACACAGGTTTCCTCTTTTAAGCGCATTGAAGTTCGTGCAAATCGGATGACAGCTTATAAAGTTACATGCATTTTAGTGACTGTAGGTTAGGTGCTCATGTCGTAAAAATAGAATGGAACAAAGAGCGAATATTAAATTTTTTTTAAAACTGGGAAAAAATTTACTGAGACGTACAAACTATTAAAAAAAGTTTATGGTGATGGTACAAGAGTTTATGAGTGGTTTACTTGATTTAAAAACGGTCGTGAAGATTTTAGTGATGATGCAAGACCTGGACGTCCAGTAGGTAAAAATCGGGCTGAATTGGTGCAAAAAATTCAAGAAATAGTTGCTATTGATGGGAATTTCACTGTGAGAATGTTAGCTGCTGAATTACATATTAGTAGAGAAACTGTTTGAAAAATGTTGACGATCGATTTGGGTAAAAGAAAGGTGTGTGCACGTTTTGTTCCACATCAATTAAATGAAGACCTAACAATCGCTCGTGTAGAGCATTGTAGAGACATCATTAAAACTGCTGAAAACGACCCAGATTTTCTTGATTCTATTATAACCGGTGATGAGACATGGTGCTTTAAATATTACCCTGAAACTAAGCGCCAATCTGCACAATGGAAGTCGAAAGGCGAGCCAAAACCACAAAAATTACACTTTCGGAAGTCAAGAATCAAGAGCAATGTTGATGTGTTTTTATGATTCTAAAGGTATTGTCCACAAGGAATTTGTTCCAGAAGGTGAAGCTGTTGATGGAGAATATTATTTAGGAGTTTTACATCGTATGTGGTCGAAAATTGTTCGAGTTCGGCCCGAATATCCAGCAGGAAAACAGCTGTGTTTATTGCACGATAATGCACCACCTCACAAGATCTTAAACGTTCGTGAGTTTTTAAATAAAAAACAAATTTGTCTCATCGCCCACCAGCCGTATTCGCCTGATCTATCACAGTGCGACTATTTTTTGTTCCTGAAACTAAAAACTGCAATGAAAGGACACTTGTATAATGATGTTCCAGAGGTACTGAAGAACATTACAAAACCCGAGATCAAAAAATCGATATATATACAATAATATGATGTGTATTTCATTCTATACCTAAAAAGTTCCGTTATATAATTGTCATACTATATGTATGACAATTGGTGTATATACTAATTAATTATAACTTATGTACTCCTGAGCAACTATTTGAAAATAACATAAACACTCGGCGTCTCAAGCCTTACAATATAATCAATACACACATTTGGTGCCATGAGTCCTACAAACTAACTAAATAGCGTTTAACTTATATATAGATCACGGATTATCGGATGGTTCAGTTAAATACGGGGTTTTGCCGCTTAATCTACCTAATTCGGGGCAATATCAGATGGCGCCACGGTTTTAGAAACAAGGGACCTATAAGTAAATTTGAATCATGAGTTTAACCGAATAACTTGAGATGTCGCTACTATAGCGCTGTCACTTTATGGAAACGCGTAGAAGCGTCAACCAACAAATTTTGTGTGTGTTGCAAAACATTATTTTTCTTATTGGTACTAGTTAGTGGTGTTATAATCGTACCGTAAGTTCTGTAAAGAGTAATATGATAATTTTATTAAGTTAACAAAAGGCATTTTTAGAATTGAAGGACGAATAGAACCTGGTGCATCGTGTGTGGGGCGTACAAGCAGGAAGCAAGAGCGATGCATATTTTCCTAGAATGCGAACAAGTAACTAACGGCACTAATAGTTGATACATAACCCGAAGGTGTGCTGGAGATTTTTTGTTTGTAGTTCTTATTCCAAGAGCAATAAGGACCACCTGGTAGTAGCAAGGATTTTGTTAGTTCCCCGATTACACCAATTAAAGTTTAAATGACAGTTAAGTAAGTAATTGGCAATTATTTGGAGTATAATATAAGTGGGAATAATTGAAGTTGAGGTGTCAGGCGATTTTTGACAAAATGATTAGTGTATGCTATCAAGGACCTCTAATTGAACACCATTTTCTTATAAAATTATCAATGCAAATGTAGGGAAATGGAGATAAAAAATAAATTAGGTACTCGCCGAGTCAATCTTGCACGTTACATCTCATGTGAGATGTCCCATATAGAGCATTGAAATAATGAAAATCACAAAAAATGATGTTTATTTAAGCTCACAACACAACAATTACCTTTGATTTGTACGTTTTTTTTTTATTGAATTTTAGCAAAATTGTAAATACGAGATCACATGATATCAGCTGTTTTCGTTGACATTCGATGGTGCTTTTAAAATCGCAGAAAAGTGATAAGAAAACATACAAATTGACCTAAATTGTGTGTGATTATGTGAAACAAACATCAATTATCGCGATTTTCATCATTTCAATGATCTATATGGGATACCTTACATGAGATGTAAACTGCAAAATTGACTCGGTCAGTACCTATTTTATTTTTTATCTCCATTTCTCTATGTTTGCATTGATAATTTTATAAGAAAAAGTTGTTCAATTAGAGGTGCTCTGTAAGGTACACTAGTCGCCCGACACCTCAACTGCAGTTTAACCCTATAGGTGTATAAGAAAGCCTTTAAAGTACACGAAACACTTACTACTTGTTTTTAAGTTTGTATTTTATGTTTTTTCACAAGCAATCAATCGATGTTTAGCAGTGTTAATAGAAACTTCAGGTTTCTTGGTACAGAAGCATTTATGGTTTTTCCTAATGATTTTCCTAGGCAGTTTCCTATAATGAAAACGTGCTTTTATACTGTCGTTGATATTTGTTAGTATACAGTTGTAATTATTATATTTTATTATTCAGGATTGAAACAACAGCAAATGGGCATGAAACCTGTGCTAGATGCCAGTACAACATGTAATAAGAAACTTTGCAGCCTACATTTTGACACAAACTGCTATGCACACCCTCATTCAATACGCTTAAACAGAAATGCAGTGCCGACACTCCATCCCACGAGGCCACCCACGGAGGCTAAGGCAGCCATATCATTGGAAGTCTCATTTGTTTTACGACAACAATAAATTAATCAATTTGATGTTAGTTATTGCAGGTTTAATTTTTTTGTTTTCTTTTATAGCCATGTAATTAACATTATTTAATTTTTAAGCCCTAATTGTCACTCTTTTAATTATATATTGATGAAAAGACGTCTACTAAATTTGTTAGGTATCTTATGTATCCATATTTTTATTTATGTCACCTTATTTTATGTTCATCATTTATGTAATACAAGATTTTGTAAGTGGTGGTAGTAAACATGGGCGGGCTTAAGTCATTGTGTGTTTATCAGGTTTAATTACCTACTTTGTAGTATTTTGAGTAGGTACTTGTGCTTTTTCGACAGAAATTCTATCTTTTTGTTAAAAATAGTTTGTTAGTCGAAAATTCTACTTATGGTAGATTATGCTATAGTTCGTTAATTTATTTTTGTACTGATAATTTAACTAAAACATAAGTGTTGGATGTTAGTTATAATTTTTCAATAATAATCATAAATGTACTTTATACCTTTTCTACTTTGTAGTATTTCGAGTAAGTACTTGTGCTTTTTCGACAGAAATTCTATCTTATTGTTAAAAATATGTTTGTTAGTCGAAAATTCTACTTTTGGTAGATTATGCTATTGTTCGTTAATTTATTTTTGTACTGGTAATTTAACTAAAACATAAGTGTTGGATGTTAGTTATAATTTTTCAATAGTAATCATAAATGTACTTTATACCTTTTCTACTTTGTAGTATTTCGAGTAGATACTTGTACTTTTTCGACAGAAATTCTATCTTATTTTTAAAAATATGTTTGTTAGTCGAATATTCTACTTTTGGTAAATTATGCTATTGTTCGTTAATTTATTTTTGTACTGATAATTTAAATAAAACATACGTGTTAGGTGTTACTTATTAATAATCATAAATGTACTTTGTACCTTTTCTACGTAACAATATTAAAATGTAATTATTTAAGTAATTCTTTTCTTTAAAACATTATTGTGTGGTTACAGCATTGTAATTGAATATCGTACTGTATACTGTTTTTCTTAGAAATGATTTCTCATTACTACGAGAACTAGTAAATAGTATGCAATTTAATTACAGTGTTGTAATCATGTACCGCGAGATCAAAAATTATATTGATAAAGGTTTGCCATGGAATGTAAAACGTCTGTCTTAAGTTATATCGTTAAGTGTCATACTGTCCATATTTGTCATTATATTTTCTCTTAGAATGACAAATATTAATGACAGTATGAGACTTAATGATATAACTTAAGACAGACGTTTTACATTCCATGGCAAACCTTTATCAATATAATCTTTGATCTCGCGGTATTAAACCCTAATTTGCAATAAACTTTATTTTGAATTTCCCGCTATCAAATACATTTTCATTCGCCCGCTATTTGCTTAGAGTTATTGAAAACTGTAATTTTTTGATGTCATCGCCATCTATATTTGCCCGCAGGCAATACAAAACGCGGATAAAAATTTTGCCTTGACTGCGCCATTTGATCTAATCTCTGATATAGATATACATTTAGGATAACAATTCTAAGAAGTACATCGTTTGGTTTCTAATACACAGTTCGAATTTAAAAATTATAAAAATAGTAAATTATACTGTACCGTTACAAGTACACGCCACTACTGTTTTAACAGTCTTATTTGTATTATATTATAACAGATTATAACCTGCCAACAATCTTAAAATGGTGGACGAAATATCGGCAGTAGATGCAGAGACGACGACGCGGCTTTAACCCAGAAACGAAGAACGTTTCAACGACAACCGTGGAAGTCTACCACATAGATCTCAGACGTTTTAATGCAGCGTATTTTTACTTGAAACTCTTAAAGAGTCTGAAAATGTAAAATGAAATTTTGTTTATTGAAAAAATAAAGAATATATTTGTTTGTAATATCATAGAAGTTTTGCTTTTGATATGTACTACCACCTGGTGAAAGAAAAAGGATATAATAACTTCCTACACTCTGTGTATAGATACTGCTGATAAATACAAAAATAACGAAGGGAAGTTTATTAATTACCTCTCACCCTTTTAAATTAAACTTGAATAGTAGAGTGTAATAAATAACTCACGACAACCACGCTATATATACCAACATGGAATTTCGATTTATGAAAATGAAAATAAATCATCCTTTCAAACCCATCAAACAGAGAGAGCTAATAATTCGCTGTAGTTTTAACAATAAGATGAAACTTCGTCACGTGTTTATCCGGCGCCTCCACCTAAATAATAGGGTTCTCAATCTCCATGATATAACAGATAACCCCTTCCTTTCCTTGCGATTTAACTGCAGCGAATAGAGAAGCGCGATTTGCTTTCACCTATTGCGCTTCGGTGCTGTAAATTCAAATCTCTCCCCCAGTCGACTTTTATGCATGAATTACGTTTAATTTAAATTATAATGTTATTTTCAGATTCTTCTCCCAAATCTTTGGGCTGTACATTCGATTGTTCTAGTTAACCAACTCACAATTCCTTTCATCGACATGAAAATGAAAATAAATTGGGACATCATTAAATAAATTTCCACTCGATAGACAGAATTGATTCATTGCTTTGATTAATAGATTTATGGTTGAGAAGAAAAAAAAGGTATAAGAGATTTAAACTTATTTTGTGGATAAATGTAATTTCGTTTTAGACGGGTTGGGGTACATGTGATAACAAGAAATGGTTATATTGACTGTTATATGGGTAGGAGTTATAAAATAGTTTTCACCATTTTGAGCGGAGTATGCATATTTTTTGCCTGCCATTGATTAAATTGGATTGTTTCTTCTTTTGATACAGGTTGTTTATTAAAACGTGGCAAAAATTTTGGGAGTTATACTTGAATTTCTTGTGTGTAAATTACTCGTTACTTTTAATTATTAGTTTTTGTTAATGATAATATTTTCACCTTCACCATATTTCACAATTAAGTCTAGTCTATTATATTTTCGTCATTCTGTATACTAGTATTCTAGTAGAAGATTCAATTCTCTTCTTTTAGTTTCAGTATTCGCCTTGCATAATATGTTCAACATATTTTCCTATATTTTTAAATTTGAAAAACAATAATAAATATAGCGTAGTTTCTAGTATGTAAGTCATTCTATTCTTACACTACGACATCGGTAAACTTTCAGGAATTTACTGAAAAATTACCCCCCACCCACCGATACCTATATAACTTTAAGGGCGCTAGATTGCAAAACAGGCAATCTTATTTGCGGCAGTAACATATATATATATATAAGTCAACCAACTCTTTGGAAGTATGGATCAACTGCGGCATTAGTAGTACTATCCGCTTTAACACTAAATTCGTTTACCGAATCACCTAATCGTGGGTAACTTAGTTCAGCAGAAAAAACGTTCCATCTGTCAAATTGAAACATATTTAAGTTTTCGCAAGCGCGCTAAAATGTGACTGGATATTTTGAATTAGAAACAGAGTTTTTCGTTATACACCCTAATGTATAGCGATTACATAATGTTAAATTGTCAATTCCTTCCTAATGTTAATCTATTTTCACTTTTACCTACGACTATAACACTTATTATTTTTGTTATGGTGAATCACTGTCGATACAGGGTGAGTCATTAGTAGCCGCTTCTTCGACTGCTCTTTTGTGTTTTAAATAATAGAAAAAACAATTAGTGGAAGATCCATGGTTGCTTGTGGCGCATATTGTAAAAATACTTTAAGCTCTGGCGTACGTCCGGTTTCACCGGAAATGCACGAAACTTAATTTTTTTAAATAACTCACCCTATATATTTTTGGATTTTCTTGTACTGTTTTAAACTGCCTGTTCGACTGTTTTTTCTTTTTCAAAATTGAGCCAATAGTTTTTGAGTTATTAATTTTTTTTGAAAATATTTGATCAAAACACGTGTTCAGAAAAAAATCATTTTCACATTGTTTTTAAAAGCAAAAACATTAACTTTGGTGGTGCTTGTAGCCAAGAAAATTCTGCATCAGTTGGTAAAGTTGAACTCGACAATACCACAATAAACTTTGTTTTTTCAAAGCCTACTTCCTGAAATTTTCACATACCAAAAACTTATTTTTTTTAAACAGAACACCCAGTATTATATTGAGGCATTTTGTTCTTTTTTTTTATTCTCTTTCATTTTTGTTAACAATGTCCTATACATATCTTTTGTAATTTCTGAGATAATCACTATAGAAGCAATTAGCTGTCAATTAAAGAACTACGAGCGCTGTTGTTCTATGCACCAAAATATTCGTTCAACCAATGAAAGGCAGAGATGGCACCCGCCTTCCTTAGTCAACTGTCGAACAATGTAAATGTTATATCCAACTATCCCAAAAGTAATAATTTTATAGAATGAAGAGCATCGCATTTCAATTTTTCAATTCCGGCAATGTCCAGTTGCAGTATTTCATTTTTAACACTGTTGGTTAACATCGATATAAAATAAAGGTTATGTTTACTGACATATTTGAAGATGTCTTCCAAAAGTTTTGAAAATCCGTTCGTACATAGCGAAGATACTCTCCTCCATTTACACTTTCATCAAAGAAGTAAGGTCCAATTATGTAACTACCCACTATTCCTCCCCACAGTTTTAATGACCAACGACTTTGAAAGTTTACAGGTGTGATAAAGTGGGGGATTCTATGTGTTGTAATGACGGAAATTGTGACGATGAACGTATTCGCTTTAAGGGAAAGTGGCTTCGTTGGTAAACAACAAAAAATTGAAAAAGCCAGGATAATTTATCTGCTGCCAATTGACAAAAATGTAAGAGATTCTGAAAATTTCTTTCATCTAACCCTGTGTATGAATATGTTACGGGTGAATTTCGTATTTCCTAATTATTCTGGATTCTCAAATTTGACTTACACGACTAATTTTCGTAGTACTAGTATGGGGGTGTTCAACTACACTCGCAAGTACCATAAACGTCTTATCCTCACCAGTTATTGCTTTTTCCGCTCTTTCTGACATATGCAATGCTTTCTGTTCACTCAAACCGTCCACTTTATATTTTCGAAGGTTTCTGGCTTCGGTTGACTTCTACCAGGGATCGCTGTGCATAAAGTCTGGATGCTAGCAAAGAGTTTCTTTCAGATTCACCCAAAATGTCAATCATATCTATTAACTCTTCATAAGAATAATTTATTTGGATGATAACTAATAGCGATGCTTTTATAAGTTTGACATAAATGCATGCCGACTTTCTTTAACAGTTAACTCAGGCAGTCAGCCGCATTGCAGCCTTTATTGGACCAATATTTGGGTGCAGAGAACAGCGCCCGTAGTTCTTTAATTGACCGCTAATTGCTCCTATAGTGATTATCTCAAAAATTAGAAAAGATAGGTATAGGACATTGTTAACAAAAATGAAAGAGAATAAAAAAAGGAACAAAATGACTCAATAAAATACTGGGTGTTCCATTTAAAAAAGATAAGTTTTTGGTATGTGAAAATTTCAGGAAGTAGGCTTTGAAAAAACAAAGTTTCTTGAGGTATTGTCGAGTGCAACTTTACCAAAAGATGCAGAATTTTCTTGGCTACAAGCACCACCAAAGTCAATGTTTTTACTTTTAAAAACAATGTGAAAATGATTTTTTTCTGAACACGTGTTTTGGTCAAATATTTTCAAAAAAAATTAATAACTCAAAAACTATTGGCTCAATTTTGAAAAAGAAAAAACAGTTGAACAGACAATTTAAAACAGTATAAGGAAATCCAAAAATATATAGGGTGAGTCATTTAAATAAATTAAATTCCGTGCATTTCCGGTGAAACCGGAAGTGCGCCAGAGCTTAAGGTATTTTTGCAATATGTGCCCCCAAGCAACCATGGATCTTCCACTAATTGCTTTTTCTTTTATTTAAAACACAGAAGAGCAATCAAAGAAGCGGCTACTAATGACTCACCCTGTATATGAATTGCTGCTGAAAATAAGGACAGGAAATGAGGACAACTCTTTAAACACTTCGTTGATTTTATTGTTTATTTGGGGTAAATTAAAAACAATTATGTGGTTGCGTCACAAAGCAGGTGGCGCAATTTCTGGCTAATACATTTTGTAGAGAATATAAAACTGAATCCTACTAACCCACAGTCTTGTCCATTGAAGTTAAAATCCATATGTTTTTTAACACTAGATAGAAGGAAACAAATACCTGTAGAATATTGTTTCATACCTTTACAAGAAAAAAGTTGATAGTATATTACAAAACAAAAGCTTCTAGAAATGCATTATTGTTGATATTTAATTGGATGTCATAGGCTAACAAATGTAAAAGATGAAGAACACGGAAATACTAAATTATATTAATAGATTTCCAAAGTATGAGAGCCACATCTTAGGACAGGCGACGTATATTACAGAGGACAATTATGAACGAAGAATTCCGCTATGAGAGACTGTTGCCTGGAATGGACTACGTGCTTTATGTGGCATGTAGGCCTGTCATATCGTGGTGATGGTCAAATGGCGGTGTATTATACTCTTTAAAAGCTGCCAGAAAATATAGACAAGGTTGTTTTATATTCCGACTCATTTCCAGGTCAAAATAAGTATAATGCTGTAGCAGTAGCTCTTACCTGGTTTCTCCATTAATTTGACCATCTAAAAGCCTGTTGCCATAAGTTTTTGAAAGTAATCCCTTGAAGATTATAATGTGATACTGATCACACCCGAATTGAAGGAGCTAAAAGTCTACCAGCAGATCAGATAAAAATTTCCCATGACTGTTTTCATTAATTCGTCTGGACCATTCGGGGAAAGAAAAAATTCAGAGGTGTTAAATTCAAAGAGAGCAAAAGTATTTAGAACTGGATTTGCAATATTTGTTGTATACATGAAATTTCTAAATTCGTACCGGAAGTAGCACTTTTACTCTTAGCGAGTAGCAGTTTTTTTTATAATATCTTGCGAAGTATGCATTCTATATAGATTTGTTAAGAGAAGAGTATTTAAAATCGGATTTTGAATAATTTTTGTATAAAAAATTCTTAAAATTCTATAATGTGAAACGCTCTTACGTATAAGAAAGTCGTGTGGTGGCCACATCTGACTTTTTTTATTTATATTCAAAAAAACATGTTTACGCAGATATTTTATTAACAAATATTACATCGTATACCTATCACTGATAATATAAAACAAATATATTCATTTTAGAATTCAGAATATTGCACCGTCATGTTATTCTGATTATTTCACTGCGTGAACTGTTTTATTCATTCTATTAGTAGGAATGGTGCAAAGTATGCTGTCGCTTATAAAGAATCCCAATATTTCAGTTACATGTATTGCTGTATATTTCATATTCAGGTGTCACGTATCGCAGCGTTCTGAAATTAAAAATTTTCAAATAGGCTATAATTTAAAAGGAAATTCAAAATGAATAACTGATCAAATTTGTGTTCGTATATTTTACTTATTCGTAGATATAGTTTATGAATTATGAAAATTATTGAAATAATTCTGTCTAAATTTACACAGAAATACGTTATATAAAGTATGTACCATAATAATGTACTTTTCTGTTTCAGATCTATTGCCATTGTAGAATTATAAAAATTACATCAAAGTCATAAATACATATACTTCAACATATAATTATTCGTTTGTCAAAGACATTAAATACAAAATAAAGAACTGATGTTAATAGCCAATAGTGGTAGTAATGACTCATGTCTCAAAATTTTCCAACGGTTGCAGGGATATTTGCAATAACGAATTTTTATTATTAGGTGCTCGTATTACAAACTTATTTAATGCATCTTTACATTGTCCGGGGAGTAAGGATAATCACGTGCTTTGGGGATAATCAAATATATATGAAAGATCCTTATTTTGCAAAAAGGGTGCGTTTGCAACTACGGTTATATAAATTTATAATGAAGTAAAGACAATACTTTTAGAGAGGATATTGCCCTAAGCCACTTGAAGAGTCGTAATAACTTAACAAACAACGTAATGTATTACCTTGATGATACTCTAACGCCAATACAATTCCCTATGAATAAAATTCTCCCAGATCAAAAATCCGACACTTGGTTGTTATAATAAACGAGAGGGTAATTTGCGACATATCCGTCTGCAAAATTTTTGTAACGGTAGTGGCCTTTACTTATTCCGGAAGCTAAACTTCTCAATTCAGAAGAATGAGATAAAGTGAATAAAAATTACATTGCTTAAAATGACCGCAGACTTAGAAAGTAAATTTTTAAAACGGAATTTAAACTGGAAATAATAAATTTGGTCGTTTTTTCTTTAATTTTTTATTCAGCTGGTTCAAAAGCAAGCCGTAGTACACCTCTGTGATTGTTTTGCCCTTTTGGAGATTATCTGTAAAGCTATGCAACGAACATTCCAAAATACAGTGGTCATAGCCTTGTTAGCTAATGGAACCACTTTCGCTTTCTTCGGTGCACAGCAACCGGCTTCTACCCATTGTTTTGATTGCATTTTTGTTTCGAGAGTGAAATGGTGTATCCAAGATTTGTCAACCGTAATCAATCGACGCAAAAATTTAGTGCGATTACGCCTAAAAAGGCTTAAACAGTACTCTGAAGTGGTTACACAAATTTGTTTCTAGTCCTCAGTCAGTAAACGCGGCACACATCTTGCTGACTGTTTTCTCATATGCAATAGTTCATGTAAGATGTGACACATTCTTTTGATATGCCAAGTGTGCCGGCTATCACACGCATCTTCAATCGACGATCATTTAAAGAAAGATCATTAATATTAATGATTATTTCGGCATGGTAGCCACTTTCGGACGTCCTGCTCCTAATTCATCTTCGGTTCTCCTACGACCACGTTTAAATTCATTCACCCAAAAACAAACTGTCTTAAGTGATGGTGCATATTCGCCATAAATACGATCTAACTCAATTTTGATCTAGTTTGGTATTTTCCCGTCAATATGAAAGCATTTAATTACAGAACGAAGTTATTTTTTATCCTTATTCACTAATACTGTTTATAACTGTCCGATTTAAATGACGCAAGGTATCTGGCTCATACTTTCACAACTGTCAAATTAAAGGTTATAAATTTCATAAACGACATGTTGCTGTGGCCTTCAAATTAAATAAAAATAAGAATGTTAAGAATTAGCTTAGTTGTTAAAAAAGAATATTAATTTTTATTTTAAAACGTTTATTTTTAAATTTTAAGCATTAGACAAGACAGGTGACACAAGGGTATAATGGGTTGCCTATATTTAAATGTAAACTCATATCAAAACAAATACTCCCTCCGTCCGAAAATATGGTATACATTTTGTAATTTATTTTTGTCCGGATTTGTGGTATACATTTACAATTTTCATTAAGTACTAGAGTATTAAACATAATTACAAATAAAATTTAATTGATGAGGGATCGAGCTTTGTCTATGGTTTTTTGGGAACACACTAAACTAGATGGTAAGCGTCCTTCACGCCGAAGCTTGGCCTTATTGATGTGGGGAATCTTATACGAATTTTCTCCTTCAATCAACATAGTTGATTCCATACAGCTCTGCAATGTTAGAAAAACATTGTCAAGGGTCTCTCTGTCTAGATTGTCAAAGGCTTTTTTAACACATTCGATCAATTCATCAATTTTGTGAATAGGGCATGTGTAAAATAATTTTTCATGAAATGACGTTTTAACTCTATTGACGTTTTTGACACAAACCAAATCGAACATCAGCCAACTATGTATTATAGTTGTTTACCTAGCATAAGAACTGCCAAATAAGTATATTTAATTATAGTTCGTTACTAATGTCTCATTAATTTTCAAAAAAATTTCAAATATATACCATATTTTCGGACGGAGGGAGTATAATTTTATTAGTATATTTTTAAGTTGAATAAGTACTAAAAAAATAAATACAAGACAAATACAAAACAAATCAATCGGTTTTATGCTGTCTAAAAGACACATAAATGTCATATGAATGAAAGCAAAAACAAGACTTGCTTGAAAAAAAATGATGTAGTCTTGAAACATAATTTTGAGTGAATAAATGTAAAATTCAGACATGCATAATGGTGATAACATATAAGAAAGATTTTAATAATCATACTTAAAATATAGCAAATACCTTGAACTTATATCTATGAATAGTAAAAGGATATGAGTCAAAACATTTATAATACGATATATTCGATGGCAATGTTCTGTATAAATAATAACTGTACGAATACAAAAATACATTTATAACAATTTTATACGCATAACGCAAGGGCTTCAATGGACTATGGATATGGTCATGAGTGGTTTAAAAACCTACAAAAGAAGAATGCAGTGTACATCGTTCAGCAAATTAACATACTACCAGAAGAGAGGGCATGGATGGAATTTGGAGACAATATGACGGAGGCTAGTGGTCTCTGTAGTGCAGGCTCCGTGAAGAAAATTTCAGTTGTGTATAACGTGTTCCCAATACTACCTAATTGGGGTATTCCTAAAAGAAAATACATAACAAATGAGGAAAAAGGAAATACGTTTATATACAAGTACAATGAGGGACTATATTAAGAAGAAAACGAAAAAAGGAATATACCTACCGTGGATGAAACATAACAAGTTCGTGAAAGACTTTTAGTGCTGACATTTTTGTGTATGAACTGTCAAAGACAAGGTGTGCGTATTAGGTAGATGCGGTATCTTGAAAAAAATGAACAAGAGGGATTTCACTATGGGTATTTCAAGAAATCGATGCCAACTTAAAATTTAATTTAAGAAGAGAAGCGCTGTGAATTGTCGATAGTCAATTGTCTTCATATATAATCGGAAAACAAGAATCGACTTGTCGAAGATGAATTTGGTACTTCGAGCTAGAAAGATAAAATTTTTGATATAGCAAAAGTGAGAGTAGGGTTGATACACTACTTTTCGACTCACGATAAGTTTATTTGTGTTAACATATAAATTTCAATTTTTAGTTTAGCTTTTATTTTTAAATAATTTCCTTTCAATTAATCTGCCTTATTCATATCCTCCATTTAGTTAATGGTGTTGGATGCGCTGAGAGTACTATGTGCGAATATTTGCTTTCAGTAAATCATTAGGCATCATTAATTATTATACTTTATTATTTTGATTTAAAATTTCAAACCAAGGAAATACGAATAAAAAGGGAATGTTTATGGTGGGCAGGTATTAAGACGCTAGCGGTATTACGTGCAAATGTTTGCAGCTAGTGATTAGTATAGGCCAATTTCCGAGCATTCACGATTGCAAAGTTCTAGATTACCAAGGCACTATGGGAAAATGTATGTTTTTGGTAAAATAGAATAAGCTACATATTAACAGATTACTCATCAAGAATAAAGGTTTTTCTTATTTTTAAAAGAGCAGGATAATTATTTTATGGCGATCATTTTAAATATATAAGCTTTACACAAACATTATAACTCAAAGATGTGCAGAAATGTTGTTTTTTCATTACTTATAAAATAAAAATTGCTATAGATACAGTATAGCAATGCTATTTATGATTGATGTTATTATTATGTAAAATTTAGACTTTTCTTTTAATTCGTAACCTTATCTCAAACAAAACTGAATAAGAGGTATACCAGAAAACGAAGAAGCTAAAATCACTGCAAGAACTCATAAGAAATTTTAAAATATTATGCTGATCAGGAACTAGCTTATTATTAAGACTATAATAATTTTATCATAAAAACTATCATTTATTTATATTATTCAAATTATTGAGGCTACAGCAATGTGTTCATCGTAGTGCCATCTTTGTATTACCATACAAGACCACCCTCATACTGATACTAAGTTGTAACATTTCGGGCATCTTCTTTAATATATAATACTTTTGCATACAACATTTCTCTAAAGTAAAAATTTCACATACATATTCTTCACCAAACATATACAACTGCAGAGGCCGTCCATTAATTACGTTAGCACCAAATCTCGTTGAACGGGAGGAAATTTAGAGAATGCACATTATTATAACAGATAACATTTTGTATTGCAAAATGAATCCCAGACACAGACAATATTTAAGATGGAACACAATAACATCGGCATATGCGTTGGTAATATATATTTAATTATTTAAAAATTATAAGGTAAATCTCACGTGATGGCAGGGGTCCAAATTTTTTAAAAAAACACCTCACGTAGTTAATAGATACCTCCTAACCGGACAGATATCAAAATGATTCATAAAGAAATACCATTTTAAATAATCATTCTTGCATTAATATTATAGGCAACATTAAATACAAATACACTGCATAGTATCATAAAAATTCATTGCTATACCTTATATAAAAAGAATTGAGAAAAATAGCTACAGTAAAACCAGATATCCCATTACCGCAAACACTAATTCGTTTAGTGAATGTAGTAGTGTAATTAAGTTGGTGTGCGGTACACACTGGGCACGGAAAACGATGCTTTTTCCTTTCCTTTTAATCTATTACTTTTCGTTTGTGTACCATTACGCGCACATTATCCTTTGCAGATTATACTAATTAGTTTGAGGAGAAAAGGAGCTTAAGTATCCAAGGGCTGTAAATAAGCGAATGATGTGAGGTGTAATTATCAGCATTTGTAAGTATAGATCTTTGTTGGTTAAATAAAATATAATGTAATATTACAAGTAGTAGAGGCTATTTACATGATAAATAAATACAAAATGTAGAGGTATATATAAAAAATATATAAAAGAGAAGTGTTTCAGGCAATAACTTTTTTTAGTCTAATTACTTCTACCATCATCCTTAGTAAAACTAAATACAGTCTGCATGGCAATAACACTCTAGAAAACATTAGCAAAACATAAAATGTATTAGTGAAATAATTATAATATATTCATGCATGAATTTAATGACAGTATGACACTTAATGATATAACTTAAGACAGACGTTTTACATTCCATGGCAAACCTTTATAATTATAACTTTTGATCTCGCGGTATAATGTGTAACATTAACCCTCGTAATAGCATGCGATTCCTGAGTACCCTATGTGTACTGCGAAAAATTATTTCTATTAAAATCTTACTTAAAATTCTGATTAAAATTGAGTTTTCCTAATAATTTTTTTAAGTTCGGCCGAAACACATTTTTTGTAGATTGTATAATTTTGTTAAAAAACAATCTAGGGTTGCAATGGTACAGCCCATTTCACTTTATTAATTTCATAATTTTTATTATTTTTTAAGGACTTAATTAAGTAAATTTTTTTATTATTAATATTTTGATGGGAAAAAATATTTAAAATCAATGAAGGTGTTATTGTATTATAAAGTAGATATCAGTCATAGGTTTTGTATATATTTATGAGTAAAAAAGGGTAACGCCGAAAGTTTATATTACCGTGATAAACACTCCCATAGCAACATACTATCCCGCGGCTAAATGAACGTGTATGTGCGAGTAAATGTGAATGGGAACCCCTGAACTTTCTGGAAAGCGGGGAACCCCAGGCATTCTGATATAAAATGGAAATACGCGTGAGAAACGGGGAGGGAACTTCAATAAATAATAATTTACTACCGAGAAAATGTAGTAAAGTAGAGGTCAAAGTTGCACCTAAGAAGTAATTGTGCAACGTGTTATATTGCTAAAATAGAGATTGTATATCGAGTGGCAGAACAAGCAGATGATGTCGTTGAAAACATCGTAGAAATGAAGAAGATTTCGTCGATAATAAGCAGCCCGAAGTTCCTGCTGGAAACAGTACAAAAAAGAAGATGAATAAGAAGAATTTAGATAAGGTATTATTTAAATGATTATTGTTTAATGTCTGTAATGTTTTATGTAATAAAGGAGAAGAGACTTTAAAAATAGAAGCTCAAACAGAAAGTAATTAAATAAATATCGTCTAACAAATATATGTGTAAAGTAACTTGATATATTCACAAGTATCGATATAAATAGGTATAATATAGAATGCGCATTGTATGTAATACATTCTGGCGTTTATAGCTTACGATTGAATCGAACAAAGGACCTACAGAAATGTTTGTGTTAGTTTAATGTTTGTAGAAAAAATTCAAATGTATTGGAATTGCTTTTTAAATATATGTTACTTCTTGTGTTGTTTGTAAAATTATAGATACAGGATTCATTGATTTTAATATAAGAATTATTAAATTTTTTTTTGTTAATGTACAGGAACCCCTTTCACTTAATCATTTCAATTAACTCGAATTGCCCTGAGATAATTTGAGTTGAGCTGGCGAAACAAATAATTTTACATTTTATTTCTAAAATTTAACTTTAAATTAAATATCTTAATTTATAGATAGGGGTTTTTCTACATTGTGTCACACAACTTAGGGGTGGTACCTTTACAGGGTTCACCCGT
Source organism: Amphimallon solstitiale (assembly GCA_963170755.1). Taxonomy (NCBI): domain Eukaryota; kingdom Metazoa; phylum Arthropoda; class Insecta; order Coleoptera; family Scarabaeidae; genus Amphimallon; species Amphimallon solstitiale. Next base: position 12,955,271 of record OY720680.1, read on the forward strand.
AATAATAAGTGTATTAATTGAATTAAAATTATACAAGTGTAGTACACGATAAGTGAGCACGAAAATTAAAAAAATTAATAAATTCCTTATCGAAATCAATTCACAACAAAAGTGTATATATTTAATTGGTTAACAAATATTATCAAAGTGAGCAGCCAAAGCTTATTTCAACAGATACATTGAGCAGCGATTAGGGTCCGAAACGCTGTCTATCATGTTAAGGTTGCTGGGCATAACATAAACTGGGGATCTAATCAGAGCATTCGTGTATGGAAACGGCAAGTAGAAAGTGGTAAACGAACTCCACGGTTCGCTTCTTGAAACAAAAAACCTTGAGACTCAGCAGAAGAGAACAAGCGTCATTAGGCCAAACGGCGGTAAAAGTACAGAGATTTTGACACCAGTTGGCGAATAAAGCCAGTCCCTACGGAAAGCTAAATTCTTAACAAATCTACGTTAAACACTCTCACCTGACGCTTGAGGCACAGGTAATAAAGCTACCACATTCAAACTCTAGCATAGTCTGGAGCGTGTTCCTGTGAAGTTTGCTGCTGATCGAACTAAAAATACAAACATTTTTTATTTAATCTTATTGATATTGCATCACATATGATTATTCAGTTAAATTATTACTAACCCATGTAGTTGCATTATTAATCGCAGGAAAGTACAGACCACAACATTATCGAAGGCCTCTTCAGTAGTAAATGAAAGAAAACGTACTTTTAATACAATGTAACAATAATTCTTGGAGAGTAAGCGCTCTCACACTATTAAATCACGCAAGTATACATATACGAAATTTTTTTTTTCATATATGACTAAATGTATGAACGCACATCTACCCTAAGCCGGCATTGCGAACAAACAACGTGCAGACAGCTGTTTCAACCTTACATTAGTCTCATCAGTGCACGAACGTGTTTGATCATAATCCCTCAAAAGCTTAGAAAACCTGGTATTGTCAACTTACGTACCAAATGCCATGAGAGATTCTCAGTGGCATCTGTTACCCAAGTGCGACATCGCAAGGTAATGTCGCCCTCCGTAGTACAACTTCTAATAATGCAACTGTAGATAACGTGCATTCAATGAACACGCCATATAGGTGGCGTACCTATTACAATACAACGTAACAATAATTCTTGGAGAGTAAGCGCTCTCACACTATTAAATCACGCAAGTATACATAAACGAAAAATTTTTTTGTCGCACATGGGTAACAGATGCCGCTGAGAATCTCTCATGGCGTTTGGTACATAAGTTAACAATATTAGGTTTTCTAAGCTTTTGAGGGATTGTGCTCAAACACGTTCGTGCACTGATGAGACCAATGTAAGGTCAAAACAGCCGTCTGCACGTTGTTTGTTCGCAATGCCGGCTTAGGGTAGATGAGCATTCATACATTAATTCATATATGAAAAAAAATTTGGTATATGTATACTTGCGTGAACGTACTTTTAAATATTGCATTTGTGCCAGGTTATTTAAAATTCATAGGTATAAAACTCGATGTATGTATGTGATTGGCTTCAATTTCAAAGCTCTAAATATATGTGTTTTTTTGAGCAAAGCGCGCCGGATTTCGCTAGTATCTAATATTTCTAAGGTATCTACATAATTAAAATCACGGCAGATTCTAATAATTAAGCCAATAGTCTTAAAGGCGACAGAAAAAATGAAGTTAATAGAGCTAGCAAATGACAACCTAGGGTCATACAATACCCCCAAGTACCTCGCAACGTTACGTCGCTTCAAGTAAACTGCGTCAAGGCTATAAGTGAAGATAGTAGGTTTGGACTTACGGGTGAATGAAATAACATGGCATTTAGAACTATTTAGATATAAATTGTTTACGCCACACCACTCAAAAACATTTGTTAAATTAGTTTGCAGGATATGACAATCATCAGGAGAGGATAGTTTAGCAAATAGTTTGAGATCATCAGTGAACATAAGTTTACTGGAGGTTATAACGTTCGTTCGTAATGTCATTAATGAAGTCATTGAATATAAGGGGACCCAGTACCGAATCCTGTGGAACGCCAGATGAAATCAAATAATACGTGAAGGAGTAACCATTAAAGAAGACAGGTAGAAAACAAACAATGAAAATAGATCCTCACTGAAACTAAAAGCCCTCAGCTTGGAAGGGACAATAGAATGGTCTAAGCTGTCAAAAGCCTTTGAAAAGTCCATGTAAAAAACGTCACCCTGTCCCCCGGAATCACTCAGAGCGGTACTGGGAGAAACAAGCCAAGTCAGACACCGTAGATCTTCCCCTCACGAAACCATGCTAGACAGGCGACAAGTAGGCCTCAATATAGGGATAAACCTACGCATACAAGCAGTGCTTAAATGTCTTTAGTTATATAGTAATGCAATGGGCCAGTAATTTTTGATATCGTTTGAACCTTCGCTCATATAAACTGGAATTATTAGTGCATACTTCCAGATGTTCATAAAAGTTGAGGAATTAATGATTATTCTAAAAAGTTTTACCGGCGGAACAGCCAGCGCACATCGACAGTTCTTAATTACAAAACTAGGGATCAGGTCGTGCTCACTTGTAAATCCATCCTTCTACCTGCAAATCGCCCGAACGATCTCTCCCTCTGTTATTGAGTGAATATTTATGTAGTAAGCACCATTTATAAAGATAAAGTTAACCTAATACCATCAGCCTAACTTATATACGGAGGACACAGATTTTTTTAATTCGTTAGCCATTAGTTTTCGATAAATTGTGAAAGTACGGTACTTTTTTCGTTTAGTAGATCTGTGATTTTTTTGTTGGATTTTTTATTTCTCTTCCTTTGATTATGTTATTGAATTCATACCATTGAAATATAATGAAACTGCAACGGAAATACTAAAAAGTTATGAAGTATTACTTTTTCTGATTTCTTACACTTTGATTATATGTTTCCGTTGAACATATTTATGAATATATTGATTGTACTGTACAAATATGGAAATTATGATTCAAATATTAAGCAATTGAAAAACCGTATTGCATAAACCTGACAATATTGCTTATTTTAATTTTCTTATTTATCGGATTATTGCTGTTCAGGATTTCATCTTTTTTGTATTTTCATTAAAACTTATATTCCTGCAGTCTTTACACTATTTTGGAGAGCTTTTCTTATGTTGAAAACTTTGATTCTGATCTTACTGTTATCACAAATACTAACTTTCGCTATGTTTACTTTATCTACTTTATTATGTCGCACTTTTCTATGGAGTCTTATCGCCATTCTTGTCCATGGTTGCACAAATTTTATAATTCAAATATAAATTAATATATGACTCATCCTAAATGACACGTGTTTCAAGTTTTACTTTTTTATTGTTCAAATAGTAGTAGTTGTTTTGAAACCTCCAAATTGAACTGTGGTTTAAATTAAAACCAACGAATATTGTTATTCAGTAGAAGTTTAAAATGACTAAAGAGATATTTGAAAATATTGCTAATCATGAGATGTGATATATACAGATTTTGCGCGGCCATTTGACACTATTGGACATGATATTCTGCAGAGGAAACTGGATGTATTGGGATTTAATTTTTATGTGGTTAGTTTTCTGTTATCATATCTTCGGAACCGGATCAATTATGTGTACTACAATAAATTTGCTGCCACGTCAGGTGTTCCACAGGGGTCTAATTTGGGACCTTTGCTTTTTATACTATTTATGAACGACCCTTTGGAATCGCTTTCTTGTGATGGTCTGACTTATGCAGACGACATGAAAATCTATCGTCGTACTGATACTATCTCCGATGCTCTACGTCTGCAATGCGATTCAGATACAATCTGGGAGCATAATGGTCTGGCTTTGAATGTAAATAAGTGGCATGTAGTATTCTAGGAGCATGAAACTGATTCTCTTGGATTACAGTATTGGGGAACACCTATTGGTCTGCTTGAGAAGGTAAAGGATTTGGGAGTGCTATTTGATTGTCATTTATCCTTCGCCAAACATATTACTAATGTATGCACTTCTGCCTCAGCTACACTGGGTTTTATTCTTAGAAATAGTAGGCATTTTACTAATACCGTCACTATTAAACATCTTTATTTGTTGCTTGTGCGTAGTAAGCTAGAATACGCTGTTGTTGTTTGACATCCAATTTATATCTGCTACAAACTGAAAGTGGTTTGAAGTTTTTCAACTTTAGGGCCAGTAGTGCCATTTTTTACATGGTTTAAGGCATAATAGGGTTGACTGTCGCTATCTGTTGGGATTGATTCATTTCAATTCTTTTCAACATAATACATAATACTTTCAGCCAGAAGTCAAGTTACGTTTTTACGCCGGATAAATGTACACTACATCAAATACTCCATAATGGAAACATGTATTTTAATGGTATTTTTTTTGAAATTCAAGTTTAAATGATTTAGAATAAATAATAATCGTAAAAGTAATTTCAAATAATTATTATTGTTCACTACAATATTGTTTCGCCAAACTTTGGCTTCATCAGGTAATGACTATGTAATGTTTACAAAATGGTTACAGCGTTATATATTTTGCATCAGTCAAGATCAGAAACCTAATTAAAAAATCCAATAATTAATTCATATCATTTAAAGCAAAGAACTCACTAGAAAAATACATTAGGGATGACAAAAACAAAATAGAAAGAAACTCGAACTCAAGAGTCTATATGTTAACATGTGAATGCAACAAAGTCTACATTGGCAAAAAGGACGTACCTTTGAACGGAGAATTAAGGAACATGAAAAAATCGACAAGGAAAGAAATACACTGATTCAACGTTTGCCAACCATTGCATAGAACTAAACCATAAACTTAAAGAATTTAAAATTTTAAATGTAGAATTTTAGGGAAAAAAAATTATTTATTTGATGCTTTAGAAATCAATAGATATAGAAAAATAGGTTTGATACTAAACGAAAAAACAGATTTAAATCACGCCCTCTACTGTCTTTCTAAATTTGTAAAAACATCCCCTCTTTGAACCCCGACACTTATGTAAAACATAATAACGCTGTATTCATTTTGTAAGCATTACTCCGTCATCACTTGATGAAGCCAAAGTTTGGCGAAACAATATTTTAGTGAATAATAAAAATTATTTCAAACTATGTTTTACTAGTGAAAAATAGTGAAACTATTTTTTATTAGTGATTCTAATATGGAGTTTCAACATGTAACATCCAGTCCAGTTAGTTATTTTAATTTATTTACATGTAATTTAATGTATATTGTTCTTAATTCACACATCTATTGCAAATTACAGTGTTCTCCTTATTGTTTCTTTTATTGTTCGGTAAACAATAATGTATTATCATTATTATTATATAGAATTAAATAACTTAAGGAAATTAATGTATTTTTACAATAATTAGGTAAGCAGTTATTTGAACGTAAACAATTACATCAGTCAAAGTCTGAAGTTGTAGTAAACAAGAAATTACTTCTCCCAAATATAAATGAGTTACAATATATAAACCAAAGTGAAATAACTTACGAAACATTCCATGTTATGTTTTTCTATATTTGGCTTGTGAATTTATTGACGCGTAATGTAAGTTTTATCCATGTGAAATAGAAGATAAGTAGCAGCGATTTGTTACTACACGCTCGACTTCCAGATTAAAACTAAATAAGAGCTAAGACAAAAAACGGACAAGGTATAAAACGAATAAAACATAGTGGTTTCAGCCGGACCTTTCTTTTTTCGGCAAAATATATGTGGGAAAATATTATGGTAGAACGTATTTGTAAGTCAGGGGAGGAAATAAAATCGCGAATTTTAAATATTGATGACAGAACAGAAAAAGACATAAAAAATCTTTTATATCTCTGTTGATCAGCCCTTGGGTCTGCCATAAATTTCACTCATAGTTGAGTGTGTGCTTCCGCATATGCACGCAGAAAAATGAAAAAAATCATCATTAAAATTGAAATATAGTCATATTGGAATCTTTACGATTATACATATATTATGAATGGTCCAACACTTGGGAACGTTTAAATGTATATATGAAAGAGATTTAAAAAACGACTGGTTATAAACGAAATAATTCTACTGCATTAATATGTTTATAAAGACTTTGTCGATAGTTCTATTTAAGCAGAGATAAAAAAAACATTTAAGGCCCAGTTATAGTATTACCGACTGAGTCCATTTTGTACCAAAATCTTATTTCATGCTTTTTGTGACAACAAGAATATAAATAATAAAATTCAAAAAGTAGAATTATTTATAATTAAGTAGTGATTAGTCTAAAGCAATTAATTGTTATAAATCGTAATTAAGTAATTCTAAAAATAAAGACACATAACCAAGGGCATAAGAATGCTATTAGGATAAAGTAGGCATGTTATGCAAATAGAAATAAAAAGTAAGCTTTTATTTTTCTAAAAAGCAAGAAATACTTATGATAAAAAAACATATGCGTTCTGTAAAACGCTACTCGCTGAAAGTTTGTACATTATTTTATAGATCACACCACAAGATAAAATAGACAAGGCCAACTGTGTAGCAGATACAATTGGCAATGAAATAGAAAATAATGTGGGAAGGAGAAATAAAGCTATAAATACCCTTTCCCTATTAAAATATTACAAACACATTTGATACTTTTATACTAAACTTGAGGGGTAGCACAATTTATTAGTTTGTGTATGAATAATTTATTTCTTGAGCCGCATCTAACTGATAATAAAGTTGACCATAAATACGAACGTTGCCCATAAATCTTCAAATTTCAAGCGGATAGCGAATCCTTAGTCAGCAAATATAAAATATAAATAAATTAGAATAAGTAGCCACTTGTTGTATCATGAATAATTTACCAATTATTTACTATATTACTTAAATTTTTGTAATAAATTATGATGAATGTCATAAACCCCAACAACAATAAGGGATCTTGTTAATTCTGTTAACTTCTATTGTCAGTTTCAGTACAGTTCAGTAGTAAGAAACACGACTTTCTTATACGTATGAACGTTGCAAATTATACAAAATTCTTTTATTTTTTTAGAAAAATATGTCAAATTTAAAATTTTTTTTTTATATATAAATTATTCAATATCCGGTCTGCCAATTTTACTGAAAATTTAATGATATCTGAAGAGGGAGATTATACTCGTAAATACAAAATTTGGAATTGGTAGCAATAGCGGTTTGACCGCTATCGTGGTCACATACACACAAACACACTGACACACAGAGAGAGAGACACACTCACACACAGACATGCAGACATTTTCTAAAATCACTTTTTCGATATCAGGAAACTTCAAAACGTGGACATCTGCAAAAATCTCAACATCGAAAATTTTCATCACAATACTTTCTTATAGTACGTGTATAAGAAAGTAATAGGAGTCTGCAAAGAAGACACCGATATCAAAGAGTTATTATAGTTAGTGTTAAATGCTATAATAAATATTAATTTAGAGATAAATTAGTTATATTGAATAGATACTAAATGTTCATTAAGATGAATTAAGAATTTCTTTGTATTAAACATTAATTATACAACAGCTTTAAATCAAATCAGCGACAATGTTGAAGTTTCTAATGTAATAAGTTCGTGCTTGAATTAATTAATTACGTCGAAGACTAAGTTACGAAAATTTTAATTAATAATATAGTACTAGGAATGTAAAAGTGAATTAGAATATAATTTTCAGTGAAAATCTATTTCTGTCACCTACACACGTTCTTTAATTGCTTAGTTTCTATCCCATTTTGCTACACTTTTCAAGTTCCGGCACTGAAAATCTATCCTTGGCCTGTTCGTTAACTATTTGCAAGTCGGTGTCATTGTTGTGGAAGGAACAGACAGTGCAATTACATAGAGGATTAACTTGTGATTTGCATTTTAATTGTAGCCATTAACTAGAAACCATCAAGCCCGACGAAATATTTTTCAATGTAACAATATAAAATACTTGAATGTGTAACGTACATTAACGAATAATACTATCATAAGTATACATTTATAAGTAAACGTATATGCACATATGTAAATGTATGAATGCATATCTACCCTAAGCTGGCATTGCGAACAACAACATGCAGGCAGCTGTTTCGACCTTACATTGGTCTCATCAGTGCATGAACGTGTTGTTCATAATGCCTTAAAAACTTAGATTACCTGATATTGTCAACTTGCGTACCAAATGCCATGAGAGATTCCCAGCGGCATCTGTTACACAAGCGCGACATCGCAAGGTAATGTTACCTTCCGTAGTACAACTACTAATCGCGCAACTGTAGATACAGTTGCACATTTACATATGTGCATATACGTTTACGTATAAATGTATATATGTATACTTATGATAGTATTATCCGTTAATGTACGTTACACATTCAAGTATTTTATATTGTTACATTGATTTGTAATAGGTACGCCACCTATGGCGTGTTCATTTGAATGCATGTTTACCTACAGTTGCCCGATCAGTAGTTGTACTACGAAGGGTAACATTTCCTTGCGATGTCGCGCTTGTGTAACAGATGCCGCTGGGAGTCTCTCATGGTGTTTGGTACGTAAGTTGACTATAGCATGCAACCTAAGTTTTTTAGGCCTTGTGAACAACACGTTCATGCACTGATGAGACCAATGTAAGGTCGAAACAGCTGTCTGCATGTTGTTCTTTGCAATGCCAGCTTAGGGTAGATGTGCATTCATACATTTACATATGTGCATATACGTTTACGTATAAATGTATATATGTATACTTATGATAGGGATATTTTTCCATTCAAATTGTTAAGATAGTCATAATGAGGATGGAGGGAGCTCTTTAAACATTTTACGTTTTCGTTACATGATCGCAACAGTAGGTACGTAAAATACCTAAATTTCAAATAAAATTGCGAGGTAATTTAATTCCGTGGATTATGTTTTCTTATTAAATAGAACAGAATACGATTGCACATAAATTTGTGAAAATTAAATAGTTCAATTTATTACTCTTCTTGTTTAAAGTAGTACATCTGACTAAAAATATTGTCTTCATATAATGACTTCATACTTAAATTTCTGCAGCGCGTTACTTACACAAACATCCAACTTTTCGATTCTATCTTCAGAACACGTTGAGCAGACCGAACATATCTCATATTTACTTTTCGCGGTTTATTTGGTTAAAATCTCCAATATGGCATAAATCAAACACCATTCTACATATATTAAAGATTGTATTAATCAGCATTTAAATGGAGTGCTCTACTTTTCTTACACAGCATGCTGAATGTATCAATATGCATCATTGCAACCCTATAATTACTTTTTCAAGTACGTTATTGTCAACGGAGATGCAAAATTCGTCTGCGGGTCACCAAATATTTACAATAAATTCAAATTTCTTCATCCTCTAAACTAGAGTATATTTACGGAACACTCAAAAGAAATATTACTGAATCCTACATTCTACTATACTGACAAATTTTAAGAAGAGATTTTATAATTTATTAATCTATTTTACGCACACCCGTGCGTTGTAAGGCAAATAAATATTGATTAAGATCATATCATTCAAATATCAATTTCAAACCAAACCGGAAAGTCATTGAAGATTGCTGTTAGATCTTTTTGTTAATAATTACAAATGTATACAGTGAAAAATATATTTAAAAGCATTACAAGAAGAGAAATACCATCTCTAACATCATTTACAGATATTTTGTTGTTTATTAAAACTGAATCTCTCAAACAATGTTGTATTGTTTACTTTCTTTTAGCTAGAATGTATTTTCCGTTTTTACAAATAAAAATTAATGCAGCAAAAACAACTCTAACACGCCAAATAAAAGGCAGGTGGAATATTCTTTTTGCCTGGAGGCTATTCTGTATGAATAATGACGATAATCATATAAACACATTTTGAGGCATACACTCATGTCACATATGAGTGAAATTTTCTTGCGTGTTCGTATAGTTGTGGCAAAAAGTTTTGTCGGGGTCCTAAGACCAGCAATATATAAGGTGTATGCCTGGTCAACTATAGTATATTTTAACTCCAAATAAGTAGAGACTATACTCACTATAAATGAGGAACAACAAGGTTTTCCACTATCGACGCCATATTATTTATTATCTGCCAGCTGGTCGAAAAAGCGACCGAGTTTAACAATCCAGCCCTTTTGTGCTTTGTCGATCTATAAAAGCAGTGCCTTCGCTAGTTTACAAGCCGTGCTGTTAAAATTGGCGACGTTGCTTTTATCGGTATAAGTAGTCCGGTTCGTCCGACCAGATACTGAGAATACTATTCTACTGTAAATCGCTGTTCAATAATTCCTCTTATAGAATATTTCGCTACAGAATAAAAAATTAAAAGATGCAGGATTAAAATAAGGAACAGTTCGATTATTTTCTCATTTTTTATGAAACTTATAATATAAGAATACAATATACCTATATAAACAATTCATTATTTAAATGTATTGAACTTCCACTTTTTTATTTTACTCTCCTCAGAGTTTTTATGTTTTTCTCTTAAAACGTCATTCCTCCTTTTGGTATAGTTATTTAGAAATACATATAGGTATTACTGAAAATTGAATAAAGAAGAGGAAAAATATTTTTCATATTTTCTCCACAAATATATTCCAATTCGTAGAAAAAATGATTTTTCTCTAAATTTATAATTGGCCTGTACTTGGATCAATATTTCGATCTACATTTACCGATGATGAAATGAATAAAATTATATACAGCTGGCGACTGTGAATAACTCATAAATGCAAAAGTTATACTTAAGGAATTGTAAGTCTTTCGCTTAGATATTAATAAATTTAAATGATTATCAATTAGCTCTAATAAGTTTTTATGCTTTGGAAAACTTCTTCTTCAATAAACTCTATACTTTTTTCACAAATGTACTTGCCTTATTTACATAGTATTCAAAACATACTTCTTGTTGCACTTTAAACACATTTTTATATCTGATCAACAAATTTTCAATTTGACTCCAACGAGAGAGCTTTGATTCAGCTGGCAGAATCAATTCTAGGTCATGGTTTGGAATTTGAATTTGATTAACACTTACACTGACAATCATCTCACTTGACACTGTAATACTACAAACAACTTTTAGCTGATTTTCCATCAGATCATTTTGTCCACTGTCAATGGTTAGAGAATAAAACCACACACACTATCACTTATTATATGATGCCATTTGTCAATGATTTTTAAACGTTTTACAAAACAATCCATAAAATAGTTGAAATCATGTATAATATCTTCCTTTAAAAACTGGTCGATTTTTGTGGCATTTCTTTTCATAATCTGTTCTCGTCGACAATCTGGAGACATTCTTGCTGCAGGTTCTTTTCTAGACAGATAAGTCGGCAAATTATCGAAATCTTTTGGAATTGGATCTTCCGTAAACCTCAGATATTGTCTTGGATAGTGAAGTGAGAGATCTTGATTGTGTCCTGAAGTTGAGTTTATGTATGGCTGATTCTTAATAATACTGCTTGGATGAAAATGTTTGATGCACACTGCAGAATAACGGGAGGGATTCCAATCAGCCCTGGGGATGGCCTTCAGCCATTCTTTCTTTTTTCTTTCATCCTTCGGAAATGCAAACGTTGTCACTGAATTACCTTGTTTCAAAGTGCTGTAGTAATTCGATTTGCAGCCTGGTATCACGCACCTTCTTGGCATCTAAAAAAAATTTAGAATAAAAAATAGATCAATACAAACTCACGACAAAAAGTGAGGTTATATACCGGGTGTCCACACGAAAACTTTATATTGAATTATTTCTGGTGTTTTTGAAGACAAAAACTTGAAATTTTGGGTGGTTGTTCAGGATATAGGGGGACAATGAATAGTGTATTTCATACCGCCCCATCGGGTCACCCGCCGCCGCCGGCCACCCCCACTCCAACATTTTAAATGACACCCTGTATTTTTTTTTGGTGGTTTTGAAAGAACACAATTTTCTTGATATTCCTATGTGAAAAAACTAGTAACACACATTATGACATTTATGAGATATTTAAATTTAAAAGTTTCAGATATCAGAAATTATTAACTCCGAAAAATCATAAGTTAGTCATGGAAATAGTTTGCTTTAAATTAGAATTGTCAAAATTGTGACTTTTGTGTTTCATTAATATTAATACTTGTAAAATTGTTCTTAAAGTTTCGGCTTTTTCGCTGAAATGGTTTATACTCTTGAAGAGAGAACTGAAATAGTGATTTTGTATGGGATTGCAAACAAAAATTATTCCCAAGCGGCGACGTTATTCAATGAAAACCATCCAAACAGAAACGTATCTGTTGCTTATGTCAGAACGCTAATAGAAACATTTTTGCAAACTGAATCTGTAAATAATAAAAAACGGAATACGAATAATTGTGGTGTACTAAATGAAGCTATGCAACTAGCAGTTCTTGGACATATTAATTTAGACCCAGAGCTTTCGTTGAGAAAATTATCCGAAGTTTCGGGAGTGCCAAAATCAACCTGCCATAAGATATTAAAATTAAACAAAATGCACCCTTATAAAATTCAACTTCACCAAGAGTTGGGTGACGGTGATTTCGACAGAAGAGTCGAATTTTGTGAAATAATGACAGATATGATTCGGCAAAATGGAAATGTTTTGCGAAGTATTTACTTTAGTGATGAAAGTTGCTTTTACTTAAATGGTCTTGTGAATAGACACAACTGTCGATATTGGAGCGACGTAAAACCCCATTTTTTCCGAGAAGGCAACACACAATATCCCCAAAAAATTAATGTATGGGCTGGAATTCTTAATAACCAAGTAATTGGCCCGATATTCTTCCAGGAAAATTTAAATGGACCTAAGTACTTACAATTTTTGGAAGAGCTAATACATCCTCTTATCATACAGTGTCTAGAAGAAAACTTGAATGAAATAGAGGAGGAGCAATTATATTTTCAACAAGATGGAGCTGGGCCACATTACTGTTTAGACGTTAGGAATTATTTGGATAATATTTTCCCAGGACATTGGATTGGATGTAGGGGCTCTATTGAATGGCCAGCTCGCTCCCCCGATTTAACTCCCCTAGATTTCTTTTTGTGGGGACATTTGAAGTCTGTTGTTTATAAGACACCGCCACAATCAATAGCTGATTTACGTAATAGAATAACAGAGGAATGTCGAAATTTAACGCCACAAGTGTTCGAAAATGTTAGAAATGCTTTTGAAAATAGACTTTATTTGTGTTTAAATGTAAACGGTGAACAATTTGAGCATTTAATTTAACTAAAATGTTGTGAATAAATCTTGTTTTAAGTATTTCCATGACTAATTTATGATTTTTCGAAGTTAATAATTTCTGATATCTGAAACTTTTAAATTTAAATATCTCATAAATGTCATAATGTGTGTTACTAGTTTTTTCACATAGGAATATCAAGAAAATTGTGTTCTTTCAAAACCGCCAAAAAAAATACAGGGTGTCATTTAAAATATTGGAGTGGGGGCGGCCGGCGGCGGCGGGTGACCCGATGGGGCGGTATGAAATACACTATTCATTGTCCCCCTATATCCTGAACAACCACCCAAAATTTCAAGTTTTTGTCTTCAAAAACACCAGAAATAATTCAATATAAAGTTTTCGTGTGGACACCCGGTATGCTTTAAACGAGAATTTCACAGATGGATAAGCACACCTTTGAAACGAAAGTGTTCACAACTGACCATAAAAAGCTGAAAGGTTTTCCACATTTCGTTTTGTAAAACTTTAAAACACTCGCAACTACAACATCAATAGGAAAAGTCACGACGGATACGGATAGGACTACCATGCAATGTTGCCAGATGTATAATACCACAGCTTGTAAAATATAGAAGGCACTGATAAGAGGCATTTGATCGAATTAGACTACTCGACGTAGTAAAAATATTACAGGAGAAAAACGTGCCAAGACAGCTAATAACTATAATAGAGGATTCAAACACAGGAACGAAAAACGAACGAAAATACAAACAGGGATGGACTTAAGTGGACACATAAGAAGTAATACTGGTATCCGACAAGCGGACTCTCTGAGCCCGATGCTCTTCAATCTTATAATGAATAAATATCATAGACAATGTGACGAATATGAACGGGTACACGATGGGTGTAAAGTACTTGACGATTTTATGTTATGCTGACTCTGAAGTGCTGATCGCAGATTCCGAAAATAATTTAGAGAAACTTCTACACCAATTTACAAACACGGCTCATGAATATAACATGGTAGTATCCACGGAGAAAACTAAATCGCTGGTTGTCTCAAAAGAACCTATAAGGTGCAAATTAATAGTAAATAATAACATCATCGAGCAAGTAATGTGCTTCAAATATCTTGGTGTAGAAATATCAAGTGAACGAAACATCTACGGGGAAACCAAACAACAGATTATGAAGCAGCAAGAATATCCGGATGCTTGAGGGATGTAACATGGAGGAACAAATATCTCATAACGAAAAGTAAAGCAAAAATATACAAGACCATGATAAAACCGATCATGACATATGCAGCAGAAAATAGAGGTGACACAAGCAGAACGAAGCAACTGATGCGAACTACTGAGATGAACACCTTGAGAACTATAACGGGAATAACCAGGAGAGATAGAGTTAGAAATGAAGCGATAAGAGAGGAATGTGGGGTTGAAGATGTGGTCAGGTTTGTGAGGCGGAGAAGAAGGGAATAGAATGAGCACATTCAGAGAGCTGTGGAGTCGTGGAGGACAGATTGATAAAAATAGCAAAAGACCAGAGACCTGCAAGAAAAAGAGAACTCGGTGGACCATTGAAACGATGGAGGGAGAGCTGGATTTCCACTTCGAACGAAACACCATAAAGGAAGAATGCGTGAAGAAAAACAGATTACGATCTAAATAATAGAAGAAGAAGAAGATATTCAATTTTTTAATACATAGTTTACAGTAAACTGCTTCTTAAAAGAAACTGCATCTGGCATATACTCTAAGCAAATATAACAGATGGGGTAAATGTAATGTCATAATCAAGGCCAACTGGATCTGGCTATCGCCGCACGATATAAGGCAGTCACATAACTTCGATTTACATTGATGAATTTGATTCTGGTAACCTCAAAATATTGATCCTTAAGTAACGCCATCTATTAATGGAATAATAAACCCAAATAGAATAGTTTATCAATTTTTATTATAATAAACTTTAAAATTACACTTTAAACGTTAACTTTACAATAATTAATATTAGTAATTTAAAATTATAAAATATATTAAAGTTTCTTCATTATGCAACACCTTCGCGAACATGCGATATAAATTAAAACACCTTGTGTGTATGTCATCGCAAATTATTTTTTGTCCTGTCATGGCACACTTAAATTAAACCCAATTAAAAAAACAACTATAAATGTCACTTTTTAAATTTAATAATCAATAACTCCAAAACTATTAACTTATATGAACTATTTCCTTCTTAAACTAATACTTAGGTTTTAACCTACTTCCTTAGTGATTATTTGATAAAGCAAATATGTTTGTTTAAAATTTGTTTATACACAAGGCCTTAATCTTTGTGACATGTTTTTATATCCTGTATATTACATTCTCGTTAGAGTGTAAACTGATGTTGCTATTTTTCATGAATTTTATGCCATTTTCTACCAATTACGAACGTAACTGGTTTAGAAGTTGCATGTTTTTCTTTGGTTATAGAAATAAAATTATCTTCATTTATATAGTACATTAAACGCAGTACTTAACATAAAATATGTAAAAAGGAATTGCAATCAATATAAACATTCTTCCAAACTGTATTTTTAAGTATTACCATTCGTTATGTGTATTTTAAGTATAGAAATACTTGATAGAATTTCACATATTTACATTAAAAATTGAAGCGACAATGCCATTTCGAGTTCGGTAACCTAAACCGGGAGAAAAAGAAAAGTAAAGCGCTCGAATACTGTTACTGTGAACAGTGAATAGCGCGAAACAAGGTTACTTGACGTAAAAGCAAATTTACATAAATCCTATGGCGAAAATGCGAACATCCTTTTACGAGAGAAGCGCAAAGATTTACAGAACGGACAAAAATATTATAATTTTATTACATTGGAATTTCTTAGAGAGTTGGGCGTCGTTTTGTTTCTCTTATATATAAGTCTAATAAATAAAACCCGGTGATTTTGAGTGTTTGATGCCTACCTGCGCAGATACGTACTGTCTATACAATTAATATCTATAGAGTTAATATCGTTAATAATAAGTTAGAGCTAGTAATATAAAACTGATACAAAAATAACACCAATTATACAAACAACTCGTTTGGAGGCACAATACATACAAAATTTATAAAATATTAGGATTTTTACAAAATTAAACAAAATGCAATTATGCAATATAATGCCAAATCTAGTTATGTTAACGGTTAATGAAGATATCAAGTACTATAAGGGGCGGTGAAAATGTACTAAAAATAAGTGTTTGTTTCATGGACTTAGGAGATTAAAAACATGTGAAAATCACTTATTTTTGATGCATATATATCTTATATGAATATAATTTAATCTTTAATAACAATGAATGATGAAGTGTCACGCAGGTGGTTTTGGAATTCATTAGCAAGCGAGGTCCGGTCAACGTTGAATTATGGTTAAGATGCCGTTTAATTATTCTTCGTGGGTATGTCATATATTTTCTTGAGTTAATTCCCGTTTCCTCTCTTTGTGTTTATAATAACAATTAACAAGAAAGTGTTATTTTGTATAATTCGTGTGAATCTATCCTAAGTATAACAGGTTGACAACGCGTCAAGAAAAATGTCTATTGTAACAATATACTTTTATTTACGTGTATTTAGTTTTTACTATCCCTAAAATCTTTACTTTTATCAAACTTAGGGTAATCCACCTCTGTTTACCGACCTCTGTATTACAGAGACTTAATCAAATTCAGCAACTCACATTTTTTTAATGAAGTCTTCAATATTTTATAGCCTTTAATTACGTATTTCTTCGGAATTCCCTGCTTTGATTTTCGAGAACGACCGACTAAAATATTTATAAAGATAATAAGTGCACAACGTAAAAAGATAGTTATTAACTGAATGTATGTATGATTGTCATGAATAAAGTAGATGATCATTTTATTTTTAACAACGTAAATGTACATATTTGAGATTGTTAATAGGAGTCTACTGTGGAAAGATATTCATTATAAGTTCTGAAATATCACTTCCACATAATCTATACGATTTAGAAATTTAATCTAGAGAATTCTTTATGTAATGTTTTGTGTTATTTTGGGTAGTCCTTAGTCAACTTCAGCTTGCGATGATACTTGCCTGGAAATGTTACAATTGACGAACAGAATAGCGTCTAAAGTCTACGCAAAATGCCTGCATTCAATATGGAGGTCGTTCGACATAGCCGGCAATGACACCTCTTAGGTTGACGTTAATGTTACGGAAAACGTCAGAATTGAACGAGAGAAAATGTATCTGACGTGTGACTAACGTTAACAGTCGCACGAAATTTCAAGTGCTGGTTATGAATCCTGAAAATCATCGGCCAATTTCTGTTAGCAATAACAAATGATAAATGCTTCTAATTGACAGCACTAAATAATGAAGATATCATAGATTAGCATTTTTAATAATCGATAGATGTGTTATGACCATTGAGAAAGAATATTCACTTTCATCGACCAGTTGTCGAGTCTAAACATCAGAAAGCTGAGAAATGTTCAAGAGTTTACGAATGAAAAGTGTATTTTTGATAGAAATGTGATACCTTTTAGATATGTATTATTGTTATTATTGACTATTACGATTGTATGAGTCATTTATTTATGTATATCTTCAATGCCGTCGGCACATGAATAAATATCTTACATCTTTCTTTCTATATTATATTATATATTAATTGCCAGTAAAATTGAAATGTATTATCATATACATACAGTGTGGAAATAAAGTAACGGATAGAGGCATTTCATTTTGAAAAAATCTTGAAGGGGTATAGCGATATTAACTAAAGGGAATATTTTCATGGAATTTTTAGTTTCTTACATCATTTGTTGTTCATGTTATGACGACAATGACTTTTTTTTTAAATGACAACCTTTATTTTTTTAATTGATTTCGATAGTACTTTCACTCACTTATCTAACGGTATAAAATTTTTAAAATGTTATATTGAAAAAAATTGAGGAAAAGAGTCTTAAAGTTCAAATATTAAAAATTCATTAAACGAATTTAGTCACATAAATTTGATGGAAAAGTTGACGGCATATTGGTTTTTACTATATAATATAAAAATATTGAAAAACCGAATTATAAACTTACTATCTACTCCATTCAAAGTTAATATTCACATTAAAACTAAATTTATTAACCAGGAAAAAAAATCTAATGATAACATCACACAAAAATAAGCACAGAAATAACACTTTAAATTACGTTTCCATTAAGTGTTCAAAATGACGACCCTGAACCATCCGACAATACCCAAGATGATTAAAAAACTCATTTATCACATTCTGAATAGTTTGAGCTGATATTAATCCAATTTCGTGTCGAATTCTGAAATTTAGAAAGGAGAAGTAACACTTACTTTAATGTGACACTGACAAATTATTTTATTCTGACAGCCGCAACTAATTGTTTTTTGTTTAAGGCACCGGTAATTAAATTTATTTTGCCAATATAATGAATTTTTAATATTTGAACTTCAGGACTCATTTTCTCATTTTTTTTAAATATAATATTTTAAAAATTTTACTCCGTTAGATAGGGAATTGAAAGTGCTATCGAAATCATTGAAAAAATTTATAGGTTGTCATTTAAAAAAAGTCGGTGACGTCATAACATAAAAAAACTAATGAAATAAAAAACTGAAGATGCGATGAAAATATTTCCTTTAGTTAAAATCGCTATACCTCTTCGAGATTTTTTTCAAAAAATGAATATTAACGAAGTTAATTCCTCTATCCGTTACTTTATTTCCACACTGTATATGTATAATAAGGGCAAGTTTTTTCCATTCGTTAGATGCGTCCGAAATAGTCCAAAATAGAAAAAATAATTAATAGAATTGCCTTAAACATTTATGCCATTCATTTAATAATTCTGTTATGAAAGCGAACATTTAAAAGGTGTAACTGCTTGTTAGCATCTACCAATCAGAACCACATTTTTCCGAGAACAGACATAAACATGTCATAATAATAATAACAAAACATTTATTGATGCCAATGACAATTACAACATATTGTCATATATAATTTATGATAATAAAGTTTCGTCAATTCAATACAACAAAAATGAGGTGTGTGTACTACACGACTCTTTTTATACGTATGTGTCGTAAGAATGTATGTGAGTACCGAATTATTTATCGAAAACTTGATTCAAACTAAGTTTCAGACACTTTTACCTTTTTAATAATCTAACCTGTAAGTACTAAAAAGGTAAAGCGTTACTTGCGCTTCGAATTTTAATTTTGTCTTATAAAAAAATTACTCCATATTCACCTCTAATTACTATATACTAATTATATAAAAAAAAACTAGCTGGCCGGGCAGACGTTGCTCTGCTTTTTCCGGTAGGTGGTGCGATGAGTGGGACACCGAAAAATGGCCTATGTCGAAATTCAAAGAAAAATGATGTTTGTATGTCAAAAATCAATTCTACCAACAACAAAAAATATCGCCATCTATCGAACGGCAGCATATACTAAAATAATTTTGTTGACGCAAACATATTATGTGGGTACGTACATATACATCTTTTCCGTTTATAAATATAAAATGTATTAATATCTAGACCACAACGCTTTCGTGTCCAAATTTTATGATTTTCCTTTTTTGTCACTAAACCAACAAATATTGTAAGTCATGTTGGTCCATAAATATAACATTTTTTAATAACTTAACTTCAACGACACCTATCGAATGTTTTGATGCCTTATTTTATGCGTATTGCCCATATGAACATGGTCTGAGAATATCAAAAAGATTGGTTGAGCCAATAAAAAGTTATTGAATAACACACAGACGCACCAACGCCAACGATTATACGATATATAAAGATGTTTAGTTTGCTGCTTGTTGTGATACGAGGGGTTGTTTTTATATTCCTGGACTGGGCATGAAAAAAAGTTTCGAACAGCAATAAAAATTTATTTTTCAATATAGCCCCCTTGCTTTTGGATGCAAATATGAGATCGTTTTAATAACATCTCTAATCCATTATAAAAAAAAATCTTTTGATTCGTCAGCAAGATACCTTTCAAAAGCCGCTATAAGTTCGTCATCGTCCATAAATTTTATTTATTATACTTTGCCTTTCTTTCACGATTTCTATTACTAATTTTATCTAGGCAGTTTTCTCATTTTCATTTTGTTTCATACTACCTACATATCTCTGATTTAGTAACTATAAATAGTGTCGTTCTAGCATGTAGGTACATTAAAATGTTTTGTTTGATTTATTTTGTTATATAAAATATAATCAGGGAAGTTTTAATTTGCGGTCACAAGATATTTCAGGAAATTAATTGGATATTTACCCACACGTACTACTACGATGCAATTAATAATTATAATCAATATTAATTTGGTAACATAACAACATGTATAACCTACTGCATTATAGAGGGTGATACTTCGGCAAATAGGGAGATTCGGAAAATGTCTTAAATTTATTTCACGTGGCTAAGAAATTTATTTCTTGCGATTACAATAATATAAATATTTATATACATTAATTCGTGTTTTCCAAAAATGTATGTAAATAAAACTGAATTCAAACAAAAGAGCTTTTATTCTGTGTACTTATTACTAGGGGGCGGACACGAGCGGTTGATGACTCATCGCCCATGGGCGCACTATTGAAATGTTGTATTTTTAAAGAGGTTTTAATTTTATTTATATAATTGGATAACAAGTGGCTGGTGATCTATAAAATACAAAATGCCTTATTATTTGTTCATTTTCTCTTCTGTAAGACTTGTTCTCTTTGAATTAAGTACTTCCTTGTAGATAGAAAACGTCCTTTCTACATCGCAACTGGTTATAGGTGCGTACTGCAAATATTGTTTTATTTCAGCGTATTTAACATACATAATTGTCGCAATGTTATTAAATCTGGATTTCTATTAAAAACTGCGTCTAACTTTTGCCGAAGGTCACATCCGACGTTATTTGGAATATTTTTGAAATTATTAATAGTCACATCTGATGTGGTTAATCCACTTTTTAATTTGAGATTCGAATTTCAAGATATCTGATTCGTTTAGACAAATTTCCAAAGTGTCCCTGAAGGAATAACAACTGATTTTATAAATTTGGGATTTGTGTTAGTTCCTTGCACTTAGAAATACTTCGAGCATCGTCATTTAAATATGGAACAAAATTTTGTAAACTATCGAAATTCTCTGCATAAAAACTATTTCTTTGTATGTTTTAGCAAAGTGCGATATTTTGGCATTCTGTAGGGATATTTTATAGGCTTTATAATAAATTTCGGAATCACTGACAATTCATTTTCATATCAGAAAAAGTAACATAAATATCGTTCTAGATCTACATAAATGATAACTAAAAATGTACGCGTAAGTTATTGAAACTAAATAAC
This sequence comes from Amphimallon solstitiale, assembly GCA_963170755.1. Taxonomy (NCBI): domain Eukaryota; kingdom Metazoa; phylum Arthropoda; class Insecta; order Coleoptera; family Scarabaeidae; genus Amphimallon; species Amphimallon solstitiale. The sequence continues at coordinate 12,976,891 of OY720680.1, forward strand.
AGTAAGTAAATACATATTTACATTATTTCTCTTGCGAAATATAAGGTAAATATAATAAATTATAAATACCCCTCACGCTCCTATCTACGTCGATGTAGAAAGGATTTTACTCATAAATTCCTTATTTTATGAACATTTTTTGTTGTTGTTTTCAAGCAAACAACAGATTCATGACGTGTAATTGTTGACGATGGAGTATAATTTGAGTTGTTGTTTGGGCTATTTCCATCAAACGATGGAAATAGCCCAAACAACAACTCAAACAACAGATGTTGCAGTTCACCATATGAATTAGTGCTATTCAGTAAGTGGGTGTTATTTACATTATTTCTTTGCTGCGTTGTAACTTCGTCGTAGTTTAACCGGTCATGTCCGCCCCCTACTTATTACCGGCTATAAATGGAGACAAGCAATTTCCCATGGCAATCCCATGTTGATGTTCATAAACTTTGCCTTCTATTTGAAAACAGTTATGAGGTATACAAAGGGATGTTAACTGCATGTATTCGTATGTTATAGCCTTTTCAATATTGTTGTTATGAATCAAAAGTTCCAAATAATTCACGGTTTCTGGAATCTCATCTGTGCTGGGTTGGTAACAAAAAAGTCCCAGTATATTATCAAAAACTAGGAAATATTTACTTCAGTGAATTGTCCATACTAAATTTATATATCAAATGTCAAAACCATAATGTATTGAAGTGTCTTGTACTTTTAAGTGTTTTCATTGTTTTATTGTCGCTTTTCTGTCTATTTCAAGACAATATACCTGGTATACGATGCCTTTTACGATACAACAAGATACGTTTATTGTAATGTTACACTTTCGCAGTGGAATATTGCAAGATGATGGATCACTGGAAATAAACTTGGACACACACACTCGTCATCGCAATAGAGTGATTGGATGGTTTAAGGAAACAGGGAGTGCTCATAAACGAAAACCTGAAAAAGCACTAAAAGTTTTAACCGAAGATGTTACAGACATCAGGCAGCAAATGGAAGTTATCCCACAAAATCTGTACGAAAGCTGTCTGCTCAAACTGGTAAAAAGATCTAATTAACTTAAAACATAATTTATTATGCCGCATTATGTATTTAAATTATAGGTATTTCCTATGGAAGTGCCCATAAGGTACTGAAAACAAACTTATATATGCACCCATATAAAGTTTATGTACAACAACATTTACGGCCCAATCCTTTGAACAGAGATTGAATTATTGGAACTGGTTTAATGACATACTTATTACATGAGGAAGTCTTGAATTGCACTTTCTTTTCGGATGAAGCTTGGATCCAATTGTCGGGGTATATCAACTCTCAAAGGTACCGTACCTGGTCAACAGAGAATCCACATGTCTTTGTTAAAAATACTCTCCATCTTATCGCTGTTGGTGTTTGGGCTGCAATGTCGAAAAGACGGATTATCGGACCAATTTTTGCTGATACAATTAACGCAGTACGATACCGAGAAGAAATATTGGAACCTTTCATTAACAGCTTCACGAAGATGAATTGACCCTGGGGTACTTCCAACAAGATGGGGCAACTGCACATATTGCACAACAACTATTAATTATTTGCAAGGATACTATGGTGATCGATTGATTAGTCTAAATCGATGGCGAACCAATTCTCCTGATTTAACACCAGCGGACTTTTTTCTATTTGGCTATCTAAAAAATAAAGTGTTTCAGAACAGACTGCATAATCTCGATGAACTTGAAAAGGCAATTAGAATATAATTGCAAAATATCACACCGCGGAAACACTCCACAATGTGTTCAATAATATGAGAAGACCTGTCAATCTATGCATTGAGAATAACGTTGGACATTTCTAACAACTTTTATAAAATGTATTCATTTTGTGACATAATTATGGGATTATGTTTCACAATAATGCAGTTATAACGTATTTATTACTGTTTATGATAAAAAAATAAAGTGCAATTACTATATTTCTATAAATTTTTTTTATATAATTCATCTTAAAACTAACCCTATTTCATTGACATTTATCACAAGAAAAATGTAAATAGTAAACTTAACCACCAAATTAAATAAACATGTTCGTCAATTACACTGTGTTACCATATTAAAATCAGTTTGGCCAACTCAAGACAGTACAAAATGTTTACGTTGTAGAAATATGTAAAGCGTAATGTGTAAGTTAAAAATAAATTAATAAAAGCTGCTGGTGTAGTACAAACGAAGACATGTGTATCAGACTCGTTAGTCCTAATCAGTACGGTATAAGAAGAAAATGTGTATTGATTGAATAATAATGTGACAGTGTAAGGTCAATTAAAGGAAATATTAATGCAGCCAGTCACTACAAAACATGACAAAATAAAAAAAAATCTAAAAGGTAGAAAAGCGCAAAAACAGAATTTAAACGCATTTACTTTTAAATTTAAATTTTACTCTAATAGTTCAACTGCAACATACCGTGTTTTCCGCTATATACAATGTTGTCAATTAATCTTTTTGAATGTGCTCAATTTAGTAAATTTATATTCAAATAGATACATTTATTCAGAAATTGTTATATGGGCTTTCACGAAATATGTATGTCTTTTATTTACATTTGCAAAAAAATATTGCCGACATAGAGTCATTAACATTTAAAAAGCTAACAAATATATTCAAATTACGAGAGTCTATCACACAATAAAAAGCTTTTTGCAATATTGGCAAGTTTTTGTGAGCGGCGAGATCTAATTTGTTTGTTGTTTGTTTCACCGTCCTCTATGCATAGCCCTTCGGGTGTCCGTTACGGGTAGGGTTGTTCGTATATTATGTAAAAACTGTCGAAGTAAAAGGTTTTGTTACTGTATCCCTCGAATTTCAGACTTCTATACTCAACAACCTATCTCATAACCACTAGGCAGATCGTCGGGTTGAACTTCATCTTGATGCTCTTAAAGGAATTCTTTTTCAAATAAGTTATCGTATTTATGGTCATATCAACTTTAAACAATGATATACTTTGTTACGGTTCACGTAACTGCATACATTTTGGGTAGCTCTGCCAGTTTCTATGTATATTAAAAACATTAAATTATTAGCAGCCAATATGTAAAAGAAACTTAATTTATTATTATGGTATTAGTTTTTAGGTCAAGATGACAGTTTACATTACTTTTATATGTTTCCCTTATATATTTATTTTATTACATACTATATACAGGCTGAGTCAACTACGCGGGTAGGGCCGATTGTGCCTTTACGAGTAAAGATATTTCGAAGCTGTTTTTTTATTGTGGTAGCTGTTCATGAGGGGCACATTTTAAAAATATTTTGTATTATACAGAGTGTTCCATAACTTGGTGGCTAGCCAAAGTTATAGTTTTTTAACTGGAACACCCTATATATTATTGCATTTTTGAATTCCACGTATAATTTTTAGTCAAAAAGTTATAAGATAGTATAGGCCTAAAGTGTAAAGTTTTTGACTTATTCCCATTTTTCTGAAAAATTCAATGTTTGTATAAAACTATATTTCTCGAAAACGACGTATTAGATGGACAAAATTTTTTGCAATATTGTTTACAATAAGAGGTCCTAATAGAAGCAAGTTTTATTTTTTTACAGTTACTAACTGCATGTGCAGAAAACTGGATTAAAATTAGATGACACGTTTTTGTATAAAAGTAATTTTTTTTTAAAGGAACACTATGTATATCACTTCATTTTTGATTTGTTTATTAAATTTCACATCAAAAACATGTAAAACGTTAATACTTTAAAAGTGACTATTACTGAGCTATTGTCCTTTTTTGATATGCTTTTGTTAGTTTTTGCAAAAAAGTCAATTTTTTTTAATGTAACACCCTGTATATTATTTCATTTTTGAATTTCTTATTAAATTTCACATCAAAAACATGTAAAACGTTAATACTTTAAAAGTGACTATTACTGAGCTATTGTCTCTTTTTAATATAATTTTGTCAGTTTTGAGGTTTTAATGAATAGGGTAGATGCACCGGTTGTGGCTATCCGCGAAATGAATCTAAAATATAACGGCCATGTTCAAACTAAGCAACAAAATCATATAAAAGCACAATCCTTATAGTATTCTTGGTAGCGCCTGCGCATTACCTTCAGTTTGTCGGTTACAGTGTTGCTTACTCAGTCTGTTTATTAACATGTGGTGAGAATATTGTGCTTTTCTTAGGAATTTTGTTAAGGCACATGAGGTAAGTTAATGTATCATTCTGTGTAGAAATAGAACTACTGGTGTTTAAGGTAGTTGGTGTTTGATTCAGAAAGGATTTTCCCATGTTATTTCAAGACTTTAAACTAGATATTTAACTTATAAATAATTAAAATAATAGTGGCCACAGCTGGAGCATCAAACGTACCTTCTGCGCCAGTTGTGGTCTGTCGGTGGCCACAAATAGGGCATGAAATCCAGTTGTGGCCACGCAATAGAAAGAGATGGCAAAATGTAATACTAATATAGTAGGAAAGGAGTAACAATCTAAAATTATTTATTAGTTTCAGAAAAATTATGCCATCCTGAAAATTATTCCAGTATACAGAAGGTTCTATGCAAAATGCCCTTAATGCAATACGGCATCAGTCTATGCCCATATCAACAGCATGCAAGAAATTTAACGTTCCTAGAACATCTGTACGAAATAAGACTAGATGGCAAAACAAGCGATGATTGCCGAAGAGTGGGCCCAAAATGTGCTCTTGGCCCGGAAATAGAAGAAAAATTGGTTTTCTGGATTCTGGACTGTTATTCAAGAGGTTTCCCTATAAATAAAGAAGGTCTCCTATATTCTGTACATAAAATACAAGAAGAGTGTGATATTCACCCAAAACTGATGAAAAATATGCCAGGAAGAAAATGGTTCGATTCTTTTATGAAGAGACATCCGAAAGTGAGCAAGAAAAAGGCTGAATTTATAAACAAGGCAAGGGCTGCGGTTTCTGAAGAATCTATCAAACGCTGGTTTAGTCATGTAAAGGAGCTGCTGGGGACTGATGCTGCCATTTTAAACAATCCAGGGCGAATATTCAATATGGAGGAGACAGCCATTTTTTTATCACCCAAAGGATCTCTTATACTGGGCCCCAAGGGAAAAAATGTGTATGACGTCTGCATATCAGATAAAGACAATGTGACTACATTAGTCGCTGTAAATGCTGAAGGCTCGATTGCACCGCCGTTAACAATCTACAAATTTAAGCGTTTACCCAAAACCTACGCTGATGCTGCTCCTCAGAATTGGGGAATTGGAACATCGGATTCAGGGTGGATGCAAAGCAGACAATTTTATGAATACTTTGCAAATGTTTTCATTAAGTTTTTGGATTCTAAATCTATTACCAGACCAATTATTGTTTTTGTTGATGGTCATTCATCTCACTTGTCTCTAAACTTAAGCAACCTGTGTCGTGAAAATGGTATAATTCTAATCTGTCTTCCACCAAATACTACACATCTGCTGCAACCTCTTGATGTTGCCTTCTTTTATCCTTTAAAGCAGGCATGGAAGAAAATTGCAAGAAAATGGTTATACGATCACGAAGGCCAGAACATTCAGAAAAAGGACATCCCTGCTGCATTAAATTCGATTTTGACAGAAAAAGATTTTACAGGTGCCATTAAATCCGGGTTTCGTGTCTGTGGTTTGTATCCATTTGACGAAAATGCTCCGAATTACGAGAAATGTGTACGTTCTAATGACGAATTGAAAAATTCAAATATGAATAACGAAATGTCTCATTTAAATTTTTTAGAGCAGCAAATGGATCCCTGGGTACTGCAAAGTTTTAAAACAACATATGCAACTCAATATTTTTGGCAAGGAGAAGATCGATATTTAGAGCTCTACAATTTATGGCGTTCCATTAAAGTTGACGTAGACCAAGAATCTGAATTAAACACATTTCAAGAAATGGAGACAGATGAAAACCAAAACGAGCAAGTGACAACCTTTAATTTAGAAACCATTGAAGCTGCAGAAATTCAAACAAAATTCAGCTGTTCAAACGAAAATGAAAATATTGAAGACAACATCCTTGTGTTTGACTTTCCTGAATTGCACAACATTGAAGAGTCAATAGAAGCTAGTGAAGAGAAAATTATTGACAGAGACGTTAATAATAAGGAAATCAATATACTATAGAATATTGTAATTAAAGAAGCATCTGAAAAAAGTGATAATTTTAACGAAAGTTCCAACAACGACAAAGATGTAAGACTTCTTAAAAAAATGACAGTTAGTGGTGTTCTTCAAGACGTGAAAACATGGCCTGATGATTCTACAGGACATTCAAAAAGAAAAAAAATCCCCCTTCCTTCGGTGATCACTTCGGATAAATGGATTGAAATTTTTGAAGAGAGAGAAAAATATAAAGAAAACTTAGCTGCAGAAAAGGCTACAAAAAGAACAAGCAAGACTGACAAAATGAACAAAAGAAGAAAATTAATGAAAAAAAAGGTTAATGATCAAACAAACAATGGAAATAATGAAATATTTTTAGGCAATACTACAACAGAGAAAGAAACTATTTTGGATAAAAGTGATGCCAAAAAGTCTAAAAAACAAACAAGGAAAAGTATTGAAAAAAACGAAGAACAGCAACTGACCAAAGAAGATTCTAATACAAACACTGGGATTGAAGAGGTAACCATTAGCAGAAAGCCTTGTAAAGAAGAAAATATGAGTACCTTGTTAGATGTAGGAAGCTATGTAATAGTCAAATATGAAGGTGAACTATATCCAGCAAAAATATTAAGCAAAGAAAAAAATGAGTGGTATTGTTGTGCAATGCGAAAAAGTGGAGTAAACCATTGGAAATGGCCTGAATCACTTGATCTCTTGTGGTACAAGAACCAAGATGTAGTTTTAAAAGTAACTGAACCTAAAGCAATAAATACCAGAGGGGTCTATGTAGTTCCCGAAATGGAATCTATATTATAATAATTTTATTGTTTTATTTAGGTGCTCATCATTTCTTTTACATTTTATGTTGTAAATTTTTTTGTCTACAAGTAGAGTAGCTATATATCTATAAACTGGTTTAAATTTTTTGACTGGAGTATTTTTTTTTAATTTTGTACTAAAACAAATGTTTTAACCCTTATAATTTATAATGAAGTTTAGTTTCTTTTTTATTTATGTATATTAGTTTCTTTAATAAACTTGTTAACTAAGTAGGTAGGTAGGACTTGTCCATTTTTGTAGCTACTTTGTAGGTAGGTACCTACCTATTTGTCTATTTCAACAGGATGGCCACAACTGGTGAAGCCTCTGACCACAACTAGCAAATAGGTGGCCACAACTAGCGAAACTGTTTTTTTCTGCTATTTTATTAAATCTATCTTTGTCTGACTAATATAATCCAAATTAGGTGTTAGTTTTAGAGAAAAAAATATCTATACTACTTTTATACCTGGTATTTGTATCAGGCAAACTCTCTTAATAAATAAATTAAAGCTAAATAAAGTTAAAAAATGTCTTAAAGTGGCCACAACCGGTGCATCTACCCTATAGTATAGTACTGACAAAATTGTATCAAAAAGAGACAATAGCTCAGTAATAGTCAGTTCTAAAGTATTAACGTCTTACATGTTTTTGATGTGAAATTTAATAAGAAATTCAAAAATGAAATAATATATAGGGTGTTCCACTTGAAAAAATTGACTTTTTTGCAAAAACGAACAAAAGCATATCGAAAAACGACAATAACTCTGTAATAGTCACTTTTACTGTATTAACGTCTTACACGTTTCTGACACGAAATTTAATAAACAATTCAAAAATGAACTGATATACAGGGTGTTCCATTTAAAAAAAATACTTTTATACAAAAACGTGTCATCTAATTTTAATCCAGTTTTCTGCACATGCAGTTAGTAACTGTAAAAAAATAAAACATGCTTCTATTAGGACTTCTTATTGTAAATAATATTGCAAAAATTTTTGTCCATCTAACACGTCGTTTTCGAGAAATATAGTTTTATACAAACATTGAATTTTTCAGAAAAATGGGAATAAGTCAAAAACTTTACACTTTAGGCCTATACTATCCTACTAAAATTATACGGGGAATTCAAAAATGCAATAATATATAGGGTGTTCCATATAAAAAACTATAACTATGGTTAGCCATCAAGTTATAGAACACTCTTTATAATACAAAATATTTTCAAAATGTGCCCCTAATGAACAGCTACCACAAGAAAAAAACCGATTCGAAATATCTTTACTCGTAAAGGCACAATCGGCCTTACCCGCGTAGTTGACTCACCCTGTATATATATATATATATATATTGTACCGTTATTCTGACTTATTAATCTCAAGTTTGGGTTCCTAATTATAAAAAAAATTACTTTAATATTTCTTTTAATATTAAATTTAATGCATGTAAAACGTTTTTGTGAAATGTAAATCATACTGAAAAAAAAACAACCTGAACTTAGTCAGTACATCCTCAATGTCTAATTTAAATTGTGATAAAGAAATTCTCGCATAAAATGTTTATGATTTGTACTTAACGTTTTCCTTCTTGTTGTAAACAGGTATGGTCCATTTCATACTATCATCGGTTAATTACAGCAATGACATTCCAATAGAAATCTATACCGTACAGCATGGGCTTGTCAAATCTTGTGAACTCGTACTGGCTTCTTCTCTTCCTGGTAGTATTTCTTGTATGGTTTATTAGCGTATAAATCCAATTTCTAATTTTCAGGTAACATCAATATAATTACAGCATACAATGCCATGTTCAATTCATCCATCAAAATTGGTAATAACTGTAATCACATTCTGGATTTCTTCTTTGCCGGGTAAAATGTTTTCATAAATGGTTTCCAACTTATAAAATCCCATTCTTTTATTTCCAGCTAAACTCTGGTAAATTCCAGGTCAATATCAACTCGTACTAGTTCCAAAAATATTAATTTTCTTTTAATTAGTTCGTATATACATACTTAGAAAATCATGGGAAATAATATTGTAAGGTATTTATAATGTTAATACAAAGTTTTCACCACTAAATTCCTCTTTTTTAAAATAAATTTCTTCCTTTTTCACACTACCTTGCTCTTTTTTTCGGTATTCAAAGTTCTTTAATTTCTCCGATATATGTGATTTTAGCGTTCACATAAGAATTATTCATGCAGTAAGATAAGTTGCCTATCTTTATGATATTTAATTTTTGATAATTAATAAGTAAAAAACACAAATTTTAGTTTCAAAAATATTTAATGTAGACACTACATATGTTTCACCACACTGTGGCTTCATCAGGTGATGAAAATATACAAATTCAATTTCTGTTACAATGTCACTTATAAATACAGAAAATAGATGACACAATTATTGTTGTTAGGTAGGGGTATTCAATTACAGTTTTAAATTTAGTAGTGGGGAGCTATTTAGGTCCAACTGATCGTTTAATATTATACCTATTTTACTAAATTTATTTATTTCTAGACTTTTCAGTAAGTTAAGTTTTTTACTTTTTTCTTGAATATGTAAAATTTCAAATTGTTTGTTAAATTTATGATTCAATTCCAGGCAGTGGTTAGCAAAAGTCGAATCTGTTTTCTTATCGTTATAGCTTCTTTCATTGCTACCCTCTTGTATTTAAATTTAAATGGCGGAGGCCCTAACAAATCGGTACCCAAAAATAAATTCCAAGAAGGTAGTGAGTTAGGCACCACCACGGTAATTAACCTTCTATTATACTTTAGGAGGACGCTTGTCTATTAATTAATCACCAACTTATAACACTCTAGTCTTACCTCTTACTTCCCCAAGGGTCGATGTTAAAGATGGGAGTCAGCACTGCCTCAAGCTACAGTCAGAGAAGGGCGAGTTCGAACACCGTACTAAGTCGAAGGTTAAGATGTCAGGGCGCCTATCCGTAATAATATGCTAAGCCCAACAGATATTCAGACCCCGGACCAGGTCCAATGTAAAACTCCCCAGGTGATAAGTAAATAAGACCAATACACACTCATTCAATTTAACAACAGTTTATTGAAATTTAACTAGATCTCAACAGTGTGTCCCAGTTACGAACATATCCGGTTATTTTAATAGTCTTGATTTCAAGAGATATTTACAATAAGAGAAAACAATGATAGTGAAACACAAGCGCAACTCGGTTGCCAGTAAAAAAAAAAAAAGTCTGAAGGACTATTCAAAACTTAAATGGTCACCCAAGGTGGTCCACAATTCAAATTTCAGTGACGTGACATTACCAAAATTTTAACAGTTCAAAAGAAACAGGTGAACACAAGAATAAACTTAAATCTAACATTGATTCACCAACAATATTCTTACAAGTACACAATTATAAGGCAACTTGCCAGAAGTCCCTCCAAAGTCGAACAGTTTGATCGTATAATGCAACGCGTCACCCAAAAATAAACACTCTGTATACCAGAGGCATCTGACAATCTATTCGACGTTAGAGAACAGACTCTAAGTTGTAAGATATCTAATTCTATATAAGAAATAGCGCTAGTTAACTATGCTTTACAGGAAGAATATGTGATTAAATTAAATTCATTAATTTCTTACGAGATTATACCAAAAATAAATTACAATCATAGACTAAAATGCATTAAATAACATCTAAGAATTTACACAAGACCGATGTGAGGCTACACTGCCCATGCACATCCCAAAATTTAGTTCAATTTCTAAGTCCAAAATTAAAATGGCTACGTAACGTCTCCAAAAATGTCAAAGTAACCTCCAAAATGGGGTCACTATTGTTAATAAAACTACGTTAAATTAATTAATTCAAAACATAAAGGCTCACAGGCCACAAGAAGTTAAATTAGGAAATTACGATTACTTATTTAATTATTTAGCCCGGAAAATTGAAATTCACTGTTCAAATTACACGATATTGACACAATATTAGCCAAACTGTTTAGGCAATTAAACTCTACCCTCTGGATAATGTCAGAGAAAATTTACACAGTCACAATACCTTAAGAAAGTCACATCCAAAGCTTCCAACACGACAGCTCCTACGGATCCACACGTTACAAGGAATATGCTCTCCTATCCTTGGTTAACGACACCTCAAGAGATAGCGTTTGAAGGCTACAGTATTCCAATAATCTGCACCTTAAATATGCCCTCACCGCAAGATATAACAACAATTCCTTGGCACCGTAAGACTACAAGCACGTGATTCTCACGTCTTAACCCCAAACCAAAAATGCTCAAATGAGGTTTATGTCAGGCCCAACACCAGCAGCTAAATTTGAATATAGAAACACACAAATTAAGATCGATTAGACACGTGGAAAACTATACTTACAGCAGCTTAAACAATTCCCAAGCCCAGAAGAAAATATCCTCGCAAGATTCAAATAAAACGCCAAAATTCACCAATAATACTTGAGAAGCACCATAACATCCGCTTTTGTAAGCGATTACCGACGATAAAACTCAACTCTCCACCATTCTCAAGTAAAGCTGAGGGAAATGATTCTGCTCTGTGGTGTCTAACCTTTCTCGACGACCGTTAAAATCAAAAGAGAGAGACTCTAACATGTCAAGCCCGATCATCAAACGCACACGACAATTGCTCTAAAAGATCGAACGACCCAACTAACACTTTAAACGTACGACAAAAATACAGGTTCAAATAACCATAGAAAAATGGAAAATAATTATTAATAATTTGTTGCATAACTCTAGGCCGAAAAGAAGTTCGAAAAGCGAAATTAGCAATAACTAAAGAAAACAAATTTATTAAATGAAACAACATACGCCATCTACCCGTCAAAGCCTGTATACGTTACACCCACCTACGGCAAGGCAGAACGCGTGCAATAGGAATCTTAAGCACTTCTACACCAGATGGCAGTAGTAGTAGGAAGACGACATAAATTTAATCAAAAACGAATTACGTATTCCGACAATTAAAATAAACCATTAAAGGATAAAATACAACCAAAAAAAAAACGTAACATCATGTTCTTTTATCCTGGCTTCAAAAGTCATCCCTGTCTGTCCGATGTAAACTTTATCACAATCTTCACATGTTAACTTATAAACTCCTGAGTTCAATTTTTTGTTTGTTTTATCTTTCTTATTGTTAAGAGTTCTTTGTATTGAGTTATTCGTTCTGAAAGAGATTGATTCATTGTTCGCTTTCTTAATAATAGTCCCTACTTTATTTGAAATGTTTCCCAAGTATGTGATAAGATTGTAATTAGAAGGTATGGTTTTTGGTTTGGGGTAAATTAAGGAGAGTGTTTTTGACTCTAGTTGTTTTGTTAAAATGCCTTTTATCGTGTCCATCGAATACCCATTATTGACCGCTATCGTAAATATTCTATTCTTTTCTAATTCGAAGTTTTCTTGACTCATGGGAATGTTAATTAATTTGTGGATCATGGACTGATAAGCTGATAATTTGTGAGTCATAGGATGAAAAGATCTTACGTGTATTGTAGTATCTGTCTGTGTCGGTTTGTGATTGTTTGTTATTATTGTGTGATACAGTTATGTCCAGGAAATTTATGCTTTTATTTACTTCTATTTCCATAGTAAATTTTATGTTAGGGTGAATAGTATTAATGTGCTTTAAAGGTACCGACAGACAACTAAAAACGTTACACAACCACATTAATACTATTCACCCTAACATTTTTTTATTCATAACATTTATTTATTACAGAATGGTGTAGTTCTAATATTTTGTACATAATTCATTTACACGTCGAACTCTTTGAAAAAAAATTTAATAGTTGCTGTCATTTTTCTGTAGAAAATGAAACAAAATCAAGCATTCGCACCTTGTTGTTTGTTATCCTCTACTCACGACCCTTCAATCTATTGTCACGTTTTGCGCTTATAGAATTACTCGATTTCATTTTTGTATTTAGCAGGATCCCGGCCCCGTATTAGAATTAATATGTTACACAAGCGCGCGCTTCTGTTCATTTCACGCTAGTGATGAATGAGCGAATTTATCCCGGAAACACAAAATGTAACGTTATCCCGTAAAGGTCAACCTACTTTACTAGGAAAGCCATGTTGAAAAAAGTACGCTATTCGACGGGGACATTGTAAAATGACAAAATGAGGGAAATTACATATGCTTGAATATACGCGGTCACTTAAGTTATTTGTTATTTATTTACAAGTAACAATAAGATTGCACTACATTTATTTTAACGCTGTGGCGGTCGTGTCTCTATAATCTGAGAGTTCCGCTGGCCGACGGAATCTTTACTGTTATACTGTTATACTGTCGACAAAGTCAATTTTATAATACTTTTACTTTTGTTATAGACTCTCTCTATCATTTAAGAACTGTTATTCATTACAATAATTTGAAAGTTACAATGATCGTTTAGCAAATAAAGTAAAAGATGTTTCAATTTTCCCTAACTTGTATAGATCAGTGTTCTTTCATATTACTCCTTTTAATTAAGTTAATAGTAACACTTTACTCACAGATCTATTAGGAAGGTAAAAATATTTAAACCTTAATATGGACAATTTTTATATAAAAAATTTGTACCGCGTCTATGTATAAGAAAGTCGTATTAACAACGCATTCTTTGTCCATGCTTTCAAAAAGGAATTAAATAACTGCTATAAAAAATATCTTGTAAATATTTTACATACACTTTTTCTATTTTTTTTGTGTTATGAAATACTCGTTTTATTACTTCACAAACAATAAATACTACTTATAAGATACTAAATATAGATTTTTGTTTCTACAAATGACATAAAATTCATTATACAAATAGATTTTAATGAATATATTTTCTATTAATTACAGCAATACTTAATTTGATAAAAAGAAATATAATGAATAATTAAAATATAAATAAACATATTTTTTAGAAGTCAATGACTGGTAAAAGAAAGAAAAGTATAATTTATATAAGTCAGTTCTAATAAATCTATTTTTTACTAATTTCATTACTTATTTGGGATTTACCATTTTGACATAAATAATACTTCAAATATAAACAACATTTATTTCATAATTGAGTCACCTAGTTTCAAAACCTGCTAAATCCAAACTTTAGACAATACGACCTAATAACGCTATCTCATTGCAAGAGACCTAAATAAAATTTTAGATTATAAAATATGTTTCAAAATTGGCTTAATCTTTCTTTAAACCACTGAAGATGTCTAATGTAGGATTCAAAATCCCCTAAATCCACGGGTGAGTGATATTAAAACTTCCCTAAATCCATACAATAACAAAACTCATTAAATTTATATGGATATTTGCGTGTATACCATATACCTAATGAACAATATCCACTAAGTCCAACTATTGGAATTACAGGAATAGAAAACACTGTTGCAGAGGCAGGTCTCAAAGGCAGTATTTTCTAGTGATTTGTGAATAAGAAAATTATGGATCTTTCATAATACTAATTACCCATTCAATACAATTATTTAACACTAAATTCAATATTGGTTTTAACGTCCCACAAGTGGCTGTATTGTTCGGAATATCTTGCAAGGAAAAATTAAGCGTGAAAGAGCATTGGAAATAAGTCAACTTTCATCACACAATATAAAAATGACATGAAATTAGAGCAAGGTCATTCTTTGACATATTGCAGAAAGAAGAGGAACAGGTAATCACTGTTTCATATGACTGAAAGAATTTTAGTGTCACAAAAATCCCAGATTAAATCACATATAACAAAAGGCAGCTCTAGTTATATAATTTTTTGTACTCACCTCCTGTAAAGTGACATTTGGCGCATGCTTCGCTCGACCAGTAAGGAGTATTTCCCAATCGAAGCGACTGTAAAAATTAAAAAACACACTGGCTCTTTGGGACAAAAAGGAAAAAAATCTTACTTTATATTCATAAAATTTAGTCTATAAAATATTACTCCCTTCTACTATTCTTCACTAAAAGTTGGGGAAATAGGAGTAATAATTAAAAATTCTTCCAATAAAAATTTTGAAATTTCTGACGAGGCTTGAGGTAAAACGTGTATCTAATATGTGTACCGGACAAAATAATATCAGCACAATGATTGCAATGTGTGCCAAATGGCTGGCAAATGATACCTCTAAATGTATCCAGAAAGTAAATTTAATTTTTCCGGTGATAGAGTTTTCTTTTTCTACCGCCAGAGAGAGTTTACGGTCAGATTGAAAAACATATAAAAAAGAACGATGCAATTGTCGATGTCAACGACTACTATGAGATATCTGAAACATTTGGATCTCTTAAAAAATTAGGAAATCATTGGAAAGTTTTAAAATAGCGAAAAGCGATTCTTGATGTAATCAAGCCAATATCTACTCTTCATTTTAAAATTAATTCCTGCAAGAGAATAATTCTATGTAGAAGTAGAAAAGGAACAATACTGATTCGTGCAGAACCCACATTTGAATTGAAAAGTTTGCTTAAATTAGAAAAAAACTCGTATTTTCTGTGGGCGGAATGTCAGACGAAGAGCTTCAATCTGAGCCACCAGAATTGCGGGACGTGGCATCCAACGCCATAAATAATTTATTCCCAGGTAAATCGAAAAGCAATTATGAAAAGGAATAGGAAAAATTTATGCCACCAACCTATTTCTACTAAAATAAAAAGTTACCAAAAATCGTTTAAGAATGGAGTCCATTCTATCACCAAAATGGGTGCTAGAATAACGTTGTTATAATACCGAAACAAGTTTCTAGTATAAATCCAGAAGAAACAGAATTAAGCAAAGTTGTACTGAACTTTAAAGAAGTAACAAATGTGGATGAATTATTTTGTAAGCATTTTGGAATTGACTGGAAAAAAAAACTGAAAAAGAAAATTTTATCTATTAAAAAACATTATCGGAGAGGCAGTATAACATGAAAATAGTGACGAAGAAGAAGGAAAAGAAGAAAAGGGACTATGCGGTAGAAGAAACTTTCAGGAAAATGATGTTCTATAATGTTTGTTTTTAATATTAAAAAATATAATAAATAAGATATAAAATATTTTGATTTTTTTATTCTCTATTTTATTTTTCATTTTTATTGAAGTGTAAACTTCTTTAGGCGCGTTGCGCTGATTGTAGGCAGTGAACAAGACTGACCTGCAGCGCTCGGATATGTAACGCTCGGATATGTGTAACGCTCGGATATGTGTAATGCTCGTTCGGGTAAAGTCGGCTAAGGGAACAAGATAAATATATCATATAGAGGTATTTAATTTCAATTAAATTGAAATTTAAATGAATAAATAAATTCATGTCCCAGAGCAGATTCGAACCCGAGCCGAACGGGTATGACCAATGTATGACGCCGGCACGTTGCATCAGACCAACGCGGGACACGTAATCGATTATTCATATCGTCTATTTATACATATACATACGTCACTGCTATACTCGTTCGGCGACCGTTACATGGGAGAGCATGACGCATCAGTCGTATAATACGTTACTGAATATTATACGCGTGTGTACATGTGTAAATGTAATAAATATGCGAGTACGTTTCATTTAATACGTTACTGAATATTATACGTGTGTATTTCGTATTTTTAACCTCGCCTTGATGAAGTTTACACTTCTGCTGTGTGGTTTTAAGCACACCCATTTTCTTGTTTATTTTCATTTTGTATAAGTAGGTAGGCAAATTTAAGATCGTATAATGAAGATTCCATATTTAATTATGTATATTTAGAGCAATAATATATAACGAAACCACAGTTTCTTCAACATATAAAAGTATTTAGCATGCCCAAATGCACATTTTGTACATTTAAAAAAATTAAGTTATCTTCTTTATGTGTTGACAGTTAAAGGTCGGTTTTCATCAAACGTTTTTAACGCTAGAACGCGGTTTAAAGAGTCCGCATAATAGAGTCTGGTCTGGTTTCAGCACATGCATCGAAATAATGTGCCTAACACACTCTTTGACGTACCGAGCCACATCCGACTGCATTTTAAAGCTCCACTTTTCAGTTCATTTTCCGAGTGAAAGGGCTCTCAATCGTACCACTTCAATGGATAATTCAAATTGCAGGCTTGGTCTATTCCAATCAATATTATAGGAAAAAATAGGCAAGAAATAAAGAACAAAGACGTAGTAGATTCCAAATAACTTTTACGCAATGCTAAAGATATGTAAACTTTTAAACAATTTTCAAAACTCGTTTTCCGCAGCGTTAAGGAAAGAAATGCCTAACATGATTTTTTTGTTTTGCATTCAGTAATTAATTAGGTAAATTTTAATTAGAAAAACTTCCCCACACCTCGCAATTGCTAGTCAAGTGCGCTTCCACTACGCTACCTGGGCGGTGGATTCGAGTCTTCTTAATCGTCTTGAAACACCTCAAGAAACATATGTAATTATACATACATTACCGGCAGTCCGGACAAACGTATAAGTCTTAAATAATTTTTATCTGTTCCTTGAGATGTTTTAAGACGATTAAGAAGACTCGATTCCACTGCCCAAGTAGCGTAATGGTACCGCACCTGACTAGCAATTGGGAGGAGTGTGGTTAAATGTCACCCTGGGTAAGTTTTTCAAATTAAAATTTACTTAATTAATAACTCAGTGAAACCAGTGCAATCACATTAGATAATGCTAACAATATTTTATTGTTAACGAAGGGCGTTTCAATTTTTTGTTGAGTAATTGAGGAAATTAGTACCTAATATATTTTAACAATATTGTAACTGAATGATTTTTCATATAAAGTTAGTTTATGAATTGGTGGAATCAACAATCCCCTGTATCTTAGATTCACATTATGAATACCTGTCCTAAAAGTTGTTTTGTTATCGAGATACACTGGGGTTTGTTTCAAGTAAGTTTATGAAAAAGACAAGTACTAACAACTCTGCAAAATTCTGTCATATTTGTGTATAATGAAAAGCAAACTTAAACACAAATTATTTGGAAGCTGTAAAAATAAATATCTACGTTGAAAATCTAAGGAAGCCAAACTTATCCTCTCAGCTCTCAAAGCTGAAGTTGGAAATTTTTGTATTTGCCCAAAATATTTTCAATGATCCAACGATTTAGAATGTTTAAATTGTTGCATGACCTTGACACATCAGTTAGTTAACGCAATGTCTACTTTGCACAACGGTAACTATGATTGGGGGCAAAAGTATCTACTAGGTCTAATTTTTTCCTTCAAAAAGTGAAGTTTTTCGTCAATATTATTCATATCATATATAACTCGAAACTCAATTATTCGTAAACAGGAGAGAAGTGATTCATAATCAAAGTTCCTAAATTTTCTTCTTCTCCTAAAATATGTTTTATTACGATTGACAGCAGACAAACAACTTAGAAAGGCTGGGTTAGTCGACCAATCAACTGCACAAAATCCAGAGTCTTTCAAAGAATAAGAATTACAAAAAGCACATACACTAATTTATTTGTGTTTGTCCATACATATATGTATGTTAAATCTTTTGTATTATAATCATATTAGTAAACGTATTTAACTTATTGCTACTATTAAATCTGAGTGTTCTCTACTATAGCATTGATAATTAATTCATAGAAATTCCAAAATAATTAGGTGCACCGAATTAAATCGATTAATTTTAGTAACTTGTTTAATTACTTATTAAGTTTTTCTTTTGTTTTCGTGTACATTGTCTCTCTAAAATTTAGATTTATTGTAATAAATATGAAATCTTTAATATTGGATGAATTTAGTGTAAAATTCTGCAATATTTAAGACAACAAACTTATATTCATTTAGACCGAAAAATTATTCATTTTGTTTTGCTTAAATATTTTGTTTAGTCAATACTTCAATTTTTATTGTTGTAATAATCACTGTTATTTCCATGTACTAAATTTTCTATCTACCAAATTTCTCTTTTTATATAATAAACTGTTATTGTTTTGTTTACCTGTGTTTCCTTTGAGGTAGGCCTTTATATTAGTACAAATTTCCCATTTAAATTGTGCAATACTTTAACAACAGTGACTCCGCCTTAATTTTTATAAAATTGGTGGCGCATGCGGCCATTAATTAACATCATATATAGTGATCTTAAGCTCTCGATAATTAACAACTGAGCTAGATACACGCTGGGTCACAATTCAACATCAACGGCCTTCTTCGAGGACAACATCTGGGAATCATGGGTATAATTAATCATAGGAGATTAATTATATTAGGAGGTAAGTGTAAGTGCTTGAACTCACACAGTTATTGTGCACCCTGAATTCATTGATCTCGTTAATTGGTGATATCGCGACGAGCATAGTCTCTTATCAATTAATTTATTTCCAACTTAAAAAGAAACAATTGGTTTAACAATTCATAAAATTTAACCAATAACTCCCAACGGGTTTAAACCCTAACAATATTATAATACAGAGTAAGAAATTTCGTCTACACCGCTGATTTCTTCACTGCTCATTAATAATTCTGTTCATTTCGTAAGTATAAGTTAGAGCTAGAGATATTGTATTACATATAAAAATAGAAAAAAACAAAAGAAGCAAAAAAATAATTAGATGTAAAAAAAAATGCAAAAACTTCAAATTACCATTCAAGATTTTTTCTTCTTGAAGATTTATCGTTAAATAATGAAATTATATCGAATACCAACCACACTATTTGCACTTACTATAATAATAATAAATTGATACTACATAGCAATTATCTATAACAGTGGAACTCTTTTCCTTGAAGTTCATTAATTCATAGTGAAATTGTTATAGACGCGCCAAATCATTGATTAGTTTTCCTCGTCAATAGCTTTATTAATGTTTAGCTCGAGGCATGGAAGCATTTGCGATCTATTTGCATTACATAATTACAGTAACTTTTATAACGCAATCAAAGCTGTCAATTCAGTGCTCTTCCATGTTGCCATTAAATTTAGCAATGAAGGAAGACTATTTTCATGCTCAATGGTGCGTGGTTAATAAAAAAAAATCGTTTGAGTCGTTCATTCCTATTGCTAATAATTAATTAGATTGAAAAAGAATAAATTTTATGAACTTATCATGATTTCTAAATTTGAATTCATATACAAATAAAATATATCAGTGTTTGTTTGTCTTCTCCATAATATAATATACAGGTGAGTCATTCCCGCGGGAAAGACAGATTATGACTTTATGAGAAAATATATTGAGAAGCGGTTTCTTATGGTAGGCACTTATTAAGAGAACCTTTTAAAATTATCTTGTATTATACAGAGTGTTTCATAGCTTGGTGGCTGACCATAATTATAGTTTTGTAAACGGAACATCATTTAACCTTAAAGTCAGAGGCCGCTAAACCCGTGACGAGGGTTTTGCTCTGGGGGAGCACTCGCTTTTTTAAAATAAAATACCTTTATACTTATCCGCAGGACCTGGCTTTCTCTATCAAGGGGTTCCCAATAAAATACTTATTGTTAACACATATTTATTACACACTAATAACAAGTAGAGGATCAAAATAAGAAATACTGCGAAGAATCACAGGTGATCCTCCTATCGGAAGATCACTTATGAATTACCTCATTCCGTTTCGAAATATGCTTCTGTTATTACCTCGGTAACGCCGAGTCCGTCAATACCTCGCTGAATTTGCACATTCTGTCCTTTCAATCAACGTCCGCTGGACTCGTCGAACGGACAGATAGGATGTCATTGAGAGAGTATAGATTTATGTTACACGCGGTGCGAGGTAAGTGAGGATTCATGTTACCGCTGTAATAATTCTAGCACTATACAGAATGTTGATTCGCGACAATACATTAGAAACAATTCTACACAACTGAAGAACTAAGAGAAAGGTACTCACCATAATATAAAAACTACCATTCCCATAAAATAATCTGACAGGACGTCGTAAAAAGTATTCAAACAAGGTTAATTAATCCCTGCAATAATAATCAGCCTATAAGCGGAATTTATGAACGGTAACTGTCAATTCCACCAAGATAAATCACAGGGATTAGGCAAAGGCGATTTTTAATCTGCTTCTTAACTAACCAAACGGAAAAATGCAAATGAACGAGAAGACCGCCAATTAACTCCCACAGTAAAAATAACAACGCCAGACGGATAAAACGAAAAATAACATGCAAATGTACACCAATATTTAAAGGTTATTCGAGTCAAGACTTTACAAACAAAAGCAAACATAATAATTAGTAGAGGCCCGCGAAATAGAGATCTATTTTATATTTGATATGTCTATTATACGTTAATGACCATGCTCGCTAGTAGATGGCGTAACAACACAATAAATTTAAATTATAACTAATTTATATTTTAATTATAAAACTGAAGATCGTTACTGTTAAATATAATAACGCGGTAAATAAAAAGAATCCAAAGCGAAAATTACTAGCATTACAACAGTAAAAAGAAACAATAACAATAAACCTACCAAAATAAATAAAAAAAAACAAAACTCCGGAATATACTGAACTGTGCAAAATCAATGTAACAATCTTAACAAATGTTGCTTACATGTGAAAATATTGTTTATTTGAGATGGATACAAAGATATTTTACGGAATTAATAGATGTGTTCGAGAGAGTCGACAATAACAGTGATCATGATTATAGACACTGGGTATCAATCAATTCATAATCTTTAAACTTGCAAATTTACAATAATAAAATTAGTTAAATTCGTTTCCGGAATTTCGTTCGACGGAAAGTTTTATATCATAAAAGCGCGAATTAATTCCTGCCAAAATGAAATAATTATTGCCAGGCGAATAACGATAGTACAAATTATACTCCTTCACTACAAAAGTGTATCTGTCGATCAACATTGTACTACAAATTTATTGTCCTTGCTCTTTCAAGAGAAGCAGATAATGCTTGATTATAAATGAGTGTCTAACGGAGAATTCAAACTTAATTTCCTTTATTTATCTTTATGTTCGTAGATAACAAAATTAATTAAAGCCTTTCATTTACTGAGTTTACGCCACGATTAGTGGAGCCATTTTACGTAAATAACTTCATTTAAATTGTCGTCTATGTAACTGACACTGTTTGTATAGAAGTGTAACTTATTGCGAGCATTGCCGTGGGCGTATCTCTATATTTTCAAACGAAGAACCCCAAAGCAGGTGTATATGCGGATGGAGCAATTAACGCCAATTTCAAAAAAATAAAAGAAAAACATAATTCTTGGAACAGGCAAAATAGATTTTGATTGGTTTAAGTCTAAATCAGTCAAAAACAAGATATAAGGTAATAAACAGAATAAACCAGGCTCAAAAGAGTACATATAACTAGAACACTTTACATTTGAAGTTGTAAATAATTTTGAGTATTTGGACGCAATAATCAAAAATAGCAACAACAGAAAAATGGAAATTGCTCAAAGAGTGCAAGCAGGATTTAAAAATTTCTACAAATTCAGATATATTATACACAGTAAAAGGAGTAGAGTAGAAAGATAGGAACTTAGACGAGAATATATAAAATTGCATTTAGAAGAGTTGCAACATACGCGGCTGAAATTATGATCTTTACGAACGAAAACGAAAAACAAATAAGATATTTTGAAAAAAGAAAAATAAGGAAAATGTACAGCCCAAACCAAGTATAACGTGGCGATTAACATACCCCCATAAATTACGAAATTGGTGAGATATTAAAAAGAGAAAATATGGTAACAATAATAAAGGCAAAGAGACTGGAATTGTATGGTCACATAAAGAGAATGAAAGAGAGCAAGGAAGTGCGCAGGATCACAAAATGGAGGATGACACTTATGCAATGGAGTATTATTAATTCAAGTAATACACCAACACAGCGATTCTCAACCTGGGGCAAGCGCCCCCCAGGGGGGCGTGATAAAACTAAACGGGGGACGTGAGTATATCGAGCAAAAATATTAAAAAAAATTATTTAATTTACTGAAAAAAGCAATAAAATACATTTTGACATAACAAAAATTAAATACACTTTTACACTAATATAATACACTTATAAATAGGATTGTATCAGTACTATATGTAGTATACAAAATGTATTTAATAGTTCACTTAATATTAACTTTAAAACAAGATTAATACGAGAAAATTAATTAATTAATTAATTAATAATTAGATTAAATGTTTAATATTAGAAATTAACACTCCAAGCTTTTTCTCTATATTTAGCTGAGACTTATCATTTGTCTTCAAAGCAGGCATCGCAAAAAAACACGGTTTCGCAAAGGTAGGATGTTGAAAATGGTAATAGTGTACGAAACGCTATTGTTTTCAGTCATCATCCAATCCTGCCCAAAATTCATAGTGTGATTCATTACTAAATTGTCTTTTGATTTCAACACTTGCCAAGTCTATAAAGATTCTTCTTCGGTAGTTGAAAAATCTTCGGGAGTATTTTGAAATGGGTCGCTAACCTAGTAGTATCTTGGATATCAAGTTGAAGTCAGCAAGAAAATACTTTTCAAAATTATTTGCCAGCATGGTTAAAAAACGATTTTCAATTGTTACAAAAACAACTTCCACATATTGTTCTTCGGCCTTGTAAGTTTGAACACATTCACACATATTTGCAGACATTTCTAGGGTCTTTTGTTTTAAATTTTTTCTTCCCAATTCCAGTTTTCTACAAAAAGAATTAACTTGTATTCGACATATTGCTGTGACCTTCACATTATCGAAAATAATAATCTTAAGATTTAGTTTAGTTATTAGAAAAGAATACTAATTTTATTTTAAGAGGGTCGTTTACTAACAAATAGAACTTTATGCAACTTATATTACTCGCGGGACGGGTAGACGCAAGGGGGTGTGAATAGGTGGAGGTAGACGATATTCGGTTGTCACAGCGCTTCGGGTTTATTCACAGATTCTGTCATAGATAAAGGAATAATATAGATGAGAAACATAATGTATAAAGAATGAGTACTTACGGAGCTGTTGATGTTGTTGATGTTTTATAATAAGCCAATTTTCGCTTGTTCATAACTTATATTATTAAACACTCGAATATTATAGGTATATATGACATTTCTTTTTAATTACAAACTGTCACTGCCGACCGATTCCGATAGATTTTCATCTTCGCTAGGACCGGTAGAGATACCGTAAAGTGGGGATAGACGACACAATAGCTTGGAAAAACCTCGAGTGAAATGTGTGTGACAATGTTTACTATTTAATTTTTTTTTATCTTTATAAATAATTACAGAAAGTTTTTTTTTATATCGTTCATCAAATGTGCAGCTGGCGCGTGAAGGTTGTTTTTTCTTTTGTGTATCAGCCTTAGTTAGTAGACATTAATAAATTCATGCATTATTGTCGTTATTTTGTTACAATTATTTTGCTGTATTTTATCTCTGAATTGAGAATTTTAGTTTTATCGATTGAATACTTAATTTATCTTATCTATTTCGGATTAAATAAATCGTCCTTCTCTTAAATTAATGTTATCGGTTCCTTCTGCCATCTAGGAGTTAGGAGAGAATTTCACAAGATTCCTATTGCCGTGCGATATGCCTTATCTCAGGTGTGTAATGTATACCTTTGCTGGCGGGTAGATGGCGCACGATGTTTTATTTAACAGTTTGGGTATTTTTAATTAGTTTCTAATTAGTTTTGGGAGTTTCTTTTGGGTCAGAGTTATGTGACATTTTAATGATAATTATTTTCCACTTTTGTATTGTCATTTGAATCTACATTTATGTCGTATGTTAAAATATCAGGTTAGGTAGCTCTGTTATTAGTTCAAATGTTCGTTGTTACGCTTAAGGTCGGTGATTGACAAGTTAGAACCTTTCTCTTTTGATCGTCGACTGTCTTAGAAGAAGCACTTAAAACATCACAAGAGCAGATGCAATTTTCTTTAGTCACTACTTGAGAAATGTTATATTGTTGAATTATATCGTATGTAATCGCTAGCAAAAGGCGGATGATATGGTATTTCTCAAGCGTTAATGTGAATTTGGCGTTATGGTTATAATCTTGCCGAGGATATTGTTTGTCGTGGCTTAAGAATTGTTTAACTGCTGTAAGTATAATTTTCACGTGTCTGGCCGATCTTAATTGTGCTGTTTCTATATTCAATTATAGCTGCTAGTGCATGGCAAAAATTTCATTAGAGCACTTTTCGTTGGGTAAAGTTTTGGAACCACGTGCCTGATATATTTTATAATTCCAAGGGGATAGATTGTGTATCCTGCGGTGAAGACATATTTTAAGGTGCAGATTGATGTAATGCTGTAGCCTTCCTACGCCGTTTTCCCGAAGATGTCGTTAACCGAGGGTATTTGGAGCAGATTCCCTTTGTAACGAGTGTGAATTGTAGAAGGTATCGTGTATTGTAGCTGTGGATGTGGAATTTTAAAGGTACTGTGTCTGTGTTTGATTATCTGTTAATTGCCAATCAGTTTTGGTAATATCAAGTCAATTCTAAGTACTATCGGACTGTTAATTGTCACTTTCTCGGCTTAACTAATCGTTCAAGGCATTGTAATTTCATTATTTAACTGCATATTGGCCTGAGTGCCTTATAATTTGAATTTATTAAATTAACGTAGTTTTATTAATAACAGTGACTCCAGTTGGGGGTTACTTTGTCAATTTTGGAGACGTTACGTAGCCTTTTTTTTTGGATTTAGAATTTTGAACAAATTTTGGATGTGTATTGGCGTTGCAGCCTCACATCTGTATGGTGTAAATCTATTGCTTGTTATTTAATATAATAAGTCACCTTTTAAATTTATTATTGTGGAATTTTGTAAGGAATTATTGAATTTAATGTTGATCACATACTCTTATGTAAAGCACAGTTAACTAGCGCTAATATTTTTAGTATTAGATACCTTATAACTTAGAGTCTGCACTCTTCTGTCGAACAGATTGTCGGTTGCCTCTGTTATACAGAGTGTTTCATTTGGAGTGTTGATGTGTTGCAATTTCCGGTCAAACTGTTCGACTTTAGAGAGACTTTTCGGCAAGCTGCCTTATATTTATATGCTTTTGTAAGAATATTGTCAGGTAATTAATTTAACTTTAAGGTTGTCTCATGTGTTTCCTTTTTTTTTTAATTTCTTTAATTTTGTAATTATATGTCATTGGTAATTTGAAGTTGTGGATCACCTTGGGTGGCCATTTAATACTTTTATTCATTCCTTCAGAAATTTAAATACTTGCAACTGGGTTGCGCTTATGTAATTCAAATTTCAATGTTTTTTTTTGTTTCCTTTTAAATATTTTATTGAACTCAATTTTTAACGAGCTACGTACAACGTATGACTTAGGTTATTAGTTAGCAATAGCTGTTTTGTTCTGATTATTTGGGTCTTGAAACATTTTGGGTATTTAAATTTTAATAAACCTGTTGTTAAGTTTGAATGACTGTGTGTTGGTCTTATTTTTCTTATCACCTGGGGAATCTTATATTGGATCTTGTCCGGGGTCTGAATATCTGTTGGGCTCAGCATATTTTAACGGATAGGCGCCCTGACAACGTAACCTTCGACTTAGTACTGTGTTCGAACTCGCCCTAATTCTGACTGTAGCTGGAGGCGGTGCTGACTCCCATATTTAACATCGACCCTTGGGAAGTACGAAGGTAAGACCTGAGTGTTTTATAAGTTGGTGATTATTTAATAGACAAGCGTCTTCCTGTATTCAAATAGAAGGTTAGTTACCGTGGTGGTGTCTTACTTCCTACCTTCTTGGAATTTTGTTACCGAGTCTGTTTAGGGCCTTTTGCCATTTGATATTTTAAACACAAGAAGGTAGCAATTTCTAAGACATAATTTTTTTAAGAAAATAAATTAGTACAAAAACTGACCTTGACATTATAAATTGTTGCCTTTTGCATCACTAACCCAAATTTGAGGTTCTAAAATTACAAAATAAATTCAAAAAACGCGAGACGGCGATTCCTTACTTTTCGATAGGTAAACGCTCCTCTTAAAATCGTTTACTTAAAAATTAAGGTATAAGTTAAAAACAGATACTTGTAAGTAAGATGGGTTGCCAACATATAAGGACAATGGCCCGATTGATATCGGGACAAAAGTAACTAAAATGTAAGTAACTTCTTTCGATGCTGGAGAATTTCCGTCAACATTTATTAACGAAACAATATTAATGGACAGGTATGTAATTTCCAATACCGGCAATCACGAGAACATGCGCTAAATTGTTTATAAAATATTTGAGACATAAAAATTCAACATATTAATTACATAGTTTCTCTAATTTTCTTATTCATATCATAGATTTTAATGGAAGCATAGCTCTATCTAAATTATAACTACGAGTCTGAAGTAGCATTTCCAAGATTTTATCTTAGCAAATAATACAGAATTAATATCGTGCAGTTCGTGTTACTAGGAAAGCGGTAATTCTTAATCCGTTTGTTCTCGCTTGCTAGTATTTGGCAGCCGGCTAAACAAGTATAAGCGCATCTTGTTTATAGTGAGTGGTGATGCAGTAGTGAAACTCTAGACGGTGGACACAGTAATTATACTAATTACATGCAAATATTTCATATAGGTGCATATCTAGAACAGCACTGCAAAACTTTACCCCTTGAGAAACGCGAGGTGCAATCTCAAGAAATATGCGAACAATTATTTTACCTGTTATGTAGGTAATTGTGTCACGAATTATCTATTTCTTATATTAAAATGGATTCTAATTATTAAAAAAAAAGTTTAGACAAAGCCGATAACGAGGGTTAATTCGCTGAGGTATTGTGGTGTACACGTTTCAGGAATTTTAGTAGGTATTACGGGAAAATATTAGGGAATTGTTAGGAATTATGATGGAAATGTTGGGTATTACAAGGAATTGTGGGGTATTAAAAAGGAATTGGATGGTATTATGAAGGAATTGCAAGGTAATATGAAGGAATTGTTAGGTATTGCGAGGAAATATGAGGTATTATTTAGGAATTTTTTATACGTTTTTCTATTGCGCATGCGCCATTGTTACAAATTATAACCTTGATTCATTGAACTATAGCTGCCGTGGTGGGGGTGTCTATCTTTATTCCATTCAAACGCTTATATGATAGAAATGCAGCGTGCCCGTATTAACTCAGTGGTCACAGTTTTCGGCCAGTGCTTACGCTTGCGTACTCGTTCAGTACTATTATACAGTTCAATGTCCCGACTATAAATACATTTATGTTTGCTAACCTTTTAGTAAAACGAATTCTCATCTGACAATAAGCAATCAAATCCAGGTATGTAACATCTTAATACCTAATTTTATTTAACAAATGATTAAAATAGTGCATTATCTTATGCGTGCTAGGCGTGGGAAAAATTCGGGAAAAGAGGAATCCTCTCCCGAATATATAAAGTTCAGTTTAATACCTTGTTAAATATAAGGAAAATTAAATGATTGCTTTACAACATAAAAAATATTTCTTTTTTTCCGAGAAATGAATGAACCTAAGAAAACCCTTTTGTTTCGTTTTTGATAGACCATCCTGCACACCTGCTGTAAATAAGAGATTGTAAGTTTCAATAAATTCAATTTATTTTTTTAGATGTCACAAAGTGAATCGGAAAATCAGAGGGAAAATCAGTCGGAAATTCGAGAAAAACCAAATGAAGAGTACTCTAACACACATTTGCCTTCGAGTTCTTCTCCTTTCGATGAACTTGAAAAACATTTAAATGTAAATATTCCCACCTGCCTAAAAGATATTTTAATCATAACTGGTTACGAAAGTGAAGTCCTTCTGGGAAGTATTACGGAATTAGAAATTTTCAGAAATTGAACTATTTTGTAAAGAAGAATTATCTCGCATAATTGAAAGCGAACGACTACACACTTATATCGGTGAATACGCCAACAATCCTGGAAGATTTAAAATAGTTAGTGAACATACAAAATTAATTTTCATGATTGCAAAATGTTTCGAAAGAAAACAAGAAAATGAATCTAAGATATGTAAAAAACTGAAAGCCTCTAATTCTCAATGTAGCAGAAAGAATGACGTCGAAGTTGCATCTACAGTTAAGAATTTAGATTATTGTGGAGCAAGATCCTGCAAAAGTTCGACGGAATCCAAGCAAAATATCAATCTTTCCACGGAAAATGTACATATATTTGAAACAATTAAATTATGGGCCCAACGGCAGCTACCTCTTGAAAAGTGACAAAGTTTTAAAATTGATTTTGAGAAGATTACAATTAGCAAAAACGCCAAAAGATCAAAGACGTTGGATTTAGGGTCGATTCACACTGTGACGCCGTTCACGGTTCAATCTCGCTCCGTTCCCGGTCCGGTCAAATATTCTTAAACAAGAAAGAATCAGAGAATTCACACTATCGTCTCACTCTAATTCCGATCCGATATCGCGCCGGTACCGGTTCGTCGAAAAGAATATTTGACTTGTACCGACAGTGTGAATACGCTTTTGCTTCAACTCCAGTCTTTCATCGGTCTAGCAGGGAGACTTTACATTATTTTTTATTATTATGGCTAGTAATACAATGACGATTTTTCAAAATCATTTCAAATGTTCCTGAGTCCATTCGACAATATTGTAAAAATTTTTCTTCATCGTCTATCAAATGACGATATAAAGTGTGATATTCGCCTTCTTCTTTTCTCTTTATTAAACTGGGATGTATCCACATTCTTCTTCTTTTAATTTTACGTTGCAATTTTTTTTGATTTGTATCCTCATCATCTAAAATAATAGCTATTATCGCTAATTCCTCAAATGAAAAATTATGTGCCATTTTTTGGCGAGTCAGATTGATCTGATTATTTCAAAAAACATCCTATGTCGACCAAGGATCGAGCCAGACTGATATGAGACTAGTGGTGTGGATACTGTGGACACAGCAAGATTTGATCGGACCGAGACCGGAGCGAGAATGTATGAAACTAGTAGTGTAGACACAGCGAGATTTGATCGACCTGAGACCGGGGCGAGATTGAACCGTAAACGGCATCACAGTGTGAATCGAGCCTTAAAACAGCAATCAATCAAGTAGTGGCACTGAAGAAGAAAATAGTCAGAGATATGAATCCATCTCGCAGTTTGGCGACAATGAATTGGAGTCCAATTCAGAAAATAAACTTGAAAAAAATGTTTTAAACTGACCGAAATGACTAACTTTGAACCTATTAATAATAATTTCTATATAGCTAAATTTATGTTAAGAAATAATACATTTTATTACGTTGGGAAAGTTACGTCAGTAATTGATGATCAAAACATGCAGGTAAACTTTTTAAGACGTTCTAGGAAAATTGAAAATAAGTTTGTGTGGCCTGATGTACGAGATGAAGTATATATACCGCGAGGGGATTCAGTCACACAATTAACAAATCCTATTCTGGATAGAAGAAAGGGACTATTGTTTGCCCTTGAAGAACTGAAACCTCTTTTTTTATCTCAAATAATTAGAGATTTGTTATTTCAAATATTTTATTATGCTTGTGTTTAAGTTTTTGCTATTTCATATAATGATGTGAAATTTGTGTTAATAAAGTGTTTGTATTGTTTTTTTTTGCAGTTTGAAGTTCTTTTAACAGTTAACCCTTAGGTTTGTACAACCTGTTTGAAATAAAATGAATTTGTGAAATTTCGATATACTCTCCGCAAAAAATTATTGACTTACCTATTTTTTTTCAATATCTTTTGTTTTTTCAAAATTTTATGTTCTACATATATATATATATATGTAGTACACAAACATATTAATGATAAAACAACATGCAAAAACAAAACCAAAGACGGCAACTTGATGAACATAACAATTGAAAAAGTAACACCAACGTAAAAAATTAATTAATGGAAACGCGAATAATGAGTATTTTCGCCTCGGGCCCGTATTACGGCAGCCATCCTCCTAGGCAAAGTCTCATAAAGACGTCTGATGTAGTCATGACCCACCTGCTTCCACTCTTCAGTGACCGCTGCTTCTAGCTCTTGTAGCATTCTTATTATTAAGGTATTGAAATAATGAAGGAATTTTTAGGAATTACGGGGTATTCCAAGGAATTTAATGGGTACTACTGGGTATTGCAAAGAATTTAATGGATATTGCAGGATATTGCATAGAATTTGTAGGGTATTTATGTGAAATACCTCGCATTTAGGAATTGGTGTACAAAATATTGTGAGCGAATTACACCACGGCCGATAATTTATTAGGGATAAAAGATAATTTCATACAAAGTCAATAGAATTATTATATAACTGAAATATGATAAATAGGGATTGGAAGTTAGGAGTACATGACGTTAATCTTCATCATCAGACAAATGATTGAGAATTTCACGAATATAAAAAACCTTTGTTTCTCTGCCTAATAAATCTCAGGATGGCATTTGACAGAGCACAAATAGCCGACATCATAGATATACTCCAGGAAAACAGAATACCCGTAGCAGTAAGAACTGGAATCTGCCAAGGCGATAATTTGATCCCAATCTTGTTCAACCTCATTATGGATAAAATAATTAATACGTAGTGTAAAAGAAGTTGATGGAGGATACAGAATGGGACAAGAATCGATAAAGATACTATGTTACGCTGACGACGCAATTTTGATGGCGGATAATGAAGACGATCTACAGCGGCTAATCTATAGGTTTCAAACAAGAGCGGAGAACCTTAATATGCAGATATCTATAGAAAAGGCAAAATCAATGGTCATAGGAGCCCACTAGACTGGCTTTAAACGACAAAATCTTCCACCAATAACGAGCTACAAAAACTTACAATACAAAGTAAGAACTCAAGTAAATAAAGCTTCAAGAATCTCTGGCTATCTGAGGGACCTCATATGGAGGAATAAATACATGTCCGCTGAAAGCAAAGACCGCATATATAAAACAGCCGTGAGACCTGTTCTCACATATGCAGTAGAAAAGCGAGCGGATACAACAAAAGCGAAGAGCATGATGAGAGCAGGAGAGATGAAGACATTCATGAATATTCAGGGAGTAAGCTTGAGAAACCAGATAATAATAATAAGCAAAGATTGTAAAGGTACAACTCAAAATATATATTTACTATTAATATCATGTCAAAATGTAAAAAATGGAATTGTTAATATAAAATTTAAATTAATAAAGAATTCTAAAATAAAATAAAATAGATTGTTTTATTTGCTAGCTAGCTCATTTCTTAATCTCCGGGCGATTGGGTAAAAGGGATAATTAAATTAACAGTTTCCTAAAGCATTATTGGGGTGTTAATATAATAAAAATATCGTATAATTTAAATAATAATTATATTCGAAATCAATGATTTTATAGGTGATTACAAACAAAATAAAATCTTATACAATAAACTGCTTTTAACGAAACAAAAAAAATTATCAAACAGGTTAAATACACTTTTATAATAATTACATTTAATAATATTTACGCACATCATTCAATATATTCAAATGAAATCAACATAGCAAGAAAAAAATCCTCTATACTATAGCTAAAGCCCGACCGAGGAGAAACTCATTGAATATATTTTCAAAACTGTTTAATGGTTGGTTTCTTAGATGTGGTGACACTCTGTTAGAAAATTTAACTGCCCAATAACCCAGACCACTTTGACATTTTTCCAGGAGACAATATCTATCAGTTAGGTTTCCTTTATATCTGGTGTTGTATGTATGTATGTCTCAGTGTGTGGGGTCTCTGTCCATGTGATTCTTCACGTAGGTCTTCAAGGATAAACACAGAGGGCAAGGTTAAGATCTTTTGATTTATAAAAGTCTGCCGACAATCAGCCTGGTATGACAGACCTGAAATTATTCTGACTGCCCTTCTTTGCAAACGAAACACTCCCATAGCCCCAGCAGTATGACCCCAATGTAAAACAGCATTCATAATATGTGAATGGCGCAAGGCAAAATAGGCACTCCTCAGCACAGACCCAGATACATTATTCGCTAAGCCCCTCAAAAGGAAGGCACCCGAGCTGAGCTTTCCGCAAAGTGCCTAGGTGTGAACCACTCAGCGGAGACCTGGGTCTAGATGCACCCAGAAGAACACTACATCATTCTCATTTCCCCCCTTCGGGATATCTTTCGTCGAAAAAATCATTTTTGTGCTTTATTGTTATTGTTATTTAATTTAAACCATAGGCCAGTCAAATACTATATCTCGCCCGCACTTTCCCGAGCCCCCACATAGCCCTTATTCACCCTGAAAGTAGTGGTGTCATCGGCGAAGATTGTCAAGTGAGACTCTCGATCAATAGTTGAACAATAGTTAATATAGATTAGAAAAAGCAGAGGCCCAAGAACGGAACTTTGAGGTACTCGTATGTTTAGCCCATGCCTCTTCAGACACCCCCCCCCCAACACTTACTTGCTGATATTTATCTAACAAATAACTTCCTACAATGGAAACACTTTCATCGTCAAATCCATACTTTCCCAGTTTTTGCAGGAGAATACCATACGAAACACACTCAAAGGCTTACTCAGGTCACAGAAAGTACTTACTAGATACTGTCCATCCTCAAATGCCTGATAAGCAATTCTGACAAGATCCAGGACGTCCAGCGCGGCATTTAAACCCTTCCTGAACCCAAACTGACAGTTTAATTCGAAAAAATCTCTAATTTGTTTCGCTAAACATTTTTCAAATATTTTTGAAAAAAATAGGAACTAAAGATATAGGACGATAGTTACTAATGTCATGATAATCACCCTTCTTAAAAATAGGGATGACTATTGTGTTCTTTAGCTTCGATGGAAAGACACATTCTTCCAAACATAGATTCACTAACTTGGTCAGTGGGCTTATAATTAAATTTTTGACACATTTTATTAAATCAATCGTTAAACCGAAGGCGTCCTTACTTTTTTTATTTTTTATGGAGGCAATTGTATTTCGCATCTCGTTTAATGTCACTGGTTGAAAATTAATTATAGTGTTCACGTGATCAACATGTATGTAATAATAGGACATCCATGCGTGACAAAAGGTTCTGGTGGTAGTGACACATCATTTTTTCACAAAATTAAAGCTAGCGTGCAGATGCCTTCACAAAAACTTCTTTGAGAGAAGATAATAATTTATCTGCATTCGGATAGCATTTTCTGGAGTCCTCTCACACTGGATAAAGAGGATATGCGATACATGTAATATATGTCATATCACAGTATAGTTATTATAACAGCCGACAGCCACCTTCATATATGCACCTGCTTCAAATAATAACACTTTTTCCTTATTTTTATCGTGCTTTTACCCCATAGCGTCTTAATGCACAAGGTTACGGTATGTAATACGGACTGTGCATTAGTTATTTCGTGTCTCTTAGATGCAAATAGATGTGTAAACATTGTAGTGTTGCTGCCTATTACCCCAACCAAAACATTTCAATGCTGCATCCTTTAAGCATTGGTAGTTTCATCTATTGACACCCAAATTTGTTTATGTTTCCGTCTTAATTTCATCCTACATCAAGGACAAATAGTATTTTCGCATGGTGGAATTCGCAAGTCATTATATTTACAGTTGATACGTTTATGTTTAAAAATAGTAAACTCAGGATGATTTATCTCATTCCTTGAAATGTTAAACGCTACTAGCATTTAAAAGGATCCTAATTAAATATTTTATGTGTATCTGACAACAAATGTTTTACTATGCAGTTTTAATTTTCCACGACAGTAATTCAATGCAAATTTTGCATCGGAGTTTAATACCGTCAAATACTATCTTCAGATCAACAGTATCTCGCAACTTAAGTGATCTGGACATATTTACGTAATAAAGCACATGTACTACTAAAGATAAACAATAGACCTGCCCGCTACATACATTTGTTACGATTTACCTAAAATACTTTCAGCGCAAAAGTTCGCCCTTGAACGTCAGCCTACATTCGATGCGAGAGATGCAACGACTTTAATAAATACATATCGTAACTTGTAAACATAGTTATTGAAGGTAATGAGAGGGAAGCTAGCTGCGTCGCGTTAACGAACCCGAGTTGGCAATATTCGTATAATATCTACATTAGAACATTATATACATAAAATACGTATTATTTATAATATTACTGCTATTACTGTGCCCCATTTCGAATTACATTATTTATTAAAGTTCAACCCTGCAATGTACCCCTGACTGCCAATCCCTAGTGATATGTATAGTATCTCTAAGGCTATTCATGAAAGAATTACGTTAGTTTATTTTTCATATATTTTTCGTTCTTTCACTTAAGTTTTATTACATTTCTAACAGGCTTTTCTAAATTTTTACAATTTCTCTTCATATGGCCACCAGTAGGCTTTAGTTTAATCTTATATGCGTTCAGTATATGTATATGAAAGCGTGCGTGTCATCAATTTTCATTATGAAAATAAAAAGCATAAATTCAACTGCTATATAAGACGCAATAACAGCGAGCCGAAAAGCACGTTGAAAAATAAGAATAGGAAAGAAATTGATTTACTTCAAAAAAAAGTTTTATGCATGAATTATATAATTTCATTTATTTTTATCTGGAAATAAGATAAGTAGGTATGTTTTGAAAATTTTATTTTTTTCATTTTCTGTTTTAGTTATTTATTAAACTTGTACAACAAAATTGTTTTCATTCAAACATTAGCCTTTTGCACATACTTTAACACTAATATATGATGTAGTAAATAATCCTAAACTAACAAATATATAATAAGATCAGTTTATCTCACAGCTTTACAGCTAGTAGTATAGACTTGCGGATTCTAGATCAGCACTCTGCACCTGACGTCACTCACGACGGTTGCTACATTTTCAAAATAAATAAATATATAGGCTGTTCCAAAATTAAAAAGTGAAAAGCAATATACAGGGTGTTTGTTGAATGTAATATTTTACGAAAGCATGATGGCGGAATCAAAATAGTCGCAACCAAAAAATAATATATCTGACTTAGTGACGTAATAAATAAATATGGCTGAAGATGTAGCTAGCAAGTAAATTTAAAAGAAATACCTATACAGACAGCTAGTCTGGGACATAGTAATATAATATGAATATCAAAGTAATGTCGGATTCAAAATTACACTACCAGAAATAAAAAAGACTTAATTAAATGCGTAATAAATGGTGACGTAGTAACTAAACTTTAGAAAAACAAATAAAACTGTGCTATTAAAGATTGCTACCATCTTGAAGCATGGCAGATTCAAAATGGTCACCTACCAAAAAAGTATTTTGTTACCATCGGTCCCCTCAGGTTTGATTTACAACGCTGTTGTTTGAGAGTGCCCATGTTCCCACTATTGCCGCCGCTCCATAAATGATTTCAAATTTGCCCGCTTACATATTTTTATAACTTCCGCCATACTTCAATCGCGTACATGGACCCTCTTTTCTACTGTGTGCCAAACCGGCAAAAAGCAGACCAAATTTTGCAGTCTGAACATTTATCGACGACGCGAACACCTACCATCTCTACGAACAGCTAGACTTCTACATCTTTACAAACATCTTCAGGTCTACAGATACGAACTGCAGTTTTTCTACCATCAATCTTCTACATCACTACGAGAAATCTTCGGCTACGGTACGACATCGGATCCATCGCCTCCAAGGACAGCGACACGGGGGACATCTCAACGCTCTGTTTTCGAATCCATGATCATCTCAACGCTCTGTTCCCGATATGTCCTGCGCCGGCTTGACGTATGGATCGAGTCAAAGTTCCTGTTTCACCATCATCTAGGCCAGGGGTCTCCAAACTTTCCAGCCTTAGGGCCATACTGATTACTCCAGTAAGTTCCGAGGGCCAAAACCATATTATCATTGTTGCCGGTGGTAAAAAGTGAAATAGTCCACTGATGAAAAAAAGTCCGAAAAGGTACGCAACGTTTAAAAAAGGCTGCAAAACGGCAACACTGCATATTATTAATTTTCCTGTCATTATCTGTAATTTCTAGATTAGTCGTAGAGTACGAGCCATGAGGAGTAACGTGACACGACATCTGGTGGACACAAGCGGAAATAGGTAGTACCTTCTATCGCTAACAGATGGCGCTAATAGCACGTACAGAATAATCTCGTTGGTTCGAGAAAGTTCTGGTGTCTTCCACTCACTTCTAGATGGCAGTAATTGGAATATATAAGAAGGCTAGTGGCGCAACCACAAGTCAGTTCCTATGACACTGTTGTGAAATAAAATAGTGCGTACCTCCTTAAAACGTGTTTGTGCGTGTTTAAGTTTAAGACATCTTTGTAACAGTATTTTGATTTGAATTGTTGCTTTTGTGTGTGATTTAGTAGTATGGAAAAGAAGCGAAAAATTGATAGTGAATGCAGAAAATTCAAAGATCAGCGGAACATTCAGTATTTCGTAATTGAGTCCAGTAAGAAGGCGCTATGTTTGATTTGCAATGAAAGCATAGCCGTTCTCAAAGAATATAACATTAAACGTCATTATGAAACAAAACATTTTCAAAATTACTCAAAATATACAGGAAGTTTGCGGACAGAAAAATTCGAAGCTATGAAGCGCGGATTGAAATCGCAGCAATCTTCATTTACAAAACTCAAAACTGAACAAGAGGCTGCAACGCGTGCCAGCTTTCGTGTGGCTCTTGAAATTGCAAAACGTGGAAAACCATTCACCGATGGAGAAATGATCAAAGAATGCATAATTGCAGTAGCCGAAAAAATGTGCCCTGAAAAGGTAAATTTATTAAAAAGTGTCAGTATGTCAGCAAACACTGTGGCTCGAAGGGTAGAAAACATCGCTGAAAATATATCCTCTCAACTGTTCGACAAATATGGACATGTGAGTGGTTTTCTTTGGCCTTGGATGAGTCAACGGATGTGTCAGATACTGCTCAGGTGATGATTTATATTCGAGGAGTAGATAAAAGCTATGAAGTGCATGAAGAACTTCTTGATATGAATAGTATTCATGGCACAACTACTGGTACAGATATTTTTAAAGGAGTTGAAATGGCCATTAATCAAAAGAACCTTCGATGGAAAAACTTGAAATGTATTACAACTGATGGAGGCAAAAACATGAGTGGGAAAGATAAAGGAGTGGTCGCTCTTGTGTCAAAGGCTGTAGAAAATGACGGTGGTTTAAAACCATTAGTCTTACATTGTATCATTCATCAACAGTCTTTGTGCGGAAAATCTTTGGATATGTCTGAAGTTCTGAAACCAGTCATATCAACTGTTAATTTTATCAGATCTTTTGGGCTGAATCACCGACAATTCCGACAATTTATTGAAGAGATTGGAGAAAATGACTTACCTTATCATACTGCCGTACGTTGGCTTAGTTGTGGGAAAGTCCTTCAGCGCTTTTTTGAACTTCGAGCAGTGATCGAATTTTTTTTGAATGAAAAGCATCGCCCTCTTACTGAATTACAAAACAACGCATGGCTGTGGAAGTTAGCATTCTATGTTGATTTGACAAAACATGTGAACGAACTGAATATGAGATTGCAAGGAGAAAACCAGCATCTTCCTGATTTATACACTAATATCAAATCATTCCGGAAGAAATTGATACTGTTTCAATCACAACTACGAAGTAAATGTTTTTCACATTTTAAAACATGTGAAATATTCAGCCACACTACTGAGACTGAGTTTCCTATCGATTTTGCAATCGAAACTTTGAGTGCTTTGAAAATAAATTTTGATACTCGTTTCTCGGACTTTGATGCCATTGCGAATCAAATTAAGATTTTTCAGAATCCTTTTGATACTGACATTGAAACCCTAGCCCCGGAACTTCAAATGGAAATAATTGATCTACAGTGCAGTGATATAATCAAGAACAAATATCAAAACTCATCTTTGTGGGAATTTTATAAGAGTCTTCCACTGACACAATTTGATAATTTGCATAAATTTGCTCGTGGGCTGTTTTCTGTTTTTGGTGCTACTTATTTGTGTGAGAAGACCTTCTCCAAAATGAAGTACACAAAAAATGTTTACAGATCTAAATTAACTGATGAGCATCTTAAATCTCTTTTAATAATTGGTACAAGTAAAATTAGTCCACAACTACAAACTATTGTCAGTGGAAAATCTCAATTACACAAATCT
The DNA here is from genome assembly GCA_963170755.1 of Amphimallon solstitiale. Classification (NCBI taxonomy): domain Eukaryota; kingdom Metazoa; phylum Arthropoda; class Insecta; order Coleoptera; family Scarabaeidae; genus Amphimallon; species Amphimallon solstitiale. Next base: position 13,015,844 of record OY720680.1, read on the forward strand.
CATTAGTATTTCATATGTCATTATGCTTGTTATAAGTTATGTTTTTATTTAAAATGTATAAAATGTTAGTTGGATTCATTTCAATAATTTGTTAGTTATTATATACTGAAGTAAAATGTTCTGCATATTATACATGTCTTTACTCATTACAATTCTGTGTTTCTTTATCCAACTTATCACAAAAACAATAACAATAAGCCTACAACAATGTTATGAGTAGTTAGCCCATGACCATATCAATGTAGATGTCATATTAATAATTATTCAACATAAAATTAGAATACTTCAGTAAACTAAATTTAATTTGCTATAAAAAATATGTTCTCTAAAAGGAGTTTTCAAGTATGCTAGCTCTCCGCGGGCCGGACAAAATCTGTCCGCGGGCCGGATGTGGCCCTCGGGCCGTAGTTTGGAGACCCCTGATCTAGGCCATCGGCTCTAGGATCATCTGAACGCTCTGTTCTAGGATCGGCGATTTTCTCAACGCTCTGTTTCCGATACGTCCGCTGTCAGATTGATCTCAGAAGCAAGTGAAATTTCGTTTCCTCTCTCTAATACTATTTTTTTCGCTTCTCCGTCAATAGTATGGTTGGCCGACCGAGCTATCAACTTCCTTCAACCTGTTCGGTTGTACAAGCGCTATCGTTGACATGAGATGGGTTGCTCTCATGTCAACGATAGCGCTTGTACAACCGGCCTATTCCCACGACAAGTACGGCCACACTTGTTTCGTTCCCTCTTCTTCTTCAGTTCCAGTCGGTGGTGGTGTCAGTGTTAGTTTAAGTTAGCCCCTTGTATATATTATTTCCCTTTGTACATTCCTTGTTTTCTGTAAATAAACCTGTACATAGCAATTGCAATATCTTCGTCTTTACAACCACCTTATCCTAAGTTCCGTAATTGTGAAGGAAGTGCGAAACACAAGGATGTCAGTATTGTAGTGACGTGATAGTGCCTCCAGCAGCAGTGCCCCTTGAGTGCAAATCCAAGAGACGTTACCGGGAGTTTCGACAAGAGCTAGCTGGGGAGCACCACATTTTACATATCTTTATTTTAATAATAATAATAATAATAATAATTTATTGCCGTAAATTTTTACAAAAAAACATTGGCAGTGTCAAATAACAAACAAAGGAAAAGTTAAAAACAGAACACACTGCAATAGCAGAATCATATACAGCACAATATGTATGTTACATTAAGAGAACAGACATACAAAAGTTAACACAATTTATAGTATCCACGTCCGGTATTTACAACGTATTATTTAATAACTCTTTAAAGTTATAGAAGGCCCTGTCCAAAAGATATGCTTTCAAATTGCGTTTGAATGCGGTTCTATTCACATCAGCAGCTATCTTTAAGTACTCCGGGAGTGCATTAAAAGCCGAGATAGCTTTGTAATAAGGCCCCCTCTCGTAGCTGCTTGACCTATGCGATGGCACAGACAAATTGAACCCGTTTCGCGTGGTCATAGTAACATAAACCTGGTTATTCCTGACAAACCGTGACGAATTTCTCTGCACTAGCATAATCAGCTCATAAATATACAAAGAAGGGAGCGTTAAGATCTTCAAATTACGGAAAAGATCCCTGCAGGGGGCCAAAAAATGCGCCCCACACATTGATCGAATCACTCTCTTCTGCAATAGAAATATAGTATTGAAGCTGGTGGATGATCCCCAAAAAATAATTGCATAACGCAGGCGAGACTCTATGCTACCATAATAAAATTTCTCGATTGCATCAGTCGAGGTACATCTCTTCAATATATTCAACGCATATATGGCGGAGGAGACCCGGCCGGCCAGAAGAGCGCAGTGCTCACGCCAAGACAAGGATGAATCCAAAGTAAGGCCCAAAAAACCACAAGATGGACTCATAGGGACTGAACGGCCACCAGATCGCACATGCAAACTGTAATCAATCTTTGAATTTTTTGAAAAATAAACTATCTTCGTTTTTGCTGTATTTAAAATTAATTTATTAGAGTTGCACCACGAGCCCATGTCAGCAATCACCCGAGATGCCAACGTCGATAATTGACCCAGACTCTCACTTGTTACGACACATGTAGTGTCGTCAGCGTACTGTGTGACAGCACAGCCATGAAGCCCTGTCTGAAGGTCGGAAACACAAATCAAAAATAAAGTGGGCCCCAAGATAGACCCCTGCGGCACACCCCTGTCCACCAACGCAAACCCCGACACATAATCCCCACACACCCCATCCACTACCCCATTCACACTCGTGGCATGATATCTATTTGTGAGATAGGACCTGAAAAGCTCGAGTGCCGTCCCCCTAATACCAACCCTCTCCATCTTATTTAATAGGATGTCGTGATCAAGAACGTCGGAAGCCCTCGATAAGTCAAAAAATATGCCCAAAACACAATACCCGCCATCCAAAGATTCATAAATGGAATTAATGGCATTGTACATGGACACACATGTCGATTTCTTTGCTAGAAAACCAAATTGAGAAGGATTTATTACATTGTGTGAGGTCAGGAATGAACTCAATCTCTCACTGATGACTTTTTCAAAAATTTTACTAAAGCTGGGCAACAATGATATAGGACGGTAATTGCTTATGTCTGTGGTTAGTCCCTTTTTTAGACAAGGTATGATCTTCGCCAACTTTAGCTTATTGGGAAAGATGCCCCTCTCCAAACTCAAATTAACAAGATACACCAACGGCTCCACAATAAATTCAGTAACGTGTCTCATAAGTGAGTATGGAATATCATCAATACCAGCAGATTTCTTTACACTCACCTTATTAATTATATTAATTATTTCAAGTCTGTCAGTTGGAGCGAGAAACAGGTTACTCGACAAACTTCTTATATTAAGAGCATCAGTTACTGGCTCGGCCATGATAGGGGTTGATCCCCCAAACTGTAAGTTGAAACAATTCGCCACCTCAACGGGATCTGAAACCAACTCGTTTAGGTCATTTTTTAGATGAATGTGTTTACTCTTTTGCTCCTTAGTTTCTCTTCTGACTACATTCCAAACTGCACGACACTTGTTCGAAGAGGAACTAATTACATTATCATAATAGCTACGTTTAGCCAAAAGCAATAATTTATTATATTTATCCTTTTCCAACTTATAAAGTTTATACAAATCAACATCCCTATGCTGCATATACAATCTATATAAATCCCTAATATTCCCGGCCATCTCACCCAAGGCAGAGGAATACCAGGGCAAATTCATTCTACGTTTCATTTTTTGTTTGTTCAGCGGGAAACTAATATTAAAGTAATACATAAATGTATCATAAAACACATTGAAACTCTGATCGGGATCAGAGTACTGATAAACCGCATTCCAATCCTCTCTAAGTAACATGGATCTGAACGTGTGCATTTGATTATCAGAGAAATCGCGTTTCATTACAAATCGTGGTAATTTCCTATTTCCCCAGTCACAATGGCAATCCGCCGACACCAATTGATAATGATGATCCGACATAAGGCACTCAACAACGTCAACAGCAAAAGCATCCGGATGGACATTTGAAAAGATATTGTCCACTCTCGTGGCAGACGTTTCAGTAACCCTCGTATCGGTATGGATAAGGGGCTTTAAACCATATGAATTAAACAAATTTAGTATTTCTGAAACAAGGCCGTTATCCTCCTTGAAATTAAAATTGAAGTCGCCACAAACTATAATTCTCTCCCTACACAGATCAAATGATTCGAGAAGTTGCAATAATTTCTCAAGGAAGACCCCAAATTTACCAGATGGACACCTGTACAAACAAACAACTATAATGCGTTTTGCTCCATGTCCAATATAAATCCCAGAATATTCAAAATCCCCCTCAACCCGCAGTACTGAACAATCAACCGGGGAATCAACCACACCCGACCGGACCAGCAACAAAGTTCCTCCGCCCCTGCTCACTGAGCGACAGAAACCATCCACCATTCGATAGTTAGTGACAGTAAGATATGTTAACTCAGATTTTACAAACCAGTGCTCGGAAAGACACACAACGTCAGGACAATTCAATGAATGGAGTAACACCTCCAGGTTGTGCAATTTATTCCTCACGCTACGAGTGTTTAAATGGAAGACACGCAAAGTCAAGCAGCCCGCCCCGCACCCATCACGTCCCAAAAACCCATCACACGAGTATGAGACAAATCCGTCACCGCATCACCAAGTCCACATGTACTGGACAAGGCCTTACCTTGATCGTAAATACCGTCGTCAGCAGCAATATATGTTAAATTCTTAAAATTAATACAAGACATAATATATTTATTTTGCGGGTTTTTAATTACAGCAGCTATATATCTGAACAACTGTTTTTTCCCACGCGTAGTCAAATGTAACCCATCTCTGGTTCGATCATTTGCTCGAGTAACAACACTGGAATCCACAAACAAGCCACAGCCAAATCCATTCTTTAAAATGTCATAAATCTTCAGATTAAAAGTGAATATCGATCATTTAAACTTAATTTATCAGGCAGGTATGGAATCGAAACATATAGTAAATTCGTGCACAAAGCTAAATTTTTCAAGTTACATATAGTTTTAGTTTGTAAACCGCGACCCGCAAGAACATTATTCATGCCCCCCAAAACAATGACGTAGTCACTCTCAGTTAGATCCTGGCACAACACGCCAACATCGCCAATAATTTCATCAATACAAGCATTGGGTTTGCATATAGTTTGTACACAGTACTTATCATTTAAAAACTTATTTAATAATGTAGCTGAATCTCTACCATGACTGTCAGCCAATATGCATACCCTACTCTGCCGATTTAATTCCGCCAAGGGTTTCCTGTGTGTGGCGTCCTGTTGAACATCAAAAATAGGTGTACCTATAACGTCCACGTCGCCGACGCTTCCCATGCTAACATTCACTGGGTCCAGACCGGCGATGAACGCGGGACTGTTGTCTGTGCCGTCCACGACCTCGCGCATCTTAGAATCCCGAGAGATGGACTCTTCGGACTCATACATCGTTCTGACACCAGATCGATCATCACAACAAACCGTCCCGGACCTCAGTTTATTCTTGGCACAACGTTTTAAATGTTTCGTCAGTCGAACTTCCAATTTACTTATTTTATTTTCTAAATATTTTATAGTGTTCAATAGTCGAAAGAAACTACATTTTGTTCGTCCCTTGTTTACACCGTTTTTACCGCAATACATGTCCACAATAGTTTCGGTCGTATCATTAAATACACTTCCTATTTCACTTGCATCGTCATCGTCCATATATATATATATTCGGTACCAACAGCGTTTTTAAGTTTCTCTTTCAACACATCTTTTTTACCTGTGCTGTCAATGGAAAGTTTTTGTAATTGTTCTTGCAATTCACATTTTTTTAATTTGTCGATAAAGAGTTTGTTTCCAGACATATTGTGTGTACAATTACCACATAATTTAGCAATATCACCTTATTACACACACAAGCTATAACTATGGATGCTTTATCTAAGCATCACGCGATGTTCACCCGTCGGCTCAACAACTGCGACTGTTCTCAACAACTGCGACTGTTCGTTTTGTTTTACCACCCGAGAAGCTCCCCGACTAACAATTAATATCAAATATATAGTAGCTCATCATTAATGAACGATTTGCAATATTTGTAAACGGGTATAGTACTGAGATTGAAGAGTATGTTACTACGCGAGAGAATATCGAAGTATAAATCCGAATTAAGAAATTAGAATAAGGCAATAATACAAATCAACAATCAACAATTTTGAAACACTAGAGGAAATCCAGTAGACCCCAGTACTTTATTCTTCAAACAAACGTGAAGGCAAAATCTTAAAGCAAAGCAGGCCAAAAATTTTCGAGGAGAACACTCCTACGAGAATAATTACTCTACTAGTAATTCTCAAAATTAGAAACCGCTATTGAGAGGATTTTTTAGCAAGCGCTATACTTGAATGTTCGTTGAAATGGAGTATTATATAATTTGCAGCAAAGAATTTATAAGAAAAGTTTTCGTACTTTTCTTATAAATTCTTTGTCCAACCCTCAAAATAATGGGCAGATGATACTTCCAAAGTAATAAGAGAGAAATAGATGCAATCCGTCCTAAATGTGGACGTCATTATAGGATACATATACTAGGAGTGTATAGATAGAAGATGAATTTCTAGAAATTCTTTTTTGTTTAACATATAATACATTATAAAGTAAATAACGAGAAATCAAAAAAAAACCTTAAACACCAAATAATTTAGAAAAAAATACACATTAATCACAGTAACAGAATCAATAAATCTCTTATAATTTATTGCTACAAGCAAAAGAGATTTAGCAAAACAGATGGTTGTAAAAACAAAAGACTAATTAATGTCTGTTCGGATTTCAGCGAAATATGCAAAGCATCTAAAGACAAAATAATATTCAACGAACAAGGAGAATTATAATTTATGAATTTGTATAATGAAATATGGTTGCTACTGTAATGTCAAATTTGTATTTCTGATTATAATTATCCTCTTATTTTTGTGTTTGCCTAATCTTATTATATTCCTATTTTATACTTTGAAACCCAATCAACATTCTAGCTCACTCTCTGCCACGACTCCCATTTGTATAAACCTAAATGACGCACGAATAAATACTAGGTATTTAATTTATTAGGATGGCTATGTCGTATTTGTAGATAATTATAAAATGAATTAGTAGTACATATTTATATCTAAATGAAAAAGTAAAAAATCATATTGTTATGTCATGTCAAGGCTTAAAGTTTGATGATGATCTATCGTAAAATTTCAACTTGTAAAAAGTAAAATTATGATTAGAAATACTGCCTATAGGAAGATATGTACGTAATATATGGTAAATACATACCCCACACACATACAAAAATATACATTTCACGTTTTCATATATTTATTTTCAATTTCTGAAAATCTCTTATTAATAACACATATGTAACAAACGTACAGGGGCAATTTTGAATTACATTTTCATGTTTTCGAATCACATAATGCCGTGTGGTGATTTAAATATCGATTTTGGAGGGAACACAATCTTGTCAAAAAATAAACATATCTGACTATTATGTAATTAACTGTAATACTTGTCATACTAAAGCTCATGCAGAACGAATGTTCACAAAGGATTAATTTTGGATAACTTCGAAAACTTTCCTCCATAGTAAGCGTTGGGATTTTATTCAAACAAGTCATACTCTATATTACTTGTTTGAATAAAACCTCAGCTTTTGCTTCATTCATGGTATTAAGGAAAACCTTTAAAAAGTTTTAGCAGCAGAGAAATAAGTCAAAAAATAATATTTTTGTTTAAAAATTTTCAAGTATTAAGATGTGGAACTAGCTACATTTTTCAATCTCTTCGAGCTTGAATCCGCCTCTTTTGCACCAGCTTGCAGCTTTATTACAATTTTCTATGAAACGTGAGCATTGCCATGATGCTTTTTATAACGTCCGATTTTCTAAACTTTTGACGCACCCTATATATACGTCCAATTTAAAATTTTTCACAAATTTCCATTGCGTCAGAAGTCAGTTGACGTTTATTCTTTCCTACAAACTTCAAAAAATCTATTGCGAAACGTAATTGTCAAATTGGCATGTGCGTAGGGTATCCCTAAGATAATGCGCTTTTGTTTGAACTTTGGTTTCTGATTAGCACGGGGTATAGCTACCCCGTGCTAATCGCTTGAGTTAGAAAAAGTTCGTCTCATGGCTTTTATTATATCTTACAAGTAAATAATTTATGCATTGAGAAAAAAAATAAAGGTTTATCGAAGAGAAGGGGTATACTATTTTGTAACTTAAGTTAGTTTATAAGAGATCCACAGTACCCGCAAGGCGTTGCTTGTGACAGGTTTATTATTATGTCTTTTCTGGAACTACTAACATCTGGATTAAATTTTAAAATTCGTGCTTTCAATATTAAATTACTGCAATTTTTACTTTGCACGGAGAAGTTGAAGATATGATTTTCGGTCGCGTTTTTCGCGTTCTGAACCACTGTGAGACTGTAGTCTGTGGGAGTCCTTGAGGTTTATATCAATCGTTCAAAACAAAGCAAAAGTAATCTTACACATTTGTTTATTATTTTATGGTTCTTGATTTAACAATCTTCCGTTATCGTTCGGCAAATTCTCAAACTTATTAAATTTGAACGAACACATATTAAATAATCCTAATAGGGTAGCACTAAATCTATTATCTAACTTATATAATACAAGAAAATAAAATACTGGATATAGTTGCATAAAACCAAATGCTATAAATCCAAAGGTCGGCCAACCAGTGAACATAAAAATTATGGAATTTTCTAACAGCAATACCATTATTGTGACAATCGTTAAAGAAATAAATGTTAATATATACACATGTCTCAGTTTACTTTCCTCATCAGTTTGTTTACGTCTTATCAGACATTCAAGATTTCCGTGCAAAAGAAACAATAAATGAAAGCCTAAATAAACTAACAAAAAGGCAATTACAATTAAGTATGCAGGACCGTACTGATCTATTACAAAGTAATATATCAAGATCCAAACGCAGACTAAGATAAAGTGTATAATAATTACAATAAATTTGTAAGTACTGATCAATTTGATGTAATCCATTAAGAAAAGTAACATGAGCATAATTACATAGCTAATGGTGATGCTTAAAAATATTAGAGTTAAGAATTCTTGAACGTCGAATTCTCGGTAAAAATCACTGACGTAAAGGTGATGAAAAGATGGACTCACAAATTGCTGTATCAGTGCAAATATTGTCATGTACGATAAATAAATATGTGTTGGTGTTCTTTTGCCAGACGCTAAAAGGCCGAGGAGTATCACAACATTGCCAATGATGCCGACAATTCCAGTGGATATTAAGATGATCTCCGCTGCAACATTCATGGTCGATGTGTTTTATTGGAGTATCTCGGCGCGACAAATATAAATGTATAATTTTCGCTACGGTTACAGGATTTTCATTTTGTAGATTTTTTACTCTGAAACAAAAAAAACATGCGTTAGTCAAGTTTATTGATAACAGACATTTTGATCTAATCTAATAAATAAGGCTCGGATTATATGCAAAATGCATATTTTTTATTGAGAGGTGTATCAAGAAAATTGTATGTTTTCTATGTACATCTAATGTCTTTTGATTAAAATAAGCAGATTAAAATATGCATATTTCGGCAACTTCGTGCATATTTTAGGAAATATTGCATATTTGTGCATATTTGCTTCAAATCACAAATTTCACAAAAGATGTTTATAAATAAGCAGGGATAAGTAGGGCAATAGTTGAGTAAATTCAGCCCGGATTTATCCAGTTTTTTGAAATGAAATATGACCAAATGGACTTTCACCAACTTGTTCAGAATAATTTTACTCAACCGATTATGGCAAAAAATTGTATTCCTCCCGTTGAATTACTTCAAAAAATGTTTCTAAAATAGTGCAATACTAAATCAATTAGCGTTTATTGCAAGTAATTTTTCCTTAGTGGCCGAAACAATTTTGAAATTAGAATCAAAAGAGCTGCTTTTGACTGAATGAGTAAATTTAATAAACAAGTGCCACACAGAATTATCAGCTGTTAAAGGATCTTTTTCGTTGCTTAAACATTTACTAGACGATCGACAATATTCGTTTAAAATAGAAAATTTAGAGAAACACCTAATTGTCGATTTTTTTAATAATAATAATTAATAAATAACTAATACGTAATTATTAAGTACCACAATAGATATGTAGTAGTAGGCATACAATATATAGGTATATAAATATGTTACTCCTCTTATTAATAATTATTGTAGATTATAGGTATTAAGCTAGTGTCTTTTAATCACAAAATAGCAGAATATTAATATTTTTGTAAATAAATTGGCATATTGCTAAATGTTGTATTTTAAATTGTATAATAAATAATAATAAATATGTTTGTGTTTATTAAATTGGAATGGACTTTGATTTTTTATTGTTAAAGCTTCGTATATCGATGCATATTTGGTATATATTGGAACAAATTTCTTAATATCTGCTGCATATTTTTGTAAAAATACGTGCATATATATGCCCATATTTTATTAGTTTTCGTGCATATAAACCGAGCGTTAAACCGAACTTTGAAGGGGTCCGTGGGTACATTGAGTTTGGGGACCTTTTCAGAAGAGCAAAAAATGTGAATGAAAATTATATATAAATTTATGTACTTCTGTTAAATGACTTTATTTTTTTATATGGTTTGTAGCTCTCATGTTGGTGACTGGCTTCTTGCAGGGTGTGTGAAGTTAGTCCCACTTTTTTCGAAATTCGTAAATCTGACGCTTGTTCCATGTTGGTTTAGGTTTGATCTAAATTGGCCGAGCTAATTAAAAACAAACGATTTTTCACCCAGCACCCGTTTTTTCAAAAATTGAAATTCTGAAGGCTGTACCAGGTTGTTCTAGTTCTTCCGAATACTTTTGCAAAATACTTGAAAAGAAAATCGAAATTGAAAATCGGAAAAAATCCTTTTCCTAGCTCCCCCTTTTTTTTTGGAAAATCGAAGGAATCCGAAAAAAAAACCTACGGTTAATATGTCTGTATAATGTATAGACAAGAATGATGATGACTATTTAAATTAATACCGTAACTTATCGTGCCTACATACAGCGCTAACATAAGTGATCGCCAGATGGCATGATTTCGCGTTTGAGTTGTTAATTGTTGTTGATATAAGAAACCAATTAGGTTCTGTTAAATTAATGAAATAAATCAGATTAAAAATATGTAATTATGCATATAAGGAGTTTCATCAGGCACGTGCCCCACGTGCGCTTAGAAAAAGATAGCATTGTTAGTAACACAAACTGTTGGGTAAAATGGAGGAGTAAAATCCTAAGTTGTGTAAAAAAAGAAAATATCTTTGGATATATTAGATCATATACAGCATGATTCATTTAAGGCGATATGGTCTTTGGAGAAAAACAGTGGTTGCTTTAAAAATTCTATTCTATTGTTGTGTAAATAGAGGTTAATATCAAATTATTTTTATTAAATAGAACGGCTTTATATTAAAAATATATTTCAATTTTGTAGACAAAATTTGAGCAATTTTAAGTAAAATAATCTATACCATGAATATATCTTTATATAAATATTTTATTTAATTTTTAATTTGCATGGTAAAGTATGAGATTTGGGGTTGCTTCACCGGGAAATATAGAAAACACATAAAGGTTCTAATTTTAATTTTTTGCGTAGCGCTGATAATTTAATTAAGTAAATTTAATTATAAAAATTTACTCATACTGGAGGTGTCTTATAACTAATAAATATCAAGAAGCCGAGAGTCGGACGTTTTTACTAAATTTTAAATTATTAAAAATTTAATAAACGCATTAAGGTGTCTAACATTATACAAAAGGAAGAGGCTATAGAATAAAATAGAAAATTAATAATAAAATTATAAATACAAAAAAGTATAACATATGTAAAACTATTTAAAATGTATTATAAGTTTCAAAATGATAAATAATCTTGTAAACAAAGAAAAAACAATGTAATTATAAGCCAATAAATAAGAAAACCAAAAGTATGAATAACACATCTTGTTCTTATATTGGAAACAAAAATTTATGAAATATTTCGAGTTCTAGTTTACCAGAATAGGTTACGTCAAGCATCGAATTTAATCCTAATTTTGAGTAGATTTTATTTATATTCATTCGTTATTAATTAAATTCTTTACTCTTAGAACAAATAATAAAATTTACAACAGTTGACAAATGAAAAATTCTTAACTGTTCATATCTCAAATTGTTCAATACATAGCAGTTTTAAGTTGACTGCCGGGTTCTAAAGATATAATTAAAACATTTCTTGTTATTCTGGGACAAAGTATAATACATTAAGGAAGTTAATACAATTCGTAAGTACCCCGTAAACAATTAACAACCAATACTATTAGAACATCACACTGACGTTGTTTAGACGTAACTAATCTGTTTCTTTAAAACACCTATATTTTAAAAACAATATATTTTATGTATAAAACACTTAGATAAAATTGTTTTAATTTGATCTGTAAAATTTAAATATATCATTAAATATGTTCCACTTAAAGCACGAAACCGTTAATATGTTCTCCTTCTTTCTTGATCACTCTGTATAATCTTTATAGGTATTTTGAGGTTATTCAAACAATAACAGACTTTTAAAAATTTGTAGCGTTATCCATACACATAGGTACAGCATCGTCTGGAGTGAACCAACATGTAGGTATATTACTTTTTATCGCATACGTGGTGACCTAATATTATTATTATTATATATAATAATAGTAATAATATATATAATTATTATTATATCTTGGAACTATTAGTGAGACTGTATTTTTGATAGATTTGTGTAAATGTCAAATTAATTATTTTTTTAAAGCATGTTAAAAAGAATAATTAAAGTACAGTAATAAACCTGTCAATAAATTGTTTGTAAAATATATAGAGGCTGTTCATTTTTTATCTCCCAACAAGAATAATTTCCTTAATGTTGAAGATACAGGATCGGTTGAATTAGCAAACTGTTCAGAAATGTGAGGTGTATTTGACGGCATTTTCAGATTTTACATTTATTGTCAGCTTTTAAAGGTATTTCATAAAAAATTGAAACATTTTTCAGTTATTTTAATAATATTAATTAAAAATTCATGGCCAACTTATTTATCAAGAAATGACGTAATCTTATGTTTCTTTTAATGAGTCACAGTTGGGCATGACTTCATTAAAATATATTTTTCTGATTTCATAGATATAAGGCTCGGTATCGCTATCTTTTTAAAACTGTATGTTATATCATGATAATTAAGTGTGCCACGATTATAAAATACTATGTAAAAATTGCTAGCAGGTACCATTTTTTGCTTTGTTATATCTTTAATGGTTATGAAGACATAAATAACTGAAAATTTCGACAATTCGCAATTTTTTTTTAAAGATAATGGACAGCCTCTATACACCAAAATTTATAGAAATAACTTGTTATTAGTTTCAATACTCAAATATCACTAGGAAAACACCTAACAAATTCATAATTAATACTGATAACTAAAACTATTTGCATTCGTTATTACACGGACGTGATTCACAATTAATTTTCAAATATCGTATAGCATCCCCACGCTTTCGAAATTCTGGAATAAGACAGCCCGAAGTTAAACGACTTTTATGTAGTATGCCTTCGAAAATGTGTCACGAGACAAAAATACAAAATATTTGCAATTGAAAATAATGTTTCAGTTAAAAACCAAAAAGCATATCACCTGAATTTGTTGTCAAATTATAATATAATATTCAACTTACAGGTTCTTACGTATTAATAAAAATAGACCTTAAATAAATGCACTGAATAAATATCCTTTTACAATATATTAACTTAACCAAACCTTGTGGATGAAAACACGTGAAATATCTACTCAGAGTTACGGAACCTTCTTGGTTGACATTTCTTAGAGAACTGAACTGAAATAATATCAATTTCATCAGATAAGCTTGGAAACTGTTAAAACCGTCTAAATTTATATTTCTACATACAACATATTTCCACGAAGAACAAACGAAGTAGAAGTCCAGAGTTCATAGATATTAAGAAATGAGTAATTAGTCAAATGGAAAGTTTGTGATAACTCGAATTTTAATAAGGTACAAGGATTTTAAATGAAATTACAGACATTAGACATGCTGTTAAGACCTCTTTAGGATTTCAGCTTTTCCTATTAACCTAAAGTTATAAAGATAGAAGGTAGATAAATATATGCCAAATTAAGACAATTGAAGTAGTACAAGATGTGAAATTTTAGTTTCATTTAATGTAAGTTTATTGTTTCCCTCAGTACCGATTCTAGAAACATTGAAATATTTAGAGGATTTGTTAATTAACAATAAAATTGAACGCGTAGAAGTAGATGAATACTTGAAGTTGACAACTCTTTGTATGTCCCAGAACTGCTTTCCGTTTGAAGGCAACTTCTACGAACAGCGACAGGGAACAGCAATGGGCAACATCTTGTTTCCATTTATAGCGGATTTATTCACGAGTCACTTCGAAAACGAATTTAAAACGAACGGAAATATTTCCCTAAAGTATGGATTGGGAACGTTGACGATATTTTCGCCATTTTTAATACTAACTTTTCTGATTTGGATGACTTCTTATTTGAATTAAATTCGAAATTCGCTACAATTAATTTCACAATACAAAAGGAAAGCATTTTTAAAGAACAGTATCTTCAAATCGCGTTTAAATGGGATAATTCATTAATGTCAAATTGTGATAGATAAAAAATCTGGTATTTATCTAATAACCTGTAAAGATTGTAATCAAAAGTATATAGGGCAAACTAGACGTTCAATTTCAACTCGTTACAAAGAACGCATTGCACATTTCAGATACAACAGACCGGAAAAATCAAGTGTTGCTCGACATATTTTCGACACAGTCCACGGCATGCCTATAGATAGTCGTAGATTAGTTAAAACTGTAAATAATTTTAGAGAATTAAACAGTTACGAAAGTATCTATGTACACAGAAACAGATGTAAGTTAATGAATTCTGACAATGAACCGATACACGAGTCCAGTTTGTACAAATTATTGCAATTTTAGGTGATTAGTCAGTCACGCTTCACGATCCCGTTATGGTCCCGTTAGATTTAGGTAGTATATATAGGGATGTCATTGTTAAGAAATCAGTGTTATCCCACTGGTGATTTGGTGAAAAGCATATCTCGCAAGGTTACACCTTAGCCAAAAATACTACGTTTAACACTCTTTTTTGTTTTTCTACAGATTTCTACTGAAGATGGTAACTTAGTTGCCGAAATACGTATATAATTTTTTTTTAATATATTTTTTGTGGTAAGGGATTTTTCCTTTTGCATTTTATTTCTGAAGTAGTACATATGATTTGGATATGACTCAAAAATACATTTTTGGGTAAATGAAATATTCTGTTTGTTTCAGTGCGAAATCACGTTTGACTTATTATCGGTATTAATTACATCATTATTTCGAAATTTTGAACTGAATGCATTACACTGTGTTTCTAATACTTCCTCGGTGTAGCACCCTTTAACTGTTACTATCAATAATGCTTTATATAAAAACTGAATTAGAAAATGTAGATAAATTGAGGCGGCAGAATAAAAATAGTGCGGTTCTGTTTGCAACTTTTTCACAGTTTTTCTTGACTCATAATCATTGCCTTCTTAATTTTAGGCCAAAATAAAAGCCACAACATATTAAGTTACTCTAGAATTGCATTTATATCACGTTGCAATATCTGTGTTTTTATATTCCAGCCGTAACAGATTACTACATTTTTGTAAAACGACTTGTTACCACTTTTTATCCGGAAAATTTATTTTAAACATCATGTGCTAACGTAAACAATTCTTGCAAAATAAAAGCTACATAACTGCTGCAGATAAGTTATGGTAAAAGCGATAAAAAACATATATTAACTATATGTTCACAATTCATCTCGCCAACCTTATTAACACCACATCACATGCGACAACAAAAGAAAGCACCCACAAAAAAAGATTCCAAATTTGATTATTAATTTTTAAAACTTAATACTTAGTTCTAAATACTACCATAATAAATGCATGGTAATGCAAAGTTACCTGAATTTAATCCTTTAATTTTAAGTATTTAATTCTAAATACTTAGTACTTGCATAAATCAAGCTTTAATGCACTACCAGAATTTACAATAAATTATTATGTAACGAGGGTTGTTAAAGTCTTAATTCATATAACTTCATATAAGCACTAAGTAAATATTAAAGGATTAACATTTATGAGTAATAACATAATATGCATAAGTTGTGGCCGGATTTATTCATGTGAAAATACAAGACAATATTAACATGAAAAAGAAGGAGAAACGCCCGAAAACTTTTTGTTCTTTATGTAAGGTATAAAGTGGGCTGAGTGAAGTTATTGTATGAATACACAAAACCTGAAACAGTGGGATAAACTTTCCAAAACTTAAAAATAGAATGTCCGCGCATAAAAGTGAAATACGTAATAAAAGAACAACTGCCCTGAGAAGTATACGCAATTGAAACAAGAAACCTTAACGTTCATTCTAATGAAATTAAAATTCTTTATGTTAAACACGATTCCGCTGGGAATATGAATCGAATTCAGTAAGAAAGAAAAAGATATGTGCTTTGTCAATATAGAGTGTCCGATAAATTTCATACTCTATGTACAAAATTTGACGTAAATAGGTAAGGGTGTTTATGAGTAAAACATTTAAAAATGATTTTCATTGTTATATAATAGTTCTTGCCGTAGCATAGCTAATAGGATGTTTGACTGTAAAATCGCCTCAGACAATAACACCAGTGTGTTACCACCCCTTCCACCCTTCCCATATTAACACCCCTTCCACCCTTCTCATATGTTACCTTTCATGATGTTAATATGGAACGACGCTGTTCGACATGATCTCCAGGTCATGTGTTTGACGGGAGTAAAACGTCAGAAGGAAATTATTGAGTGAGTTGTCAAATGACAATTTTTATGTCAGTTTGTTACATAATCAATACATAATTATTTATTGTGATATTTACTCTTTTAAATGTTATTAAATAAAACGTTTGGTAACATTTTGGCGCTCAACTAAGTGGCATTGAACATAGTGTAGTGTTCGCGAACCTTCTCCCAGAACCATCGCAGTGAGGATCTAAGCTGCCACACCCTCCCTGGAAGGGCTGTTAGCAAAGGTCTACGGCCATCGCCAACCATAATGGCGTTCCTCGGACGAGGAGTCGCCCCCCAGGAAAATTGTTAACCACTGCTATAGTCATGGCTACTATGAACCACAGCATCCCTTCAGTGGGCACCCAGCCGAGGACCCACGCGAATTCATAGACCAATTAGAGGACTACCTTCAACAGTATGACATGGACTCACCAAAGGACATAGATGACGCAGTACGCCCATATCTTCGTGGAAGGGCAGCTGCATGGCACCGCCAAAATAAGGGCACCTTTTGGCATGTGGAGGGATTCGCTGGCAGATTCCGGATGGAATTCTTTAACGACGAAGAATATGCGGACTTCATGAAGAATTCACCTCAAGGTGATTGCAAACAGACTCCATTGGCTGATACTGGTACTCCAGACGATGGGCCATTCGAGTATGTGTGTGCAGTGGAAGTTAATCAGGAATCAATACAATATATAAAAGATTCCTCCAGTGTAAGAACTATCCAACCGCCGCCGCCCTACGGTGGATACTTTGACGAAGACCCACTAGTCTTCATAGAATTACTGGAAGATTATCTGCTACAATTCCCTCAGGATGTATTGAGAAATGTTGACCTGGCAGTCAGCCCTCACCTGACAGGTGTAGCAAAGAAGTGGCATCAATATTTTTGGGGAACCTTCCAGACATTAGAAGAATTTGGTAGGCGGTTTCGGACCGAGTTTTTCAATGATCAAGACTACTCGACATATCTGAGAGAAACTCAGATTCCGTCTGCCAATATCGAGACTACCAAACACATGGGTTACGTGTACACAACAGACCACAAGCCACCGTCACAGCCCACAGCAAATGGATCTACTATGGACACGGATGTGCCAGTTCAGGACGGTGTCGTGGTTCCAACAGCATACACCGAGGGTCTTTCTGCCAAACCTATGAATTGTGTGAAGATCACGCGGAATGAAGAGACGGCGTCGCAGTCCTCAACAAAAGGACATACAACGGCAACGCGCTTGCCCATTCAAGACAATGTCTCAAGCTCAGTGATCAACACCAATCAACCAACCGGTGGGAATAACGACGGTGTGGACCACAAGACACCATCACGGGCCTCAGTAGATGGACTTATTATGGACACGGACGTGCCAGTCCGGGGCGGGGTCATGGTCCCAACAGCCTGCACCAATCTTCCAACTGCAAAACCTATCGATTGTGTGGAGACCACACTGACTAAGAAGGAATCGTTACATTCTTCGGCAAATAAACTTAGCACATCAACGGACGTGCTAACCCAACACAATATACCTACCTTAGGAACTACCACCGACACGCGGAACAAACTAGTACCCACCACGAAAGTTGACGGATTATGGTGCCGAAATTCACGCAAACCATTTCACTGCAAGCAGCCCACACTCAAATTGACAAGTCGTCAAAACCGAAGCATAGTTACTCGACGCAAGAAGTTGCTTAGAAGAACCTTAAAGTCTACCCGGAAAAGAACAATGCAAAATGGCCAACAATGCCAAAACTACAATAAGATGGGTCAAGCATATTGGATCCTAGCGAATCATAAACCATTTGATCCTGGCATCCGCCGGAGCAGAATCTCATCGTCTAGGTCCACCGGTCGACCCCAAGAAGCCGAAGAACCAGGTTCGCTACCGCCACCACCTACAGAAGAGCCACGACCGGGGACCAGTTGCCGGATTCCTAAACATTGTTTGGAGACAATAAGTTTTAAACGGACCTGGAGCATCAATCGAACTAGCGTCTTTCAGAGGGGGGAGCGTATGTTACCACCCCTTCCACCCTTACCATATTAACACCCCTTCCACCCTTCCCATATGTTACCTTTCATCACAGACTAAACAATCCAGACCGGCAACTTAATCCTAGATTTTATCCAGAGTACTCATCCTTGTTTAGCAAACGTAAATTTGAATACTCTACCATCTTTGTCAGATTCACTGAACTTGGAGATGAGATGGCGCTAGCGTCAATTGAAATGTTTGTTATGCTGTGGTTATATGTCATTCAAAACTACATTTCAAATTTGACACGTTTGACATTTTTTGCAATCCTTTCTCGTACATCGTATTAATTATATGTTGATACAAATATGGTGTCCATGTGTTTAGTGTGCGGGTTTGGATAGGATGAAGTTAACAAAAAGCACAGGTTTAAGATAAGATTGGCATTTCCTTTGTTTAAGAAGCGCATTTTTGACATGCTCTTTGCCTTGCAGGGTTGATACCTTTTGATTTATGTATTAGTATTATTATTACTATTTTGTTGTTGATTTTATTTTTGGTAATCAATTTTATATACTATAGACTTGTAATATTAATTTTCTACATATGCATATTTTTCTGTTATATATTTTATTTGCTGTTAGTTTAAGGGGCAAATTTAAAATCAGCATTTTAGTAATTAACTAGTGCTGAATTTGTTCCTTTTGGTACATATTAGTTTTATTTTTATTTGTCATATTACACAAGATTTGTATTATTATTATTGTCTTCTCATTATTGGTTGTGTAATTTAATTTATTATGTTTTATTGTATAAGTATATGTATCAATAAAAACTATTATTATTATATCCCTATGTTTTCCTTGACAGTTTTCACTTAATATTATATAGAATAGTAATTTATTGTGTCTAATAGGTCACCGTAAGAGGGATGTTATAATACATGTAAGTAAAAGATTAATATTTATATTTCGTATCACATATTTAATATGTAACACCACAAAATTACACATAAGATACCCAAACTATGGCTATAATTGTTACAGTAACTAATATTTATTACCATAGTTTTAGTAACTTTTGTGTATGTTTTTGGTACATAAATAACGTATTTAATAAGCGTATTCTAAAAACAAGCTCATTTCAAATTTCGCGCCAATATGCTGCTAGCGCCATCTTCGTACCAAGTTCACTGATGTGTAACAAGGATAGAAGATCCTGGATATTTTTTTTTCAAGTAGTTGCCGGTCTGGGTTGTTTAGTCTGTGCTTTCATGATGTTAATATGGAACGACGCTGTTCGACATGATCTCCAGGTCATGTGTTTGACGGGAGTAAAACGTCAGAGGGAAATTAATGAGTGAGTTGTCAAATGACAATTTTTATGTCAGTTTGTTACATAATCAATACATAATTATTTATTGTGATATTTACTCTTTTAAATGTTATTAAATAAAACGTTTGGTAACAAGTGGTGTATATTTTTTAGTATCAGCTTGATTCTGGTTGATGAAGATAAACAGATGCAGGTAAAAATTATAATAATAATCACAAATTTATAATAATAATAATCTTTATCGCCAACCGTCAGTAAAGTGATGCGTTACCATAGCGTTTTACGGAGGTAAAGAAACACTTTATCGTACTGTACAATAAAGTACTTTACCTGCCGCTAATATCTGTCAGCGTAGCCATGACTGATGACTTTAAAAATAAATCGTTTGTCACTGTCATAAACTGTCATAAGTTATTATATCTTTATTTCTTAAATTAACAATTTTCACGGTTGGCGATAAAATTTTGTATGCACCACGTCAGTAAAGTACCTTTTTCTATTCCGGTGCTATAAAGTTCACTTTACGACACCCGTTTTGGTTGCATAAAGTATTACTTTATCGCACGCTAATTTTTTTTTTTGAAGTTGGTAACAAAAAACAAATGGAACCAAATCGTATTTAAATGTCAAAATATAAGCCTTTAAAGTAACAAAAATGTGCAATAAAATTGTACAAAGAATAAAAAGTACACATGCTAACATTTCACTTACTAATTAGCAATATAAATTGTTAAGCAGAGTTGGATGATAAGTTTTCGGATGCTACTATTGACATTTACTTACCATGTTGAATAGTACAACTGTTATAAAAGTTTGTTTTGAGAAATATGTAGAGAGTTTGTGGACGAAAGATTTTGTAAATTGTCTTCTGCTATTTTGCGAATCTCTGGGGGCGTACAGTTATTTATTTCGTCCTTTTTGTTGATAATTTGAAATAATTTATTCTATAAATCAGTCTGAATTTTAAACACAATTACATATAGCACCACCGATATTCAAATATTTAAAACGTTCTACTTAAAAATCAGAGTAACCAACTTCAAAAACGCAAAATTTCTAAAATATTCGAACAAAACATGTCTCTTATTTTAAGCTTTTTTGAACTTTTAATAACCGAAATAGAAAAAATAGTATAAAATACACGTTTCATAAGACATTTTGCGCACTTGTTCTTTAGAAAACTCGCCTAGCGGCTCGTTTTCTAAACTTGAACGCGTGCGCAAAAATCGTGTCTTATGAAACTTGTATTTTAATATACTATTACCGAACTCGTCTATTACTCGCCGCGCTCGCTTCACTCGCTTGGCTCGTAAACCAGACTCGTTCGATAAAGTATCACTTTACTGACTTGTTACATAAATAACTATTATCGCCAACCGTCAGTAAAGTGATGCGTTACCATAGCGTTTTACGGAGGTAAAGAAACACTTTATCGTACTGTACAATAAAGTACTTTACCTGCCGCTAATATCTGTCAGCGTAGCCATGACTGATGACTTTAAAAATAAATCGTTTGTCACTGTCATAAACTGTCATAAGTTATTATATCTTTATTTGTTAAATTAACAATTTTCACGGTTGGCGATAAAATTTTGTATGCACCACGTCAGTAAAGTACCTTTATCGAACTCGTCTTTTACTCGCCGCGCTCGCTTCACTCGCTTGGCTCGTAAATCAGACTCGTTCGATAAAGTATCACTTTACTGACTTGTTACATAAATAACTATTATTATCCTACAGAAGAAATTCCAATTACATGACAAAAATTAAATATACAGTACATAACAATAATCTAATAATATGATAAAATATATAAATACTAACAAAAAGGCAATCTAGTTTTAGGAAATGCAATTTTAAACGTGATAGAGAATAAGTAAAAAATACATGCAATACATCGGAAAAAAAACAAAATTATGAATTAATAAATTATCTTAAAAAAGAATCAGGGATGTACCCATTAGCATTTATCATCATATGCGACAAAGGAGCTTTTATTGAAGTATTAGTTCTTGCTCTCGAATACTCAAACGTTTCGGTTGATCGGGTTGCCCTTAAGGGGACGTGATCATTTATTTGTGAAAGTGGACGGGGGAGTCTATTTTGTTCTGAAGTAATTTGACTAGGAACTTGGCACTACTCAGCTCCCTTCTGCTACCTAAAGCATCGACAGAATGTCTGTCAATGAGAGCTGCATAATCCACTCCCTTTTCCGGATAATAACCATCGCTTTTAAATGAAAGATATTTTAAGAAGCGTCTCTGATATCTTTCAAGAACCAATTGCAGGTATAGATAATGCGGATACCATATTATAGAACCGTATTCTAACTTAGAAATAGATTTTAATGCAAGGGGATTATTAAATTGTCTAGAAGATCTTATAAGAAAACATAATGATTTAATTGCTGAGGCACAACTTTCAAGGATATGATCAGTGAAACGCAGGGAAGAGTCGAAAATAATACCCAGATCCACCAATATATGATTTCTAGGCACTGGAGTGTGACTTACACCATAGCGGAATTGAAACCGATTTGAATTTCTAGTGTAAGTAACAACCGTGCACTTATTAACATTTAAAGTGATACCGTTGCGATCACACCAGTCAACAATATATTAAGGGTGTTCACAGTCTCTCAACGAAGATATTCCAGAATAAATTTTAAGATCATCAGCGTAGGCTAATACTTCAAAATCTAATGACATTTGATGAAGACGATAAAGAGAAGGGGGCCCAGGTTGGAACTCTGAGGAACCCCAGAAGTTGGTGTCAATTTTTGAGAATGAAAACCAGTCCAGCACACATAGTTGTAGCGACAAGTCACGTACGAAGACATAAGTTGAAGTAGGTTTTTTGAAAAACCGAACGCGTGAACCTTCGACAACAGTATCGAATGCTCAATGGAATTAAAGGCCTTCGCAAAGTCGGTGTAGATAACATCTACTTTTTTGCGATTGTCCAGAGCGACACGTATGAATTGAGTTAGTTCTGCCAAATTGATAATGATAATGATAATAATAATCTTTATTACCCAAAAAAAAACAAAGGCTGAAGAAGGGTTACAAAATATATGATAGGTGTACACAAGTAGTAAATAACAGGAAAAACATAGTTAAGGATGATCCACAATCCGAAGTTAGTGTCTTCACATAATTCCTTATTTTTGAATGCTAAGCGACAGAGCGTGTATGTTGAAGACCTTCTTATGAGAATGGCTGTTGCGACTGAAGCTACAAAGGTGGAATTATGTCTAGAGTTTATCCATGGTATCAGAAATGACATTCTGTTGAAGATATCAGGGCAGTCTATAGTGCCGTTCAACAGCCTATGTAAAAATCTGTGGCAGTTAACATCTCTTTTAGCATTTAAGATAGTGACATAATAACAGTTCCTCCTATGCTACACCCCTCTCTGAATAAATACCATCTGCCCTATAAGAAAGCAATTTTAGGAACCTACGACAAAAAAGATCCAATGCCAAGCAATCACTTGCATAGATCAGAAACCATATTAATGAGACATATTCAAGCTTCATTAGTACGTTGCCAGAGTATAAAGGTTTCAACAATGCCACATCCGTAAAATATTTAGAAACCCATAACAAAACCCAAAGATCTGAATGCCGCTGCATATTTATTTATGTGATATTTTAAGCTTCGACTAGTATCGAAAGTAACTCCAAGATCTTTGAATTCAGTTTTACTTATTAACTTGTTGCTGCTAACGTAGTAGGAAGAGTTGTATGTAGTGAAAAACCATGTGTAGAAAACTGTACAACATTTATCCATACTCATGATGAGTTCAGTTCATTACATTTAAATTTTGTTGAAGGTTATCTTCATCACCACTACTGGTAACAATGGAATAGATTTTGAAATCAGCATGTCCAAATGCAGGGCAATCGATATGCAGGAGAAGATGTTTATAAGTAATATGAACAAAATATGAACAACAGGGGGGCTATATTTGAACCTTTTTAAACACCGGAAGTAAATATAAACTCAATGGAAGAAAATCCATTTTAACAGAAATAAACTTCTTTCACAAAATAGGATCCAATGAGGTCTACAGCCAAAGAAACAAAGCCAATCGTGTCAAATGCCCTAGAAAGGTCAGTGTATGTCACATTAACGAGCCTTCGCCTGTCAAAAACGTCAGAATTATATTCAGTAAATACTGTTAAATTAGTTTCTGTAGACTTCCACAAAAAAGAAAGCGGTGTTGAATAATTGAAATAAAGAAGCTTCCACTGGTATATATAAAGGAATATAGAACTCACTCTTATACATGGTAATTAAATCAAAGGATAATTCTATAATAGAATCCAACTGATGGTTTTTCTATACACTTAGCAAAGAAAGAGAATTATAGTGTATATAGATGTTGGTAGAAAATTAGCTAGTCAATATAGAATTATTATAGATTGATAGTTTGACTTTTATTTTATTTAGTTTTAATTTATTTAATTTAAACCATTATTAAATTTTCAACTTTTCTATCAATGTATCCATTATTACCGTCGGCATAAAAACTACGTTGCTTCAGTATGATCTTTTACAGGGATGATTTAAGTAAAGTACGAAAGGTACTAAGTACCGATTCCTGCGGTATTCCATGTTATGTTTTAAATCCAAAAGTTCAATATTGTGATTAACTTGTCAATATCTTTCTTCTAAATATGATTCTATTAATTTTCGTAGTCCGTTTGTCAAAAATTACACATTTTCCACTTTCAATACCTTAAGAGGTTCACAAAATAAGTGTTGATTATCAAATGCATCAGTTATAATTTCTGTGGCCTCTAGTATTTTTCATCACATTGGATGTTCTTTTTCGATGGCTAATTTTTATATGATATATAAAATCGTTTTCTTAAAACATATTCCGGTGTGTGTAATTACAAATTTAATGGAAAAAAACTTTGTTCTTTTAGGAAATACCACTCCTGCTCCAACTAGTTGTTTGCTGTACATTTCCCTCATTTAATAGCTTGGGGTGAGGAACAACACTACTGAAACATATAGTTTACATTGAATGGTCACAGTGGTTTTAGCAATTATAAGCTAATGATACATAAGCAGACTGTACAGTAAGTATATAGAAAATGAGGTGTGTACACCATAGGACTTTCGCGTATGTGAATACAAAAGTTGTTCCAATTTAAGTCTTAAGTTCTGTATGCTGTTAGTAACACAAACCTCTGTGTAAAAGCGTTTCTTCCGGTCCGAATTTTTCATAGAAACACGAGTCATATCTTTTAATCATATTAGATAAGTTTCCTAGCAGTTTTCGCTTTACAGAATTTATATTTATTAGTAATTTTTGTTCGCAGTAACGATAATAACATATTTATCGCATGGTTTTTCAGGAGTTCTATTTGCAATGTATACTGTTTTGCAATGGTTCTTTGTGTCGAAATATTACTTACTTTATATGTTTATTGTTTTCTGAACTTCATAAAAAAAAAGTAACTATAATGTTGTTTAAATTTTCGACCTCCAGATTTTTGCAGATATCTTAGGATAATAAAAACTTGGTTTTAATAGTGCCAAAATCGAAAAAAGTACATCAATGTTCTGAAATACACATCAAAAACTAGTTTAGTGAGTATTACCTTTTTAACCAGTGATATTTGGAAATATTCTATATTTACATTTTATATTTAGTTTATTGTAATTTAGTTCCAATTCTGTAGAAGAAATATATCCACATGTTAGACTCAAGGGAGGTGCAAATGATACTACCGATGCCAGAGTGATGAATATTTTATGTGACAAATATTGCGATGTAGAATAGTAAAGCTTCAAAATCTTCCAATAGAGTTGAAAGCGTCGATTACGTTAGTGTTGCAACCTTTTTCAAAATACAAGAAGTCATATACAATATCCAAACAAATACTTTTCAACGTAATTAAATCCAAATTAATGTTAGCTTTTGAATTGTTGTAAAAAATTAGAAATGTAAGTAAAATTTATATTCTTGAAACTACTCAACAACTTCAGCAACACTTTTTGAATTTTATTTCATTCTATTTCATTAATTTAAAATTATTAATATTAATTATTGGAAAGTTAATGTCTAAAGTGTTATGTTAAAATTTATTTCAATAAAAATTCAAAAATTATTTCTTTTGAGTGCTACTAGATGCCGTTACAAAAGGATCAATGTTTTGAAATTACCAAAATCAAATTCATTAATGTAAATCAAAGTTAGGTGACAGCCTTAAATCAAAATTTCTTGACAATCTGGCATTTAACTCACTAGTTACAGAGATATTCGTGACGCTACTTTTGTAAATTTCAAAACAATGGGAATTCTGTGTGTTGATAAAGCATTGCTTTTTGGGAAAAAATACCGTTTAGGCAATGACTTATAAGTGTTATGTGGACTCTGTTCCATCGAGACAAATGGTAGGAAAGTGGTTTGCTGATGTTAAACGCGGTTGTACGAGCACCGATTATGCTGGTCGCTCAAATTCGGCAGTTTTTCTAGAAACCATGAAAATGTTTTCAAAATTGTTTTGGTTGATCGTATATTGAGGTTGCTTGCTACAGTTGATACCTTAAAAATATCAGAAGGCAGTGTATTCACCATTTTGCATTTGTCAATGAGAAAGGTCTGTCCAAACTGGGTACCGCGTTTGCTCATAGTCGAAGAAAAACAACAACGCTTCGATGACTCAGAGCGCTATTTGGAGCTGTTTCGGCGCAATAATTTTTTTTCATACGGCATGTGACAGGGGTGAAAACCATCCAAGGCGACAAAAAAACGCAAATATCATTTGGTAAGGTTTTGGCCTACGTCGTTTGGGATGTTCAAGGTATTTTATTCATCGATTACCTTGAGAAAGGAAGTCCCATCATAAGCGAATATTATATGGCGTTACTGGTGCGTTTGTAGGAAGAAATTGCAGAAAAGCGACCCCAAGTGTAGAAGAAAAAAGTACTCTTCCACCAAGACAATACACCATGTCACAAGTCGATCGCAACAATAGCAAAATTGGACGAATTGCACTCTAAATTGCTTCCCCATCCAGCTTATTCTCCGGTTCTGGCTACCAGCAACTACTAATTGTTTGCGGGCTTAAAAGGAATGCTCCAGGGCAAAAGATTTGGCTCTAATGAAAAAAGTAATTAACGAAACTGAAGCATATTTTGAGGTCAAAGATCAATCGTTCTTAAAAAAAGGCATCGAAATGTTAGAGAAGCGTTGGAATGGATGTATCACTCCTGAAGGAGACTATGTTGATAAAGGGGTACAATTTTGCCTAAAAAGTGTTTCCAGTAGTAAGGCACTTAAAAACACTTGGTGTCTAGTTTCTTGCTGATGGATTGTGCAACAGTATTTATAGTACCTTTGTTGGTAATATTTAAGTTAATACTAAAAACAGCTACTTTCCCCCAAGTATGAAGCCTGGCTAGAGTAGAAAAAGTGTTTAAAACTTAATTTGTGCACTGTTATGGATAAACAATATGTATAAAAAATTCGCAGCGCACATATGTATAAGAAAGTCGTGATATGCTTATTTACTACACAAATTCTAAACGTTTTATAGTTTACGTGGACTATAACCAAACACCAAAAAAAAATATTTAGGAAAGAACTAATTTAAAATCACGCAAATTCAAGACATTTTTATAATACGACTCACTTGGGAAATCTACTGTAATCCGGTACATTTTGTTGGGATTATTTTTACATTTGGTGAATGTTAATGTTGCGTGAGGATTTGTAATGCGAACACTCATTACTGGAAAACGCAAAATGTTAAAACTAATTGTGTAATAGCATACGATGGTAAATGTGACGTTTTACTTAAATGTAGTACAAATAACAAGACAAGTTGAGAAAAATCTACTACATTAGATGTCGCCTAATAAAGAGGCTTAATGCAGAAGAATATATCAAATATGAACTAAATTAAATATTGTTCAGTATTAAAACTTCTGACAAAACAAGAAGGCGCCAATCCAATCGTGGAAGAGTTATCAGCTACATCCGGGAACTCGTAGCACAGTAAACTGCTGATTTATATATTGTATAGTCTGTTTAAGCAAGGTAAAGATTTATTAGAGAATGATCTGCGTCCAGAGAAATCTGTCGTAAGAACTTCGTCATTTGCTAGAAAAGGTGAAAAGTGGGAATGAGCTCGCCTATACAAAAACAACACCAGGGCAAAAAAATTAACGAAAATGAAATTTAGGCTTCCTTTAATAATATTGATAAGAGTAATTTAATCAATCATTTTATCACATTGATATTGTTCTGGTATTTCTAATATGAATATAATTATAAATGCAATAAAGTTGTTAAACATGTCATAATATAAGATGGTGCAAAATGTATCACCCGATTTTCTTTTGCTGTAATTCCAAAAAATAATTAAAAACGTTACTCACTTTGTTGAATGTAGATGTATCAGTAATTCACATTTATATACTGGTTCTTCTTTAAATTTCGTATTTTAAATTTACACAATCACATCGATTTAAAATGCAGTTCTTTGTTTAAATTTTTCAAGCTGTAATGTATTTACACGCCGCTAAAGGCGATGCAGGAGTATATAATCAGTAATCAGTAATCAGTCTTTATTAGTCATAATAATGTAAATCACATGACACGTCATTACATATACATGAAAGTGCACACATGTACTACATAAATAAGACAAAATTCAATACAATAGTATGAACAAGTCAACTCCTAACAAAATGACACCGAACATAATCAACTTACTAACATAAAATCAGAATTAAAATCAAATCAAAAAACCTGCTCCAGATATTCATCAACAGTATAGACCGAATAGAAAAGCAGCAACTGTTTGACCATTCTGGAAAATCCAGTGACGCCCAAAGTCTTTATCTCCCCAGGTAGACAATTGTACAGTTTCGGTCCCCAATAGCCGATCCCTTGTTGGGTTGTAGCACGACGATGGTGTCGAATCGCTAATTCGTCTTTTTGTCTAGTGTCGTGTTCATGGTACATGGAGTTTTTTTCAAAACGGTGCAGGTTCTTATGCACAAATTTCACACACTCTAGAATGTATACACTTATGATGGTAAGTATTCGCTGGTGTTTAAAATAGTTTCTACAACTGTCTCCATACTGTAGGCCGCACAACACTCTAACAGCTCTCTTCTGCAGTAGTAAAACAGTCTGGATACACGAGCTACTCCCCCACACGACTATACCATAGGATGCAGGTCTGTGGATATTTGAAAAATATACCAATTTTGCAGCTTGAATGGAAACAACGTTTCTCATTTTTTTTATTGTATATATTGCTGTGTTCCATCTGCTACACAGTATATTTATATGATCAGTCCATTTTAGCCCATCGCTTATGTGTATCCCCAAAAAAGTTGCTCCGTCCCCAGTCTGATATTGATGCATTGGGAAAGCAAGTACGTTAGTCTTTTCGTTATTTAATTTTAATTTGTTACTTGCAAACCATGTTTCTACTTTTTCCATTTCAGTTTCTCTTATGTCACTTAAGTTGTTGATATTTCCCTTAATCAATAGAGATATAACCTCCTAATTCCTGTTTCTACTCTTATTATAATTAAGGTATTAGTTTGTTTTGTTTTAAAATTTGTTTATCGTACCATATTCTATATATTTTATGAAATATATTGCTGGCATAGTGTGTATTGTAAATACAATATATCCAACTTCTATATAAATATGTGAATATAGAAATGAGACACTTACCAAGAATATAGGAGCAAAAGAAAAAAGACGAGTAATGTTTTAATTTTTGGAATGCAGTTTTATAAACAACTCAAACTCTTAAGCTAGTAAAAATTTTTTTTGTAATTCTTTCAATACGTATAAAAATCATATCTCAAAACTAATTTTTTGAAAAATTCATTATAAAATCATGTTTGTCAACTGAGTAACAACTTATTAAATGGCATCCATTAAGTTATCAATGTTGCAACAAATATGGGCTCACTATACAATATTCAAATAAAAAACTTAAAGTTGGCAAAATTATATCAAAAAATAGTAGTTCTATAATAGTCACTTTTAAAGTATTAACGTTTTACATGTTTTTGATGTGAAATTAAATAAGCAATTCGAAAATGAACTGATTATACACTGTTCCTTTTGAAAAAAAAATACTTTTAAACAAAAATGTGTCATGTAATTTTAATCCAGTTTTCCTCTTATTATGAACAATACTACAAAAATGTGTGTCTATCTAATACAGTGGTTCTCAACGTGGGCGGTAGCGCCCACCAGTGGGCGCTGGAGGATTTTGGGTGGGCGCTGTATGGTGTAAAGGTAAAGCTACACTACACAGTAAAAAATTAGTAAAATTATACAAAAATGCAAAATGTTTAATATCCGCGCTCACCAATGTTCCTATTATGCATTGTTAACCCCATCGTTGCTATGGTTACGTACATGCTGTTTCTATTTCTGTGCTTAACTATGTTATTGTATGTATGACGCAACGCGCGGACTCTGTGAGTCAACGTGAGTATAGTGGACCGCATCTCGAATGTTCCAAGGTCGAGAGAGTTCGACTTCCAGAGAATTCCATGCAGTGCGGTATATATAGCGAAGTCATTATTCGCATGATTCATTCTATTTACGATAGTCAGCGATAACGTTCGAACAGAGACAAATATTCAGTGTGCGAAAGTTGTGTGATTAATTAACAGAGTGTTAATCAAAAATATTGTACATTTAGCACACACGATTCTGTTATAAAATAAACAATATATATTTGAGCTGAATTAAAACTAGGTAGAGCAATTTTTATAATCGAAAACCGTTTATTACAGGTAATAATCATTTATTGATGTTGGTAATGTTTTTAATAACTCAAATTATTTTAGAAATCTAACTTATACAAAATACTTTAATTATATTGCTCCAACCAAAATTGTTTAACATTGTTTAACATCGGTCTTTTTTACACGACAGCAATGGCCCCTCCAGGCAAAAAGCAGAAGGTGGTACGCCAGTATTCGGTCGACTATATAGCCTTCGGTTTCGTACCAAGCCCAGCGGATCGCACAAGACCGATGTGCCTCATTTGTTCCAATGTCTTCTCAAATGAAGGTATGAAACCCTCTCGTATGCGTTACCATCTAGAAAAGATGCATTCGGACAAAAAGGACAAGCCCACAGAATACTTCAAGAAACTGCGTGATGACAGGGAGAAAACTACCCCGTCCATTTCGTCTGCTTTTGCCAAGGTGACAGAGATTCAGCGTGATGGCCTGCTGGCATCGTATAACATTGCATATATGATTGCAAAGGCTGGCAAGCCGCACACTGTGGGGGAAACACTGATTCTGCCTGCCGTGAAAGAGGTGATTTCGACTGTCTTACATAGGAATGCGACAGAAATAGTGAAGGCTATCCCCCTTAGCACGACACGGTTTCCAGAAGAATAGATGAGATGGCAAGTGATGTCGAAATCCAGTTGGTGGATATTCTCAAGAAGACCAACTTTTCCATCCAGCTTGATGAATCGACTTTGAGTGATAACACTGCCCTTCTCATGTCTTACGTGAGGTACTTCGACGAAACTGGGGAAACAAAAGAGGACATGTTGTTTGCAGAGTCCTTACCCCTTGACACAACTGGTACATCCATCTTTGCTGCTGTCAAGAAGTACTTTGAAGAAAAGGAAATCCCGCTAATCAACATTCACTCCTGCGCAACAGATGGAGCACCAGCAATGGTTGGGCGATACAAGGGGTTCCTTGCTCTTCTCAAGAAGGAGCATCCAGATATCATCTGCATACATTACGTAGCGCACAGAGAGCATCTTGCAGCGAAACGGCTGACCCCAGCCATCATGACTCTCTCAATCTCGTGATCACGGCCGTGAACGTAATAAAAACAAATGCAAAAAGCGATCGACTATTCCGCAACCTCTGCCAGGAAAATGACGAGATGTACAATCGGCTGCTGCTTCACACCGAGGTGAGATGGCTCTCTAAGGGCAACTGCTTGGCTCGATTCTGTGAAATGTTCGATTCAGTTGTCACTTTCCTGCAAGTCAAACATGAGAAGTTGGCCGGTGAGCTGAAGAAACACAAATTCGACATTTTCTACTTGGCTACAATCTTCAGGAAACTCAACGAGTTGTCTCTCCAGATTCAAGGTAAACTGGTGACACTCATCGACTGCAAGAGCGCAGTGACCACCTTTATCGACAAGCTGGCCCTTCTCCGCAGTAATATCGTTAGGAAAGAACTTTACCAATTTAGTGAAATTAATCAAATGACAGAGACACCCACAGAAGAAGATCTTCTTCGATATGGGGCTCATCTTCAGCAACTAAAAGAGGACCTTACATCGCGCTTCCAAGACCTCATCGAACTGGATGTACCTGCCTGGATCACTGACCCGTTTGGAGTCGTGCTGGCAGACGTTGACGTTAAATTGCAGGAGGAGTTGGTGGAACTTCGCAACAACGAGGATTGCAAAGTCCGAATCAAAACAGGCTTCAAGAAACTCTGGCAGAACCACAGCATGGCAGGACTATTCCCTACAATGTGGGGAATTGTTCACAAGCTTCTTCTCACCTTTCCGACTTCATATTTAGTGGAAACCGGATTTAGTGCGGCTACATTTCTGCACTCAGACAAGAGGAAAAGGCTGGGCATGGTCAACAGAGGGGACTTGCGGCTTTATTTGTCTCTGCTGACTCCTCGCGTGAAAGAGCTGGTGAGCAAGCACCAACCTCAAGGATCGTATTAGTGAAAACTGCATGGGTTGGGCTCACAAATTTATTAATTTAGTTTTGTTAAATAAAATTCAATATAGCAATAATAATTTTTGTTTGTATTAATTAATATTTTTAAATAAATTTAGAGGTAGAATTTATTACTTCTTGTTTTAATTACTGTGCCCAGGTTAACTAGTCCATAATCCATAGTCGTAGTCCATGACGTGTCCCTTCGCGATTTTCTGCAGTGGGCGCTGGGATCTATACAAAATCCAGTAAGTGGGCGCTAGGCGAAAAAAGGTTGAGAACCACTGATCTAATACATTGTTTTCGAGAAATATAATTTTGTACAAAAATTGAATTTTTCAGAAATATGGGAATAAGTCGAAAACTTTTGACTTTAGGCCTATACTATCTTATGACTTTTTGACTAAGAATTATACGGAGATTACAAAAATATAATAATATAGGTGTTCTATTTAAAAAGAAGAATGAGTGTGCGTAAAACCACACGGCAGAAGTGTAAACTTCATCAAGGCGAGGTTAATAATATCGTAGATAATACGAAATACACGCATATAATATTCAGTAACGTATTAAATAATACATATTCGCACCTTTATTACATTTACGCGAGCGTCCGTTTCGTTTAGTCGTTTCGGACGTATGTGTATGTATAAATAGACGATATAAATACTTACTTACGGTCCCGCGCTTGGTCTGATGGTAACGTATCGGCTTCATAACCGTGCGGTCTCGGGATCGAATCTGTTCTGGGACATGAATTTATTTATTCATTTAAATTTCAATTTAATTGAAATTAAATACCTCTATATGATATATTTATTTATCTTGTTCCCTTAGCCGACTTTACCCGAAGAGCGTTACATATCCGAGCGTTGCAGGTCAGTCTTGTTCACTGCCTACAATCAGCACAAGGCGCTTAAAGAAGTTTACACTTCAAAAACTATAACTATGGTCAGCCACTAAGTTATGAAACGCTTTGTATAATACAAAATATTTTTAAAAAGTATGCGGCCTTTAACTGTTACTACTGCAATAGGTCCAAGTACAGAATAATATTGGAAACTGGAAAGTTACTGAGACTGAGCAGTTAGTAAAACTGAACAGACACAGACACAATGGCAAAATTAATCTACGGTAGCCGAAAACGCGGTGGAAGTGCCTCGTCATTGCGGCAATGTGCCGGTAGTTGCTTACTATTGTTCCAGCCACAAATACAGTAGTAACCAGATACGTGTTTCCTTGCTGCATTTCTGATAGTTTTCAGTTGTAGTCATTACTTATACTTTTGTCACTATCAAATTCTAGCATATATCAATACAATTTTGTATACTTTTTGGTATTTAACCGCATACCCCTTACAGATTTTCGCGTACAGCCATGGGATACACGTAACTCCGGTTGAGAACCATTGCATTATAGAATTAAAATATTATGTTAAAATCTGGAGTTCATATTGACAATATCAGGCAACGGAAACAAATATTTTCACATAAGCATCCTCCGTGAATCCCCTATATAAATGCTATGCAAATGGACGCTTACGTTGCGAGAATGGATTTATCGAAAAGTGCCTCGTTTTAATAAATAATATTATTTGAAGGAAACAGTCAATTCATATTGCGCCAATAATTATTTCGCCATTAATCATTTTCTTATGATTAATGAGTATCTCATCCGTAAATCTCGGTGACTTTAATTAAAAATTTGAATTATTAGCATATTTATTCACATATTTTCCATTTTCAACAATAATATATAGAATTGACGTATTTTGTAATTAATTTGAATGTCGGTATGTTTTAATGAAATCGTTCGAACTCTTTGACGGAGGTCAAGTTCGATCTGCTTTTTTTTTGAAATATCTGTATTATATTATGAATATTTATTATTTTTATGGTTAATTCTTTTGACCCTAAACAACCCTATAAACGATATTTCAGCTTGAACGAACAAATATGGACCATCATGTATTTTAATCGCGCGTACACAACACGAAGCTATTAGAGACCCATCAACTTGAATGAAAGCGACCCTGTTTGGGTTAAGCCTATATTACATTATCCCTAGAATGTTCTTGCGTTTATAGAATGTTTCGAAAAACATCTGTTTATATTCTCACTCAATAGAAAGAGACTGAAGCATAGGTAATATGTTTAAAATATTTTTGTATATCGTGCATTTTTTTTAACTGTGACTATAGGGATTTACGTGGTAAAAATTGGTTAAGTTATGTTGTAGTACAAATTTTAATCAAACTTCTATTTTAATAAATATATCATACATTTTTCTACGAAACTCATATTGTTAGAATGACATAAACATGTTTTGTCTATTTGTTTTTACGTTTCATAGTTGAAATGTACTAGCAAACATTAAGCGAGGAAATTCAAGGTGTCTAAAATGTTATAAGTCACGCTGACATAATATATATCGTAATGTCTCCATAAAGTGTGTCTTGTACAATTTCTAAATGTGACCATAGGGACACATTGTACAAATTATACTCAGTGTTAACTAACAATATTACACTGGAGATTATATGCAAATTTCAACTTCAAATATTATACAATTTACAGTAATATTTTACATCTTGCTTAAATTGACGTTTTTAAGTAAAAAAAAAACTCCTAAGAACGTTCAACAAGGGCATTTAATAATAATTAATAAAATAAATACAACAATAAAAAAAAACATTAACTTTACAAAAATGAAAGACGTAGTTTACTAAATATATTCCTCATTTTTTTTCCTTCAGCTGCTAAAAAATAACCTAACCGATCACAAAAGTTTCTCCTGATATTTTGTATTTGGCGTGCTGTAATACCACGCTTCTCTTATTCTAGCTTTTATTTCTTCTGTTTGCGGGTTGCCTTGGTACACTTTAAGCGATAAATATCTACACAAAAAAATTCAAAGATCGGGACAGCGTTCAAGCCATTTGAATAGTCCATAGTGACAAATCCAGCTGTTTGGAAAATTTTGGTTTACGAATTCAGTTATGATGGCAGCACTGTGAGTGGGTGCATCATGCTGAAAAATAATTTCTTCATTGATTTTTAAATCAGCCAGGCGACGACCAATTTCCCTATGAATTAAATCTAGATATTTATTCTGATTTAAACATCCATCGATGAAAAATGGGCCTAATAAATTGTTACCCAGAATTCCTACCCAAACATTCACCTTTTCAAGCCACTAAGTATGAGTTTTTTGAGCTCTGTATAGTTTCTATCGTGCCCAAGTATGTCAAACCTTCAAAGAAATTCTAGCTCGTTTCTTGTGGTTAAGATCTACGCACCCTGTGTGACAAAAGTTTCTGTACATTTTCATTATTATCCCTTTGCTCGGAATGGGGCGATTGGGACGAGCAGCAACAAAATTATTCACAATTTTCCGGGCAGGCAGGCCTCTAATGTATGATGTTCCAATTTCTACTTTTTCTTCAATAGTATAAACGGGCATTTATTTAAACAAGTTATACAAAACACGCTTTATCATGATTATTATGTCAGATAGACTAATGACATTTTAGACACCATGATTTTCCTTGCATAATTTTTGCTCATACGTTTAGTACAGTGAATCTATAAAATTTTTGGAAAAAAATAAGCGAGTCTATTTTATTGATGCAAATCTAGAAGTTTTAGAGAATTAAAAAATCCACAAAATTTACACTATTTTTTTTCTTGTGCGATGCCCTGATGTGGAGTTGTAACGCTTTCATTTTCGAACGTGCGCTATTTTAGAAAACACTTCGAATCCAGCGTCGTATGAGCGGTCTATTGTTATTGCCCCTTGCTTGGAAACGCGTTCTACGCAGTAGTAAGCAGTAGTAACTGGTTCTAACATCCGCCTTAATTTGTATGAAGGTCAGTAGAGAGATGATCGTTGCTACGTTAGAACGTAACTTTTCTGGCTTTTCGAAAATGAGCGTTTGTTTCATTTGCAAAAAAAAAATACCGGTGAAGATAAATACTGTATTGGAATGAAAGCGCGAAAAAAGTTAATTGCAGTGTCTGGCACAAGAGTAGACATTCAATATCTAGTAATGCTTAACAATGAAAATATCGTGGCATTGTACGGTGGTGCCACTTGCAAGGACACACTGCCTCAACTTTAAAGGCAAAGTGAGTCTCACTTTTTTGCCGCTTTCGCTCGCTACAGCTAGTCTCCATAGCCGAAAAGCGTATTTTAAGTGAAGGCTTGGTTGGACAAAAACTTGGATCCCTTGGATTGAGGTTGGAAGAGGACGGCACGACGTCTTGAACGTGCCTTCATTGGACAAGGAGGAAGCTGAGATTGACGAGCCCCCGTGACAAGTGCTTCAGCGGTCCTTTACATCAGTCGTAGATATATAAGACGAACCGACGACAAAGATATCATGAGATTCCATCAGAGAAGCACACGACGTCGAAGAGCCGCTGAGGTAGAAACGAAAAACGACAGGGTGGCCCAAAAAATTGCATTGCATTGAACGTATAGTCCAATGTTTTCTATACATTTTTATCATTGCAGTTTCAATCTCTCCTGCAAATTTCTGTTTCCAAAAATATTTTCCCCAAAGCAAACCCTTTTTACATTTCCAATCTGTATTTTTTAAACGATAGTACTGTTTTTTTTTTCAATTTACAACAACATTTCCTGCAAATTGTTTTTAACACCCTGATAAGAAGTTGTTTTGCCATTATAAATTTACTCCATCTACGCAATCAAAGATTTATAGCTTGTATTTCACAATGCACTCAAAGCGTTATTCTAAATAAGCGCACGCTAGGGAATGAAGGCGCTAAAACTCCACAACAATGCATCGCACAAAAAAAAAGCCAGTATAAATTTTGTAGGTTTTTTCATTCTCTATACGTCTATGTTTGCATCAAAACGGCTAAAATTCTACGAAAACTAGTATAAAATCATTTTTAGAAACTTTGGCGCGCTCTGCTTTTTGTGGTTTTGGCCTCAGCGCAGCGAGTATAGGAGATAATTTGTAGATAATATTTTCCTCTACAATATTTGCTTAAAAAAAATTGTCCGACCAACCATTTACGCAGCAAATCGATTCAAAACACTTTTTGGGATTACCATAAACCCTCAACGGGGAGGGGGTGTCCCAACTTTTTGCTTTTAAACTCGTCACATGTCTCACTAAGCATTTATCAAATAAAATAGCCTCGCGTATTTTTTTCCAGAAAAGACACTTTCTCGTAACAGATTTACTGTAGGTAATTTTAAGTTTAAAAATAATTAAACAGAATATGTTCATGTCATTCTAGACATATTTCGTAGAAAAATTTTTGATTTATAAATTAAAATAAATTTTTTGTTTATAAATTGGACAACTTAAATTAAGTATAATCTTTACTACGTAAATCCCTATCCTGTTTGCTTATAAAAAAATTATTAAATCTATATTCTGTCTTTGTATTTTGTAATTTTTTTATAGATATCTCATATACTCAACAGTTTAGAAATCAGTAGTTTCACCATTTCCTATTGTGGCTTAATTTTTTATCTTTCTTAATTTAAATTTTGTGGTTTCAAATATTTATCAATTTGTTGTTTTTTTTTTTTTGGAATATCGTTCAATTGCTCAATATGAACTTTGTACAGATATTTAACAAGAACATTTTCCCTGAAAACGGTATGTGATGTATCATCTATTTCTCGACAAGTATATGTAATGATTAATCGTGGTTTTGTAGCAGAATTCTTTGAATGGCCTTTATCTAGACACATTTGCTTCGTCTTAATTATTGATAGATGATTATAGCGTAAGTTCCCAACTCGACAGGTCTCATCGCCGCAAGAGGGATGTGTACATATTTTGGTGCCAAGGTACCACACGAATTTTATTTTCTAGATGAAATAGTGTAATCAGCTACGACACTATCCTCTATTAGAAAACTCAATCATTTCTATCAAGTTGTATCTGTTCTTAAAGAATATTAATGTTTTATATACCTCACAGGTTGATAAATATAACCATCAAAGATGAAAACTAACATAGATGCATGTATTAAAGGTATATTGAATACTTTTTTGAGAAACAAATTAACGTGAGCCACTATTTAAATAAATTAAAGTAGATGGTCAAAGTGAAGTGCTTATATACCGGGTGTTCCAGCGATGCATCAAAATATTTTAATGATATTTAAATGCAGACAACGAAAAAAAAAATTTTCCTATAAAAATTGCAGGTAGTCGTGACTTGCTTAATTTAAAAATATTTGAAACTATGGATTGTTACGACTTGCCTTACACGTAGGATACCTAAAATTAGTCGTTAAAAGTTAGTTATAATATTTTCTTTTTACTCCCATCTTTAAAGTGTCATTTATAGTGTATGTTTCTATGATGCTAAGTGATGTTTTAAACACAATTGACAAGATGTAGCTTCGTGCACTTTAGTAACGGGGTAAACCAAGCAACGGCATCTTTAGTCACGGGCTGGGGTTTTTAATTGTCAAAATCTATTGAAACACAATCATGTTGGTTGACACTTGTCATCAGTCTGTCAAAATAACTTGACGTGAAGCGACAATAGACCAGTAATTTTCGATAATTTAGATTATTCACTGTTGTAAAAAAGTATAGTATGAAACTTGTTAGTCACTCGTATTACTAAACACTAGCTCCGCTACGCTTCGCTCGTAACTAAAAAAACGTGAATTTTATAAATAATATTTTTTGGAAAAGTCATTTTCTTCGGCGCGTTAACTGTGGGTTCTCCACTTTGAAAAATGTTGTCAAATGACGTTTGAGGTTATGTTTGGTGCAATGGTTCGCAACTTTTCCATCTCTGTAAAATATTTATACATATTAGATAAGTTGGCCCCCAAAGTACCCCCCTTGGTTATTTATGTAAATTATGACGATTTTGCAAATTTGCAGCTTTTAAACGAAAATGAGCCGCCCAAATAGAAAAAAGGCTTTTTGCGCGGCAGAACATGCAGAAATGGCTTCAAGATTTCGTGATTTCTCGGAATCTGTGTCTGATTGTGACAATGTGGAAGTATATTCTGTAGAAGAAAACGATATCGAGCCAATTGATAATGATCAAGAACTACCGTTCGTGAGAGAAATATGTTGAATATTCATCCCTGCCTTATACCTTACAATAGCACTGGCGACTCTTTCTTAGAAATCTTTTTTTATTGATAACTACAGAAATCAGAGATCTTGTCTTCATAAGCATGAGAAAGCAGAAAGATATTTCATTTTGTGGATTGATCAGCATTCAGAATCACGAAAAAATAGATAACAATGGGTCATGTCGAGTTAGTCTGTTTTCTAGGTATTCTTATAAAGGCGGGTGCTTTGAATTGCAACAAGAGCCCTTCCTTTTTTTCGGCGACAATGTTGCGAAATAGGTTTATATAACTTTTAGTTTTCTAGAGATATGACAATAAACTGACTAGACCTGAAAGAAAAGAAACTGAATAACTAGCATCGATTAGAGGCATACGGAACAAGAAAAACTGCATTTGGACCATCTAGAAATATAAAAGTCGATAAACAGATGGTTACCTTCAGAGGATGATACATCTTTAGTCACTACATAAAATCAAAATATGACAGATATGGCATCAAAATTTGGGCAGATGATGTTAGAACGCCGTTTTTTGTAGTTACAAGTTACACTGGTAAGCTACCTGATAATTCTAGAAAATAAAATCAATATCGTGTAGTAACCGATTTGGTTGAGCCCTATTATAATTCAGGACGAGGAATTAATAAAACTTTTTGACTTTTGTGGAATCCGCCAACATTTTACTGACTAAAAACTTTAAATTGTTTGAAACAGTTCTGAAGAACAAACAGAATATCTCTAATCAACTTAAAGTAAGCATTCTTCTAGGGCTCTCCTCAAAATTTTCATTTACTAGTGACTCGTCGATGCTCTCTTATATACAGAAGAAAGGTGAAATGTTTTATTTTTTATCATTTCAACATTATGACAAAAGCCTTTCAGGAGAAGAAAATAAGAAACCCTTGATACCGTAGACCACAATGCCACAAAAGGTGGCGTCAAAAATACCGATAAATTTGTGAGCACATGCACATGTGCCAGAAGAACCACATATTGACCATTCAAGCTCTTTATGTATGAACATTGTACATACAAGTCCTATGAACTCTTTCGTCATCTACATTAAGAAACATATAGAACGGATGTGGCAGAGCTCTTATCGCCGACGCCCATTTCTCTTGCTGCAGTTTCAAAAAATAAATATGGAGCTTCGTGCTAATAATAATCTTCATAGACATGTCAAAACGGCTCTCACTGATTGAGGAATTGATATACAACCTTCTTTTAAAAACGACACCATCGAACCCAGAAAACATGGTAGATGTTGTAAATGTCCTTCAAATAAACATAAACCATTGCCCAAAAAGCAGAAGTACATCCCAGGAATACTACTTAAGTTCTTTGTTTTGATTGCGCCGCACAGAGTTCAAAATCGGCAAAAGCGTGATCGTAATTAAAAAAGTTTAAAATTGTTGATAATGCTCTAACTTATGTATTTCTTTGTACGCCTCAACATACAACTTTTCACCAAAAATTGCTGTTTTATCTCTGTCAGAACCTACGATATTAATTATCAAAAACTGCAAAATCAACAATATTTCTATAGGGTATATTTTAGTACCCGAAACTTAAGTTGTGTTTGTTATTACCCGAGCCAGGTATCTTGGTCGATTTAATAGTAATTATTACAGTTGAAAGCCCTTACTTTAGAAATTCAAATGGCTTCATTACTTTCTAGGAAGCTGTTTTATATTTCCAGGTAACATCCGCTTACCTATAATTCTGTAACAGCTATGTATAATAGAATTTCTAATGTGGGTTAATGTTTATAACTAA
Organism: Amphimallon solstitiale; assembly: GCA_963170755.1. NCBI lineage: Eukaryota > Metazoa > Arthropoda > Insecta > Coleoptera > Scarabaeidae > Amphimallon > Amphimallon solstitiale. The sequence continues at coordinate 13,057,284 of OY720680.1, forward strand.
TACTTGCTAGTGTGTGAATTTTTCATGAAATGAAAGATTATAGTGTAGGTAATAAAAACAGTTATTATTTGACCTGTGGCGCTGTGCAAAACATATGAGTGCCCATACGTATCTAATCTTTTATTAGAAGTGCAGTTGTAGGTATAGTTTATTATTTCCTTGGTATTCTTAGAAAACTTTTTAATTTTGAATAATTGTTTCTTCACTTAGTGTGTTATCACTTTTAATTAGTCTTTACTTAGTGATTTTGATGTTTAGCTAGTGTTATTGAAGCATTTTCGGCGTTTTGCCGCTATGAAAAATTACACATCTAGATCTACATCAGAAAATGATGGACGTATGTGCTAAAGATTTTTCTGTGATGAAAATTCTTATTTTGGGCTATCTGGGAAAATATTTTCAAACAGATGGGGATGAAATTACAATCAATGGGCTCGAGAATTTCACGATATAATCGTTTTCCCGCAATACCTTTCAAATTGGTGTCATTTTTCGTATTTTAAATAGTAGATATTCTATTAATATTGACAAGTTTGACGAATATTGTAAGGCCACTGCAGAATCATATGTATCTTTGTACAATTGGTACTTCATGCTACTTACAGTACATAAAATTATTATTTATGATGCTGCAATTCTTAAGGAAGTTCTATTGCCTATCGGTGAATTATCAGAAGGAGTCCAAGAGTCAAAAAATAAGGATGTAAGGAAGTACCGAGACAGATATACGGCTCCTATTGAGTTCAAATCCTCTTCTGATTTCATATCAATCCAGGGCATGATTCTGTTGCTTGACCTTATAGACGAAGACGAACTTAAGGAGTACGATTATGACGATGGAAACAAAATATATAGGGAAGACGCAAGTGAAGACTCGGATGAGTAGTCTTTATGTTTATGTTTATTTTGTCTGTTTTGTCTTGGCTATGTGTATGTCAGGAATAGTTTCTATAATACATACTTGCAGTAAAACAACTGATAACTGGCTAACAAATGTCAACGACACTCTAGCTCTTTATAACTAAATACTAGTCGTTATATATTAATAAACAAATACTTATGTGCTAAGTATCACGGCAAATAACGATCGTGGAGATCATAAACTACTTTTACAGCGTGATTAATTTATCGCATTCGTTCATTTTGAACACTATGCGCCGTGAAAAAACAATCAGTCTAAACATATATTTTTCTTATTATTCTTTTTCCTCAGAGTTAAAGTCAAATTTCTTTTTTCTAAATATTTTGATTTGTACGACTTATTTTAAAATATTACGGTCTCAATATTATGTCTAATTTCAGGTATTCTAAAGTTATTGAGTATATTTTAAACGGTCTTGCAACATCACGGGGGGACCAAGGGTGAACCACATAAACCTTTACGCTGATTTGCATAACGTAGTTATCTAATGGTTAAACAAGTATTGTCATAAATTATGTCCTTTTCACCATTAAAAGTAAATATTTTTGTATTTAGATTAACCATTGAGGAGCTATAGTGAAACTTTTGATCATTATCCCCCCCACAAAACCTAAACTTGTTTTTTCTCATTTGGGTTCAGACTTCTACCACATATATCAAAATCGTGTCAACCCCACCTCTTGCAAGCCGAAGGCCTTTTTTCGTCCTTCCATCCAATAAATAATAAATAGTATTTTTATGAATATATTACTGTAATTTTAATTCTCATGTAGTCATAGGTATATAAATAAGTTTTATTATGTGTAAGCATTATGCCGCCAAAAGTATATGTTAGTGAGATAAGCGCTGCGATATCGATAAACATTCTCACGGCATAAAAGAATGTGTGGGTGTGAATTGTGAGCGGGATTACCCAGAGTATTCAGAAAGCGGGGAATCACAGGCATCCAGCTATAAGAAGGAAGTACGTGTTGCAATCGTATGAGTCGACAGCTGGACTTCAAGTCGAAAAGCGAACTCCAGACATAGACTCCAGTAGTGGGTCGACAACGGCCAGAAGAGTCGTTGATAAATAAAATTTAAATAAAGAGTCGACATAGAAGTGTATCGATTCCAGTAATTATAAAAACAGCGGTTAAATAAAAGTATTTTTTTCAAGCAGAAACTTGTAAAATTAACCGCATATTGACTATACATATTAAATGTGCAAGTTGTTATATTTTTTGTGATAAAGATATTGTGCCACAATTGGCAGTATCGGCCGATTCTCCACGTCTTGTTTGTTCATAAAGAAGATTCCTCTGGAAAACGTCGAAAAAAGAAGAAAGAAAAAAGAAGCCTTAAAATAAGGTATTTTAAAAGCTTATTGTATGTAAATGTATTTTGAAAATAAAGAATTAAACATAATATTTCAGTTTTCAAACAGAGACGAAAGAAGTAAATATATTTATCTGGGTGAGATAAATATATTTGGTAAATAAATAATGTCTCCAACGTATAAACTAAAATGTAACTTGATACATATTAACGTTGTGTTTTATGTAGGTGAATATATATATATATGAATCTTGTAGCCTAAGTTTTTATTTCTTGCTGTATTGTTTTCATTTCAATATAGTGAATGATATCAGTACATATCATTAAAGGTGATCATTGTAAAGGTATATTTAACGTGATTGTTAATGTGTTTTGTTTATTTTTTGTTAAAAGTAGTTGATTGTAAGAGATTTTATATCGTTTGTAATAACCTATAAAATCATTGGTTTCGAATATAATTGTTTTTTAAATTATACAATTGTATTTTATTGTATTAACACCCAATACTGGTTTAGAAATCTTAAGTTTAATTATCTCTTTTACCCAATCGCTCTCGACATTAAGAAATGAGTTTAGCTGGCAAATTAAATAATCTATTTTATTTTATTTTATATTATTATTAATATTAAATTTTATATTAACAGTTCCATTTTTATATTTAAATTATAATAAAGTTATTTGACTAGTTCCATTACAATGGCATAGGATACAATAATAAATTACTCTACCTCTGTGACGCAATATAATTAAATGTAACATTTAATTTTCACATTAATTTAAATATATTAAATTTGTTATTTATAACTCCTATTTATAACTTTTTAATTACGCTCTATTTTAAATTCAGTAAATATTATTTAAGTATTGACGACAATGTTGTATGAAAAGCTAAATTATTATGAAAAAATATCTGTTTTTAACATTAAACTGGCTTTATCAGTATTTTTGTCTAGAATAATGACCTCTCCAATTTAATTTAACCCGTCGATGATCTGCAGATATTATAGTATTTTGAAACATGAATCACAGAAGAATAATACCTGTTTTAAGTTAATTTTGTATTTGCACACGTTCATTTTGTAAATCTTTTAATAGAGCTCCCCATTTCTTTGTTGATTTTCAATAGTAAATAATTTACAATTATATGACTGTTAAAGATAAGTTACTTTTTAAGAGAAATATTGACCTTGAATATAGATAAAGAATGTAAAAGACGAGGCAAAAGGTTCTGTGAACTCTTCATTATTTTCCATTAAAAAACGATATGAAGATAAGATTACATACCCGTGCGGTTAATAAAGGATATAAAAATTCCTATCACTTCCTGTAAATCCCAAAATAATCAAACGAGAAGCAAACAATAAATACATAAATATACACAAATATTTTACATTTATCAATAACAATATTTAAAACTTTCATTTTTCTTCAAAGAATTCTTAATGATGTATACCACCATTAAGTTCTCTTTAATCAATCGCACACATATTTATTAATACTATTTTTTTATATATATCATGCAAGATAAGACAATAAATACTATAAAAATAACTAACCTTTAAAATAATAACGTTTGTACATCCAAGTAATTATTCACACTTTCAATACAGATACGCGTTTAATATGTAAGTGATTTTAATTTTGAAATTGTAATGACTGCAGGATGCTGCTTTATCGTCGCGTACACAAATCATGTGTGTTGACCAATAACATTGCGATAAGTGATACTAGGAATAAATGGTTTTATCAATGTTTGAGTAAGAATTTAACGATGTCAGATTATCGTAATAAAAACAAGACATTCTCAATAACCTTCATCTTTTAATTTAACCAAAATATGTATTCATTATAAAATTAATTTAAATATAATAATATGTATTGTATATAGCAGATTTAATCAGTATACATTTTGTTAATGTATTGCAATATCCTTTCAGTATTAACAGTAGATATTAGTTTTAGTGCAAAAATAATAATAAAAGAATCTATTTTGCTATAGTAGTTATCAAAATCAATTCTATTTTGAGAAATAGAAAATAACGAATGCACTGAACCGCACATAAGATTGTAGTCATAGTTTTGATATGTCTATTAACAACGTTAGAACGCGTACCAAACATTTACTCTGTAAACATTAATGCTACAAAATGTTTGTTAAATAATTCCATTATAAGTTTTTGATACGTAAATATGCTGTAAGTCTTTCTCGATTAAATTCGGTCAAAAGGAAAATTTTAAATTTTAACGTATATATTGTACAAAATAATTGTTTTTATAAACTGTTAGTGTAGTATATTACGTTTTCTCTATTATCAACTCGATAAATTGTATTTACAGTAAAGTTGTATGTTATTTCCAAATAAAAGTATAGTATAATTTATTACTTCTTGTTCCAAAATAAACGTTATATTTCTGTATTTTCAAAATCCTAATTTTTTTCTGAAATATTAATTGCATTTTTTCATATAAGTATACAGGCTGTCCCAGAAATAAAAAGAAGGACTAGCAGAAATCTGAAGCTAGATTGTGTAAAAACGTACCCCCAAAATATCAAGTTTTTATTCGTGCACAGACGGCAGAAAAAAAAATAATAAAGAATTCAATTGGCCTTACGCCGACCCTGGACTAAATATCCACTTGCTATACTTTCACAATCGGTCCTTTTCAGGACCACCATATTACTTGTGTTAAAAAAAAAGGAGGAGGAATAGATACTTCATAATAAATATCAAACCATTAATTACTTTAATTTTACACCGGCTAGAAAAAAATAATTACATTCTTGATATTTACTACGATTTATTGAATATCCTAAATAATAATAATCAGCTGTTTCTGACTACAAACACATTAAAGAGCAACGACCTTCCTATTTTAAAAATAAAAACAATCTTTTATTGTCTGGGATAAAGTACGTCGCCCATCTGAATCAACAGCCGACTACATAGCTGCGTTTCTAGACGCATCGGACAAAAAATGTTTTATATGAATGAGTACTATTTAACGTGTTTTCCCGTTTTATACAAATAAAAGTGTATTTTTCTATGAGTGCGTGTTCGTTTCTATTTACAAATGAGCATTCTTACGTGTGCCAGGTCCGTAATTTATTTTTTTTTTAAAAAGAACAACATAGAAAATTAAATTTTTAATTTCTGCGTTATTGCGGTATATTTGGGCCTGTTTCTGTTCGGACTTTACATACCTGCTAATCCGTCTTTTTATTTCTGGGACAGCCTGTATACAGGCTGAGGCATTTATCTTGAGACGACCGAATATCTAGCCAGCAAGACGTTTTCGAAAAAAAAATTTCAGACAATAGTTAGCTGTTTCAGAGGGGGAAATGTAAGGGCAATGCTTATTTTGGTCTCTCACGAATTGCAGTCGCGGCCAACCTTTCAATCAATCCCTCGCATTAATTGTAGTCAGTTTAAACTTTATAATCGTAATCCCCCCACACGATTTGCAGTCGGACGGATTAATAATACCCTCATTATAATCTAGGTGCTAGAACTGACTTCTCATTTAAAATATGTTATATAAAACGCAGAAAACCTAAATTAAAATAACGACAATTTTTACGTATGTATATCTCTTTATTGGTATTTGAAATACAAAACGAAATTCTACATATGAAACAAAAGTATGAAGTAAACTATTATAAAATAACGATTGCACTAAATAACATAAAATAAATATTCCAAAAAATAAAATATGTAAAGTAATGTCTATGTATAAAAATGCGAAACACATATTGCAAAATGAGTTCTACTCATTTCGTTATTTTCATATTGCCTAATTTTTGTGCCAATAAAATCAGCTTTGTTTTTTATTTTTCTGTTAATAACATGCTCTTCATAAATTTTTGCAGAATTTATTCTTGTATAAGTATCTAGTTGCATATTTTCCAAAGCTTAAATCCATAAATTTCTATGTAATTACCTGTTCCAAAAACCAACCCTTCGCATTCTGACTGCAATTCATCATTCGGATTAACGCTGCTGATTATGGTCTAGGTCAGTGGTGGCGAACCTATGAGGCGCGCAGGCTTATTAAATGACCCACGCGTTGATTTCTATAACCTTATTTTTTAAAGAAAAAATGAGGTGTGGCCACCACACGACTTTCTTATACGTATGAGCGTTTCAAACTATACAATCTTAAGAATCTTTTTATACAAAACTTATTCAAAATCCTATTCTAAGTACTTTTATTCTCTTAATAAATCGCTATAGAATGCATACTTTGCAAGATATTCGAAAAAAAGTGCTACTCGCTAAGAGTAAAAGTGCTACTTCCGGTCCGAATTTTGAAATTTCATGTATACAAAAAATATTGCAAATATAACTCTAAATACTTTTGTACTTTTAATAAATATATATAGAATGCATAATTTACGACATATTTGCCAAAAATCGCTATTCGGTAAGAGTAAAAGTGTTACTTCCGGTACGAATTTTGAAATCTTTTTTATACAAAATATACTCAAAACTACGTTTTAAATACTTTTATATACGCAACGTACCTGTCTAAAAAGCTTGACTTGCGAAATATTCGCAAAAAACCGATTTTCGATAAGAGTAAAAGACCTATTTCCGGTAGGAATTTCGAAAAACTTTTTAAATAAAATTGTTCTCAATTTGAATTTTAAGTACATATGAATTCTTTATAAATTTGTATAAACTTAGTGTTTGACGAAATATTGGCGAAACTCGTTTTTTTCACTGAAGTAAACTGCTACTTCTGGTCTACCGATTTTACTAAAAAACTAATCAGATCTCAAAAGGGAGATTATACACGTAAATACAAAATTTGGAATTGATATCTCCAGCGGTTTGACCGCTATCGTGGTCACAGACAGACAGACAGACACAGACACAGACACACACACACAGAGACATTTTTTAAAAACCACTTTTTTGGTATCAGGGGACCTCAAAACGTGGACATCTGCAAAAATCTCGAGGTCGAAAATTTTCATCATCACAATACTTCCTTATACTACGTATAAGAAAGTAAAAACAGACAATAAATAATATGAAAGAAGGAAGGTATATATATCTAATGTCGAATATATGAAAAAATATTTCCATGTGGACACTGGCTAGTTGATTTTGTATCGTAATTTAATATTGCCGTACTTTTACTACACGGGGTGTATTTGAAATAAGGGGACAGAGTATGATTAATGGAAAGATTTAATTTTATTAGACTCAAATCCAAAATATTTTGCCCAAATTCAAATTTTAAAAATTACAAAGATATTTTTAAAATATTCGTCGCGCCACTGCACTTTAATACGACTGTAGGGTATGCAAGAGTGGGGTACTAACTAGAAGTGTGAAGGCGTGCGAGGTCAGCCTCGTTCGATTGTTACGTGTGGATGTTTCGCCTATGGCTCACACAACGCACGAACTGAAATAAATTATGTTTTTTTTTAATTAATTTACGTTCAATTAAAATAAAAGTTTCTCATAAGTAGAGTTGGGCAAATTTTACAACACAAATTTGTTTTTGTGAGAAATAAGAAGTAAAAAGTCGTTGAATTTAATCATCATAACAGTAATAGTACTTACTATACATTTATTGCGGAAGAAAATGTAATATCTAAATAATCTCGGCATCTCAATAAAAAAAATTCTCGTTGTTGAAAACTGAGATATTTTAAAAGAGAACAAAAGAAATCGAATAAAGTACACGCATCAATTTTATCCCAAATCAGCTGATATTTCATATTAAGGTTGTTGAACTCTTACTATGAACACCTGCTTAGAAATAGTAAACAAAGCTATCATTGGGGTTTTATAACGTTTACAACTGTTATTGCGGTGTGTGTATCTATGTATGTATATGTTTATTTAGTTCCATAAAAATATTATTTATTACGACTCATGACGTCGGCTGTCTGGCCTAACTCGCGCAATACCTGCTAATCCATAGACGGCACATTAAACACTTTTCGGGGGTTTTTAATTTTGGCGTTCGTGTCGTAATTGACTCACAATTTTTGGGATTTATATTCTACATAATTGCGTCTTTCCTTTTATCACACTCTGTCCCCTTATTTCAAATACACTCTGTATACATGTACTTTATTTGTGGTCGTATACGATCGCCATGGCATATAAACATTTTTGTCCAGCGCTCGTCTACTGCCATGGCACTCAACCTATTGAACAGGGTTTGCCAGTATCGTATAGTCTGTGATTCTACTAATCTTTTTATTTGTAATTTAAATGCTATCGAATTCCTCAGCCTTAAAATATATATTTCTTTATTCAAGTTCAATGTGCATGTGCAGTGACCAATTTAAACTGTTATCTATACTATAACACAAAATAACTTAATATTATTTGTTCATGTTAATATGACCTGGATCTGTAACCATGACAAATTCGAATCTGAGGTCAGAGATAATATCCGCATTTAAACAAATTAATATTAACAGAACTAGCACGAAATTATTACCTATAAATAATAATAAATCGGTCACAAACATTAATATAATATCCTCCCCCGCAGCCCAGATTTAGTTTCTTGAGTGGAAGACTACATAATCCGAGATTTCCAGCGTGAAAAATGTCGACCCAATTTAAGAAGGGAAACTTACAATGGAATAGTCGTGTATGACACTTAGATACTTTAAGGGAAAACGCACACGTAAAATTATTTTCGTTAGATTTTGATAAAAAATGTATACTCCAGAATATCCGATCCCTAATATATCTGTCATTCACATCTATTTACAAGGTTGACGTAGAAGTCTTGAACTTGAACGACGGAAATAACTATAATGACAGGACTAGACGCCCGTGCTTGCACTAATTTCTAGCCAACAAGTATTTCCTGCATTATTAACATGTTTATTTTTATATGTACAACGCATTGCACATGTTCAAGTATACTAGTACAGATTATACAATATATATACAGGGAGAGTTTCTTTCTAGGGAAGGCAGACTATGACTTTATGAGAAAAACTATTTCACAACGGTTTTTTACCTATGATATCCACTCATTAGTAGTACCTTTAAATTTATTTTGTATTATACACGGTGTTCTATAACTTGGTCGATGATCATAGTTATGGTTTTTTAAATAGAACACCCTATATATTATTACATTTTTGTATTTTCCGTATAATTCTTAGCCAGAAAGTTGTAAGATAATATTGGCCTAAATGTTTTCTACATATTAAAATTTTTCTGTAAAATTCAATGCTTCTATAAAATTATATTTTTCAAAAACTAATATTAGGTAGACAGAATTTTTCGTAGTATTGTTCATAATAGAAGCTTGTTTTATTTTTTTAAATTACTAAATGCCCAGAAAACTGGATTAAAACTACATGATATGTTTTTTTGACGAAAAGTAATTTTTTTCAAATGAAACAGCCTGTATTTTATTCGTTTTTGAATTGCTTACTAAATTTTGCACGAGCAACATCTAAAACATTATTATTTTAAAAGTGACTATTACTGAGTTATTGTCGTGTTTTGATATAATTCCGCCAGTTTTATGTTTTTTACTTGAATACGGTATTTTTCAAATGGAGGAATTTAAAAAAATATTTATTAGCCCATAATATAGTTCACCAGCAACGTTACCTTGGCAGAAGATGTCCCAGAACGGATGCCTTGATGAATAGTAGTAGATACTTTCCCTACTGTTGGAAGTATTGCTTATTCAAAACCACGGGAACCTAAATATGTGATAAAGGATGAAAATCAATTACCAATTCTTTTGGCAACAACAGAAAATCTACACGTCAGCCATTTGCTGGATATTAGCCAAAGGATCGTTTGAAGAAATAATACTTTTTGCAAGAAATATTTCCATGGAAGTATTTAGCCTGCTATGTCTTCGACTTTACAAAATTAGTTTTTTTTTATAGGGATATGTAATAGAGCAAATAAACAGTATACCTGTAACAACAAAAGAAACTATGCTATGCGACAAATATGTAGAAATATAAACACTCAATTCCTTATTGTCGATTTATCAATTTGGAGGCATGTTCAAGAATGTTTAAAAGTTAATGAATATTCATTTGAATTACTCATCCATTCACCTAACAGTTCCTGTGCTACACCTACCGAAATCAAGTTATTAATTTGTTTGGTTTTTAGATTTGCTTATTGTGCCATATTCTACATATTTTGTCAAATATATTGTTGGTATGGAGTATGTTGTACAATGGAATAGTCGACAAAGATGTAGAAATATAAACACTCAATTCATTATTGCCGATTTATTAATTTGGAGGCATGTTCAAGAATGTTTAAAAGTTAATGAATATTCTTTTGAATTACTCATCTATTCACCTGAATATATTGCTGGGTATACCTAGAGTATGTTGTAAATAAGATTTATCCATTTCTTTTGTCATTTTCAATGTATGTATACAAAAATCATATTTCTAAGCTCATTTTTAGAAAAATTCATTATTATATCATGCTTATCAACCGAGAAGCAATTTATTAAACGTCATCCATTCATTCATCTATTATTTCGCACAAATATCATGGCTCACTGTACCGTACTCAAATAAAGAAACATAAAGTTGGCAACATTATGGACTCAAAATAGAGTGTTTGACACCTGCATATACTTGTAATTTTTATAATGCATATATTATTTACTTAGGGAAAAAAACGTTGATGGATTCACACTATCAAATGAAGAAACCAAATTTTCGAAACCTTGATATAATATTGATCGAATTAAATAAAATAATTTAATATATGTTGGTACTATGAGAGGTAACACCTGAATTTCTACCCAATAAAAAAGGAAAATTAGGATCGAATTTAAATGGCTTTTCCAAAGACATAACACTCATGTTTATTTTTGTTTTCGTGATGCCGACTTTAATTGTATTTTAATTGTATGTGCCTATTGTTTACTTTTACTTGTAATGTCAAATAAAACATATTTAGTTAGCTTATATATAGTTTTATTCAATATTGCATCTCTGAACTGAATTGTTGTGATGTATAAGTCTCACAGTTTCATGCTACATGCAAACGAACAAAATATGTGAGTTACCAGTCAAGGGCTAAGGGCGAATAATACAGTAATCAGAAAAACGTTGTTTCCCATTCTAGTATATTACTCATGTGTTACAGAGACTTGCACATTTAAAATAATAGTTTAATTAGTTAATGTTTTGATGAAGATACACAAAATAAAACACAGAAAGTTATTTTGAATTATTTAATATACAAAATAAATATAAATAATAAAATGTACAATAATTATACAGTGCTATCGAGAAAGATTGTAGACCACGTGATCAGTAATTTTCTAAAATCTGGTGATTTTCGTGTTCATACGTTTATGAGATTCGCGTATCGCTAGTATTTGACAGTAGCGTACATTTTATTCACAAATACTGCTGTCATTGTTGACACTTTTAACCATATTTTACATAAAACATTCAATACTACCAACTGCTGTTAATTGGGTTGCCTAATTTGGTAGTCACGTGGTCTACAGGAATTGTTGATATCTCTGTATTATAAAATACATAGTAAATTAAGTACAGATACATAACTATCATAAATCTCTCATTAACTCATTACATAAAACTGTAATGGACCAGCAAGTATACTCTGTATGAAGCGTTGACATTGAGTATGCGAAGGTTATCATTTGCTATTGCAAATTATTAAATCTTTTTATTCAATACAGCGAGTGTATAAAGTCCTGAACCGGTAAATTATTTTGAAAACAGCGTGTATGATAGGAAAATATTTTGAACCAAGATTGTTGGGTTTTTAATAATCTAAAGTTTAAAAATACGGGGACGGTCAAATAATCACAGCAGTACGAATAGAATGCTATTTAGTTTGCCTAAACTTCAAATAAAATACATGTGAAATATCTTTAGTGTGTAATGGTGTTGAATATTTGAGATATTTAAACCAACATTTACGAAGTAACAATACCTTACAATTTGATTATTTTTTTGAAAATGTCATATTTGAACAATCTGAATACTAATATTAAAATAATAAAAATTACATTTTGAAGTATTTCTTGAGTGATAAATTGATATTGTTTCGGAATACTACGTCGTAGTTCGTCTAAGTCAGTCGGTTTTTCTTGTCAATATAATCAAGAGACTCAATACTGACAACCTAGCAAACCATTTTGCTGGATTACTTCTTTTTATCCACTGACTAAAGAAAATATTTTTTAGAAATCTTGTACAAAATGTGGCACTATTATTATGCTGCTTCAGCATAATAATAGTGCCTCTGAGAGACTCTCCTGCATTTGTAATGGCTAGTACAATTTGACTTTTGAAGAGGTAGAAAATTCTGATGTAGACATTTCTGATGTTATATTGCTTTTAATGAAGCTACTTCTCAAAAAGTCAGCCCAAATTTGAATATTTTGAGATTACCCTGTGTATATTTTTAGCATAAAGTTTGGCTTTCGGGTTAACTCAACCATTGACCATGAAGGTAGCCTCATGGAAATATAGAAGTAAATTGAAAACATTTAATTTTATTTTTCCATTATGGTTTCGAAAAATTCTATTCGGCCGTGAAAATCATTTTCTGAAAATTCCTGCAGCATAGCTATATTATAATTAGTGAATAAGAGGTGTCGCCATTTTTGATGTTCGTTTTAAGGGAAATTTTGTTCAACCACCCCTTCTGTCTCTCTACGATTAGAGGGTAGGTAAATGGTTTTGAATTTTGAAACCATCTCATCATAAGGAGAGTTCAAATTGATGTTCAATGACATAGATAAACTATATTACAACTTCGGGTATTTTAGGTGTGTAAAGCCATGGTATAACCTAGGAGATAGCTTTACTGTTTTGTAGTTAAGGTCAGGTAAGAATTAGATGCAACCAGTGTTGGCGGGAAAGAGTTCAACAGCAAATACAGAAAACAGTAAAAAGAACAGTCAGATAACTGTCCAGAAAATAGTGCAAATAGTTGTGTCTGCCTTGGGCGAGCAAGCTGCAAAAGGATTATCTAATTCGGAAATAGCTGCAATGTTACCGGAGTTTGGAGATCGTGTCGTAACAGATATGTCAAGATAATTCCAGAGGATAACAAGGTAATAATGCCAATCCTTATCAGCAAATGTTCTTAAAGATAAAGTTACTGCAATATTTGGTTGAAAAAGATATCGCATAGTATTAATGAGTAAATTTGATAATAAAAAGTGGAAGAGAAATAAAACTTTCTTCAATTTTTATTACCAGGACAAAGTACTATTGATAGAATAAAATAAATATGGGGATTTCATAATTATATTATCTTTTTATTAAAATATATGTGATTATATTTATAAGCTAGTGGAAAGAAGACATTTTCAACAATAAATTAAATAAAAATTTTGAAATCTTTAATGAAACTATTGTTATTTTCTTACCATTATAAAACATAGCAAATAATTTATCATTTCAAAAAAATATATATATACGGCTGTCTGTGACTATTTGAGGGACCTTGTATATTCTAAAATATTTTCAAATGGATTATTGAAAAGCCTACAAACTTTGAAGGAAATATTTACCGAGACTTTTTACGCAAGCTGTATAAACAATGCGCCTCAAGAATAACGCATGAAGTCATTTATAGCTTACAGGGAGGATCTACAAAAAAAAATCCTTCAACGGGTACAGTGATTTTCAAAAAAAAGGTTTTTATGTGACGATAATGATTTACTATTGCGATTCCAGCTTCATGGTAAGTGGGTTAAACTTTTTTTTAAATAACAGTGAAATGGGGTAAGGGTATAGTAAAAATTTTTTAGTTAAGATAGACTATGTTCTAATCTAGAATACATTAAATTGTTTAATCTCCTGCTTTGACAGAATCAAGCTTGTAAAGTTACTAACAAGTCTGCAATTGTTCTTTTGCAACTAATTTCAAATATTTTTTTTCCTTTTTGGATTTTTTTTTATTTTACAGTCACACTTACCCCAATAGAGGGCAAGTGTGTAAGGACATGATATTTTATATTAGACATAATACTAAATTAGAATGGGGTAAGTATGTAAAACTACAGTCGTTCTTCTTTTGATTGTTTTTTGGTAGAAAAAAAATCCATCAATAAATATAAACGGTATACACTTTTTATTACACACTCCCTGATCACGAATAACAGCATGAACTTTTTCTATCGTACCAACCGAAATCATGAAACACGCGCAATACAGTTTCCTTCTTTATGGACGCAAAGATAAAAGAGTTATGCACTTGTTTTGAAAGGTGGAGGCATATATGCACCTTCTTAAACATAGAAAAATGGCCAACTACACACTTACCCCGAATACACACGTACCCCACTTCACTACACCACATTTTTTGTAAAACATTCTCTTCTTAACGAGATATAATGTTACGTGGTTTTACAAAAAAAATTGAACAAATTATGTTTCAATCGTGATCGGTCATGGAATTTTTTTTTCGGGACAAAAAAAATCAGGTACTCGCATGTCATCTAGATAGATTTACTTGTCATTTAATGAGAAGCCTTTTTTTTATTAAATCATCTTGCTTTTGAGTGAAACAGACGGTGTCGAAATGTTGATGATGATTGATTACGGGGACGTGCAAGAACGCAGAAGCAAGTTTGTGCTCCTTTTAATCAAGATCAATCTGAGCGCCTGCCAGTAACAAAATCAGAGCAAAATTAAAAGAAAGTTAAAGTGAGACGGGGTTTGTGAAAAGTACATCAAAATCTGGTTGGAGCAAAGTTACCATGACGAAACAAGCTTGTCTCTCCTTTTGGAATTAGAAGATAATCCTCATTTTGCGTCTAACGAGCTTGCTCTAAATTATGTCATTCGTCAATCATCTGTTTTAAGACTTTTAAGAATAGAAAAGTAACATACCTACAGGATTCAATTAGTTCACGAATTGTCGGAAGAAAATCCTGATCGACGCACGCAATTTTTCGTAAATATGATGAACGTTTGCAAAGACCATCCAAAATTTGTAGAAAACACCGTTCTTCTCAGATAAGGCTACATTTTACCTTAATTGGGTAGTTAATAGACAAAACCGTGACTACTGGGCAAGAGGTAATCCACACTGGATTCTAGATAATCACCCTAAACTCCCACAAAAAGTTAATGTATCAGCAGGAATTATCGTTGATCACGTCTTCTTCTTCTTTTAGTTAGGGTCATCCAATGTTTGCCTGACCTGTTTCTATTCAGCGGATGAGGAAAACTAACTTTGTCCCCATCTCTTGGGCGGTCCTCCTTGTTGTCTCCTTCCTTTTAGTCTCTCATGTTTGCATATACACCGTGTCTAAAGTTAAGTGATCACCATTGCTGACTTTGTTATTATTAAAGCTACGAAGTCGGTTAAATTAGCATACTAGTAGGACTTTTTTGCTGATTAAGTTAGTCAAAACAGAGAAACAATTGAAGAGGTAGTTTCTACAGGAACATCCTGTATGTTTCGACTTTTTTTGAAAGAGAGTTAAATTCTAAGCAAAAAGTAAGTAAAACTCTATTGTCCTAAATTTAAAAATAAGCGAATAAAAAGCACTTAAACTCTTTGATTAT
The DNA here is from genome assembly GCA_963170755.1 of Amphimallon solstitiale. NCBI lineage: Eukaryota > Metazoa > Arthropoda > Insecta > Coleoptera > Scarabaeidae > Amphimallon > Amphimallon solstitiale. Next base: position 13,073,066 of record OY720680.1, read on the forward strand.
TATTGCTTTAATATGTAAGTAGGCGATGAATATAAAATGTAATAAAAGATTACTTGAAATGTCAACGAGTTTGTAAACTTAATCTGTCTTGTAATTAATTTGTTGTGTACGGCTACTTATTGTTAGTGTCTATTAATGGTTTTTAGTTTTACTAAAATGCCTTTCGCACATCTAGGAAAATGCGATATGCTTGAAGCTTATCTGTTTTGCAGAAGAAACACCGTGGAAGCATTGGCATATTATCGTAACAAATTTTCGGACCATGAAGCGGCAAATAGACAAATCTTTTTAAAATTGTACAGAAAACTAAGGAGTAACGAAGATACATTTAGGAAATTTAGAAAAAGGAAGGGATTTATAATCAACGAAGAAACAGAATACGAGTGTTGGCATATTTTGAAGCATTTCCTCAAAATTCAATTAGAGGCATTACGTAAGAATTCGATGTCAATAGATGCACTGTTCAACTTATTTTACGGAAACAAACTACATCCCTATAAAACAGTTGGGTACACACAGTATTACCAGGAGATGCAGAAAGATGATTAATTTTTTGTAACCGGCTAATTAATTTCATCAATGAACGTCAAGATAATTTTAAACTTACTTTGTGGTTAGACGAATATAGCTTTTCAATTGAAGGTGTGTGTAATAAACGAAACCAACAGATTCTCGAGTTATTGGTCCAATTTGCAATCACGCCACCCTAACAGGGGTACGTTACGTTCAACTGTTAGTGCCGGTTCTCGAGAATGTTCTAGAAAACCTACTATTAGTACAGGAAGGGTCTCCTGTTCATAATTATCATGATTCTGCTATTATGCTAGGTAGACTCTTTGATAATAGGTGGATAGGAACAAACGCACAAATTCCTTGGCCTCCACGATCCCCTGACTTACGATCTTTAGATTTTTATCTGTGGGGTTACATCAAAGATGAAGTTTATATACAACAATATAGAAATGTGGTGGAGTTGTAAAAAAAAAATTAGAGACATAATAAATAATATTCCCACTAGAACTATCCTAAAAGTGACTAGAATTGTTCTCGGAAGAGCTCAGAAATGTATTGATCAACTATACCTTCGAACATTTACTAAAATAAAAAAAAATTAAATTTATCACATTTGTTGTCCACCGTTTTGTTATTCAATGTTTCCTATGATTTAATGTACTAAAATTCATAACTAGTTAATTACTTTCCATCACATACTTACATATTAAAGCAATAATAATCAAAGAATTTAAGTGTTTTTATTCGCTTCTTTTAAATTGAGGACGATTGTGTATTACTTACTTTTTGTTTGGAATTTTACTCTCTTTCAAAAAATGTCGAAATATACAGGATGTTCCATTTAAAAATTTGTTGTTTTTGTGAAAATCTGAGAAACTAGCTCTTTAATTGTTTCTCTGTTTTGACTAACTTAATCAGCAAAAAAAAGTCCTACTAGTTTCCTAATTTAACCGACTTCGTAGCTTTAATAATAACAAAGTTAGCAATGGTGAACACTTAACTTTAGTCTGTTGGTTTGCATTCTCTCGACATGGTCATTCCATTCCTACCTTCTTCGCTTACTCCACTTCACCACATCCTGCACTCCGCATCCTTCTCTTATAGATCTACTCGTCTGTCTATCTCGCAACGTGACATTCGCTATTTTTCTGAGAATCTTCATTTCTACCGTTCGAATTTTTTGTTTAGTTTTCTTTGTATCTGCTCTGGTCTCCGTGGAGTATGTTAGTACTGGGCGAACCATAGCTTTGTATACTCGTACTTTACTTTCCTTAGTCAAGTATTTGTTCCGCCAGACCATTGTGTTTATATACCCAGTTACTTGTGTCGCCTTCATTGCTTGTTGTTGAATTTCCGCCCGCAGGTCTCTTTGACTCGTTACCTCGACACCAAGATACCTGAAGCTCATTACCTGTTGAACGACAGATCCGTTTATTTCTAGTTTACAACGAACTGGCTGCTTACATATTACCAAGTACTTAGTTTTGTCTTTGGAGATGTTCATATTATATTTTTTGATCACGTTGTTGGGCCTTATCTTTTTATGGTAATCTTACCGGTGAGATTTGCTTAGACTTTATTCGAAAAACGCTCATTCGCACTTTGGCAGAATTATTTTCTAATAACTTGGAATCAGGTTTATCCAATAATAAGATTTGGTTCCAACAAGTAAGGTAAACGCATGAATATATGAAATGTTTCCAAACAGATGATTGGTAGGCGGGGAAATAAAAAGAGGCCCTCTAGATCACCAGATTTCACCCATTTGGACTACTTTTTGTGGGGACATTTAAAAAGCAAAATTTATCGAAATCGTTCTCAAAATTTTAAAGATCTGAATAAGCATCATAGAGATATGTCGCGAATCAACACTCTGTATAGTGTTAGAGTTATTACAGCGGTAACATGCTTTTCTCGCTGTTAGAAGATAACCTAGCTTTTCTCGCTGTTAGAAGATAACAGCGAGGTCGATTGTGTAACGTAAATCCATCTTGTTTCGATGGCATCCCGGCTGTCCGTTCGATGAATCCAACGGAAGTTGATCGAACTGACAGAATTTGCAAATTCAGCGTGGTACATAGGGATTCAGCGTTACAGAGGTAATAAAGGAAGGAGATTCCGAAAAGAATTTGCCAGATTTGCTATTTATATTAATATAGCGAGTGCTCCCCCAGACCAAAGCCACTCGTTGCGAGTTTAGCGGCCTGTGAACTTAAGGTTAAAGGCCGACCTTGACAATAACACCTACTGTCCTATGTAATATCCAACAAGAATTTGTACATCGTCTTGTTTACTGCCATGAGAAATGGTGGTCATTTCGAATATTTATTGAATTTGGGTTTTCTAAACAGTTGTGATGATATATACTTTAAGTAGTTGTTAATTGTATTATATAATCAATAAACATATTAAGTATATCTTCAAAAAAAGAATTAAAATTTGGTATGCGACTAAAAAAAAAAAACTCAGTTGGCTATGAAAATGAAATCGCAAAAGTGCATCTTTACTGTCACGTAATGATTTTTTTTACAAAATTGCTATACCTACCCCTTGTAAGCTGGAAAAGAAATCTCATGACTGATCAGGATGGTGGAAACTATTTGCCAAAGTTCATTACAAATATAAAACCCCGATAACATAATACGTTGTTAAAACGAGAATTTGTAATCTACCAGAATATTTCATAAAAAATGTGATGTCATTAAAAAAAAAAGTGAACCCAATTGACCATGAAAATGGTCAATGGGTAATAATTTTTTTTACAATATCGCTATACCACTTGAAGGATTTTCCTGTAAATCCTTTATGTAAACTATAAATAAATGAATGCGTTAATTTTCACGCGCATTGTATAATCAACATGCAGAACGGTTTAAAAAATTTGATTAAGCTAGCCAATTTTATTGCTGGCTCATGCATACCATCACATCAACAATTTAAGTTCTGATGTTAATACATATTATACATTTCTATTGTTAAACAGTGTTCTGGAATTTGCTCATATAAACTTAAGGAAATGTACCAAAGTTTATGTTACGAAACATATTTATTTGATCAATATTCTTTAATTTACGCATAAAAATGTTAAGTTTATTAAATGAGTATTCAAGACGATATAGTCTGACTTACTGTTACCCTAAACGTTATGCTCCTTCAACTTGATTTTCAAATCGAGCATGATCGGACTTCTTTAATGAAAAGATTCTTTTTAAATTAACGAAACCGCTCTTAAACGTAGGATCGTATTTAAACAACACGATTAAGAAAAATATTGAATCTAATTCTGTTAACGCAAATGCAAGAAGACCGACGGGGTAGTATGGCCCTAAAATCATTGTGTAAAGAATCATATCGAACGAAAAAACAATTCCTGCTAATATTTTAGAGCAAACATATACAGTTACAATCATAGATCTTACTATACTTTCATCATCAGTTTGTTTTCTCTTCTTTAAACATTCAAAATGTGTGTGTGAAACAATAAAGAAAAGGAAAACAAGCGCGATCAATATTGCACATTGTATCATTAATTCGTCACTTCTATAAGTTGTTATCAGAAAATGCAAAAGAATAATAATAAACACTATCGAAGAAAAATGAGCTGTTATTACAATGATTTTCATCAGCTTAATGCTCTCGAAATAGTCCATCAACAGCAACAGTATCATCACTACTATAATACCAATTACTACTATGAAGAATATTAATGTTAATATTCTCCTCGCGTCAAACTCCGAGAAGAAATCATTGATGTAGAATGTGTGAAATGCGGGGCTAGTAAATTGTTGTAATAAAGATAATATTGCGATGTAACTCATATAAATGCGTGTTGGTGTTCTCTGGCCGGAAAGTAAAAGTCCCAATAGAGCACTAATATTTCCGATAACATTAGCACAACCAGCTCCTATCAAAACTGTTTCCATTATCGCGAATGCACCCATGATGAAAATATGTGTACAGCTATTATCTGGAAAGTATATCGCCGGCAGTCGAACTTATATACATATATCACGTGAGATTGGGTCTGTAATAGAAAAAAATAATATGTTAGAAAACTGCTCAATTTTACAGAAATATTCAAGGTGTTGGTAGGTAGTAAAGAAAGTAAAAATATCATATAAGCTCTATTGAGATAAAGCATCAAAAAACTAAATATTTGTTATAGATCCCAACAGCTCTTTACCAAATTAACCCAGTCTTAAAATTCTCTATTATTATATATACATATATACAGGGTGAGTCATCTAAGCGGGTAAGGCCCATTATGCCTTTATGAGTAAAGATATTTCGAAGCGGTTTTTTCCTTATGATAGCTGTTCATTAGGACCACATTTTAAAAATGTTTTGTATTATACAGAGTGTTCCATACCTTGGTGGCTAACCATAGTTATAGTTTTTGAAATGGAACACCCTATATATTATTGCATTTTTGAATTCCCCGTATAATTTTTAGTCAAAAAGTTATAAGATAGTATAGGTCTAAAGTGTCAAGTTTTTGACTTATTCCCATTTTTCTGAAAAATTCAGTGTTTCAAAAAATTATATTTCTCGAAAACGACGTATAGTATAGGTCTAAAGTGTAAAGTTTTTGACTTATTCCCATTTTTCTGAAAAATTCAGTGTTTGCATAAAATTATATTTCTCGAAAACGACGTATTAGATCGACAAAATTTTTTGCAGTATTGTTTACAATAAAGGGTCCTAATAGAAGCATGTTTTATTTTTTTATACTTGCTAACTACATGTGCAGGAAATTGGATTAAAATTATATGACACGTTTTTATATAAAAGTCAATTTTTTTAAATGGAACACCCTATATATCAGTTCAGTTTTGAATTGCTTATTAAATTTCATGTCAGAAACATGTAAGACGTTAATACTTTAAAAGTGACTATTACAGAGTTATTGTCGTTTCTTGATATGCTTTTGTTGGTTTTTGCAAAAAAGTAATTTTTTTCAAATGGAACACCATGTATATTATTTCATTTTTGAATTTATTATTAAATTTCACATCAAAAACATGTAAGACGTTAATACTTTAAAGGTGACTATTACCGAGCTATTGTCTTTTTTTGATATAATTTTGTCAGTACTATACTATATGAATTAAACCACAAAACTGATCAATAAGAAGGAAATTGAAAGATAACAACTTAATAATTACAAAAGCTGATAAAAGTAATAGAGTAACTATTCTAGAAAGATCGGAATATAATGAGAAAATATATGAACTATTACACACCGAAAATTTTAAAAACCTAAATTCCGATACTACGAATAATTACCAACAAAAAGTTAGGAATCTAATTAAAAACAGTGACACTCTCAAGAATAAAAATCTAACAATAATGAACCTACGATCGCCAATACTATATGGCCAACTAAAACTACATAAAAACAACATCCCAAGAGACCAATAGTATCATACATAAATGCCCCAACTTACAACATTGCCAGTATTTAAATAAAAACTACCGACAAAAATAAATTTCAAATCAAAATACGCAATAAAAAATACAATAGAATTAACGAATAACTTAAAACACATACATATACATAACAATGCTAAATTAGTCTCATTTGATATTAAAAGCCTTTTAACCTCCATCCCAATAAATAAAATAAAAAAGATAGTAGATATACAAATGAATAACAATAATCTTCATGACACAAGAAAAACGAGATATTAAAGAAACATTAAATTTATGCCTAGACCTAAATAATTACTTCAAATTCAACAATGAAACATATAAACAGATAGAAGGATTACCGATGGGAAACCCGTTAAGCCTTCTATTAGCAGAAATACACATGAATAACTTCGAAGAAGAACTCTTCAATAAAAACCCAGTATTAATCCAACAAGTTCAGTACTGGGCCAGATATGTTGACGACGTAATTTGCATTTGGGAAGGTACAGAGAGGCAATTAACGGAGTTTCTAAAAGTTAAAATTCTATAAACGATAAGATACATTTTACAATAGAAAATAAACTTTCTAGACGTCACAATAAACAGAATTAATAATAAACTTACATTTGAAGTATATAGATACCCTACTTTTACTGACAACATATTACACGTAAGTGCTAAACAATCCATGAAAATAAAATTGGCAGCCTTCCATGGTTATATACATAGAGCCACAAACATACCACTAAAGGGTCCTTTAATAAAGAAATAAACACAATTAAATTAATTGCAATAAATAATGATATGACTTTTCCTCTTTCTACTTTCGTATCAGAAATCATAAAATATCGACAGCTATATGTAATGTAATATTACCGACTTTTCATGTCTGTTCTAAGATGTCGGGTTGCATTGGTTATGCGTCGAATTCACTCAATATAATTAGTACAAAGTCATTTAGTATTGTATATCTGAATTAGTATCAAACATCCATTTATAAGAAAATCAATTATACAATGTAAATTATTAATAGAAATAATCTTTTTGTCATTAGAAGGAATATTAGATAGATAATTACTTATAATCTGTTTCTAAGTATAGTGCGAATGCAAGCTCCCACAGGTTGCATGAACACGGCAGGTGGTATGCAATTAAAGTAATCGATGTGAGAAACACGCTACAGGCGTATTGTCAATACTTGATTAGAGATGATAGAAGTGTACGTGTATTATAATATGAACGTACATTTATACGAAATGTCAACTACGCTATGTAAAATACAAGAATACATTTTGCTCTCTAATTTATTCTGTCAATTGTGAGAGATATTATTGCTGAATTGCATGTTAAAATTATAAATTAATATTAATTCCTTTATTTTTTTAGTATTCTTAACCTGACACAGATAGTTTCCAGGTACTTTAAATTAGTCTTTGCCATCGCCGAATTATGGAGGGATTAGCACAAGAGATCCTTAATGGTTTGACTTATGACGTCGCACTATATCTTGAAACAGACTATATATCAATCGTATTTACGTATAACATTTAAAATAACAATGTATTTATGATGAGAAATAAGTGAAAAGGACGGTAAAATCCAAAAAGACTAAATAAACACAATGCAAGCACTAAACATTAAATAAATTCAGTATGATTAGGTAGCTATTTCCCTTAATTTATATTGGATTTTGTATTTACCGCCTCTTACCTCAACTCCTCCCACTGTTCTTGGTGTTGATGTCGGGATAGAGGTGACGAAGACAAACAAAAAACTATAAATGAATGGAAGTAGCAGAGGAGAGGTAGTAAAAAAACAATAAATAGCTATAAATAAATGTAAAAAGCAATGCAAAATGAGTCATAAGTAATGTCAACGTCATTACGTATTTGTTTACTTTAATACTTTATAGTCAATGTTTTGCTTTTCTTACTCTTCCCCTTTCCCCACGAAAGAAAGATAATATAAATAATTTCAATGTGATTTACATATTTGTTTACCAGGCCATATATAATTTTATACTACATGTACAAAAATAAATAGTGAGGCAAAGGAAGGCGGAAAAAAAGCAAAATAATGAGGTGTGTCCACCACACGACTCCCTTATACGTATATATGAGCGTTTCAAATTATACGAAAGTCTTAATTGATTTAAATATTTATATCTTCTTAGACAAATAAACACGTGAGTAAGTGTGCCCCTTCAAAACCAAATTTTAAGAATTTTTTTAAACAAAAATTATTCAAATTCAAATTCAAATTCAAATTCATTTATTTGTATGGACACCAATATGGTATGACAATTGTCACTATAAATAACCGGATTATACATAAGTATATAAATGCAAATACCAATGTCTACAGTTTAAAACATATATATACACACACACCCACATGCATATACATATTATATATATACATACACACACACATACACACAAACATATATATACAAAACTTATAATCTGAAAAAATAAAATTACATAACAAAGCATAAATAGACAACTACACCAGCTAACATCGAGTCAGATTCGCGTCTTGTAGGTGTTCATCCACCGAGTAGTATGCTCTTTCCAATAAGTATTCTCTTAATGATTTTTTGAACAAAGAAAATCTGTGTCTTTCATTTAAATCTTTCAGGGGTCTCGGAAGTGAATTATATATTTTTATTGCCATATAGAATGGTGTAAACTCGAAGGCAGTAGTGCTGTGTATTGGTACCACAAGGTCGTCGCCTCGTCTACCGACCGTACGCGTAGTAACATCAGCGTTTCATATAAATAAGTCCGCATTATCAATCACATAGCAAAGAACATGATAAATATACAGAGACGGTAGCGTGAGTAACCGCTGCTGTATGAAATGAACTTTGCAGTGGTCACGCATTCGAAAAATATTAATAGTATAATTTGAAACACCCCACACAATTATGGCGTAACTCATTAAAGACTCCGCACACGAGAAGTAATACGCTTTCAAAGTCTCACATGCTACAGAATTTCGCATCTTATATATAGAAAAGTAGACCGACGACAGTTTCCTCTGCAAATACAGTGTGTGACACTGCCACCTCATGGATGAGTGCACCCAAACCCCCAGAAACTTCACCTCCCCGGCTAACTCCACCGATTTATTTTTATTTCTAATTAGTATCGAGCATGTTGGACGAGACAGTTTAAATTGTATAACTCTAGTTTTTTCCGAGTTTAAAACCATTTTATTGGCCACACACCACTGATGCATCGCATCTAAGGCACTCGAAGTCATTTGGGATAGTTTATCAATGTCCTTGTCCCATAAAATTAGTGTTGTGTCATCTGCATATTGATACAGTCTCGGAGGCAGTGCATCCACCAAGTCATTCGTGTAGATTAGAAACAGCAAGGGACCAAGCAGTGAACCCTGAGGAACCCCAGCCCCCAGACGCGACCAATCCGAGTAGAAATCCGCTACAGTGTCCCCAGAAAATCCCCTGACACAGACATGCTGCTTTCTGTTCCCAAGGTAAGATGACAGCAAATTACTAGCAATCCCCCTGACGCCAATTTGATTTAGTTTTTCTAAGAGAATAGCATGATCCACAAGTTCAAACGCGCGAGACAAATCGAAGAACACCTCCACCACGTGATTATGCTCGTCAAGTGCCCCATTTATATCCGTAATAGCGCGACCTAAGGCTTTTTCACAAGATGAACGAGGCACAAAGCCGTAATGAGTTTTAGACATGCTCCTCCGCATGAAAAATGTAAATAACCTCTTATAAATTATTCTTTCAAAAACTTTCGAGAAAGAAGGCAAAACAGATACCGGCCTGTAATTGCCAATCTCAGCTCTTGTACCCTTTTTATGAATGGGAACCACCTTAGCCTCCTTTAAACTGTTGGGAAAAACCCCGTCCGTAAGCATTAAATTAATTATATACGTCAAAACAGGCGACAATACGCCAGCGCAGTACCTTACCAGGTAAGCCGGAACCTCATCCACACAATGCCTGATGAACCTCCGACTCAGAGGCTGGATAAAGAAAAATTGTTTCAGTGTTTGCGTGAACTGGCTTTAATATCGCTTTTGCTTCAGCACCTTTTTTGTCAGCCTCCTGACTAAACTGGTCGCGTCTCCACCATTATATCTCAGTTTTAATTCGGGTTCCTTCTCACTGCTTTTTAGTTCGTGCCTAATGATGTTCCACGCGACCTTACATTTATTTTTGGCTGTGATTATTCTAGTATTATTATATTTTAACTTAATTTACAGAAATCATAGTGATTTCTAACGTATTCAGCGAATTCACGAATTTCTACCGTGTACCAGGGATGACGATTTCCTGAGCTGTCAATTTTTATGCGCCTTAAGGGGAAGTACTTTTCAAAATATAATTTAAAAACACTAAAAAAGGTATCATATTTAGCATCGATGTCACCCACTACGTCAAAAACGTCCCGCCATGATTCGGCCGCCAGTGCTTCCAAGAAAGCTTCTATATTGGGTTTGCTATACATGCGCTTATGACAAAATCTCTGTTGAGGCCTGTATTCCAACGGAACCTCGCAGTACAAACAATTGTGATCAGAGAGTCCCGGATCGATGACACCACATCTAACATCGCTTATATCTACCGTTCCAAATATATTGTCGATACAATTATTCAATCTAGTATTATCCTTTACATACCTATGCAACCCGTAAGATCTAAAAGTACTAACTACAGCAACGGCTTCCACCGAACCAGTTTTATTAAAATCTACGTTAAAATCGCCACACGCAAATATATAATTATAGCGATTACAAACCAATTCCAACAACTCATTCAGTCTATTCACAAATAGATCTAGACATCCCGTCGGAGACCTATAAAAGCATATCAACAAGCATTTATTAGTGCCAGCCTTAAAGCTAGCACAGCAGTATTCAAAATCTCGCTCCGTCATATCTATTCTAAACTCTTCAGCACGCATTTCATAACCCTATTCTAAGTACTTCTATTCTCTTAATAAATCTCTACAGAATGCATACTTTGCGAGATATTTGCAAAAAATCGCTATTCGATAAGAGTGAAAGTGTTACTTCCGGTCCAAATTTTGAATTTTTTTTTAAACAAAATATGTATATTGAAAAATCAGCTTTAAATACATTAATTATACTCGTAATTACCTGCCTAGAAAGTATAACTTGCAAGATACTGGCAAAAAACTGATTTTCGATAAGAGTAAAAGACCTACCTTCGGTAGGAATTTCAAAAAACTTCTTTTTAATAAAATTCTTCTCAAATTTAATTTTGAGCACAATTGAATTTTTTATAAGTTTGTTTAAACTTAGTAGATCTCGCTAGGGACATTATACTCGTAAATATAAAGTTTGTAATTGAGAGCTATTGTCGTTTGACCGCTCTATCTATAGTCTGTCTGTCTCTGTCTGTGTGACTTGTAGGTCACACAGACAGACAGACTGACAGATTAGACACTGACATACACACACAGAGAGAGAGAGATTTTTTTAAAACCACTTTTTCGGTATCAGGAGATTTCAAAAAGTGGACATCTCGATCTTAAAAATGTTCATCATCACAATACTTAATAAATAATGAAATAAATTACAATTCTATAAATAATTTACGTTTTGTTACTCTTTTTGTATTTGCTATGCATATAATATTGTAGTAGATGAAGTTTAAAAATATAAAAATCATGCCATTTTAATTGACACTTTACTTAGTATTATAATTCTATAGATATAAAAATTTCACTGAATGTAACTTAGACAATTAACTGATTCCGGAGCATGTTTTAATTGTTATGATCTACTTTTATTTATATTATGTTATACTTTTAAAATCGGAAAAAGTAATAAAAAAAGGCATTAAACTTCATTTGCGTGATGAAGTGAAATAAACGTCAATTATTACTATTTTCCTAATTGAAACGGTGTGTATGATAAATACGACCTTGAATAATTTATTCGGTGAGTAGGTATCTAACCTAATAATTATTTCCATTTCTGTAATTTTTCCCCGATAATTTTGTAAGTAAAGTTGTATAATCACAGGTCATCTATAAGGTAGCCTAGTGCGTTTTGTAAAAAATCAGCTGCACCCTTCAGATCCAGTTTACCCGAATTCTACATTGTCTATATTGTATTTGTAAATAATGAAATAGTATGAAATAACAATTAAGTACATTTAGTTTAAATTTCAAAATATACGCTTTAACAGGGGATTATTAAAACTATCACCTCATAACCTAACCTAAAAATTCAGTCTAAAAAAACCGATCTAAAGCAATTTTTAACACTCTTTAAAATAGATTTAATGATAATTTACACTTTTATAATATTGCTAATTAGAATCATAACAAGTTATAAACACGCCTCCTCAGAAAATTTGTTATTATAAATATCTGTAATATACTTATGCGTATAAATATCATGCAAAGTAGAAATAATATAATAATAACCTATAAGTTCAATTCCGTAATAGTATTACCTTGTACTTATAACACTTTTAAACAGTAAACGCCTTCACACACTAAACGACTATGTGTTGAAATGATTCTAGTCTTGTAAATGAAGTGTTTCCATACACTGCAGTAAATATATTGGCAAGTGTTAGCGATAGTGATAAAGATATACTAAGAATAATTTGATGATTGTTACGGTCAAAATTCAAGGGAACTGAATATGTATATATATATATATATACATATGCGAAAATTTAGAATGCTTGGAAAAAATGTAATACTATACATATATTATATATATATTTATATATATACCTAGTTTGTGACGTGAATTCTGAGATTTTATCCTGGTATTTCCGAGAATTTGTTTGTTTTTCTAAACTTTATTACATTCTTCCAATTTTAGTTATATTAGTGGCACCAATTTAGTGCTATTTAAAATTATGTAACATGTTCAAAACACGACGAATTAATCTGTAATATACAACAGTCTACACAATAACAAAATAAACAATCAAGCATGCAAATGTAAAAATGTAATATGTAAATGTGTAATAATAAGTAAATATAATTATTATTGAATATCAAATGCATACTTGAGTGGCAGACTCTCTTTACGCATTTTGCCCATAATTTAAAATTTTTGGACAAAGGTGGCGTTACAATCTGTGAATGGCGAACTACAATTTTTGGGTGGAAAAAGACGTGTTAACTGCACGTTATCCCATTTAAAATAATTGGGAAAAACGCTTGGACGTTCTATGTGCAGTATGTCCAAAGTTTATCCCTACGTTAGTTGCACCACTTTTCGTCTCAGGTTTGGTCGCGTGGGTGACGTACGTCAACCACCTAAAGTCGAATGTATAGAGCAATATTTTTCAGAAATTATTTACTTGTAAGGTCCAAAGAGTGCTTCAAACACAAAATAATATACATAGTAAAACAAAAATTTCTATACAAAACTAAAAGAATGTAATATATTTACAAAATACGTTGTTTTACTATTCTCTTTCATTTTCACAACAACTAATGCTAATTTCTTTGAGATGATCATTGCACGCCCAGTTTTTACATTTTACATACTATTTTCTTGTTGTTTTATCACGAGCTCATCCATAGTAAAAACAACGTCTTCTAGATCCCTGCCGTGGTTCTTCCGGGGCGTTCGATGCAGATGGTTGTTCTCCTAACAGAACCCCAGCTCTTCGACGAATTTCTCTTTTAACTTGTAATATTTGTGCTCCACTCTGTATTTGGGGCTTTATCATTTCCCATACCGCGGCTTGAATAAACTGGGTTCTGCTCAATTTACCCTCAATATTAGTATTACAAAAAAATGCAGAAGGCATTTATTGCAGAGATATTCAATAAATTGTAGAATACCACAATGGACCAGCGCACAGTGGTCTGAAACGCCCGAAAAGCTGGTCAAAACTCGAAAAAGGTTCGGATTTGGCTGAAAATCTGTATGCTTTAGTTTTTTTACTTTCTGATTGTAGATTTAAGGTAAAAATGGTAAATTGCAAAATGGGGAGTTTTAAATTGCCAGTTTTATGTTCAAAAATACGATAAAATAATATAAAATTTGGCTTAATAAAGTTTGTGTTGTTTCTCATTATACTTTTTATAATTATACTTACGATATAGACAATAACAATTATGATAACAATAGTAATAATGATAATAATAATAATAATGATAATAATGAAAATAATGATAATAATTATGATTATTTCTTGGTAATTGCACTTTAAATAATTCAAAGTGACTTCTTCTAAGTTACTATTTGGTTCGGATCGTGCGCATATTAAATCTCTTCAAGATTAATTAAAAATATGTAATTATGATGTGACATATACATGTGACGCGTCACATGTATAGGGCCGCGCAACCAAATACAAATAAATCAATTGCGAGGAGAATCGCAGAAAGTCGCACCTGAATTTTCGATTTTCTAGTTAGTTAGACATTCATCTGGGAAATGAATCAGCGAACAACGCGGAGTCTCGCGGAAACATAACTTTTTTGACAATTTCGGAAAATTTTTAATAACAAATTATAAAAAATTGTTTAAAAAAAGTAAAGTGTCAAAACATTATACCAATTTTCAGGCGCATCCTCCATCTTCTTGTTGAAGATATTTGAACGTTCACGAATTTTTGTGTGCACTTCAAATGTTGTTTTTCTCGTCTATTGTTGAACGTTGCACGTACCAAGTTTTGACAACCGCGACTTTCACACACAACTACACGTCCCGTAGGCGCGCCATCTATCTGCTATTCGAGAAATAGACGCGCAGGCACCTCGTTTACCGACTACTACACAAGAAACTATTTAAAAAAAATGTGGTTTTAGTTTTGACCAACTTTTTGGACGTTTCAGACCACTGTGCAGCGCCTCGTACTTCTAGCTACGTTATTTTTTTGGCAAAGTTGATTCACTAAATTAACACCTACTTTGGTACGATTATAAAATGTTATAATCTCTGGTTTTTGCATCTCGCCCGTTTCATCATCCATGCATGGTCGAAATCATCAAAACTGCCTTGTCTTTTTTACGACAATATCAAAGTATGGTGCATTTCTCTTGAAAGCCAAAAAGTGATGTGTATCCTTTTCTTTCCTTGTTTGGCAGGAATTCTTTTGGAATTTCTCTTTTGTTTTTTCTTATTGTCCCAACATATGTCAATTTATTTTCATCTAGTAAGTCATTGGCTAGTGACCTAGTGGGATGCTCGTGAACCAATTATCTCCAGTTATATATCTGTGGGTGCCCTGAACTGGCTCTACAATACCCCTAGCATTATTGCTTTACCTGTATGGTCCTGGCGGTTGCAAACCAACGCACGTTCCTAGTTTGACTGTGTAAGCCGTTTGGGCATCTACCAAAGATGCCATATTTGTTTGGCTTATTTGGGTTGTATTGTCTGAACGAGCAGCGACCTCTGACTAGTAACTGCTCATCAATGGTAAGGCACTTACTATGAGAATATTGCCTTTCGAAATTGTTTACAAGAACTTCAAATAATTCTCTTATAGCTGCCATTTTATCAATTTCTCTGTGCGTATTACGGTCGTTAATGTTGCCAAACCGTAGGCATCTCAGCAGAAAACGAAATCGATTTTCAGTCTTGGCCAGATAACAAGATTCAACACCGTTACCACGAGAGTTGTCCCACAACAAATGCACATTCTTGCGAGAGCACCTCAAAGTGCCTATAAGATAAAGCAGACTAATGAATGCTTTCATTTCTATTGTATCTCTATTTCTTGCATCCCTATCTCTTGCAAAGTTATTACGAACTTGTTCAATATAAATGTTAGTACAAGTAGTAATCATTGTTACAACTATGTCGTCGATAAATAAATTTAATGTCTCCATTTCTGTTTTAGCATCACGCGCTCCACGCTTAGGGCCAGTTAAATGGGTGATAATATTATGAGACTGTCTTCTTACATTTATCGGAGGTTAAGTTTTTCGCCACTTTGTTTCCCCATCTTTTCCTATATAAACATTTGAGAGACAAGCTTCACTTTGTTCGTTTTCAGATTCCGCTTCGTTGTCCGAAGACTCTAGCTCCGTATCTGATTCGTGATCACTCTCTATTATCACATTTTCTTCATCTTTGTCACTAATATCCTCGGCATTGGATTCACTTTCTTCTTGATCACTAAGTTCATTGTGCCATTTGAGTCATACATCAGGATCTACTCCGAGCCACAACCCTCAAACTGTAGCAATAGCCACTCAATGTCTTCGCGAGACCATCAATATGAGGTGTCCAAGACAGCCGAGAGTCCACCACCACGCCCAAAAAACGCGCACTATCGACACATGGAAGTGACTCATCCTTGTGCTCAATGACCAGATCTTCCGGATGTACATTAAAAGTTAGAATATTCGTTTTTCCAGAGTTAAGTTTTAGGTTATTCATCTCAAACCACTCATCCATTAACCGGAAGTTTTGTTCCATACTGAGTTTGACCCTCTCA
The DNA here is from genome assembly GCA_963170755.1 of Amphimallon solstitiale. Classification (NCBI taxonomy): domain Eukaryota; kingdom Metazoa; phylum Arthropoda; class Insecta; order Coleoptera; family Scarabaeidae; genus Amphimallon; species Amphimallon solstitiale. Next base: position 13,089,435 of record OY720680.1, read on the forward strand.
CAAGTTTGTGCGCGCACAATACACGAGGTGTCATCCGCATATAGTACCGTCAGGCCCTCCATGATTTCAGGTAGATCGTTCACATATAGTAAAAACAGAAGTGGTCCAAGGATGGAACCCTGCGGTACTCCATACATGATAGAGCGATAAGACGAGACAAACTGTCTCCCAGACGCCGCACGGGCAGCCACACACTGCCTCCTACCAGTGAGGTAAGATCTCAATAAGTCCAAAGTCACACCCCTAAAGCCCATGCATTCAAGCTTCTGCAAAAGTATATGATGGTGCACACTATCAAAAGCCTTGGTTAAATCCACCAAAGCACAAACTGTTACTTCTTTGTTATTTAATCCTGCCAGTATTTCTTCCATCAACTGAAACGTAGCACGAGTTGTAGACCTTATCTTTAAAAACCCATTCTGATTGCTACAGAAAGTATTATGCTTCATCAAGAACTGAACCATTCTGTTATACACGGTGGCCAGAAAAATGCGGACAAACGCCACGCAGGCCAAATCTTTGTTTAATTCTGAGTTGACAATCTTAATTGAAAAAAGTAGTACAGTGCTTTTTTTTTTTTTTTGTAAACCATTGGTATTAATCGATTAGTTACCTACATCAATGCATTTGAGATAATTCCATTTCTAAATTTCACCACAATGATTTTACATAGATAAATTTGACGAATTTTGCTAAATTTTAGCCGTACAACTTAATGTTTGATGGTCTCGTATGCCGTAAGGAAGGACCGTATAACTTTTTTGGATTAAGATTATCGCCTCAGAATTGAACAAAGAATCGTTCTACCTGGCGTTTGTCCGCATTTTTCTGGCCACCGTGTATAAGAGAGACTCTATGATTTTAGATATATTGCTTGTAAGCGCAATGGGTCTGTAGCTGTAAAAGTCAGTTTTATCTCCTTTTTTGTAAATAGGTCTCACTATTGTGGATTTCAGACGCTCAGGAAAACCCCCAAATCCAAAGCTGATATTTATAATATGTGTGATCGGAACCGCCAGACATTCCCCACAGTGTTTCAGCAGAGAGACCGGAACCCCATCTACACCAGTCGCCCTTGTATCCTTCAATTTGTATATATAGCGGTAATTACCTCTTCTCGATCAGTCAAGTATAATACAAAGGATTCCGGAACACGCTTCACATGGCTTAATAAACTTTCGGCATCTTTTTTGACGTTTCTTGGGAAATCTATAAAATAGTTATTAATTGATGTTAGTATATCCTTTTAATTTTCATAGTTATCAATGAAATCATCTAAATTGAAAGATTTCTTATTTGATCGTCCCTGGAGTTGATTGATGACCTCCCATGTTGCTTTAGATTTATTCGTGGAATTATTAATATACGCTGAAAACATCTGCCTTTTGGACTGGTCGATTACACCTTTCAAATTTTTACAGTAGGCTTTATAAACCCCATTGTCAACACGCCCACTTAATACACCTTCATACAATTGTCTCTTTATAGCGCTCATATTTCTAATTTCATTAGTGAGCCATTTCTTATTAGTCTTATTTGAAACATTTATTATTTTTTTATTTATGAATTTGTCCATGATGTTTTCCAGGATCTCTGCAAACGAATCATCATTGATATCCATTTTACTCACAATTGGGGTCCAGTCTATCCCCTGCAGTTCCTGTTTAATTAATTCGAGTATATGGTGTGTCAGTTGTTGTTTCTCCAGTTTTATACTCTCCTCATTTACATCACCCTGTGTCTCGAAGGAAACTCTTACTGCACGATGATCGGACATTTATTATATCACTGTTGTAGTCCACAAGGTTTGTAATTATATTACCTATCAATAAGTGTCTGCGACCTCTCAGTTATTCGCGTGGGACCATGTATTGTTTGATTCAAACCGTAAGTTCTCAGCTCGTCCAAAAACATTTCCGAGACAGCGTCTCGCCTATTCAAATCTATATTAAAATCACCACTCAGCAATATAGAGCATTTAATTTCAGAACAAGCTTCCTGTAGAATATCGTCCAATATTTGCATAAATTCCTCCATGCTGCCAGAGGGAGGCCGATATATGTTAATAATTATAATTTTTAGATTGATCATTCTAATAGCAGTGCATTCCACTACTAATTCCTTGCTTCTGCTTTTCAGAGACTCAAGTTCAATATATTCATAGCCAGACCGAACTAATACACAAGAACCACCATGCGGACCAGATGTTCTAACAAAGCATGAAGCCATGCAATAACCATCCACAATTGGATATTCATTAAACTTTAGCCAGTGTTCAGTTAATGCTATAACATGAGTAGGTGCATCCAGGCTTTCTATAAATATCAGCAAGTCATCAATTTTGTTTCGCATACTTTGTATATTTTGATGCAACAGTGAGAAATACACTGTTTTGTCTACCGCACTGTTTTGTATTATTCTTACATTATCTTGTTTGTGTACCAGTGTTTTATTTACGTTTTCAATGTCGGTCGTCCCACATGGAAGAAAAAACGGTTATTCCTGAAAACTTTTCCAGGACCATAACGAATAAAAATTTTAAAAGAATTACGTATATCCATCGTTCGAATTTCGAATTTTCCAAATTTTCCGGACAACTTTGCCGATTTTTCTTTTCCTAAAAACCATATGCGTACTATTACGAACATTTAATTAAAATTAGCCAAATCGGTCAAACCGTTCTTAAGCTTACCAACGAATAGCATTTCATTTTTATTTATATAGATTAATGTTTGCATTAATTGTTTCATGGGAGGAAATCGCATTCTTTTAAGCGACATTGCGCACCAAACACATAAAAATTACACTTACAAAACAATAGATGGTAATGAATAATTTATATACATCAAATTGCACAAAACACGAACTCAAAATTGGGTTAATTAAAATATTAACGCCAAAATATAATATCGTAGACATATATCTCTCAAAATAAAAAACTAATCTGCGAAATATAATTAGAAAAACATGTTAAGATATGAAAACACACACAACAAATGTTATCATATATAGACACAAACAAACAAGTGCATTTCGTTATCTGAAAGTTCGAGTAGTAATGAACAACAAGGCAAATTATCAACTGCCAATACCTAATACATTGCACTAAATTGCATTTAACCCAATCGCGTATGATTTTCAATTAACAATACGAGTTTTCATTACAAATTAGTCAGAATTTCTATTTTTCTATCTATTATATTTGCTCCCCATAATAGATATTTTATATCTAAAAGCAACCACTGACAATAAATATATCAAACTTATGTCACGATGCTTAATCAAATTCTCGTAACAATTGTCATGGCGGTTTTGAAAATTAACAATATAAATGATTTTGCTAATTCAGAAACCTTCGCCAAAACATACATTCTCACATAGTGCCTTTGATGATCTAGAACTTCGCAAAGTGAATGTCTCGAAACTGACCTATACCAATCGCTAAATGCAAACATTCGCACATAGTACATATAACGGCTTGGCGCCTGCCCATCAAGAACATCCCTGTCTATTCGTATTTATTTTATTTGTAATTTTGGATTAAAACTGACTAAATAATCGTTAATGATGCCTAATGATTTACTGAAAGCATTATTTAAAAAAATGAATCATTCATTTAATAAGATAATATTTATTTAATTAATGATGCTTAACGTTTTTCTAAAAGCAAATATTCTCACATAGTACTTTTAGAGTACGTCTCTCACCATTAATTATTTAAAATTGAATAGTTTATTTCAAAACTTACTTAAACTCATCATACATTTTGTCAAATTCCGTCTTATTAATGTCCTCCATTTTGAAAAAATCTCTATAATACAACAAAGAAAAAATTATTGAATGAAAAATCATCAAACAATAAGAAAACTAAAATTAAACCTAAATTCAGAACAAAACTTAATACATTGAAAACTAATAATGAAACTGTCGTAGTGTATCAAACCCTTGCACTCATTCTTTTTACTATATCGAGATCTCAAAATTTTTACGTCTTTTAAACTCAAAGGATGGGATTCATCTCCCTCCAGTTTATTCTCGCATCCCGTATATATATTCAAACAAAAGATATCAAATATTCACAGCGCCACACCTGTTCAACTAACATTTACGTTGGCATTCATTTCTTCTTATTTATTTTCTTTAAGTTTTCTTATTCACAACAACACACGTACCATCTTTGACAGTCAATACATACAAATGGCGTCACTTCAAAATTGTTTATTATCGAAAGTTTACACACACTTGTTATTCTTCGATTTTCGGTAGGTATGTCCTTTTCTCTTCCTAATACAATCCCTCATTGTATTCGCATATGAATGCAATGCTTTCTTATCATTTGTTGTATTTCTCTTCTTCTATTTACTAAAGTTGTCTTGATTTTCTTTTAGGAATCCTTTGGTCTAATAATAATATAAAGACGTTGTTTCCGACGAAGATCCCTCTAACCGGCTTCGCACTGCGACGAACGGTAGTCTGTTATACATTCTCCCCCCCCCCCCCATTTCATCATGTTTCTTCTACTCAGGTACACATCAATTATAAAGTGTCATCACCAACATTAATATCGTATTCTTCCTTTTTGCAGGTTTTTAAACCACACATGATTATATCCTTAGTCTTGAAGCCCTTGTGTTATGCATACAAAAAAAAATAATAAAAAATGTATTTTGATTTATACAGTTATTGTTTACATAATATTGTAGCAATCTGTCATCTCGTGCAAGGAATACTTTTTTATTTATATCCTTTTAGTGTTATTAGATTTAAATATAAGGTATTTACTACTTTTTAAATACGATTATAAAATCTCTCTCATAAATTAGCATCATTATACAGAGAGATTATAAATGCTTGACCGTGCCGCTTCATCGATATATCAACTTTAGCACGAGTAAGCCACACGTTCATTGCTGCAGTATGAATATTTAGTTTGTATCTAACTTCGCTAAAGTGGCTGTCACTCCAATACTCTGTCATTAATACATATTTGTCAGTCATATAATAATAATAATAATAATAATAATAATAATAATAGTTTATTCGTTCCTAAGGATACAATCAAATGTATATGGAACAAGTCACAAATAATTAAGTATGCAATTATAAAAGTAAGTACAAAAAACACACAGGTACACACATGTAAATAAATAACATTTCATACCTAAGGTAATAATAAATCAAGACGGAAAACAAACATTAAAAACCTTTGTCACAGAGTAGCATAGAAATGTCCGCTGAGCACAGCCAAGTCAGTTATTTTTAAAATAATTTTCAAACTCTTCAATATTGTAAAAGACATTAGTAAGCAATACATCCTTTAGCCTCCTCCTAAACACGTTTACATTTTGTAGTGACTTTAACCTCTCTGGAAGCAGATTAAATAATCGGCATCCAGCACTTATGGGTGATTTCTTATAGTACATATAATTTACCTTGTCCAAACGTATGTCCGCTTTTGCACGAGTATTATAATTGTGATAGTTAGAATTTTTGAGAAAATAATCCTTATGTTCGAAAATGTATGTCAAGAGCTTCAGAATATAAATTGACGTCACTGTTAGGATCTTACGCGTCAGAAATGCATCCCGACAAGAGTCTCTCGGTTTTATATTGAATATTAAGCGAATAATACGTTTTTGGAGAACAAAGACCCGTCCAACGTCACTAAATTGCCCCCAAACAGTAATATTAAACCAGATCGCCGAATAAACGAGGGCATAATACACCTGTAACAGCGTTTCACTGCACAACATGCGCTTCAAAGTACAAATAGCGTAGAAACCCTTATTCAACTTTTGGCATATGCGATCTATCTCTTCCTCCTATGAGAGATGGTAGTCAATAATTGAGCCCAGAAACCTCACCGACGCGCTCTCACCCAACATACTTCCATTGAAATCAAGATTTATGTTAATTGGTGACCTTCGTTTGTTGTGAATCTCCATAAGTGCAGTCTTTTGAATATTGACCACCAAAGCGTTTTTGTTACAATAATTAAAAAATTGATCCATCACAGTCCTAAGTTTACAGTGTAACATATCAGGATCTGCATCCGACACTATTATATTGGTGTCGTCCGCATACATATAGACATTACCGTGACTTATGTGGTCAGGCAAATCATTCACATATGCTAAAAATATCAATGGACCCAAAACACTCCCCTGAGGAGTTCCCAAGTTTAAATCAAATTTATTTGACTTAGTCTGATTCATTTTTATAACAATTTTTCTATCATTCAAGTAAGAGACTATCCATTTGTTAATGGAGCCTCGAAGACCCATATTATATATTTTGTCCGAAACAAAGTCGCTCCTTACAGAGTCGAAAGCCCTTGAAAGATCAAAAGACACTAAGGCCACATACTCCCCCCTGTGTAAGCAATCGTACGCGTATTGGGTGGATTCCATTACAGCTGTTTGACACGAATACCGTTTTCTATACCTATACTGAGAGCGAGTCAAAATGTTATGTTTATTTAAAAATATTTCAATTTTATTGCTAACCATCTTCTCTATTATTTTAGAAAAAATACTTAGAAGAGATATAGGTCGATAATTCTCGATCATTTTCGGATCTCCCTTCTTAATAATTGGAACAATAGCTGCACATTTTAGTGCTGAGGGAAACACTCCCTCCATTACAGAGCGATTAACAATATCAGCAATCATCGGCGATATCTCCAAGGCACACTCCTTGACGAGTTTTACTGGAATTTCATCAATCCCAGCTGACTTGTTATTCTGAAGACCATAAATAGTCCGGCGAACATCATCCACCACAACCGGTCCTTGCTTCTTGTCGTTTCTTTTTCCCTTGGTTTACTGCGTTTAATTGATTATTAGAAACTGTCTTTCTCAAGGCAATAAAAGGCACATTTCGTTGTTACTGTAAGTTATTTTTTTTTGTGTTTATACGTGTATCATTATTATTTTTGTTTAATTTTAAAGTTGGGCTGAAATCAACAATGCCATTTACGGAAGAACAAGATAAGTTTATTGTGGAGGCTTATTTTGGTCGAGGTAAAGCCACATGTTTTTATTGAAACTGACATACATCCTATTAAAATTGGTGTTTGGTGTGCAATATCACGAAGAAGAATAATAGGGCGAATTTTCTTCCATGATACAATAAATGCAGAACGATATAGAACACTTCTTTTAGAACCATTTATTAGACAACTTAACGACAATGAAAGACAATTTGGCTATTTCAGCAGGATGGTGCTACCGCTCACACTGCACATACTACAATTGAATTCCTCCAAAGATATTTTAATAATAACCGACTGATTAGCAGAAATAGATGGCCTCCTAGATCCCCAGATTTGACTCCTCTGGATTTTTTCCTATTTGGGTATTCATAGAACACAGTCTTTAAGACTCTACTACATACATTACCAGAACTACAAGATGCTGTTGCAAATGCTGTTAATAGTGTAACAGAAGAAATGATTCAAAATATGTTCAATTCTCTCAAAACACGCATAAATGTGTGTCTACAAAATGAAGGATCTCATTTTGAACATATGTTATAATATTTCTAAATATGTAATGTTACCTTATGCAATATCGATCTTATATTAAATTATTTTTGATAAATATATTTTCAATTATTAAATGTATTTCTTGAATTATTAAAACGACTAAATTTAACAAAAATTCTTGAAAATAGTTCATACGTAAAATAATAGATGTCGCACGAACGAAATACATACAATTCAAAATATGATATGTGCGGGAATTACACCATGACTATGAAGCGGCACGGTCAAGCATTTACGATCTCTCTGTACATATCTGAGTTTCATTTTTATGCATTTGAATTTTTGTTTTCATCTCGGGCATCCCTTATATTGCCTTGCTCATATAACTTAATGGCATTCAAAAGATTTACTCTCTTTAAATATAGAATTCATTTATTTATTTTGTGTTTGTCTTTTGCCTAATATTTAAACTTATTTTTACTTAGAATATATATTTAGTTTAACACATACATTTTCTAATGGCATTGCCCCTTAAAGGTTGGCAACCTATCTTACTTCTAGTAATTCGTTTGAATTATACCTATTCTATTAAAATAACCATTCTAAAGATAAAATTAATGTTCTTATTCTACAACTTAACTATTTCTTAATTTTTATAACTCTTAATGATACGAAGGTCACAGCAATATGTTATAATATTTCTAAATATGTAATGTTATATGCAATATCGTTCTCTGTATTAAATTATTTGTTATATGTAATATCGATCTTTGTGTTAAATTATTTTTAATAAATATATTATCAATTGTTGAATGTATTTCTTGAGTTATTAAAAGAAGTAAACTTGACAAAAATTCTTGAAAGTGGTTCATACGTAAAATAATAGATGTCACGCGGACGAAATACAATTCAGAATATGATGTATGCGGTCAATCTTTTACGATCTATCTGTATATTATATTGATAATCTATATATTAATACCTGAAGAAAAAACTTTTTACCCCTTTTAAGCAAATTGCGGGCAGGTAGAAGTATGAGTTTTGACATAGTAAAAGTTCATATGGAGAAGGAGTGCAGAATAATAAATGTATGTATAATAAATATGTGTTACAAGCACATTAAATTAATTAAATAAAAATATGGAATTTCGACCACTGGGCGGCCACTAGTAATAATAAGTAGGGTACTTTGGACAGTTCTGGCACCTCCTCCCCCTCTCACCCAGCTCCCCCTCACCCCCCTCGCCCTAGTGGCGCCCTCTGCCAACCCAACTGATGTGGCGCCCCCTCGCGGTCGCCAACCCAACTAAAAATTGCAGATTTCATCATTACCAACCCAACTAAAATTGCAGATTTCATCATTACCAACCCAAGTGATGTGGCGCCCCCTCGCGGCCTCCAACCCAACTAAAAATTGCAGATTTCATCATTACCAACCCAACTAAAAATTGCAGATTTCATCATTACCAACCCAACTAAAAATGGCAGATTTCATCATTACCAACCCAACTGATGTGGCGCCCCCTCGTGGTCGCCAGCCCAAAATGGCAGATTTCATCATTACCAACCCAATGTGACGCCCTCTCACAGCCACTAACCAAGAAATGGCATCTCTCATGATTACCATAATGCAGCATCCTCTCACGGTCACTAGCCAAACTAAGGTGACGTCAGACAAAATGGCGGACCATCAAGATGGTCTTTGCTTCTAGAGAATTCCTGAATAAATTACCAGGCTTGCTATCGCGCTTCTCAATGTACTTCAAACAGGTCTAAACATGTTTCCAGCGGAAACCGCAACGGCTGTCTGCTTCTGTGATAGCCGCATGCGCAGAAAATATAAAAAGCACCCCCTGATGGATACTAGCCCAACTAAATATTAAATATATAAGAATTTCGAATGTAATATCATCAGTATCAATTGCAAAGCAATGTAGCACCTTCTATATAGTATAATGGCGGTGCAATACAAGAAATTTGATAACTTTTTGTCTGCTAATGGTATTGAAATACCTATCATAGTGCGAGATTGGTTATTATCCTCGGAATTGAATCAAAGTGATTGTTTATTCATAGCGGTATTCGCATATCAAAACATGCAATATTTTGATATCGATGAATTAATGAACGTTTTGGAATATTGTAACCCAAATATGAGCCAACTTAAAAAGTGGTACATTTATAGTGAGTATAAATATATATGTGAACCTGATTTAGATCTTCATGCTGAAATTTACGTATTCGACATAGAAACATCGACTGTACTGACTTTAAATAAGAACATACCGAAGATGTTAATGAGTTGGTATCCTCAATATAATCATCCTGAATTGGACTATAATGACGAGCTGGCCGCGACTGGTGGTGGATATGTTATACACGCTCATCAGAAGTGTTTCGCAAGTAGCTAACATGTACAGACCCGCCTAAACATGTCTAGACTTGCTGGAAATACATCAGTCGACAATGTCCGTTGAAAGCAGGCGGAGGGTTCTTAGACAGAAGAAAGACTTGTTGAACATTAGAATTATGAGGTTTATATCCGAAATTGAAAAAATCAAATCTGATTTAGAAATGTATGCGTTGGTAACAAATATTAGTAAAATAAAGCTATAAAATGGAGAATATGGAAAAATATATGATTAGGTCTTTTGTTGTACACTTTATATAATTTTATAAATAAATATATGTAATATACATTATTAAATAAAGAGAATATAACATCCAACATTTTTTCCTTAAAATACCCCTTTTAGATATATATATATATATATATATATAAAGCGCATCTCACTTAAAGAAATGCGTAGACATAGAAGTCGTATTTTTTAATGTGACTATATATAAGAATAATGTTTTGCAGCTGCACGTTTATACCTTCTCACGATTAAAAACTTCCTATATTGCTTTATACAGGATGTTGGGATACGGATATGTAATTCACCTTAAATAAAAAATGCGTGCATGTATAGAATTAATACTTTTTATTTTTATATAATCATAATATACAGTTTTAATAAAATTACAAAACATTATCTTCGTCAATCCAACTATTATGTGAATTATCGAACCCTAACCATTTTACATACGCTTTTCCGTCCTTTACACGTAATACTTTTTCAATCAGATATACATCTTTATGTTTAGTTTTCTGCAATTCATGTTCGTAGAAACAACCCAAAATCGGATCTCCATTCATATCTTCCAGCATATATGTTGGCGGATTTGTAGCATTAGCTTTAATAATCTTGAACAATTCACTACCCCAGTTCCTGAGATAGCCTTTCGAGAAAACACTTTTGAATTTACTTATCCGCACGATGTCACCAACTTTATATTTCCGCTTCACAGCTGTTTGCACATCATTGTAGATAGTAGAAAGCAGGAGCCTCTCATTCTTTTTAGTCACATCGCAAGGTCGCATTTTAATTGTTCGATGCTTTGTTTTATTATACATATCAGTCACGGAGGGTAAAATATCTATCCACTTATAGCTACCTCTCATTGTAAATTCCTTATATAATCTACCCTTTAGCGTACGAATAACACGTTCGGCAATAGACGCTTTCATTGTACTATATGTTGAATAATGGTTTATACCATATTTCTTCATGAGATTTTGAAATCGAGTATTATAAAACTCTTTACCATTGTCGGACTGTATATTTTTCGGCTGTCGAGTGTCTTGTAGAATGCCTTCCATAGCATTACATACATCCAGACCGGTTTTCGATTTAAGGGGTCGAGTCCATAAAAATTTCGAGAAACAGTCTATAACCACAAGTATATATCTATACCCGCCATTCTCTCGTGCATGAGGTATAAATTCGGCCAAGTCAATCTGCCAAACATCGTCAAACCCTCTAATAATGAAGCGACGTCTGGGAAAGAATCTACGAGCCGGTCTATGCAGCTCATCAACTAAATGACGCTTAATACTATTCATAATTAACAATTATTGTTCAGCGTGTTAATACATCATGTAGGTAGAACAATGCGATGGTAAATGAATTAAAATTATGTCTCGTCTCTATGGTCTTGCGAGCGGTCGGGGTGGTGGTGGTGGTTGTGGGGGTGGGGAATTCCCTCATTTCTTTTCAAGTTTTTTTCTTATAGCTTCTAGTTTAGCATTGAGTTTAGTTTCAATTCTACTCTCAACACTTTTTTCCATTCGATACAGCTTTTGATTAGTTTCAGCTTGTAGAGTATTTGCACTAACTTCGACAATCCCTTTGATTGTATCCAAGTTAACGCCCTTATTTAAATTATTTTTCAGTGCAAGTATTTCACCATCCAAATCCTTCTTAATTTTTTCAATCTTCTTACTAACTTCAGAATTTGTAGCATGGTTTTTTCTTAAAACATCAAATTTAGCATCAATCTTCTTCTCAACACTAGCTTGCATCTGGTTTAATTTCCCATTAATCGACTGTTGCACATTATTTACACTAACATTAGCAATACCCTTAAATATATCCAAATTAACAGTTTTATTTAAATTAGTTTTAAATGCATTCAAGTTCTCATCCAATTCCCTCTTAATTTTATCGATCTTGTCACTAACCCAGGTGTTTGTTGCGAGATTGTTCCTTAAATTGTCTAGTTCATTTTCGATTCTATTCTCAACAGCAGTTTGCATATGATGTATGATATCACTAATATCCTCAGCCACTTTGGAATTCGAGGCGTCTATTTTTATTTGAATATCACTCACCACATTATCAATCCTTAGATCTATTACGCCAAGTATTCTAGATAGGTGACGCTTATTAACAGAATCTTGATCGTGTATAGGATCTGCTACACGACAAATACGTTTACCGCCAATATCAACATCACCTCCCTCTGTTAATGGTAGAGATGGATTTGACGTTTAACGCTAGCTTTACCGCTGCTAAGATATCGGCCAAATTTGTCTACACTCATGATGATACTGATGAAAAGAATGATAGTATTAAATATTTATTCAATTACGCTGCATTCTTTAAGCTCCTCGATGATCGACTGCATTTCATTATGGGTACTTTCATTGCCAGAATCCCGAGAGGCCTTCAAAAGTTTAAGACGATCCACGAGCTCGTTTATGTCGTCCCAATAGACATATTGATATCTATCATTGGTGTTGGAAACAAGCATGCTGCCTATATGTCCGCCAGACCATGTTTCTGAAGTCGAACTGGAATATTTAGCAAGAAGAGGTTTTATTATTTCACGCCATTTGTGGCCTCTAGTCCCCCTCAAGTCATTTTTGGGTTGGAACAGTTTGCGATGCACATTAGTTTCGTGTAAAATATCATAGTAATGTGATAAATCCTCCTCATTATATCTACTTGGGCTAGTTTTAAATATTAATTCATAAAGACCACGAGAACCCGTAAACAGCTTATTATTGATTATTATGTCTTTACCATCTAGATATAATGTATGCCCACCCAATTTCAATCTATTTGTTTCGGGTTCGAATGTGACACCATACGTTGTATCATATACATTGCTTGTATCTTGAAAAAGACCTCGCACAAACTCTCTCGGTAAAGGATTAAGATCTCCATAAAACGCGTTATGCGAATGCGGATCCTCTTCCACCAATGGATTAGACTGCTCATCGAATGGATTAATCGAAGAGCTCTTTTCTATCTCTTGTTTTTTTATCAGCTTTCCTCTATTTTTCAAAGTGTTTGTAATATTCATTATGGGCTCCTTAATTGTTTGTGTTTCCTGTTTTATTGTTGTGTTCAAACCTTCTAGGTTCTCAGTAATGGGCTTAAACATTTTTCGTATTAAATAATCTTCATCGGAACGATTAAGCTTCAATTGCATATACTTATTCCTAATAACTTTACTTGCCTTAATAATATCACGCTTCAATTTCTCATAATCCATTTTTCTACTATTAACTGCCTGCCTGCGCATGATTATTTGCAGACAGATATATATTAACTGAATAAAATGAATAATTCACCAGCATATATAGCGATCAAAACCCTTCCTATAACGACCATTATGCAAATCACTATCCTTGTCTATCACCAGGAATCCGTATTTATCTTTCCAACACTCACCACAAACCGATTTAAACCGCTCAAATGACATGTCAACTCCAACATGATCGTTGTAAATATGTTGTAGATTTGTATTATCCTGCTTAAATAATACCAAAAAATTAGCATTATCCCTAACTAGCTGTTTCGGAATACTAGTATAAGTTTGACATAAATAAAAGCTATCAACACACTTATGTCTACCCATACAAAAATATTTTCTAATATTGTTTTGCTTATCGCACGCCACATCATCAAAAATGAATATCGAATTTCTCTCAGCCTCCATGGGGTCTATTATATCATCATTCTCCTTACAAGGAAAATATTTCACATCTTTAACATTATTTAAAACATTCTCCAACAGCTTATATTTAGCTTGATATAAAGACTTGGAATAAATGTATACGTTTTCGAACTTGAGACCATTTTCATTGAATAATAACGATAGCATGAGATTTGTTTTCCCAGAGTTTGATGCACCACAAAGTAGCGCTCTAATGGAGTTCGGTAGTAGGCTGCTATGTTTCCGAAATTTACCCTTTTCATCAACGTCCAAATCCAAGTTGATTATTTCAAGTGCATCCTTCTGCTTCACAAGTCTCATGGTGAATGAATTATATATAAATTGTTGGATGTTTATAAAGCTAATTCATTTCGATGATAATTTTAAAGAGGGCGGAGGTGTCGTGAACTCGATAATCAACAAGTTGCCTATAGAGCTTCACCTGCCAGGTGGGTACATGTATTGTGGTCCTGGTACAAAGCTCCAGAAACGTTTAGCACGAGGTGATCCCGGCATTAATCCATTGGATGCGGCTTGTCGGGAACACGATATCGCATATTCACAACATAAAGATTTAAAAGATAGACACGAGGCAGATTTGATATTGCAAGAAAAAGCTTGGAATCGTGTAAAGTCAGCAGACGCAAGTGTTGGTGAAAAGACAGCAGCCTGGTTGGTGACTAACGCAATGAAGGCCAAAAGAAAATTTGGTATGGGCTTAAAGAAAAAAACTTTTAAAAAAATAGTGTGCACCAATGTTAAGAAGACTCTTAAGCGATTCGGGGGTGATATTAAACAGGGTGCTAAATCATCATTGGCAGCAGCTAAGGTTGCAATCAAAGAGGCTGGAGGTCGAAAACATATTAAAACCCCCAGAATAATCCCCATACCGAAAGTTGGAGGCGTATTGCCACTCATACCAATATTCGCCGGGCTAAGCGCTCTCGGCTCACTGGCAGGCGGTGTAAGTGGTATAACACAAGCAGTACTCAAAGCGAAAGCAGCTCGAAGTCAATTACGGGAAGCTGAAAGGCATAATAAAACTATGGAAGCTATCGCATTAAAAGGTAAAGGATTATATCTGAAGCCATATAAGCGAGGCTTAGGTTTATATCTAAAACCATCAAAAAACTAATAAGTCGACTGCCTCAAAGAGCATTAACCGATCATGATATTTTGAAATATGCGAAATATATTCACCATTTTAGAGGTGTATTTATGAGGGATACTCTACCAAAATCACCCAGCAAAAATGAAAGCGCAGTCGTTAATTTGGATAGCATTAAAGGATCGGGAACACATTGGGTCTGTTATAAGAAGAGAGGTTCTAATATATACTATTATGATTCGTTTGGCAATTTAAAGCCTCCACCGGAATTGATAGAATATTTTAATAGAAAGGGACCTAATAAAATAATGTATAATCATAAACGATACCAAAATTTCAATACATTCAATTGTGGTCACTTATGCTTAGAATTCCTACTAAATAATATATAATCGTATGTTCATATATCAATATATTAGTCATGTCGTACACTTTCACCCTGAAGGGCACAAAATCAGTGCTTTCTGTTGATTATTATCCGCCTATTGAATTGAATCCCCACTATGAATATGTTCTGGGTCTAATAGGATTTAATAGCTACAATTCGATTCCCAACATTGTAGAGGGCTGTAACAAATTTTATTATGATAATGACAAAGTTATTACAATTCCCACAGGATCTTATGAGATAAGTGATATCGCCGCTTTCTTGATGAATGCGATGCCTAGAGGTGCAATATCCCTCAAACCAAACAACAATACAATAAAGTGTGAAATTAAAAGCAAATATGAAATAAATTTTGGACCTAGAGACTCTATAGGAAGCATATTAGGTTTTAGTGGGAAGCTATTACCAGCCGATCAAAAACATGAATCGGATTTACCTGTCAATATTATAAAAGTGTCGACAATAAGAATTGAGTGCAATATCACAACATCAGCCTACAACGATAGTCGTTTATCCCACACGCTCTACGAATTTTCTCCACAAGTTGAAGCTGGGCTTTCGATTAATATAGCGCCCGAACATATAATATATCTACCAATTAATTCTAAGCGTATCGATAATATCACATTAACACTGCTCGATCAAGATGGTGATGCCGTAAACTTTAGAGGCGAGCAAATCATTGTTAGATTAGAATTAAAAAGAGTTTCATAATGGGCCTTTCATTTCGTAAACGTTATATAACTTCCTCACCCCCACAACGGAAGATCACTTCAACATCTAAACTCAAGCAGTTAACATCGGCCAATATAATATTTTTACAATCGTTAGGCTTTCGAGTAAAAAATGGAGGAAAAGCTATCAATATTTGAAGGTGTGCATTTTGACGAAGTTATAACGAAAGAAGAGTATCACACATATTATCCGAGAACACACAATTTCAACTTAAATGATGAAGTTCGCATAAGTATTCAAAATCAAGATATATACACACTACCTTCCGAGAGTTATATATACATAGAGGGGAAATTTAAACCTGATGATAATGGTACGGGTCTACCTGAATTAACAAACAATGCATACGCTTTTTTGTTTGATCAGATTCGATATGAGCTTAATGGTGTAGAAATCGATCGCGCAATGAAGCCAGGAATCAGTTCTACGATGAAAGCATTAGTTTCATATAATGAAGATGAAAGTCGAATGTTGTCGATTGCTGGGTGGGGACCATTCGCACAGCGGCAAGCAACACTCTCCAATAACAAGTTCAACGCATGCC
Organism: Amphimallon solstitiale; assembly: GCA_963170755.1. Taxonomy (NCBI): domain Eukaryota; kingdom Metazoa; phylum Arthropoda; class Insecta; order Coleoptera; family Scarabaeidae; genus Amphimallon; species Amphimallon solstitiale. The sequence continues at coordinate 13,106,023 of OY720680.1, forward strand.
TTCCATTGAGCATGCTTTTAGGCTTCTGTTCCGATTACAGGAGGGTTATTATTAACGTCAGTCAAGAATTAGTCCTAATTAGAAGTAAAACGGATGAAAACTGCTATCAAAACAAGACCGCTGATGGTACAAAAAAGGCCTCAATCGAGATTGAAAAGATTGAATGGCGGGTGCCACATGTAAGCGTAAATGATCAGACACGCTTAAAGTTCTTAAACACCCTTAAAACCAATAAACCGATATATCTAACATTTCGTAAATGGGAATTATATGAACTTCCAGCTTTGCGTGCAACGAAAACTGACATTTGGCCTGTTAAAACTAGCACTAATCTAGAGAAGCCCAGATATGCTATTATAGCGTTTCAACGCAACAGAAAAGATAATTTTCAGCAAGATGCATCAGGCTTTGATCACGCTTCAATCACAAATATTAAATTGCATTTAAATTCAGAATATTACCCATATAGCGATATGAATATAGATATGAGTAAAAAACTATATGCCCAAGCATATCTAATGTACACAAAATTTCAATCGAGCTATTATGGGAGCACTCGGGGACCTCTCATGAGCTACGAGAAGTTCCACGATTCAGCACTTTACGTAATAGATTGTTCGAAGCAGAATGAGAGCTTAAAATCATCCACCGTCGATGTTAAGCTTGAGATGCAGTGCCAGGAGACGTTTAGCGAGGACACCTCTTGTTTATTGTTAATTTTACAAGATTGTGTCGTTGAATATAGTGCACTGACAGGCACTGTTAAGAAAATTATATAACATTCAGTCAATCGCGAGACCTCATGGCTAAAAGAGGTGCAATTGACACTCGAGATCAACTTCAATCATTCCTTATTATAGACATACAAGGTTATGCGATTCAACATTTCGATCCAAAAGAGATGAGCATAAGTGACGGAGAAAGGAGCATCCATTTTTTATTTAAACCTAGCATTGAATTCCATCTATTATCGAAGAAAGACCAGAGGACCGTTCGATGGCTTGAAAATAATTATTTAAATATAGAATACTCTACTGGTTATGTATATTTTAAGGACATTATTAACTTGTTAAAAAATATCTGTAACTCATATAATAGAGTGTATGTTAAAGGACATCAAAAAAAGGAGCTACTTAAGCAATATGTTGATATTGACATAATTAACTTGGAATATTTTAATGATGTACCAAAGCTTATTAAAAATGTCAATCATTGTTTTTATCATAATAATAAAACTAATGAAGAATGTATATGCACGCAAAATAATATTATAACTCTATGCAATTATCTAAAAAATAAAGAATTATTTTAACCTTATTATTTTTATTTCAATCCACCTATACATATTAATAATAATATAGCAAAATAGTATACGTATAAACATGTCTATACATGTATAAAAGGACCGCCGAGACGGCACCAATCCGAGGTAGGTATGTAAGCGAGAGATTTTTTATACATTTACATTAATTAACCATCGCCTGCCCTAAAAAGGGCCACCCGGACAGCAACCATTCGATGCAGGTATGCGACGGTAAAAAATGTAAGTACATTCCTTAAAACACGGCTCGAGCGTGGGACCAGAATGCAGCAACTCTTAATTATCGCCGTTCACACGGATATACGTATGCGTGGGGAAAAAAAGGGTCGTCGCAGCTGTACATAGACCACACACACTCACCCATGGGAACAGAATGCAGCCGCGCTTAATTGCCTCAGTTCACACGCATATACGTATGCGTGTGGTAAAAAAGGGTTTTCTCTAATTGATTAACATATCAATTGGTGTGGGAACCTGACGCAGATGGATGTATACGTCACGAATGAGTATCTATATATGCGTAGATCGACATCTTTAATTTCATTATAATCAGTATCTTCGAAGAGTCAACATCGTTTTTTTTTAGTGCTTGTTTGTGTTTTACTACAAGGTATTTAGAAAGCCTAATTTATATAATATTAACTTGCAATATTTTTCATTAGTTTTAAAATTTTATAGGACTTTTTAAAAATTGTTTTTTCCAATTATAAGGTTATTTTTTAAATAATTTAATGGTATATATTTTATTAATATTTTATTAATATTTTATTTTTATATACAATTAATCCAGGGTGCTTCAAAGTATTTTATACGCATTTAGTAGCTTCTTTATATTGTTTTTCTTTCTTTTTTTAATTTTTATAAGGTTTTAAAGGGTTTTATCAATAAATTTTCAATAATACAAGTATTTTTTAGTTAAATATACGCTGATCATAGTTTTTCTACTACTCTAAAATTTTATGGGACTTTTAAAAATAGTTTTTTCTCAATTATAAGGTTATTTTTTAAATAATTTAATGGTATATATTTTATTAATATTTTATTTTTATATACAATTATCCAGGGTGCTTCAAAGTATTTTATTTGTATTTAGTAGCTTCTTTATATTGTTTTTCTTTCTTTTTTTTTAATTTTTATAAGGTTTTAAAGGGTTTTATCAATAAATTTTCAATAATACAAGTATTTTTTAGTTAAATATACGCTGATCATAGTTTTTCTACTACTCTAAAATTTTATAGGACTTTTTAAAAATTGTTTTTTCTCAATTATAAGGTTATTTTTTAAATAATTTAATGGTGTATATTTTATTAATATTTTATTGAATATTATTTTTATATACAATTATCCAGGGTACTTCAAAGTATTTTATTTGTATTTAGTAGCTTCTTTATATTGTTTTTTTTTCTTTTTTAAATTTTTAGGTGCGTAAATTTATATTATTAAATTGATTATTTTATAGGGTTTTATCAATAAATTCTCAATAATACAGGTATTTTTAGTTAAATATGCGCGGATCATAGTTTTTCTACCACTCTAAAATTTTATAGAACTTTTAAAAATTGTTTTTCTCAATTATAAGGCTAGCGAATCAGTCAAATAAATTAGCAATTTAGATATATTAAAAATTGGGTTTCAATAGCTTTTTATTCTTTTAAATTTATTATATTAATTATTTTTAATTTGTTTTTCATAGAATGAATTGCATCATTTGCGGAAAATCCTTCACCCGGCGCGACAACATGAAGCGGCATGTGAATACCCTCCACCGCAATTTTGTTTGCGATATTTGTGGAGAGGGTGCGGATACATGTGAGCATGTTGCGGGACCACCTAAGAAGGTGGCCAAAGTAGATGTTACACCATCCACAAGTTCTAATAGACCTGTGGATGCTGCGCCATCTACCAGTCGAGATGCGCCTCAGAGAAGCTGTTGTGGGTTGATGTTCCCTAATAATTCTCTGTATAGGGGGCATCTTCGCACACAGCAGCATTTGAATAATAATACATTTATGCTGCCGGATGGAGTGTTCAAAATTAATTCCTCATTTAAAAGCCGGGTCGCGAGTTACAAAATTTTAGGTGATGAGAGTGCTGACATCACAAATTTTTTATCGAATTTGAAAATGAAAGTGTGCGGCCTGATTAACGATGTTCTAGCCAAGGTCGTATCGGGTATTAAGGTACAGTTAGAGCTATTTGCTCATTATGCTAAAACCGTAGCTGATGAGGAAATAGTCGACTTAAAGTCCTTCAATACTCGGTACGTCATTGTCACCGGGTCTTCAGACTTAGAGGACGTTTTTGATCAGGCTGCTGCCATCATAAAATCGAAAGCTGAAGAGTTTTCGGATAGGGGGAGCAATTGGACACTTAAGATGGTCTCGCATTTAGAGGTTAACATCAACAGTTACCAACCTCTTGGGGGATCATCTTATTTGGAACTACCTCCCTCTATTCGAAACAAGAAAGCATGCATCAATATTCAGAACTCGGATGATGCATGCTTGTGTTGGTCGATTGTAGCAGCACTCCACCCGGCAAACAAAGGTGTAGAGAGAGTTAGTAGTTATCCTCATTACTCCAGCGACCTAAATTTAGAAGGTATTCAATTCCCGGTTAAAATTAAAGATATTTCAAAAATTGAGAATATGAACAATTTAAGTATTAACGTTTACGGTTTGGCTATTAATGATGAAACAAAAAATCATGAGGTGGTGGGGCCAATTCATTTCACGAAAAACAGAAAAGATATCCACATCAATTTACTCTTAATTGATGATGGAAACAGATCACATTATGTTTTAATTAAAAATCTGTCCAGGCTAGTCTCATCTCAAATCAATAAACATGATGGTGAGCTATACATCTGCGATGGGTGTTTAATTCATTTCAGATCATCCGAACAATTAAACGCCCATCAACAACACGATTGCAACCATGTGTATACGGTACTACCCTCAACCGACGCGCGTAAAACAAAATTTGGAGATATGCTACCAGAAAACATTTTACGTTTCGATAGTCATCATAAGAAAATGTCCGTTCCGTTCGTCGTTTATGCGGATTTTGAAAGTATTCTCCAACCGATTCACACATGCAGCCGTGATCCAGCTAGTTCGTATACGAATAAAACATTCAAACACGTTCCATATAGTTTTGCATATCAAATTGTATGTTCGTTTGATGCAAAGTTGAATAAATTTGTCACGTATGCCGGTTTAGATTGCTCAACGGTGTTTGTCCAAAAATTGATAGACGATGTTAAGCTAATCTATGAAAACTATTTAAAGACTATCGTGCCGATGAAAACTTTAAATAATAGCGAGCGAAAATTATATAATGAGGCCGTGATTTGCCACATTTGCGAGCTGTCTCTCAACGGAGATAGAGTGAGAGATCACTGCCACATTACGGGAGCGTTTCGAGGGGCCGCTCATTCTAATTGTAATCTAAACTTCAAAATTCCGAAATTTGTCCCTATCTATTTTCACAATTTGAGCGGGTATGATAGTCATCTATTTTTAAGAGATTTGGCACAACAAAATTTAGATATTGACGTAATTCCTATTAATAAAGAAAGATATATCAGTTTCAGCGCGAAAGTTTTGGTTGGTGACTACACAGATAAAAAATCGGGCGAGAAAAAAAATGTTTATATAAAACTACGGTTTTTAGATAGTTTTCGATTCATGGCGTCTTCTATCGATAAGCTTGCACAAAATTTGAGCCTGCAAGACTTTGTCAATGTTAGGCGGGCGTTTCCACTAGATTCACATTTCCATTTAATTAGAAAGAAGGGTGTATTCCCCTATCAATACATAGATACCTTTGGGCGATTGAACGAATCGACCTTACCGGCAAAACGCGATTTTTTTAATTCATTAACGAATGTTGATATTTCGGATGTTGAATATCAACATGCGCAAACTGTATGGAATACGTTTGGATGTCAAAATTTATTAGAGTACTCAAACTTATATTTAAAATCAGACGTTTTACTTTTGGCCGATATTTTTGAAAATTTCAGGAAAATTTGTCGGGATACATACAGTCTGGATCCGGCTCAATATTACACCAGCCCGGGCTTGTCTTGGGATGCTATGTTGAAGCATACCAAAATTGAGCTGGAGCTACTCATAGACATCGACATGCATCATTTTGTTAAGCAGAGTATCAGGGGTGGGTTGTGTCAAGTATCATTGCGGCACGCTACAGCAAATAATAAATATATGCCTAATTATGATGCGAGTGCTCCTAGCTCGTATTTAGCTTATTGGGACGCGAACAATTTGTACGGGTGGGCAATGTCGCAGTATCTACCATTCGGTGGGTTCAGTTGGGCTAGTCAGGATGAAATTGACAATCTAAATATATCTGGGGTCGCTGATGATTCGCCGATTGGCTATTTTTTGGAGGTAGATGTCACGTATCCTGTAACTTTGCACGATGAGCATAACGACCTTCCTTTTCTGCCCGAAAACATGGTGCCTCCCACGTCTAAATTTCAGTATAAAAAGTTGATCGCGAATTTACAGAACAAAGAGAAATATGTCATACACTATCAAACGTTAAAGCAAGCATTACATTTCGGCCTTAAAATCACCAAAATTCACCGCGTTTTAAAATTCAACCAGTCAAACTGGCTTCAAACTTATATCGACCTAAACACCAGCCTACGTCAGCATGCTAGGAACGATTTTGAAAAGGACTTCTACAAGCTTATGAACAACTCCGTATATGGTAAAACCATGGAGAATGTTGATAAGCGAGTAGAAGTTAAATTGGTCACACGTTGGGAGGACCATGGCAAAAGTCGCGGGGCTGGTAGTTTAATCGCGAAACCGAATTTTAAAAGTGTTAGTATTTTTTCCGAAAACTTTGTGGCTGTCCAGATGGGGAAGCTGAAAGTCGTATATAATAAACCTATTTATATCGGCTTCTCCGTCTTGGAGCTATCAAAGCACCTGATGTATGACTTTTTCCACAATTTTTTGAGACGCGTGTATGCAGAAAAGGTCCGTCTGTGTTATATGGATACGGATAGTTTTATCCTAAAAGTAGAGACAGATGATATATACAGCGACATGAAAAAAAATATATAAAAATTCGATACATCGAACTTTTCGGCAAATAATGTCTACAACATAGCACCTCAAAACAAGGCTGTTTTAGGTTTATTTAAAGACGAAAATGCGGGTAATATAATGAGTGAATTTGTCGGATTGCGCGCAAAAATGTATGCCTTAGAGGTTGAGGGTAGGGAGATTAAAAAGGTTAAGGGTGTTAAAAAGAACGTTGTGCGGGATGAGATTAGTCTGGCAGATTACAAGCACTGTTTATTGAACAATGATATTTTATTAAGAGAGCAAAATCTTTTTCAAATCAAACTACATGAGATTTATACCGTCAAGCAAAATAAATTGAGCCTATCACCTCACGATGATAAACGTCGGATTGATGAGGATGGCATTCATACTCTCGCCTGGGGGCATTATAAAATCGACTCACCAGCTCCTTAGATGGTCGCTGCACATGCCTCGGGTGCAGCTGCTCTACCGCCTCAAATTGGGTGAGTACCCCCACCCTTTTTTGTTTGCTTCTCACTGTAATTTTCTCCCACTAAATCAGTATTAGTTTGTTTGCATTCGAGTTCACACATATTCTTTAACCTCTAAGATTAAAATGGAAGCTAGTAAGAATACAAAATTATTATGTACATAAACTTATATCTATATATTTTTTAATTCTTTTCAGAAACTTATAATGAATTTATTGACGATTCACTTAAAATGGTTGATGATAATATCGTTAAGGAAAAACAACTGATTGGGCAGTCATCATACTTCCTCAACAAATGCGGTTCGAAATGGGTGAATATCGGCCTTAGTCCGGCTGCTGGATTCGTGCCCATCATCCAGATTCGATCGCCTGCAAGCTGCGTATTCTTCACATTGGACGAGTGGGAAGAATTTTGTAAGACGGAGGGTTGCAGTCCGAATCATCAAATTCGAACGTCAACATTTGGAGATACTAGCGTAATTGTATTAAGCAGTCGCAATCAGCAACTGGTATTGTCCTCCGATACCTATAGCAATTTGTTTAATTTGCGACTGCTCATTAAGAGTAAATTAGAATTTTTAGTAAATAGTAATTTCATAACATTTTATAAAATGATCTTAACCACCTGCATGGCATTAACTGGAGATTTATATACGAATGTATCAAAATTACTTGTTGATCATTGTAATTCATTTAACGCTTTCCTTATGATGGAAGTGCTACATATTAGCTATAATTCGCTTTACTATGACTTTGAGGTCATGAAACTTGTAGATATTGCTAATTTAAAATAATATTGTTAATTTATGAATAATAATAAATAAATTGTTTTCTTAAAAATATATTGTTTGTTTTATTTTATTTTATAAGTAAGATATACATTTCATGCATGCGGCTATCACAGAAGCAGACAGCCGTTGCGGTTTCCGCTGGAAACATGTTTAGACCTGTTTAAAGTACATTGAGAAGCGCGATAGCAAGCCTGGTAATTTATTCAGGAATTCTCTAGAAACAAAGAGCATCTTGATGGTCCGCCATTTTGTCTGACGTCACCTTAGTTTGGCTAGTGACCGTGAGAGGATGCTGCATTATGGTAATCATGAGAGATGCCATTTCTTGGTTAGTGGCTGTGAGAGGGCGTCACATTGGGTTGGTAATGATGAAATCTGCCATTTTGGGCTGGCGACCACGAGGGGGCGCCACATCAGTTGGGTTGGTAATGATGAAATCTGCCATTTTTAGTTGGGTTGGTAATGATGAAATCTGCAATTTTTAGTTGGGTTGGTAATGATGAAATCTGCAATTTTTAGTTGGGTTGGAGGCCGCGAGGGGGCGCCACATCACTTGGGTTGGTAATGATGAAATCTGCAATTTTAGTTGGGTTGGTAATGATGAAATCTGCAATTTTTAGTTGGGTTGGCGACCGCGAGGGGGCGCCACATCAGTTGGGTTGGCAGAGGGCGCCACTAGGGCGAGGGGGGTGAGGGGGAGCTGGGTGAGAGGGGGAGGAGGTGCCAGAACTGTCCTAAGTACCCTACTATAATAATAGTACTGAACAAAGTCTAAAAATATAGTAGTGAGTATAATATTTTGCTAAGTATTTCTATATTTTTCCTTGCCTTCTAAAAAAATGTCTAAGCAAATAAGATGAAAGATAGATGGTTATTATTCTAATGGCTTCAACAGATAGTATTGAATGTCATTGTATAATAAACTATAATAAGATCGAAATATAAAAACTTTAATTAGAATAAATAGTATAAATTACAAATAAATACAAAAATGTCTTAACTAAATACGCATATATGCAATGTATTCAACATATTATTTACAAATTTGCTTAAAAATATATTATTAATTTTAACCTAAGGCTAGCTTTTGATGAAACACTTTTACTTTATTAATTTTACAACACTATTGACGCTATTATTTCTTACACTATATTTTCAAATTGCGAATGATTTGTTTTCTTTAGAGAAAATCGTCGTGTTAAACTGATGAAACTATCAACAAAATTACGATCACATTTAAATAAAGCGATTAAGAAGAATACTGAATCTAGTTGAAATATCGCGTATCCAAGAAATCCAAATGAAATAGGTACACCTCTTAATAGAAGTTGCATTAATATGTCAAATGCAAATGCTATCCAAGCTAACACTTTTGAACAAACATACGCAGTAACGAACATATCTCTGACTTCGGTTTCATCATCAGCTTGTTTTCTCTTCTTTAAACATTCGAAATTTTTATGAGAAATATAGAATAAAAGAAAGGCAAGTGACATAAGCCCAGTGCAAACGTAGAAGATACCTTTGCTCCGATGGCTAATTACTATAAAATGTAGTAACGTAATAACAATCACTATTAAAGCAAAATGTATTGATATTACAATAATCTTGTTGTTCTTAACGCTCTCGAAATAATCCATCAAGAGCAATAAGACCAATGCTATTATAACACCAATTAATACAACACAGAACGATAAAGTTAGCAACTTCCTAACGTTGAACTCACCGTAGAAATCCCCTACATATAAACGGTGAAATGCTGGACTAAGTAATTGTTGAAGTAGTGATAATACAGAAATGTAACTTATAAAAATGCCTGTTGATGTTCTTCGTCCAAGAAAGAAATACACCAATAGCAGAATAACGTTTCCAATAACGTTAACGCAACCAGTTGTAATCAAAATTGTTTCCGCTATTTCGTATAACATGGTGAATATGTTGACGTAGGCACAGTTCGAAGACTAAATTTATATAATCAGTCAAATTTTTCAAAACTTTAACATCTATTGGTTTACCCTATAACAAAAAATATATTAATATATAATAATAATAATATTATAAATACCGGGTGTCAAATAATGTAGACATCGAATAATTTTTAATATAAAAATTGTACATAATCATACGCTCTACAATTCAAAAATATGTTCATTTATACAGAGTGTTCGACAACGACGAACCAACACAAATTTATGCTTTTTTAAATGGAATGCTATACTACGTATTTATCGATTTTCAATTGTTTCTGATATATGGCAATATTTCATTAAAAATTGTACAACATTTGAAAAGTTCCTATGAAATAATGACTGACGATAAAATACCTATTATGGGCTGAATTAGTAGAGATGTCTTTTCAGTACGTGAAATTGATGTTTATTTCAGCATATTTACGTATGTTCTTTAAAATTACATACCATTCGCTAAAGTTAATAATTCTAAAAAAAATTAAATGTAACACCGTGTATATGTATGTATATGTCATTGAAAAGTACTTAAAATTTACCTACTAATTAAAAATATAGACTTTCTAGTGCCTATGAGTGATATTGCAAAAGTTATAGGATATTATATCTGAATAAACCCGATTACGTTTTAAAAATATGAGTTGCCATGCTACGACTATAAAATTAATCGAAAAGAGTTGCTTTTTTTTTCCTTTAACAAGTAAGTAATTTTTATTAAAATTATAAAGCTCATGAAATGTTTGGAAGTTCATAAATTAGCAATAGAATAAAAATATCGCTGACGCTGTGTGTGAAAAATTGTTTAATCGTCAAACTTAAGATTTATAGCTTCACTTTAAAGGGAAGCAAGTACATGAATTTACGTTAAGTGCGAAATGAAATATTTAAAATTAGAATTAATAGATATGGTCCATGTTTTGGGGAAAAGTGTTTATTTACTGGCACAAAGATATACAATCAAAAATATCTAAATATGGGACTGTCATGGATGAGTGTTTTTCAAAAATTCGATTTGAAGAACTGGCATTATTCTGTATGAAAAAGGAGCCGTGTTACTGTTGTTGTAGAAAACGCAGATGCACAAACGGTTCTTTTGTTATGCGTTCAAGAAAATTCTCATACAAGCGTGCGTAAACTTTCTAGATCCTTGATGTTAGCAAAAACTTTATTGAGAGAACCTTAAAGAATTTTTTTTAATTTGTTGTATGATATTTTATAATTACTGTGATGCTTGAAAAAATAACTTATGTGTTCTTCAAGATATTGCAAAAGTTATAGAAGTTTTCAATAACGTATAATTATCACAAGTATACATATATACATTTATACGTAAACGTATATGCACGTATGTACGTGTTGAGATACACATTACACAGCATACCCTTAGGTGTCATTACCAACAGCGAACGCACAGACACGTGTTTCGGCCTTTGAGGCCTCTTCAGTGTACGTCGTGCTGTTGGCAATGATCCACAACTAAAATCGTGTCCTATGTCCGTTGAACCGCAAAGTGCCCGTGAGAATATCTCAGCGACATCCGCAATCCAAGCGCGACTCCGAACACGACAGTTTCATCTTGCACACTGTACCAAAGACAAAATCTGTATGCTAAATGTGTATCTCCGCATATAAGGTCAATAGGTGGCACCATCATATCACAAATAAATAGGATTAGTTGTGGATCATTGCCAACAGCACCACGTACACTGAAGAGGCCTTAAAGGCCGAAACACGTGTCTGTGCGTTCGCTGTTGGTAATGATACCTAAGTGTATGCTGTGTATCTGAACACGTACATATGTGCATATACGTTTACGTATAAATGTGTATATGTATACTTGTGATAGTTATTATCCGTTAATGTACGTTACACATTCAAGTATTTCATATCCTATTTATTTAACGTACAATTAAATACTTGTATTGACGGTTTGCTTTTCAACTGAAGTTATAAATCCAAGTATGACATCTTTAATTTTAAAATAATTTAGAATTTAGTCTAAGTATGACAATAAACAATTTTTTTGATACAGAGCGACTGCGATATTTTAACTATTGTTGATTCATGAACTTCCAAGCGTTTCATTACATGAGTTTTAAAATTTCAATAAATATTACTCATTTGTAAAAAGAAAATATTAGAAGTAACTCTTGTCGATTAATTTTTGTTATGCTATGTGTAATTAAGTCAAGGCAACTCATATTTTTAAATCGCAATCGGGTTTATTCAGATATAATATCCTATAACTTTTGCAATATCGCCCACAGGCACTAGAAAGTATATATTTTTACTTGGTAAATTTTAAGTACTTTTCAATGAAAAATGAATATACTGGCTGTCCCATCTAATTTTTTTTCGGATTTTTAACTTTAGCGAATGGTATGTAATTCTAAAGAACATGCGTAGATATATATAAAAAACATTCATTTCACGTACTGAAAAGATATCTCTACTAATTGAGCCCATAATAGTTATTTCATCATCAATCGTTATTTCATAGCAACTTTTCAAATATTATACAATTTTTTTACGAAAAATCGCCATATATCAGAAACAGTAGAAAATTGCCAAATACAGGGTGTCCCAAAATAAAAAGACGGAGTAGCAGAAATCGGAAGCTAGATTGTGTAAAAACATACCCTCAAAATATCAAGTCTTTATTCGTGCGCAGACGGCAGAAAAAAATAATAAATAATTCAATTGGCCTTACGCCGACCCTGCACTAAATATCCACCTGCTTCAATTTCACAATCGGTGCTTTTCAGAACCACCATATTACTTGTGTTATTAAAAAAAAGGAGGAGGAATAGATACTTAATAATAAATATCAAACCATTAATTACTTTAATTTTAAACATGCTAGAAAGACACGATTTATTGAATATTCTAATAATCAGCTGTTTCCAACTACGAACACATTAAAGAGCAACAACCTTCCTATTTTAAAAATAAAAACAACCTTTTATTGCTTGCAAGAAACTAGGTCACCCATCTGAGTCAATAACCGACTACATAGCTGCGTTATTGAGACACATCCCGCAAAAAATATGTTTTTACGATTTAACGCTTTTTTCCCGTTTTATGCAAATAAAAGCGTATTTTTCTCGATGAATGCGTCTTCGTTTCTATTTACAAATGAACATTCTTACGTGAATTTTAAACATACATTCCGTGTCAGGTCCGTAATGTAATTTTTTTATCTAAAAAACAACATAGAAAATTAAAATTTTAATTTCTTCGTTATTGTGGTATATTTGGGCCTATTTCTGTTAGGACTTTACATATCTGCTACTCCGTCTTTTTATTTCTGGGACACCCTGTATAAGGTGATGTCAGTTCAATCAGCCCTTCAAGGGCTATTATAAAATGTAAAAAAATGCATAGCATTCCGTTTAAAAAAACATAAATTTGTATTGGTTCGCCGTTGTTGAACACTCTGTATAAACGAAAATATTTTTAAATTGTAGAGCTTATGATTATCTACAACTTCTATTTAAAAAAATATTTGCTATCTGCATCATTAGATACCACTGGGACATCCGGTATATATCAGGTAACCAAATAAGTTCATGCGGTTTTTTATGGTAAAATATAAATATTTATTAAGAAACAATAGTAAAATATTATTCATCAAAGTAATTACCATCCCACTCAATGACCTTTTGCCAACGTGACACCAATTTTTTTATGCCGTTATTGTAGAACTCTACGGATTTTGAATCAAAAAATTGACGGACTGCGTCTATTACATTAACTCGAGTTTTAAACTGCCTCTGTCTCATACAGTTGTCAAGAGACAAAAAAAGATGGTAATCACTTGGCGAAATGTCAGGGGAATATGGAGGGTGTGGCAATATTTCCCAGCCAAGTTCACAAATTTTTTCCCGGGTCACTTTTGCAGTATGCGGTTTGGCGTTATCTTGTAAGAATATCACTTTCTTTCGATTGATTAAAGAAGGCTGTTTTTGGATGAGTGCTGCTTGTACTCGCTGAAGTTGTTCACAATACAAGTTCGCAGTGATGGTTTGGTCCTTTTCCAAAAACTCATAATGGACTATTCCATTTGCTGTTCACCAAACACACAATAAAATCTTGTTTGGGTGCAAGGAAGCCTTGGGAGTGTGAGGTATTGCATCAGTAGGCGACAACCAATGATACGAACGCTTAGAATTTGAGTATAATATCCATTTTTCGTCGCAGGTTAACAACCGATCAAGAAATGGTTCATTATCGTTGCGTGAAATGTTTGCCGAACAAATGGTAAGACGACTTAATTTGTTATCATTTGACAATTCATGTGGAACCCATTTGCTCAACTTCCACGTCTTTCCTAGCTGATGAAGATGCAAACGAATGGTTTCGTCACTCACATTGAACCTTTCTGCAAGCTCTAGGCACGTTGTACTGGAATTTGCCTCCACAACCTGTTGAAGATCCTCGTTGTTAATGATCTTCGGTCTTCCAGAGCGTGCTTCATCGGTTAAGTTGAAATCTCCCGAAGAAAATTTCTTGAACCACTTCTGTGCTGTTCGATCACTTACGACATCATCTCCGAATGCGGTACATATTTTTCGCGCCGCCACTGCAGCTTTAGTACCAAGTTTGTACTCATAGAGTAAACAACCTCGAATTAAAGTTTTATTCGTTTCCATTTTCAACTATTCAAATTAATAATTAAATAATTGTCACGAAATGTGTATGTATTAAATGACAGAAGGATTGATACTAAAGTGGATGACAGATAACAGACAAGTGCTATCGATCAACAACTTAAAGAATATTCATGGCACTCTGCTGTATACAAAAACCGCATTAACTTATTTGGTTACCTGATATTATGTAATAATATAATTAATCATATATTTTTATCAAAAATATTGAAATTTTACATGCAATATTGACAAAGTGGCACATTATTATTATAAAACTAGATATTTTTAATACGTAAATTTAGATAATTAAAAATATTAAAATACAGGGATGCAATCAATAAAATTATGGAAATTTGGGTTTGAAACTTCATTTCCTGTCTGTCTTTTATTTTTATTTTTTAGAGTTGATGAAGAGCTAATAAAAATATTACTCAGTTTTCAAGAAACTATTGGATAACTGAAATTATATATTTTAAATAATTGATTGAAGAAGGAAATACGTGGTGAAACTCCATAATTCAAAAACGCAATAAAATTTTCACAATGAGTTCAAACATAAATATTTAAAACAGTACAATCTCTACTAGAGCTTCATCAGGTGATGAAGTTATAACATTTAGTACCTTATAACTAGGTGTATAGTAGAGGTTTTCACTTTAATAAAATAAACTGATTATCATTCCGCAACGGGAAATTGAAACAACTTATAAATTTAATATACAATGCTATGACAACTATAAACACATTAGCAAAAATGTAAAATTGTTTTAAATTTTTAATTTTGCGTTCCTTTATGCGCGCAAAAGAAATTCCAGTTTGTTGAGTGTAAGTTTTTCGACAATCGCAATTTAACTTATAATCACGTAAGTTCTTATCTATTTTATATTTATTATTTTTAATATGATTCCGGAGTGTGTTGTTTGTTATTAGTGAAATTAGTGAATACGTGGCTTTTTTTTAAATATTTTTTAATTTTTAATCAAAACTTACCTCAAATAAGTTAAAGAAGAAAATTTTTTTGAATAAGTTTGAGGCATGGGTGCGCACTTTTAGGGATTGCGATCTACCACAAAACATTTAGGTGACAAGCGATCGACACGTACATACGACTACCGACAGATTCAATTACGCAATTCACTTACTAGAAAATAATCATAATTATTATAGATACTACATTCACAAGAAAAAGGTCTAAAATTAAATTTACTTGAAGCCTTATTAATAAATAAGCTCAAATACTCAGATGTACTGTTAAATGACAAGATAGATCTAAATAATTCCCCGCTTTTAAACTGGTTGCGTTAAAGACGTAGGTAGTTGTTAAGGATATATTTAGAGTACATTATATAGTCATTACGAGATTTAATGTAATTAGGTAATGAACAAATGTGTAGAAAACGTGTTTGAAAAATCATAAATTTGTAGAATGTATGTAGAAGTAACGCAATACCTGAAGAAGCTACATCGTAGCGAAACATTTTTTAAATAATGTGTGATTATTCTGGAAATTAGTTCAAGAACTATTTGTTTTAAGCATGGATATTTATTTCCGGATATTAAAAACCAAAATTTGGCATCAGTTGCTCTGGCTTTGAGGTGTATATCTGAAATTATATGCAGAACCTCATTTTGTACTGAAGAGATCTCCATATATTTTCGTTTTGCTTTTAGGCAGCTGACAATCAAGTCGGAGCTATAGTAATCAGGTCGTAATTATGGTATTGCTTTAGTAATTGCGTGACAATTGTAGTAGTTAGAACACAGTATGGAAGTTATATGGTATTCTCGCAATTGTGTGATTATATTTGGATTATGTACAAGTATATAGGGTGCCCCACCGAAAACGAAACAGACTGAATATCTCGAAGGAGAAAACTTTTTTGAAAAAACGCAAAAACAGGTCGATTTTTGATCCATCACTCTAACCATTACAATTTAAATAGGGAAAGTACAAAATACGATACATCATTGAAAAGGTAATTACCGTACAATTGTACGGAGAATTCAGAAAAGTGATTGTTGGTTGCGCTATTTTTGATTTTAGCGTCCTCTAGCGGGATAAATAACGGCCACGTATCCAAAATGTGACACATCATTTCAAACCTAATTTTATTAGCAACTAAATACTTAATATTTTTGACATTTATTTGTTATCATTGTCAAGTACAGACTGTCAGCGTCTATTGTAAACTAATTAAGTTCGTAATTTCTAATATTAGAGCTCTGCAAGGTTTTTCAATTATTTAAATTAATATTTTTTTCAATTGTGCATTAAATTGCTACTAAAATTTGCTTTGAAATGATGTGTCACATTTTGGAATACGAAAGCGTTCTTCGTCCCGCTAGAGGGCGCTAAAATCAAAAATAGCGCAACCAACAATCACTTTGCTGAAATCTCCATACAATTACCTTTACAATGATGTATCGTATTTAGCACATTCCCTATTTAAATTTTAATGGTTAGAGATATGGAGGGGAGGGGAATGACGTATCACAGTTGAAGATATGATGGATGGATCAAAAACAACCTGTTTTTCCGTTTTTTCAAAAAAGTTTTCTCCTGCCAGATATTCAGTCTGTTTCGTTTCCGGTGGGGGCATCCTGTATAAAGTTATGAACTCCACGAGCAGAGGGATATTGAAAGTATTGTGTGCTGTTGGTGCTAGAAGAATCGAGGCGTGGATGCCGACGGTAGCAATTTTCAGTACATGTGACATGCAGTTTAATTTATGCTCTTTGGATATATTGATGGTTTTCCCATATAAGTTAAGGAGGTAAAAAGAATTAGAATGTATAGTGATATCTGCTTGAGTTAGTTTATAACAAATAGCAAATTCGTGTGTATCAGTACTACGACAAATTTGAAGGTTCTAAAGTAATTCTACAATAAACTTGATATAATGATGCAATGAATTAATATAATTGTGAAGTGAATTTTGTTGCCTATTCGTGCCATTAAAACAAACCAAAACATCGCCTGCGTATCTAACCCAGTTTATACAATTTTTAAATAAGGAAATAATGGAAATTAAATTTCATCGATATACAGTGCATGCTCAGAAGAAATGAATGAATTTTATAATAAAAATTATAGAGTTAAGGAAAATGAAATAGACAAGTTTCATGAGCTATCCAACGAGAACTAAATATTAAGAAAATAAATTAATTATATACCTACTGGACGGAATTTAACCAGTTACATAGTTGTATAAATTTTATATTATAATTTTATCACCTGATCACGATCGTAGTGTTTTAAGTGTATATGTTTGAACTATGCAAAAATTATTTTCGTTTGTTACATATTTTGAATTATCTATATGGTATTATAGCTAATAATAAAATAAAATAAATAATAATTTACCTTTAGAAATATTCACTTGTTTTTCGTATAGCCTTAGTATATTAAGCAATAACGATATGTAAGCGTTGGATTCTGACTGAAATATACATATGTAGTGCGTATATATATACAGACCAGCGCTATAATATCTCAATGTCGGAATAAGTGATAATGAATATTTACTAAGAATTATTTATTTATTGTTTGGGTCAAAATTCAAGAAAACAGAATAAAAATATTAGACGTATAAAAAGTAAGTTTTTTAGATAAACTTCTTAGATTTGATTGATATTCTTCTGACAGTTTGTTTTTTGTCAGTAGTGTTAAAATATTTCTTGAATTCTCCAAAATAAAAATCCTAAAACGTAATCGAACAATTATGTTAAGATAGGTCAATGCATTCCCCAAGAGACCAGCAATGCAACTTACTTTTTTTTTGTTTATTGATATTCTTTTATCGTTTGTTTCCGCTACAGGTTGAAATTGAGGTAGTAATTTGAATGTGATAATGTGCAGTGACAAGACTACTTGGCTTCTAATATTGTGCTAGCGTAGTGAATTATTATTAATGAAGTTTTTTGGTTACTATGTGTATTCACAAATTAATATGTCTTAATGTAATCGCTCTAAGTCTAGGTCATCTATCCCCATTTAGTATTAATACTAGACACACACCCTAACTTATAGCCACATGTCGTTCAGCCTTCCTCTGCACTCAGTTGTAGAGAAAGGCTGAGGTTGATGCGTTTAGACGGCAAGATAATCAGAGTTTCGCACCTTGTGGGAGTTCGAATTCTACTGGAAAGTGGAAAATGTCCATAGAACATTTCTGTCGTGAAACCATATGCGATTTGTTCATTTCATGTGATGGTTTTATTTAATTCAGTGCGCATTCATTATTAAACCTTTGCTTTCTTTTCTATTTTCCACATTTAAACTACCTTACGCTGTAAATATAATGATAAATGTTTTAATTTATGAAAACTTTAATTTGACAAAGTTTTACTGTATTAAATAGAAAGCTATGTATTAAGAAAAATTAATGCATAGCAATGTTATTTTAATTTACAGATAAGCGGTTATGTATTACATGTTTATGTTAATACTGACTTTATTATATATTATAATACTTTTACTTTCTTATACGTAGTATAAGGAAGTATTGTGATGATGAAAATTATCGACCTCGAGATTTTTGCAGATGTCCACGTTTTGAGGTCCCCTGATACCAAAAAAGTGGTTTTTAAAAAAATGTCTGTGTGTGTGTGTGTCTGTCTGGGACCACGATAGCGGTCAAACCGCTGGAGATATCAATTCCAAATTTTGTATTTACGTGTATAATCTCCCTCTTGAGATCTGATTAGTTTTCCAGTAAAATCGGTAGACCGGAATACTAAGTTTATACAAATTTATAAAGAATTCATATGTACTTAAAATCAAAATTGAGAACAATTTTATTTAAAAAGTTTTTCCAAATTCCTACCGGAAGTAGGTCTTTTACTCTTATCGAAAATCGGTTTTTGCGAATATTTCGCAAGTCAAGCTTCTTAGACAGGTACGTTACGTGTATAAAAGTATTTAAAACATAGTTTTCAATATCTTTTGTATAAAAAAGATTTCAAAGTTCGGACCGGAAGTAACACTTTTACTCTTACCGAATAGCGATTTTTGGCAAATATGTCGTAAATTATGCATTCTATATATATTTATTAAGAGTACAAAAGTATTTAGAGTTATATTTGCAATATTTTTTGTATATATGAAATTTCAAAATTCGGACCGGAAGTAGCACTTTTACTCTTAGCGAGTAGCACTTCTTTTCGAATATCTTGCAAAGTATGCATTCTATAGCGATTTATTAAGAGAATAAAAGTACTTAATATAGGATTTTCAATAAGTTTTGTATAAAAAATTCTTAAAATTGTATAGTTTGAAACGCTCATACGTATAAGAAAGTCGTGTGGTGGCCACACCTCATTTTTTTTCTTTGTCTTTCAATTCCATCATAATTTTAAAAATCAGCATTTATAAATTATGTAATCAGCAAATGTCAAAACACACAACGCCATATTAAACTGAAAGGTGTGGGTTGGTTATAGGATTCATAGTAAATACAGTTATCATATTCAATGTTTGGTAAAACTGCATGGAATATTCTAGAACAATTAAATTTTATCTATATCCGGTGTAGAACGGAATTAATAATCTTTAAATTTATGTTTGGTGGAGAAGGAAGTCTATAAAATCCATTTCATTAAGGATTAAAGGAGATTGTGACTTGAGTAATCAGATTATTTGCACAAATAAAATAAAGAGATTACTTCCTGAGAAATCTGACTATTAATAATAAGTAAAATAGAGATTATGTCTTGAGCAATCAGCCTAATAATAAATAGGTGATAGTGGTCTTATGAGAACTAACGCCTATGAATTTGTAATATAGAATGTGTATTTCTTTCCTCAACGTTTATGCGTTTATTAAAATTAAATTTTTTTATTAATAATTTAACGGATTATTATTTATTTAAATTTTATATATAAAAATGCCTGTTGATGTTCTTTGTCCAAAAAGGAATTGCACCAATAGCAGAATAACATATCCAATACGGTATAATGCTGTACTAAGTAATTGTTGATGTTCTTTGTCCCAAAAAAGAAATGCACCAATAGCAGAATAACATATCCAATAACGTTTATGCAATCAATCGTAATCAAAATCTTTTCCCTTATTTCGTAAAACATGCTGAATGTGTTTAAGTAGCTACAGTTCGAAGGGTAAATTTCTATATTCAGTGCACATTTTCAAAACGTCCACATCTAGTGATATGTTTTGTAACAAAAAATGTATTAATTCATTTTCTTAATTAGTATATAAATATATTTTAATTAAAAAGTAGTGATATTTTACAAGCAATATTGATGAAATGGAATATTGTTAAAAAAACAGATATTTTTAAATGATGGAAATTTCGGTTTTAATAAATAGAACTTCATTTCAAATACCTGTCCTATTGGAGAACCGTCACTGAATAATTTAAATAATTGATTGAAAAAGGAGATACGTGTTATAGTTCCATAATTTAAAAATAAAATAGTGTTCACAACGAGTTTAAACGTAAATATTTATAACACTAACACCATTACGTTGTTAGTTCTACAAATCAAGGAATTTTGGTGGACTCAGTTTGTAAATTCATAATTTCTCAATTTAAATCCTTAATCATTATTTGCAATGAAGGTTTACATGGGTTTCTAATTGGTCACTAAAAATTATTTATTTCAAGTAAATATTTTAACGATAGAGATACCTGAACACTGTTAAAATTTACGAAATTATGTGGGGAGCCATTGCAGAACCAAAATTTAATTCCACATAAGGGCATCCTATAAGAAGTCCACTAAAATAATTTCCCCTTAAGCTAATATTCAATTTAAAAATAAAATAGTGTTCACAATGAGTTCAAACGTAAATATTTAAAACAGTAAAACTATTACGTTGTACTAGGGTTTCAACGGGTCACGAATTGATACAAGTATATGGCTAGTTCAACAAATCAAGGAATTTTGGTGGGCTCAGGTTGCAAATTCTTAATTTCTCAATTTAAATCCTTAATGATTATTTGTAATAATCATTAAGGACCACTTACTAGAGGAATACTGGTATATCAGTTGTGTGTGGTAATATTGGGATTTGAATTTTTAATTGGTTCAACCGATCGCTTTACTATATCTGATGGTGAATTGTTGACTTTATATGAGCTCTCTGGATGAGTACCTGCATATATCTCAAATGTTTTTAAATAAAATTTTCTGGCATCAACCATCGCAAACACCTTGATGCCATATTTGTTAGGTTTATTTGGCAAATACTGCTTGAAGGCGCAGCGACCGCGGAAAGGGATAGGCTGCTAGTCAATTGTTACATACGCTCCTGTTGCATATGAAGACGAAAAATTTTCTGACAAAATATCGGTGAGCTCTCTTATTGCTGCAAGCTTATCAAACTGTTGCCTTCCAACAAATGTTACACAGTTAGTCGCGTGGGGTCAAAAGGGTTTATATTGTGCGACAGACATTCTTTGACACTCAGAACAATATTGATTATAAGAACCTTGAGTAGATGTCTATTGAGGAAGGTAGAGCAAGGGAAACGGTTATACACTTCTTGAGTTCAAAGTTACAGTGACGATCATGCGCTGTGGGGTCTAATTAAAGGTTAAAGTGTGTTGAAACACTATTTTAGCCTCTTAGTTATCATATTTGTGGGTAGATGTACTTGTTCAGTGATTGAAGTATTTGATTAATCGTATGATTACATAAAAGATTAATAGTATTAATTGAAGTAAACTAGCATTAAAATTGGTATTACATACGTAGAGAAATGGAGAGAGTGAAGAAGAATCAATGTGTCGAAACTATCACTATTACTCATGTTTATCATTCATTCAAAATATTCAAATAATGCAGTTGATACCTAAAGTAACAAATTATTTCACCAATATAATTACTTAGGTTAGAGATATCGCAGTACAATTATCTCTGGTGCGCATGCGCTAAGTATCAATAAATTTCAGTTTGTAAAAGATCAGCAAATCGTCCGGACTGTATTTTGACAGCCCTCAAACTAGACCATGTTATGTTGGAACAAATTGTAATTGATCGCACATTTGTCAGTTCGTGTTGTTGGAACAGTGATTTTTCTTGCTCCATACAGTCACGGATCGATCCAAACTTATGTTGGATCAAACCTATAACGTACTAAGAAAAACATTACATCCGAAAAAAAGAGACGAAAGAGTATTTACATTTCTGTACCTTGGATTAAAAAGGGCCAATCTCCAAAATTCCCTATTTTTAGATTATGGCGCCACTGGTATTAAAAAATATCCTTATTTAAGTAGTGAAAGGGCCAATCTTGTACAAATAACATTAAATGAGATACACATTTTAATAAGGGCCAATCTGCCTGCTGCTCCATGCGTATAAAGGCCAATGTGGGAGATTGGCCGTTTGTATATGAAACTTTGTTCTGGCCAACAATACAAAAACGGCCAATCTCCCACATTGTAACACGTGCATAACCTAAATTCTGAGCAATGTTCATGTCAAGTCCTGTTAGTTTGTTGTCTGCTGATGTCGATCTCGTTTGCAAACGTGTGTTTTAGTAGATAATAATTATTATTATAATTATTATCATAAAATGTTATCCCAGAGAACACTTAAAATGGTAAATATGGTTAAATTGATACCTGATTCAAATTCATCTTATACCGAAGGTAAGACTTACGTTGTTGTTACATTTGGTTTCAAATGAAAAAAAATTTTTTAGATGATTGCTGTTATAATGAAACAGGTGAAGTTATGGTACACAATGGTACGCCACTTACACCAGTTACACCAATAACAGAAGAGGTAAACGATGTAATTATTGATTTACCATTCGAAGAAACGGAAGAAAGAACTTTTCTAGATTTAACTCCCACATGTTCAAATATTATTGTTCTTGAGCAAAGTAATGAAATTCCTGGAGCTTGTGGACTCCAAAGCGAAAAAAACATGCAACTACATTCTCACTGTGACAGTGGTAATTCAGATATTATTGTACTTGAGCAAAATATTGAAATTCCTGAAACTTCTGGTCTTGAAATTTCAAAACATGTAACTGGATCTACTACTTCCATACAGCCGGATGACAGTGAATCTGACTATCAACCGGAAGATGAAAACCTTTCTGAGGATGCAGAGGAAAGACTAGAAGTGATTAATTCAGTCGTGAGTACCAATTCACAAACTCACAAGCGCTTAGGAGGTGGTAGAAAGAAAAATGAAGAAGAAAAATCAACTAGAAAACGCTTAAGAAATCTGAACAATTGGGCACAAAATGTTCGGAAATCAAAAAAAGAAAAAGGTGAAGAATACGTTACTCGAAAGGGCATAATCAAGAATGCTAAAAAACTAAAGCTGCCATGTAATTGCAAAAGCAAATGCTATGAAAAATTAAACGAAGGTGACCGAAAGCAGTTGTTTAAAAAGTTTTATGAATTGTCAAGAGATGGACAGGATCAATATATTGCCGAATCTGTCACCGAGCACTTAAAATCAAGAGAGAGAATCAGTCAACAAGCAACACTAAGTCGCAGAAAGTTTTCTAGGAAGTATTATTTAAACACATCAATGAAAAGTGACAGATTAGAAGTTTGTCAGCAAATGTATCTTAATACATTTGATTTGACATTAAAAAAGGTACGAGTCATTGTAGAAAGGAAACGAAAGGCTGGAGGGATAGTTTGCCCACCTGACAAACGTGGAAAACACGGCAACCAACCCAAAATTCCTGAAAAAAATAAAGATATTATTAGAAAACATATTGAAAGCATACCAGCATACACTAGCCACTATTCCCGGGAAAGAACATCAAAAAAATACCTCAGTCCCGATTTGTCAATTTCGTTGTTGTACAGACTCTATTGTGAGCACTGCACTGGTAGTAATATCAAACCTGAAACCGAATTTCAGTACAGGCAAATTTTTAATGAAGAGTATAATCTTTCCTTTCATCCTCCCGCCAATGATACGTGTAGCAAGTGCGACAGAATCAATTTAGCTTTAAAGTCCTTGAATGCAAAACAAGATTTAAGTGAAGAAGATATTAGGACTAAGTTAAAATTAGAAACGGAAAGAAAAAATCATATGGACTTAGCTTCTTCTGCATATAATAATAAATCCGATGATAAAAACCGAAGTAAAGTTGATCCAACATTTATTACAGCTTCATTTGATTTAGAAAAATGCCTGCCTACACCTTACCTAAGAAATAATGTTTCTTTCTACAAAAGACAATTATGGGTATTCAATTTAACTGTGTTTCATACATCTACCACTAAAAATACGGGAACATGTTTTATTTGGGATGAAACTACTGCCGGACGTGGTGGGCAAGAAATTGCGTCATGTATCCGCAAATTTGTTAAATCACTTCCTGAGACAGTAAAAGAAATTCATTTCTATAGCGACTCCTGTTCTGGCCAAAACCGAAATATTTTCATGAGTACAATGTTTTGCATTCTAATGAAAGAACTACAAATGCAAGGTAGCTCTTTAAAGGAAATTCATCACAAGTTTATGGAACCTGGACATTCACACATGGAAGCGGACACGATTCATGCTGCAATTGAAAAAGCTAAAAAAAAAACAACAGTTGATATCGAAGTACCACATGACTGGGTTAATTTCATCAAAATGATTAATAGAAATCCACCACTAGAGGTC
This sequence comes from Amphimallon solstitiale, assembly GCA_963170755.1. Lineage (NCBI taxonomy): Eukaryota > Metazoa > Arthropoda > Insecta > Coleoptera > Scarabaeidae > Amphimallon > Amphimallon solstitiale. Next base: position 13,130,925 of record OY720680.1, read on the forward strand.
ATAGATATGAAGCAAGTGGACTTTGTGAATTTCAACAGTTTATTGCGTCAACAGTTAGTATATAGAAAAAAAAATGAAGACGGGGAAGTAATGCCGTGGTTAAAAGTTAAATGGATGAAATATACTCAAGATGATGAATTTCAATTTTTTTATAAACTTAGTTTGGGTGATGATGAATTTAGAAAAATGGATCTGAGACGCGGTATGATTAGAAGACGTTCTTCGAATTTTCGACCGGAATTGCTTCAACCTCTCCATTCTGAGCCTCTGCCACTACCAGATCTTAAAAAGAAAAATCTAATGGAACTTCTTGATTATGTAAATGAACATAACAAAGCTTTCTATGAAAGTATCAGAACTGCTTCAGAATTACCTCACGATGAGTTACCATATGGAACTGAAGCAGAACTGGGAAGTGAATAGAGAATGGCAACATATTTTATTAAATAATAACCAACTCTAAATTTAGTTAGTAGTTTTTGTTCTTTTGTATTTAATTTTTTGATAAGAATAAAAATTTTTCAACAATTTTTTTAAATTTATTTGAGACCAATCTCCAATAAGAATATCCACAAAAAGGCCAATATCCACAAAAAATTCCAAAAATCAAAACCTTTTGAAAAATTATCGAATCACCGTAAAATAGATAATGTTTTAAGACTTTTATGTCTAATCGTGTGTTATCTCAAATATGATAATTGAGAAGATATAACCTTTTGCGTTGTTGTGCCGCATACACTAGTCTTTAACTCAAAACTGCGTAAATGGACATTGGCCCTTTTTGATCCAAGGTACAGATTTATATCATCATATAGACGCACCGCCCCATTGTATGGCAGTAGAAACAACTCGACTTGAAAAGTATACAGGCTAAGGTGGGTTTACATTAGTCAAGTGAATTGATCAAGTCAGTTGAATTCAAGTGAAGTGAACGTGAATTGAACATCTAAACCCCTTAATTCATTTCAGTTGATCAAGTGAATTGAATGGATTCCGAGTTGAAACATGTTTAACTTTTTATGTTCAATTGACGGCAAAACGGCTGTTTAAAATGGCGGCAAGTAGATGGTCGGAGGAGAAGTCCTGCAAATTTATCACTGTATATGAAAAACATGAGTGTCTGTGGAATACGAAAAGTAGTGCATATTAAAATAGAGATGCTAGAGCAACTGCTGTCAGGAAATTAATAAGTGACATGGAAGAATTGGACATAAAAATGACAGAAGATGAGGTTAGAAATAGGATAAAGGCCATTCGAACTACCTACATGACAGAACTTCGTAAAGTAGAAAAAGCAGCAAGATCTGGCGTTTCAATTGATGATTTATATCATCCCACTTGTAGTATACGTCTGTGTTTTACCAAGTGCGGACGCGATCGAGAGCGTTTAAAAAGCGAGTGCGTTTAGAGAATTAAATGATATCATTTCTCGCGAGGTGATGTCAGACGGTAGTTACCGCCAAGTTATCGCGATGAATCCACATATAGAGAACCCGGCCCAACACGTAAATGTGCCGGTGCAACGGGAACATACGGCATTGATAGAACTCAACGAGCTAAAAAAACAACTACAGATGGCTCAACAAGAAATAGTCGAACTAAAAAAGCTGGTCGCAAATCAACATAAAAATTATGCATTACCCGATTCTGAAGAAGAAGAAACAATAGTAGCTCAAGAAACAGCTTGGCTACTCCCAAGGCGTAATGGTAAAAAAAGAAAAGCAGCAACCTCACCAGAGAAAAGTGATGATACATCTCATATATTTAACTTATCTAATAAAGTTGAATCTGAAAATGCAAATTTAAATGTCCCACGAAACAAAAAGCCACCTCCAATTGTTATAAGTAATACAAAAAATTACAAAGAAGTAGATACAATGTTACAATCAAAAGAACTTAAATTTAAAGCTAATAATAATAGATGAACAATGACCAGGTTAAAATTAACGTAAATACAGAACAAGAATACAGGGATGTGACAAAAATAATGAATGATAACAATTATGAGTGGCACACTTATGAAAATAAACAAACCCGTCCTATACGAGTTATGGTAAGAAATTTGCATCCATCTTATACACCCGAAGAAATTAAAGCTGATCTAACTAATCAAGGATTTAAAATACAAGATGTGGTAAACAAAATAAAAAAAACTAAACAGGAAGAGAAAGTTACCATAATAAAATTACCTTTATTTATGTTGACTTTTGATAATTCAGAAAATATAAAAAGATTTTTGATATACGGTATATATGTCGTATGAAAGTCACAGTAGAGGCTTGGAGGAGTAACAAATTGATTCCACAGTGCAAAAAATGCCAACGGTTTGGACATACCCAAAAATTTTGCCAACGCAATCCCAAGTGTGTCAAATGTGCTGGTGATCACTTAACTAATGAATGCGAAAAATCAAAAAATACGTCAGCGAAATGCTCAAACTGTGGAAACGCACATCCTGCCAACTATCGTGGCTGCTTAGTTGCTAAAGAGCTGCAGAAAAGGAGAAATAATATGAGCAGAACTGCTCTAAATGCCCAACAACCTAGATCATTTTCAGCCAGACTAAAGACAAACGAACTCACTTATGCACAAGCAACCGAAAAAAAAGAAATACAACAGCAAAACAACCAAATGGAAACAATAATGCAAATGTTGCAAAATATTTTGGGTAGACTTGAAAGACTGGAAGCAAGAAACACTGGGGCAGTGCCTCGCGGAAGTAACTAATGGCAAACAACGGCTTGCGAATAGCAACGTGGAACGCCAATGGATTGATGAGCAGAAAACTAGAATTTTAAGTATTTTTAAATATACAGAACATAGACATCTACCTAGTTTCGGAAAGCCATTTTACAGATCAATCTTATTTAAAAATCAGAGGGTACAAAATATACCACACAACTCATCCAGAAAATCAGGCAAAAGGAGGTAGTGCAGTGATAATCAAGGAGAATATTAGCCACTATGAGGAACAACACCTGCAACTTGAAGAAATTCAACTGACTCTGGTAAGCATAAAAACCATTAAGCAAAACCTAACCGTGGGGGCACTTTATTCTGCCCTCCTAAGGAAGATGGTCCCATCTGCATAATTTGTGTTTTTCAGATTTTTATTGCTCTGTATATAGTGCAATGTGTTTTATCTATCTACTAAAGAAGATAGTCCTAACTACAGCCGATACCTTTCATAATTCACTAAAAAGTTTGTCCTATCTACAATAACTAATCGGGTTACTAAGTAAAAATGTACTATCTTTCATATGCTAAGCAAGTGTGTCCTATCTGTGAAATTATTTGCACTTCGGACTTTTTTCCTTAGTAGGCTAGTTATAATAATAGTGCAGTAAGGACAACTGAAACTGATATTGCGCTGTTGTTTAAAATTAACATAACCTAAAAACTCAAACCTCCTGTGTTTTTTCTTTGCGTCTGTAGTGTGAAGTTATTAAATGTTAATTGTGATAGTGCAAAAATAAGACAAGTGAGCTACAAAAACTAAATTCAAGTAATAAAAACATGTAAACTATTAATTTTTTTAGAATGTTTAACAGAGGCAAACATTTAGTCAGCCTTGCTTTAAATAAATCGTTCCAAGAAAAGGTATCTGCTGTTCGTAAATGCTCCAGTAACCGTAAAGAAGTAGAGGAAGACCCTGATTTTGTCTTAGAAAGTGAGGAACGTCAAGATACTGATTCCGATCCTGAAGTTGACGAGTTTGAGCATACAGACATAACCACAGATATTATAAGAGAACGTGAAAATTGCGCAAGTATTGAATTCGTTGAAAGAGTTATTTTACCAATTTTACTTGAGAATGTTATGGCACACATTGAGCATAAACAAAAGTTGACATATACCAAAAAGGGCCAAATACGCAAGAGGAGGTGTTTTGACACCACACCTTCTGAAAAAAAAAAAGAAAACTAGCCAGTAAAATTGAAAAGTTTCAAGTAAAGGAACCTTGTAAAGATACCTGCAAATTCAAGTGTGCCTCACTTCTCAATAAAGACCGACAAACCGCCATTAACACTCAATTTTGGCAACTTAAGGAAGAAGCACGAAAAACATTTATCTTAATTCAACTAAAAAAGAGAACAAAAAAAGGCAAACAGCAGGACCAAACTCTGCAAGACAATTTTCATATAAATATTTTTTAAAAACCGCAAATGCTCTTGATGTTCAAGTGTGCAAGAGATTTTTTTTGGCAACTTTAGGATACACCTTTAATAACGACAGAGTTTTAAAAAACGTAAGAAAAACGAATTCGAAATTAATAACGCCCAAAGCAGATGGAAGGGGATGCCAGCCGTGTCCTCATAAAATTGATAGGCAAGTTATTGTGGAACATGTAAACTTATTCAATCCCGTTCAGTCGCACTATCGGAGGGAACATGCTCCGAATACAAGGTATTTACCATCAGATATTACAATACGATTTATGTACAACGACTTCAAAGAAAAAAATAAGACCTTAAAAGTTTCCTATGAATTATATAGGAAAGTGGTATCAGATGACCTTAAAATCTCTTTTGCAAAGTTAGGTCATGAGGAGTGTTGGCAGTGCGAAATTTATAATCTTCACAAGAAAGAAAATCATGAAGAGGGAACTTTGTGTGAAGAATGTCAAAAATGGAATGTGCATCATATGAAATATGTAACTGCTCGTGAGGAATATAAAAATGATGCCGACAAGAAGAATGGCCTCTTTTTTTTCAGCAGACCTTGAAAAAGTATTTTTTCAAATTTGTAGTTGTTTTCATAATTTTTTATTAATTAATTGAATTTTGCAGGTTATCATGATTCCGCGAGTAGATATGTTCACAGAAGTTGTGTTTACAAAACGCATTATTGTATTTAATGAAAGCTTTGTCCCCATCGGAAAAAAACAAAGAAGAAAACCTTTAGCTATTCTTTGGCATGAGGCTTTAGCAGGAAGATCCAAAGAAGACTTAATTTCGACCTATTATGCGTTTTTTCAATTGTACAGAGACGAAACTGAAATAACACTGTGGCTAGATAACTGCTCTGCCCAAAACAAAAATTGGACCATTTTCAGTTTTTTTGTTTATCTTGTTAATTCGCCAGAAGTATCTTTAAGCAAACTTAATATTAAGTATCTTGAGACAGGACACAATTTTATGTCTGCGGATTATTTCCACCACCAAGTGGAATTATCGCTAAAGAAAAAAGGTAAAATTTATGATTTTAGTGATTTTGCAGATGCCGTAAAATCAGCAAATTTGTCAAATGTTGATATTGTCGAAATGAAAATTGAACAGTTCTATGATTGGCCAGATTATTGTTCCAAATATAAATTGCAGCCACGTGTATATCTTCACGATATGGTTTGGGTGTCTTTTGAAAGAGGAAGTCAATTGTTAGAATATAAAATTGATTTTAAAGGCGATTTTGTTAAACTTAATTTTCTCACGGCAACAGCTAGGTATAAAAACAAATCTACCAAAACCACAACCTCGCACACAATATAGAGGCATATCGAAAGAAAGAAAAGAAGGACTTTTAGCAAAGTTGTCACAAATAATGCCCAAAAATCGTGTGCCTTTTTGGCAAAACTTACCAGTTGCAATAAATGTACCTGAAGAAATTTAATGCAATAATAATGTCTTTTCTATTTAAAAAAGAAGTTTTTTATTTTGTTGAATTTGTAGCGTTTAATTTAAATTTTGTACTTCAAGAAGTTTTTTTTGCATTTCTTAAATAAATACTTTCTATTAAAAAGCAGTTTTTTGTATTCTTTTTAGTCTTATCTACCACATGAAAAAGGTGATGATAAAAACTAATTACTTTACTAAGGATAAAAGTCCTATCTATCATAAAATGAAAATTCGGCAAATATTAGAAATGTAAATTATGTCGGGTGATAAAGCAACATGTTTTACAATGTTGTTCGAAATTTGGATTGTGTGCAGTAAAAACTGTGGACGCCATTGACGAATTTATAAAAGTTAAAATAACTCAAAAAGAGGATTTTGCAGATAGGACCTTTTTCCTAAGGAGGGCAGTATTGTCCTCCTAAGCACAACCTTAAGAAAAAAGACTACAAGAACTATTTACAACACACTGGAAATCGATTCATAATAGGAGGAGATTTTAACGCCAAGCATACTGATTGGGGCTCAAGACTGTCAACCACAAAGGGAAAAGAACTCAGAGAAGCTTTAAGAGAATTAAACTGCAACTTTTATTCTTCTGCTAAACCAACTTATTGGCCTACGGATACACAAAAAATACCGGATCTTCTAGACTTCTTCATCTCTAGAAAAATTTCATCAAATTTCGTTGATATCGAAGAAAATTTTGATTTGAGCTCTGATCATTCGGCAGTAATACTGACATTGAGCGAGCATATAATTAAAAAACAAATTCGTCCTTATCTTGCAAACAAAACTACGGATTGGGAAGGCTTTAAAGTAGATATGTCGAGGAAAATAAACTTGAACATACCCCTAAAAACTAAGGAGGATTTGGAAAAAGGAGTTGAAAATTTCACCAGCATCATACAGGCTTCTGTGTGGGACAATACCAGAGAAATTACACACAAAACTATTAGTAATGATTATCCTAAAGAAATAAGAACATTGGTGGGAGAGAAGAGGAAAGCTAGAAGAAGATGGCAACAAACAAGAGATCCATCACATAAAACGATTCTAAATACGAAAGCACAGCAACTGAAACGAGAAATACAGAAACTAAAGCAAGATATTCTTACCAATCGCTTGAGAAATCTGACGGCAGACGATAAGACTGACTTCTCGCTATGGAAGGCCACCAGAAATCTAAAAAGGCCCATCTCTCACGTAGCACCCATAAGGAATCCGGATGGTAGCTGGGCCAGAGACAACAAACAAAAGGTTGAAGCATTTGCGAAACATCTGGAAAAAACATTCCAACCCAACGAAATAAAAAGTAATTTGATATTACGTAATATACAGAATAATGATTACGAAGAAATAAGACCACTTACACCAAAAGAAGTCTCTTGGGAAATTAAGAACAATATAAATCCTAAGAAGGCTCCTGGATATGACTTAATAACAGGAGAAATCATGAATCAACTACCTAAGAAAGCTATTGTTATGCTTACTTATTTAGTTAATGCAGCTCTCAGACTAAAACATGTGCCATGCAGTTGGAAGGTCGCAGAGGTAATAATGCTACAAAAGCCCGGCAAACCTCCAAATGACGTTAAATCGTACAGACCTATATCACTATTACCGATTATCTCAAAACTATTTGAGAAACTGTTATTGAAAAGACTGAACCCAATCGTAGCAAGTAAAGGACTGATTCCAAATCACCAGTTCGGATTTAGACAAAGACATTCTACCATTGATCAAGTACACCGGATCACTGATGTCATAGAAAAAGCCCTAGAAGAAAAACTTATATGCTCAACCATCTTTTTAGATGTGGCTCAAGCTTTTGATAGGGTCTGGCATGAAGGTCTTAACTGGAAATAGAACAAACTCTTACCCAAGGCATATGCGCAACTTCTGCTTTCATACATTTCTGACAGATTTTTCAGAATAAAAATAGAGGAAGAGTACTCCGGTTTGAAGAGGATTGAGGCTGGTGTTCCACAGGGAAGTGTCCTGGGACCGGCCCTCTACATGCTTTATACGTCTGACTTGCCGGAACTGGGGAACGCAACTGTGGCGACATTTGCTGATGATACAGCAATCTTAGCAGTAGATAATAATATGCAAACGGCAAGAAATAAGTTGCAACGAGCATGTGATAGGATTTCGAAGTGTACCAACGACTGGAAAATAAAATTAAATGAGCTGAAGTCAACTCATAAACTTTACCAACAGAAATATAACAGATATAAGACCTATTATTATAAATGGTAACACTGTCCCTTACCAAAACTCAGCCAAATATCTAGGTATGACGCTTGACGCTAAACTGAGATGGAAGGAGCATGTCAAGAAGAAAAGAACTGAGCTGGATCTTAAGTACAGAGGACTTTACTGGCTGTTGGGACGTAACTCGCAACTCCCACTACACAGTAAAATTTTGATCTATAACCAAATTCTGGAGCCAGTCTGGGTATATGGCATACAACTTTGGGGTTGTGCCAAACCGTGCCATCTTAAATAAATACAAAGATTTCAAAATAAAGTCTTACGCAATATGGTCGATGCACCTTGGTACGTTAGAAACAGAGATTTACATAGAGATCTCGGAATCAGGGATGTAGTCAGTGAAGTAAGAAGATCTGCCGTCAAACACGAGGCAAGACTGCTTGAACACAATAATGTCGAAGCAAACAGTCTTCTTGATGTCCAAAACCTCGTCAGAAGGCTGAACAGGGTTAAGCCACACGATCTGGTGCAGTTTAGTGTGTAGTTTTGCAGTGCTTAGTGAATAGCAGAGTACAGTGTATCTCCTACAAAATAGAAGCAACTAAAAGAACTCCTTTGGGTGAATTTTAGATTACATTTTTTTTTTAGGTTAAGGTATGTCAAACTCAAATTGATGGTTGGTCCTAGACCAGTTTTAGTATTGTATATTAACTTGTTGCTTTCCAATAAAAAAAAAATCCCACTTGTGCTTGGTTTAAAGACGCAGATCGTTTTTTACGCCATGTGGTATCCCTTCGACCTCTTTTTCAAAACATGGTGAGTAATAAATAACAATCTGATAATATAATCTATCCGTGTTACATAATTTCAAGACAAAGAAAATCCTTTCTTATGTTTCCAACATTATACCTATGTTTTATTTTAACATATTACAACATGTACTGAATATAAAATATTACGGGAAGGAAAGAATACATCAGTTGATCATCTGTAGTTGCCAGGGTACAGCACCACCTGCAGAAAAATATTCAACATATTTCTCACGAATAGTCGAAGCATTTCGTGAAAAATTATTACTACCCTGGCGTTGTAGTGGATGCAGCGCCGACGGTTGGGTTCTCCAGGAGTCGCCCAGTTTCTAGATCATCTGTATCGACAAGCCTGTGTGTAATGTAAGTAGCTGCAGACGTTTTGCGCAACCAGTTGTGTAAAGCTGCAGTTGCTTTTACTACTGAAGTTGCTTTTTCTGGAGAAAGTGCAATAGGTCTTTCAAAAATTCTAAATTTAGATACCAGAATTCCGAATGCATTTTCTACTATTCGGCGAGCTCTGCTCAATCTATAATTAAATATTCTTTCTCTTAACAATAAATTTCGTTTTGAAAATGGTTTCGTGAGATAGGGTTTTAATGGAAAAGCATCATCTGCTACAATTACCATTCCCGGCGGCATATGTAACTGAGAGTTTTCCAAACAGTCATACAATGCACTTTCTTGGAAAATTCCTCCATCAGAAGCTCTCCCTGGCGCCCCACGTCAATGTAAATGAAACTGTAATCCGCATCAACTAGTGCAAGCAATACGATACTATATGCACCTTTATAATTATAATAATCAGAACCTGCATTCGGTGGATTTCTAATCACAATGTGTTTACCATCCAACGCACCAACACATGTCGGAAAGTTCCATTTCGTATCAAATCCTTGTTCTATACGTCGCCACTCATTTTCTTTAGTAGGAACCTGAAAGCAAATTAAAATTTAAGTTCGAGGTTTTGTTATTCCAAAAAGCTCCATATATTACTTTGAAATTGAGTAAAAAGAAGTCAAGACATATTCCCCACGCCTAATGATTAAGAATTCAGAGAAAGTCAAAATGTGACAAGCAGGATGTTAGTTTTAAATGCCAAAATAAAAACAAGTATTTTCCTTTTAGAGTTCACAATTAATGAATCATGCCACCGTGGACCCCAGATCACCTGTAATGAAAGAGACAGACGTTGAAGAAATTCATTCACCACAGGACGTAAATGCAGCAGGAGGTGACACACGCATTGATTCACCAGAGGCATCAACATCAACGCCAAAATCCCCAGTGAAAAGTACTCAAACACCAAGAACCTACCACCTCCATCCTAATTTAAAGCGATTGAAACGTTCCGGTGATGACACAACGTCGTCTGCAATAAACAAATTGCAAAAGATTTGTCAATCTGCCACTGAATCCTTAAAAGACGACGACTTCGAAATTTTTGGTAGATATGTTGCCAACCAGTTGCGGAATATGAACATTATCAGAGCAGTTGAGATCCAAGCTGAAATCAGTACCCTACTTTCAAAAGCCATGATTCAAAATATTAAAGACAAGCAAAACGTGAATGGTACTCAGATATCTCAGTTGCAACCTTTTGAATCATATTGGGCCAGCACCCCACAACACTCAACAACAAGTGGTACAAATTCACAATATTCGTATGTAGACTTATTAAGCACATCACAAGCTACTGAGGCAACACAAGACATTCTCTCTCAAGCAAATGGGGACTATTCTCCAATAATTTATTGTGTTACTTGTGTGTTTTTTCCAAAAAAATATTAAATTTATGTTCAGTTAATGATCTCTTGTTTCTTGCCTTCATATATTCATGCAGCACATCGTAAATTGCTTCCAATGTTTCTATCAAAAAAGATGAAATTGTACACTTAGGTACTCTGTAAAGATATTCCAGACTTTTAAATCAATCTCCTGATGCTAAATAGCGTAGTGTTATTTCCAGCTTTATCCTGGGAGCAAGAGCTTCACGCATAGCAGTATCTTCTTTACGAATTGTGACTTCAACTTTTGCTAATAAATCGTCGAACTGTTGGTCAGTCATTAGCAGAAAATTTTTGTAATTCTTTGAATCTTCTACTCTAAGTTCACGTATGAGGTTATTTGAAGCACCTTGGGCCCCCCTTCGTCTAATCCACTCTCTAACCCATATTCTACTTCTCCGTTGTTTTTTCTTACGTATCTTTTCTAATTGTTCACTAGCTAAAATTAAAACTGTATGGAGAACAGCTTCGCGTACTACTACTTTCGCCATTTTAAATCAGCTGAATAGAATTCGTGTCGGTCAAGTGTGTAAACAAGTAATTGAATGCAATTCACTTGAATTCAACTGACTTGATCAATTCACTTGACTAATGTAAACCCACCTTTACAGAAGAAGAATACCAAACTTTCGGCCATTTATTAGTACTGATTGTTATCATCTACGTTAAACGTATTTGTTTTTATGCTGATATATTTTAAGTACTAAATTATCCGCCAGTAGTTAAAAATTAAAACAATAATAATTAATGCCTTTGATCTTGTACGCATTCTTTAACTTATTATATGAGACACTCATGAATTATAAAGGTGGTTGCACAATCGAATGGGAACGGAAACAGTAACGAGAGCGGAAAGGTTTCCTAGATTTACAATTAACGATAAGATTACTTGAATGCTTAGAGATATTTATTTTAATATAGTGGTATTTACAAATTTTAACGTTTGTTTGTTGTTTACATCTTTTGTCAAAATCATAAAATTTAACCTTTAATATAATCTTTGAATATAATTAGTTTAACTGAAGAATGGATTATTTTAGGTGAAGATATTCAATAATGGGTGGAGACTGTAACTCAAAATCTGAAAGAAAATGCAAAAGGAAGCATTCCTTACCGCAAAAATTAAAAAGATATAAAAAATCTATATACTTATTTTGGCAACTAATTTGCCATCTTCAGTAGAATCCTGTACAAAAATAGATAAGCGTGTTAAATGTAGTGTTTTTGGCTAAGGTGTAACCTTGGAAGATATGTTCTTCACCGAATCACCAGTGGGATAACGCTGTTATCCCTCTATTTTTCTGCAGGTTTTTATTGAAGATGGCAAGTTAGTTGCCAAAATACGTACCTATATAGGTATAATATGTAATATTGTAAAAACGTCTATGATATACTGGCACACACCGGGTTATATAAATAAAAGTGTATTGAACGCAATTTGAGTTTTATTTCACGAGACGCAACCCATCAAAATAAAAAGATTCCTTAAATAAATAAATAATACTTCTTTCAAAAAATTTGTATATGTTTAATGTTTATTTAGTTGGCATATCATATCATTCACTATATTTTTATTATACACAATATCCCTTATATTTAAATGTTTAAATAAAAAAAATCTACTTTTCAGGTATTCCTGCCACTTCATAGATAATATGTAGATCTAATTTCATAAAATAATTTGTTGCTTTTAACCTTTGCGTTATCAAGGTATTTTTTATACGCTTAATACCAAGGGGGTAATCTGATTACCCCATACTTTAATAACATATTTTTAGATTTATTTATACTGTTTTGTTAAGAAAATAAAACAACAGTAAATTTTGAACATTTATTCATTAATTGAGTAAAAAAATACTGTGAAATTATAAAACTATTAATGACTATTGCAAGAAATACATTTTGCCAAAATCATTTCTGTGCGATGATTTTTACATACTGGTTTTTTGCACTCCGCACAACAAATTCTAGTTTTTCTGTCTTTCGCTCTTGAACAAAACTCACATCGCTTGCCTGACAATAAGTTTGATGGCTGTTCAGCAGCAGCAACGTTTCTTGCTTCATTTTTTAAGTCTGGGCAAACAGCTTCCATTGCCGTAGTTATCGAGTGGTGAATCCCTGTAGGGTTACTATATCTAGTCTTGATATGAGGCCGTACTAGTTCTAGAGCTAATTTTTGCAAAAACATTCTTCTGTTAGATTTGTTCTTTTTTTCCCAATCAGGATTTTTTTCTTTCCATATTAGGAAAGCATTGAGTGCTGCCATGTCAATGACTTCCATGAAAAGACGATAAGGCCACCTTCTGGTCTGTCGTACGCAACTGTATTGTCGAGTCATTTTGTCACCCACGTCTACACCACCTTTAGTGTTATTGTAATCCAAAATGATTGTAGGTTTCTTGGTTTCATTGTCGATAGATTTATCATTATGTTGCGTGGAGAGAAGAATAACGGCTTTACCTTTCTTTGGTACATGAGAGACTAAAGTCATATTCTTGGTAAACCCAAACAAGCTTGAGTCAACTTCTCTTGTTTTATTAGGAAGAAATTCCTTGGGAATTTCAACTTTATTTGCTCGTAGAGTGCCTGTCAAAGTCAATTTGTTTTGTAACAAAAATTCGGCTAATGGAACAGAGGTAAAAAAGTTGTCTGTAGTAATTCCTCTTCCCGTACCAAAAAAGGGTTTTGTCATGTCTTTTACAACTCTTTGGCTTTGATTCACTTCTCGCTGATTGTTTTTCATACCAGTATAAATTTGTAAATTGCAAATATACCCTGAACTGCTATCCGCGCAGATCCATATTTTGATCCCATATCGTCCTGGCTTACTTTTCATATATACACGAAATGGACAGTGGCCTCTAAACACGGCAAGACGTTCATCAACAGTTAGAGATTCGTACGGGCTAAAATGTGCCTGACAAGCCGAAACAAATGTATCAAAAACCTTTCTAAATGCTTCCAGTTTATCCCCAGTTTGTTCAATTCTCTGAGCTCTAGTCTTCCTATCATCAAATCGTAGTGCAGATGAAATTGTAATAAATCGGGTTCTAGACATCGTTGCCGAAAAAAACGGTATTCTGAAAGCTGGATCAGATGTCCATAGCTCAAAAATCGATTCTTTTGCTGAATGTGTTACACCGGCTGCTATAAGAATTCCAATAAAAGCATTGAGTTCCTCAACAGATATGTCAATCCACTGTCGTTGATTTGAAGGATGTTCTGCATTATAATGTTGGGTTATCATTTTACCATGTATATTAGTATACCCGCAAATTAGTGCCGCCATATTTTGTGGTATAAACAGAAAAAAAGTGTCAATGATATTTCCAACATTTTTAGTAGTACTTGTTACACCAGGTTTACTAGTAACTATATTGTGAACATTTCTCTTGCTTCCTTTAGGAGGAACAGAATTCCACTCACATCCGTTCTTTCCTTTATAAGTAATATTTTCGGCTACATCACATTGTGACACAGGCGTCTCGTTATCGTCCAATTCTACATCAATATCACGTTGATCTATTTCATCGTCATAGTCACTATTTTCAGACAAATTATCCTCAACATCACTTTCAGTTATTGCAAAGTACATGTCTCTGTCCTCAGCTGGTAAATCTTCTACATCGTCAGCATTGAGTATGGCCTCTAGTTCTTCTGCAGTATACCTATGTGAAAACCAGAAACCATACTACTTATGGATAAAAAAACTCTAGATATTACAGTACCTTTTTTTTGACATTATTTTTGTGATATCTTGATGAAAAATGGTGATAATCGTGAAACAATATAGCACACACTAGTTATGAGATGCGCTGTAGAGTCATCAGCTGTGATAGCGCACGCGTAGTATGGTTAACATTTCGAACCAAGAAATACCAAGGGGGTAATCTAGTTACCCCACGGCTTCAAAATAGAAAATTTATAACTATCTAGAAATTTATATCTACAAATTCATTCTGAAATGTGTTTATCACTAACTTAAATGCAAATAGCAAAGATTTTACAAAAAAACGAAAACTCCCAAAAAAGTTATTATAAAATAATACCCATTGGGGTAACAGAGTGACCCCCTTGGTCACGCAAAGGTTAATGCTTAGCAGAATTACTTTGTATGTTAGAATTACATACATTTTTAGTAACCGTAGGTGCGTTAAGCTAGCAGTTCCAAAACATATTAATTGTTCAATGGAAACCGTATGTGGTCATGATATAATTATTGGAATACGGTTTATTTGTATAAATTGTTGCATATCAAATGAGTTCGTGTTGTTATTGATTTGATTTGTTAAGAACGTGTTATTGACTTCATAATATTTACGTATAACAAAAGTAATTCAAAAAATCTAGCCTATAATCATGCTAATAGGTTTCTTCTAAATTTAACAGTAAGCGAAATACATCTTAAAAGCGATGTTTTCGGCTCAACTGTAGAAACGAGGTAGGCGCCATAAATTATAGGCCTGATATACAAAAAAGAAACTTGGAACAATATAAGAATTTTTATTCTTCAATGTAATTCACCTAACTTCTATACATTTATTACAACGATTAATTAATAATTCGATACCCTTGTAAAAATAATCTGAAGTTTTTCCGTCAAAATGTTCTATAATAGCTGCTCGCAACTCACTGTCGTCTTTAAAACTACGTCTCTTAAGGTCTTGTTTTAAATTAGAAAACAAACAAAAATCACAAGGAGCCATATCCTGATTATACGGTGGTTCTTCCAATTCTTGAAAGCCGTATTCACGGATAGCAACTTGTGAAATGGCGGCAGTATATTGAGCCTCTCCAACCCACTCCCATCCATACACGGTAGGCAATGTCGAACAATTGCAACTAGATGGGAGTCGATGGTAGCATTCAGTAGAACATGCTCCGATCAAACGGTAGCAGTCGCTACAAAAGATGGCCGACCGCTCCGTAAAATAGTTGATATATGCGTAATGTAAGTGGTGTAGCGTAAGCATCCAGCAGGCTCTTCCTCAACATTACCACAACAATCGTGTCTGCTGAATGCGACCAATAGTTTGTGTGTTCATATGTAGGATAAAGATTTTTGATTTGTTTTTAATTTTTGTGGTAAGCGATTTTTCCCGTTCCTGTCCGATTGTGATGTAGCGTTAAGTGTAATACTACGATGCTTGAACATAGAAACTTATACCATGTTTATAAAGATACCGTTTTTTTAGTAAAGTAAATTTGAGTATTTGTACTGACAGTTTTGGTTTTTTATCTAATAATAATAATAATATTTATTTATTCAAAAAAAACATAGTGTACACGCATTTGAATACATAAATAAAAGAAAATCGCACATATAAAATATATAACATACAATATAAAATATACTCCTATACACACACAAAATATACATGGAGTACGTAATAAAAAAATTGATTGTCATACTAATTCGAAGTCTTCCTTTTTTAAGTCCAAAAATTCTTTGATGGAATAAATGCTTCTTCTCACCAAAAACCGAACCATTTTACTTGCTTAAATTTTGATTTTCCCTGCTTTCTTATTGTTTCCGGTAAAACGCTGTATAGCTTCACCGCAGTATAGTTCGGTCACGTTTGGGTTTGGTGTTATGGGACCAGCTTCTGCCCCTGGTGTCATAAGAGTGAACATCACTGGGTGTGGGGAGCTCCGTGCATCCTTGGACATGTAGGAGACTGGCGATTATGTACCATGACGTGAGATTAAGAATGTTTCACGTTTTGAATATTTCACCTACTGACTCCAGTCATTGTTCTTATGGCCATCTTCTGTTGACGGAAAATGCCCACGGCCTTTGGCGAATCACCCTAGAGAAGTATTGCATATGTTGCCCTGATGTGGAAGTTGCTATTGTAGACCAGTTTAACTGCCCTATGGCTGGCTATCTTCCTTATTCGGCGGATGGCATAGATTGAGGTTGCGAGTTTCTTATGAAGCTCTTTTGTATGTTCACGCCAGAGAAGGTTGCTGTTCAGGAAAATGCCCAAAAGTCTGTTTCTTAGCAAGAAACGAGGCATTATCCGCATATAGGAAGGCCCTGTCGCAGCTCACGTTCTTGGGAAGGTCATTCATGTTGATGACGAAAAGAAATGGTCCCAGAATAGATACCTGCGGCACTCCATGAACATTAAGTATTATGTCAGACTTCGCCCCACCCCAACAGACTAGTTGTATTCTATTGTCCAGGTAGCTTTTAACAAGTTCATGGGCATTCCCTCTAATACCGTAGTATTTTAGATTACCCAACAATATATTATGGTCCACACGCATCGCATAAAAACTGATAAGAATAACACGGACAACAATAATGAATGATAATACTTTTAGAGATCAACTTTACAGGCAGATTTACAGGACATAAAAAATCCTGTTGAAGGGATTAATATCATTCTGTAAAAAAAATGGGTGTTTTTTTGTACGAATATTCCTTATTTTACCGCAGCTTTGCAAACAGTTAGTATACATTAGAACAAGTTTGGCATAATGTGTACACTATACCAAATTTATTCATCTTTTGTCATGGCACCCTTGTATTACATGAAATTAAAAAGAAATTTGTAAATGACACCTTTTGACATTACAACTTCAGTCATTAATTATCTTAATAAAATGTATTTCTACTTTAAGGCGAAATCCAAATTTGAATGACATATGGGGTTTTTAATTTAAAAAAATATTATCTTTTTTGTGCCACTGGTTTATAAATCACTCTGTATATATATATTTTTATATTGTAAAGCAATAGCAATCCTATCAAATACAGTAGGAAAGTTTTGTATTTTGTTAAGTACTAAAGGTAAATTTCCTTGATCTGATTGTTAAATCACCCGATACGTTTTTTTAAATATATTACTAGCTGGCCCGGCAAACGTTGTTCTGTCCTTTCCGATAGGCGGCGCTATGAGTCGACTGCAATGCCACCTTTCGGGTCCAGATTTTGTAATTTTCTTTTATAGTACAAAACCAACATATATTGTGAATATGAGTTATTTTAGTCCATAAATATAGAATTTTTAATAACTTGATTACAGCGCCACCTATTGTATTCCAGCATAGGTATGAACAATAGTCTTAACGAAACAAATATATGTTGGTTTAGTGAAATAGAAATAAAAAATTTAGTTATTTTATTTCTATTCCAATTTATTTCGCTGCGTGCGCAAGTGTCGTTTGACAGCTGATTGTCAAATTGTGAATCAAGCCAATCGGTTATATAGTGACAAAAAATTGATAGATAAATAGAAATAAAATAATTACATTCTTTGGACAGATCGCGAAACAACATAAAGGTAACAACAAAAGTAGTTTTACTTTAATTTAGGCTGGAATGAGTTTTTCCAGATTTTTTTTTAATTGAAAACATTCTGTTGTGTTGTTTCCATCCCGGGAGTATAAGGAACAAAACAAAAACAGAATCAACCAAATATGTCATTCCTATCGTCAGTTATGATCGAGAGTACATACAAAAATTATGATTTTGGTAGTTTGTCCGAATTTTCCGAATTTCAACTTTTCCATGCCCATAACCAACGAAACAATAAAAGAATTACGCATATCCATTGTTCGAATCGTGAGTTATGGTCTTGAGTTCATATAAAAATCCTTTAGAAAAAAAAGCACTTTCAGATTTTTCCAAAATTTCCAATTATCCGGGTAATTTACTAATTTCTCTTACCCTAAAAACCTTATTCGGACTATTTGGCACATTTAAAAAAAAATAGCCAAATCGGTTAAGCCGTTTTCATGTGATGCGCTTACTAACGAAAAGCATTTCATTTTTATTTATAGATACAAAGATATGCTTCAAATACAGGGTTGGGCAACTGCCATGACACATTTTGAACAGGTTGCAAGGAAAAACCAAAAAATATGATGTTAGCTAGTTTGACATTAAACTTCAAGTCAATACATGCAATTTTGATCAGAATGGAGAAATTTGCACTAAATCAGCGTACTTGTACAGTGAATGAGTTTGTTAGAAATGGTTTCGTTTTCCAAGTTCAAAGAAGTTTTCGACAGAAATTTAATGTTGAAAGACATGGGAGAATTCCATCGTCGAAGACAATGTTAATAAAATTCAGATTGTGCAGTCTCTAAAACAAGGCGATAGAGCACTTCGCATGACATTTTGCAAAGCATTCTTAGAAATTTTGAATTAAGATTAAGATGTGCGTTGTATGTTAATGACGGATGAAACTCACTTTCATTTAAGCGGTTACAGAAATAAACAGTATTACGAGTATTGGTACTGGTCATCGGAAAATGTTCAACAGTTACATTAAAAATCTCTACATGACCAGAAAGTGACAGTATAGTGTGGAATATCAATTTTTGGAATCGTTGCAGTCACCAGTAACTCTCATTGTTATATAAACATGCTACATAATTTTTTGGTAGGAGAACTACGAAGATTGTGGCAAGACAACGTATGGTTCCTAATAAAGTTAAATCAAAGTACGATAACATAAGTTGACCGCCAGGATCTCCGAATTCATTAGCTTCCGATTTCTATTTATGGGGCTTTATAAACGATAGGGTATTCAAGAACCGACCACAAACTATTCAGGCATTGAAAGGTAACATTTTGGAAGAATGTCAGGCTATTAATGCGTAATTCCTGAGTTATGAAAATTTTTCGAAATAGGATAAGGTTAGTTTAGAATACATGTTAATGTTGTTAAATATCGCAAGTTGGTTTAATTTCGTCATTTTTCAACAATTTTACAGATTCATAAAAATGTGTCTTACCAGCTGCCAAACCCTGTTTATTACTAGTTTCGACTTAACACACTCTTACAATAAAAGCAGGTCAGTATTGGAAAGAAAAAATGTCCAAATAGGATACGATAAAAACTAAATGGTTATTATTGTGATTTCTTTAACAGATAATGCTAATGATTGTTAACATAAATTGACCGCCAAGATCTTCGCATTTATCAGCTCCCGATTTCTTTTTATGGGACTTTTTAAAGGATAAGGTATGCAAGAACCGACCACAAACTATTCAGGCATTGAAAGGTTACATTTTTGAAGAATGTCAAGGTATTAATGAGTAATTCCTGAGTTATGAGAATTTTTCAAAATAGGATAAGGTTTTGTTTAGAAGACATATTATAGTTGTTATATATCGCAAGTTGGTTTAATTTCGTCATTTTTCAACAATTTTACAGATTCATAAAAATGTGTCTTACCAGCTGCCAAACCCTGTATATTACTAGTTTCGACTTAACACCAACTCTTACAATAAAAGCAGGTCAGTATTGGAAAGAAAAAATGTCCAAATAAAATTCGATAAACACTAAATGGTTATTATTGTAATTACTTTATCAGATAATGTTAATGATTGTTAATATAAAAAAATTTTTATATTTTTATTTCATATTTTCATTATTTATGTTTGCATAATATTCTGCCGACATCTAATTCACTGGATGGATTCGTTTAACATTATTATATACATTCAATGATATGTGATTTATTAAGAATCATTTATGCTGTGTGCTTTGGTCATTAGCTGAGGGATGCAATAGTAGAAGAAGCATATCTTGAATTGCATCCCTTTTCCATCAACTCTTTAGTTGTTCAATTTATTGTAAGTTTCTTTTTTTTATTAATCTATTATCTGTTTCGTTTGTTTTTTAAGTTGTAATATTCATGGAAATAAACATTATTATTATTATTATTATTTCGTTGTATAATAAAATACACTAAGTTCAAAATATAAAAACTTTAATTAACATAAATAATATAAAAATACTCAAATGTCTTAACTAAATATGCTTATTTACAATGTCTTTAATGGATTATATACAAATGTGCTTAAAAATATATTACTAATTTCGACTTAAAACCAATGTTTGATGAGACACGTTTACTTTATTAATTTTACCTCATCGTTGATGGTCTTATTTTCTATACTTGATTCTCAAGTTGCGAATGATTGTTTTTATTCTGACAAAACCGTCGTGTTAAACTAACGAAACCAATCATATAATTACGGTCAAATTTGAATAAAGCCATCAAAAAGAATACTGACTCGAGTTGAAAAATCGCATATCCAAGAATTCCAACTGAAACGTACGGACTCCTTATTATAAATTGTATAAATATGTCAAATGCAAGTACCATTCCAGCTAATAGTTTCAAACAAACATACGCAGTGACGAACATATTTCTGATTTCGCTTTCATCATCATCTTGTTTTCTCTTTTTTAAACATTCGAAATTCTTGTGAGAAATATAGAATAAAAGAAACGCAAGAGCCGTAAACACAAAGCAAATGAAGATTATAGCTTCGCTTTTTTGGGTGATTATTATAAAATGTAGTAATGTAATTGCAAACGCTATTAAAGCAAAATGTACAGCTATCACAATAATTTTGTTGTTCTTGATGCTCTCGAAATAATCCATCAAGAGCAATAAGGTCAGCGCTACTATAACACTAATTAATACAATGCTGAATGACAAAGTTAGCAATTTCCGAACGTCAAACTCCTCGAAGGTATCGCCTTTATAAAAGCGATGAAATGCTGGACCGAGAAATTGCTGCAGTAGTGATAATATGGAAATGTAACTTATAAAAATTCCCGTTGATGTCCTTCGTCCAAAGAAGAAATTCATTAATAATAGAACAACATTTCCAATAACATTGACGCAACCAGTTCCAATCAAAATTGTTTCCATTATTCCGAAAAACATGGTGAATTTGCGGAAGTAGGTAGTTGCAGTTCGAAAAGAAATTTTATATATTCAGTCAAATTCTTCAAAAGTTCATCATCTAGTGATTTGTTCTGTAACAAAAAAATATATTGCTGTGATAAGAACCCTTTTTTAATTAGTTTCTAGATACATTTTTATGAAAAATAATGAGATTTTACACACAATATTGATGATTGGTACATGTACTTTCAATAAGATAGGTCGACAGCATATTAAACTGTCCTTAGACAGTTAAAACTAATAGAAAGTTCCTTATTTAAAAAGAGTCGACAGAGGACCTTCCAACATAGCGGTGGACAGCATATTAGACTGTCCTGAACTGCATAAATAAGTAATATAAGGTTCTCTATATACGTATATAAGCAAATCGATGCAACCATAGCGGTCGACAGTGTATTAGACTCATAAACCTCATAAACAATATAAAATGTTCTTTATTTATATAAACCGACTAATAAGTGTTAAATGTGTAAAGTTTAATATATGTTTATATACGAAGTTAAAAAAGTGCAAATTCATGTAGAGAGAGAAAAACACGTGACTTTTAAGGGGCCTATAGTAGTTAAAGAAGCTTCTGTTATCTTTACCGTCGGTGTATAGGTCTCTCACGAAGCAAACCGACAGCAAGAACTTCTGTTTCAACAAAGAGAGAAAAGAAGAAGACTAAAAGGTATTTAAAAATTATTATGGTGCCAGTGTTAAATGAACTAAAATGTTAAAAATGGTTTAATTTAGAGACTTAATCAAATAATATGATAACCTAATATTAAAAAGAATATATTTAATAGTTTGTCTCAAATACGGTAACACCTTGATATTTGTAAATTACTTGTCGATGACAAGCTAAAAATATATATTATATTTTGTTGTCATTTTATTTAAAAACATAAAAATATAACGGGCAATGATTTGATGGTTTCGGTACACATGATACCTTTTATTTTATAAGAGTGCTAATCTAATTAACGAACATAACCTATAAGGGAAATTTAGATAATTAAATATATCAAAATACTGGGGATGCAAGCAATAAAAATGAAAGATATATAAGTTCGTATCATCTTTCAAGTGTATGAGAGCTAATATAAATGAAACTCAGTTTTCAACTATTGGAAAGTAAAAAGTAAATATTCTAAATTTTGCTTTTATGATATTTTAACTATTAACACGTGTGAACATAATATAGTCACGGGCAATGTATACCTTATTTACATTAATATCATAATTATAACAAAATAATAGTGTATTAAACTATAAGTTTCGTAAGAGATGATTCTTGTGCACACATTCACAAGCTGCAGCGATTCCTAAAGAACAAGTGCCTAAAATGTATAAAGAAACGTGTGTTTTTACTGTTTTTGCTATTTCCGTAACGAAAAGTTAAGAAAACTGAATTGTTTTGTTGGAAATTTTTAGAAATTTAACGTTGGTTACAATGATTTTTAACAGTTTAAATGTTTGAATATTGACGGTGACGAGAAGGAAATTTCAATTAGTATTAGAAATTTTAATATCCAACTATCTTTAACAAATTATATGATATATTATATATTTAGCATGTTTTTTTATTCTTTGTACAACTTCTACTGCAGATGTTTGTTACATTAAAACGTTTATATTTGACATTTATAGAAATTAGTGTAAGACTATACAACCAAAACGGTTGTTATAAAGTAAATTTATAGCACCGAAAAAGAAAAAAGAAATTTTAACTTACCTTAAGAAATATTCACTTATCTTCCGCAGAGCCTTAGTACACTAGACATTAATGATTCGTTTGACTGTGGGATTCAGATGTAAATTTTAAATCTGTAGTGCTTATATATACACGCAGGCGATGTGTGCATGATTGTGTTAGCGAGAATGATTACTTACTAAGAATAACTCATTTCTTGTTTAGTTCAACATTCAAGGAAACAAAATAAAAGTATTATACGTATGAAAAGCACTGTTTATCTATAAGAAACTTGTATTTTTTTATATAAACTTTTCAGATTTGATTGATATTCCCCAGACTTTTTAGTTAGTAGTAGACGTTAAAACATTTCTTCAATTCTCCAAAATAAGAATCATGAAACGTAATATATGTAATGCATAACATACCGTCAAACGGGGATACTTTAATAACTAAGTGCAACATTGATCGTTTTACCCTAAAAGATTGTTTCTTATTACTGCTGCTGTATAACTTGAAATTTGCAGCAAATGTGTACATATCGGGAACACCAGATAATTGTAGTTCACTGATTCCCGCCATCCAGTGTCACTAACCCTCAAATTGATTGGCAATTTAGCCTCAGTGGTGTTGGTGAACACGTGCATGTTTTCATCGTGAAAAAAAATTGTATCGCAGCAAGAAAGGTATTTGAGTTTGATATATTTCGAATTTATAAGTCATAATATAGCAGTTGTTAATGCTTATTTACTTAAAACAAATTTCATATCATCAGTCATGGTTCATGTGCAGTAGATCAGTTTATACCTGGGGGAACTTTGATTACTAAATCGGGGCAACTTTGAACAGTTGATCAAAGTTACCCCAGGCATATAACAGTATACAAATTGTCGTATTTAAAAGTTAATATGCATCTTCAAATTCACACACATAAACATGTACCTATGTATGTATGTATACAACAGTTCACCATAAGACGGATGGTGTGGGGAGATAGTGGGGAGATCGAGAGCGCGGACATGGCATTCGTTCCGTAACTTTAGAGCGTGAACGTACATACATTGTATCTGAGCAAACTCGCAAATATTAAAATAAAATGCCCTTAACTGTCGAGGAAAAAATACAGATTGTGTTATGGTATGCGAAGGATAATTCGTACATCAGTTACCAAAATATTATACAAAAGCCGTACATAGCGTAGCAATTCCTTAAAGCAAACGTCTGCATACTAGCTTTCAACGTTTTGCACTAAAGCCTCGGTACCCCGGTGTCCCGATATGAACTCACCTGTACTCCCCTACTATCGTACCCCTCCATTTCATGTTTGCATGCACATGTGTGCGTGTCTGTGTTTCCCTATATCTACTTTTATTTCAGTCAAACGGTATATTGCGTGTCTAATACCTACCTACCTCCGTTGTCCCATATTTCATAGTTTGCTTTTTTACTGCTTTATAGACAATGCCAAGAAAACACAAGAGAAAATTGGGTTCTAGGATGTATAAAGACTACGATGCACATAACATTGAAGAGGCTCTAGAAAAAATCGTCGACTGTGGATGGTCAATCAGAAAAGCGGTGAAAGAGTACAATATACCTTATGGTACGCTATATAACAAATATACAGGCAGACACTGTCAAAATGTTGGGCGGCCAACATTATTTTCTTACAACGAAGAAAAAGCACTAATCGAAGCAGCAGCTACTTGTGGAGAA
The DNA here is from genome assembly GCA_963170755.1 of Amphimallon solstitiale. Taxonomy (NCBI): domain Eukaryota; kingdom Metazoa; phylum Arthropoda; class Insecta; order Coleoptera; family Scarabaeidae; genus Amphimallon; species Amphimallon solstitiale. The sequence continues at coordinate 13,155,463 of OY720680.1, forward strand.
TGGGGATTCCCGCTATCCAAAACTGATTTACAGTGGATTGCAAAAAATTATGCTGAAAGCAAGGGTAGAATTTTACCTGGAAATAATAAACCTGGAATTGACTAGGTCGATGGTTTACTAAAACGACACCATGATGAAGTTACTAATCGACTAGCTGCCAACATAAAACGATCACGAGCCAGAGTAAGCAAACAAACTCTCCAAGAATATTTTCAACATTTAGAGCTTACCTTAGAAAACATCCCAGCATCTCACGTATTTAATTACGATGAAACCAACTTTACAGACGATCCGGGAAAAAAGAAGAAACTATATCGACGTGGAGTTAAATACCCGGAACAAGTATGTAATTTCAGCAAATCCGCCAGAACCGTCATGATGTGTGCTTCTGCATCGGGTGTGTTGCTGCCACCGTATATTATATACCGATCAGAAAAAATGTGGAATACTTGGACTCGCAATGGTCCAAAGGGCGAGCCCTGCTGTAATCAACGTTGTTGTGTAGGTGGTACAAGATATAACCGTACGTCACATGGTTGGATGGAAGCAACCACGTTTACAGACTGGTTTACTACAACTTTTTTGCCGCATGCTAAAAATTTAGATGGTCGAAAAGTAATTATTGGTGATAATCTAGCATCACATTTTACAAATGATGTGTTACAAGCATGCCATAAACATAATATTTCGTTTACCAGCCAATTCAACCCCTGACGTTTCTATTTTTCGTCTGATGAAAATTGCGTGGAGGGACACCCTACTTCAATGGAAAAGTCATAATCCACGTTTTATTAAAGATATTTTTCAATAAAAAGATAGAACAAACGCGATTTTCATTTATTTTAATTGTTTTAATGGTGTCCTGTCTATAATAGCAGGGTGTAACTTGCTGTTTGGCTATATATTCAGTTGCAACAGCAATTGAAATGGTACAACTTTGATTAGAAATCACTTAGAGCATGCAAATACATTATTTTAACTTATCAATCAAAGTTGCCCCAATGGGTATAATTTTGATTACACACCATAGGTACATATATTTTGTTATTGGAAAATATTAGTTCATCATATTTATTATGAAATATAATTCTATAGGGTATGAGGTGTTTAATTTGGCACCTAAACGCAAAATAATAATATGTTAATTCACACAAAATGTATTTCGTTCCGGAAACTCATTTTCAAAAGATCAATGTATCCCCGTTTGACGGTACATCATTATTAACACGTGTTGCCCATAATATTATTAGAGTGATCAACAACCCAATTTATTCTCTTAAATATTTCCAACGGTTTCACTTCCGAGCAATTTTGTTGTTTATGGTATTCTTTCATCTTTTAGTACAGCTTTATGTTGAAATTGAGGTAGTAGGTAATTTGAATATGATAATCTGCCGTGACAAGACTACTTGGTTTCTAATGCTGTGTTAGTGCTGTTGATTATTATTAATGGACTGTTTTGGATACTATAGATGCTTACAGATTAATGTTTTTGTGTATTAGCTCTGAGTGATCTATTCTCGTTTAGTATTAATGTTAGACAATGACCATAACTCATAGTGATATCTTGTTAGTGTAGAGCAGGGGTCTCCAAACTTTCCAGCCTTAGGGCCATACTGATTACTCCAGTAAGTTCCGAGGGCCAAAACCATATTATCATTGTTGCCGGTGGTAAAAAGTGAAATAGTCCACTGATGAAAAAAAGTCCGAAAAAGTACGCAACGTTTAAAAGAGGCTGCAAAACGGCAACACTGCATATTATTAATTTTCCTGTCATTATCTGTAATTTCTAGATTAGTCGTAGAGTACGAGCCATGAGGAGTAACGTGACACGACATCTGGTGGACACAAGCGGAAATAGGTAGTACCTTCTATCGCTAACAGATGGCGCTAATAGCACGTACAGAATAATCTCGTTGGTTCGAGAAAGTTCTGGTGTCTTCCACTCACTTCTAGATGGCAGTAATTGGAATATATAAGAAGGCTAGTGGCGCAACCACAAGTCAGTTCCTATGACACTGTTGTGAAATAAAATAGTGCGTACCTCCTTAAAACGTGTTTGTGCGTGTTTAAGTTTAAGACATCTTTGTAACAGTATTTTGATTTGAATTGTTGCTTTTGTGTGTGATTTAGTAGTATGCAAAAGAAGCGAAAAATTGATAGTGAATGCAGAAAATTCAAAGATCAGTGGAACATTCAGTATTTCGTAATTGAGTCCAGTAAGAAGGCGCTATGTTTGATTTGCAATGAAAGCATAGCCGTTCTCAAAGAATATAACATTAAACGTCATTATGAAACAAAACATTTTCAAAATTACTCAAAATATACAGGAAGTTTGCGGACAGAAAAATTCGAAGCTATGAAGCGCGGATTGAAATCGCAGCAATCTTCATTTACAAAACTCAAAACTGAACAAGAGGCTGCAACGCGTGCCAGCTCTCGTGTGGCTCTTGAAATTGCAAAACGTGGAAAACCATTCACCGATGGAGAAATGATCAAAGAATGCATAATTGCAGTAGCCGAAGAAATGTGCCCTGAAAAGGTAAATTTATTAAAAAGTGTCAGTATGTCAGCAAACACTGAGGCTCGAAGGGTAGAAAACATTGCTGAAAATATATCCTCTCAACTGTTCGACAAAAATGGACATGTTGAGTGGTTTTCTTTGGCCTTGGATGAGTCAACGGATGTGTCAGATACTGCTCAGGTGTTGATTTATATTCGAGGAGTAGATAAAAGCTATGAAGTGCATGAAGAACTTCTTGATATGAATAGTATTCATGGCACAACTACTGGTACAGATATTTTTAAAGGAGTTGAAATGGCCATGAATCAAAAGAACCTTCGATGGAAAAACTTGAAATGTATTACAACTGATGGAGGCAAAAACATGAGTGGGAAAGATAAAGGAGTGGTCGCTCTTGTGTCAAAGGTTATAGAAAATGACGGTGGTTTAAAACCATTAGTCTTACATTGTATCATTCGTCCACAGTCTTTGTGCGGAAAATGTTTGAATATGTCTGAAGTTCTGAAACCAGTCATATCAACTGTTAATTTTATCAGATCTTTTGGGCTGAATCACCGACAATTCCGACAATTTATTGAAGAGATTGGAGAAAATGACTTACCTTATCATACTGCCGTACGTTGGCTTAGTTGTGGGAAAGTCCTTCAGCGCTTTTTTGAACTTCGAGCAGTGATCGAAATTTTTTTGAATGAAAAGCATCGCCCTCTTACTGAATTACAAAACAACGCATGGCTGTGGAAGTTAGCATTCTATGTTGATTTGACAAAACATGTGAACGAACTGAATTTGAGATTGCAAGGAGAAAACCAGCATCTTCCTGATTTATACACTAATATCAAATCATTCCGGAAGAAATTGATACTGTTTCAATCACAACTACGAAGTAAATGTTTTTCACATTTTAAAACATGTGAAATATTCAGCCACACTACTGAGACTGAGTTTCCTATCGATTTTGCAATCGAAACTTTGAGTGCTTTGAAAATAAATTTTGATAATCGTTTCTCGGACTTTGATGCCATTGCGAATCAAATTAAGATTTTTCAGAATCCTTTTGATACTGACATTGAAACCCTAGCCCCGGAACTTCAAATGGAAATAATTGATCTACAGTGCAGTGATATAATTAAGAACAAATATCAAAACTCATCTTTGTTGGAATTTTATAAGAGTCTTCCACTGACACAATTTGATAATTTGCATAAATTTGCTCGTGGACTGTTTTCTGTTTTTGGTGCTACTTATTTGTGTGAGAAGACCTTCTCCAAAATGAAGTACACAAAAAATGTTTACAGATCTAAATTAACTGATGAGCATCTTAAATCTCTTTTAATAATTGGTACAAGTAAAATTAGTCCATAACTACAAACTATTGTCAGTGGAAAATCTCAATTACACAAATCTCATTAGTATTTCATATGTCATTATGCTTGTTATAAGTTATGTTTTTATTTAAAATGTATAAAATGTTAGTTGGATTCATTTCAATAATTTGTTAGTTATTATATACTGAAGTAAAATTTTCTGCATATTATACATGTCTTTACTCATTACAATTCTGTGTTTCTTTATCCAACTTATCACAAAAACAATAACAATAAGCCTACAACAATGTTATGAGTAGTTAGCCCATGACCATATCAATGTAGATGTCATATTAATAATTATTCAACATAAAATTAGAATACTTCAGTAAACTAAATTTAATTTGCTATAAAAAATATGTTCTCTAAAAGGAGTTTTCAAGTATGCTAGCTCTCCGCGGGCCGCACAAAATCTGTCCGCGGGCCAGATGTGGCCCTCGGGCCGTAGTTTAGAGACCCCTGGTGTAGAGGGTTAATTCGCCAGTAGTCGGCCTTTTTTGAGGAACGTGAACTTCCAGTTTTAATAACATTGAGGAGTCTCATTTAAATATTTATTCTTGAGAGTGAAACAAATATATTGAATTTATCAATTATGTTGATCAGCGAAACTACAATTACAAATAAGCATCTTACATATTTGCTGTTGAAACACGTGTTTTTTTTGTTGTTGAAAACTTTCAGTGGAACTTAGAGGAAGTAAACATTTAACATAACAGAAAATATTTCTTTCTAAGAAGTGCTTTCATAATAAACATTACTGTAACAGCTTTTGGATTACGTATATACGAGTACTTGCAGAAAGATTTAAAAATATTTTCTATTCCGATTTGTTAATATACATCAGGGTTCCGATTATGTATGGAACCGGCTTAGACGGTTTAAGCTAGAATTCTGAAATTCTAAATAGGACTCAATTGAAACTACTTATTACATCTTTTTTTCATTTTTGATTTGAAATACAAAGCCTACTTGTAATTTTTTTAATGGGAACATGGGTTAAATGGAACATCGTCAAAAAGGTTATTTTTCCCCAAAATTAAATGGTATAATAAATAGGTTTGGTGATTCGTTTAACAGAATTGAAATTGAAACACCAACAAATGCTTGCAATGAAACTAAAATAAACAAAAGTAAACAAACCCCCACAGACTAGTTGTTTTTTATCGTCCAGGTAGCTTTTAGCAAGTTCATGGCCATTCCCTCTAATTCTGTAGTATTTTAGATTACCCAACAATATATTATGGTCCAGACAGTCAAAAGCTTTTTATAGATCACTGCATAGCAATACTGCATCGCACTAAAACTGATAAGAATAACACGGACAACTAAGTGAAGAAAATAACAACAATGAACGATAATACTTTTAGAGATCACTTTGCAGGAAGATTTACAGGACATACTCAACAACAACAAAAATCCTGTTGAAGGGCTTAATATGATTCTGTAGAAAAAATGGGTGTTTTTTTGTACGAATATTCCTTATTTTACCACAGCTTTGCAAACAGTCAGTATACATTAGAACAAGTTTGGCATAATGTGTACACTATACAAATTTATTCATCTTTTGTCAAGGCACCCTTGTATTACATGAAATTAAAAAGAAATTTGTAAATGACACCTTTTGACTTTACAACTTTAGTCATTATCTTAATAAAATGTATTTCTACTTTAAAGCGAAATCCAAATTTGAATGACATATGGGGTTTTCAATTTAAAAAAATATTATCTTTTTTGTGCAACTGGTTTATAAATCACTCTGTATATATATTTTTATATTGTAATCAAATACAGTAGGAAAGTTTTGTATTTTGTTAAGTACTAAAGGTAAATTTCCTTGGTCAGATTGTTAAATCACCCGATACGTTTTTTTAAATATATTACTAGCTGGCCCGGCAAACGTTGTTCTGTCCTTTCCGATAGGCGGCGCTATGAGTCGACTGCAGTGCCACCTTTAGAGTCCAGATTTTGTAATTTTCTTTTATAGTACGAAACCAACATATATTGTGAATATGAGTTATTTTATTCCATAAATATAGAATTTTTAATAACTTGATTACTGCGCCACCTATTGGATTCCAGCATAGGTATGAACAATAGTCTTAACGAAACAAATATATGGTAGTTTAGTGAAATAGAAATAAAAAATGTAGTTATTTTATTTCTATTCCAATTTATTTCGCTGCGTGCGCAAATGTCGTTTGACAGCTGATTGTCAAATTGTGAATCAGGCCAATCGGTTATATAGTGAGGAAAAATTGATAGATAAATAGAAATAAAATAATTACATTCGTTGGACAGATCGCAAAACAACATAAAGGTAACAACAAATGTAGTTTTACTTTAATTTAGGCTGGAATGAGTTTTTCCAGATTTTTCTACAGATCTTCCAGATTTTTTTTCAGTTGAATACATTCTGTTGTGTTGTTTCCATCTCGGGAGTATAAGGAACAAAACAAAAACAGAATCAACCAAATATGTCATTCCTATCGTCAGTTATGATCGAGAGTACATACAAAAATTATGATTTTGGTAGTTTTTCCGAATTTTCCGACTTTCTTTTGTTATTATCCTTTTTTTTCTGGCAACTTTTCCATGCCCATAACGAACGAAACAATAAAAGAATTACGCATATCCATTGTTCGAATCGTGAGTTATGGTCTTGAGTTCATATAAAAATACTTTAGAAAAAAAAGCACTTTCAGATTTTTCCAAAATTTCCAATTTTCCGGGTAATATTCCAATTTTTCTTACCCTAAAAACCTTATTCGGACTATTTGGCACATGTAAAAAAAAATAGCCAAATCGGTTAAGCCGTTTTCATGTGATGCGCTTACCAACGAAAAGCATTTCATTTTTATTTATAGATATAAAAATGTGCTTAAAATACAGGGTTCGGCAACTGGTATGACACATTTTGAATAGGTTGCAAGGATAAACCAAAAAATATGATGTTAGTTAGTTTGACATTAAACTTCAAGTCAATACATGCAGTTTTGATCAGAATGGAGAAATTTGCACTAAACCAACGTACTTATACAGTGAATAAGTTTGTTAGAAATGGTTTCGTTTTCCAGGTTCAAAGAAGTTTTCGATAGGAATTAAATGTTGAAAGATATGGGAGAATTCCATCGCGGAAGAATGTCAATAAAATTCAGATTGTGCAGTCTCTAAAGGAAGGCGATAGAGCACTTCGCATGACATTTTGCAAAGCATTCTTAGAAATTTTCAATTAAGGTTAAGAAGTATTGCGTTGTATGTTAATGACGGATGAAACTCACTTTCATTTAAGCGGTTTCAGAAATAAACAGTATTACGAGTATTGGTACTGGTCATCGGAAAATGTTCAACAGTTACATCAAAAATCTCTACATGAACAGAAGGTGACAGTATGGTGTGGAATATCAATTTTTGGAATCGTTGGACCATAGTTTTTCGACGAAAATAATCAAGCAGTCACCATTAACTCCCATCGTTACATAAACATGCTACAGAATTTTTTGGTAGGAGAACTACGAAGATTGGGGCAAGACAACGAACGTATGGTTCCAGCAGGATGGTGTGACAGTCTATACAGCGAGGTAGACTTTTCTTACTTTAAGAGAAATGTTTCCTAATAAAGTTACATCAAAGTACGATAACATAAATTGACAGCCAGGATCTCCGGATTTATCAGCTCCCGATTTATTTTTATGGGGCTTTTTAAAGGATAGGGTATACAAGAACCGACCACAAACCATTCAGGCATTGAAAGATGACATTTTTGAAGAATGTCAGGCTATTAATGCGTAATTCCTGAGTTATGAAAATTTTTCGAAATAAGATAAGGTTTGTTTAGAAGACATATTAAAGTTGTTGTATATCGCAAGTTGTTTTAATTTCGTAATTTTTAAAAAAATCTTACATATTCATAAAAATGTGTCTTACCAGCTGCCGAACCTGTACAGGGTGAGTCATTAGTAGCCGCTTCTTCGATTGCTCTTTTGTGTTTTAAATAAAAGAAAAAACAATTAGTGGAGGATCCATGGTTGCTTGTGGCGCATATTGTAAAAATACTTTAAGCTCTGGCGCACTTCCGGTTTCACCGGAAATGCACGGAACTTAATTTTTTTAAATGACTCACCCTATATATTTTTGGATTTTCTTGTACTGCTTTAAATTGCCTGTTCGACTGTTTTTTTCTTTTTCAAAATTGAGCCAATAGTTTTTGAGTTATTAATTTTTTTTGAAAATATTTGACCAAAACACGCGTTCAGAAAAAAATAATTTTCACATTGTTTTTAAAAGCAAAAACATTAACTTTGGCGGTGCTTGTAGACAAGAAAATTCTGCATCATTTGGTAAAGTTGCACTCGACAATACCTCAAAAAACTTTGTTTTTTCAAAGCCTACTTCCTGAAATTTTCACATACCAAAAACTTATTTTTTTTAAATGGAATAGCTAGTATTTTATTGAGTCATTTTGCTCCTCTTTTTATTCTCTTTCGTTTTTGTTAACAATGTCCTATACCTACCTTTTGTAATTTTTGAGATAATCACTATAGGAGCAATTAGCGGTCAATTAAAGAACTACGGGCGCTGTTCTAAGCACCCAAATATTCGTCCAATAAAGGCTGGAATGCGACTGATTGCCTGAGTCAACTGTTGAAGAAAGTCGGTATACATTTATTTAAAACTTATAAAAGCATCGCTATTAGTTATCATCCAAATGAATTATTCTTATGAAGAGTTAATAGATATGATTGGCGTTTTGGGTGAAGCTGAAAGAACCTCTTTGTTAGCATCCAGACTTTATGCACAGCGATCCCTGGTAGAAGTCAACCGAAGCCAGAAACCTTCGAAAATATAAAGTAGACGGTTTGAGTGAACAGAATTGAATATGGAAGAAAGAGCGGAAAAAGCAATAACTGGTGAGGTTAAGACGTTTATGGCACTTGCGAGTGTAGTCAAACACCCCCCTTACTAATACTAAGAAAATTAGTCGTCAGTTAGATGTAAGTCAAATTTGAGAATCCAGAATAATTAGGAAATATGAAATTCACCCGTAGCATATTTATACACGGGGTTAGATGAAAGAAATTTTCAGAATCGCTTACATTTTTGTCAATTGGCAGCAGATAAATTATCCTGGCATTATCAATTTCTTGTTGTTTACCAACGAAGCCACCTTCTAAAGTGAATACGTTAATCGTTACAATTTCCGTTATAATAACAGATAAAATCCCCCACTTATCACACCTGTAAACTTTCAAAATTATTGGTTATTAAAACAGTGGGGAGGAATAATGGGTAGCTACATAATTGGACCTTATTTCTTTGATGAAAATGTTAATGGAGAAAAGTATCTTCGCTATCTACAGACGGATTTTCAAAACTTTTTGAAGACATCTTCAAATATGTCCGTAAACATAACCTTTATTTTATTTCGATGTTAACCAAGTGTCAAAAATGAAATTTTGCAACTGGACATTGCCGGAATTAAAAAAATTAAATGCGATCATCCTATAAAATGATTAATTTTGGGATAGTTGGATATAACATTTACTTTGTTTGACAGTTGACTAAGGAAGTCGGGCGCCATCCCTACCTTCCATTGGTTGAACGAATATTTTGGTGCATAGAACAACAGCGCTCGTGGTTCTTTAATTGACCGCTAATAGCTCCTATAGTGATTATCTCAGAAATTACAAAAGATAGGTACAGAACATTGTTAACAAAAATGAAAGAGAATAAAAAAAGGAACAAAATGCCTCAATAAAATACTGAGTGTTCCATTTAAAAAAAATAAGTTTTTGATATGTGAAAATTTCAGAAAGTAGGCTTTGAAAAAACAAACTTTTTTGAGGTAATGTCGAGTGCAACTTTACCAAATGATGCAGAATTTTCTTGGTTACAAGCACCACCTAAGTTAATGTTTTTGCTTTTAAAAATAATGTGAAAATGATTTTTTTCTGAACACGTGTTTTGGTCAAATATTTTCAAAAAAAATTTATAACTCAAAAACTATTGGCTCAATTTTGAAAATGGAAAAACAGTCGAACAGACAATTTAAAGCAGTACAAGAAAATCCAAAAATATATAGGGTGAGTCATTTAAAAAACTTAAGTTCCGAGCATTTCCGGTGAAACCGGAAGTGTGCCAGAGCTTAAAGTATTTTTACTATATGCGCCACAAGCAACCATGGATCTTCCACTAATTGTTTTTTCTTTTATTTAAAACACAAAAGAGTAATCGAAGAAGCGGCTACTAATGACTCACCCTGTATATTACTAGCTTCGACTTAACACCAACATTTATAATAAAACCAGCTCAAAAGAAAGAAAAAATGTCCAAATAAGATACGATACGTACGGTTGATGACTCATCGCCAATGGGTGCACTATTGAAATGTTGTATTTTTAAAGAGGTTTTAATTTTATTTATATAATTGGATAACAAGTGGCTGGTGATCTATAAAATACAAAATACCCTACTATTTGTTCATTTTCTCTTCTGTAAGACTTGTTCTCTTTGAATTAAGTACATCCTTGTAGATAGAAAACGTCCTTTCTACATCGCAACTGGTTATAGGTGCGTACTGGAAATACTCTTTTATTTCAGCGTATTTAGCATACACAATTGCCGCAATGATATTAAATCTGAATTTCTATTAAAAACTGCGTCTAACTTTTCCCGAAGGCCACATCCGAAGTCACTTGGAATACTTTTGAAGTTATTAATAGCCCACGTCTAATGTGGATATTCCATCTTTTAATTTGAGATTTCGATTTTCAAAATATGTGATTAATTTAGGCAAATTTCCAAAGTGTTCCTGAAGGAATAACAACTAATTTTTTAAATTTGGGATTTGTGTTAGTTCCTTGCACTCAGAAATACTTCGATCATTGTCATTTAAACATGTAACGAAATTTGGTAAACTATTGAAATTATTATCACAAATATACATATATCCATTTATACGTAAACGTATATGAATATATGTACGTGTAGAGATACACAGCATACACTTAGGTGTCATTACCAACAGCGAACGCACAGACACCGGTGTTTCGGCCTTTGAGGCCTCTTCAGTGTACGTGGTGCTGCTGGTAATGATCCACAACTAAGACCGTGTCTTATGTCCGTTGAATCGCAGAAGTGCCTATGAGAATATCTCAGCGACATCTGCCATCCAAGCGCGACACCGAACACGACAGTTTCATCTTGCACACTGTGCTAAAGACAAAACCTGTACGCTAAATGTGTATCTCTGTATATAAGGCCAATAGGTGGCACCGCCATATCACATTATCTACATAAAAACTATTTCTGTGTATGTTTTAGCAAAGCTAAGTGACGAACGTGCGATATTTTGGCATTCTGTAACGATATTTTAAAGACTTTGTAATACATTTCGGAATCACTGACAATTCATTTTCATATCAGAAAAAGAAACATAAGCAACGTTCTAGATCTAAATAAATGATAACTAAAAATGTACGCGTATGTTATTGAAACTAAACGAAATCCAGTGCACACTTACGTCTAGATAATTGGGAGAAGTCGATTCAATAAACCGGTATTAAACAGATTATTACAAAAATTACGAAGTACGTAATTAACAGTCAAATCAATAAAAAACGAAACTAAAGTAAGTATAAATGAAAATTTTATTTCTCTTGCGAAATATAAGGTAAATATAATAAATTTTAAAAACCACTCACGCTCCTATCTACGCCGATGAAAAAAGGATTTTACTCATAAATTCCTTATTTTATGGGCAATTTTTGCTCTCATTCTCGTACACTTCTCGGGCGATGTTGCAGTTCACCATATGAATTAGTGCTATTTAGTAAGCGTGTGTTGTTTACATTATTTCTTTGCTCCGTTGTAACTTCGTCGTAGTTAAACCGGTCATGTACGCGCCCTAGTAATTAGGTCCAAAGCCAAATCACAAAAACAAATCAAACAAACGCAACATATACCTATACATGCATGTTATTTATTAATTAATTGAATTAATTGTTTTTAGAATTAAATATCTGTACCTCAGAGCTAAACTGCATAAACTCCTATTACACAAATTGTACAGGAGAGCGATTTTAATTTTACTAAAATGGTTAAATGTAAATAGCGACCTTCTTTTTTTCTCCATAAATGTGTATAAGAATTCGTTTAAATTGAATCCATACCTCTTACAATTTAGACTATTTTTCAGATCTATTATTTTTATTTCTTTCCAAAAAAACTGGAGTTAATACAGTTTAACCCGTAAAAAATTCTTATATTTCATAGTTCTCATCCATTTCTGGAGTTAATACAAAATGAAAGCAAGCTAAGTAAGGAGTTGATACAATAATAATAGCAAGTGAAAATATCTTTATTTGTTAAAAAATACATTTCCACAAAAGTAACTAACAAACGAAATAAAGTTATAAACCCAAGTTTAACACATCATCATTTAGTATGAATTTTTTTACATATCTTCACTTGCATGGTTACCGTGCGCTAAGTTCTGATAGAAACTATGAAATTGGCTTGACACCTATTCTAACAGACTTTGAAGATGATTGTACTTTTTAGTTGATATAGGCTTAGGTTGGTCATGCAATGGAGGTAAGTTAGTTGGAAAAGCTGCACGCCTGGAACTTCTTTTAAAAGATGCAATGCATTGAAAGGTATCTGAATCAAAATTAGTTTTAAAAAATAGCAATCCCGATTCATCTCGATGTATTTGTAGATGGACTACTTCGGACATACGAAAATTTGAATTGTCCACAGTCTTTTTTCGTGACACAAATGGCGCATTATTGTTGTCGTACAGCATCTTTAAGTTTTTGAAATTAGCCGTAGCTAACTACTGCCAATCCCATGGCGTCATTATTTTTAAAAACGGGCATCGTTTTCGTTCTCTCAATAAGTGAAGGTCACTGTCCACCTCCATATGAGTGTGGCCACGAAGCAGAAATTTATGGTTAATAATTTTAAGGTTTGGATGCTCGAAAATCATCCAAAAGTACGCCATAACCATTATTATATTTCTGTTCTGTGAAGGACAGTTGTCCGACCATACAGTAATCTCAGATACTGTATCGCTTAAGCCTGTGGACCATTTCAAAATACCAGAAGCCATTCCATTGGCTCCACGTCCACTCTTAGATTCATCCCACATTATACAAGTTGTGGCATTTGCTGCAACATCGGAAATAGTATAGTTATAGGTCCACAGTTTTAATTTATAGAAGCTGTATTTGTTTGTAAGTACGGGTGTTGGGAGACAAATGTAATGAAATGTACAAATGTACAAAATGTAAATCTACAGTCAATAATTTTATTCTTGCTTCACTATTAAGCGCCTGCTCTTTGTCAGCTTTTTTAAGTTGATAACACTTAGTTGCTTCTATCGTATCATTGTACGATAGTTTGAAAGACAGGTTAGATTCGGTGTTGAATATTTCCAAATAAAGCTAAGATTTAGCAATATTTTCTTCCGGCATATTCTTTTCTGTACACTCAGATCTGTAAAACTCGTACATACGACTGATAGTGAGATTGTTTCCTAAATATTTTTTAGTGGAGCGCTATCTAGAATAGTGAGACTCCACTATTGGAAATTTATTAATATGATATCGAATATCTTGTTTAATAAATTCCGGAATCTTATTTACAGCATTGTGCTTTGCCCTTTCGTCTGTGCTGGTTATACCACCATAATTTTTTTAACGTAAAGCTGTTGAAACAAAAGTTTTAGAAATACACAGAGTAGATAAAACGAACTTTTGACACACTTGGTGTCTTACATTGTCTACATCCAATGAATAAAGTCTAGTGAATTATCTTCCAGTAGATTCTCGTACACGACACACAGGCACACAATGTACCATGGCTGCAACGAATTGTCTTTTTACATTCATATGTTTATTGGGGGTACCAAAACTCGGAAAGTATAGTTTTTCTGTTTTCTTCAGATATCTTTTGAAGGCATTTGAGGTAGCAACTATCATTACATGGTGGTTGCAATTCTTTCTTTTTTATTAATTTTTTCTAAGCTTGACGTTCTTCTCTAGCTAAGACTTTGTTTTTGTGAATATTCTTTTACCAAAGCTGAGAATTTGATTTTCGTTTTTTTAACAGGAGAAGGTTCAGTATCCCCTTCAGATGATTCAGTTACTTCTCCACCCGGTTTGCCGGTTATCCTTATCCTTATCTTGTACTTCCATAATAGCCATTTGCAATATTTTCTGAGTTTTATTTGTCATTTTGTACACAAACAGGATATGCACTTTCAAAATGCACAGAACCTCACAATAAAGTAAACTTACACGTTATAGAAAAGAGTTAATGCAGATACTAGCAAGCACCTAGCAAGTAAACAGGTGGTAAATAGTATTAACTCCAGATAAACGATTCTCTAGCTCGAAACGAGCGTACTTCTTTTGGCACTTAATACGCTCTCTACGCAGAATACAACCGTATTATGTCCATACTTCTGTTTAGCTCGGAACTTTCAAAGGACTTAATACAATAAACTTAGGATATTATCGAAACTGTATTAAATAGGAGTAAATATCGCTCACCAATTGAAAGACCATATTTTCTTTAGTAGGAAAGTGAGGATATTATCGAAACTGTATTAAATAGGAGTAAATATCGCTCACCAATTGAAAGACCATATTTTCTTTAGTAGGAAAGTGTGATAATACTATTTTTGGAAAAAATTGGAGTTAATACAGTTTAGCTCTGAGGTACAGATATACAAATTACAATTATTATTATATAAACGTCATTTTCTAAAGGCATAATTTAATTTTAATGTTACCTTTTCTGACGACATTTACAACATTAAGTTTAATTTTTATTTCCACGCAGGAGCAATATTTACTCCATTATTATTATTCTGCTCGGTTTTGCAACTTTATAACACCATTTATGGAAAAATATACAAACATCCGCGTCCAGTTATAAATATATTTCTAACACAGTTAATTTCAACTATTTTCAGTTCTTTAATCACTAATTATAGGGCACTTCTCGGGCGTAAACAGATGTTGCAGTTCACTATATGAATTAGTGCTATTCAATAAGTGTCTGTTGTTTACATTATTTCTTTGCTTCGTTGTAACTTCGTCGTAGTTTAAACCGGTCATGTCCACGCCCTACAGGTAATGTTAATGATTGTTAAAATAAATTGACCGCCAAGATCTCTGGAGCTCCCGATTTCTTTTTAAAGGATAGGGTATACGAGAACCGACCACAAACTATTCAGGCATTGAAAGATAACATTTTTGAAGAATGTCAGGTTATTAATGCGTAAATAAAGTTGTTATTTATGGCAAGTTAGTTTAATTTCGTCATTTTTCAACAAATTTACAGATTCATAAAAATGTGTCTTACCAGCTGCCAACCCTGTATATTACTAGTTTCGACTTAACACCAACTTTTACAATAAAAGCAGGTCAGTATTGGAAAGAAAATATGAAGTGTGGCCACTACACGACTTTCTGATACGTATGAGCGTTTCAAACTACACAATTTTAAGATATTTTTACACAAAAATTATTCAAACTGTTCTAAGTACTTTTATTCTCTTAATAAATCGCTATAGAATACATATTCGAAAAAAACTGCTACTCCTACTAGTGTTACTTCCGGTCCGAATTTTGAAATTTGATATATACAAAAAATATTGCAAATCTAGCACTAAATACTTTCGTACTCTTCAGTACGACATATTTGCAAAAAATCGCTATTTGATTAGAGTAAAAGTGGTACTTCTGGTCTGAATTTTGAAATACTTTTTATACGAAAGATATTGAAAATTATTTTCTATATACTTTTATACCCGTACCCTACCTGTCTAAAAGCATGATTTGCTAAATATTCGCAAAAAACTGATTTTCGATAGGAGTAAAAGACCTACTTCCGGTAGGAATTTCGAAAAACTTTTTAAATAAAATTGTTGTCGATTTTAATTCTAAGTACATATGAATTCTTTATAAATTTGTTTAAACTTAGTAGTTGACGAAATATTGGCAAATTTCGATTTTTTCACCGAAGTAAACTGCTACTTCTGGTCTACCGATTTCACTGAAAAACTAATCAGATCTCAAGAGGGAGATTATACACGTAAATACAAAATTTGGAATTGATATTTACAGCGGTTTGACCGCTAACGTGGTCACACACAGACACATAGACATACTCACAGACACACACACACACAGGCACACACAGACACACACAGACACACAGATACACAGACACAGACTTTCTTAAAAACCACTTTTTCGATATCAGGGGACTACAAAACGTGGACATATGCAAAAATCTCGAGGTCGAAAATTTTCTTCATCACAATACTTCCTAAGACTACGTATAAGAAAGTAAAAAATGAGGTGTGGCCACCACACGACTTTCTTATACGTATGAGCGTTTCAAACTATACAATTTTAAGAATTTTTTTATAAAAACTTATTCAAAATCCTATTGTAAGTACTTTCATTCTCTTAATAAATCGCTATAGAATGCATACTTTGCAAGATATTATCAAAAAGTGCTTCTCGCTAAAAGTAAAAGTGCTACTTCCGGTCCGAATTTTGAAATTTCATATATACAAAAAATATTGCAAATCCAGTTCTAAATACTTTTGTACTCTTGATAAATATATATATATAATGCATAGCTTACGACATATTTGCAAAAAATCGCTATTCGAAAAGAGTAAAAGTGGTACTTCCGGTCTGAATTTTGAATTTTTTTTTTATACAAAAGATATTGAAAATTATGTTTTAAATACTTTTATACTCATAACGTACTTGTCTAAAAAGCATGACTTGCGAGATATTCGCAAAAAACTGATTTTCGATAAGAGTAACGGACCTACTTCCGGTTGGAATTTCGAAAAACATTTTTAAGACAATTTGTCTCTTAACTTAATTTTAAGTACATATGAATTCTTTATAAATTTGTTTAAACTTAGTAATTGACGAAATATTTGCAAAATTCGATTTTTTCACTGAAGTAAACTACTACTTCCGGTCTACCGATTTCACTGAAAACGTAATCAGATCTCAAGAGGGAGATTATATACGTAAATACAAAATTGGGAATATATATCTACAGCGGTTTGACCACTATCGTGGACAAACACATACACACAGCCACACAGACACACAGACACATAGACACACACACAGACACACAGACAGACATTTTTTAAAAACCACTTTTTTGGTATCAGGGGACTTCAAAACGTGGACATCTGCAAAAATCTCGAGGTCAAAAATTTTCATCATCACAATACTTCCTTATACTACGTATAAGAAAGTAAAATGTCCAAATAAGATACGATAAAAACTAAATGGTTATTATTGTAATTTCTTTAACAGATAATGTTAATGGTTGTTAATACAAGAAAAAGTTTTATATTTAATTTCATATTTTCGATCATTATTTATGTTTGCATAATATTCTGCCGACATCTAATTCACTGGATGGATTCGTTTATCATATCATATACATTCAATGATAGGTGATTTATTAAGAATCATTTATGCTGTGTGCTTTGTACATTAGGTGAGGGATGGAATAGTAGAAGAAGCATACCTTGAATTGCATCCTTTTTTCCATCAACTATTTAGTTGTCCAATTTATTGTAAGTTGTTTTTTTTTATTAATCTATTCCATTTATTGTTTCGTTTGTTTTTTGCGTTGTAATATTCATGGAAATAAATATTATTATTATTATTATTATTTCGTTGTATAATAAAATACACTAAGTTCAAAATATAAAAACTTTAATTAACATAAATAATATAAAAATACTAAAATGTCTTAACTAAATATGCTTATTTACAATGTCTTTAATGGATTATATACAAATGTGCTTAAAAATATATTACTAATTTCGACTTAAAACCAACTTTTGATGAGACACGTTTACTTTATTAATTTTACCTCATCGTTGATGGTCTTATTTTCTATACTTGATTCTCAAGTTGCGAATGATTGTTTTTATTCTGAGAAAACCGTCGTGTTAAACTAACGAAACCAATCATATAATTACAGTCAAATTTGAATAAAGCGATTAAAAAGAATACTGACTCGAGTTGAAAAATCGCATATCCAAGAATTCCAGCTGAGTAATACGGACTCATTATTATAAATTGTATAAATATGTCAAATGCAAGTACCATTGCAGCTAATAGTTTCAAACAAACATACGCAGTGACGAACATATTTCTGATTTCGCTTTCATCATCATCGTGTTTTCTCTTTTTTAAACATTCGAAATGCTTGTGAGAAATATAGAATAAAAGAAACGCAAGAGCCGTAAACACAACGCAAAGGAAGATTATAGCTTCGCTTTTTTGGTTGATTATTATAAAATGTAGTAATGTAATTGCAAACGCTATTAAAGCAAAATGTACAGCTATCACAATAATTTTGTTGTTCTTGATGCTCTCGAAATAATCCATCAAGAGCAATAAGGTCAGCGCTACTATAACACTAATTAATACAATGCTGAATGACAAAGTTAGCAATTTCCGAACGTCAAACTCCTCGAAGATGTCGCCTTTATAAAAGCGGTGAAATGCTGGACCAAGAAATTGCTGCAGTAGTGATAATATGGAAATGTAACTTATAAAAATTCCCGTTGATGTCCTTCGTCCAAAGAAGAAATTCATTAATAATAGAACAACATTTCCAATAACATTGACGCAACCAGTTCCAATCAAAATTGTTTCCATTATTCCGAACAACATGGTGAATTTGCGGTAGTACATAGTTGCAGTTCGAGAAGAAATTTTATATATTCAGTCAAATTCTTCAAAAGTTCATCATCTAGTGATTTATTTTGTAACAAAAAAATATATTACTGTGTTAAGAACCCTTTTTTAATTAGTTTCTAGATACATTTTTATAAAAAATAGTGAGATTTTACACACAATATTGATGATTGGTAGGTATACTTTCGAGAAGGTAGGTCGACAGTATATTAAACTGTCAGACCGTTAAAACTAATAGAAAGTTCCTTATTTAAAAAGAGTCGACAGAGGACCTTCCGACATAGCGGTGGAGAGCATATTAGACTGTCCTGAACTGCATAAATAAGTAATGTAAGGTTCTCTATATACGTATATAAGCAAGTCGATGCAAGCATAGCGGTCGACAGTATATTAGACTCATAAACCTCATAAATAATATAAAATGTTCTTTATTTAAATAAACCGACTAATAAGTGTTAAATGTGTAAAGTTTAATACATGTTTATATATGAAGTTAAAAAAGTGCAAATTCTTACAGAGAGAAAAAGCACGTGACTTATAAGGGGCCTATAGTAGTTGAATTTTTTTTTCTTAAATTTTTGTTAAATTTTGCTGTAGTTTGCATGTATACAACTAATTAAACTTGTTAATTCATATCTTTCATCTCTCACATCCGTACTATGTGAACTACTGGCATTCCTTCCAGAAGGATATCAGCTGTATATACTACATATAGGTACCTACATGGAAATTTCATTTCAATTAGTTACCTAGATAATATTTCTATGCAAATACATTTACCAATTAGTAAGAATGAAGAAGTAAAGGTTTTTAAAAAATTTATTTCGTATGATAATTTATAAAACATGATACGTGGAGTGGTAAATTACATTTTACACAATTTGTGGTCGTTTTCTTATGGCACAGGCGGCAATGAAGTTGTTTCTTTTTACCAGTTATATCATCCGTTGGTAAATCGGACACATAGTGCTCTATTCTGTCATAACGTGAGTCGATCTTAGAGTGGCTTGATGGTCTTCCCCTATTAGATTTGACTCGTCGATTGGATTCCAAAATTGCTGTAACAATTCGTCTGCGTAATGCTAAATGATCTAGTTTTCCACCGCCATGTCGATATAGTTTTCAAGCATTTTGTTCAGCTACATCGATCATATGGGCTATGATAGGGAAGTACCATTTCTTTCCCCTTATCGATACCCGATAAAGCGAAATATTCTGGTCCGCCCTGTCGATTCCCCCCATATTAATATTATAATGTCGAATAAGACAAGGTTGTTGAACTTGTATTTTCTTCTTTTGTGCTTGCGAATAACGTGAGACTCCACAAGTCGGATGTACAGCATCAAAATTACTTGCTATGGTAACAACACTGTTATCATTCCATGTACAAATAAGTAGGCGTTTTGATTCATTACTTCTGAAGTCAAATTCACCTCTTGGTCTTTTTTTCAGAACATCGCTTTTGATAATATTACAATCCATAATTCTATTAGATCTAATAGTACCGGTAGCTCTTATATTCTGTAGATTTAAGTCTTCCAATAGATGTATAGATGTAAAGAAATTATCGAAATAAATTTCATATGGAAGATCTTTTGGCAATAAATCGGCATATGTCATTACAACACTATAACCAAGACCTTTACCGTCATATGATCCAGGTAATGTTCCAGCTCCTTGATATGGCTCTAACCAAGCTAAATATCCAGTGCTGGTACCGCCACACCAAAATTTATAGCCGTATCGTATCGGCTTACCTTTGATGAACTGCTTGGTGCCATGCTTTCCAAAGTAAGGGACCATGCTTTCATCTACCGAATGTGCTTGAGTGTGAGGAATGTTGTCAATGCACTTTTGATTGATATTTTTTATTAGTTTACGAACTTTAGCGAATTTATCATTTGTATTTAGCTTTGTGTTATCACAGACATGTAAATTTGTCATAATAAATTTAAATCGATCTCTCGATATTGCTTCCGAAACCATAGTATTCTGTGTGTCAACAGACGTTTCCCAGTACAATTCTTTTCTTGGTACCACTACATATCCACTCAGTAACGAAACAGCAATAAAACATTGCATTTCGTCTTCTGAAATATCACCATTTCTGTTGCGCTGATTTGCATATCTGTTGGTATATTTTACCATCATTTGTATCATTTCAGAGTCAAAGAACAATTGAAAATACTCTAAAGGCGTTCGTTCTTTATATTTCGCGGTGTGATATAACGGCCAAACGGAATTTGTTTGCGCAAGATCAGCTTTTCCCCACTGATATTCCTTTCTACGTCTGATACTTGTCGTTTTACTTTTTTTCGTAAAAGTTTCAGAGCTGGCGTTATCGCGTTCTGGATCAGGTCCGTTATCAAGTGTGGCTATGAAAGCAGGAGCATTCAACTGACTACCTGGGACATTATCAATGCGAGGATTTTCCTCATCACCGCTATCTTCATCAGTAATGTCATCCGTCGCATTAGTAGGTGGCATAATATTTACCTTTACACCGCTGTATGGAAGAGCATCCTCATTCCCATCAATAAAATCTAGAATCTGTGACAACGTTACTTGTTTTCTAGAACAAAATATAAAACTATACTACTTTGACTTATTTTGGGGGTTATAAGTTATTATATTCAGATAATATGACTCTAACCAATTGTATTTCTTAGCAAAATTGTAAGTACCCGCCAATAGCACACAACGGACCTTATTACAACTGACGTCCTTCTAGAAGGATACAGGAAAGTAAAGGTATATCAAAGTTAACATGTTGAAATATGTTCAATTTTGTAATATGAGGTTAGAAGAATAAGTATTCAGCAATGTAATACAATTGTTTAGAAAGTCATAAATACTACTAAAAGCAAAATATTCTTACCCATCCACTAGAAGGTCTACTGGTTCAGTCATTTTACGCACAAAGTAGTTTTCACGTTCACTCACGCCATAAACAGAAAAAGATACTAGATCAACTATGTTGTTATTATGAAAAGTATCTGTGTTTTTAGCGAAACATGATAGCGCCATCTTATATACATCAGCAAAACTAAATTAATTTGCTTTTAAAAAACTGCATATAAAATATCCTTCTAGAAGGACGTTAGTCTTATCTGGGTTAAAGAAGCTTCTGGTATCTTTACCGTCGGTGTAGGTCTCTCACGAAGCAAACCGACAGCAAGAACTTCTGTTTCAACAAAGACAAAGGGAAGAAGACTAAAATTTATAAAAGGTATTTAAAAATTATTATGGTGCCAGTGTTAAATGAACTAAAATGTTAAAATTTGTTTTAATTTAGAGACTTAATCAAATAATATGATGACCTAATATTAAAAAATATATATATTTAATAGTTTGTCTTAGATACGGTAACATCTCGATATTTGTAAATTACTTGTCGATGACAAGCTAAAAATATATATTATATTTTGTTGTCATTTTATTTAAAAACATTAAAATATAACGGGCAATGATTTGATGGTTTCGGTACACATGACACCTTTTATTTTATAAGATTGCTAATCTAGTGAAAATTAACGAACATAACCGATAAGAGAAATTTAGATAATTAAATATATCAAATTGCTGAGGATGCAAGCAATAAAAATGAATGAGATATAAATTCGTATCATCTTTCAAGTGTATGAGAGCTAATATAAATGAAACTCAGTTTTCAACTATTGAAAAGTAAAAAGTAAATATTCTAAATTTTGCTTTTATGATATTTTAACTATTAACACGAGTGAACATAATATAGTCACGGGCAATGTATACCTTATTTACATTCATATCATAATTATAACAAAATAATAGTGTATTAAACTACAAGTTTCGTAAGAGATGATTCTTGCACACATTCACAAGCCGCAGCGATTCCTAAAGAACAAGTGCCTAAAATGTATCAAGAAACGTGTGTTTTTACTATTTTTGCTATTTCCGTAAAGAAAAGTTAAAAAAACTGAATTGTTTTGTTGGAAATTTTTAGAAATTTAACGTTGGTTACAATGATATTTAACAGTTTAAATGTTTGAATATTGGCGGTGATGAGAAGGAAATTTCAATTAGTATTAGAAATTTTATATCCAACTATCTTTAACAAATTATATCATGTATTATATATTTAGCATGTTTTTTATTCTTTGTACAACTTCTACTGCAGATGTTTGTTACATTAAAACGTTTATATTTGACATTTATATAAATTAGTGTAAGACTATACAACCAAAACGGTTGCTATAAAGTAAATTTATAGCACCGAAAAAGAAAAAAGAAATTTTAACTTACCTTAAGAAATATTCACTTATCTTCCACAGAGCGTAGGCTCACTAGACATTAATGATGCGTTTGACTGTGGGATTCTGATTTAAATTTTAAATCTTTAGTGCTTATATATACACGCAGGCGATGTGTCTGCATGGTTGTGTTAGCGAGAATGATTACTTACTAAGAATTACTTATTTCTTGTTTAGTTCAACATTCAAGGAAACAAAATAAAAATATTATACGTATCAAAAGCACTGTTTATCTATAAGAAACTTGTATTTTTTTAGATAAACTTTTCAGATTTGATTGATATTCTCCCAGACTTTTTAGTTAGTAGTAGACATTAAAACATTTCTTGAATTCGCCAAAATAAGAATCATGAAACGTAGTATATGTAATGCATAACATACATCATTATTAACACGTGTTGCCCGTAATATTATTAGAGTGACCAACAACCCAATTTAGTCTCTTAAATATTTCCAACGGTTTCACTTCCGAGCAATTTTTTTGTTTATGGTATTCTTTCATCTTTTAGTACAGCTTTATGTTCAAATTCAGGTAGTAGGTAATTTGAATATGATAATCTGCCGTGACAAGACTACTTGGTTTCTAATGTTGTGTTAGTGCTGTTGATTATTATTATAATGTACTGTTTTGGATACTATAGATGGTTACAGATTAATGTTTTTGTGTATTAGCTGTAAGTGATCTATCCTCGTTTAGTATTAATGACAATGACCATAACTCATAGTGATATCTCGTTAATGTAGAGGGTTAATTCGCCAGTAGTCAGCCTTTTTCGAAGAACGTCAACTTTCTGTTTTAATAACATTGAGAAGTCTCATATTATGCTAAATATTTATTCTTGAGAGTGAAACAAATATATTGAATTAGGGTATGTTGTAAGACAGAGAATGCTTTGGATGAAGCGTACTTTTTTCTTTAAGATCTTTTTGAAAACGAACTTATTTGGCAGTAGTCGGCCTCACTTCGGCCATTAGTACACCAATTGTCGGCCTTGTCAATTTTCACCAGGTCCATATAAACATTTTGAATCCTCATATTAATCCTTCTGGGTTGTTTTGTTTTTCGTTTTCTCAATGAGAATGAGTTAGTAAAAGGGTGAAATCAGTAAATAAAAAATAACTGAGTGTACATTTTCCGCTAAATAAGTTTACAAAAAAAAAACACTAAATCTCTCATAGTCATATAAATTAAGAAAAAAACATTATTTTCAGATTCACAAGAATGAGAAATACATTCTTGAGGAAAAAGATCAATAACTAGATATATAAATCTGTCATGGTAATGTTAAATACAAAAATTCTATACTTAATGCATACTTTTTAAATTATTCATCGTCAGTAAAAACCACAGAAGAAATCTTGATTTTTAACATCTTTACATGACTGCCATAATAATAATAATAATAATAATATATTTATTCAGTGTAATAAAATCATTACATGAAAGGTCAAAATATACATATATACAGTAACAAACAAACAGATTAAAATTGTATATTATTAAAATTATCATTTAAATATTCATTAATTGAATAAAAACTTTTCGTAAGTAGAAGTTTTAATATTTTACTTAAGAAAGTACTAGCATTCATTGTGTGCAGGTGCTTTACTTTGTTGTAAATCTTTGACCCCCAGTAGTCCACATATCTTTGGGCAGTCTGCACACGGTGATAAGGGGTTCGCAGTTTATCCCTGTTTCGTGTATTGTACTGGTGGGAGTCCCCATTTGCGGCAAACTCATCCTCATTAAAAATTACATACTTAATGCAGTTGTATATATATATAGATGGTAATGTGAGTATAGCCCCTTTTACAAAATATTTTCTGCAACTATCCCGATGTCCCAAACTGTACAACGCTCGAACAGCCCTCTTCTGCATTTGAAATATTCTCTCTGCCGATGGTAAGCTGCCCCATACCAAGACTCCGTAGCTCATCTTAGAGTGGAAGTTGCAGTAGTAAGCCGTTGTTGCAGCTTCGTGAGTTGCAACACTTTTCATACGTCTTATTGTGTATGTTGCCTTTGCAAGTTTATCAGCCAGACTGGAAACATGATCCTCCCAAGTAAGCCTACTATCCAGCGTCAGACCCAGATAGCATACGTTGCCGTTCGGAGGTTGGTTTTTTGCACAGAAAGTAAGTTGTTGTGTTTTCCCTTCATTTAGTTGTAGACCATTGCAAAGGAACCATTCCCTGGCTTTCTCCATAATGTCCTTCGCCTGTTCATTCAACTCTTCTTCATCTCTTGCAGTCACCAAAAAGGCAGTGTCATCCGCATATAAACAACATTCCATCGGTGCTAAGCATTGCGGCAGGTCATTGATATATAGTATAAACAGAAGGGGACCCAAGATTGAGCCCTGTGGTACCCCAATCTTTGTTGATTTTAAAGATGATGTTTGTCCATTGAGTTCAACAACTTGCTCTCTATCCCTCAGATAGGACACTAAAAGATCATGTGGAGTGCCTCTAATACCATATTGTTGTAGTTTGTGTAACAGAACCTCATGATTGACTAAGTCGAAAGCTTTACTCAAATCACAGCAAATCAACTGGATTTGCTTTTGCTCATCATATGCATTTACGATTGATTGTATAATGTTCATAATCCCTGTTGTTGTTGATCTCTTTCTTCTATATCCATGTTGACTAGCCGTGACGTAGCCGTTTTTATCTAGATATTTAGTTATCCTTCTTGCAATCACCTGTTCAAATATTTTCGATATTGTGGGTAATATCGCTATTGGACGATAGTTATTTGGATCATCTATATCCGCCTTTTTGTACACTGGAACTACTCGAGATTTTTTTAGTTGTTTCGGAAAGACTCCTTCATTTACGCACTTATTTAGTAGTTTGGTCAGAGGCGTTATGATTTCATTAGTAATTTGTTTTAAGAGATATGTTGAGGTGTCGTATATATCTCGCGTGTGTTTACTTTTAATAAACTGAATAACATTTTTGACTTCATTTTCGTCAATGGGTGAAAAATAAAACGAGTTGATATTGTTTAAATTAAGATTTTTTACGTGTTTCATTAACTCGATGGTAGATGTAGAGCTGATAATTTGATTTCCAATTTGCACAAAGTGGTCATTCATATCATTTGCTGTTAGTTTGGTTTGAATATGTGTTGTTACATTTGTCTGACGAGTTTCATTTTTAATTACTGTCCATATTGCTTTCTGTTTATTTTCTGCGTTTTGTATATGCCTTTGATTAATTTTTTGCTTTTCTGTTCGCACCACATCCAAGTAATCTCTTTTATAGCTTCTGTATATCTGATAAAGATCATGATCCTTATTGACGCTCACCACAGTATTCAGGACATCTAAGATATTCCTCATTCCTTGTATTCGCTGATTACAAAATATTTCATTGTTTTGAAATTTCAATGTGTTAAATCTTTTTTTTTTCTGGGGAAAACTTAAGTTAAAATAATACAGGAAGGTATTATGAAATTTTTCAAAAGCCTCATCTGCCGCAAATCGATCCCAATCACACCAAGAGTGCGAGGCTAGCTTTTCTCTGAATAAACATATTGTGTCGTTATTTATTTGTCTGGTTCTCATCTCATGAATCTTTGTTTCATGTGTAATAGGAAGAATTTTTGTTCTAGCAATCTGTGTTAGATGATCTGAGAGATGCAAGTTCATTGCTTGTGTCGTCATTATAATCTGTTGCCCATGATTTGTAAAAATATTATCTATACATGATGAGGTGGAATTTGTTACTCTCGACGGTTCATTAAACAGATATTTTAGATTATATGTTCTCAATAAATCTGTGAGTTGTTCCTTTTCTTTCGTGGTTTTTGTGAAATTTATGTTGAAGTCACCTGCTAATATGATTGTTTTGGTAACTGTTCCATTTGTTACGCACATCAGTAGGGTAGATTGGAGAGTTCTGGGCCCTCCCCCACCACCATTACCTCCTCCCCCCACCACTCAATCCCCCACCACTAATTTTAGTTCCGAACGCGGCCACCGTGGATTTGCAGATGGCGCTGTGGTCGGCGCGCAAAATTAATATACAGGGTGTCTCAAAATTATAAATACATATACAGCATGGTACTCGGTGACGTATACAGGGTTAGAAAAAGCAAGATGGCGAATCCAAGATGGCCGCCAAAATTTTCAAATTATGACAGGGCGTTTCAAAAGTCAGAAAAGCAAGATGGCGAATCCAAGATGGCCGCCAAAATTTTCAAATTATGGCAGGGCGTTTCAAAAGTCAGAAAAGCAAGATGGCGAATCCAAGATGGCCGTCAAAATTATAAAAATAAATACATATACAGCATGGTACTTGTATTAATAAAATATGAATATACAGGGCGTTTCAAAGTTAGAAAAGTAAGATGGCGGTCAAAATGTAGTGGCCTTGATAAAATAAGGCAATTTTTGGTCAAAACAAGACGTAATTTGCTGACTGTTCGAATGCTTCGTTTATCATACCGGTGCCCAGATGGCGCCGCTAACCTGACCAGGTGTAAAACTTGGCCGACCAGGTGTCAAACTCACCTGTATAGGTAGTGGAAACCTGCCCAGGCCTGCCTTAGCTGCAGCAGGTGCTCATTTAATTTATGTGTCTATTATAAATTCAATTTACTTTACAAATATGAACATACACTGTATTCCAAAATAAATAGGGCTGTAAGGAAATAAAAGATTAGATTCTGTAGACAAAATTTATTTTTATATACAAACAGATACAATTAAACTTATTATCTAGTATCACAATTATGGAGTAATAAATCAACAGTATTGGTATACCAATTAGCAATATCACCTAGGGGCTGCAACTCTCAGTCTTGCCATTCGCGTTTTTAGTCTTTAAATAGTCCTAAATGTGTTGATGTTAACCTCTAAATGTGAGACCATCTTAAAGGCCCAATTACTCCCTCTCTCCGAAAACTCTTTCGACTTCGACTTTATAATAGCAGCCGCCTGGTCAAAAACGTCCTCCAAGTCAGACCACTCGGTGACAATGGTGTATCGAGTATTAAATGATTTTAAGTCGGTTATTTCCTCATCTGCTATCGCTTTAACATAATGAGCAAATAGCTCTAACTGTACCTTAATACCCGATACAGCCCCAGCCAGAACGTCTTTAATCAGGCGGCACACTTTAATTTTTAAATTGGCCAGAAAATTAACAACATCTAAATTTTGTTTACCTAAAATTTTGTAGCTCGCGACCCTGTTGTTGAATGAGGAATTAATTTTAAACACTCCATCCTGCAGCATAAGTGTATTATTAATCAAATGTTGTTGCGAGCGAAGATGCCCCCTATATAGAGAATTATTAGGGAAACTCAACCCGCAACAGCTTACCTGAGACACATCTCGACTAGCAGATGGAGCAGCATCCGCAAGGCTAATAGAGCTTGTGGATGGTACAACATCTACTTTAACCATCTTCTTAGGTGGTCCAGCAACATGCTCACATGTGTCCACGCCCTCCTCGCAAGTAGCACAACGAAAATTGTGGTGGAGAGTATGTAGATCTCGTTTCAAGTTATCACGCCGGGTGAAAGATTTTTTACATATAATGCAGTTCATTTCTGCAAAGAAACAACGAAAAATAATTAATAATTCAAGACATCTTACAAAAAAATGTAAGATTCACTTGAAGCATCTACTTAAAATATCTATAATACCGTTTCGAAAAAAAATATTAAAAAGCACTAGTCAATATGTACTTACTAGTAGAACACAGTGTTGAATGACATTTACAATACTGGCCGCTGTATTTTATACAAATAGTAAATAGAATATAATAAAAAATGATATTTTTTTCAATAAACAAAAATATGTTTACCATATAAAATGCATGTATAGAATAACATTTTGTAGATAAATAACTTCGTAAACAGCATTATCTCTCACTTCCTGTTATGAACTATATGTGGTTAGATTCATCCGTTGCATGTTTTTTTCACTGAATTTAGGTAATACACAAAGTTAATACATATACAGTATGGTAACGTAGTAATAAAATACTTTTTTAAAGTTTATATTTAACGATATAATTGAAGGATGTAACATTGATATACAAATAGTATTATTACTTTATATTATTTATTAATTCGATATCTGTAGTTCCAAAATCGACCACGTTTTTTATAGTTGTCGCTGTTGTGTCAGTTATATACAGACTTGTCCAAAAACCAATAAATTAAATAAAATACTAATATATACAGGATGGACCAAAAGTCACGAAAATATTAATATCAAATCGCTTCTAGTGCCCGTTCGTTAAGATGGTTGCCTATACACGCTTTTAACATTCAAGATGACACAATCAAGTTGTTAAAAGGTAAAATGTTTCTATTAATCAATATTAAAGCGTTAAATAAAAACGCTTAATTGTTTTTCGTAGTATATAGCAATAAATTATTAAATCTCTTTTGTGTGTGAGACCCAGACATTAAAAACAAAAACGATATTGACTTATCCGCGCATGTGTTTTTTAGTGCAGAAAATAAAAAATCATAAGATGTTTCTAGAAAAAATAATGTATTCCATGTTTTTTAAAAATATCATGGTGATTGCTAACATAAACAAAATAATTAGCACCTCTGACATAAAAAAAGGAGGGGTGGTGGATTATCGATATTATTCAAAATAAAAAAAATATTGTTTTATAGACAATAATCAATACCTATGGCACGTTTCAATAGATGATGCAAAACAATTTTTGTATACACTCAATGTAATACCAAAATTAATAACCCGTTTATTCGGAAAAATCTTCGTAATGTGGCTGCCTAAAAAAGCATGACTTACAAAAATATTCGCATTTCAGTAGATATGGGGGGGGGTATGCTGTGGGAGGGGATTTTTTCAAGTTTTCTATTTATAAGAGTGATATTCCACAGTCATATTAGTTTCAGTTTAACTCATAACAACATTACATTGCGTGAATATGTTGTGTCTATGCATATGTTTCTACCTAATTAATACTATATCATCAACAGACCTAATTACCTCTCTACAGCGTTATGGGTATTTAGATACATCCGAGGCGTCGTTGCAGGAGGTCGAAGATGGCATAATTAAATTTCAAGAATTCTACAATTTAACAATTGATGGCACTGATAATAATGAGACTGTGGAATTAATAAGTAAACCACGTTGTGGTAATTCAGATCAACCAGTAGACATTCAAGATTATTCACTTAAATGGAATAAAACTAATTTATTGTGGTACTTTCCAAGGGCGACTACAACGGCGAAAAAGCTTACGCAAAGAGCATTCGATATTTGGCAAAATTATACAACTTTAACTTTTACCTATTCAGTGAAGAATCCGGATATTGTAATTTCCTTTGCCGAACAAACGTATGCTCATAAAAATAATCAGAGGTGCATGCAAGGACAATGTCGGTTTGATTTTGATGGTAGTGGAGGGGTTTTAGCACATGCTTATTACCCAAACGGTCTAAATAAGTGTATTGAAATTCATTTAGATAAAAGTGAAAAATGGGATTATGGGCTCGATACCTTATCAACGGATGGGACAAGTTTCTTTGGAGTTATATTACATGAGATTGGACACAGTTTGGGTCTACAACATACTTCTAATAGTTCCTCCGTAATGTATGGATTTTATGGTGGTCAAATTATTAATACTTTATCTGAAGATGACATCGAAGCGATTCAGCATCTGTACGGTGTAAAAAAAAATGTGTCAATTGTTGTTGAATCTACGACTCCAGCGATTATTGGAGAAGATGATGAAAATGAAATTGAGCCGCACTTATGTGATATTCAACCGAATAGTCTTTTAGTTACTTCAAACCATCACTTGTATATTATTTATAAAGAATGGGTATGGACTATGAACCTTCACAAAAAACAACAGTATAGAAAACCGGAAAAAATTCATAATTATTTGGTGGAGCTCCCAAAGAACATCACATATACGCATATACTACAAAACACTCAAGACTACATATTGATATTTAACTCAAACATTTTTTATCAGATCAACTTTCCTAGTTTTAAGTTGAAAAACATCTACAGCACAAGTAGAATAGGAATACCAAGGATAGTAAAATTAATGCGGCATTTAGTACATATACCGGAAAGACATACGTATTTTACAGTGACATCTACTTCACCGAAATCGGTGATTGTGATTTAAAATATAAAAACCGCGGTCTAATTTCAGACAAATTTTCTGGTCTTCCCGCAACTGTTGATGGCGCTTTCAGATATACGAATGGTAATTTATATTTTACTAAAAACAATATGTTTTATGAATACAATGAATTTAGTAATAAGGTTGTAAGTGTTGGGGAATTAAACGTACAAAAGTTTGGTATTCAATGTTCAGATAAGAGTGTGTTGTTGGAAAAAATACAAGAACTACTCAAGCAAGTGTTTTATAAGTAATTTTTATAGCGTGAGAAATGTTAATAATAAATGGAACACGTTTTGATGTATTTATTTCGCATACACGCATATGCATATAATTAACGTAAACAAGAAAATCATTATATCATTTTAATTAAGCTTCCAAACGCAGACAGTACAATACAATACGCACTTCATCAAGCAAATTTTTAATACAAAACTGTTGCAATTTAATAAAAAATAGAAGAAAAGACTGTTATTTTAGCACTAAGTTCATTGATTTCTTTTATAAGTTTAATGTATTGTTCTTTATCTCTATCTCATTATGGTTTAATCATATGCTTCCTTAAAAATAAACTATGAATGAAAATATGTTTGTGGTTTTATTTCCTTTATTAAGATAATAGAATAAAATTCAATTATTTTTATAAAATCATTTGTTTTAGCAATTTATGTATTTTACGCATTAACGTTGTCTTATTATTACACTGAAGTCCGAACATTTTCCATATTAACATTACCTAGATTTACTATTTTATTGGAGAATTCGTTGAATTCATAGAATGTGTTATTTGAAAAGAAAAAATAAATAATTTTCCGTTTTATATCTGAACTTTTTTTCATTAATTATTCCCACACTAAATAATTTATTAAATCTCTCTCCTCTATGTATGCGTGAGATCAAGACTTACTAATACTAATAATATCTGGTTTAAGGTGTGACGCTGTCTATTTCCCCATAATATATTACAATTATGAAATTAATACAATATAGGTAATCAATGAAGATTTTGGATGTTCAACCTCTCATGCGTGTATATAAATCACACTATATTACTCTGACGATAAAGTTAACCGCAAACAACTGATATTGAGAATTAATAAAAATGCATATTATGTATCAAGTAGGTTCTCTATACATTCTTTTAACATTATGATGACAAAGCAATTTGTCCAGAGATAAAAACTTGTATATGTATATACACAATGTTCATTGAATAAAAGATTAACTTCTTTAGACAAAATTTTTATATCTCAACATATACAATTAATTTTTTTCAACTATGCTTTGCTTGCATTTAGGTTTGGAAAAGGTGGGGTGGGGTGGTTATTCGGCTATAATGGATGTAATTTTAAAATCCATCTTTTATAGCTGAATCTCTAATCAACTCCGCATAAAACATCAGAATTTTTGCTTAGCTTTGAATTATAAAATGTGCTGCTTAATATGCCACTCTGAATATATTAGGTGTATGGGTGATGGGGGTAGCCCCATCATCGATATGCCCACATAAAGATTATGATATTGGTAAACTATGGAAGCAACAATATGGGTGAGTCCTTTTTACTTTCTTATACGTAGTATAAGGAAGTATTGTGATGACGAAAATTTTCGACCTCGAGATTTTTCCAGATGTCCACGTATTGAAGTCCCCTGATACCGAAAAAGTGGTTTTTAAAAAATGTCTCTCTCTCTCTCTGTGTGTGTGTATCTGTGTGTCTGTGTGTCTGTGTGTGTGTGAGTGTGTGACCACGATAGCGGTCAAACCGCTGTAGATATCAATTCCAAATTTTGTATTTACGCGTATAATCTCCCTCTTGAGATCTGATTAGTTTTTTAGTAAAATCGGTAGACCGGAAGTAGCAGTTTACTTCACTGAAAAAATGGAATTTTGCCAATATTTCGTCAAATACTAAGTTTAAACAAATTTATAAAGAATCCATATGTACTTAAAATTAAAATTGAGAACAATTTTATTTAAAAAGTTTTTCGAAATTCCTACCGGAAGTAGGTCTTTTACTCTTATCAAAAATCGGTTTTTGCGAATATTTCGCAAGTCAAGCTTTTTAGACAGGTACGTTACGGGTGTAAAAGTATTTAAAACATACTTTTCAATATCTTTTGTATAAAAAAAATTTCAAAATTCGGACCGGAAGTAACAGTTTTACTCTTACCGAATAGCGATTTTTTGCAAATATGTCGTAAATTATTCATTCTATATATTTATTAAGAGTACAAAAGTATTTAGAGTTAGATTTGCAATATTTTTTGTATACATGAAATTTCAAAATTCGGACTGGAAGTAGCACTTTTACTCCTAGCGAGTAACACTTTTTTTCGAATATCTTGCAAAGTATGCTTTCTATAGAGATTTATTAAGAGAATGAAAGTACTTAGAATATGATTTTGAATAAGTTTTGTATAAAAAATTCTTAAAATTGTGTAGTTTGAAACGCTTATACGTATAAGAAAGTCGTGTGGTGGCCACACCTCATTTTTAATCTTAATTGAATAGTGTTTTAATATTGGAAGCACATAATTGGAACTTGATTAAAAATTACTTATTATGGTGGCTAGGGTCACTTGAATAAAATAGCCATTCAAAGCTGTTTGTAGCACTTCAGAAGCCGTTCAAAGCACTTCAGAAGCCCTTCAAAGCACTTCAGAAGCCCTTCAAAGCACTTCAGAATGACCCAATAAAATAGTATTTGTGTATATTGGTTATTTATATAAAAACCACACATATTTATAAAAAATATATATTTTCTATAAACAGTATAAATAATTATAAAGTATTTTCACATTGTTTTCTGTACAGGCACATTCAATATTTTCCCTAAAATTATGAAACAAACAAGAAGATTCAACCGTCTTAACTAAAATCGCTACATTACTATCGTATTCTAAATTAATAATATCTATATTATATAATATTTTTTTTAAAAATATACACTTTTGATGCCCTTTTACGTACACGGTGTCATGTCCAATGCAAGCTTCTCGTAAGATTTTACCAATGCATCTCAAATCAACATATCCATCCGTATATT
This sequence comes from Amphimallon solstitiale, assembly GCA_963170755.1. Taxonomy (NCBI): domain Eukaryota; kingdom Metazoa; phylum Arthropoda; class Insecta; order Coleoptera; family Scarabaeidae; genus Amphimallon; species Amphimallon solstitiale. The sequence continues at coordinate 13,189,597 of OY720680.1, forward strand.
TAATATTTAAATAATTCCTTTCTATCCAATTGATTTCTCTCTGCTTCGATGGTGGCAGTAAGTGAAATGGTATCGTGGGCTTGAACAAGAAATGAATTGACCGCTCCTTGTAATTCATAATACTCAATTCTTTCGGAATAAATTGTATTACATTAAAACCTTGTATATCAATAATTAGTGATCGTGAGAATCTTTGTAGGTAAATACGCCGTCTATGTTTTTGGGTAAAGACGGGCGCTATAATTTTTTCAAACTTGACAATGCGATTTTTAAATCGAATACGATCTATGAGAAAATAATTTCTTCTATCGTCTTCGTCACACCATTCGTACACAGATGTTACATCAATAAAAGTGACTCTCTTGCTCATGTTTTAAATTATTTTCTTTACTATCCCCACAAGAGGTTGGTATTCAACTACATTATCAAGCAGAATGAGGCAGTAAACTGCTATATATGTATATGCGCCACCTTAGTTGGGTTCGTGGCCGTCGGCTTTTGAAGAGCTGCTGAAGTGCTTTCAACAGCTTCTGAAGTGCTCGAACCGGTTCATCTCTCTCGCGTCAGAGGACGTTATTTTTAGTTTGGCAAGTGAGTGTCAGAGGGCGCCACCTTAGTTGGGTTCGTGGTCGTCAGAGCGCGCGCTCTGACGACCACGAACCCAACTAAGGTGGCGCCCTCTGACACTCACTTGCCAAACTAAAAATAACGTCCTCTGACGCGAGAGAGATGAACCGGTTCGAGCACTTCAGAAGCTGTTGAAAGCACTTCAGCAGCTCTTCAAAAGCCGACGGCCACGAACCCAACTAAGGTGGCGCATATACATATATAGCAGTTTACTGCCTCATTCTGCTTGATAATGTAGTTGAATACCAACCTCTTGTGGGGATAGTAAAGAAAATAATTTAAAACATGAGCAAGAGAGTCACTTTTATTGATGTAACATCTGTGTACGAATGGTGTGACGAAGACGATAGAAGAAATTATTTTCTCATAGATCGTATTCGATTTAAAAATCGCATTGTCAAGTTTGAAAAAATTATAGCGCCCGTCTTTACCCAAAAACATAGACGGCGTATTTACCTACAAAGATTCTCACGATCACTAATTATTGATATACAAGGTTTTAATGTAATACAATTTATTCCGAAAGAATTGAGTATTATGAATTACAAGGAGCGGTCAATTCATTTCTTGTTCAAGCCCACGATACCATTTCACTTACTGCCACCATCGAAGCAGAGAGAAATCAATTGGATAGAAAGGAATTATTTAAATATTAAATATACGGATGGATATGTTGATTTGAGATGCATTGGTAAAATCTTACGAGAAGCTTGCATTGGACATGACACCGTGTACGTAAAAGGGCATCAAAAGTGTATATTTTTAAAAAAATATTATATAATATAGATATTATTAATTTAGAATACGATAGTAATGTAGCGATTTTAGTTAAGACGGTTGAATCTTCTTGTTTGTTTCATAATTTTAGGGAAAATATTGAATGTGCCTGTACAGAAAACAATGTGAAAATACTTTATAATTATTTATACTGTTTATAGAAAATATATATTTTTTATAAATATGTGTGGTTTTTATATAAATAACCAATATACACAAATACTATTTTATTGGGTCATTCTGAAGTGCTTTGAAGGGCTTCTGAAGTGCTTTGAAGGGCTTCTGAAGTGCTTTGAACGGCTTCTGAAGTGCTACAAACAGCTTTGAATGGCTATTTTATTCAAGTGACCCTAGCCACCATAATAAGTAATTTTTAATCAAGTTCCAATTATGTGCTTCCAATATTAAAACACTATTCAATTAAGATTAAAAATGAGGTGTGGCCACCACACGACTTTCTTATACGTATAAGCGTTTCAAACTACACAATTTTAAGAATTTTTTATACAAAACTTATTCAAAATCATATTCTAAGTACTTTCATTCTCTTAATAAATCTCTATAGAAAGCATACTTTGCAAGATATTCGAAAAAAAGTGTTACTCGCTAGGAGTAAAAGTGCTACTTCCAGTCCGAATTTTGAAATTTCATGTATACAAAAAATATTGCAAATCTAACTCTAAATACTTTTGTACTCTTAATAAATATATAGAATGAATAATTTACGACATATTTGCAAAAAATCGCTATTCGGTAAGAGTAAAACTGTTACTTCCGGTCCGAATTTTGAAATTTTTTTTATACAAAAGATATTGAAAAGTATGTTTTAAATACTTTTACACCCGTAACGTACCTGTCTAAAAAGCTTGACTTGCGAAATATTCGCAAAAACCGATTTTTGATAAGAGTAAAAGACCTACTTCCGGTAGGAATTTCGAAAAACTTTTTAAATAAAATTGTTCTCAATTTTAATTTTAAGTACATATGGATTCTTTATAAATTTGTTTAAACTTAGTATTTGACGAAATATTGGCAAAATTCCATTTTTTCAGTGAAGTAAACTGCTACTTCCGGTCTACCGATTTTACTAAAAAACTAATCAGATCTCAAGAGGGAGATTATACGCGTAAATACAAAATTTGGAATTGATATCTACAGCGGTTTGACCGCTATCGTGGTCACACACTCACACACACACAGACACACAGACACACAGACACACACAGAGAGAGAGAGAGAGACATTTTTTAAAAACCACTTTTTCGGTATCAGGGGACTTCAATACGTGGACATCTGGAAAAATCTCGAGGTCGAAAATTTTCGTCATCACAATACTTCCTTATACTACGTATAAGAAAGTAAAAAATGAGGTGTGGCCACCACACGACTTTCTTATACGTATGAGCGTTTCAAACTATACAATTTTAAGAATTTTTTTACACAAAAATTATTCAAAATACTATTCTAAGTACTTCTATTATCTTAATAAGTCGCTATAGAATACATACTTTGCAAGAAATTCGAAAAAAAGTGCTACTCCCTAAGAGTAAAAGTGTTACTTCCGGTTCGAATTTTAAAATTTCATATATACAAAAAATATTACAAATCTAGAATTAAATACTTTTGTACTCTTGATAAATATATATAGTGCATAACTTACGACATATTTGCAAGAAATCGCTATTCGATAAGAGTAAAAGTGGTACTTCCGGTCTGAATTTTGAAATTTTTTTTATAGAAAAGGTATTGAAAATTATATTTTAAATACTTTTATACTCGTAACGTACCTGTCTAAAAAGCATGATTTGCGAAATATTCACAAAAAACTGATATTCGATAGGAGTATAAGACCTACTTCCGGTAGGAATTTCGTAAAACTTTTTAAATAAAATTGTTCTCAATTTTAATTTTAAGTACATATGAATTCTTTATAAATTTGTTTAAACTTAGTAGTTGACGAAATATTGGCAAAACTCTATTTTTTCGCAGAAGTAAACTACTACTTCCGGTCTACCGATGTTACTGAAACACTAATCAGATCTCAAGAGGGAGATTATACACTTAAATACAAAATTTGGAATTGATATCTACAGCGGTTTGACCGCCATCGTGGTCACACACACACACACACACACAGAGAGAGAGAGAGAGAGAGAGAGAGAGAGAGAGAGAGAGAGAGAGAGAGAGAGAGAGAGAGAGAGAGAGAGAGAGAGAGAGAGATTTTTTAAAAACCACTTTTTTGGTATCAGGGGACTTCAAAACGTGGACATCTGCAAAAATTTCGAGGTCGAAAATTTTCATCATCACAATACTTCCTTATACTACGTATAAGAAAGTAAAAATGAACCGAAAATTCAATTTCATCAAAGACTCGAAAGGGGCCAAGTAAGAACCGTCAAATTGCACTCGTCATTTGGCATTTTGAAAGATTGACTTCGGATTCATCAACAGGGACCACAAAAACCCTCAAGTAATAAATTTGAGAAAGATCTAATTATGTTTCGCACATTTCAACCATGTTGGTCGCCCCACTTTTTTTTTTTTGATATTTCGACTTCCAATTCGTTATCAGCGACAATAAGAATCCCAAATATTGAATTTCACGCGGATTCAATACGTTTTCGAAGAACCATTACGCTATATTTGACACGCCATTTTATTTTTAAATATAAACTTCAGATTCCTCATCAGCGAACCAAGTACTAAATTCCATACAGATTCAATTACCTTTCTGCCGTATTGAATGCGCCATTTTGTTTTATCAAATTTCGATTTCAGATTCGTGTTCAGCGACCTAAGAAATCTCCCAACAAAAATAAATTATTTAATTAACACTTCAAGATATATAGATTCCGCTAGTGAATATTATTACATGAAAACCAGTTACAAATATACCTACTTTTTCTATACATACGTTTTATTTAATACTTGGCTACTCTGTATAATGATCAAGCATTTTTGATAAATAAAGAGGGTTTGAAGGACAATTATAACGAACATCAAAAGGTAATTATGACAAATATCGAAAAGTGTATGGGTATCCTTATTTATGAGAGTCATGATATGGCTTTTGTAGATTATATTATTTAACAAACTTATGCAACATCTCAAAATCACGCCATTTTAAACTACTGGCGCATGTTGGTTGCCAAAGCGACATAACCATATAGAAAATTATTACCGTTGTTGTTGTGTTGCTTTTGTTTATGAGCGAATGGAGATTCCTTTATAAATATTTATGGAATTTATATTTAATTTATTTTATTATTTATTTATTACGTGCACTATATCTGTTATTGAGTATGAATAATTATATAATTGTAACCTAACATGTTAAGGAACATGTTGGTTATAATAAATTATTTAAGTAGGACTAAGTGAAAAAAGTATTATTAGAAGTGATTAAAAATGTTTGATTCTGTTGTATGGAAAATAACATCTCTCCTTTCAGCACAAAAGTAAACAAAACGTGTGATGTAAATTAAAGAAATACATAGTTGTAAACTCAAAATACGTTTTCCAATAAACGCAACAGACAACTGCATTCACCTTTTGACATGTGTCTTAATTTTATTTTGACGTTTGTTATAATTGTCATCAAAATAATGTAAAATTGTCAACAATGCCTGCCTACTACACAGAATAGCTATGCTTTAAATAAAATGTCGGTGTAAGAAAGTAACATGAAATAACTTTATTTATAATATTCATTTTGTAACCGGCTTTCATTTAATGGTATTTTTGTAGCGGAAGCTATATATTCTTAAACATTAATTAGTAAGTTTACTTTCGTTATTTTGAAGTTGTTGCGGCCAATGTATATTTGTAGTAGCATTGAACCGTCGTTTCTAGTTCGTAGCTTGATCGTGCCATTTACTATATCGAAACTACGCATGTGTTCAAAACGTTTGTATAGGGATTTTTTTTTTAAATTAGTCAATATTTTTCTCATAATGTTTCCGCCATTTTCTACATTTGAATTTGTTTTTTGTGCTTTTTGCATTTTTTTTTAGTTTATATTCTATATAATTAGAAATTTAATTTTAGTAAATAATCTGTCGACATTTAGCACATATTTAAAATTTCTATTATGGAATAGTAGTGAAAGGTGAAACAAATTTGAGGGATACTGAAAGTTTCTGAAGAACCTATTCGTATGTTGGATCCGTCATTATGTAAATAAAAAATGAGGTGTGGCCACCACACGACTTTCTTATACGTATGAGCGTTTCAAACTATACGATTTTAAGAATTTTTTTATACAAAACTTATTCAAAATCCTATTCTAAGTACTTTCATTCTCTTAATAAATCTCTATAGAATGCATACTTTGCAAGATATTCGAAAAAAAGTGCTCCTCGCTAAGAGTAAAAGTGCTACTTCCGGTCCGAATTTTGAAATTTCATATATAGAAAAAATATTGCAAACATAGTTTTAAATACTTTTGTACTCTTGATAAATATATATAGAATGCATAATTTACGACATATTTGCAAAAAATCGCTATTCGGTAAGAGTAAAACTGTTACTTCCGGTCCGAATTTTGAAATTTTTTTTATACAAAAGATATTGAAAAGTATGTTTTAAATACTTTTATACCCGTAAAGTATCTGTCTAAAAAGCTTGACTTGCGAAATATTCGCAAAAAACCGATTTTTGATAAGAGTAAAAGACCTACTTCCGGTAGGAATTTCGAAAAACTTTTTAAATAAAATTGTTCTCAATTTTAATTTTAAGTACATATGAATTCTTTATAAATTTGTTTAAACTTAGTATGTGCCGAAATATTGGCAAAATTCGATTTTTTCACTTAAGTAAACTGCTACTTCCGGTCTACCGATTTTACTGAAAAACTAATCAGATCTCAAGAGGGAGATTATACACGTAAATACAAAATTTGGAATTGATATCTACAGCGGTTTGACCGCTATCGTGGTCACACACACACACACAGACACACAGACACACAGACACACAGACACACACACACACACAGAGACACACAGACATTTTTTAAAAACCACTTTTTCGGTATCAGGGGACTTCAAAACGTGGACATCTGCAAAAATCTCGAGGTCGAAATTTTTCGTCATCACAATACTTCCTTATACTACGTATAAGAAAGTAAAAGGACTCACCCATATTGTTGCTTCCATAGTTTACCAATATCATAATCTTTATGTGGGCATATCGATGATGGGGCTACCCCCATCACCCATACACCTAATATATTCAGAGTGGCATATTAAGCAGCACATTTTATAATTCAAAGCTAAGCAAAAATTCTGATGTTTTATGCGGAGTTGATTAGAGATTCAGCTATAAAAGATGGATTTTAAAATTACATCCATTATAGCCGAATAACCACCCCACCCCACCTTTTCCAAACCTAAATGCAAGCAAAGCATAGTTGAAAAAAATTAATTGTATATGTTGAGATATAAAAATTTTGTCTAAAGAAGTTAATCTTTTATTCAATGAACATTGTGTATATACATATACAAGTTTTTATCTCTGGACAAATTGCTTTGTCATCATAATGTTAAAAGAATGTATAGAGAACCTACTTGATACATAATATGCATTTTTATTAATTCTCAATATCAGTTGTTTGCGGTTAACTTTATCGTCAGAGTAATATAGTGTGATTTATATACACGCATGAGAGGTTGAACATCCAAAATCTTCATTGATTACCTATATTGTATTAATTTCATAATTGTAATATATTATGGGGAAATAGACAGCGTCACACCTTAAACCAGATATTATTAGTATTAGTAAGTCTTGATTTCACGCATACATAGAGGAGAGAGATTTAATAAATTATTTAGTGTGGGAATAATTAATGAAAAAAATTTCAGATATAAAACGGAAAATTATTTATTTTTTCTTTTCAAATAACACATTCTATGAATTCAACGAATTCTCCAATAAAATAGTAAATCTAGGTAATGTTAATATGGAAAATGTTCGGACTTCAGTGTAATAATAAGACAACGTTAATGCGTAAAATACATAAATTGCTAAAACAAATGATTTTATAAAAATAATTGAATTTTATTCTATTATCTTAATAAAGGAAATAAAACCACAAACATATTTTCATTCATAGTTTATTTTTAAGGAAGCATATGATTAAACCATAATGAGATAGAGATAAAGAACAATACATTAAACTTATAAAAGAAATCAATGAACTTAGTGCTAAAATAACAGTCTTTTCTTCTATTTTTTATTAAATTGCAACAGTTTTGTATTAAAAATTTGCTTGATGAAGTGCGTATTGTATTGTACTGTCTGCGTTTGGAAGCTTAATTAAAATGATATAATGATTTTCTTGTTTACGTTAATTATATGCATATGCGTGTATGCGAAATAAATACATCAAAACGTGTTCCATTTATTATTAACATTTCTCACGCTATAAAAATTACTTATAAAACACTTGCTTGAGTAGTTCTTGTATTTTTTCCAACAACACACTCTTATCTGAACATTGAATACCAAACTTTTGTACGTTTAATTCCCCAACACTTACAACCTTATTACTAAATTCATTGTATTCATAAAACATATTGTTTTTAGTAAAATATAAATTACCATTCGTATATCTGAAAGCGCCATCAACAGTTGCGGGAAGACCAGAAAATTTGTCTGAAATTAGACCGCGGTTTTTATATTTTAAATCACAATCACCGATTTCGGTGAAGTAGATGTCACTGTAAAATACGTATGTCTTTCCGGTATATGTACTAAATGCCGCATTAATTTTACTATCCTTTGGTATTCCTATTCTACTTGTGCTGTAGATGTTTTTCAACTTAAAACTAGGAAAGTTGATCTGATAAAAAATGTTTGAGTTAAATATCAATATGTAGTCTTGAGTGTTTTGTAGTATATGCGTATATGTGATGTTCTTTGGGAGCTCCACCAAATAATTATGAATTTTTTCCGGTTTTCTATACTGTTGTTTTTTGTGAAGGTTCATAGTCCATACCCATTCTTTATAAATAATATACAAGTGATGGTTTGAAGTAACTAAAAGACTATTCGGTTGAATATCACATAAGTGCGGCTCAATTTCATTTTCATCATCTTCTCCAATAATCGCTGGAGTCGTAGATTCAACAACAATTGACACATTTTTTTTACACCGTACAGATGCTGAATCGCTTCGATGTCATCTTCAGATAAAGTATTAATAATTTGACCACCATAAAATCCATACATTACGGAGGAACTATTAGAAGTATGTTGTAGACCCAAACTGTGTCCAATCTCATGTAATATAACTCCAAAGAAACTTGTCCCATCCGTTGATAAGGTATCGAGCCCATAATCCCATTTTTCACTTTTATCTAAATGAATTTCAATACACTTATTTAGACCGTTTGGGTAATAAGCATGTGCTAAAACCCCTCCACTACCATCAAAATCAAACCGACATTGTCCTTGCATGCACCTCTGATTATTTTTATGAGCATACGTTTGTCCGGCAAAGGAAATTACAATATCCGGATTCTTCACTGAATAGGTAAAAGTTAAAGTTGTATAATTTTGCCAAATATCGAATGCTCTTTGCGTAAGCTTTTTCGCCGTTGTAGTCGCCCTTGGAAAGTACCACAATAAATTAGTTTTATTCCATTTAAGTGAATAATCTTGAATGTCTACTGGTTGATCTGAATTACCACAACGTGGTTTACTTATTAATTCCACAGTCTCATTATTATCAGTGCCATCAATTGTTAAATTGTAGAATTCTTGAAATTTAATTATGCCATCTTCGACCTCCTGCAACGACGCCTCGGATGTATCTAAATACCCATAACGCTGTAGAGAGGTAATTAGGTCTGTTGATGATATAGTATTAATTAGGTAGAAACATATGCATAGACACAACATATTCACGCAATGTAATGTTGTTATGAGTTAAACTGAAACTAATATGACTGTGGAATATCACTCTTATAAATAGAAAACTTGAAAAAATCCCCTCCCACAGCATACCCCCCCCATATCTACTGAAATGCGAATATTTTTGTAAGTCATGCTTTTTTAGGCAGCCACATTACGAAGATTTTTCCGAATAAACGGGTTATTAATTTTGTTATTACATTGAGTGTATACAAAAATTGTTTTGCATCATCTATTGAAACGTGCCATAGGTATTGATTATTGTCTATAAAACAATATTTTTTTTATTTTGAATAATATGATGCCATAGGTATTGATTATTGTCTATAAAACAATATTTTTTTTATTTTAAATAATATGATTTTTTATTTTCTGCACTAAAAAACACATGCGCGGATAAGTCAATATCGTTTTTGTTTTTAATGTCTGGGTCTCACACACAAAAGAGATTTAATAATTTATTGCTATATACTACGAAAAACAATTAAGCGTTTTTATTTAACGCTTTAATATTGATTAATAGAAACATTTTACCTTTTAACAACTTGATTGTGTCATCTTGAATGTTAAAAGCGTGTATAGGCAACCATCTTAACGAACGGGCACTAGAAGCGATTTGATATTAATATTTTCGTGACTTTTGGTCCATCCTGTATATATTAGTATTTTATTTAATTTATTGGTTTTTGGACAAGTCTGTATATAACTGACACAACAGCGACAACTATAAAAAACGTGGTCGATTTTGGAACTACAGATATCGAATTAATAAATAATATAAAGTAATAATACTATTTGTATATCAATGTTACATCCTTCAATTATATCGTTAAATATAAACTTTAAAAAAGTATTTTATTACTACGTTACCATACTGTATATGTATTAACTTTGTGTATTACCTAAATTCAGTGAAAAAAACATGCAACGGATGAATCTAACCACATATAGTTCATAACAGGAAGTGAGAGATAATGCTGTTTACGAAGTTATTTATCTACAAAATGTTATTCTATACATGCATTTTATATGGTAAACATATTTTTGTTTATTGAAAAAAATATCATTTTTTATTATATTCTATTTACTATTTGTATAAAATACAGCGGCCAGTATTGTAAATGTCATTCAACACTGTGTTCTACTAGTAAGTACATATTGACTAGTGCTTTTTAATATTTTTTTCGAAACGGTATTATAGATATTTTAAGTAGATGCTTCAAGTGAATCTTACATTTTTTTGTAAGATGTCTTGAATTATTAATTATTTTTCGTTGTTTCTTTGCAGAAATGAACTGCATTATATGTAAAAAATCTTTCACCCGGCGTGATAACTTGAAACGAGATCTACATACTCTCCACCACAATTTTCGTTGTGCTACTTGCGAGGAGGGCGTGGACACATGTGAGCATGTTGCTGGACCACCTAAGAAGATGGTTAAAGTAGATGTTGTACCATCCACTAGCTCTATTAGCCTTGCGGATGCTGCTCCATCTGCTAGTCGAGATGTGTCTCAGGTAAGCTGTTGCGGGTTGAGTTTCCCTAATAATTCTCTATATAGGGGGCATCTTCGCTCGCAACAACATTTGATTAATAATACACTTATGCTGCAGGATGGAGTGTTTAAAATTAATTCCTCATTCAACAACAGGGTCGCGAGCTACAAAATTTTAGGTAAACAAAATTTAGATGTTGTTAATTTTCTGGCCAATTTAAAAATTAAAGTGTGCCGCCTGATTAAAGACGTTCTGGCTGGGGCTGTATCGGGTATTAAGGTACAGTTAGAGCTATTTGCTCATTATGTTAAAGCGATAGCAGATGAGGAAATAACCGACTTAAAATCATTTAATACTCGATACACCATTGTCACCGAGTGGTCTGACTTGGAGGACGTTTTTGACCAGGCGGCTGCTATTATAAAGTCGAAGTCGGAAGAGTTTTCGGAGAGAGGGAGTAATTGGGCCTTTAAGATGGTCTCACATTTAGAGGTTAACATCAACACATTTAGGACTATTTAAAGACTAAAAACGCGAATGGCAAGACTGAGAGTTGCAGCCCCTAGGTGATATTGCTAATTGGTATACCAATACTGTTGATTGATTACTCCATAATTGTGATACTAGATAATAAGTTTAATTGTATCTGTTTGTATATAAAAATAAATTTTGTCTACAGAATCTAATCTTTTATTTCCTTACAGCCCTATTTATTTTGGAATACAGTGTATGTTCATATTTGTAAAGTAAATTGAATTTATAATAGACACATAAATTAAATGAGCACCTGCTGCAGCTAAGGCAGGCCTGGGCAGGTTTCCACTACCTATACAGGTGAGTTTGACACCTGGTCGGCCAAGTTTTACACCTGGTCAGGTTAGCGGCGCCATCTGGGCACCGGTATGCTAAACGAAGCATTCGAACAGTCAGCAAATTACGTCTTGTTTTGACCAAAAATTGCCTTATCTTATCAAGGCCACTACATTTTGACCGCCATCTTACTTTTCTAACTTTGAAACGCCCTGTATATTCATATTTTATTAATACAAGTACCATGCTGTATATGTATTTATTTTTATAATTTTGACGGCCATCTTGGATTCGCCATCTTGCTTTTCTGACTTTTGAAACGCCCTGCCATAATTTGAAAATTTTGGCGGCCATCTTGGATTCGCCATCTTGCTTTTCTGACTTTTGAAACGCCCTGCCATAATTTGAAAATTTTGGCGGCCATCTTGGATTCGCCATCTTGCTTTTTCTAACCCTGTATACGTCACCGAGTACCATGCTGTATATGTATTTATAATTTTGAGACACCCTGTATATTAATTTTGCGCGCCGACCACAGCGCCATCTGCAAATCCACGGTGGCCGCGTTCGGAACTAAAATTAGTGGTGGGGGATTGAGTGGTGGGGGGAGGAGGTAATGGTGGTGGGGGGAGGGCCCAGAACTCTCCAATCTACCCTACTCACATCATTGCTTCATTCAATTTTTTAATAAACATATCGATATTTCCCAAAGGAGACCTATAGATACATATGATAATAAGATCATTTTTGATTATTTCTATTGCACACATTTCTATGTGAGTTTCTTCTGAGAGTGATTTAATGTGTGAAATTTCTGTGAATTTTAAATTTTCTTTTAACAAAATGAGTGTACCGCCATGTTTAGCTTGCATTCTGCAGAAAGCAGCTGCTACATTGAAATTTTCAATCGTACAGGTATGAATATTACTTGGAGTCAGCCAATGCTCTGTGACACATAAGCATTTAATATTATGTTTTTTTAGAGCTATACTTAGAGCATCTGTTTTGTTGTGAATAGATTGAATATTATAATTCGCTAACGTAAATTCATTTACTTTGTCATCTACATTTACATTAGGTTTCTCTAATTTACTGTATTTTGAAATAGTGAGGCTCTTTTACTATTATACAAGCTTAGTACAATTTAAATGGAGCTACCTTGGGCAAGTATCACATACAACATTTTTATCACCTTTTTCTTCGGTATCACTGTACAATTCTTCGCAGACACTGCACTTTTTTTTTGCTTCGCTTCTACTAGTTACAACTTCGGTTTCTGGTTTCTCTTTATTTTGGTTAGAACTTTTTTCTTCAATGTTGTGTTCTTTTTGGATTCAGATTTATTTCTTTTCCGCTTTTTCATTTCTTCTTTCTCTTGTTTCTCAGTCAATATAATAAGCTCATCATACTTTGGCAGATATGGCGCTCGTGGATGGTCTCGACTTGGGTTTCTAAGATTGTTCTAGCTCTTTGGGATACTTTAAATCAGGGGTGTCCAACCTTTTTGTTTCCCTGGACCACATTGGGAAAGGGCATGGTGTTTTGGGCCACAAGTATGTTACCATAGCTGACGAGCAAAAAAAAAACTATAGTTTTCATGTTTAAGTCACTATAGTTTTCATGTTTAAGTCATTTGAAATTTACTAGTTTATAAGCCCGCATATTTTCTCCCATTTTTAGGAATATGTTGGACAACGTGCTGAAATGCAAAAAGTTGTTTGCATTTAATTGGGCCTGCCATAATTTTAGTTTTACCTGGAAAGCGTTTATTGTTTGAAACATCGTACTGTAAGTTGGTTTTTGCCTTTAAGACGCGTGTTTAAGTCATTTAAATGAGCAGTCAAATCTACCAAAAATGCTAAACCTGTAAGCCACTCGGCATCGTCAAGTTCTGACACAGATTTAGCTTTCGATGTCATAAAAGATTTGATTTCAAGTACGTCATAAAATTTTTTTAGCATTTTTCCTCGACTGAGCCACTTACTTCTGTAAAGTATGCGATATCGCCATACTCAGCATCAACATTTTTGAGAAATTCCTTAAATCGGCGATGATTCAATCCCCGGGATCTTATAAAATTTACAGTCTTGACGACGATTTGCATAACATTACCCATTTCTAAAGCTTTTCCGCATAAATTTTCTTGGTGTATTATACAATGGTACTTCATCAAACGAGAGTTTTCGACAGCAATGGCATCGTCTTCTATTAATTTTACAAGCCCCTCTTTTTTACCGGTCATAGCTGGGGCGCCATCCGTAACTACCCCAGATATATTCGAAAGAAACTATGTTTTTTTCACTGCCTCATATAAATCTATTGATTTTGTCGTGTCTTTTAATGACACTAAAGAAGCCATTTCTTCAGATACACTATATTCGTCATTAATACCTCTAATAAAAATGGCTAATTGAGCTGTATCCATAGCATCAGTACTTTCGTCCATGGCCAAAGAATAAAATTTAAAACCACAGGCTCTACTTTTCAAATCCATTTCTATAGATTTCCCAATATCGTCAATTCTTCTGGCAATAGTTTGATGAGACAAACTGAGTTTAGAAATATCACCTTTCTTGTCTGGACAAATTATATCTGCCACGCTTTCCATGCATTCCTTAATAAATTCGCCATCAGAAAATGGTTTCGATTTTTTGGCGATTAAATTTGCGACTACAAAACTAGCCTTCACAAATGACTCTGTTTGAGTTGTAACGTTGCTAAAAACCTTTTGTTGAGATGTAAGACCTTTAGCTTCAGTAACTTTAAATATTTTCGGGCCGCATTGATACTTGCCTTAGGCCGCATGCGGCCAGCGGGCCGCGGGTTGGACAGTCCTGCTTTAAATACTTCATGAATACATATACGGATGCTGGGGCTGAGCTAAGTTTCCCTCATCTAATTTTTCTTGTCCACTTTTATCTTTATCCAATTGTTTGTTTTCCAAATTTTCTTCCTCTAGTTTTTCTTCAGTTAAGTTTTCTTCCTCCAATTTCTTTTTAATTATTTTTTATATTCATTTCAATCCTTCTTTATTTAGGTTTTCTTCGTGTAATTATCCATTCGACTACTTTTTTTTCACTTTCCACGCTCAAATATGGATCTGGGCCCATTATTCGTGGAATATCTTAATTTCTGCAAGATTATCTAATTTTTGCATCATTTTGTATTGCTTCCAATGCCTTTTACATAGTTCCAGTGGAAGAATTGCCGGTCTGAGATGAAGCAGTATTGGTAGACGTTATTGGTCACTAATATTAGCAATAAGTCTGAATATGTGTACACTAGGGTATTTGAGGGTTGGTTCAGTACAATTTTAAAGAGAATGCCAGAAAAGAAGTGGGTTTATTATGAATATTTCAACATTGTCAATTTTTCCTCTGTAATTAGACTTTTATCTGTTGGATATATAAAGATGCTATAATAATTATTAAAATGTTGTAATTGTTACCAATAGTGTAGCCGAGGAATAAAGTTCCTTATTCCTAAGCTATACCGTACCGATGATGATCAATGAGTCTGAAACACGTGTCTGCGGTCGCACTACAGTGGAATGACTCGATATTCTTTCTCCTAATTTTATTATGTGTTCACTCAGATTTTACAATATCCTTTAATTTTTCTAAACCAGACTAAATGTCCATACGTCCTCTTAAAAAATATTTGACAAGTACTAATGTACTAATTACGTTTAGTACGTCAGTACATTGGTACATTTGCATTCTGCATGCCGTGCAAAAGTTCGAATAATTTTATGCGCTTATATTTGTCATTTCCAATATGTATAATATTTTTTGTGAGAGTAAACATAATATTTACATTCTTTACATACATACATATATGTGTATGTATCTATAGATCTTTGACTCACAGCTCACAGCACTTACTCGCGTATTCTTTCCCGAGATAACATTTACAGGAATAACAAATACATTCACGTTTTGTATTTAGAACTCCCTGAATCTATCGTTGATCCGCGAAACTACAATTACAAATAAACATCATACATATTTGCCGTTGTAACACGTGTTCTTTTTGTTGTTGAAAAATTTCAATAGAACTTAGAGGAAGTAAACATTTAACATAACAGAAAATATTTCTTTCTAAGAAGTGCTTTCGTAATAAACATTACTGTAACAACTTTTGGATTACGTATATACGAGTACTTACAGAAAGATTTGAAAATATTTTCTATTCGGCCTTGTTAATATACAGGGTTGCGATTATGTATGGGACCGGCTATGACGATTTGAGCTAGAATTCTGAAATTCTAACTAGGACTCAATTAAAACTACTTATTACATCTTTTTTTATTTTTGTTTGCCCATAAGTTTTTGAAATACAAAGCCTACTTGTTATTTTTTTAATGGGAACATTGGTTAAATGGAACATGGTCAAAAAGTTTATTTTCCCCCAAAATGAAATGGTATAATAGGTTTGGTGATTCGTATGACAGAATTAAAAAAAAAATTAAAACTTAATTAAAATAAAATAAAACACGCAAATCAAGCAGCCTTTGCCCATCCGTCAAAAATTGGAAGAACTTAACAATGGCAGTAGAGAATATCCCATTGCCATTATTCCCCAATCATTTCCCATTGAAACACCAATAAATGCTTGTAATGACACTAAAATAAACAAAACTAAACAAAGGAACAAAAATTTAATAAAATATTCCAATTAATATTTGGACAAGATACAAGACATAATTTATAAACAAAATTTCATTTCAGAATTTAGATTATAAAAGATGTTTAAAGTGGTCTACATTTACTTTCTGACAATAATGAAGTCTGTGGAAAAATCCGTCTATTGTATTATTTAACCAATATTGAGGAATATTTCTTATTTCTGTCTGAATACGTAATTTTAATTCGTCCAAAGATTCTGGTTTTTGTTGGTTGTACACACGGCACTTTAAATATCCCCATAAGAAAAAGTCTAGGGGATTTAGATCAGTGGATCGAGCTGGCCATTCAATAGCTCCTCGCCTCCCTATCCACCTTTGAGGAAATGAATTATTTAAGTAATAACGTACTTCACGTCCACAGTGTGGTGGAGCGCCGTCCTGTTGAAACCAAATTTGATTGTTGTGATTTGGCAAAAGATGTATAATTTGAGGATCAATATCTTCTCGCGATAATTATAATTCTTTTCAGCAGTTAGATTTCCGTCTATGAAAAGCGGGCCTATTATATTCTGGCCGATAATTCCGGCCCATACATTGACTTGTGGATATGATATGAGCAAACAATCCTTTTAACCACATTTTTATTGCCGCCGATTAATTATCGTCATCATTCTTCCACAGAATTCTAAACTTCGGTCAAAATCATCGTCGTTGAACTGGTGTACTATATGAATTTTGTATGGGGTGGTACTTTGCTAATTTTAAAATACTTTGAAAAGACCTTCGAGACATATCATGATTTAAAGCCACTTGTAGTACAGACGTTTTAGGGTTCTCCGAAATATCTAATAACATATTAAAAGAATTTTCTTCGTTGGTGCATGTTCTTGGCCGTCCTAATTGAGGTTGGTTATTCACACTACCGGTTTGATTAAATCTTTTTAATGTTTTTGTCACTATTGACTTGCTTATTGTATTCCTAGCTGGATGGGTGTCGTTAAACATTGCACAGGCTTCTTGGTGACTTCGTTTTCTATCTCCATACTCAATTATCATGAGAATTTCAATTCTTTCTCTTTCAGTTAAATGATTCATAATTATTAGATTTTTGCTAATACAACGTCAACTGATAATTAACTGTCAAGAATTTTATGTTTGATGGATTTGCAAGGGCTGCATTATTTGCGTGTTTTATTATACAGGGTGAGTCATCTAAGAGGGTAAGGCCGATTATGCCTTTATGAATGAAGATATTTCGAAGCGGTTTTTTCCTTATGATAGCTGTTCATTAGGAGCACAGCACCAAGTTATGGAACACTCTGTTCCATAACTTGGCGGCTAACCATAGTTATAGTTCTTTTAAATGGAACACCCTATATGTTATTGCATTTTTGAATTCCCCGTATAATTTTTAGTCAAAAACTTATAAGATTGTATAGGCCTAAAGTGTAAAGTTTTCGACTTATTCCCATTTTTCTGAAAAATTCAGTATTTGTATAAAATTATATTTCTCGAAAACGACGTATTAGATGGACAAAATTTTTTGCAGTATTTATTTTTATTTATTTATTTAAATTTAAATACATATGCACCTAGGTGTTGGCCACCTGTATGTGCAATTACATAATAAATTCTAAGAAATATATTAACCTAATATGAATACATATTTCGTGTACAAAAGTGTACGTTACTAGAACTAACTAACTAACTATAACTATAATTATTTCATTAAGAAATAACTTGTGTCCTTAAAACATCCCCGTTAACGCCTCCAAGTTAATAAAAATAAAGTTTCTTAAGTGCATTACGTATGTTTTTATTCTTTTAATAATTTTTATTTCAGGTAAAATCTTGTTGTATAGTTTCGGTCCTAAGTAACAAAAGGATCTTTGGTAAAATGTGGTATTACTTGTTGTTGTTTGAAGACATCCTATTATCCTGTTTCTTGTAAGGTATTTATGATTTATAGACTCTCTAATTTCAGGATGTTTATAAAAAAAGTACATGATGTCAGTATATATAAAGATTTGATGTTAAGTATGTCTACGGAATATAACTGTATTGTTGGATAAAGTCTATCTTTCCTGTATATTGTTTTGAGCAAGTAGTTTTGAACAGAATTTAAGGATTTTAGAGTGTTATTATAGGCTCCGCCCCAAGCTATTATACCATATCTTAGTACTGATTCCGCCAGGCTTCTGTAGAGCATGATTAATAATTTTCTGTTTAACATTTCACGTATTATATAAAATTTATGTATAAGACATCTAATTTTTTTGCAGATATACTCTATATGTACCTTCCATTTGAGATTTGCATCTAAGTATATTCCTAAATATTTCACCTGGTATGTTTCCTTTATTACCTTGTGTGTGTTGTTTACAATAAGAGGTCCTAATAGAAGCATGTTTTATTTTTTTACAATTACTAACTGCATGTGCAGGAAATTGGATTAAAATTAGATGACACGTTTTTGTATAAAAGTCAATTTTTTTAAATGTAATACCCTGCATATCAGTTCATTTTTGAATTGTTTATTAAATTTCATGTCAGAAACATGTAAGACGTTAATACTTTGAAAGTGACTATTATAAAGTTATTGTCGTTTTTTGATATGCTTTTGTTAGTTTTTGCAAAAAAGTAAATTTTTTCGAACGGAACACCCTGTATATTATTTCATTTTTGAATTTCTTATTAAATTTCACATCAAAAATAAGTAAGACGTTAATACTTTAAAAGTGACGATTACTGAGCTATTGTCTCTTTTTGATATAATTTTGTCAGTACTATACTATATTAATTAAACCACAAAAGTGACAAAATTATATTAAAAAGAGACAATAGCTCAGTAATAGTCACTATTAAAGTATTAACGTCACGTGTTTTTGATGTGAAATTTAATAAGAAATTCAAAATTAAAATAATATACCATTCCATTTCAAAAAATTGACTTTTTTGCAAAAAGAAACAAAAGCATATCAAAAAACGACAGTAGCTCAGTAATAGTCAAATTTAAAGTAATAACGTCTTACATGTTTTTGATATGAAATTTAATAAACAATTCAAAAATGAACTGATATACAGGGTGTTCCATTTAAAAAAATTGACTATTATACAAAAACGTGTCATCTAATTTTAATCCACTTTCCTGCACATGCAGTTAGTAACTGTAAAAAAATAAAACATGCTTCTATTAGGACCTCTTATTGTAAACAATACTGCAAAAAAATTTGTTCATCTAATACGTCGTTTTCGAGAAATATAATTTTATACAAACATTGAATTTTTCAGAAAAATGGGAATAAGTCAAAAACTTTACACTTTAGGCCTATACTATCTTATTACTTTTTGATTAAAAATTGTACGGGGAATACAAAAATGCAATAATATGTAGGGTGTTCCATTTAAAAAACTATAACTATGGTTAGCCACCAAGTTATGGAACACTCTGTATAATACAAAGTATTTTTAAAATGTGCTCCTAATGAACAGCTATTACAAGGAAAAAACCTCTTCGAAATATCTTCACTCATAAGGGCATAATCGGCCTTACCCGCTTAGATGACTCACCCTGTATATTAATGGTTTTATATTTTTCTAAAATTCTGTCAAACGAACCATTAAATTCGGGAAAAACCTTTTTAACGATGTTCCATGTAATCCTAAGTTCCCATTAACAAAAAACAAGTCGGCCTTGTATTTCAAAAATTTATGGATCAAAAGAAATTAATAAGTAGATTTTATTGAATCCTATGTCTATTTAAAATTTCAGGATTCTAACTCAAACCATTTTGGCAAAACGAACCCGGTTCCATACATAATCGCAATCCTGTATAAGGCATTTTAGGTATGGGCCACATTATTCGAAAACAATTCTAAATTTATCGGCAGATAAAATGTCAAAAATTTAAATTTTATTATTTATTGTTCCGATAAATATAAATAATTTATATTAATCCAGTGATTGTATAAGAATGACTACTCAAAATTAAGATTAAATGCCAAATTTTAAATTTCCCAATCGCGTCGTGCGCCAACTTTGCTGCCTGCCTTCAATGAGGGACTTCCCCGAGTAAACCGTAGATTACCATTCTTCCGGTATGTATATTGTACATACAAGCGGGGATTCAATATTAGCCTGACGTCATGGTAGAAATGGCTCCAAATAGAAACATTCTCACGCTTAAACAAATAACTGAGATTGTTCACCATAAGGAAAAGTGTAAGGAACTTATCCGAGCGTTTTAATATCGAAAAAACACAAGCTGCTGATATAATCAAACATAAAGTCACTTTTCTAAACAGTTGAATGTCGAACAGCTATTTGGATGCAAAAAGAAACTTGTGGAGAGGCAATGGTACCAAATTGATAAGTTGTATGCAATGCGGCATATCATCAAACAGACGTCCAAATAACCGGTCCAATTAAGAAAAATAAAAATCTTGTTTCTGCCCCCTAATTGTACATCAGCTTGTCAACCATAAAGTAAGATTTAAGTATGAAAATATGCAAAGTGATTAACCCATTGGACCTTCTTTCGAAATTACATATACGATTTCTAAACGCCATTTTAAATAAAAAGAGGAAACAAACAACAATATATGAATTGTTGCGACATTCCATTTCATTTTATGTACTAATATATTCTATTATATTTTGTATGTTTTTTGTAAGATAACAAATCCTTATTTTTTCTAGAGTTTTAAGTCTTTTCCTTTTTTTAAAAACATTTACATACATATAAGTTTTAAATGTCCCAATTTCTTTAATTGTAAGTTTATTTAAAAAACCGATATATTCTGTATTTCTTTTAGGCGGAGACGTCTCTTGAAAGGACACTTTCAGTCGGTACCATTGGTGTCCGCCCAAGGGAGATTTCACTGTATATTTCTATCAAATTTTATAAACCTCATTTCAACACAAAATATCTTGTTTGTTGTCGCGCCACATTGGGGCAGTTTTACAGATCGATGACAGGCGTCTACCGTCTTATTTAAAATTCGGTTGATTATTGAATTTCAAAAAATCTAGAGCTAACGTCAGACCGTGACTAAAGTGCACGAAGCTACAGCTTGTCAAGTTGTGTTTAAAAGATCAATTAGAGAGAAAATTAGCTATATAAACTAGTCTGGTTCGCTGGATTTATGCTTAACTTATTCAAACCGTTCTTCAAAAATATTATCATTAATTTCATGATGGTTGTCAGCTGCTTTTCTAGCTTCAAAAAGGTTGATTTAAAAAAAAAACTCCAAAGTATTTTTGATAGGTTCATTAAATTCTCATAGTGGGGACATACAGTTGATTTTGCTTGCCCTGTATCTTACTTAGTTTTTTGGAGATGCTTATTAATATTACTGTTGTTCTCGTTTTTTAGAGTTTGTAAAATTACCATTTTGTCAAAATAAAAACCTTTTTGAATCTCTCTGTGCTTACATATAATAAATTCAAGTCCTCATTTACACTCTAACACTTATTTGTTTTTACAATTTAAAACAGACTAAATTAAATAATATTTAGAGCGCAATAGAATAGACATTATTTATTGCGTTTTTGTATTTATTCTGTACACATACATATCTGTTATAATTATAAAAGTGAAATTACAATTAATTTTCATATGGGGCTATCCATAATCAGTTTCAACTTTAATGTATCTCCCAGGTAATCTATTGATGCCCAGGAAAGCCCAGCATTAGTGTATTCTAATTACCTTCTTCGTGGTGGGATTTATTTCTTGTTACTTTTTATTTTGATATATGATTATGTTTTAAAATTATTAATACCCGAATTATATCGAATCTCTATCAAATTTGTTCATGTTACAAAAACGGTCTGATTTACGCTAACAGTCTACTCCCTTGCCCATAATATTACTTTAAAAGGTTCCCTACTCACTAGTTTCATTACTAATAGCTCATAGTTTTATTACGCGATAATCTGTGTAATATTCTAGTGTCAGTTAGGGTTCACTACTGATCGACGTCCTTCGACAGATTATAATCTGTCCAAGATTCACACACATTAAATATAAGTCGTATGTGTGATACATATACTTTTTGTGATCAATTCTGAACCTTTACCTTTACCTTTACAGTCCACTAGTATAATAACCTGCTGTTTTTATTTAACGAAATAAATAGTGAGATAAGGTAAATTAACGTTCGAAGAAAAGTAATTATTACTCAAGAGTAATAATTACTTTTCTTCGAACGTTAATTTATCTTATCTCACTATTTATTTCGTTAAATAAAAACTCTAAGACAACCTGGTTTGGTTTTTATTGATACTTTCCCTTAGAGCAGATTTTATCCTTTACTTTTGATATGTAATCATAATAATAATGCTTTTATTTTTCTAAGACAAGAATATAAGAACAATATAAATCCAAAATGGGAAAACAAGTAAGTAAAAAAAAATCTTGAGGAGTGGTTTAGATGGACGAACCTAAGTACACCACCTACTCTTTCACCAAACCCCTAAAAATATATTAACAAATAATAAGGTATAAAATGCCTAGTAATTCTACTTCCATATACAGTATGTTCCCAAAGATGTTAACGTTGTCATAAAGAATATATTTAACCCTTTCCAGCCCAACTTTTTTTTTCAATTTATAAAAATTTTTTTTTTTAATTTTTCTGCATCTAGGTTACTAAAAATAAGAGAAACAAGTTTTTTCTAGAGAAATTTTATTTTGATACACAAGAAAAATAATGACTCCATTTGGAATCAGTGGGCACACATGGTAGAACAGTTACGCATATGCAGTATATATGGTTTGTAAGTATTATACATATAATTGGTTAGTAAAACAAACTACTGAGAATGAAATTTTGTAAAACAATTTTTTTCTTTTGAAAGGCACAGAGGCATTTTACATTTTACACACGAAATTCTCGTGTAAGATTTCACACATTTTCTACATCTTTGTTTGGGTTCTATGTGCTGTGGCCAGTGACAAAATCCGTCATATTTAATATCATCAATAGGCTTGGGGATCACTGGTCTCTTGCGTGGTGGCTGTTCCACTATTTCCAAAGTAGGTCTTCCTTTCTGACGTAACTTTGCATTTTGCTGCAATAAAGCGTGAGCAATTTCAGCTCTAAAAGTAACCAGCCGTTGGAACTTGACTGTACCGCTTAGGGAAATGTCCCGACGATACAACAGCCACGCGTTCACAATGCAAATGTCTATGAGATGATACAGTATGCGCAAATAAAAACGCTTCACACCCAGTTTTATTCTGTATAATGACACTAACATATCATTCAAATCTACACCACCCATATTTTTATTATATTGCTTTACCAGATTCGGCTGGGGTACATAAATGTATTTTTTTTCGGAAGAGGACCACCTCTTCACGTCTTCTATGGGGTAAATACCTGTGCACGATGAAACAACATGGACCGACTTATTATCAAACCATTTTGCCACTAAAATGTTTTCATTCTCATCGGTAAGATAATCAAAAGAACCTCGGCCCTCCTTTTTCAACTCCACATCACTTTTCAATTCACATTTCGGCATCCTGGCGATTCTTACAGTTTCTGTCGCTAATATACCTACTTTTTTAAGTTCACATAATAAGGCATAAGATGTAAACCAATTATCTGTAAAAACCTTGTAATTTAAATTTTTTGGAAGTGAGTCGGTCAACCTGAGCACAATGTCGCCGCTTATTCCCAGTTTTCCAGTTTCTTTTACCGTTCCCTTACCTCTGTAGATTTCAAAATCATAAACAATACCACTCACACCGGCTCTTGCGAATACTTTGATACCCCATTTATGTGGTTTGTTTTGCATATATTGCTTGAGGGAGCTTCTTCCCTTGAAAGGTATTATGATTTCATCAACCGAATGAGATTCTTCGTTTTCGATTTTGGAAAAATTACGTTTTAGAATATCAACGAGAGGTAGTATTTTAAAAAGTTTGTCATAATCTGCATGGTCACGATTTACTATATTCGTGTTGTCGTTTATGTGAATATAATTTCTTAGTTTGTCAAATCTATTTCTTGACATAGTATCAGCAATGGGTGAATAGCGAGTTTCTTGCGCCCAATACATCCGATAACTAGGCATCCTTACTATTCCGGATAAAATATTTATCCCAAGAAACTGAGAAATTTCTGTAAACGTTGTATTGATGCAAGTGCCACTCTTTTGCGAAGAATATAAATTTGTTTGGTCGGTGATCTGTTGGATCAAGTTATCGTCGAAGAACAACTTGAAGTACGACAAGGGTGTCCAATTATTTTCTTTCTGATTTGTAAATCTCCCATTGAATTCACAGTTGACTGGGCTTATATCTGTTTTCTGCCATCTTGGAGGAATTCGTGTTGTTTCTGTTGGCCGCTGAGTTCTAAAACGGCTAAGCGGCAAATCATCTTCAGGATCAAAATTGTCTTCTTCTAATCCTATGTCGGGCTCCACATGTAAACTATCTTCATTTAGTTCTATGTTAGGAATAGGTAACTTCAGTGGTTCTGCGGCTGGATCAGGATCATAGCGCTCTTGTAAACCACTCAACAGGTTTTCGTCAAAGTAATCCTTTTCATCGAAGCCGCTGAAACCCTCTAGGTCAGACTGATCACCTTCCATTAAAAGTAATAAATGCTTTTCTTCTTCTTCTGTTAAGCCCACCCGTGTCATCTGAAATTATTTTAATAAATTTGTATTTTATGAATTCTACATACCTAAATAAATAGTGTACAACTGCCCACTGATTCCAAATGAAGTTCATTGCTTTTTACCTTTATTGCCCGTAGACTCCATTTGGAGTCATAGGTTTCAAACTTCATAATTTAAGTAATATGCATACAATTTCATAAATAACAGAGTGCACATCATCTGTTAGTGTTCTTCTTGTACACATATTTTTCTGTACCGAAAAAGTTTAACACTTACCTTGGATGTTGAAAATTCTTGAATAACAGCACACTTTAACACATAACCTTCAATCAAACAACACCTAAATTTCTAAACCCGTCTATGTATAGCCATCTATGAACTGGAAGCGACAACTTTTTGTAAACAAATGTTACTTATTCGCTTTTACGGATTTATGACTAAGCTCCAAATGAATATATTCCAATTGGAGTCACTGGGCTGGAAAGGGTTAATACAATGTTATGATATTGGGGAAAAGACCTATCATCCCGTTGCGGAAGAATTTAATGAAAAATTTCCCGGAGTAATTGTATCTCGTATGGGTATAAGATGGTAAAAAAAACAGCTCCTGTTCTGAATTTAAAAAAAAAAGAAAATAGTACGTGATGAAGATGATACTTCTACAGTTTTAATTTTGGATTCGGTGGAAGATAATCCTAAACTTTTATTACGGAGACGGGCGCTACTAAATATGAGCAAATCCCATATCCACAGAGTTTTGAAGGAAGGTAAATTATACCTCTATAAACCTATTTTTAATCATACGTTAGAACCGGGAGACGATGAAAAGCGGCTTTATTTTTGCATGTGGATGGAAGATAAAATAATGGAGAACCAACATTTTCACAAAAGCATTTTATTTTCCGATGAAGCAACTATTACTAGCAATGGTTCCGTTTCGTCACATGTTCGTTATTGGAGTGATACTAATCCTCACTTTAGAATTGCATCAAAACATCAATATTTTGTTAACATAAACGTGTGTTGTGCTGTTTCTTACCGTGGAATAATAGGGATGGTTTAAGTGAACTCCCACTTGCGTATCGGCAGAGGATGTATTTTCAACACGATGGTTTTCCGGCCCACCGTTCGCGCATTGTTGCTGCCTGGCTCTATCAAAAATTCGAAAATTTTTGGATTGGCTTGAATGGTCCTCCTTTGTGGCCTCCAAGAAGCCCTGACTTAACTATTTTAGATTTTTATTTGTGGGGACGGTTAAAGCAACTAGTCTATATGGAAAACTTGCTTAACAATGCGGAAGTATTAAACAATCTTATAAGGGATGCTGTTGCGTCCTTGACACTTAAAGAAATTTGCAATTGTTATAAGGAACTGCGGCCTAGAGTCGAATTGTGTGCTGAAAGGGGTGGCCACTTAATAGAATAGTTTTAAACATTATTGTTCCTAGCATATTTGTTTTTTACTTTCTTATACGTAGTATAAGGAAGTATTGTGATGACGAAAATTTTCGACCTCTAGATTTTTGCAGATGTCCACGTTTCGAAGTCCCCTGATACCAAAAAAGTGGTTTTTAAAAAATGTCTGTGTGTATTTTGTATTTACGTGTATAATCTCCCTTTTGAGGACAGGTAATCCCTTTTGAGGACAGGTAGATCAACGATTACTGCGATCACAGACATGTATAACAACATTTTAGCACACTTGGAAAACAAGCAAATACCTGTTGGAATATTTTGTGACTTGAGCAAGGCGTTCCACTGTGTTCAACATGATATATTAACGCAAAAACTTCACCGGATGGGAATTAAAGGGGTTGCCTTGGATTGGGTGACATCCTATATATCGAACAGGGTGCAATTCGTGAGAATAACTATGACAATAACAATATAAAAGAAACTTTTCACTCCAAGCTGTTACCGGTGACAATCGGCGTACCCCAGGGCACCATACTGTCACCGCTATTATTTAACCTGTTTGTGAATGATATACATACTTTCCTTCGAGACCACTTCATAATCTCTTATGCAGATGACACTACTATACTGGTTAATGGCAGCAGCACTAACGTTCAAGAAAGGAGGAGCTCCGTTTTGGCTGATGCTTACAGGTGGTTTTCCTTTAACAACTTATCCCTAAATAAGTCAAAAACAAAACATGTAGTTTTCACCACTACACCCACCTCACCACCCAGTCTCCAACTAACACTGGAAAACACTGGCATAGATGCTGTAAGGAACATCAAAACATTGGGCATTACGTTCTCCTGTGATTTACGATGGAATAATCACATCAACCAGATGAACTCAAGTATATCAAATCAAAGTCAATATTTAAACTTAGATACCTTAAAGAGATATTAGATATACAGGGTGTAACAAAATAAGTGTAAAACATTTCAGGGGGTGATTCCTTAGCGAAAAAGAGATAGGGTCTTTCATATAAAAAAACTTCAATGGAGCATCCCTTGTTAAGATACAGCCCCATAAAGGGGGTAAATAAAATTTGTTTTACAATTTTTCTCACAAACACTAAAAATGTAATTTATTTCCAATGTAACTTTTTGTCTGATTATTTGTTTACCATTTAAAAATTTATTCCCAATAGCCTGTTCGAAAGCGACTAACAATAAAATTATCCCAGATCAATAAAAATTACGATAAGCCAAAGGTATCTCCTTTCAAAGAAAAAAAATTACAAAATATATGTCAATATTACTAAGATTTATTCAATTACACTCTGTATGATGGACTTCTACGTAAGAAAATTAGGCAATACAAAGAGACTATTCAAAATTTTATGGTCTGAAGGACCAACTTACAACGACAGATATTAACTTGCGTATTCCAATTAATAATACGTTAATTTTCAAAATAAAACTAATAAGGGGTCACTTATCTGGAACCAAGGGACTTCCACTGGATAAATCTCTGCGTATTTTCTCCAAGGTATTAAACCTCTACTAGTAATTTCCCTAAATAGAAAGACTAATTAATTCTTCGCATAAAGAAAAATGTTAAAAGAAAAACAACCACTGGCGTGAATGAAAATGAGATATTAACAAATTAAAAAAAAAAATAAACACCTGACTCAAAAGAAAACATCCTAATAGGCATTTGAATGATCGTAAATGCTGTTTCATATACCAAAACCTAACACCATGTGGATTTAACAGAACTTATTCCGACATAAGCCGATAAATAGAAAAATTGCACTACCAATAAATCCAAAACCAATGGCAAATCTTCTTGATACAGAATCCCGTTCAAAAATACATTGCAAATCAACTATGCTTATCTATTTTAATCCATACAACTAATTGAATAAAGATTCAACGGTTTAATCCCACGATTAGCTTGTTACAAGACTGTGATCAAAGACAGAATGACTTGTCATATGCCACGGAGGTGTCAATGCAACCGCGCCGAGGTTAATGTGGGTAAAGAGGAACAACATAGACCAAAAAATTCTAACAAAGTCGAATTAATTAAACCTGAATTACAACTTATATATTAAAAATTATTAAGAAAGAAATTTCAAGAAATCAAAACAATGTGAAGTCTAATAAGGTTGGACTGACGAATAAAGTACAGATAACTCCAGCAACACTACGCTAGCTTATTGACTTAAGGCAGAAGCGTACTTAAAGTGATTCATAGATGGCGCTACCATACCGAAATATACAAAAGACATATTACTTTATTTGACCAAGACAAAAATTGTACTAATTTTATTACGATACATTAAAAAAAAAGTAATTAACCCTATGATTTTTAAATTATAGCAAAAGCTTTGCTATTGATTTTATTGGGTGAGTTGTCCATTCCAAGTTGAATATTCTATACAATCTGCTGTTCGTTTTCTAGATACTCCACCTCCAGGTTTACGAGTTATTGCCACTGTTTCACCAAATTTAATAACACAAGAATGAATATTTTTTTGCAATTGTGCAATTGTAAGTAGCTGCAGAATAGGAAATTGTTGCCCGAAATTCTGTAATCACTAATTAATGGAATAAACCCAACCTCAAATTTAAAATTTTTGGCCATTTCTAGAGTAACTTTCAATAATAAATATTTTATGTTGTAACTCTAACATTATAATAAAATAATTTAAAAAATATAAGCGTTTATAATTCGGTATGAAAAATGTCAGAATTTCAAGTTTTCAAACGCTTAGCATATACACCAACACTGATTACTTAATCACTTAAAAAATAGCCTACTTTAATGAGATAAGATTTTGAAGACACGGTGTATAGGTACCTATATTGCTTTCTAAATTATCTTTACAATACTAATAGTATCCCAATATTGAACAAAATTTAAAAATGTAGTAGTGAGTGGAATATTGCTAAGTATTTCTATATTTTTTCTTGCCTTATAAAAAATGTCCAAAAAGTTCCGATAGAAGCTAGATGGTTATTATTATAACTGCTTCAATAGATAATGTTAATGAGTATCATTGTATAATAAAATACTATAAGATCGAAATATAAAAACTTTAATTAAAATAAATAATATAAATACAAAAATGCCTTAAATAAATATGCATATATACAATATTTTCTATATATTATATACAAATTTGCTTAAAAGTATATTATTAGTTTTGACTTAAAACCAACTTTTTATGGGACACGTTTATTTTATTAATTTTACATTACCCTTGATGCTATTATTTGCTATACTACATTCTCAAATTGCGAATGATTTGTTTTCTTTAGAGAAAATCGTCGTGTTAAACTGATGAAACTACCAACAAAATTACGATCAAATTTAAATAAAGCGATTAAGAAAAATACTGAATCGAGTTGAAAGATCGCATATCCAAGAATTCCAACTGGATAAGCCCTTAATAGATATTGCATTAATATATCAAATGCAAATGCTATCCCAGCTAATATTTTCGAACAAACATACGCAGTGATGAACATGTCTCTGACTTCGCTTTCATCATCAGCTTGTTTTCTCTTCTTCAAACATTCGAAATTTTTGTGAGAAATATAGAATAAAAGAAAAACAAGAGACATAATCGCAGTGCAAACGAAGAATACACCTTGGCTCTTACGGCTAATTACTATAAAATGTAGTAACGTAATAGCAGTCACTATTAAAGCAAAATGTATTGACATTACAATAATTTTGTTGTTCTTAACGCTCTCGAAATAATCCATCAAGAGCAATAAGGCCAGTGCTAGTATAACACTAATTAATACAACGCAGAACGATAAAGTTAACAACATCTTAACGTTAAACTCATTGTAGAGGTCCCCTACATACAAATGGTGAAATGCTGGACTAAGTAATTGTTGAAGTAGTGATAATACAGAAATATAACTTATAAAAATGCCTGTTGATGTTCTTCGTCCAAAAAAGAAATAC
Source organism: Amphimallon solstitiale (assembly GCA_963170755.1). Taxonomy (NCBI): domain Eukaryota; kingdom Metazoa; phylum Arthropoda; class Insecta; order Coleoptera; family Scarabaeidae; genus Amphimallon; species Amphimallon solstitiale. The sequence continues at coordinate 13,219,868 of OY720680.1, forward strand.
ATCAATAGCAGAATAACGTTTCCAATAACGTTAACACAGCCAGTCGTAATCAAAATTGCTTCCATTACTTCGTATAACATGGTGAATGTATTGACGTAGTCACAGTTCGAAGACAATTAATATAATCAGTCAAATTTTTTAAAACTTTAACATCTACTGGTTTATTCTGTAACAAAAAATATGTTAATGTGTTAATAATCTTAATGTATATTTTTATCAAAAACAGTGAAATTTTACATACAATATTGATAAAGTGTAACATGTAACGGTACAGCCAAATTCAAATATTTTATAATTTCAATATGAATAAGAATTACTTTTCAAAACGTATGTGTTAGAAACCGAGTATAAATGTCTTTAAGTTGGTTTTTTCAAATGTATATCAACCCATGTATAAGTTAAGCATTGTTCAGATAAGGAAATGTTTGTACTATATTTAAGACTTGCGACGCCGATTTTTTTTGTTATCACCGATTGGTACGTGATAATATGTGTGTGAATTAAAAGGTGAAGAGAGAAGAGGGATTGCATGTGCTCCCCGTAGAGCGAAGCCGGATTGACTGAAAAAAGTCGGCAGGGAACCTTCAAACAGAGCGGTTGACAGCGTATTAGACTGTTTTGAACGGCTTAAATAATAAAAAGGTTGTTTATTTATATAAAGAGGTAGACCGAAAAATAAGTATTAAATGTGTAAAGTTTAATATTTATAATTTAATTTCTTGGACGATTTAGAGGTCATACTAATTTTAAATTATTTTAAAATTAGTTTTAATTGTTAATTAGGTAATTTCTAATATTTTTAAAAGTTACCCAGCAGCCCAGGATTCGAACCTGGAATCTCCTAATTACTAGTGGCAACGCACCTGACTAGTAATTAGGAGATTCCGAATTCGAATCCTGGACTGCTGCGTAATTTTTAAAAATATTAGAAATTACCTAATTAACAATTAAAACTAATTTTAAAATAATTTAAACTTAGTATGAACCTCTAAATCGTCCAAGAAATTAAATTATATATATATATATACATGAATATGTGAATAAAGTCATGAAATTTAAATTAATTATCTATACAGCACATGGACGTCTCGGTGCTTATATACGCTGGTATACCAGCAATACTTCAATACTTCCATCTGTTACTTGATATATGGGGTTATCATAAGGTAAGGGATATACTTTAACTTATTATAACTTTTTAACAAATCAAGCTAACAACAAAAAGTAAACGAAATCTAGTTGCCTAAGGAATGGGATTTGTTGTATCTGTGGAAAACAAAAGCGTTGTCATGACAGTTGTTGACACAAGTGTTAAAAGTAAATCATTCAATTTGGAGTTTATTTTCAAATTAAAACTCAAGTAAACGTAAAGTTTTAACGACTCAAACTGTAATAGCATGGACCTACGAACAAGAATTGGTTTAGTTCAGTGTTATTATGAATGCGGCATTGTTCAAGAAGGTCTTCATGACAAGAAAGTCACCGTTTGGTGCGGTTTTACAGCTGATTTTATCATTGGTCCGTATTTCTTCGAAGAGCTACAGAATGGAGAAGCCGTATCTGTAACTGTTAACGGTGAACGATACTTGCAAATGTTAAGAGATTATGTTATTCCACAGCTGCAAGACGAACACCACAGAATTGAAAACATGATTTTTATGCAGGATGGAGCACCTCCGCACATTTTCCGACCAGCTAAAGAATTTCTAACTAACGTTTTTCAAGATCGCGTTTTAAGCAGACATTTTGCAAATTCATGGCCACCAAGATCACCTGATCTTAACCCAGCGGACTACTGGCTGTGGGGTCATTTAAAAAATTTAGTGTTTAGAAGAAGACCAACAACGCTACAAGAATTAAAAGACAATATTACGGAACAAATTGGTGCAATTCAACCAGAAATGTTAAGAAATGCAGTGTACAATTTAGAGGAACGGTTGTTCATTTTACAAGATCAAAATGGAGGACATATTGAACATTTGCGGTAACTGGGTTTGGGCATACAAAATCCCATTATTTAAACAATTAAATTTCGTTTAGTTTTTGATATTAACTTAATTTGTTAAAAAGGTATAATAAGTTAAAGTATATCCCTTACTTTATAACAACCCTGTATATATGCATATGTATATCAGTACAATTTAAAGGACTCGAAGCAGAACCGGCGGTAGCGTAAGTGACAATGCACCTGACTAGTATTAGGAGATTTCGGGTTCGAATCCTGGGCTGCTGGGTAATTTTTAAAAATATTAGAAATTACCTAATTAACAATTAAAACTAATTTTAAAATAATTTAGAATTAGTATGACCTCTAAATCGCCCAAGAAATTAAATTATATATATATATACACATGAATATGTGAATAAGGTCAAGAAATTTAAATTAATTGTTTAATATAATATATATTCATATAAGAAGTTAAAACAGTGAACGTTCACCTGTAGAAAAGGAAGGGGCGACTTATAAGTGGGCCTACAACAGTTAAAGAAGCTAGTACCCCTACTGTCGAGGGTAGCCCTTTTACTAAGCGAACCGACAACGGCAAGATCAGTGAAGAAAGAAGGAAAGAAGACGATAATAAGAAAGATATTTGAAAGTTATTAATATACAAGTGCAAATAAACTAAAAAGTTAAAATTCGTCAATATTTAAAGACTTAACCCTAATAATATATGATAATCTAAGATTAAAAAACATATTTAATAGTTTGTCTTAGATACGGCAATATCTTGATATTTGTAAATTGCTTGGCAATAATAATGTAGCCAAATATTAAATGCATTGTATATTTAATCTGAGCATAATTTGTTTTCCCATCTATGCATATGTTGTCTATGTTTATATAGAAACGGAAAGGCACCGGAAAACAAATAATGTGTACTATATTATTTTGAGAAATAGCAATATTTAAATGGTTGCAACTAATCATTCAATATTGAATGAGTTCTGAAATTATTATAATAGTGTCTATTTTAACTGAATTTGTTACTATTTTGCATATGTTTTGTGTATTCGTATTGATATATACAAAATGTTAGTTTCTAATACAGACGTAAATGTAGATAATTAAAGATATTAAAATACAGGGAATGCAAGCAAGAAAATTATGGAAATTTAGGTTTAAAACTTCATTTCAAATGCCTGTCTTTTGTATCTATTTTTTAGAGTTGATGAAGAGCTAATACAAATATAACTCAGTTTTCAACAAACTATTGGATAACTGAAATTAAATATTTTAAATAATTGTTTGGCGAAGGAAATACGTGTTGAAACTCCATAATTCAAAAACAAACCAAAATTTTCAAAATGAGTTCAAACATAAATATTTAAAACAGTACAATCGTTACGCTCTACTAGAGCTTCATCAGGCGAGGAAATTATAATTCAAAATTAATACAAGTACTAACATTTAATACCTTATAACTAGGTGTATAGGAGAGGTTTTCACTTTATTAAAATAAACTGAATATCATTCCGCAACCGGAAAATTAAACAATTTATAAATTTAATATACAATACCATGACAACTATAATCACACTAGCAAAAATGTAAAATTGTTTTAAATTTTTAATTTCGCGTTCTTTTATGCTTGCAAAAAAAATCCAGTTTGATCAGTGTAAGCTTTTCCACAATCGCAATTTAACTAATAAACACCAGAAATACAAAGCAAAAGGAAAAAATCCCTTACACACAAAAAATATATAAACAATCTAAGTACGTATTTTGGCAACTAAGTTGCCATCTTCAGTAGAAATCTGTATAAGACAACACAGTGGGATAACATTGTATTATCCTAATGTTGATTCGGGGAAGAGCATATCTTCTAAGGTTACACCTTAGCCAAAAATACTACGTTTAACACTTTTTTTTTGTTTTATACAGATTTCTACTGAAGATGGCAACTTAGTTACCGAAATACGTATTTAGATTGTTTATATATTTCTTATGGTAAGGGATTTTTGCCTTTTGCTTTGTATTTCAGATTTTTAGCCACAGTCTCCACCTATTACTGGTTTTTAAACACCAGAAGTTCTTATCTATTTTATTATTAAGTATTATTTTTGATATGACTTCGGAGTGTTTGTTTGTTCTTAATGAAATTAGTATATCCGTGGCTTTTTTCAAATATTTCTTTGATTTTTGATCAAGACTTACCCCATTAATGGCCAATGTTGCGTAAACGCAACTTTTTTTTAATTATTTTGTTAACACTTGCTGATAATTTATTATTTGCTGCAAATGACAACAGCTCTAACAGGTTTTGAAGGATTCTAAATCATTTTTGCCTTACTGAAATTTCTATAATAAATTTTGTTAAAATTTATTAAATTTAACAATTTTCGGTGGGTTTCGCGGCACTGTATTATAAAATTAATTTTTCGCGAATTATTTAAGAAATTTAATTTCGATTTATGGTTTATAAATTTTGAACCTTGAGCTGTATGCCGGTGTAATTTTTTTTATTAGAAAACAATTATTTCTAAGAGAAAAATCTAGGTAATTTTAATGTTGCATACACGCAACGTTGGCGGTATAGATGTTGACTCTCCAGCATATTCCTGTTCAAACCTGTTTCGTGTTACGGGTGCAATTAGCGTTCAGCGCGTGCGAATCTGAATAGTTTGTTACGGTACTGGAATTGGCTGGTGTCACAGCGATTTATATTTTGTAAGTTTAAAATGAGTCAAAATAAGTGGAAAAACTCACTTTACGCGAATTGGAAGCGGAATTTGAAAATATAACTGATAGTGAAATAGACGTCGGTATAATACCGCCAAAAGGAGATGATCTAACTGACGAAGAGTATTTTGATGACAACGACCTTACAGAGAACAATGATATGACTCTATTGAAAGAAGCTGTGGAAGGGAAAAGTCCTCTCGAAGTATTTGAAATGTATTTTGACAATGAAGTTCTGAAACTCATTGTAGATTATTCTATAAAATATGCTCATGACAACAACAGACACGAGTTCATGTTTTCGATCACAGATTTGAAACATTTTCCCGGGATTATGATTCTCGCCGATTACCACACGCTTCCACGAATGGATATGTATTGGAGCAAAGACGAAGATAAGAGTGTTCCATTAGTGAAAAACTGCATGAGTAGGAACAGATTTCGAGACATAAAAAGAAATTTACATTTGTCCGATAATGCCCTATAAGTCCGGCCGCTTTTTGAAATAGTAAACCAAAGAAACTTGCAGTTCGGAATATTTTCGTATAACTTATCCATTGATGAAGAGATGGCGCCATACTTTTGGAAGGCATTCAGCCAAGATGTTTATCAAAGGGAAACCTGTAAGGTTTGGGTACAAGCTATGGTGTCTGTTCATCTGAGGGCTATCTGTATCAGTTCATTCCGTATGGAGGTGCTAGAACCGACAAAAGTGAATTAGGATTAGGAGCTGACGTTATTATTAGTCTTCTGAGTGTTGTAAAATCACCCTCTCAGCACATAATATTTTTCGATAATTTTTTTTCATCTTACTGTTTTGCAAGAAAGAAGATATTTTGCCACTGGAACTATTCGTGAGTACCGAATAGAGAAATGTCTTCTCGATACCGTAAAATCTCTTTGCAAGAAAGAAAGAGGTTCAGACTGCTGAAGTATCCGTTGCCCGATGGAATGACAATTCTGTGGTCACTGTTATTTCAAACAATTGCTTCATAGATCCAGTTGTACAAACTAATAGATACAACCGAAAATAAAAAAAAGAGATAAATATTCCTCAACCTAATGTTATACAACAGCATAATAAACACATGGGAGGGGTTGATTTGCACGACAATGGTATCGCCAACTACAGAATTAGAGTACGAGGGAAAAAGTGGTGGTGGCCCCTTTTTATAAACGTTGTTGACAGTACAATAGTAAATGCATGGAGAGCATATCGACTGGGAAATGACAGCAAAATGACTCAGATAGAATTCAGATCTTATCTGACTGACATTGGTACTAATAAAATCCGAGAAGAGACAAGCCTCTTCCGATAAGACAAAAGACGATAATTTGAAAAGTGGACCGTCAACATCTCTTGGACGACCATCAAAGAGCAGTTTTCCAGACGAAATTAGAACCGACAATATTGGCCATATTATAAGAAAAAATTCTGAAAGTACTCGTCGCCGATGCAGAAATTGTAAAAAACAGACTATTTTTGTTGTGAAAAGTGTAACGTCTTTTTGCAGCCCGACTGTTTTGCTGACATTCATAAAACCAAAAACAAATAATATAATATAAATTAATAAAATAATATTTTTATTTTAAATCGGTTTCGGCCAACGCAACATTTTGTTTTATAAACAACCTATATAATTTTTCAGTTTTTTTAGAGGATATGTGTTGTCTTATGTGCCTTTAAATAAATTCGATGAAAAAAATCATTCTAGATTTTTTTTTAATGCTTGGCCATTAATGGGTTAAAGGTGAGAGTTTTGTTGAATAAGTTTGAGATAATAGAGCATAGATCCGCAAACTTTTAGGGATTGTGATCTACCACAAAACATTTAGGTGACAAGCGATCGACACGTACGACTACCGACTACCGACTAGGAGTAGTATGGTTACCATAAAAAAATATATTTATCAAAATGATTTATTGCAAATACTTATAATATATAAATACAAAGTTATTCTTTTATAAGTTAAACATCTAATAAAATTGCAACGTCAGAAATATTCTTTAGTCACTACTTTCATTTAGAATTCAGATATTGATGCACGGCCCTGCATATCATCCACAAACTTATCGAAGAACGACGGTTCATATTTACTGGGTGCCAACCGCAGGTATGCTGAGAGATGTCGTTAGTTAGCCGATTGCTATATTTCGTTTTAACAATTTTCATGTCTGAAAATGCAGACTCGCACAAGTAAGTTGATCCGAAGAATGCTGTTAACTGAGGAGCTATTTGTTTTAAACAAGGATATTTGTTTGCGGATATAAAAAACCAAAATTTGGCATCTGTTGCTTTGGCGTTGAGGTGTATATCTGATATTATCTGCAATGCATTTTGTACTGAAGAGATATCCATATATTTTCGTTTTGCTTTTAGGCAGATATGACAATCAAGTCGCGACTATAGTAATCAGGTCGGAATTATGGTAATTATGGTACTGCTATAGTAATTGTGTGGCAATTATATTAGTTAGGACGCAGTATGGAAATTATATGGTATTCTCGCAATTGTGTGATTATAGTTGGTTTATGTACAAGTATATAAAATTATGAACTCCATGATATTGAAAGTATTGTGAGCTGTTGATGCTGGAAGAATCGAGGTCAAGGATGCCGATTGTAGGAATTTTTAGTGCATGTAATATGCAGGTTGCTTTATGCCCTTTGGACATGTTGAAGGTTTGCCCATATAAGTTAAGGAAGAGAATTTTGTTAAACAAGTTGGAGGCAATATAATATAGAGAAAGGTAATGAACTTTGTTTTTTATAAAGGAGATAATTAACAAAGCTTTGAGTTACCAATATTCTGGGCTATGGCGTTAATTCTATCTAATTCTTTATCATAATTGTCCTTCTTCATAGGAACATAAATTAACCTATATTGCTAAGCAGCTATCTTATGGCTATCCGGGTGACAAGATTAGAATATATAGTGATATCTGCTTTGAGTTAGTTTACAATAAATAGCAAATTCCTGTGTATCAGTACTACGAGAAATTTGAAGGCCCAGGAAATTAATGGTTTTTTTATCATCTAATTCTACAGTAAACTTGATATAATGATTCATTGAATTAATATAATTGTGAAGTATTTTGTTGCCTATCTATTCCTTTAAAACAAACCAAAACTTCGTCTGCTTATCTAACCCAGTATATACAATTTTTAAATAAGGGAATAATGGAAATTAAATTTCAGCGATATACAATGCATGCTCAGAAGAAATGAATGAATTTTATAATAAAAATTATAGCGTTAAGGAAAATAAAATAGACAAGTTTCATGAGCTATCCAACAAGAACTAAATATTAAGAAGATTAATTAATTATATCACGAAAAATTTTGTATATGAATAAATGTATGAATTTCGTGTATACTTAAGTGATTTAATAGTTTGAGCGCTTATTCTCCAAGAATTACTTTGTTACATTGTAATTAATTATATACCTACTGGACGGAATTTAACCAGTGACATAGCTGTATAAATTTTATATTATAATTTCTTCACATGATCATGATCGTAGTGTTTTAAATGTATATATTTCAACTATGTAAAAATTATATTTCATTTGTTACATATTTTGAATTACCTATATGATATTATAGCTAATAATAAAATAAAATAAATTATAATTTACCTTTGGATATATTCACTTGTTTTTCGTATAGACTTAGTATATTAAACAGTAACGATATGTATGTGTCGGATTCTGACTTAAATATACATATGTAGTGCTTATATATATATATACAGACCAGCGCTATAATATCTCAATGTCGGTATAAGCGATAATGAATATTTACTAAGAATTATTTATTTATTGTTTGGGTCAAAATTCAAGAAAACAAAATAACAATATGACGTATAAAAAGTGAGTTTTTTTGATAGACTTCTTAGATTTGATTGATATTCTTCTGACAGTTTGTTTTTAGTTAGTAGTATTAATAATATTTCTTTAATTCTCCAAAGTAAAAGTCCTGAAACGTAATATATGTAATATATAATAATAAATATAATATAGGAATGATCATGTTAACATAAGTCATTAATAATATGTGTTCTGCAAGTGAACAGCAATGCAATTTACTTTTTTTGTTTATTGGTATTCTTTTATCGTTTGGTTCCGCTATAGGTTGAAATTGAGGTATTAATGTGAGTGTGATAATTTGCAGTGACAAGACTACTTGGTATCTATTGTTGTGTTAGCGTAATGGATTATTGTTAATGAACTTTTTTGGTTACCATGTGTATTCACTCACAAATTAATACGTTTTAGTGTATTAGCTCCAATTCTAAGTCATCTATCCCCGTTTAGTATTAATAATAGGCACTTACCATCACTCATAGTGACATGTCGGTAAACCTTCCTCTAGACTCAGTTGTAGAGGAAGGCTGAGGTTAATGCATTCAGACTGCAAGATAATTTGAGTTTTGCACCTTGTGGCAGTTCGAATGCTAGTGGGGAGTGAAGAATATCAATAAAGCATTCCTGTTGTGAAATCATATGCAATTTCTTCCTTTCATGTTATGATTTTGTTGTATATTGTATATTTATTATATATTTATATTATAGTTCGTAATTAAAATATTACAGAGCATCGTCAATAAATCACAAAACATTAATAAATTACAAAACATTAATAAGTTACAAAACATTAATACAACACATTACAACACAATACAAAAGAGTACATAAAATTTCAGGCAAGGAAGTCTGCTATTGCATAACACTCCATATCAACTAGTACATCCCTCATCTTCCTCCTGAAACAGGTCATAGGTAGCGTTGTTATATCTGCGCTTATGCGGTTGTACAGCTTTGGGCCCCAGTGGTCCACAGACAGTTGGGAACGTGCTAATCTGTGATGGGGGGTTCTTAGTTGGTTTCTCCCTCGGGTAGTATATTGGTGATTGTACCCATTGGTATCGAACAAGTGTCTGTTAGCGTGAACATACACCACCGTCGCAAGAATAAATGCCGATGGCATGGTAAGTATCCCCTGCTCTCTAAAGTAGTTTCTACAGCTCTCACCATACTTCAAGCCGCACAGCGATCTAACTGCCCTCTTTTGTAGAGCGAATATTCTAGCCGCACCCGCCGTATGTCCCCAAAAAAGGATTCCATAGCTTAGTAGGGAGTGGAAGTACGAAAAGTAGGCCACTCTAGCTGCCTCATAGGTAGCAATATGATTTAATCTTTTAATAGCGAACACTGCGGAAGTCAATCTCCCAGCCAGATCGTCCACATGTAGATTCCATCTTAGGTATGAATCCATAGTGAAGCCCAAGAATTTGGCGTTCCCACCTTCTTCTAATGTTTTTGTGGTAAATGTCAAGGATTGTATTTTGTCAGGATTCGTTTTCAATCTGTTTGCTGCGAACCATTCCTCGGCATGTTGTACGGCTAAAGTGGATTTTCTCAGCAGTTCATCCTGTTCCCCGGCTCTGACCAGCAGCGACGTATCGTCGGCATATACACACAACTCCGCATCCGGAACATTGACTGGCATATCATTGATATAGACAAGAAACAGGAGCATTGTTTAATTCAATGCGCCTTCATTATTAATCCTTTGCGTTCTTTTCTAATTTTTACATTTAAACTACTTTACGCTGTAATTAAAATGATTTATAGAAACTTTAATTTGACTAAGTTTTTCGGTATTAAATAGAAAGCTATTAGGCAGATTGCGCTACAATTTAACATTAATAAAAATACAGTGTTAAAAATTCTTGAGAAATTGAGAGATAAATGAAATATAAACTGAAATATAGGATCAGGACGTAGAAGAAGTTCCGACCAAAGTTTAGCTTTGGTGAATATGTTAAGAGGGAATCCATTTTTAACTGTGATTCAGGTCGTTGAAGATAAACATTTTCCTAGGTATACTTGACTGATCGCCGCACGTGTTAAAAAGTTTAAGCTGCGTTGTCATGCAACAGCACAAAAACCTAAATTGTGTGTTGGAAAGAAAACTGACTTGGATTTCCTTCACAACACATGGGCCAAAAGGAAAATTTTTGGAACACGGTGATCTTCAGTCATGAGAAAACTTTTCAATCCGGTTATAATAGTAAAATTCGTGTCTATTGGCCCAGAAACACCAAAATAGATAAACCGTATGAGTTCAAAAATAACAAATGTGGCAGGTTTTCGGTTAACATGTGGGTCTGGATATCAGCTCGTAGACCAGGTGTTTTGTACCGCATTGAAGCACGATTAAATAGTATAGAACACATTAGAATTTCAGAAAATATTATGATGTCTTCAGTGTCACAATTATTCCCCGAAGGATATACCTTTCAGCAAGATAACTGCTCAATCGAGCTAATGACTAAATGTTTTATTGCAAATAATATACATGTGCTTGACTGGCCAAGTTGTAGTCCAGATTTAAACCCAATGGAGAACGTGTTGGGACTAGTGACTGCTAATATTCAAAGAAGAAATGAAGACCACAAAATATGCAAGATTTACTGGAAACAATGAATAATGCGTGGGATGATATGCGGACGAATACTGTTTAAGTTTATTTAATTCTATGCCGCGAAGAGTAGCAGATGTTCTAAATCGAAATGCTGGAATGACTAAATATTAATCAAATACGTAAGCGAAAATGTGATTTTGAATAGACTAATGTTCATTTCCGTCTTGCTTTGTGTTTTTTGACAATAGTTTAACCAATTTTTCTGACATTAGTTATTGACATTTGTTTTTCAAAGTCCCAGCACCAGCACATTAGGCAAAAAAACTGTATAGGTGGATATTACTTTATAAATTATCTTTGTAATTATAATAATAGACCTGTCATGAATGAAATTTAAAAATGCTGCAGTGAGTGGAATATCGCCAAGTACTGTATTTGCATATTTTTCGCTGTATAAGCCAAATACGATGAGAACTAAATGGTTATTATTGTAGTTGCTTCAATAGATAATGTTAATGAGTGTCATTGTATAATAAAATACTGTAAGATATAAATATAAAAACTTTAATTAAAATAAGTAGTATAAATACAAACATTTCTTAACTAAATATCCATATACAGCATGTGTAAAAACATATTGGGGATAGGATATATGTATATTAAGCATACCGGCTGTAGTAGTGAAGGACGATTATAGCATTTCAGTCGGATACAGTCAGCCGATGGATGTTCATGTATTTATCTAAGCATCACACGCTTCGTAAATACATATTTACCAAATAAGAATTCAAAATACTTCTACGAGTTTTATTATAATGCTTATACAACGCAGTAGGAAAATAAAAGCACAATTATAATTAAACATTAATTCATAGTAAATTATTCTATAAATTTACTAGGTAAATAAAAAATATGCAATGATTCAAATTCATTTTTTATAAAACTCTAATTCGAATGTAAATTATTATTTGAATTATAAATTACGAAGCACCTATTTGTTTTGGTTTTCATTATACCATTCCAGAACAGTTTTATAATCGTCCATAATTGCGTTGTATACGCAATATCATAAAACTCACAGAAGTATTTTGAATTCTTATTTGGTAAATATGTATTTACGAAGCCTATGATGCTTAGATAAATACATGTATATTCTTCAGCTGACTCTATGCGACTGAAATATAATCGTACTCCACTACGGCCACGATCTGGGCGTTATTGCCGGTATGCATAGTATACATACATCCTATCCCCAATATGTTTTTACACATGCTGTATAGAATGTCTTCAATATATTTATATAATATTTTCTTTAAATTACTAGTTTTTACTTAAAACCAGTTTCATGGGTCACATTTAGTTTATTAATTTTACATCACTGTTGATGCTGTTATTTTCCCATACTAGATTTTCAAATTGAAAATGATTGTTTTTCTTTAGAGAAAATCGTCGTGTTAAACTGATGAAACTATGCATAACATTGCGATCGAATTTAAGTAAAGCGATTGAGAAGAATACTGAATCGAGTTGAAAGATCGCGCAGCCAATAATTCCAAATGAATAATATGTACCCAATAATAGAAGTTGAATTAATATTTCATATGTAAATGCTATCCCGGCTAATAATTTCGAACAAACATACGCAGTAACAAACATATCTCTGAGTTCGCTTTCATCATCTGTTTGTTTTGTCTTTTTTAAACATTCGATATTTGTGTGAGAAATATAGAATAATAGGAAGGAAAGAAAGATAAACATAGCGCAAACGAAAAATGTACCTAAGCTTCGGTGGCTAATTACTATAAAATGCAGTAACATACTAGCAAACATTATTAAAGCAAAATGTATTGTTATTACAATAATTTTGTAGCTCTTAATGCTCTCGAAATAATCCATCAAAAGCAATAAAGTCAATGCTACTATAACACCAATGAATACAATGTAGAACGATAAAGTTAGTAAGTCTGGAACATTGAACTCATCATAGAGATTCCCTACGTACAAACGATATAATGCTGCACTAAGTAATTGTTGAAGTAGTGATAGTACAAAAATGTAACTTATAAAAATGCCTGTTGATGTTCTTTGTCTAAAAAATAAATGCACCAGCAGCAGAATAACATATCCAATAACGTTTATGCAACCAGTCGTAATCAAAGTTTTCTCCCTTATTTCGTAAAACATGGTGAATGTGTTGAAGTAGCTACAGCTCGAAGGGTAAGTTTCTATATTCAGTGGACATTTTCAAAATGTCCATATCTAGTGTTATGTTCTGTAACAAAAAATGTATTAATTCTTTTTTTAATTAGTATATAGATATATTTTAATAATAAAATAGTGATATTTTTAGCAAGCAATATTGTTGAAATGGAATATTGTTATAGAAACAGATACTTTTAAATGATGGAAATTTAGGTTTGTAATAAATATAACTTCATTTCAAGTACCTGTCTTTTGTTTTTATTATTTAGAGCCGACAAATATCAAATATAAATAAAACTCAATTTGCAACAAACTATTGGAGAATCGACATTGATTATTTTAAATAATCGATTTATTTCCAGTATATATTTTAACGATAAAAATACCTCAAATTAATCAAATTCATCACTTGTGGGAAGACATTCCAGAATCCAACATTTAATTCCACATAATGACGTCCTATAAGAAGTCTATAAGAATGCTTTTCTGGAGCGAGGGAGAAATTTGGGGAATTTTATTTTTATGGGAATTTTTAGGGGATATTGAAAACGAAAAAACAATTAGAGGAAGATTCTTGGTTGCTTGGGGCGCATATTCTAAAATACTTTAAGCTCTGACGCACTTCCGGTTTTACCGGAAATGTAGGGAACTTAATTTTTTAAAACAACTCAACCTATATATTTTTGGATTTTCTGGTACAGCTTTAAATTGCCTGTTCAACTGCTTTTTATTTTCCAAAATTTAGCTAATAGTTTTTGAGTTATTAATTTTTGTTGAAAATATTTGACCAAAACACGTGTTCTGAAAAAAAATCATTTTCCAATTCTTTTTGAAAGTAAAAACATTAACTATGGTGGTGCTTGTAGCAAAGAAAATTCTGCATCATTTGGTATAAGTTGCATACGACAATACCTCAAAAAACTTTGTTTTTTCAAAGCTTACTTCCTGAAATTTTCACATACCAAAAACTTATTTTCTTTTAACGGAACAACCAGTTTCATTTTTGTAGTTTCTGAGATAATCACTATACGAGCAATTAGTGGTCAATTAAAGAACTACGAGCGCTGTTGTTCAATGCACCAAACTATTCGTTTAACCAATAAAAGGCAGAAATGGGGCCCTCTACCTTCGTCAATTGTCAAACAAAGTAAATGTTATATCCAACTATTCCAAAAGTAATAATTTTATAGAATGAAGAGCATCGCATTTCAATTTTTTAATTCCGCCAATGTCCAGTTACAGTACTTCATTTTTTACGCTGTTGGTTAACAACGAAATAAAATAAAGTTTATGTTTACTGACATATTTGAAGTTGTCTTCAAAGAGTTTTGAAAATCCGTCCGTAGAAAGCGGAGATACTCTCCTCCATTAACATTTTCATGAAAGAAATAAGGCCCAATTATGTAACTACCAAGTATTCCTCCCCACACATTTTTTGACGAACGATTTTAAAAGTTTGCAGGTGTGATAACTTGAGGGTTTTTATGTGTTATAATAATGAAAATTGTTACCATGAACGTATTCACTTTAATAGAAGGTGGCTTCGTCGGTAAACAACAAAAAATTGAGAAAGCCAGGATAATTTATCTGCTGCCAATTGACAAAAATGTAAGCGATTCTGAAAATTTCTTTCATCTAACCCTGTGTATGAATATGCAACGGATAAATTACATATTTCCTAATTATTCTGGATTCTCAAATTAGACTTACATCTCACTAACGATTAATTTTCCTAGTACTAGACTTGACTACAATCGCAAGTACCATAAACGTCTTATCCTCAACAGTTATTGCTTTTTCAGCTCTTTTTTCATATTCAATACTTTCTGTTCACTCAAACCGTTCCTTTATAGTTTCGAAGGTTTCTGGCTTCTTCGGTTGACTTCTACCAGGTATTGCTGTGCAGAAAGTCTAGATGCTAGCAAAGAGTTTCTTTCAAATTCACCCAAAACGTCAATCCTATCTATTAACTCTTCATAAGAATAATTCATTTGGATGATAATTAATAGCGATGCTTTTATAAGTTTGACATAAATGTTTACCGACTTTCCTTAATAGTTGACTCAGGTAGTCGGCCGCATTCCAGCCTCTACTGTAAGAATATTTGGGTGCATAGAACAGCGCTCGTAGTTCTTTATTTGACCGCTAATTGCTCCTATAGTGATTATCTCAGAAATTACAAAAGATAGGTATAGGACATTGTTAACAAAAACGAAAGAGAATAAAAGGGGGAACAAAATGCCACAATAAAATACTGGGTATTCCATTAAAAAAAATAAGTTTTTGGTATGTGAAAATTTCAGGAAGTAGGCTTTGAAAAAGCAAAGATTTTTGAGATATTGTCGAGTGCAACTTATACCAAATGATGCAGAATTTTCTTAGCTACAAGCACCACCAAAGTTAATGTTTTTACTTTGAAAAACAATGAATAAATGTTTTTTTTCTGAACTCGTGTTTTCGTCAAAAATTTCCAAAAAAAATTAACAACTCAATAACTAATAGCTCAGTTTTGAAAACGAAAAAAAAGTTAAATGGACAATTTAAGCCAGTACTAGAAAATCCAAAAATATATCGAATGAGTCATTTAAAAAAATTAAATGTCATGCATTTCCGTTGAAACCGGAAGTGCATCAGAGCTTAAAGTATTTTTAGAATATGCGCCCCAAGCAACCATGAATCTTCCACTAATTCTTTTTCTTTTATTTAAAACACAAAAGAGCAATCACAGAAGCGGCTACTAATGACTCACCCTGTACAGTGCAAGCTCAGAAGAAATGTACGAATTTTAAAACGAAAAATTATAACAATAACGAAACTAAACTAGACAAATTTAGGAGCCGTCCAATGAAACCTAATATTAAGAAAATAAATTAAATATATACTGGGCGGAATCTATCCCGTAACATAGTTGTATCGTTTTTATATTATACTTTCATCTCCTGATAAAGCTCAAGTAGAGCGAAACGTTCGTTGTGTTTTAAATATATACGTTTAAATTATATGAAAATTGTATTTCATTTGCTTAATATTTTGAATTATGTCTATATGATACTACAGCTAGTAATAAAATAAAGCTATGAAATAAAGTAAATTATAATTTACCTTTCAAAATATTCACTTGTCTTCCGTAGATTCTTGGTACATTAAATGGTAATGATACGTGTGCGTAGGATTCTAATTCGAATTCTATATATGTATTGCTTATATATAGAGAGTGGCGCTATATCTGCATATCGGTGTTAGCTGTTAGCGATAATGAAATTTTACTAAGAATTATTTATTTATTGTTGTGATCAAAATCAGTGGCGGCTGGTGAGTATGTTTTGATGGGGTAATAACATAGACAAGACTTATTCGTTTATTATCGGTGATATGCTAGGTATCTGGGAGTATATCGCCGATAATAAACAAATCAGCCTTGTCTATGTAATTGTCCCAACAAAATGTACTCACTATCCGCCACAGGTCAAAAATACCAGGAAACAACCTAGAAATATTATACGTATAAAAGACACTTATGCATACTTATATAGAAAAGAGATACTCTTATTTTTTAGACAAACTTTGATTGATATTCGTCTGACAGTTTATTTTTAGTTACTAGTAGACGCTAAAATATTTCTTGAATTCTCCAAAATAAAAATCCTGAGAAGTAATTTATGTAATATATAATAAGGAATATAGAACAAATATGTTAATATAAATCAATAATAACTAAGGCCGGGAATCGAATATGAATAATTCAAATATTCGAATATTCAAATCTGAATAATTTCAAAACGAAATCATTTGAATATTCGAGCACTTGAAAATTGGCTTAACTTCAAATACATACTTGGATATTTAAATTCGAATATTTGAATAGGTATTCGAATATATACCTATTAAAATATTCGAATTTAAATATTCGAATACTTGAAATTAAGCTTATTTTCAAGTGTAATAAATAGGCATTACTTTCCTACAGGTAGTATAAAAAAGTATAGGGATGACAATTTTCGACTTTGATATTTCTGCAGGTTTATAAATTTTTATAAAAAGCGTTTTTCGAAATTTCTACTGGAAGTAGGTCGCTGCTCTTATCAAAAAATAATTTTTCGGGAATATCTCCCAAGTCTATATATGTATTTTCAGACTAATTAAGTGTAATAAATAATTTTTGTAACATTATTACCATTAACATTATTCGAAGAAAAAAATTGAGATTAAAAACATTTTGACGGAATAGAATATAGGGAGAAAATATTTGGCATTGGTAAATGACAATGCCGCAAATATTGTGGGAGCAATTCAATTAAGATCTGTTGGAATTCAACATTTTGTATGTAATAATCACAAGAGCTCAGCTTAACCCTCATGTACTAGAGTGTCATATATGGCACGTAAAAGTTTTGATTTTTGAACCGCTTATTTAAATAGTTATAAACAAATCTGTGACTGTTAATCGATGTGGTTAGGTGAAGTAGTATGTTGTATACCAGTAAATATCAGCAGGAAGTTTCACCTTGACGTTGGTAATGCTGTATGCCACATCTAGATTTGTTAGGTTATGTGAATATACGCAAGATGAGTTGTTCTAAAGGGTAAGTAAATTTATCTTCAATTGTTTTTAAAAATAAATATTATTGCAAGTAATTTTTAATAGACTGTAAATAATAGATTGTTCCTACATACAAACTCATTGATATTAGAAATTAATTTTTATCTAAATAACGTGTTTTTGTTGACGTTCCATATACGGCACTCTAGTCTCCTACAATACTTGCATTATAAACTTGTGATAGAATATAGCTGTTGGTTATTTTTAGATTAACTGTGCAAGAAATTGCTGATTTATTGAAATCTGAAGATTTTTGGGAAGCTTTTAAAAATGACACTGTACAATCTGTGTATATTGAACCTCGCGAAAATAGAAATGAGTTGGACAAATATTCAGCTGACGAATCCGGTGGGCTTTTAGATAACTTAATAGGAACGCAATTACAGGCTCCTGCAGAAATTGTTATGGTCAGTGGTAAACGTATTGGGTGTAGCGATGATGACGAAGATGACATACCCCTCAGCCACTTCTTAAATAAAAAGCAAAGGTCATATAAAAGGCTCAAAAGTCAGGATTTGCCCACTGAAAACAGCAGAATATTTCCTGAAAATAATTACACACAGTATAGAAATATATCGCCACTACAACTATTTGAATTATTTATGAACGAAAAAGTTATACAACTGTTAGTCGTAGAAAGCAGTAGACATGCTTTGTTCATAAATTCTCCTGATCCGAAAATATCGCCGGAAGAAATGAAGTGCTTTTTAGCTATCCTAATTGTCTCTAGTTATGATAAAAAGCCATACAAGAAAAGCTACTGGAATTCGGGGGAGGATATGAGAAATACTGTGGTTTACAATTCCATGCGACGGGATCGATTCATTCAGATTATGAGATTTCTTCATTGCGCGGATAACACACACCTTGATCCTCTGACAAGATGACGAAATTGAGACCTCTGAAAAAAAAATAAAGGAACTTTTTAACATATTACATACCCGACCAGGAAATTGCGTATTATGAGAGCATGATTGAGTATTATGGGCGTCACGGATGCGAACAGTATATCCGTGACAAACCAATTCGATTTGGATATAAGGTATGGTGCCTAAATTCTAAAAGTGGATACCTTATAAGTTTTGAAGTTTATCAGGGCTTCATACCAAATTCTAACGCACAACACCAAAAGGAATTTGGAAAAGCCACTGCACCACTAATTAAACTCTATAGGTCAAGACGCGGGGTTTTACCAGCGTCTTGACCAAGATCTGTAATGAAACAATGCCAAAGAAGAAAACTGCCGTGAGAGGAAAACCGGTATTTTGGTGGAACGAAAACATAGCTGAGCTTCGTAAGGAATGCCTGAGAAAGAGAAGAATGTAATCCAGGAACAGAGTAAGAACCCCCCCCCCCTGCAAACCTCTTGTGGGACCAGTACAAAGAAAGTAAGAAAAGGCTGCGAAACAGTGTGAAAACAGCGAAAAGAGCGTGCTGGAAGGTCTTATGTGAGAACATAGATGATGACATATGGGGAAATGGCTACAAGATAGTCATTAAACGGATTACCGGTTACCCACCGAGACCTAGATTAACAATGGCCGCAACGAGGGATGTCGTAAAACATTTGTTTCCGACACATAAGCGAGTTGCTCTTGAGTGTGAGAGAGGTGAGCACCCCATAATTTTTAGGAATGAAGAACTACAGGAGGCATACAAAAAACTGAGATGTAACAGGGCTCCGGGACCAGTAGGTATCCCACCGGAAATTATAAGACAAATGGCGGAAGAAAACCCTAAATATACATTTGCAGTATACAACAACCTAGCAGCTGCGGCGATTTTTCCGGAGGAATGGAAGCAAGCAAAACTCGTTCTTTTGAGGAAAGGCGACAAACCATTAGAGGACCCAGCATCATACAGGCCAATATGCCTCTTAGATGGAGAGGGAAAGCTATACGAGAAATTAATCCTCATTAAGCTCAAGAAAGAATTAGAGCGAACAGGGGGCCTATCTGAAAGGCAATTCGGTTTCAGAGAAGGCCACCAAACAGTGGATGCCATCAGAGAGGTAATGAGAATTGCTAGTGAAGCAGCAAACTACACAGCTAAACATAGGAGACTATGTGCAGTAATAACTTTAGACGTTCAAAATGCCTTTAACAGTGTGTCATGGGAACTAATATTGGAAGAACTCAGAAGGAGGAAAATAGATAACAACCTGCTTTGTATTATAGCATCGTACTTATCGGAAAGAAAGATAATACTCGAGGCAGAGGAGGTAGAGCAACTGTGGAAATAACGAGCGGCGTTCCGCAGGGATCGGTTCTGGGACCAACGCTGTGGAACGTCCTTTATGACGGGTTGCTCCGAATGGAGCTCATGGGAGAGGTCGCGCTCATAGGCTTTGCGGATGACTTGGCTATGGTGGTAACGGCCAAAAATGAGGAAGAGTTAATGAACATGGCAAATGCAGGACTGCTACGCGTGGCTAAGTGGATGGAAAACAAGCAGCTCAAACTGGCACCATGGAAGACAGAAGTGGCATTGTTGGTGAAGAAAAGAAAAATATCTCCAATAGTCTTTAATGTGCAGGGAACCTTAATCACACCGAGCAGCGCCATTAGGTATTTGGTGGTGTGGCTCGACACCAGGTTGACCTTTGCCGCACATGTGAATAGAGTAATCCAGAAGGCAGAAAGAACAGCAACTGCGATATCGAGTATAATGCCAAATGTGGGGGGAGCAAGAGCATCCAAAAGGCGGATCTTGGCCAGCGTGGTACATTCACAGTTGCTGTACGGAGCACCTGCTTGGCATCCGTATTTGCAGTGCTTACAGAACTGTATCGACAGAAGGGGTGGCAGTTATAGCTGGAATACCGCCCATCGAACTGCAAGTCATGGAAAGGGTGCAGGTATATAATGGAGAATAAGGGACAATGCAAGAACAAACCTGATGGGGAAGTGGCAACAAAAGTGGGACTCTGGAACACACGGACGTTGGACGTGGCGTCTGCTCCCCAATATACAGAGACGGATGGATAGAAAGCATGGAGAAGTTGATCACTTCCTAACCCAGGCTCTGTCCGGGCATGGCTGCTTCAGGAAGTATATCTTTCAACGAGAAAGATCGGACTCAAGCAGTTGTATCTACTGTGAAGGAATAGATGATGTGGAACACACCCTCTTCGTATGTAATAGGTGGGAGGAGGCAAGAGCTACTTTTCGGCGAACAGCTGGGAGAATGTTCAGTGCAGAGAACATGATGAATGCCCTCTTAGAGAGCGAAACAGGTTGGAACTATACTTACAAAGTGATCAGACAGATAATAGAAACCAAAGAGAAGGAAAGCCGGGTATAATTCGGATCATCTCTACACCGAAGTAATGCGTAAGCGGTTCCGGTGTAAAGATACGAGACGATTACAGGGGGGTTTTTAGTCAGCAAGAATCTGACACTACCTGCGTCCGACAACTGAGCAGGTGTGTTATGCAAGATTTTCCCCTCTAAAAAAAAAAAAAAAAACTCTGTAGGATATTTCCAACGAAGTAAGATTTTATTTTGACAATTTATTCACTTCCATGAATATCATTATACAATATGTCATTCCAAAAATTAATTTTAAATAAAGTACTATCCACATATAATTCTTCTCATTTTCATAACCTTGTGTGTTTTCTTGGCGCATAGTTTACTAATGCATTCTTGTATTATTTTTAGTTGTATATTTAATACGTAGTATGTCATGTACCTACCAAATTAAAACGTGTTTTATATCTTCAATTCATGTTAGTTGTCTCGAAGGATCAGTTATTATTGCCTTTGAACAATCAATTCAAATGAAGGTAAGTAATTTCGTAAATAACTAAGTACCTATCATTTTAATGATGATGATGATTTAATGATTTTTTCGCTTTCGCTTTGTTGCAATTTTTTGCATAACGACAATAAGCAGCTTTGTTAAATGGGTTCAGCCATTCTCAAGTGATGGGCTTACCAACAACCAGTATTCAATGTTTATTTTTATAAATTTGAATATTCAAATATTAGAAAATACAAATACTTGAATATTCGAATGAATATATAAGTAATTCGAATATTTGAATAATTCGAATATTTAAATATTTATCAAAATGAATATGTATTTGAATACTGAAATTTCGAAAATTCCCGGCCTTTATGCTCATATATTTTAAATACAAAATTTGCCGCCTGTAGTAATAAATTAAAACAATAACATTTAAGCCTTTCATCTTTTACGCATTCTTTAACTTTATGTATGAGACACTCATGACTTATAAAGGTGACTGCATAATCGAATGGGAACGGAAACGGTAACAAGAACGGACACGAGAGCGGAAAGGCTTTCTAGATTCACAATTAACGATAAGATTACTTGAATGCTTAGGGATATTTATTTTAATTTAGTGGTATCTACGAATTTTGACGTTTGTTTGTTGTTTACATCTCTTGTAAAAATCATAAAATTTAACCTGTAATATAATCTTTGAATATAATTAATTTAAATGAAGAATGGATTGATGAAGATACATTTTCATATGCATGAATTTTATGATTTGCATGTTCATCTAATACGAGATACTGAACCAGGCGGTAAATAACAACAAATTCCATTGTTATGGAGTATATGTATATGATTTCTAATAAGTAATTCGTCGTTCATCATATTGTACCTCAGTATTTTTTGGTAGGAAAACTACGAACATTGGGGCAAGACAACGTATGGTTCCAGCAGGATGGTGCGGCAGCCCATACAGCGAGGCAGGCTCTTCTTACTTTGAGGGAAATATTTTCTAATCAAGCAATGTCAAAATAAATATAAATTGGCCGCCAAGAACTCTGGATTTATCAGGTCCCGATTTCTTTTTATGGGGCTCTTTAAAGGATAGGTGTAACGGTTCAAAAATCATAGGCTAAATTATTTCTATTTTTAATTAACACTTATTATTATTATTTTCAGTTTCATTACTACAAGTTTGACTCGTTAAAAATTAGTAGTAATATCATTTTTATATGGTAATGTCATCTATCTGTGGATCGCTTAAGTACGTTCAGTCTTTATCGGCATGCTACTACTAGAGTGACTGCAGGTATCCGTAATTTAAATCGAATAATTTTGGTAATATTTTGGCTTGTTTGGTTATTTTCTTTCTTAATCATTTTTACAATTGAAATTGTATTCAAATTTAATTAATTTAGGCTTTATTAGAATATTTTTCTTTAAGTTAATTTTGTTCTTCCTTATCGGCTCCCCCCCCCCCAGGAGAATTTTCAATTGTCACTATGGGGCATCAAGTGTGATTCATTTTGTTCTGACCGTCTTGATAACAAGCTTGGTGCCACGTGTTGGTTCGCTTTGGATTTTCATTCCATTATTTGTGATGGATGGTAAATCGATCATCATTGTCATATCGACGGATGTTAATGAATGAAATCCTGTATCTGAAATTTTGCATTTGTTTTTGGATTTGTTGGAAGTGTAATTTTCCTATTAGCGGCTATGCCGGAATAGTTTGGTTAATCAACATGTAACTTCGTTGTAATCTTACGAAGCTTTGGTGTATGCACTTTGGAAGAATATAAGAACATATAGTCAGGTATTTATCTATCAATGAATTTTAAATTATTAATAACCTTCTCGACATGTGTTTCTTCAATTTTCTTTTGACATTAGAGCTAATTATTCTCTCTGTCTAGGAAAAATTTGGTGGCGTAAATTTTGGTGACGTTAAATTGTGTATTTACCCCTCTGGATTTTTGCATGCCTGTTATTGTTGTCCCGTTGCAAATTTGAATCATCTCTTCTTGGCCATCAGTTGTCTCTACGTTTTTCGTCGCTGTTGTTACCAGCTAATGAAGATATCATTAGACCCAGGTAAGTGTCATAATAAGTTCAAATTAATTAATTTGGTAATATTAATTAGTAATTATAGGAGTAAGGTCTATCGATCCTTGTGATCGGGAACTATTGACTAGTTTTGATATTAAACCTTGTAATTTTATATAATGTAAGCCCACCCTAATTAGTTTGAGTAACTTTGATTTTTATTATGCGAATTTTATTACATAAGAGCCCATTATACAGGGTGAAATTAAGTAATCTTTACACTTGTCTTATATTTAGTAATTTTGTATAATAGATAAGCAATAATAGCTTACTGTAATTCTGATTTTATGTAATTGGTTTACATTTTTAATTATTTAATGGTGGTTTTGACCTACGACATAACCTATTGTAAACGATCAATTTGCAAATTCTTCGAGACCTACAGAAATATTTCATAATGTTTTCTTTAAATTTAGGAGTGCTCTGATTATTGTATCTGTTAACTTAATCATTTCTGCTTCTCATTTAGCATTATGCTTTTTTTCAATTGTTGCATTTCAAATTTTAGTATACTTAATTTTGTCCATCATACAGTGTGAGCTGAAGGTACACCCTTGTTGCTGTTTTTTTAATGTTTACTGATTATTGCTTTGCGTTATGTTTTGATATAGAGGGTTTACCATCACGAGCAGCTGTATGCTTTAGAGGCATGATTTAAGTTTTGTTTTTATTATTCACTTTGTATATCACATTATTTTTACTCAATCATTTCATATTTGACTTTTTTTTTAATTATATATATGAATATTCTGCATCATTTAGTGACGAATTAAATTTAGAACTAGTGGTTTGAATTTGTTTTGTTTTATTGTTGAGTTGCTTTCACCTATTTCCCCACCTGATTTTTCTTACCATCTACGATCCGCGTTCGGTCGCTTCGACCCATACCATCTTCAACTGAGTAAGGGGCAGCCTAAGTGAGAGGTATAGCAGGTAGGTGGACATAGAGGTTGTGACTCATTTGGAAGTATCATTTACAAATATTTTGCTTTTGTAATTTTAATTTACCCAGCGCCATATTATTATTGCCACAGGACTTTTTGACGTTTCATTCGTGGCATAGGATATATAAGAACCGACCAGAAACTATTCAAGCATTGAAAGATAACATTTTTCAAGAATGTCAGGGTATTAATGATCAATTCCTGCTCAGAGTTATGAAAATTTTTTGAAATATGTTAAGGCACGATGATGGGTATTAAAAAAATATTATTTTCAAAAAGTAAAATTCGACATATTAAAGTTGTTATATATCGCAAGCTGGTTTAATTTCGTAATTTTTCAACAATTTTACAGATTCATAAAAATGTGTCTTACCAGCTGCCAAACCCTATATATTACTGGTTTCGACTTAGTACCAACTTTTACAATAAAAGTATTGGAAATAAAAAATCTCCAAATAAGATACGATGAAAACTAAAAGGTTATTATTGTAATTGCTTTAACAGATAATGTTAATGATTGTTAATATAAAAAAAAGTTTTATATTATTATTTCATATTTTCAAAGCATACAGCATAAATGATTCTTAGTAAATCACATATCATTGAATGTATATAATACAATCTATAATTTTAATCGAATCCACAAACTAATTTTCAAAAGTGTATTAGGTGTCGGCAAGACTCAGAATATTATGCAAACAATAGCATAATATTCTGAGTCTTGCCGACACCTAATACACTTTTGAAAATTAGTTTGTGGATTCGATTAAAATTATAGATTGTATTATATACATTCAATGATATGTGATTTACTAAGAATCATTTATGCTGTATGCTTTGTTTATTTGGTGAGGGATGTAATGGTAGAAGAAGCATAGCTTGAATTGCATCCCTTTTCTATCAACTCTTTATTTGTTCAATTTATTGTTTCTTTTTTTTTTTATTAAACTATTCCATTTATTGTTTTGTTTGTTACTTTCTTATACGTTATAATATAAGGAAGTATTGTGATGATTTTCGACCTCGAGATTTTTGCAGACGTCCACGTTTTGAAGTCCCCTGATACCGAAAAAATGGTTTTTAAAAAATGTCTCTCTCTCTGTGTGTGTGTCGGTCTGTCTCTCTCTCTCTGTGTGACCACGATAGCGGTCAAACCGCTATAGGTATAAATTCCAAATTTTATATTTACGAATATAATCTCCCTCTTGAGATCTGATTAGATTTTCATTAAAATCGGCCGACCGGAAGTAGTAGTTTACTTCAGTGAAAAAATCGAATTTTGCCAATTATTCGCCAACTACTAAGTTTAAACAACTTTGTAAAGAATTCATATATGCTTAGAATTAAATTTGAGAAGAATTTTATTAAAAAAATTTTTCGAAACTCCTACCGGAGAGTAGGTCTTTTAATCTTATCGAAAATCAGCTTTTTGCGAATATTTCGCAAATCATGTTTTTTAGACAGGTACGTTACGAGTATAAAAGCATTTAGAACTTAATTTTCAATACCTTTTGTATAAAAAAAATTTCAAAATTCGGACCGGAAGTAACACTTTTACTCTTATCGAATAGCGACTTTTGCAAATATTTCGTAAATTAATTATGAATTCTATATATATTTGTGAAGAGTATAAAAGTATTTAGAGTTGGATTTAGAATATTTTTTATATAAATGAAAAAGATTCAAATTTCGGCCCGGAAGTAATACTTTTACTCTTAGCGAGTAGTATTTTCTTGCATATATCTCACAAAGTATGTATCATGTACAGATTTATTAAGACACTGGAAGTAAGAATAGGGTTCTGAATAATTTTTGTATAAAATAATTTTTAAAATTGTTTGATTTGAAACGCTCATACGTATAAGAAAGTCGTGTGGTGGCCACACCTCATTTTTTTTACGTTGTAATATTGATAGAAATGAACATTATTATTATTATTATTATTATTATTATTATTATTATTATTATTATTATTGTCGTTGTATAATAAAATACAGTAAGTTCTAAATATAAAAACTTTAATTAAAATAAATAATACAAAATTACTAAAATGTCTTACCTAAATATGAATATATACAATGTCTTGAATGAATATATTATATACAAATGTGTTTAAAACTATATTACTAATTTTGACTTAAAACAAACTTTTAATGAGACAAGTCTACTTTATTAATTTTACCGCATTGTTTATACTCTTATTTGCTATACTAGATTCTCAAGTTGCGAATGATTGTTTTTATTCAGAGAAAACCGTCGTGTGAAACTAACGAAACCATTCATAAAATTACGGTCAAATTTGACTAAAACGATCAGGAAGAATACTGACTCGAGTTGAAACATGGCATAACTAAGAATTCCAACTGAATAAGACGGATTCCTTATTATATATTGTATAAATATTTCAAATGCAAGTAGCATCGCAGCTAATATTTTCAAACAAATATACGCAGTGACGAACATATTTCTGATTTCGGTTTCATCATCATCTTGTTTTCTCTTTTTTAAACATTCGAAATTTTTGTGAGTAATATGGAATAAAAAGAACGCAAGAGCCGTAAACACAACGCAAACGAAGATTATAGCTTCGCTTGTATAGCTAGTTATTATAAAATGTAGTAATGTAATTGCAAACGTGATTAAAGAAAAATGTACAGCTATCACAAAAATTTTGTTGTTCTTGATGCTCACGAAATAATCCATCAGGAGCAATAAGGTCAATGCTACTATAACACCGATTAATACAATGCTAAACGATAAATTTAGTAATTTCCGAACGTCAAACTCCTGGAAGAAATCGCCCTTATAAAAGCGGTGAAATGCTGGACCGAGAAATTGCTGCAGTAGTGATAATATCGAAATGTAACTTATAAAAATTCCCGTTGATGTTCTTCGTCCAAAGAAGAAATTCATTAATAATAGAATAACATTTCCAATAACATTGACGCAACCAGTCCCAATCAAAATTGTTTCCAGTATTCCGTACAACATGGTGAATGTGTGGAAGTCGGTAGTGGCAGTTCGAAGAGTAATGTTATATAATCAGTCAAATTCTTCAAAATGTCATCATCTAATGATTTATTCTGTAACAAAAAATATAATACTGTGTTAAGAACCCTTTTTTATTAGTTTCTAGATACAATTTTTAGGAAAAATAGTGAGATTTTACACACAATATTGATGATTAGTATTTTATTAATATTACTAAACATGATATTTTTAATACAGCGTTATGTAGATCGAAAACCACATATATTTTATTTTATAAGATTGCTAATCTAGTGAAAAGTAACGGAAATAATTTATAAGGGAAATTTAGACAATTAAAAAGGTCTTACGGAAAAAGCACCTCTTTATAACTCGGTTATTAATAATCCGATTTCAGTAATTCAAAAACTACACAAGACAGGTGTGTATAAATACTACAAAATAGTATAATGTACGAGTAATTCTTGGAGAGAAAGCGCTCTCACGCTATTAAATCACTCAAGTATACATACACGAAAAATTTTGTATATGAATAAATGTATGAATGCACATCTACCCTAAGCAGGCATTGCGAACAACAACGTACAGGCAGATGTTTCGACCTTACATTGGTCTCATCAGTGCACGAACGTGTTGTTCACAATGCCATTAAAAACTTAGATTACCTGATATAGTCAACTTACGTACCAAACGCCATGAGAGATTCCCGTAAGTTGACTATATCAGGTAATCTAAGTTTTTAATGGCATTGTGAACAACACGTTCGTGCGCTGACGAGACCAATGTAAGGTCGAAACAGCTATCTGCACGTTGTTGTTCGCAATGCCTGCTTAGGTTAGATGTGCATTTATATACGAAATTTGTCGTGTATGTATACTTGAGTGACTACAAAATAGTATAATTTTTATTTTATTTTATGCAATTTTGACAAGCAATACTCATTTTTTTTTTACAGTTTGGTAGAGATATTTTTGTCTGAATACAATGGTGTGATTTAACCTTATTTTGTAAAATGATTCTGTTCAGAAATTTTGTTTTCAAATTGTTATTTTATTATGGATAACAATCAATTAACTGATATGGAGCAAGTGTTTTTCGAGTGCCATACATAAATTCTGGTCAAGCAGTACATACGTACGCAGCTCGCTTTCCCGATAGAGAAGTTCCTTACCGTCAGAAATTTAAGAAAATACCGAGCTTTTATGAAATCAAAGCAAGATGGAGGCAAATTTGTGAAAATGTTGAATTAGATGCAATTCTCAGTGTTCAAGAAAATCCAAGAATTTCAACTCGGGAAATCGCACATAATATTGGTACGTCATATAATCTTAAAAAACACATACTTAAACCAAACAGTTGACACCCCAAATATTCCAGATGTTTCCGGAAAAGAGCAGAGCGGTGCGCAGGTGGCAAGAGGTGACCTTCGTTTCTGGTGTCATGCGGATGACTTGTTTTATTAAATTTGAACGAGCTCCTATTTTTGTAAACGAAACATAAGATCTCGTAGATAAAAGTCTAGGACAGAATCAAAATCTTTAATCCAATAAAATACGGTCTGCACGAATCGCGTTGATTCAGATTCTCAATTATTCTAATAGCCCGTTTTTGCAAGAGAAACATTCGGTTGGCGTCACAGGACATCCCCCACTGAATAACCCCGTACTTCAGCAGAGGGTAAAAGCACCCGAAGTAAAAATCCATCAGTATACCCCTGGTGCAGTGATATTGCAAATTATTTAATGCATAACACAGTTTTGCTAGTTTAGAGGATATCACGTTAATGTGAACATCCCACTTCAATCCACCATCAACCCATAGGCCCAACAATCTCATTGAATCCACAAGCGGGATGTTTGCGTCATTAATGGTCGATGAAAACCCCAACCATGCCAGGGCCAAAACGACGCAATTGAGCTTATCAAAATTTATGTACAGGACCGGATGCCGAAAGGCGGGTCGGTGACCTGCAGGTTTGCTGCTGGCGACAAATTTCAAGACCATTAGCGTCAGCCCAGTAACATGTCTTGTTCATAATGTTCTCGGTTCCCTGCACAAGTTGTGCCAAAGCGGATCCCGTAATAATAATATTTGTGTCATCAGCGTAAGACATTATAGTACAACCCTGGGTTGATGTATAATTAAACAGATCATTAATGAAAATAGTGAAGAGTGCAGGACCCAGTATAGAACCCTGAGGAAGTCCTGCACTCGTACATTGTACGCTTGATTTTTGGTTACCCAAAGAGACACGCTGACACCTCTTTCTCAAATAAGACTCGAACCAGGTGAGTTAAATAGAGTGTTTCTGCAGCAGGATGGTGCTAGACCACATAATGCCAGGATAAATGTTAATTGGTTGAATGCTAAATTTAGCCAAAAATACATACGGACATACGGGCCAGTACGGTAGCCTGCGCGTTCACCTGATCTAACGCTGCTCGATTTTTGGCTATGTAGCTGTGTACAAGACCGTGTCTATTAAACACCCGCCGAGAATGAGCATGTCTTAAGGCAGAGAATTATTCATACTTGTCGAGTGATACCTCTTTTACTTTCTTATACGTAGTATAAGGAAGTATTGTGATGTTGAAAATTTTCGACCTCGAGATTTTTGCAGATGTCCACGTTTTGAAGTCCCCTGATACCAAAAAAGTGGTTTTTAAAAAATGTCTCTCTCTCTCTCTCTCTCTCTCTCTGTGTGTGTGTGTGTGTGTGTGTGACCACGATAGCGGTCAAACCGTTGTAGATATCAATTCCAAATATTGTATTTACGTGTATAATCTCCCTCTTGAGATCTGATTAGTTTTTCAGTAAAATCGGTAGACCGGAAGTAGCAGTTTACTTCAGCGAAGAAATCGAATTTTGACAATATTTCGTCAACTACTAAGTTTAAACAAATTTATAAAGAATTCATATATACTTAGAATTGAAATTGAAAATAATTTTATTTAAAAAGTTTTTCGAAATTCCTACCGGAAGTAGGTCTTTTACTCTTATCGAAAATCAGTTTTTTGCGAATATTTCGAAAGTCATGCTTTTTAGACAAGTACGTTACGGGTATAAAAGTATTTAAAACATAATTTTCAATATCTTTTGTATAAAAGGTATTTCAAAATTCAGACCGGAAGTACCACTTTTACTCTTATCGAATAACGATTTTTTGCAAATATGTCGTAAGTTATGCATTCTATATATATTTATCAAGAGTACAAAAGTATTTAAAACTGGATTTGCAATATTTTTTGTATATATGAAATTTTAAAATTCGGACCGGAAGTAGCACTTTTACTCTTAGCGAGGAGCACTTTTACTTTCTTATACGTAGTATAAGGAAGTATTGTGATGATGAAAATTTTCGACCTCGAGATTTTTGCAGATGTCCACGTTTTGAAGTCCCCTGATACCAAAAAAGTGGTTTTTAAAAAATGTCTGTGTGTCTGTGTGTCTGTGTGTGTGTGTGTCTGTGTGTCTGTGTGTGTGTGTGTGTGTGACCACGATAGCGGCCAAACCGCTGTAGATATCAATTCCAAATTTTGTATTTACGTGTATAATCTCCCTCTTGAGATCTGATCAGTTTTTCAGTAAAATCGGTAGACCGGAAGTAGCAGTTTACTTCAGCGAAAAAATCGAATTTTGACAATATTTCGTCAACTATTAAGTTTAAACAAATTTATAAAGAATTCATATATACTTAAAATTGAAATTGAAAATAATTTTATTTAAAAAGTTTTTCGAAATTCCTACCGGAAGTAGGTCTTTTACTCTTATCGAAAATCAGTTTTTTGCCAATATTTTGCAAGTCATGCTTTTTAGACAGGTACGCTACGAATATAAAAGTATTTAGAACTTAATTTACAATATCTTTTGTATAAAAAAAATTTCAAAATTCGGACCGGAAGTATTACTTTTACTCTCACCGAATAACGATTTTTTGCAAATATGTCGTAAATTATGCATTCTATTTATATTTATTAAGAGTACAAAAGTATTTAAAATTAGATTTGCAATATTTTTTGTATACATGAAATTTCAA
Source organism: Amphimallon solstitiale (assembly GCA_963170755.1). Lineage (NCBI taxonomy): Eukaryota > Metazoa > Arthropoda > Insecta > Coleoptera > Scarabaeidae > Amphimallon > Amphimallon solstitiale. The sequence continues at coordinate 13,251,599 of OY720680.1, forward strand.
AATTCGGACCGGAAATAGCACTTTTATTCTTAGCGAGTAGCACTTTTCTTCGAATATCTTACAAAGTATGCATTCTATAGCGATTTATTAAGAGAATGAAAGTACTTAGAATAGGATTTTGAATAAGTTTTGTATAAAAAAAATCTTAAAATTGTATAGTTTGAAACGCTCATACGTATAAGAAAGTCGTGTGGTGGCCACACCTCATTTTTTTACTTTCTTATACGTAGTATAAGGAAGTATTGTGATGATGAAAGTTTTCGACCTCGAGATTTTTGCAGATGTCCACGTTTTGAGGTCCCCTGATACCAAAAAAGTGGTTTTTAAAAAATGTCTGTGTGCCTGTGTGTGTGTGTGTGTGTCTGTCTGTGTGTGACCACGATAGCGGTCAAACCGCTGTAGATATCAATTCCAAATTTTGTATTTACGAATATAATCTCCCTCTTGAGAACTGATTAGATTTTGAGCAAAATCGGCAGACCGGAAGTAGTAGTTTACTTCAGTGAAAAAATCGAATTTTGCAAATATTTCGTCAATTACTAAGTTTAAACAAATTTATAAACAATTCAAATGTACTCAAAATTAAATTTGAGAAAAATTCTTTTAATAAAGTTCTTCGAAATTCCTACCGGAAGTAGGTCTTTTACTCTTATAGAAAATCAGTTTTTTGCGAATATCTCGCAAGTCATGCTTTCTAGGCAGGTACATTACAAGTACAAAAGTATTTAGAACATACTTTTAAATATCTTTTGTATAAAAAAAATTTCAAAATTCAGACCGGAAGTACCACTTTTACTCTTATCGAACAGCGATTTTTTGCAAATATGTCGTAAATTATGCATTCTATATATATTTATGAAGAGTACAAAAGTATTTAGAGTTGGATTTGGAATATTTTTTGTATAAATGAAATTTCAAGATTCGGACCGGAAGTAACACTTTCATACGTATAAGAAAGTCGTGTGGTGGCCACACCTCATTTTTTAATCTTGAATGCTATCTATAGGGTAACTAGAAGGTGTCAGCTTTGTATTCGGCAAGGCGGGAGGCATTTTGAGCAATATTTACAATAATTATGATTTGTTACGATGTTTTATTTTTGACGTTAATAAAATTTTCCATTGTTTTCTATTCCACGGCACACTTCATATATTTTAAAAAATTAAATTATTTTCGAAGAATAGTTTAAAAAATCAAATTGAATCACACCATTGTATTTAGTAAATATATCTCTCTCTTCCAAACTGTAAAAAAATGTGTTGCTATTTAAAAAAAATTACTATAGTTTATCAAAAATTAGATATTAAAAAAATTAAAATTATCCTATTTTGTAGTATTTATACACCTGTCTTATGATGTTTCTGAATTACTGAAATGGGATTATTAATAAGAGTTATAGCGTGATGCGTTTTTCGTAAGACAGTCGGAATTAAGTATATTTATTGTTGATAACACTTTTTAAAAAGGATTTTATTTTTAAATACAATGTTCACAATATAATACTTAATAATTTTGAGACTTATTTAATGTTACAACTTTACTGTACTACATTACAAATAAGAATGTCCTAACGTCTATCTATCTACTAGAAGGAAGCCTCGGGGAAGCTGCTTTGTCAGCGGTTCCCATGATCTGTTTATCATGTTCCAAGAATTGTTTACGTCCAAGCACATACATTGTAACAATGGAAAATTACCATATACAGGTGGTTAATTAATAAGTGTATAAATATATATAATAATGCAATAATTGATTTACATAACTCCTCCCTCTTTAAGTTCGAAAAATTTGGGTTCCGTGAACGTCAAATTTTGAGATTTGTCCTTTTCCAATGGGGGAGTCGATTTCTCTTTTTGTGACTTCGTTTTTAAGTTTATAAAATATTTCTTAAGGATATAATACATTGGAATACATATGATTATAACAATGATAACTATGACTAACACAATATGTGAATTATTAAAATACGGTATATTTCCTAATTCTAATGGCTTAATTGATTCAGACATTGTTTGAATATTCTTTAATTCACTAAAATCTAATGTCTTTAGTTTCACAAAGTTATTTTGTTCAAAGGTGCTATTTAATTTTTCTAATTCTAATTTTGGAAGTTCAAATGTGAGTTCTTCGTGGGTGCTGTCTTCTTTCTGGAAGTATTGATCGTTTATTCTTACAGGATATTGATCCATGGAGATGACTGTGGGGTGATGTATCTTGTATAAACCATTATCATCGCCTTGTGTTTGAACTGTGACTGGTTCGACTGGAACTATCAGTATTTGATGTCCATTGATTTGTTGAATACTGGTATTATTTAGTTCGACTTTCATTGTTGGGCATGTGTTAGTACCATTACGGAGGATATCCATTAGGCATTTTTGATTTTGGTGAACCATCTTGCTTTTACAGTAGTAGTAGTTTTCTATCTCAGGGCAGATTTCGTTCGATGTCCAATAGTTATAAGTGTTGAACATAAGGAAAGGATGTTCGGGTATAATAATTTGGTTTTCAACTGGTATTGGATATAATCGAAAATAGTCATATGGATGTGATACAATAGGAACATGAATTTTGAATAATATGGTATCATCATGTAAGACTACTTGAGTCGCAAATAAGTTATAATAGTAAATAAAATTATTTAAATTTGGAATCTGATACGGATTATAAATTTTATGTAATTTACTTAACATTTGTTCGAGTTCTTGTGGTTTTAAAATTGATATATGTAATGTATTTAATTTAGCGAACGATATAGCAGTTCTTATTTCTTCTACGAGAGTTTTAATAAAATTTAATTGCATAATTAAACCATCTATAATCGTTATGAGAGATAGAGTTTGTTCAAATATTTTAGTCGATTCAATATAATCTGTTTGAATTCGATTTAATTGATTTGCAAGAGTGTCTTGATTTTCTTTCAATACTTTAAATGCATCGTTATATTTGACAGTAATTTCTTGAAGAACATTTGTTTGTTCGTTAATTTTGTTTTGTATCGATTTTTCTGCATTTATGATGTTTTTGATATAATGATTAATTTCGTCTTTATCGTCTTCGTCTAAGGTTCCGAAGATCCATTTACTTACTTTTCCTACAGCGTTTATTAGCGCTCGTTTAGTTCTTTTATTTGAATATGTGAATATATTTAGTTTTGCTTCAATGTCTTTACTCAATTGTTTAGCATATTTTATTTTATTTATAACAATTACATGAAAGTGATTTAATTTTTCTTTTAAACTGCTTTCAAGAGAATTTAATTCCTTATTTATGTTATTTATTAATTCAACGGGATGTGTCATATTTATGTGATATTTAAATGTATGTCTGGAGGTGATTAATTTTACTTTACCTATTTGTACAGGTAGTATAGGATTTCGTACTTCTTTGATTTGTATAACACTTTCCAATTTATTCAGAAGGGTTATTGTTAGAATTATTGGGATGATTATCTTCATTTTCTTTATCTGAAACAACATGTTGCGGTTTTAACGTTTTAATATGATATTTTTTATTTCCTAAAATTATTTTTTGTTGTTCAGGTAATATTTCGTATGTGTCTAATTTTTTATATAATAATGCGGATTTATTTGGTTTTTTACTCACGTCGAGTTGCGTTTTTTGGTAGATTGGTTTACTTTGATCAAATCTGGGAATTGTTTTACCTATGTTACGTTTTTCTAAGGTTTTTGTTTGTTTTTGTATTAAATTTTTGTGAATTTCTTTTGATAAGGTTTTTAAAGTTTCTGCATGATCATTTATATAGTGAGTTACAATTTCGTTCTCGTTCATTTCAAATGGGGTTTTTAAATTTAAATCGACCTTTAATATTTGAAAGGGCGTGTAATTTGTGGAAGAATGAATACTGTTATTATATGATAACAATGTATAATTTATTAAATTTGAAATAGGTACTTTTGGTTTTTGATTTTTTAATATACGTAGGCTTTCATTTAAAGTGGAATGAAATCTCTCCACGGGACTGTTGCTGTTTGGATTAAATGGTGTAGTATAATGTATTTCTATTTTGTGTAAAGAACAAAGATCTTGTAGGACTTTGTTTTTAAACTCTGTGCCGTTGTCACAGGTTATTTTACGAGGAAGTCCGTAGTGACTAAGAAAAATTATTAATTTATCTACTATTTCTGTAGCACATAGGGAATTTAGAGGATACGCTTGACCGAATTTGGAGAAGCTATCTATTATAGTTAGAAATGCTTGTGAATCAAATTTATAAGTATCGATATATAAATGTTCTAAAGGTCTGGAACCTATTTCTGTTGGTTTGAAAATTATTGAATGAGGGTGTCTCTCGTATTTGGCTTTTTGGCAAATTTCACACGAGTTAACATAATTTGTTACATCTTGGTCAATATTAGGCCAATACAGGTGTCTTTTTATAGCAAGCAAGTTTTCGTTTATACCTCGGTGATTAGTTTTCGTTTCGTGATAATATTTCAGTCGAAGTTGTTTTTCTTCTTCGTCTGTTACATCTGTTAATAATTTATTCGAAATAGTTAATTTAAAAGCGTTACTGTGAAATAGTTCTGACATAATATTAGAAAATACAGTTTTTAATTGATCGTTTTTAAAATATAAACAATACGTTATTTTAGGTTTTAAATACTCTTTTGTCAATTGTACAATTGAATTTTGAATGTTGTCTTCTGATAATTGCCATAGAAGTCGATTTTTGTCGAATATTAATTCTCGTATGCAACGGTGTTGTGGATATTTAGTAGTAGATATGATTATTTGATTTTTGTATGTATTTAATGCTTTTTCTGTAAATGAAATAGTTAATATGGGATCTTCTACACTAGTATGCGCTGTTTGTGAATCTGTGAGATTCTCATTGTTATTGTTCGTGTTTATATTAGGTGAGTTAAGTTTAATATTTTGCAAGATTTTAACCTTTGGTTTGTCTATTATATTTTCGGGGGTTTCATTGTGTTCGTATAATGATTCTAATTTAACGTTATCGGGAATTGGATCTGTTGGGTCGATATTATTTATTAGAGATACTGTATCGCAATTTTCTTCTATTGGATTAATTTCGACTCGAGATAATGCGTCGGCATTGGTGTTATTTTTACCTTTTTTGTATATAATTTTGTAATCGTATTCTTCCAATTTGAGTCTCCATCTGACGAGTTTCGAATTTGGTTCCTTTAGTGAAAATAACCATTGAAGGGGTTTGTGGTCGCTAATGATATTGAACTTTGTTCCAAAAATATAGGGGCGGAATGTTTTGACAGCCCAAATTACGGCTAAAAGTTCCTTTTCTATAGTGCTATAGTGAATTTCGGCGGGATTTAAGGTGCGTGACGCATATGCGACTGGTAAATCTTGACCAATTGGACCTTGTGATAAGATAGCGCCTATTGCAAAATTAGAGGCGTCTGTTGTTACATTAAATGTTTTATTGAAGTCAGGGTATTGTAAAATAGGATCGTTCATTAAAATTTCTCTACACGTTTCGAAACTTTTAATAAATTCGTTGGTGTGTTTTATTTGTACTCCCTTTTTTAAACAATTAGTTAGGGGTTTAGTAATTTTTGCAAAATTTTTTATAAACTTACGATAGTAACCTACTAGTCCTAAAAATGATTTAATTTCTTTAGTTGTTTTAGGTATCGGGAAATTTTTTATTGCCTGTATTTTTTTTGGGTTCGGTTTTATTCCATCAGGGGTTATGACATGTCCTAAAAATTCGACAGTTTTACAAAGAAATTCTGATTTATCAATTTGGATCTTTAGACCTGCATCTTTAAGCTTTTTAAATACTAATGTTATGTCTTTTATGTGTTCCTGTAAGGATGTGGAAAATATAATAATATCATCCATGTAAACTAAACAATTTTTATTTAATAGTTCTCTTAAAATATTGTCCATTACTCTCTGAAATGTCGCAGGCGCGTTTCTTAAGCCGAATGGCATTCTAACATAATTATAGTGCCCGTTTTCTACAGAAAATGCGGTTTTTTCGATCGAATTTGGATGCATTTCGATTTGGTGGAAACCGGAAGCTAAATCTATGGTGGTGAAATAATTACAACGACCTAATTTGTCTAATATGTCCGTGATGTTTGGCAAGGGATATCGATCGTCGATTGTTTTTTCGTTTATTTTCCTGTAGTCAATAACCATTCTCCATTTTTGTTGATTACTTGCATCGAGTTTCTTTGGGACAATCCATACGGGACTGGACCAGGGGGAATGTGAATGTTCTATTATTCCATCTTCTAATAATTTTTGTATCTGTTTATTTATCTCATTTTTATGAATATAAGGGTATCTATATGATTTAGTGTGCACGGGAATTTCATCTGTTGTTTTAATTTCGTGCTTAATTTTATTTGTAAACGTTAATTTATTTTTACTGTCATGAAATAATTCGGAAAATTGGGAAATTACTTTTGCTAATTGACATTTCTCTTCATTATTCAAATGAGCCGTTCTTAAATTGTCTATGGAAAATTCTGATGTTTCTAATTGATTACTACAGTTTATTTCTGTTTGCAATTGTTCTATATTAAAACATTCAAATTCGTTTTCTATAAAATTAGTAGCGTACGGTGTTAACATATCTTCTCCGATACAGATTGTTTGTGAAGTTAATAATTTATTAGTTAATTCAACTATCGTCTGATTATTTTTTATTTCTAAAATTCCTGGTGAAATAGTGACATTATGGTTCATAATTCCTAATTCGGGGATTATAATTTCGCAATCCGGTAATTCAGTATTTATTTTCTTTAAAATTGAACTTTGAGGTGGTATTTCTAATACTTGTGTATTAAATTCGCTTCGATAATATAGCGGTATTTTTATTTTATCGTTAAACAATTTTTTATTTTCTAAGTCTAGGTTTAATTTTAGTTTTCTTAGATCTCTTATGCCAATAATACCATCAAAATACTCATGAAAGGGGAATAAAACGAATTCTATGTGTCCTTTTAGAGGGAAAAATTCATTGAAATAGGGTATTTTAGCTTTAGCATCTGCTTTACGGGATCCTGCACAAGTTTGTATAGGTGTAATAGATTTGAATATTGTGTCGGGATAATATTTTTCTGCAATCGAGGGTCTTAAAATAGAAGGGTGACATCCAGTGTCAATTAATAATTTAATAGGTGGATTCTTAATTTGTATATATGGCAAGGAGTTGGGAATTATATTATTTAAATCTATTCCTTTCTTTTGGTTGAGGCTGGTACGCGAAAATTTCCAATATCCTCTTCTGGTGTTTTCATTTGTTCATTGCCTTCGTAATATTCCATTTGTTCGGCTGTGGAATCATAATAAATTGAAGGATTTGGGTAAGATTGATTTTCATCGATATAATTAGGGAATTCGTCCATTTCGTAATTTTCCTGGAATTCTGCGTTGTCATTGATCTCGTAGTTAGGATCGTAATCGATGTAGGGGTTTATTTCTTGATTAAATAGTTCTTCAACGATCATAGGTTGTTGAGGAGCATATTTTTGAAATGGTCTATATTGTTGTGAAAAAGCTTTTGTTTGTCTACTGGGTAGAGAACTTGTGATAGACATCGGTTCTGGTTTGTTAGAAGGTATTTTTCCTTGTGGTTTGAATACATTTTGGGGCTTTCCGAACACTTGTTGATTCGTAGGGAATTTTTGTGTTATAGGCCTATTTTGTATATTGATGGGCCCTGTGGGAAATTTGGATACATTACTATGTGATTGTTGTTGAGAGAAGTTTGGTCTCTGTGTCTGTGATGGAAAATTTGAATAGTAATTTGGTTGATAAGAGGTTGGTCTAGCGAAATTTTGTGGGTGGTATTTATTCGGATTCGGAGTATATGATGTTGACGGCATGTTTTTCATAATTTGTGTTCTTGGGTTATTTACAAATGATTTATTTATTTGAGGTTTATGCATTTGAATGGCTTGGTTTTGTAAATTATTAAGTCGCTGTGTAGCGTAATACTGCCTATGTACAATTTGACAAGCTGCAGTAAAATGTTCTGGTTGTTCTAATTGTAAGAGATATGTATAAATTCCGTCTGTATTTATCATTAACAAATCTATCGCGTCATTTTCTAATTGTTCGATTAAATAATTTTTTCTGACATTATTTAGTGTATCATCACAAGAAATTTTTGTTGCTAATCGCGTTTTTAAGCATTTTATTCTATCCATAAAATCTAATATATTTTCGTTCTTATTTATAATTGTATGTTTAAATTCCTGAGCTAGCGTGCGTCTGTCTAATCTATCTCCGAAATGTTCGCGTAAGGCGATTTTTATATCAGGCCACTCTTGTATATTTCGTTGTAATATATAATCTAATACTTGATCTTTAAGTTTACAAATTAAAACATTTGACACAAACTGTTTTAAACTATCGTCTTCTTGTCGATTATATTGATTATAAAATTTATCACAAATAGTAATAAAGCTCTCTAAATGTAAAGAATTACCGTTAAAAGTAGGTAAGAAATCAGCGTTAACTTTCGCTGCCGTTATTGTGGGCGTTCTTTCTTGCTGAGTTTGTACTTGTGGTAGTAATTGAGGTACAGCTGTTGTCGCATTTAAATTGATAGGTACGTATGGTACATTAACGTTTGGTTCGGACATTCTTCGTGTTGTAAGTGAAGATTCCGTTTTAGGCATAAATTTAAATTTAATTCTAATACTAATTTAATTCTAATTTCTTAAATTTAAAATTCTTTCGAGTTTGTTTCAAATTTCTTTTTCAAATTCAATGATTCTTTCTTTGTTTCTTTTCTTAACTAATATGCACGACTTAATTTAAGAACTTGAACAAATATTTCTCTTTACATACGTTTAACAAGCGCGAAGAAATTATTTGCGTCTTAAAAGTCTATAAAGCAAGCGGACGGTCAAAAGGATTGTTCAACACTTACCTTGATGTAATTATGTTGCTCCGTGGGACCTCGGTTATCGGATAGTCGATTAAATGATTGAAATCAACGGTAGCTTCTGGGATTTCTTTTTTTCCTAGGCTGCCTTACTTCTATCCTACTGACTGCGCCAATTAAGTATATTTATTGTTGATAACACTTTTTAAAAAGGATTTTATTTTTAAATACAATGTTCACAATATAATACTTAATAATTTTGAGACTTATTTAATGTTACAACTTTACTGTACTACATTACAAATAAGAATGTCCTAACGTCTATCTATCTACTAGAAGGAAGCCTCGGGGAAGCTGCTTTGTCAGCGGTTCCCATGATCTGTTTATCATGTTCCAAGAATTGTTTACGTCCAAGCACATACATTGTAACAATGGAAAATTACCATATACAGGTGGTTAATTAATAAGTGTATAAATATATATAATAATGCAATAATTGATTTACATAACTGTCGGTATATCAAAATACTGGAGATGCAAGCAATAAAAATTAAAGAAATATAAGATCGTATCTATAAAATCTTCATCTTTCAAATCTCTCTCTAAAGAACTAATATAAATGAAACTCAATTTTCAACTATAAGAAAGTTAAAAAGTAAATATTTTAAATTTTGCCTATATGATATTTGAACTATTAACATGAGTGTACATAATATAGGTAGTCACAGGCAGTGAATACCTTATTCACATTAATATCACAATTATAATAAAATAATAGTGTATTAAAGTACAAGTTTCGTAAGAGATCATTCTTGGGCCTAAAATATATCAAGAAAGGTGTGTTTTTTACTATTTTTGATGTTTCAGATACCAAAAGTTCAAAAAAACTTAAAACAAGAGAAATGTTTAATTGGAAATATTAGAAATTTAGTTTTTTGACGTTGGTTACACTGATTCATAACTAGACAGTTTAAATGTTTGAATATTGGCGGTGATGAGAAGGAAATTTCAATTAGTATTAGAAGTTTTAATATCCAACTATATTTAACGAATTATGTCGTTCATTAGTATAAATAAAATTTTAGCATGTTTTTTTTATTTTTTTTACAAGTTCTACTGCAGATGTTTGTTACATTAAAACGTTAATATTTGACATTTAAATATATGTAAATTAGTAATGTAAGACTATACAACCAAAACGGTTGTCGTAAAGCAAAGTTTGTAGCACCGAAAAAGAAAAAAGAAATTTTAATTTACCCTAAGAAATATTCACTATCTTCCACAGAGTCTTGGCACACTACACATCAATGATTCGTTTGACTAGAGGATTCTGACTTTAATTTGAAATCTGGAGTGCTTATATATACACGCGGGCGATATGTCTGCATGGCTGTGTTAGCGAGAATGATTACTTACTAAGAATTACTTATTTCTTGTTTAGGTTAACATTCAAGGAAACAAAATAAAAATATTATACTTATGACAAGCATTTATACATGTTTATCTATAAAAAACTTTTATTTTTTTAGATAAACTTCTTAGATTTGATTGATATTCTCCCAGAGTTTATTAGATAGTAGTAGACGTTAAAACATTAATTGAATTTTCCAAAATAAGAATCATGAAACGTAATATATGTAATGCATTACATACATCATTATTAACATCAACACGTGTTGCCCATAATATTATTAGAGTGACCAACAACCCAATTTAGTCTCGGTTTCGCTTCAGAGCAAATTTTTACTTTCTTATACGTAGTATAAGGAAGTATTGTGATGACGAAAATTTTCGACCTCGAGATTTTTGCAGATGTCCACGTTTTGAAGTCCCCTGATACCAAAAAAGTGGTTTTAAAAAAATATCTGTGTGTCTCTCTCTGTGTGTCTGTGTGTGTGACTACGATAGCGGTCAAACCGCTGTAGATACCAATTCCAAATTTTGTATTTACGTGTATAATCTCCCTCTTGAGATCTGGTTAGTTTTTCAGTAAAATCGGTAGACCGAAAGTAGCAGTTTACTTCAGCGAAAAAATCGAATTTTGACAATATTTCGTCAACTACTAAGTTTAAACAAATTTATAAAGAATTCATATATACTTAGAATTGAAATTGAAAATAATTTTATTTAAAAAGTTTTTCGAAATTCCTACCGGAAGTAGGTCTTTTACTCTTATCGAAAATCAGTTTTTTGCGAATATTTCGAAAGTCATGCTTTTTAGACAAGTACGTTACGGGTATAAAAGTATTTAAAACATAATTTTCAATATCTTTTGCATAAAAGGTATTTCAAAATTCAGACCGGAAGTACCACTTTTACTCTTATCGAATAACGATTTTTTGCAAATATGTCGTAAGTTATGCATTCTATATATATTTATCAAGAGTACAAAAGTATTTAGAACTGGATTTACAATATTTTTTGTATACATGAAATTTCAAAATTCGGACCGGAAGTAGCACCTTTACTCCTAGCGAATAGCACTTTTTTGATAATATCTTGCAAAGTATGCATTCTATAGAGATTTATTAAGAGAATAGAAGTACTTAAAATAGGATTCTGAATAATTTTTGTATAAAAAAATTCTTAAAATTCTATAATTTGAAACACTCATACGTATAAGAAAGTCGTGTAGTGGCCACACCTCATTTTTTGTTTATGCTATTCTTTTATCTTTTAGTTTTAGTTTCGTAACTGTTACATCTTGTCCACTTTTAGTTCAGCTTTATGTTGAAATTGAGGTATTAGGTAATTTGAATATGATAATGTGCCGTGACAAGACTACTTGGTTTCTAATGTTGTGTTAGTGCTGTTTATTATTAATGGACTGTTTTGGATACTATAGATGCTTACAGATTAATGTTTATGTGTATTAGCTCTAAGTGATCGATCCTCGTTTAGTATTAATGTTAGACAATGACCATAACTCATAGGGATATCTCGTTAATGTAGAGGGTTAATTCGCCAGTAGTGGGCATATTTTGAGGAACGTCAACTTTCAGCTTTAATAACATTGAGAAATCGCTTATTATGTTAAATATTTATTCTTGAGAGTGAAACAAATATATTGAATTACGGTATGTTGTAAGACAGAGAATGCTTAGGATGAAGCGCATTTTTTCTTTTTTGATTCTTTTGAAAACGAACATATTTGGTAGTAGTCGGCCACTTACACTTCGGCCATTAGTACACCAGTTAATAATAAACTTCTGTTTTCTTTTTCGTCTTTTCAATGAGAATGAGTTAGTAAAAGGGTGAAATCAGTAAATAAAAAATAACCGAGTGTACATTTTCCGCTAAATAAGTTTACAAAAAAAAAAACACTAAATCTCTCATAGTCATATAAATTAAGAAAAAAAACGTTATTTTCAGATCCACAAGAAACAGAAATACATTCTTGAGGAAAAAAAAATATTTTCAGATTCACAGGAAACAGATAGGTATACATTCTTGAGGAAAAAAATCAATAACTAGATATATAAATCTGTCATGGTAATATTAAATACAAAAATTCAATACTTAATGCATACTTTTTAAATTATTCATCGTCAGTAAAAATCGCAGAAGAAATCTTGATTTTTAACATCTTTATATGACTGTCCTGCAAGCTTAGAACAACTTAAATGAAGCTACCTTGGGCAAGTATCACATACAACATTATTATCACCTTCTTCTTCGGCATTACTGTACAATTGTTCTTCGCATACACTGCACTTTTTTTTTTGCTTCGCTTCTGCTAGTTGCAACTTCGGTTTCTGGCTTCTCTTTATTTTGGTTAGAACTTTTTTCCTCGATGTCGTGTTCTTTTTGGTTTCAGATTTATTTATTTTCCGCTTTTTCATTTCTCCTTCCTCCTCTTTCTCTGTCAATATCATAAGATCATCATACTTTGGCAGATGGTCCCGACTTGGGTTTCTAAGATTGTTCTATTACTTTGGGATACTTTAAATACTTCATGAATACATACACGAATACTGGGCCTGAGATAAGTTTCCCTCATCTAATTTTTCTTGCCACCACCCTTGTTATTGACTAGATGTGTTGGTCCAATAAAAGGATGTCACTTTCTAATATGTCATTGAACTTGCTCAATAAATAAAGCTAAAATCAAAAACGTTGCCCCTGTAATTCGTTAGTCGGTGCAAAAGACCATGGGTCTATAAACGCCACATGCTTTTAAAAAACAAAAACATAAAAACTAGGATTAGGACCTATAGCAATAGCAATAAAAACACACAAGATGTATTTCAATTGTATAATTAATAGTAATATATATGAATGAAAACACAGCTACTGTATAACACAAACACACAAAGACTGTCGACAGGTAGTCAATTAGTGAACACAGTTCTCAAAAATCCTAAACATACATGATCGGGCTCTAACAGCTGTTTAGAGTTTCTCTATGGACTTATAAATAACTCACATTAGGTGATATAATGTGCATAATACTTAATACAAATATAATTAATTACAAAGCTTCGAAAATACAACAATGCTCTTGTTGACCACAAAGCTAAAGAGAGGTTATGCCGGAGTTCTTGCATACAAAGAATATCCGAACAACAATGCTAAAATGTGTTAATTAGTTACAGTATCTTTGAGCCTTTGCATTCAATAAATAAATAAACTACAGTTAAAACTACTTATCTTATACAATCTGCAAAAGTGAAGGTCTCGTTGAAATATGCAGATCGAAGTCTGTTATACTGCTTCACACTGTATCATATGTGCATCTAGTCGATGAACTTGCACTAGTGAATAATAGCTTCATACAGTTGAAAAGGTTATAATACTCTTAGCTTCACCTTGCTTCTCTATTCGCTAACATATGTAATTGTATATTATGTCTGCATTCTCTGCCTAAGAGCTTGCCACATTGTTCTTAAGAACACGCTCCATAAAGTATTTCATATTTAAATGTTCATTTGCTGGTTACACACACATAGTCTGCTTAGGTTGTTACTTGCAATATTTCCTTTTCTTTAAATGGTAATAAAGGATCCCCTTTCAAAGGATTTCCCTTAAAACAATTATTTCCTTAAACGCATAAAAGTTGAAATAACAATTAGCATGTGTTTCCTTTGAGATTAAAAATACATGCGTCACAAATAGTGCTTCTATAATTAGAAACTATTATCAACAGGTGCATTACTTATTATCATTACTAAGCATGATGACTTGAGATTTAAATTAAATGGTATTATTAACAATTCAGCTTACCGTAGAGTCTTATGAGGCTTCGCAATTAAAAGGAAGCTAAGAATGATTGTTATTGAACCATAACAGATATTCGTAACTATTACATCTTGTCCACTTTTTCTTCATCTAATTGTTCGTTTTCCAAATTTTCTTCCTCTAATTTTTCTTCAGTTAAATTTTCTTCCAAAATTTTCTTTTAAAAATGAGTAATTTCAAATTTTTGGGCCGACAATAGCACTGAAACAATTTTATGGCTGACAAATGGCAAAATCAGCATTTGACATCTGTGGTAGTGGTCGGCCGTGGCTTTCACTGTTGCAGAACATTTTTATTATTGACTCTGTGCACAGCCGATTACTCGTGTTGATTATCAGCTTGTGAAACTGTATGGTTGCGAATGAGATGAACATATATCTGAATAGGTAAGTACGAAGAAGATGAAAATAAAATTTGACTTACTTATATGTTTCACTGTATAAAGACGTAAGATTTCAGATGTGTAGTGAAGTAGTAGTAGTAGTTATTCTTGAAGAAAGTCATCAGTGGCCGCCTATTGGAAGGTGGCCGGTTACAACGAACTTGCCCTATGTGCAGTTGTATCATATATGGTAGTATTAATCAATATAATATGTTTTAAAATAATAACAAAAATTTAAAAGCCAAAAACTTCTGAAGTTATAAATATCTTATATTTAAATTACATTTACGCTTTCTCTCGTTACACGACGTTTCGCATTTAAATAAATCATGGTCAACTGGATCTCGCTATTGCTGCGCGATATCAAGGCCTTAACATAAGAGATTTTGTTGATTTTGCTAATCTAAAAATTTCGGCCTCTATCTGGCGCCAACTGTCCAAAGCATTATAAAATATTTGGTAATCGCTGGACACTTTTAAAGTCACTTGTTAAAAATACGCAATATGAATGCATTGTACCAAGCCTAGTTAACACTTAATTTACTACTGTTATCGACGTTTTACATTGCTTTTGAACTTTGTAAAACTTGGGATTTCTACTTAAATTCTTCTAATAAATTCTTTAAAATTCATCCGTTTCATTTAATGCATATTTACTATAATATATTCTGGAACGACGTGTACTAATATGAACTATCTAGTTCCTACCGAAAAAAAAAAAAAAACGTGGAAGTTGTGGTCATTTAGTTCTTACCAAAATACAATGTGCGTAATTCTGAAGGCACTTAGAAAACAAGAATTGAATATGCCAAATATAGGTAGTGTATGGAAAATAATATTAATAAATAGTCATAATTTCGCATTTTTAGGTTAAAATTAGAAATGTGTTTATATTTGTAGATGTGCAAAGGAAATATTTTTGAAATTCCAGTGGAAGAATTGCCGGTCTGAAATGAAGCAGTATTAGTAGACGTTATTGGTCACTAATATTAGCAATAAGTCTGAATATGTGTACTCTAGAGTATTTGAGGGTTGGTTCAGTACAATTTTAAAGGGAATGCCAGAAAAGAAGTGGGTTTATTTTGAATATTACAACAGTGTCAATTTTTGCTCTGTAATTAGACTTTTATCTGTTGGATATATAAAGTTGCTATAATAATTATTAAAATGCCGTAATTGTTACCAATAGTGTAGCCGAGGAATAAAGTTCCTTATGCAATAACCCACTAATTGGCTAGACCCCGTACATTAAGTACATTTATTATAATTACAATATAATAAACGCAATACTCAAGACAAAGGTTATTGCCGAGTATACAAATATGCACGCGTAGCATTCCTTCCAATGCCCATGCATGGGAATCCACGATGCCGATGAACCGGCGACGTAGGTAATTAGTTTAAGTAGGTTAATATAGAAATATGTTATAAATAGTAGTGTAAGTTAGTTTTAAGGACATTCACATTAGATATTCGATTAGATTCATTGATACGTTTTTTAATGTACAAACAATGAACATACATAGAGCATACACATATTTAATCAATACAGTTTAGTTAGTAGATAGGGTGATGTGCTTTAATTAATTTTTATTATGTGTTCACTCAGATTTTACAACATCCTGTAATTTTTCTAAACCAGACTAAATGTCCATACGTCCTCTTAAAAAATATTTGACAAGTACTAATGTACTAATTACGTTTAGTACGTTAGTACATTGGTACATTTGTAGGTATATCCACTTCAAAAATTAACCGAACCTTTTATATTTTATTGGTTCATCTACAAACAGTTTTTTGAAATTTCTCTCCAAACTAAACATAAAATCAGAAATTATACATCTTCAAGAGATTACCGATAAGGAGAATACGTGAAAATTATTCTTTAGGGCAAGAAATGCCCGTAGCTGCATGCCCTGCAAAAGTTGGAATAATTTTATGCGCTTATATTTGTCATTTCCAATATGTATAATATTTTTTGTGAGAGTAAACATAATATTTACATTCTTTACATACATACATATATGTGTATGTATCTATAGATCTTTGACTCATAGCTCACAGCACTTACTCGCGTGTTCTTTTACGCGATAACATTTACAGGAATAACAAACACATACACGTTTTGTATTTAGAACTCCCTGAATCTATTGTTGATCCGCGAAACTACAATTACAAATAAACATCATACATATTTGCCGTTGTAACACGTGTTCTTTTTGTTGTTGACAAATTTCAATAGAACTTAGAGGAAGTAAACATTTAACATAACAGAAAATATTTCTTTCTAAGAAGTGCTTTCGTAATAAATATTACTGTAACAACTTTTGGATTACGTATATACGAGTACTTACAGAAAGATTTAAAAATATTTTCTATTCCGCCTTCCCTAGTAGCACACAAAATCGGGCCAACGTTGGCTGTTGGTCGTTTATTTGTTGGCCTGACCTCGGCGGCTGATATCAATCCGATGTGAAAGTGTTAACATTTTACAACGTTGGATAAATATCATTGCATGATATTGGATAAATATCATTGCATGATATTGGATAAATATCATTGCATGATATTGGCCCAATATTTTGCACAGACATTTTTCCGATTTATAGCAAAATCGGCTGATGATCGTAAGGGAATATTGGCTATTGATCTGCGTACGACATCGTATTGCTATCACGATGCGACATGTATATGATATTATTTACCTACATATATATGATGTTACGAAGTGATATAAATGCAATAATATATACCGCCATTTTGCCAACATTAAATTTTTAGTAAATTTTCACTATACCTAGTGTTTCTCTTTACTTGAAGACCCCTAAATAAATAGTTTATTAATAACGCAATAAGTAAATACCAGTAACTTTTACCACTGATAGAGACCATTACGATTAATATTTTTGTAGGAACGAATTTTTCAAGAGTCTAAATCTGGCCTACTATGATAAAAACTCTAGTGCAAGTAGTCAAATAGCAACGATGAAAATAGTGTAAAAGAAATGTAAAAAAGTTGTTGCTAATCACTAAAAGTCTCCAAATGCAAAGTTTTGCTGAAAATTTTTCCTACATTTTTGTGTATAAACTAAATAAAAAAATTCTTGTCACAAGAACTGAAATAATTGAAAATAGATTGAACATTAAATTACAATTTTGAAACATTAATTAAATTGAATATTTTTCAACTAAGTAACTTCAAACACTAGTTTTTATTTTAATCATATTGGTCAGAATTAGACTCCCAGAAAATCATTTTCCTATAAGAATATTTATTGTATTGGTCTCTATCACTGGAAAGAGTTTAACACATATGGCGTTATTAATAAACAATTTATTGTTTGTATTCATGTAAAAATGTAAAGTTTAACAGTGTATATTCACATTCAAGGAAGTCAATTATGACGTAATTTTATGAACAGCTATTCTAAGCTGACATGCTACCCTGAAATAGCTACACCATAGTTAACTTCCAGTTTAATATGAATACATAAATAAATGTTTACTATTAAATTTAAGCTGAAGCAATACAGTAAAGAAATACAGGCAATAAGCGTACTACTACAAAATAAAAATGTATGTTTTGAATCAACTGACATCGTACACAGATAGATAATGAATGTGAATTAAATGAAGACAAAATAAATATTTTCACAAATTTAATTCTTTATGAAATAACGCCAGGATTATACATATATTTATAAATATAAAATAGGTTTAAATTTTAAATCAATAAGTTATATATGTATATAATTGGAAATATAAATTATAATTTATTATTAAAAAAATGTCAAAATTCTAAAAAAAAAATAAAAGTACATATTGTGGAGAAAATTAAAAAGATTGTCTATTCCGCCTTGTTAGGCGCCCATTTACTATCTTTCCTATGTCCCTAATGGGTAACTTTCTTAATGTTGGAAGATATAGGATCGGTTAAATTAGTATTTGATAGCATTCTCAGATATGACATTTATTGTCAACTTTTGAAGATATCTATAAGAAGAATGAAAATTGCCGAAATATTCAGTTATCCATATCTTCGTAACCATTAAAAGTAGAACAAAACTAAAAATGGCATATGGTAATAATTTTTAGGTAGAGTTTAGTAATCTTAGTTAAAAATGCATGACACACTTAATTATGAAGATATAACATAAGCTATAATTTCTAAAAGATAACTATAGCAAACCCTATATCTATGAAATCAGAAAAAAGAAAGTATGTTTATGAAGTCATGGCTAACTGTGACTGTCATTTAAAAAGAAACATAAGTTTATTTTATATCTTGATAATTAAGTTGGTCATGAATTCTTAATTCAGATTACTAAATTCTACGTAAAAATTACAGTAAAGTGCCATTTTTAGTTTTATTCTATCTTCAATGGTCACTAAGGTGTGGATAACTAAAAATTTCGGCAATTTTCAATTTTTTTTTTGAATATCTTCAAAGAATAAGTAATCGCTAGAAAAACAACCCAAAACGTTTATGTAAGTCTTCTTGGTATCATAAATTGCGCAAATAGTATCTTACTCATAACACATTTCTCAAAATTGTATGTTTTGAAGGAGGCACATACATGTTACATATTTTTGAAGTTGAATACGCAATCTTTTTGACTGACTCTCTATATATCAGACTTACTTTCACCCTGACAATTAAGGTGAAAATATGATATTACACTTATAATAGGTAAATGAAAATTAAATGATGTATACTTTAGAATGCCTAAAAAAAATGAAAAATGTAAAATTCTTACAGGCACTTTCAAATAAAATTATTATATATCTATGTCGCTTCCAGTCTGTAAACGTTATATTATATAATATAAGGATATTTCATCAGCGTGCCGTTAAATGGGGTTGTATCCAGCTTTTTCAGTATCCGGTCGATCCTACAGCCTTCTCTATCATTTGCTGTAGCAAGCCATCAACCAATACATTTATCGATATCCAGATCAGTAGCGTTTTCAAAACGACGGCGTACTGCATCTACAAGCAAACGAAACATATTTATTAATATGATGGTAGATATAAAATAGATATACAGGGTGAATCATTAGTAGCCGCTTCTTCGATTGCTCTTTTGTGTATTAAATAAAAGAAAGAATAATCAGTGGAAGATTCATGGTTGCTTGTGGCGCATATTCTAAAAAATACTTTAAGCTGTGACTCACTTCCGGTTTCACCGGAAATTTACTGAACTTAATTTTTTTAAGCGACACATCCTATATATTTTTGAATTTTCTAATATTGTCGTAAATTGCCTATCAACAGTTTTTTCTTTTTCAAAATGAAGCCAATAGTTTTTAGATTATTAATTTTTTTTGAAAATATTTGACCAAAACACGTATTGAGAAAAAAATCATTTTCACATTGTTCTGAGAAATAAAACATTAACTTTGGTGGTGCTTGTAGCCAAGAAAATTCTGCATCATTTAGTATAAGTTGCACTCGACAATACCTTGAAGAACTTTGTTTTTACAAAGCCTACTTCTCGAATTTTCACATACCAAAAACTTATTTTTTTTTAAATGCAACACCCGGTATTTTATTGTGACATTTTGTTCCTTCTTTATTCTCTCTCATTTTTATTAACAATGTGCTATGCCTATCTTTACAAGCTACAAGCACCACCAAAGTTAATGTTTTACTTTTCAGAACAATGTGAAAATGATTTTTTTCTGAACACGTGTATTGGTCAAATATTCTCAAAAAAAATTAATTACTCAAAAACTATTATTGGCCTAATTTTGAAAAGGAAAAAACAGTTGAATAGGCAATTTACGACAGTACTAGAAAATTCAAAAATATATAGAACGAGTCATTTAAAAAAATTAAGTTCAGTAAATTTCTGGTGAAACCGGAAGTGAATTACAGCTTAAAGTATTTTTTGTAATATGCGCCAAAAGCAACCATGAATCTTGCACTGATTGTTCTTTCTTTTATTTAAAACACAAAAGAGCAATCGAAGAAGCGGCTACTATTACTCACCCTGTATAATACAAATAAGTTTATGCTATGTTTTATCTAGTATTATGTTAAAATAAGCAGTAATGTGTTGAGCAATAAATTATTATTCAATTATAATTGGTAATTAAATAATTAGTTAATGCAATTTAAGTTTTAAAAAACAAATATTTGGAACATGATCAATTAAACCACCAAGCAAATTAATACATCTCTCATTTAAATTATATACAGCCTGTAAATATTAGTGTATAGAAATTCAGTATCTGCAACTGGTTATTAAGAAAGGCACTGCCATTTGGAAAACAACACATTACCTACAATCGCCTGGTATATAGTTGTTTGACAGAAAGGTCTTTTCTTCTCCTTCCCTTTTAGTGAAAATTGCATGGATAACGTAGTCGTCATACATTTCTTCATGATGAGATGTACTGCTTCCTTAATTGATTCTCCACCACAGAGATATAAATCTTGTATCTAAAAAGTAAGTTAAAGGGTATTATTACATCCCACAACATATCTTCATAAGCCTGTGTTTTACATTTGTCAACTAAATTATGAATTAGTTCATGAACAAAAATTGATGAGTGTAATACAAAAATCGACGTCAGTTTCAGTTCATGAATTAATTGGTGAACTAATTCATGAATTAGAACCAGAGAGATTGGAATATATAGAGGGGTATCAAGCTGCAATGTTTGGCCGCAACAACTGCAGGTGGTGTAAGGGGATTGACACATTGCCAAGCGATTATAGTCCTTAAGGAAATCCGACGGCGTGCTGTCATTCGTCGAAATGTCGTGCTCGTACTTGGTTCGTATGATTTCGTTAAATTCTACACGCATTTGTGCTTTGTGATATGTAATAACGCGAATTAAGCACTTTTAATGCAAAATATATAGTAAAAATGGTGAAATTGTGTTATTTGTGTAAACGTCGATACGAAAAGGCACTCGATCATATCATAAGTAAGTTGGTCAAGAATTCAACTTTACGTGTTTAACATGGTTTAAATATAGAGTGCTGATTGGATGTGATCGAGTGGATGCCTTTTCGTATCGACGTTTACACAAATAACACAATCGCACCATTTTTACTATGTATTTCGCATTAAAAGTGCTTATTCACGTTATTACATATCACAAAGCACAAACACTTTTAAAACAAATGCGTGTTGAATTTAATGAATCATACGAACCAAGTACGAGCACGACATTTCGACGAAAGACACCACGCCGTCGCATTTCCTTAAGGACTATAATCGCTTGGCAATGTATCAATTCCCCTTACCCCACCTGCAGTTGTTGCGACTTACAACCTCGCCCACAAACTGCACTCATGCTTCCTCTATACAATTCCAATCTCTTTGATTAGAACATGTTCTAAAATATCGTCAATTTTCTAGTAAGTTTTAGTAACTTTTACATTTTTATGCTATATACCAACCAGCACCACTATTTATTTACGTCCTATGTGATTTAAAATTTACTGTTACAGGTGATTAGGGTTCGTCATCATGATATTCATGAACAAATTCATAAGTGTAAAATGATTCAAGATCATCAATTTATTTGTATATAAATTCATGATTAAATTCTTGAATTAGTAGACAAATGTAAAGCAGGCTATATACTAGTAATCCTAATTAGTAATTTAAATACATATTTTAAAAACTAAAATTATGTTTAATCTTCTTTTATATTTACCCAATAAATTCGTTTATTTAAATTTTTTTCATAAAATACGTGTACGTTGCATATAGTTCATTTTTTGATGAAAAAATCGAGTTAGATTAGGGACTTATTAAAAATGTCAGATACATTACTATATAGTAACAAATTAGTTACATTCCTATTGAATATTCATACATAAATATGTATATTATTATAACAAATGCAAAGTTATTTTGAATTGGTCTTAAGGCTGCACACCAATCACACAAATACATATTCTTTCATTCCCGAAATGACCTTGAAAATCAGTGCGTTAATGGCGTCTACCATCTTTACGAGTATGACAATTACAAGACCAATTCATACATATTACACACATTTGCATAAGTTCAATAAACTGAATAGTATATAATAGTTTTCAATACAAAATGTACTTACATACGTCTGCATTTTCACTGGGCACTTTATACGAAGTATCTAGTATAATCACAGCTATAATTTAACAACGCAAAAATATTATACTAATAATGCCGAAAATCTTAAATATACGAATAATGCATTAACAAACAACCAAACATGAAGGCTATACGCCCGGCCTCGAAATCGTTTTTCCCATTTCCTAATCGTATTTTTCATGAAAACCTTACCGAATTTACACGCTAATTCAAGAAAAAAATGCCTTTCAATGGATAAATCGTAATTTCTTCGAAATTGTCCAAAGGGCCCTAAATAAAAATTAAAATGTAAGAAATTTCAAAAAACAAGCCTTTATTTAAAATTATGTAACACTCAACAGCAATACATAAATTTTATTTTTTCTTAATTTTTAAAAATAAGGTCACGAAACGGAAAACAAAATTTTGAAATTTGGGCGAAATTCACTGAAATCAAATAGAGTATGTGGTACGCTCGCACATGGTGTCGAGAGGTAGCTCCGCCTACCATTTCGGGCAGTTTCTACGCAGTTTGTAAAATACTTCTGAGATCGGTGTATGTTAAGAAAGTAATCATTACTCGGACATTATTTTATCGAAACCGTTGATATTTTCTTTACAATAGGTCGAAAATTTTCAGCGTCACAATACTTCCTTATACTACGTATCAGAAAGTAAAAGAAATATCTCTTCCCGTCCTTAACGGTATACCTGCTAGAAGCGCATGCTAGGACTCACACGGCTTGCGCGCAGGGAGTATAATTATTCTATTTGACTCGCAATAATTTGCTTCTGAAACGATCTAGAAATTTATTTCTTGCACAAAAAATAATTTTGGAATGTTGCCTTTATTTTGTTTCACATAATATATATGGGTAAATTCTGAAAAATAAGATTAGTTACTCGATAGCTGAAAAATAGCTTACACAAATTGTTGGTCTACTAAAACTTTTTTTTTTTATAAAATTTACACACCATAAAGAAAAATCGAAAACACTAGTATCATCCAAATACTTTAGGGTATAACCTTAAAAAAAGACAGATCCCTAGCTCTCTGCATTGCTGAGATATCACGATATAAGTATTAATAATTGAAGAAAATGAAAATTTTAAAATTTACACAAAAAAACGATTTTTTGACCTTTTTGCGATTTCGATTTTATTTTCCAACTCAAAATTTGAATCCGGCAGGTGATTTTACATATCCAGCTTCACTTTTTTTGTGTGTTTGAGAAAATATAGATTGTATAATTTAGGGGCGGTTGCTTCCCGACTGGCAAACATGTGGGCCAACCGGCGATTATCTGAGACCATAACGCAGCCATAAATTACATTTGCACGAAAAGCAGTGGTACGCCCATTTCAAATCGAACTCAGCTTGAAGCGGGCGTCCAGCCTTAACACATACACGTGCTAAACAGCGTAGTAGGTACTCTATAAGAATCATATTCGACCCCCCCTTCCGCTTCTTCGCCTGGCGCCATAAAGTCGCAGACAGACGCGTCATTTATAGCCCTTCTCTCTATCTAATTCTCTCTAATCTAAATTTATGTCGAACACTGACCTACAACTAACATCACAGTGACTTTGTATACTTGATATTACGGAGACAATTTTTATTTAAAATCAATAGTACCTAGATTTTTGTTATCAATACAATATCAGTATCAGATATATATCCAATATATTACCAAGGTAGACAACGTTGGTTTGATATCAACCCAACGTCATACATTGACAATTAATAGATATAAGAATTTTATATTCCTACAACATTGGGTGAGGGTCACTGATATTCTACCGATCTTAGAATGTTGGGCTGATGTTGGCACGCTCTTGTAGTAACGAACTTGGCTACTCAGGCTATAATTATAATAACGTAATTTATTATAAAAGCGTGCTTAGTACTTTTAATGATGGTGAGAAACATTATTACAAATGCTTATATATTTCATTTAACACACCAACAATTATTCCTGGTACGTAGCGTGTAATATACCTATTCTGTCATATAAATTTAAATTTTACCAATATTGTTTTGCAATGTGAATATGATGTTGGCGTTTCATCGCTGAATGGTAAATTGTGACGTCATCCCCTTTAATCTAAATTTATATCGAACACTGACCTACAGCCAACATCACAGCGACTTAATTAACTTGATATTCTGTTGACATTTGGCTTTAATGTTAATAGTATATAGGTTTTGGATGTCAATACAATATCGGTATCAGATATTTAACCAATATATTACCAATGTAGACGACGTTGGTTTGATGTTAACCCAACGACATAATTTGACATTTCCTCGATATAGGAATTTTATGTTCGTATGACATTGGGTGGGGGTCACTGATATTCTACCGATCTTAGAATGTTGGAGTGATATCGGCACGCTTTCATGCCAACGAACTTGGCTACTTGGGATAGATTGTATTATACAGGGCGTTCATGATGAAAGGAACAAATTCGTTTAAAATTCAAGTAATTATTTTGCAGAAAAACGCTCGGGCAGGTCGATTAGTATTTTTAGTTGTGAATTTTTTGACATAAGAAAATTATATACAGGGTATCTAAAGAAGAACATATGCAGCAATCATTGTTTTTTTTAAATGGAACATACTGTATATTATGCCATATTTGAATTGTATAGTAAATTCTCAACACTTTTTGTGTACCATATCCCCAAAATCAGCGGTTTTCGGAATAATGACGTTTGAAATGTGATAAATTAAAAAAATACATGAAAATCGTTTAATTTGAAGTAGAGTTTTTTGTTGAAGATAAAATTTGCAATGCCAGATTGTTTTTGTTGGCCTTTAAAGAATGTTCAAGGTGTCCTTGTTCAATTTAAACATTTTATTTCATTACCTATGTGTATTTTAATTTATCACAAAACTCATTATTCCGAAAACCGCTGATTTTGGGGATATGGTATGTTACACAAAAATGTATTTAATGTGTTTAGAAATTACCCTACAATTCAAAAATGGCATAATATATAGGGTGTTCCATTTAAAAAAAAACCATGATTGCTGCATATTTTCTTCTTTAGACACACTGTATATAATTTTCTTATGTCAAAAAATTCTAAACTAAAAATACTAATCGACCTGTCCGAGCGTTTTTCTGCAAAATAATTACCTAAATTTTAAACGAATTTATTCCTTTCATCATGAACGCACTGTATACATGCAATGATATGTGATTTATTAAGAATCATTTATACTGTATGCTTTGTCCATGTGGTGAGGGATGCAATGGTAGAAGCAGCACTTTTTATTTGTTCAATTTATTGTTTCTTTTTTTGTATTAAACTATTCCATTTATTGTTTTGTTTGTTTTTTACGTTGTAACATTGATGGAAATGAACATTATTATTATTACTATTATTATTATTATTATTATTATTATTATTATTATTATTATTATTATTATTATTATTATTATTATTATTGTGGTTGTATAATAAAAGACAGTAAGTTCGAAATATAAAAACTTTAATTAAAATAAATAATATAAAAATACTAAAATGTATTACCTAAATATGAATATATGCTGCATGACATGGAAAGTGCAACACCAAGAATGGGTGCGAATTTTTTGACCAAACTTGGTAGAAACGTATAGCTAGTCAAAAGCAATAATTGATTAAAATTTTGTTGCGATAGATCAAGTGGTCATGACACATCTGACACTTCATTCAGTTTTCGCTGACATTAATGTGTGGTGTATTAATTGTTTGTTTGAAATTAATTTCAACGGTTTTGTCTTATTATACCTTTGTTTAACGTGTTTAAAGAGTTTTATTATGCCTAGAGTGCGGCAACGTGGAAATTATCGCCAATTAAGCGAATTCGACAGAGGTCGAATTGTTGGTTTGCGAGAAGTTGGTTTTTCATACAGGGAAATTGCAAATCGCCTTAACCGAAACCAATCCACCATTATGCGCTGTTATCAATCATGGACTAGGGAAGGTCAGGAAAGACGCCAAAGAGGAACCGGAGGCCGAAGAAGAACTAATGAGATACAGGACCGCCGCCTTCGCTTAATGGCACTAAGAGACAGGTTTTCCAGTACCAGATCAATTGCTGACGTGTGGTTAGGTAATATTGGTCGTCCTGTAACCCTTCGAACCGTTTATCGTCTAATTAGGGGTTTCGGCTTACAATCTTATCGTCCACATCTTGTGTTACCACTTACGGCTCAACACCGACAGCAACGTTTGGAGTGGTGGCCGTATGAGGGTCAGATGAAGACGTGGGGAACGTCGTGATATTCAGTTTTCCGTTGAAAGGTATGTGCATCGAGCAGTGGGTGTTATGGTATAGGGTGCTATAGCATATGGGAGTAGGTCTCAATTGGTGTTCATCCAAACCACCATGAACGCCCAGCGTTACATTGATGAGGTGGTAGAACCCCATATTCTACTATATCTTCAAACGCTCGAAGACCCACTTTTCCAGCAGGATAATGCCCCTCCCCACGTAGCGAGAATTTCTATAAATCGCTTGGAAGAGGCTCATGTCAATATCTTGCCATGGCCACCCAAATCCCCCGACCTCTCGCCAATAGAACATGTGTGGGACATTATGGGACGAAAACTTATGAATTTAGCCAATCCCCCGCAGACACTAATAGCTCTCCGGCATGAATTACAGGTTGCTTGGGACACCATACCCCAAGAGGATATCGACCACCTAGTCGAATCAATGCCACGAAGAGTGAGGGAGTGTGACACTAATAGGGGCGGTTCAACACATTATTAATAAAAATTATGTTAAATTGTGTTAGTCTTTTGTTTTTTTTCTTTGAAATTTTAATCAATTATTGCCTTTGACTAGTTATACGTTTCTACCAAGTTTGGTCAAAAAATCCGCACCCCTTCTTGGTGTTGCAGTTTCCATGTCATACAGTATATACAATGTCTTGAATATATTATATACAAATGTGTTTAAAACTATATTACTAATTTTGACTTAAAACAAACTTGTGATGAGACAAGTTTACTTTATTAATTTTACCTCATTGTTTATACTCTTATTTGCTATACTAGATTCTCAAGTTGCGAATGATTGTTTTTATTCAGCGAAAACCGTTGTGTTAAACTAACGAAACCGTTCATAAAATTACGGTCAAATTTGAATAAAACGATCAGGAAGAATACTGACTCGAGTTGAAAAATCGCATACCCAAGAATTCCAGCTATATAATACGGACTTCTTACTATAAATTGTATAAATATGTCAAATGCAAGTACCATCGCAGCTAATATTTTCAAACAAACATACGCAGTGACGAACATATTTCTGATTTCGCTTTCATCATCATCATCTTGTCTTCTCTTTTTTAAACATTCGAAATTCTTGTGAGAAATATGGAATAAAAGGAACGCAAGAGCCGTAAACACAGCGCAAACGAAGATTATAGCTTCGCTTTTATAGGTAATTATTATAAAATGTAGTAATGTAATTGCAAACGTGATTAAAGAAAAATGTACAGCTATGACAATAATTTTGTTGTTCTTGATGCTCACGAAATAATCCATCAAGAGCAATAAGGTCAATGCTACTATAACACCGATTAATACAATGCTAAACGATAAATTTAGTAATTTCCGAACGTCAAACTCCTCGAAGAAATCGCCCTTATAAAAGCGGTGAAATGCTGGACCGAGAAATTGCTGCAGTAGTGATAATATCGAAATGTAACTTATAAAAATTCCCGTTGATGTTCTTCGTCCAAATAAGAAATTCATTAATAATAGAATAACATTTCCAATAACATTGACGCAACCAGTCCCAATCAAAATTGTTTCCATTATTCCGTACAACATATTGAATGTGTGGAAGTAGGTAGTGGCAGCTCGAAGAGTAATTTTATATAATCAGTCAAATTCTTCAAAGTATCATCATCTAGTGATTTATTCTGTAACAAAAAATATAATACTGTGTTAAGAACCCTTTTTTATTAGTTTCTAGATACAATTTTTAGGAAAAATAGTGAGATTTTACACACAATATTGATGATTAGTATTTCATTAATATTACTAAACAAGAAATTTTTAATACAGCGTTATGTAGATCGAAAACCACATATCTTTTATTTTATAAGATTGCTAATCTAGTGAAAATTAACGGACATAATTTATAAGGGAAATTTAGATAATTAAATATGTCCTACGGATATAGCACCTCTTTATAACTCTGTTATTAATAATCCGATTTCAGTAATTCAAAAACGACATAAGACAGGTGTATAAATACTACAAAATAGTACAATCTAAGAGTAATTCTTGGCGAGAAAGCGCTTTCACGCTATTAAATCACTAAAGTATACATACACGAAAAATTTCGTATATGAATAAATGTATGAATGCACATATACCCTAAGCAGACATTGCGAACAACAACGTGCACACAGCTGTTTCGACCTTATTTTGGTCTCATCAGTGCACGAACGTGTTGTTGACAATGCCATTAAAAACCTAGAATACCTGATATAGTCAACTTACGTACCAAACGCCATGAGAGATTCCCGTAAGTTTACTATATTAGGTAATCTAAGTTTTTAATGGCATTGTGAACAACACGTTCGTGTACTGATGAGACCAATGTAAGGTCGAAACAGCTGTCTGCACGTTGTTGTTCACAATGCCTTGTTAGGGTAGATGTGCATTCATACAATTATTCATATACGGAATTTTTCGTGTACTTATACTTGAGTGACTACAAAATAGTATAATATTATATATATATTTTTTTAATGCGATTTTGACAAGCAATAGTCAATTTTTTTTTTTTTACAGTTTGGTAGAGATATTTTTGTCTGAATACAATGGTGTGATTAAACCTCATTTTGTAAAATGTTTCTGTTCAGAAATTTTGTTTTTCCTAAAAGTGTCCTGCGGAATCCAATGATAGCGCACAAAACAATAACTGTCAGTTATGAATTGTCAGCTTGTTTCCATTTATTGTTGGTTGTATTATTTCTTGCAATTTTATTATTATTTTGTTTTCATGTTGTTATTTTATTATGGATAACAATCAATTAACTGATATGGTGCAAGTGTCTTTCGAGTGCCATAAAAATTCAGGTCAAGCAGTACGTATTTACGCAGCTCGCTTTCCCGATAGAGGAGTTCCTTACCGCCAGAAATTTAGAAGAATTGAACGAAATTTAAGAAATTACCGAGCTTTCAAGGAATTAAAGCAAGATGGAGGCAAATTTGTGAAAATGTTGAATTAGATGCAATTCTCAGTGTTCAAGAAAATCCAAGAACTTCAGCTCGGGAAATCGCACATAACATCGACGTTAATAAAATTTTCCATTGTTTTGTATTCCACGGCACACTTCACTTTTTTAAAAAAAAAAATTATTTCCGAAGAATAGTTTAAAAAATTAAATTGAATCACACTATTGTATTTAGAAAAAATATCTGTCTTTGCCAAACTGTAAAAAAATGTGTTGCTATTTAAAAAAAAAAGAGGTGTGGCCACCACACGACTTTCTTATACGTATGAGCGTTTCAAATCATACAATTTTAAAAATTATTTTATACAAAAATTATTCAAAATCCTATTATAAGTACTTCTAGTCTCTTAATAAATCTCTACAGGACACATACTTTATGAGATATTTGCAAAAAAATGCTACCCGCTAAGAGTAAAAGTATTACTTCCGGTCCGAATTTTGAATTTTCGTTTAGACAAAAAGTATTTCAAATCCAACTCTAATTACTTTTATACTCTTGACAAATATATATAGAATGCATAATTTACGAAATATCTGCAAAAATCGCTATTCGATAAGAGTAAAACTATTATTTCCGGTGCGAATTTAGAAATTTCATTTATACCAAAAATATTTCAAATCCAACTCTAAATACTTTTGTACTCTTGACAAATATATATAGAATGCATAATTTACGAAATATTTGCAAAATCTCTATTCCATAAGAGTAAAAGTGTTACTTCCGGTCCGATTTTGAAATTTCATGTATACAAAAAATATTTCAAATCCACCTCTAAATGCTTTCGTACTCTTGACAAATATAGAAAGCATAATTTGCGAAATATTTGCAAAAATCGCTATTCGATAAGAGTAAAAGTGTTACTTCCGGTCATAATTTTGAAATTTCTTTTTTTTTTGATTAAGTTCTAAATACTTTTATACTCGTAGTGTACCTGTCTAAAATGCATGACTTGCGAAATATTCGCAAAAAACTGATTTTCGATAAGAATAAAAGACTTACTTCCTGAAGAAATGTCGAAAAACTTTTTTAATAAAATTCTTCTCAAATTTAATTTTGGGTATATATGTATGGATTCTTTACAAATTTGTTTAAACTTAGTAGTTGACAAATAATTGGCAAAATTCCATTTTTTCACTGAAGTAAACTACTACTTCAGGTCTGCCAATTTTACTGAAAATCTAATCAGATCTCAAGAGGGAGATTATATTCGTAAATATAAAATTTGGAATTGATACCTATAGCGGTTTGGCCGCTATCGTGGTCACACACACACACACACCTATACAGGCCCCACAATATTTGTGACAACTCATGAAATAGACTAAATTGTGGCACTTTCGTTCAAACATATGGTAATAAGAGCGCCATCACTTGAGAGTTTTATATATCTTCGAGATTTATTTTTACCTTCCATATAAAGGGATCTTTCATTATTTTTCGATTGTGGCATCATTGCCATAATACTTGTATGACATGAACTGTGTAACATTGACGTCATTATTATTTTCTCACAAGAAATGTGTAAAATTAAGACGCCACAATGCTTTCCTTCCCGCATATTGTGTAACTGCGCTGTTGTCAAATTTATACGTACAATATTTTAAAATGATATAGGTACCTACGTTGATGTTACGCCAATATCCCGTTTCATCGTTATGGTTGTATTACAAAATATATTTACGAAATATTTAAAAAAAAATTAATTTAAACATTAACATTAATTAATTTAATGAATACTTGATTTTATGGGATAGCTTTTTTATTTTCGTACAAAATATATGAATTTGATTGCATGAACTCTACAACTACTACAGGTATATTTATGGTTAGACAAAGAACTAGTTACCTAGTTTGTTATTTTCTTGAGCACAATGACTATATATTTCCTAATTTATTGAATTAAATATATGTAATATACCAGAGGCAAAGTTGTGCTCCAATTAAATATACATGTCAGACTTAGGTTTGACTCTGTATTATGAAATACATGTATACTAAACACTTATTATTATTTTATATAAACTGGAGAGTGAATAGTAAAAATATACAGTATGTCCCCGGATCGACTTTAAAAGCGGAAACAAATTTTTATTTTTGATTTCTCAGAAAATTTCACTCTTGATGATTTACTCTGCTTGTTTTCATACCCCCAAAACATAAATTACTATTTATTCAATTCGAACGTTTCTCAAGATAATATCATTTTCTTGCTAGAAAATATACAAATTGCACTCAAGTTTTATTTAATAAATTTAACAAATAATATATGTATCCTATTTTTTAATTGCTCTTCATCATTGTCTAGTGGCTCACTTTACACAATTTGTTATAACGACCCCACAGATAAAAGTCCATTATTGTAAGATCAGGACTTCTCGGTGGCCATAAAATGGAACCATCTCTTCCTATCCAGTTATCATGGAACTCTGTATTGAGCCACTGGCGAACAATGCCGGCATAATGAGCAGGGCACCCATCGTGCTTATAAAACATTTCCATTCGGTAGTTTAACGGCAATTCATCCAGTTCATTAGTTAATAAATTTTGCAACATTTCCAAATATGAATTACGCCTTAAATTTTGATCAAAAAAATATGAGCCGATAATGCCATGGTACAAAACTTTTTTTAAATATTGTCTGCGACAAGTAACTCTAAAGTTTGGATTCGTCTCAGTCCAGTACCAGCAATGGTGAGACAAAACGAGCCCGTTAGTTGAAAAGGTTGATTCATCGGAGAACATAATTCGTTTATGAAAATTTGAATCTTCCAAAACTCTGTAGCCCATTTCTAAACAAAAATCCATACGTTTGGCTTCATCACCATTTTCTAAAGTTTGCCTAAATTGCGGTTTAAATGGTCAAATTTTGTTCTCCTTAAATATTCTTTGTAAATGAGATTTACTTATCCCTGTTATTATTGCCCTCCTTCTTAAAGACAACCTTGGAGCTTCTCTTGCGGAATGAATGGCGAGAACTGAAGCAGCATCGTCTTTATCGAACAATTCCTTTGACTTCTTAATGTTTAAAACCGAGCCTGTTTTGAGGAATTTGGTCCCCAAGTTTTTTGCTCCGGAAATTGAAATGGTAACTGCCGGGTATTTTTGGTTGAATTTTCTAATAACAACTCGGTAGCACTCTTCCCCAGTTCCGTAACATTGAATTAGATAAATTCTTTGTTGCAAAGTCAACATTATAGCATAAATACTGTTCAAATTAGCGAAGATTCAATTTACAGTTATACTAACTTATAATATTTGTCAACTGCTGTCAGTTAAATAAAAAGTAATTTGTGTTTTGGGGGTTTGAAAACAAGCAGAGTAAATCATAAAGTGTGAAATTTGGTGTAGGCTCTCGATAAGTAACCAAACAAACCACATATCGACAGTCGGATTAACTATTTTCTGTAGGAATATTTAAATTACTATTAATGCTAATATATCTTATTAAAAAGCAAAATGTAGTACATAGGTATGTTTGTAGTAAATAAATATATTAAAACATAATGTAAATACATAATTATTAAGAAGATATATACAGGGTGAGTCATCTCCGCTGGTAAGGCCGATTATGCCTTTATGCAGATATTTCGAAGCGGTTTTTTTCTTGTAATAGCTACTCATTAGGAGCACATTTTAAAAATATTTTGTATTATAAAGAGTGTACCATAACTTGGTGGCTGACCATAGTTAGTTTTTTAAATAGAACACTCTGTATATTATTGCATTTTTGTATTCCCCGTATAATTTTTAGTCAAAAAGTAATAAGATAGTATAGGCCTAAGATCTAAACATTTTGACTTATTCCCATTTTTCTGAAAAATTCAATGGTTGTATAAAATTATATTTCTCGAAAGCGACGCATTAGATGGACACAATTTTTTGCAGTATTGTTTACAATAAGAGGTCCTAATAGAAACATGTTTTATTTTTTTACAGTTACTAACTGCATATGCAGAAAACTGGATTAAAGTTACATGCATGTTTTTGTATAAAAGTCAATTTTTTAAAATGGAACAGCCTATATATCAGTTCATTTTTGAATTGTGTATTAAATTTCATGTCAGAAACATGTAAGACGTTAATACTTTAAAAGTGACTATTACTGAGCTACTGTCGTTTTTTGATATAGTTTTGTTAGTTTTTGTATAAAAGTCAATTTTTTTAAATGGAACAGCCTATATAACAGTTCATTTTTGAATTTCCTATTAAATTTCACATCAAAAACATGTAACACGTTAATACTTTAAAAGTGACTGTTACTGAGTTATTGTCGCTTTTTGATATAATTTTGTCAGTACTATGCTATATTAATTAAAACCATAAAACTGACAAAAGTATATCAAAAAGCGACAATAGCTCAGTAATAGTCGGTTTTAAAGTATTAACGTCTTACATGTTTTTGATGTGAAATTTAATAAGAAATTCAAATATGAACTGATATATAGGGTGTTCCATTTAAAAAAAAAACTTTTATACAAAAACGTGTCATGTAACTTTAATCCAGTTATGCACGTGCAGTTAGTAACTGTAAAAAAATAAAACATGCTTCTATTAGGACGTCTTATTGTAAACAATACTGCAAGAGATTGTGTCCATCTAATACGTCGTTTTCCAGAAATATAATTTTATACAAACATTGAATTTTTCAGAAAAATGGGAATAAGTCAAAAAGTTTAGATTTTAGGCCTATACTATCTTCTTACTTTTTGACTAAAAATTATACGGGGAATACAAAAATGCAATAATATACAGGGTGTTCCATTTAAAAAACTATTACTATGGTTAGCCACCAGGTTATGGAACACTCTGTACAATACAAAATATTTTTAAAATGTAATCCTAATGAGCAGCTATCACAAGAAATAACCGCTTCGAAATATCTTTACTCATAAAAACATAATCGGCCTTACCCGCGGACGTGACTCACCCTGTATATACAGAGTTACCGCTAAATAGGTACCAGGCTGTGCGAATCTGAAGAATACGTATAAATGTCTAACTGGATATCAAAAAAAAATTGTTTGTAACTAATCAAAAATTTCTACATTTTTAGGGCCAAAATATAGTTAAAGTCGGTCAATAACTTGGTTTATCCTATACGCATTTACGTAAATACCACAATTGAAAATTTTCTTTGGCGCTGTTTTTTTTTTGTGAATAGCACGCCTTTATGTGGAAAAGGTCGACAACCTCGGTGCATTATCATTATACACCGGACGTGCCAGGTTTAAATTAGAACAGAGCAAAGAAATAATGTAAACAACACGCAGTTACTGAATAGCACTATTCATATGGTGAACTGCAACATCTCTTATTGACGCGAAAACGACAACAAAAGAAGTCCATTTTACTCCTAAATTTCTTCATCAACACATTTTACATATAGCCATTCGTCTAGCTCATTATAATTTGTACAAATAATTGCATATACTGTCATGAGGTATCATATCTCCTGGTGAAATTAATTAATTTCAGTTAAGGTATTGATAGTCAAAATGGGCTACAATGCGGACAACTATTGAGGATTTCGTATTTTCAGCAATAAATTTTCACAAAAGTGCATCTAACGAACATAACCATCTCGGTGTAACATTTGCAATTTTATTAATAAAAATGAACGTCGTTTTTGGCAGTATAAAATGGCTTGAATTGCAGAGTATGAAAAACCCAATATAATGACGCTGTTCGTATTCAGCTTTAAGAATATATCTGAAATTATCCGAGAACAATAATTTAAATCTTCATTGCCAGTAATGGGTTTTTCTTTTGTAATTAGTGTAACCACATTCCCGAACTGTATAAAATTAATTTGATTTATTAAATTTGTCAAAATGTTACAACTTTTGTTTTCGTTCAATACTTGAAAGCAAATAATTTTTTGATTATGGTTCTTCTTTCGGATTTTGTTAAAACAAACAGTAGATGCAATTTTTTAAATTTTTGTTTGCAATATTTGAATATCTCCTACGACAACTGAAAACATCAATGAGACATCAGGAATTAGCACAACTTTCAATTAATTCTTTCACAAATTCGATTTTCTATTGTTGAGCGATTTATGAGTTGCAAACTACAGGTTTTTTTTTAAATAAACATAAACTTCTACTGCACGGCCAATAATACAATAATTAATATAAAATCGATAATATCTCTACAGACCCTATAGGTATTGATAAAAAATATCATAATAAATAGAGTAGGTACTTTCCGTTTAATCGCAAAACTATTGAAAATCCGACAGCATTTACAACGGCTACTTATTAGTAATACGAAATCTGGCAACAATGTAATCGTAGATAGAGGGCGCTCTAGTCAGTCATAGTCGAAGTTGTCTGAAATATTAAAATGTGTACCATATGAATAGGAGTGAATTCTGGCAACATTTACACAATTTTACCAAAAATGAAGTATAATATTAAATTTATTATTTACATAAAAAGTGGATGGATTGTAGGATATGTCATTGCTACATACATAAAATGCCGCAAAGTGTGGGAAATTACTTTACGTATATGTTATGAAAACTGATTTTAAAATTGTGGCAACGCGTGTAAGTCGCCATAATTTTTGAAGGTGTTACAGTTCAGGCCTATTCTCACACAAGTTGCCACAAGTATAGTGCAACCTACACACACACACACACAGAGAGAGAGAGAGAGAGAGAGAGAGAGAGAGAGAGAGAGAGAGAGAGGGAGGGAGAGAGAGGGAAATTTTTTTTAAACCAGTTTTTCGGTATCAGGGGACTTCAAATCTTGGACATCTGCAAAAATCTCTAGGTCGAAACTTTTCGTCATCACAATACTTCCTTACACTACGTATAAGAAAGTAAAAATGACTATCGCTTGTCAAAAGTTACATATTAAAAGAAAAATTAGAATTATACTATTTTATAGTATTTATACACCTGTCTTATGAGGTTTTTTAATTACTGAAATGGGATTATTAATAAGAGTTATAGCGTGGTGCGTTTTTCGTAAGACAGACGGTATATCAAAATACTAGGGATGCAAGCAATAAAAATTATAGAAATATAAGATCGTATCTACAAAATCTTCATCTCTCAAGTGTCTGTCTAAAGAACTAATATAAATGAAACTCAATTTTCAGCTATAAGAAAGTTAGAAAGTAAATATTTTAAATTTTGCCTATATGATATTTGAACTATTAACATGAGTGTACATAATATATGTAGGTAGTCACGGGCAGTGAATACCTTATTCACATTAATATCACAATTATAATAAAATAATAGTGTATTAACGTACAAGTTTCGTAAGAGATGATTCTTGGGCCTAAAATGTATCAAGAAAGGTGTGTTTTTTACTATTGTTGCTGTTTCAGATACTAAAAGTTCAAAAAAACTTAAAATAAGAGAAATGTTTTATTGGAAATATTAGAAATTTAGTTTTTTGACGTTGGTTACACTGATTCTTAACTAGACAGTTTAAATGTTTGAATATTGGCGGTGATGAGAAGGAAATTGCAATTAGTATTAGAAGTTTTAATATCCAACTATCTTTAACGAATTATATCGTTCATTAGTATAAATAAAATTTAAGCATATTTTTTTTATAATTTGTACAACTTCTACTGCAGATGTTTGTTACATTAAAACGTTTATATTTGACATTTAAATATACAGCACGTGTCAATTTTCATTAGCCATAGGCGATTAATCCATACAGTATGTGGCAACATAGTATACCCCTTCTTTCCTTTCCAATGCAGCGCGACCGATGCATGCTCCGTGGTTAGCAGTAACTCTTCGACCAGCGGGTTGGATGTTTGTAATGCGTTCAGAAATATTTACGTATTTACGAGTTACAAGGATTTGTTTTTCTTTTTCCTTTTAGTAAATGCAGAGAATTCTTAAGCTGCGTTCTCGCTGCATGACACAAACAAAAGCGTAATTCTAATAAAATTAAAAATAAGGTAAATAAAAAAGGATTCTGAAAATAATAATAAACAACTAGATCGCGCCGGCCATTTGATGATGACGGATTTTATTGCAGACTATATCTCGGAACGTGTTCGCAGCTGAACATTTAATGTAGAAGTGGCAAGATCGGGGAAAGTCGCTGTGATGTCGATTGTTGCCGGGAGACAGACGTTGCCACGTATTATTTGTATACGTATAAATCGCATGTAAACATTGAATCCCTATAGCTAATGAAAATAGACACATACGGTATATAAATTAGTGTAAGACTATACAACCAAAACCGTTTGTTGTAAAGTAAACTTTATAGCACCGAAAAAGAAAAAATAAATTTTAATTTACCTTAAGAAATATTCACTTATCTTCCACGGAGTCTTGGCACACTAGACATCAATGATTCGTTTGACTGTAGGATTGTGATTTTAATTTAAAATCTGGAGTGCTTATATATACACGCGGGCGATATATCTGCATGGCTGTGTTAGCGAGAATGATTACTTACTAAGAATTACTTATTTCTTGTTTAGGTCAACATTCAAGGAAACAAAATAAAAATATTATACGTATGAAAAGCACTTATACATGTTTATCTATAAGAAACTTTCATTTTTTTAGATAAACTACTTAGATTTGATTGATATTCTCCCAGAGTGTTTTAGTTAGTAGTAGACGTTAAAACATTAATTGAATTCTGCAAAATAAGAATCATGAAACGTAATATATGTAATACATCATTATTAACACGTGTTCCCCATAATATTATTAGAGTGACTATCAACCCAATTTAGTCTCTTAAATATTTCCAACGGTTTCGCTTCAGAGCAAATTTTTTGTTTATGGTATTCTTTTATCTTTTACTTCAGCTTTATGTTGAAATTGAGGTAGTCGGTAATTTGAATATGATAATGTGCCGTGACAATACTACTTGGTTTCTACTGTTATGTTAGTGCTGTTCATTATTATTGATGAACTGATTTGGACACTATAGACGCTTACAGATTAATGTTTATGTGTATTAGCTCTAAGTGATCTATCCACGTTTAGTATTAATGTTAGACAATCACCATAACTCATAGTGATATCTCGTTAGTGTAGAGGGTTAATTCGCCAGTAGTCCGCCTTTTTTGAGGAACGTCAACTTTTAGTTTTAATAACATTGAGAAGTCGCATATTATGGTAATATTTATTCTTGAGAGTGAAACAAATCTATTGAATTACGGTATGTTGTAAGACAGAGAATGCTTAGGATGAAGCGTACTTTTTTCTTTTTTGATTCTTTTGCGAACGAACATATTTGGTAGTAGTCGGCCACTTACACTTCGGCCATTAGTACACTAATTGTCGGGCCTTGTCAATTTTCACCAGGTCCAAATAAACTTTTTGAACGCTCACATTAATCCTTCTGTTTTTTTTTTCGTCTTTTCAATGAGAATGAGTTAGTAAAAGGGTGAAATCAGTAAATAAAAAATAACCGAGTGTACATTTTCCGCTAAATAAGTTTACAAAAAAAAACACTAAATCTCTCATAGTCATATAAATTAAGAAAAAAAAAACATTATTTTCAGATTCACAAGAAACAGAAATACATTCTTGAGGAAAAAAATCAATAACTAGATATATAAATCTGTCGTGGTAATATTAAATACAAAAATTCAATACTTAATGCATACTTTTTAAATTATTCATCGTCAGTAAAAATCACAGAAGAAATCTTGATTTTTAACATCTTTATATGACTGTCCTGCAAGCTTAGAACAATTTAAATGAAGCTACCTTGGGCAAGTATCACATACAACATTATTATCACCTTCTTCTTCGGCATTACTGTACAATTCTTCTTCGCATACACTGCACTTTTTTTTTGCTTCGCTTCTGCTAGTTGCAACTTCGGTTTCTGGCTTCTCTTTATTTTGGTTAGAACTTTTTTCCTCGATGTCGTGTTCTTTTTGGTTTCAGATTTATTTATTTTCCGCTTTTTCATTTCTCCTTTCTCCGCTTTCTCTGTCAATATCATAAGATCATCATACTTTGGCAGATGGTCCCGACTTGGGTTTCTAAGATTGCTCTATTACTTTGGGACACTTTGGATACTGCATGAATACATACACGAATACTGGACCTGAGATAAGTTTCCCTCATCTAATTTTTCTTGCCACCACCCTTGTTATTGACTAGATGTGTTGGTCCAATAAAAGGATGTCACTTTCTAATATGTCATTGAACTTGCTCAATAAATAAAGCTAAAATCAAAAACGTTGCCCCTGTAATTCGTTAGTCGGTGCAAAAGACCATGGGTCTATAAACGCCACATGCTTCTAAAAAACAAAAACATAAAAACTAGGATTAGGACCTATAGCAATAGCAATAAAAACACACAAGATGTATTTTAATTGTATAATTAATAGTAATATATATGAATGAAAACACAGCTACTGTATAACACAAACACACAAAGACTGTCGACAGGTAGTCAATTATTGAACACAGTTCTCAAAAATCCTAAACATACATGATCTGGCTCTAACAGCTGTTTAGAGTTTCTTTATGGACTTATAAATAACTCA
Source organism: Amphimallon solstitiale (assembly GCA_963170755.1). NCBI lineage: Eukaryota > Metazoa > Arthropoda > Insecta > Coleoptera > Scarabaeidae > Amphimallon > Amphimallon solstitiale. Next base: position 13,291,902 of record OY720680.1, read on the forward strand.
CATTAGGTGATATAATGTGCATAATAATTAATACAAATATAATTAACTACAAAGCTTCCAAAATACAACAATGCTCTTGTTGACCACAAAGCTAAAGAGAGGTTATTCCGTAGTTCTTGCATACAAAGAATCTCCGAACAACAATGCTAAAAGGTGTTAATTAGTTACAGTATCTTGGAGCCATTGCATTCAATAAATAAACTACAGTTAAAACTACTTATCTTATACAATCTGCATAAGTGAAGGTCTCGTTGAAATATGCAGATCAAAGTCTGATAGACTGCTCACACTGTATCATATCTGCATCTAGTCGATGAACTTGCACTAGTGAATAATGGCTTCATACAGTTGAAAAGGTTATAATACTCTTAGCTTCGCCTTGCTTCTCTATTCGCTAACATATGTAATTGGAGGGTTATCCCGATGCTTGTTCAATATCTTGCAATATTACACTTGTACATACTGCATGCATACTGTCGCACATATCGAGATGTTGTCGCCTATTTCATAATAAATAATATGTCTGCATTCTCTGCGTAACAGCTTGCCACATTGTTCTTAAGAACACGTTCCATAAAGTATTTCTTATTTAAATGTTCATTTGCTGGTTACACCTAGTCTGCTTAGGTTGTTACAATATTTCCATTTCTTTAAATGGTAACAAAGGATTCCCTTTCAAAGGATTTTCCTTAAAACAAGTATTTCCTTAAGAGCATAAAAGTCGAAATAACAATTAGCATGTGTTTCGTTTGAGGTTAAAAATAGATGCGTTACAAATAGCGCTTGTAGAATTAGAAACAATTATCAACAGGTGCATTACTTATTATCATTACTAAGCATGATGACTTGAGATTTAAATTAAATGGTGTTATTAACAATTGAGTTTACCCTAGAGTCTTACGAAGCTTCGCAATTAAAAGGAAGCTAAAATTCTCTCGGCCTAGTTTATATGTGTCTATCAATTGACAAAAAGAAGCGCATGAATATAGTCGCTTCAAATCCTCTGTGACTACACATGCTACTTGTCACACCGGCAATAATGATTCTTACTGAACCATAACACGTATTCGTAACTGTTACATCTTGTCCACTTTTTCTTCATCTAATTGTTCGTTTTCCAAATTTTCTTCCCCTAATTTTTCTTCAGTTAAATTTTGTTCCTCCAATTTTTTTTTTTAGTTATTTTTTCAATTTATTTCAATCCTTCTTTATTTAGGTTTTCTTCGTGTAATTATCCATTCGACTACTTTTTTTCCACTTTCCATACTCAAATATGGATCTGGACCCATTATTCGTGGAATATCGTAATTTCTGTAAGATTCTCTAATTTTTGCATCGTTTTGTACTGCTTCTAACGCCTTTTGCATATTCTCCTCAGAATATTCAAAGAATTTTCGGTTTTCGAGGTTTGTCATCTTTTAAAAACGTGTAATTTCAAATTTTTATTGCTGCTTTTGAGAATCAGCTTGTGAAACTGTATCTGACTGCGAATGAGATGATATATCTGATTAGGTACGTACGAACAAGATGAAAATAAAATTTGACGTACTTATATGTTTCACTGTAAAAAGACGTAAGATTTCAGATGTGTATTGAAGTAGCTTAATATTCGGGCGAATTTTAAGTTATTCTTGAAGAAAGTCATCAGTGGCCGCCTATTGGATGGTGGCCGGTTACAAGGGAACTTACCCTATGTGCAGTTGTATCATATATGTTAGTATTAATCAATATAATATGTTTCAAAATAATAACAAAAATTTAAAAGCCAAAAACTTCTGAAGTTATAAATATCTTATATTTAAATTACATTTACGCTTTCTCTCGTTACATGGCATTTCGCATTTAAATAAATCATAGTCACCTGGATCTCGCTATTGCTGCGCAATATCAAGGCCTTAACATAAAGAGATTTTGTTGATTTTGCTAACCTAAAAATTTCGGCCTCTATCTGGCGCCATCTGTCCAAAGCATTATAAAATATTTGGTAATCGCTGGACACATTTAAAGTCACGTGTTAAAAATATGCAATATGAATGCATTGTACGATGCCCAGTTAACACTTAATTTATTACTGTTATCGACGTTTTACATTTATTTTGAACTTTGTAAGCCTTGGGTTTCTACTTAAATTCTTCTAATACAAACATTCATCAGTTTCATTTAAAGCATATTTGCTATAATATATTCTGCAAGCTTCGACGTGTACGAATAGGAACTATCGAGTTTTTACAGAAAAAAAACGTGGAAGTTGTGGTCATTTAGTTCTTACCAAAATACTGTGTGCGTAATTCTTAAGGCACTTTGGAAAACAAGAATTGAATATGCCAAATGTAGATAGCGTATGGAAAATAGTAATAGTAAATAGCTATAATTTTGCATTTTTAAGTTAAAATTAGAAATGTGTATATTTCTAGTTGTGCAAAGAAAACATTTCTGAAATTGCAGTGGAAGAATTGCCGGCCTGAAATGAAGCAGTATTGGTAGACGTTATTGGTCACTAATATTAGCAATAAGTCTGAATATGTGAACTCTAGGGTATTTGAGGATAGGTTCAGTACAATTTTAAAGAGAATGCCAGAAAAGAAGTGGGTTTATTATGTTTATATTTTTGCTCTGTAATTAGACTTTTATCTGTTGGATATATAAAGATGCTATAATAATTATTAAAATCTTGTTATTGTTACCAATAGTGTAGTCGAGGAATAAAGTTCCTTATTCCTAAGCTATACCGTACCGACGATGATCAATGAGTCTGAAACACTTGTCTGCGGTCGCACTACAGTGGAATGATTCGATATTCTTTCTCCTAATTTTATTATGTGTTCACTCAGATTTTACAACATCCTTTAATTTTTCTAAACGAGACTCAATGTCCATACGTCCTTTTAAAAAATATTTGACAGGTACTAATGTACTAATTACAATTAGTAGTTACAATAATTGGTACATTTGTAGGTATATCCACATCAAAAATTAACCGAACATTTTATATTTTATTGGTTCATCTACTAACGGTTTTTTGAAATTTCTCTCCAAACTAAACATAAAATCAGAAATTATACATGCTCAAGAGATTACCGATAAGGCGAATACGTGAAAATTATTCTTTAGGGCAAGAAATGCCGATAGTTGCACGCCCTGCAAAAGTTGGAATAATTTTATGCGCTTATATTTGTCATTTCCAATATGTATAATATTTTTTATGAGAGTAAACATAATATTTACATACCTTACATACATACATATATGTGTATGTATGTGTCTATAGATCTTTGACTCACAGCTCACAGCACTTACTCGCGTGTTCTTTTACGGGATAAAATTTACAGGAATAACAAACACATTAAAGTTTTGTATTTAGAACTCGCTGAATCTATCGTTGATCCGCGAAACTACAATTACAAATAAACATCATACATATTTGCCGTTGTAACACGTGGTCTTTTTGTTGTTGAAAAATTTCAATAGAACTTAGTGGAAGTAAACATTTAACATAACAGAAAATATTTCTTTCTAAGAAGTGCTTTCGTAATAAACATTACTGTAACAACTTTTGGATTACGTATATACGAGTACTTACAGAAAGATTTAAAAATATTTTCTATTCCGCCTTGTTAATATACAGGGTTGCGATTATGTATGGAACCGGCTAAGACGATTTGAGCTAGAATTCTGAAATTCTAAATAAGACTCAATTAAAACTACTTATTACATCTTTTTTTTGTTTTGATTCATAAGTTTTTGAAATGCAAAGCCAACTTGTTATTTTTTTAATGGAAACATTGGTTAAATGGAACATCGTCAAAAAGGTTATTTTTCCCCAAAATTAAATGATATAATAGGTTTGGTGATTCGTTTGACAGAATTAAAAAAAAATTAAAACTTAATTAAAATAAAATAAAACACTCAAATCAAGCTGCTTTTGCCCATCCGTCAAAAATTGGAAGAACTTAACAATGGCAGTAGATAATGTACTATTGGAATTATTGCCCCCATTATTTCCCATTGAAACACCAACAAATGCTTGCAATGAAACTAAAATAAACAAAACTAAACAAAGGAACCAAAACTTAATAAAATGTTTCAATTAATATTTGGACAAGATACAAGACATAATGTATAAACAAAAGTTCACTTCAGAATTTAGATTATAAAAGATGTTCAAAGTGTTCTACATTTACTTTCTGTCAATAATGAAGTCTGTGGATAAATCCGTCTATTGTATTATTTAACCAATATTAAGGAATATTTCTTATTTCTGTCTGAATACGTAATTTTAATTCATCCAAAGATTCTGGTTTGTTGTTGGTTGTACGCACGGCACTTTAAATATCCCCATAAGAAAAAATCTAGGGGATTCAGATCAGTGGATTGAGCTGTCCATTCAATAGCTCATTGCCTCCCTATCCACCTTTGAGGAAATGTATTATTTAAGTAATAACGTACTTCACGTTCACAGTGTGGTGGAGCGTCGTCCTGTTGAAACCAAATTTGCTTGTTGTGATTTGGCAAAAGATGTATAATTTGAGAAATGATATTTTCTTGCAATAACTATAATACTTTTCAGCAGTTAGATTTCCGTATATGAAAAGCGGGCCTATGATATTCTGGCCGATAATTCGGCCCATACATTGACTTTTTGTGGATATGATATGAGAAAACAATCCTTTTAACCACATTCTCATTGCCGCCGATTATCGTCATCATTCTTCCACAGAATTCTAAACTTCGGTCAAAATCATCCTCATTGAACTCGTGTACTATATGAATTTTGTATGGGGTGGTACTTTGCTCGCTTTAAAATATTTTGAAAAGACCTTTGAGACATATCATGATTTAAGGCCACTTGTAGTACAGACGTTTTAGTGTTCTCCGAGATATCTAATAGAGTAATATATTAAAAGAATTTTCTTCATTGGTGCATGTTCTTGGCCGTCCTAATTTAGGTTGGTGTTTCACACTACCGGTTTGATTAAATCTTTTTAATGTTTTTGTCACTGTTGACTTGCTTATTGGATTCCTATCTGGAAGGGTGTCGTTAAACATTGCACAGGCTTCTTGGTGACTTCGTTTTCTATCTCCATACTCAATTATCATGAGAATTTCAATTCTTTCTCTTTCAGTTAAATCATTCATAATTATTAGATTTTTGCTAATATGTCAATTGATAATTAACTGTCAAGAATTTTATGTTTGACGGATTTGCAAAAGCTGCATGATTTGCGTGTTTTATTATACAGGGTTATGATAAAGTAACGCACAAAATTCATAAAACGTACAATGTTCATTTTTGAAAAAAATGCAAAAACACGTCAAACAGTTTATTCTATTCCGCGTCTTTTAACATAAGTCAAAAAAATAAAACGTCATATTTGTCAAAGTTATGACGTCATGAATATTTTTTTTAAATATGAAGCTTGGTTTTTTTTTTTACTTTATTTGATAAAGCAAAATAAACTAGTTTTTGAATTTATGAAAAGAAACTAAATATTAAAAGAATTAAAACTTAAAGTTACCTAGTAATAAAACAACTGTTTGTCAGTGTCAGTCTTACAATTAGTGTCATACCAATTTTATTATGATGGCTCCTTTAACGGAAAGAGAAAGGATAGAAATTCTAATGATGGTAGGTTACGGCGATAGACTTCGAAGTCATGAAGAAGCATGTGTTTTATTTAACGAAACACATTTTGAAAGACCTCCAATTGCTAGAAGCACAGTAAGCAGAATTGTTGCAAAATTTAATGAAACATGAAGCGTAAAGTGATGCTCCAAAATCTGGAAGACCGGGAATAAGCGACGATGCAAAGTTAGATATTTTGCTGTCATTAGAAGACAACCCTCGCGCAACTACAGCAGAAATTGCCGTACAACAAGATGTTAGTCAGTCGTTTGTAGTAAAGTTTTTAAAAAAAGAAAGACTGCACCCATACAAAGTTCAACTTGTTCACAAACTCTCAGAAGATGATCCGGACAGACGTTGGGAATTTTGTGAAATCTTTATGAGGCATTGTGACGAAAATCCAAATTTGCTTAATAGTGTAGTATTTTCAGACGAGGCAACGTTTTATTTAAGTGGTACAGTAAATCGAGACAATTGTCGCTACTGGGCTCGGGAAAATCCCAACTGGATTCAGACAAAACACACCCAGCGCCCCAAAAAAAATAATGTATGGGTAGGAATCGTCAGGGGAAAATTTATTGGTCCTTATTTCTTTCGTGGGAATTTAACAGCTGAGCGGTATTTGGAACATCTTCGTATGGCAGTGCTTCCGGATCTAATTGCGGCATTTCCGGATCCAAATAATAGGGAAAACTTAGATCCCAGTATTTGGTTCCAACAAGATGGTGCACCACCACATTATGATCTTAATGTTCGAAGGTTTCTGGATAACCAGTTTGAAGGAAGGTGGATTGGAAGATCCACCTAGGTCACCTGATCTCACCCCCTTGATTTCTTTCTGTGGGGACATTTAAAAAGTCGGGTCTACGTTAACCGACCAGACAATTTAGAAGACTTAATGGAACGAATTAGACATGAAATGACTCGTATAACTCCGCAGATGATCGAAGACTCTGTAAATCAGGTCTACCATCGTCTTGGCCTATGTCAGATATTGAACGGGACACAGTTTGAACAATTCCTGTAAGAAATCGTTTTGGTTTAATGGACTGTTTAGTTAATTTAAATGTTATTACTATAATAAAGTTTATTTTGTTTTTTATTAATTCTCTCATTTTTTTCTTATGTGACCCCTACTTCAATTATTTCTTTATAATGCAGAAAAACAAGCTTTATCAAATAAAGTAAAAAAAAAACCAAGCTTCATATTTAAAAAAAATATTGATGACGTCATAACTTTGACAAATTTGACGTTTTATTTTTTTGACTTATGTTAAAAGACGCGGAATAAAATAAACTGTTTGACGTGTTTTTGCATTTTTTTCAAAAATGAACATTGTACGTTTTATGAATTTTGTGCGTTACTTTATCATAACCCTGTATATTAATGTTTGTAACAGTGCGGTTCCCAGGGCCACGTCACCGTGCCCCACCCACCGGCCAATCGCCAAGAATGGAAGGAAGAGGGGCGCTTAAGAAAGCGTCAGTAGGTTTTCGAAGGTTGTGCGAGAGACATTTGCATCGTTGTATTCGTTAAAATATTAATAATAAATTAAAGCATTTAAACAAACTTTACTGTGTTTGTAATGTTAAAGTGGCGCTCAACTTGTGGCTCGAAACATATAGTTTGATATAAACGAATAGGAACCTGCAAGTGTTTTGGTATTAGTTAGTGAGTACCTAGAATTTATATTCTAAAAGTGTGAACCTTAGAATGCAGTAGATTGTAAGCAGTATTAGGAAATTATAGCACGATAACAGTAAGTTGCATAAAGTGCGTCTACATAAAGTGGATTTGAGCACTGCTGTTTTGTCTGGTTTTGTTTGCTTACAATTAGCTCGTAATAAATAGATTGTGATACGACTACTAATAGATGAAAATTACTTGAAACAGTACTACAACTGTAAGTGAATACTGAATATTAGAAGCGACTTGATCAACCTTTGGTGAGTTATTTTTTAAATTTAAAGTGGAGCATAATAGTAGATACTGGTTGCGCAACAGAGCTCAAGCTGGTAAAATGGCGGATCCAGTAGTAATGACTAATGAACAATTACGACAGCTCATTCAAAGTATACAAGCAGTAAATATAAATACTCATGCAGTGCCGAGTGGCAATTTTGCTAGTTGCCAGTCGAGGTATGACGGTTCGAGGAATTCTGATGCAACTGCCTTTATAGATGCTATAGAAATTTATAAGAATTGCATGAATATTTCTGATGAAAATTCTCTTCGTGGACTGCCAATGCTTTTGGATGGCTTCGCTGCTTCGTGGTGGCAGGGTGTTAAGGATTCTGTAACTACTTGGAATGATGCTCTGGCGCTATTGCGTACGACTTTTGGCCCAAAGAAACCACCTCATCGAATATATAAAGAACTGTTTGCCACCGAGCAAGATTCGAAAACACCTACCGATGTGTTTGTTTGTAAATCACGTGCTCTGCTTACACAGTTACCCAAAGATACCCTTAAAGAAGAAATTCAGTTAGACATGGTCTACGGATTATTACATAGACGTATTAGAGAAAAAATTTCGCGAGAAAAAATCAAAACTTTCACTCAGCTTTTAGAACAAGCCCGTGTAGTAGAGGAAGCGTTTCCTGAGGAAGTCATGTTTCGCAGTAATAAAGTAGAGGACAAGCGTCAGCGATGCAATTATTGCAAAAATTATGGCCATTTGAGAAATGAATGCCGCAAATTAAACGCGAAACAGAATGAATCTGCGATGCCCTCACCATCAACTTCGGCGAAAGTTACGACAACTTCTTCGCAACCTGTTGCCCGTGAGACAGCTCCGATTTCATGTTTTGGATGTGGAAAGCCTGGATACGTGAAGAGCAACTGTCCGTCGTGTCAAGCACCTAAAGAAGTGTCGTTGGCCGAGTTCTTTTCCATCAGCACGGATTCTCACGTAGCAATAGTGCCACGTGCGCGACCAGTGCTGTTTGTTGACATATTAGGCTCTTATGGACGTGGTTTCATAGATTCTGGTGCAAAATTAACTGTTGCAGGACGCAAGTTATATGAAATATTGCTAAATAAAAGACAATCATTCACAAGTGATGTATTAACCATGAGGTTGGCTGATGGATCTTGTAAGCGTGAATATGTATTAATCACAAAGGTCGTGGTGCAGTTGAAGGAGCGCAGTATTCCTACCACTTTTGTCATACTTCCCGAATCTGACAATTATACCTTGTTTGGTATAGATTTTATACAAGACGCCAAGATAGTCATCAATGCTACCCAACAATCATGGCATTTTGCTGATCAGCCAAATGTGGAATATGACCTGAGTTTCGAAATACCTGAAGATTACCAAATTGTTGGACTAAATTCTATAAGTGCTTTGCGCGCTGAGGAAGGTAGTATGTTAGTTGATGTGGAAAGGTCTCGTTTAGATGCGTTACTATCAAGGAGCGAAGACATCTTTAGGCCAGGGGGAGAAGCAACACCCTATGCGGAACATCGCATAGACACTGGTGACCACCCACCCATATCAGTACCACCTTATCGTATGAGTCCTAAGAATAAGGAAATTCTGAAGAAAGAAATAGATCGGATGATGGAGGAAGGAATTATAGAAGAGTGTGAATCACCGTGGGCCGCACCGGTTGTGTTGGTGCCGAAAAAATCCGGTGATGTGCGAGTATGTGTGGATTATCGTGGTGTGAACTCTATAACTTTGCCAGACGCTTATCCATTACCACGAATGGATGATCTTCTTCATGCTGCGAAAAGAACATTTTATATGACGACAATGGACTTAAGAGCCGGTTACCACCAAGTGAATGTGCGTGAGTGCGATCGTGATAAAACAGCGTTCGTATCACCATTCGGAACTTTTCGTTATCGTCGGATGTCGTTCGGCCTTCGTAACGCGCCAGCGACGTTTCAGCGACTGATGGACCGTTTTCGTAGTGGACTTGGTGATGTTCTGATATTGGCCTACTTGGACGATTTAATTATATTGTCATCCACTTTCGACGAACATATTAAAGACTTGGACCTTGTATTTTCCCGCTTACGACAATTTAAGCTTAGAGCCAATCGAAACAAGTGCAATTTCGCGTGTTCTAGTATCAAATATCTCGGACATTTAATAACCCCAAATGGAATTCAGGTTGATCCTGAAAAGACTGCTGCAATAGCTGACATGGCTGTTCCCAACAACGTAAAACAAGTATTATCATTTCTTCAAACTTGTTCTTGGTATAGACGTTTTGTTCCCCAATTCGCTGACATATCCCGTCCATTGAGTAATCTTACAAAAAAAAATGCAAAATGGGAATGGGCGGCGACGCAACAAACTTCTTTTGAAACTTTGAAGAGACTACTAGTTGAACCTCCTATTTTGCTGCAAAATAATCCTGAAGAGCCTTATATCCTAAGAACGGATGCCAGTAGTTATGCACTGGGTGCTGTACTACTTCAAGGCGAGGAAGAAGATGAACATCCTATTGAGTACGCAAGCCGACTTCTCACGCCGGCAGAACGTAATTATTCGACAACTGAGCGCGAGGCTCTCGCTGTCGTTTGGGCTTTAAATAAGTTCCGTGGTTACATAAAGGGATCGTCAGTTCATGTGACCTCTGACCACCAGCCTTTAAAATGGCTAATGACACTGAAATCGCCTACAGGAAGATTAGCCAGATGGGCTCTCCTGATCCAGAATTTTAATTTGAAGATAGACTATATTCCAGGCAAGCGCAATGTTGTTGCAGATACATTATCTCGCCCATCTTGTGCGCATGACAACAAAAGCGATTGCGATGTCTGCAGTATATCCGTTGCACTACCCACTCGTTCTGCTGCCGACATGCGTAAAGGCCAATTGAAAGATCCTGAGTTACTGAAGATTATCCAATGCTTTGAAGATGTGAGTGCCCACCCCGACGAATATGTGAAGTGGACGGAGAGAGGTTATCTCATGACTAATGGCGTTCTGTATAGGTATTGTCCGGAGGGAGAGAGTGAAGAAGCCTTACTTGTGGTTCCTACCCAGGAGCGAACACGCGTGTTGAATGAGTACCATGACGCCCCTACTGCTGGTCATTATGGTATAGAACGTACAATACAACGTATCGCCAGCCGATACTATTGGATCGGTATGCGGCGCTATATTACGGATTATGTAAAGAAATGTATTGATTGCCAAAGATACAAAGCTGCTAACCTGAAGCCAGCTGGACTTGTTCAAACACCAATCTATGCCCAACGTTTCGAAGTGATATCTATCGATTTGTTTGGACCCCTTCCTGAGACGGCGACCGGTGAGAGATGGATATTTATCATTGAAGATACGTGCACAAAATGGGTAGAACTCTTTGCTTTGAAACAAGCTACAGCTGAGGAATGTGCCCGAGTACTTATAAATGAGATCTTCATGAGGTATGGAGTTCCACGGAAGATGGTGAGTGACAATGGCGTTCAATTTGAAGGAAATGTAATGCAAAAAGTGGCCTGTTGTATGGGAGTGAAGCAGAGCTTAATTCCCGTGTATCATCCTCAGGCGAACATGGTAGAACGAAAGAACAGAGACCTAAAGCCCCGACTAGCAATACTTGTTGGCAATGATCATACCGCATGGTCGGAGAACCTAACAGCGATTCGCTTCGCTATGAATACTAGCCGAGGTGAGACCACCGGCTATAGTGCAGCTTACTTAACTTTTGGCCGAGAATTACGAACGCCGGATGACGTAAATCATGATCTGCGAGCTATTGTACAGACAGAAAATTTCATCCCGGAGATCACCCCATATTTGCAGAGAATTGCAAATACTCTACGTGACGCTCGTGACACACATGAAAAGCAACAAGACCGTCAGAAGGTTTATGCAGACTCCCGCAGGAGGGACGTGGCAGGGTATAAACCAGGTGACCTCGTCCTGGTTAGCACACATCAGCTTAGCAGCGCTGCTGCACAAAGGACTACGAAATTTGCGCCGCGCCGAGATGGACCTTATACCGTCATTAAGAGGATATCCCCAACAACCTATCAAATAGCTAATCCCAATGACTTATCTGTGTCAATTGGCTCTTATCATGTTTCAGCACTGACCCACTTTGAGGGACCAGCGGACAGTTGTCCTGTGGTTCCCATTCGCAAGAGAGGAAGGCCTAGCAAAGGAAAAGCCACCACTCCTTCTGGTACCTCGTCGGGTCGCCGTCGGAACCAGAGGGGGAGACTGTAACAGTGCGGTTCCCAGGGCCACGTCACCGTGCCCCACCCACCGGCCAATCGCCAAGAATGGAAGGAAGAGGGGCGCTTAAGAAAGCGTCAGTAGGTTTTCGAAGGTTGTGCGAGAGACATTTGCATCGTTGTATTCGTTAAAATATTAATAATAAATTAAAGCATTTAAACAAACTTTACTGTGTTTGTAATGTTAAATGTTTTATTTTTTTTCTAAAATTCTGTCAAACGAATCACCAAACCTATTATACCATTTAATTCGGGGGAAAATAATCTTGTGAACGATGTTCCATGTAATCCCAAGTTCCCATTAAAAAAAAGACAAGTCGGCTTTGTATTTCAAAAATTTATGGATCAAACAAAAATTAAAGAAAATAATAAGTAGATTTAATTGAATCCTACGTCTATTTAAAATTTCAGGATTGTACCTCAAACCGTTTTAGCATAACGAACCCGGTTCCATACATAATCGCAACTCTGTATAAGGCATTTTAGGTATGGGCCACATTATTCGAAAATAATTCTAAATTTATCGGCAGATAAAATGTTTACTCAAAATTAAGATTAGGTGCCAAATATCAAATTTCTCAATAGCGTCGTGCGCCAACTTCGCCGCTGCCTGCCTTCAATGAGGGACTTCCCCGAGTAAACCGTAGATTTTCCGTTATCATTCTTTCGGTATGTATATTGTACATACAAGCGGAGATTCAATATTAGCCTGACGTAATTGTAGAAATGGCTCCAAACAGAAACATTCTCACGCTTAAATAAATAACTGAGATTGTTCACCATAAGGAAAAGTGTAAGGAACTTATCCGAGCGTTTTAATATCGGAAAAACACAAGTTGCTGATATAATCAAAGATAAAGTCACTTTTCTATACAGTTGGATGTCGAACAGCAATTTACATGCAAAAAGAAACTTTTTGACAGGCAATGGTACCAAAATTGACAAGTTGTATACAATGCGGCATCTCATCCAAAAGACGTCTAAATAACCGGTCCAGTTAAGAAATATAAAAATCTTATTTCTGCCCCCTAATTGTACATCAGTTTGTCAACCATAAAGCAAGATTAACCCTTTGGATCTTCTTTCGAAATTACATATACGATTTCTGAACGCCATTTTAAAGAAACAGTAGAAACAAACAACAATATATGAATTGTTGCGACATTCCATTTCATTTTATGTACTAATATATTCTTTTATATTTTGTATGTATTTTGTAAGGTAACAAATCCTCATTTTTTCTACAGTTTTAAGTTTTTTCCTTATTTTAAAAACATTTACATATATATACGTTTTAAATGTCCCAATTTATTTAATTATAGGTTTAATTAAATAACCGATTTTTTTGTATTTCTTTTAGACGGAGACGCCTCTTGAACGGACACTTTCAGTCGGTACCATTGGTGTCCGCCCAAGGGAGATTTCACTGTATATTATGTATCACATTTTATAAACCTCATTTCAACACAAAATATCTTGTTTGTTGTCGCGCCACATTGGGGTAGTTTGACAGATCGATCACAGGCGTCAACCGCCTTATTTAAAATTCGGTTGATTTTTGAATTTCAAAAAATCTAGAGCTAACGTCAGCTCGTGACTAAAGTGCACGAAGCTACCAGCTTGTCAAGGTGTGTTTAAAATGTCAATTAGAGGGAAAATTAGCTATATAAACTAGTCTGGTATGCCGGATTTATGCTTAACTTATTCAAACCGTTCTTCAAAAATATTACCATTTATTTCATGATGGTTGTCAGCTGCTTTTCTAGCTCCAAAAAGGTTGATTAAAAAAAAAAACTCCAAAGTATTTTCGACATGTTTATTAAATTCTCATAGTAGGGATATACAGTTGATTTTGCCTGCCCTGTATCTTACTTAGTTTTTTTGAGTTTGTAAAATTACCATTTTGTCAAAATAATCTCTCTGTGCGTATATATAATAAATTCAAGTCCTCATTTACACTCTAACACTTATTTGTTTTTACAATTTAAAACAGACTAAATAAAATAATATTTAGAGCGCAATAGAATAGACATTATTAATTGCGTTTTTGTATTTATTCTGTACATACACATTCCTATTATAATTATAAAAGTGAAATTACAATTAATTCTCATATGGGGCTATCCAAAATCAGTCTCAACTTGAATGTATCTCCCAGGTAATCTATTGATGCCCAGGAAAGCCCAGCATTAGTATATTCTAATTACCTTTCTCGTGGTGGGATTTAGTTATTGTTACTTTTTATTTTGATATATGATTATGTTTTATAATTATTAATACCCGAATTATATCGAATCTCTATCAAATTTGTTCATGTTACAAAAACGGTGTGTTTTTCGCTAACTGTCTATTCCCTTGCCCATAAGATACTTTAAAAGGTTCCCTACTCACTAGTTTCATTACTAATAGCTCATAGTTTTATTACGCGATGATCTGTGTAATATTCTAGTGTCAGTTAGGGTTCACTACTGATCGACGTCCTTCGACAGATTATAATCTGTCCAAGATTCACACACGTTAAATAGTCGTATACATATACTTTTTGTGATCAATTCTGAACCTTTACCTGTACCTTTACAGTCCACTAGTATAATAACCTGCCTTGAGTAATAATTACTTTTCTTCGAACGTTAATTTACCTTATCTCACTATTTATTTCGTTAAATAAAAACTTTAGAGACAACCTTGTTTGGTTTTTATTAATACTTTCTCTTACAGCAGATATTATCCTTTACTTCTGATATGTAATCATAATAATAATGCTTTTATTTTTCTAAGACATGAATATAAGAACAATATAAATCCAAAATGGGGAAACAAGCACATAAAAAAAAATCTTAAGGAGTGGTTTAGATAGACGAACCTAAGTACATCCCCTGCTCTCTTACCAAACTCCTAAAAATATATGAACAAATAATTAGGAATAAATGCCTAGTAATTCTACTTCTATATACAGAATGTCCCCGAATTGAGTTTACAAAAGGAGAAAAATCTTATTTTTGTTTTTACAATAAAATGCTAAAGGAATTAAATTTTATGCTTCATTTCAAATGACCAAATATGTAATTAGAATTTTAATTCCACTTATGTATGCGCCAAAAATTTTCTTTTCATTTTTGTCATCGTATTTTGTCTAATATTTTTTTGTGGTGGAAGGCTTTGACTGCCGTATTTATGTATCAAAAATAATTTCAAACTGCAATTCTGTAACTTTTTGTGAAGATGTTAACGTTGTCATAAAGAATAGTTTTAAACATTATTGTTCCTAGCCTACTCTTTTTAATGTTGTGATTGAAAAAAAAAGAACATAAGAATTTGTAATTCTAAATAGTGGTTTGACAGTTTCGTAATTCTAATTACAGATTTGGTCATTTGAAATGAAGCATAAAATTTAATTCCTTTAGCATTTTATTGTAACATCAAAAATAAGATTTTCTTTCCTCTGGTAAACCCAATTCGGGGACATACAGTGTGTCTCCGAATAGTCTGTTATCCTTTTAAACATACATGACAAACGAGATAAATTGAAAAAGCAAGAAATAGAAAATAATATGAGCGTCAAACAGCTACCGCTATTTTGAAAGTAAATATGAACCATAAGCACTCCTGAAAGCCTTCATACATATATCATTAACATTACCTGGTATAGCATTGTAAAGGGAGCTAATTGCATAAATAAATTACCTAAAAAAATGTTGTCGGGTAGTGATATGGTGATGCACAGCGAAGCCTGAATTTCTTCAACAAGTACGGTAGACATCGAAACAAAAAGATTTTATGAAACAAAGTAAAGCAATGTAAAGTAACTCTATTTCGCATATTTAGCCATTGTAAGAATTTGAGCTTGTGTGATATTCTATCATACTTGCAAATATCAAAAATATACCTCATCCAGCTGTTTTATACTCTCTACACTCGCTTCATGTCAACAGCATCCAAAGAGGGCCTATAGACAAGCATCCAATCTTTAAGAAATCACAGCACGAATGATTCGTACTGCATCCTTTTCAATTTAATATTAAAGATAGACTTAAATGAATATAAAATCTTTAAGTTCAAGTAGGCAGTGCTTATAATTTTCGATATTAACACTTAAATCTGAAAGTGTTATCTATTGTTAAATCTAAATTTTTTGATTGCGTTACCATTGGTATAGTGTTATTGTTCAAAGTAATTTCCAATTGTCCTCCACACCTCATATCATTCATCCTTCTAAACAACATGAAACAGGTTTTGTAGGGGTTAAAAAATATGAAATGTCTGCGAGAGTAAGTATTAACTTTTGATAAATCAACATTAAGTTTGAATATGTCATCATTATGCTTGGAAAAAGGGAAAGATAGATAAATTTGAGTGTAATCTGCATACATGATTTACAAAAGTCAATATCTTTAGGTAACATACTTGTATGAATTGAAAACAACAATTGCACCAAAATGAGCTCCAGAGGAACAACCTATGGATGGTCGTGATAACATTAAGCAGTTAATGTTGCTCCTAAATCTTTATAGTCCACAATCACTGTATAAGCGTGTACGAAACTTTGAGCATAATATTACCATTGTGACAATTTAGCACCAAAGTAAAAACATTTTGTACCAATTTAGCGCTTAACATAAAAGACATTTGTGACTATAGAAACTTATAAAATCCAAATGTATTTGTAGAATCGCTTCAATACAAAAGTATGGTTCAGGGTATTTGTACAATAAAATACAGTAAATTCAATATATAAAAATTTTACTCAAAAAAATAAATATTATAACATAAATAACACAGTCTTTACTTAAATCTAAATATATACAAGATCTTTAATACACTAAATACAAATCTGTCTGAGAAACATACTGCCTGGTTCACTTCAAAGCAAACTTATGATGCGACACGTTTAATTTAGTTGTTTTTCTACACTTCTTGATGTTATTCCTTATGCTGTATTACATTGTGTATCCCAGGATTTTAGTTGAGAAACCCCTCGTATTAGACGCGTAAAACTACTCACAAAATTATGATCAAATTTAAATAATACAATCAAGAAACATACTGATTCTAGTTGCGAAATCGCGAAACCCAGTTTTCCAAGTGGATAAAATCCTTTTAAAAATGCAATTTCAATAATGAACGAGCCCAAACCATATATAATCACAGCTAATACTTTCAACAAAATATATGCCGAAACGAACATATGCCTTAATTCGCTTTCATCATCAGTTTGTTTTTTCTTCTTCAAAAATTCGTAATTTCCATGGGAAATATAGAATAGAAGAAACACAAGGAATATTAATACAACGCCAAGAAAATAGAGTACAGTTTGACTATAGGTACTTATTATTGTAATATGTAGTAACGGTATGGCCAACAATATAAGCGAAAAATGTACGGCTATTACAACAATTTTGTAGCTTTTAATGCTTTCAAAATTATCCATCAAGAGTAACAATACCAAAGCTACTATAACACCGATCATTACAGTGTAGAATGATAAAGGCAGTACTTCCTGGGTGGCAAACGCGTCGGTGAAATCACTGACATAATATCTGTGAAATGGTGGACTGTGAAATTGCTGAATTAGTGACAATAATGAAATGTAACTTATAAAAACACCTGTCGATGTTCTACGTCCAAAAAAGAAATTCACCAATAATAGAATAACATTTCCAATAAAGTTAACGCAACCGGTAGTAATCAAAATTGATTCTATTACTTCGAATACCATGGTGAATTTGTGCAAGTAGTCACTGATGAGTAAAATAAATATTGTTATGTAGCCAAATTCTTCCAAGTTTCAGCACGTATTGATATGTTCTGTAACAAACAATAAATTGTAAAATTAAAAAGCGCTCTTAATTTGAAGACGTTTATGTTAAAACTAACGTTAAATAAATTGTACATGAATTCCAATGAAACTTAAAGAATGCGTTTTCGATTATAACATTGTTTAGCTTTATAATAAATAAATATAAATAGAGTGTATACAATTTTATCAAAAAGAAAGAGGTCCTAAAAATATCTTGATGAAACGAACGTTGGTTTTATCATTAATCCAGATATGTTTAATACAGGGTGAAGCTTCATAATATTCTAGTGCAATTTAATACTAATAAACAAATATTACCTAAAAATAATATTTCTGTTAATAGCGATATCAAAATACTGGATATGTATATAAAGGAAACAATAAAAATTAAAAATTATGTTAATAAAACTACATTTTAAGGGAATTTTATTATATAAAATTTATAACACATTAAAAAGGTGCCTACTGACAATTCGACTTCATGAAAATTACACTCACTTTTCAGTATTGCGAGTTTCTGCTTTATTGTTAAAATGAATTAAAAAAATTAAAAAATATCTAAATCAAAGATTATTTTAGAAATCTTGTAAGTAGGAGTACAAAAAAACAGCCAGCAAAATCTTTGTTTTAACTTAATTCATATTTTGATGATTAATTCAAAAGAAAAATGTATATAAACAAATCAATGTAACAATATAAAATACTTGAATGTGTAACGTAGTACATTAACGAATAAACTAGTATAATATATACAGCAAGAGCGCGCGAGGTATGATCACCCGATGGTATACGTAAACTCGCATCTAAACGTGGTCCGATAATACATATTAGAGTAACGGCACAACATACTAGCATTGCCTGCTCATATTCGAACTCATAGTAATCTGATTATTTTTTCGCAGATTGACAAAAAGAACAAATTAAATTTTCTCTTTAAGTGATGACGATTGCTTAGATAACTAAGTCGATAATAACGCGAAGATTGTAATACTTATAACGTAATTATGATTATCCTAATGAAATTAAATAATAATGTAGTTGTGTACAAAGTTATAGCAGTACAACTGGGTTTTAGAATGAAATAAAAACAACCCGCCTGAAACATCTGCAGAATAAACTAAGATGTCTAGAGAAAAATAAATAAATAGAAATTTCATGGTAAAAAAAAATCTATAAATAAGTATAACAGGAATACCATAAAATAACATAAAAACGACCCTTGAAATAGAAATTAAAATTAGAGATTCTCTCCAGTAAATATAACGAAATAACAACTCTGGAAAAATATCTATATCTGGCGAACACAGCTAGCGGAGATCATTTGCCGAATATACGTCCGAAGAATATCGACTAGCATCGGGTGATCATACCTCGCGCGCTCAAGCTGTATGTACATTTATACGAATACGTATATGCATATATGTAAATGTATGAATGCACATCTACCCTAAGCAAGAATTGCTAATAACAACATGCAAACAGCTATTTCGACCTTACATTGGTCTCATCAGTGATAGTTTATGATAGTTTATCCGTTAATTTACGTTACACATTCAAGTATTTTATATTGTTACATTAATTTGTAATGGTACGCCACCTATGGCGTGTTCATTGAATGCACGTATATCTACAGTTGCCTGATTAGTAGTAGTACTACGGGAGTGTAACATTACCTTGCGATGTCGCGCTTGTGTAACAGATGCCGCTGGGAATTTCTCATGGCGTTTGATGCGTAAGTTGACATTATCAGGTGATCTAAGTTGTTTATGCATTGTGAATAACACGTTCACGCACTGATGAGACCAATGTAAGGTTGAAACAGCTGTCTGCATGTTGTTATTCGCAATGCTTGCTTAGAGTAGATGTGCATTCATACATTTACATATATGCATATACGTTTTCGTATAAATGTATATACCGGGTCGTCCAAAAGTCTGGATTCACGTGGATTTTGAGTAAACTATTCACTTTTTTGGAAAACTGAATTCTGTATCTTGAATGGGAATAAAATTGCAACTCAATAGTATTTTTTATTTCAAAAAAATTGTTTATAATTTTGAGATAAAGTTAATAACAATGTTTTTTTAAATGGAAACCTACCGTGATTTTTATTTCAGAGAGAGTACTTTCGATAAGAATTGCATTGGCATAGAAATTTTGGCTATAAACCTTACGATTATTGTTTAAATTAATATTAAATTTTCGATCTGAACACTCGTTCGCGCTTGTTCGGAAAATACACGAACGTGTCTTCTCTTACCACGTTTCCAACTGTAGGCATGGGTCCACCCCCTAATAAAGCATTCTATTGAAGGCGTTACGTTTATCTTGAATGAAAGCATTTTTTTTTTATAAAATGGGGATCTACCGCGATTACGATATTTAAACGTTATGAGAAAGTACAACGTAGTTTAATAAAAAATAATTTTATGGTCTTTTTCCGTTTTTAGACACTTGGAAGGTCCAAATCTTATCTCATTCTGTTTTTGGTATTACTAGTGTACGTTTACGGAGCGAATTTGAATTTTTATTTTCTGTTTTCTTGAACGTTTTGTTTGTTGTTAATTGTGTTGTTTTGGTATTGACTTTATCTATTATTTTTGTGATCTGTGATTTTGAACAATTTGCGTAAATATGGAACTGGTAGAGAGAGAACGGATAGAAATTCTAATTATGGTGGGATACGGCGACAAAAGGCGATCACATCAAGAAGCTTGTGATCTCTTCAATCAACTTCACCCCGAGCGAAACCCAATTTCAAAATCGACTGTTGCAAAAACATACAGAAGATTTTTTGAAAACGGAACCGTCAAGAGTCTCCCAAGATCTGGCAGAACCAAGACAGCAACGAACGACCATGTCGCACAGCTTGTAATGGAAAGGATTATTGAGGAGCCAATCATTTCAACCGAGCAGTTGGCACTAGATTATGATGTAAGTGCCACTTCTGTCAAGAGGATATTGAAAAACCAAAGTGCCAAACCATATAAACTGCAACTTCAGCAAGAGCTGACCGCAGAAGATTACGATCGTCGCCTCCAATTCTGTGAATGGTTATTCTTCCAGCAAGAACAAAATTTGAATTTTACAAATAACATCATATTTTCGGACGAAGCAACATTCTGCCTAAATGGAATAGTCAATCGTCACAATTGTCGATATTGGGCGCTGGAGAACCCCCACTGGATGCAGGAGCACCATACCCAACATCCCGAGAAACTTAATGTATGGGCAGGTATTGTTAATGGGACAATTATTGGTCCTTTCTTCATCCAGGGCAACTTAACTGCTGTATTGTATTTGGATTTGCTAAGGAACCAGATAATTCCAGCGATTCGAAGAATATTTCGAAATGCAATTCCGAATCAAGTTTGGTTCCAGCAAGATGGTGCACCGCCTCATTTTGGTATTGCTGTAAGAAATTACCTAAATGAAATCTTTCCCGAAAGGTGGATTGGAAGGAGGGGAGCCGTGGAATGGCCACCACGATCTCCAGATCTCACCCCATTAGATTTCTTTTTATGGGGATACGTAAAAGGTTTGGTCTATAAAAGTAGACCAAGAAATCTAGAGGATCTGAGAGAGAGAATTGAAGAGACCATGGCGAATATACCTCAGGAAATGTTGAATAATGCTGTCCAAGGTGTAGTTCATCGAGTTGGATTCTGCCAGGAAGTTAATGGCGAACATTTTGAACATTTAATATGATTTTGGTAATATCTAGTTTAATTTCATTGTTTTGTTTGTTTTAATTTTATATTAGGAGTATTTTTTTTACACGAAATTTTAATTACAATTTTTATTTATATTTTGTGTTTGTTATTTTCCTGTATTACCCCATTTTTTAATAAATAAAAATATCTGTAAAATATTTTTAAATTCAAATTCGCATTCAGTAAGAAAAATTTTTGCTTATTACTAAAGTAAGAAAAATTAGTATAAAAAAAGTTTAAAAAACGAGTGGTCACAAATCATTTTTAAAAATGTGTGCCTTAAGGTCTTATAAAATGGTTTTTTTATATTATTATAAAAAATCATTTTATAGAACTTGAGGCACTCATTGTTTAAAATAACTCGCTTTGCATTTTGCCATTCTTATGGCGTTTTTTAATTAAAAGAAAAACTGATTTCATCGATTGAGGGATTTTTGTGGTAATTGGTATTTTTATTTTTCGTCTTCTTGACACTGCTGTTATTTAAATTGACATAATGAAAGAGAAACTGCACATCCGCAGTTCCGTGGATTGATGTCTAATTAGGACGCCGAAAACTATGACGTTGCGTTTTTAATCATTAATCTAATATTGTAACAACACCGTGCTACCAAACTGTAACAACCTACACCTGTGGAATCGGAGATTATTGTTTTCGCTGCCACCAAATGTAACTATAGTTACATTAATTAGATATAATAATTATATTAATGTTTTTCCACTCAGATGTAACGTGCTGTTGAGTAACGCGTCGAGCTGGTCAAGTAGCTATGATCTCTTCAGCGTGGGGGTGTTACGGGATTGAGATAAAGAAAACATGTATTTTGTAATAACAACTAAATATTTAATAGTGCTAAGGTACTTTTGTTTAATACAAAAACATTACAAAATGCCACAAAACATTAAACACATAAATAAAACTAAAAGAATGTACTTGGCGCTATCTCGACCTCTGAAATCTTATATACGCAAGCTGTAATAATCCCGCTGATGATTCTCCGTAAATTTAAGCCCTAATTTAA
Organism: Amphimallon solstitiale; assembly: GCA_963170755.1. Classification (NCBI taxonomy): domain Eukaryota; kingdom Metazoa; phylum Arthropoda; class Insecta; order Coleoptera; family Scarabaeidae; genus Amphimallon; species Amphimallon solstitiale. Next base: position 13,314,262 of record OY720680.1, read on the forward strand.
CATTAACCACACCAAACAAAACAAAATATACTAACGACTTACCGACCTTATTGCCATCCAGCCTATCGTCTACAACATCACAAATTCACCAAATTCACAAATCAAATATCACTCACTGGTGAATTTAATTATTTATTACAATAGTTTGAACGTAACTTAACAACGCAGAAAAGAGAAACACATACAAACAAAATTATAAAACACAAATTTACAAAAAAAAAAAAAAAAGAATTAAACTGGTTATACAATTATAGACAGTTCATACTCTATTAGACCGACTTTTTAACACACAACTTAAAACTGCAATTGTTTATAGGATAACTCAAGTCGAGGTTGAGATCCTTTGCGGAAAAACTCTCACGAAAACTCTGACGAAAAAACTCTGAAAAAAAACTGCCTCGAAAACTCTCCTGCACCTAGTTTTATTAGTTCTAGTCTAATTATGTCACGCCCTGTATAGAGTTAACGAATCCATTTTTAGTTCTTATTGGTGGAAATTATTTTGCTGATGTTACTTTAAAGTACGCCTTTTACATGTACCTTCTTATCTTGGTCTTGTCATTAATATAATTTAAACACCACTGTGTGTGATCTAATATTTTTTCAGTAGACGTAAGAATGTCTAAAACACACTTGACTAGAGGTCTGTCCTAACACATGTTGTTCTATACGTGTGGTCTATGCCCTGTTAGAACTCGGAATTCTACGTACTTTCCGCATTTCCAATTACTATTGACAGATTTATGCCATTTTAACAATAGAGTTTCTAAACCCACACTATAATAACTACTTGAGACTCATGTATAGGATATCTACTGACCGTCTGCTTTAATGTGGCTGGTGCCAACAGTTCCGTATATCACTCATACGTAACAGCTTTATTTGACCCACTTATACTTTCCCTTAACGGATATTTATGTATTCCTTTAAAGGTACTTCTATATTTCATTTCCCTTGACAATCTTAGAACTAATATATTGCTTTAAGTAATATGTATAAATTTCTCATTGGTCTTTGTATATAGACGATAGGTGGAGTTTAGTTTATAAGGTTCCTTGCGCCGCCCTTTTTAATTTAAAGGAGAGGGGTTTTTACCAAATATTGACCGGAATGATATAAAAAAATAGAAAATAATTAAGTAAATGCATGAAACAAAAATATAAAATTTTAACAAATAAATCGCGTAAGCCGATTTATTACAATATTTTATTCTGAGATATTTACTAATTTTTACGCTTCTTTCCTTACGTTTGCCAATTACGTTTCGGATCTAATTTTTATTAAACTACGTTGTACTTTCTCATAACGTTTAAATATCGTAATCGCGGTAGATCTCCATTTTATAAAAAAAAAATGCTTTCATTCAAGATAAACGTAACGCCTTCAATAGAATGCTTTATTAGGGGGTGGACCCATGCCTACAGTTGGAAACGTGGTAAGAGAAGACACGTTCGTGTATTTTCCGAACAAGCGCGAACGAGTGTTCGGATCGAAAATTTAATATTAATTTAAACAATAATCGTAAGGTTTATAGCCAAAATTTCTATGCCAATGCAATTCTTATCGAAAGTACTCTCTCTGAAATAAAAATCACGGTAGGTTTCCATTTAAAAAAACATTGTTATTAACTTTATCTCAAAATTATAAACAATTTTTTTGAAATAAAAAATACTATTGAGTTGCAATTTTATTCCCATTCAAGATACAGAATTCAGTTTTCCAAAAAAGTGAATAGTTTACTCAAAATCCACGTGAATCCAGACTTTTGGACGACCCGGTATGTATATTTATGATAGTATATAAACAAATCTGTAAAAATCACATGAACCAAATGAATCCAATTTGTAACTGCTTGAGCAGACAAAACTTACTCAATCAATATTCAGGTATCTACATCAGAATAATTCATTAACAAGATGTTTGTGAGTTTAATAAAATTATTACAGTACCACTGCTATATTGTTTCACCACACCGAAGCTTCATCAGGTGAATGTTCACTAACATTAACGGTAAATGATAAGTACTTATAACATCGGAAGGTAGCTTTAAATTAAAAGACAGAAGGGCAGAATAATATACATCTGTTCTATTTTTTTGCCTTTCTTTTAGATATTGAAATACATAAAAAATATTATTAAGCTTGTAGTTTGGTTTCCTTACTTTAGAAAAGAAGAATAAAAAAAAGTTGTAAACAGATCTTTTTGTACTTAAATATATTTTCATACCCTAAAGCGTTTTTGACATCATATATATCTTTTAAGTTTTAAGTATAAATAATACAAAATAATAAAGCAGTCGTTAGACAATCTGTTGCAATATTTATTGTACATTATCGGATATTAACAGGCACAAACAAATACATGCTTCTTATAATGATACTTTGACATTAACTCACTACTGAAATGGCGAAAATAAGTATGGTAAATTATGGCCTTATGATATTTCAAATATTAAGATGATGAAATATGAGTGTATTATAATTTTGGACTTATTTTCACTATTGTGAATACATCAAGATGATCATTAACTAATAATATAAAAAGATATAATATTTACCTTTATTCACTTGTTTACGGTAGAACCTTGGTATCCTAAACAGTAGTAAAACTTTATGCACGCAGGAATATGATTTTATGTACAAATGTGCTGGTTATATATCCACACTTGCGATATATTTGCAAGCGGAGATAATGAATATGTACTACGAATTTCATTGATTGTGTGGGTCAAAACTCATGGAAACAAAATAAAAATGTCACTTATACGCGAAGCTGTCTTACGTATTCATATAAGAAAATCTTATTTATCAAGCAAAATTCTTAGATAGAATCAATATTTTTCAAAAATGTTTTCTTAGAGTTAGTAGCATAGGCGGATCTTCCATTAGGCTGAGTAGGCTGAAGCCTAGGGCCCCAAAGAGAAAGGGGCCCCGCACCGAACCAATTTTTGAAAATGCTTTAACAATTTACAACAAACCTGGGATAACTAGGAACAGATTTTCAGTTTCGAAAATAACAGACACGATATACATATGTAACACGTAGCATATTCTATTTGCATTCAACGTTATTGTGGCATTTATATATTCATGTTTTATTGCATTTAATGTCCAAATATCCAAACATGTGTTTACCAGATGTGTACATATTACCCTGTAAAGCAAAAATAAAAATAGTAGGTAATTAGAAGAATTTTTTGCTTCATATTTGAGAACACAAAAACTGTCATAAATTTAAAATTTCTTTACCTCTCTAATATACTCTTAAGGATATATTATTTACACTGTTTTTGTTGAGAATACTAAAACTGTCATAAATTTAAAAAAAGATACCCAAGCATATGTCGCAAAGACTGAATAGTTAGTAACTTTCGCTTTCTGTCTCTCTCTCCCCTGCGAACCTTTAGATGTACGACGATTATTCCAATTGTAATATAATATTTAATATTTTTGCATAGCTTCGTTACATAAATTTATTCAGTTTTTAAAGGAGCATTCTATTCTACCAGCACGATCACTCAACCAAGGTGATAAAATTCTGATATCTTGATTTATGGATAACGTAAGTACTAATTTTTAAAACTGTTATTTATTTCAATTGTTAATCAATATTTTTTCGGATACTTGTTTTCATTATAAGCAGTGCTGGATTAGCTATATAGCAGAAGTAGCGAATGTTAGGGGCCCCGCGTTCCTGGTCACACTGTGTGATCTAGTGGATGTTATATTATTAAAGCATAACCATAACTAACTAAACACAAATACTTTGAAAATATATAAATATACTAAAAATATGTTGAAATTGATAACGGTTTTTTTTCTTTGTAGGTTTTTAAAATGGTATTTTAGAAAATTATAAATATAACATAACTAAAGACAAGCGTAAAAATGTTCGGAAGGAAATATTTAAGTGGCAGTCAAAAACGAAAAATAAAAGAACATAGGGTCACAGAATTTTCAAAATGTCAAAAATTAACTAGCTTATTCCAATCCAAAGACGTCAGAGTCTGTGAATCATCCAAAGAAATGACAGGGTCAGAAGAGGTAAATGTAACCGATAGTGTAGGAGTATTTGAGGAGCATGCTGAGGACAGTGAAGCAGAATGTCTTGTCCAGAACAGAGACAAGAACTGCATGCAAGAAGAGACAGAAAAATTGTCTGAAATTGCGGATATTATTGATGTAAGAGTAAACTATAGTGATGTAGGGTTTTGGCCAAAGTTTATTACTTCTGAATTAATCGATTTTTGCCTAAACCAGCCATCTACGTTTTTTCAAAATAGAAATGAAATTGATTCATATCCAGAATCTAAGCAGACGTATAAAGATCAAAGCAGATTTTTTTGTAACAGTTTCTTTAATAAACATATGAAAAACGGTCAAACGGTTGTAAGATCCTGGCTTTGTTATTCTTTATGCAAAGGAGCAGCATTTTGTTTACCATGCAAATTATTTCCCCATTCAGGAAACGTTGCAGCTTTGGCATCTGACGGTTGTAAGGATTGGAAAAACATAAGAAAAATTCTTGTATCACATGAAGAATCTGATGACCATAAGAAAGCCATGATGATCTACCTCACACGAAAATCGAAAGAGGGTACAATAGACATGGAGTTAAAAAAACAGGCAAATGAAACTGCAAAGTATTACTACAATATTTTAGAACGGGTAGTAGCGGTAATAAAATTTTTATCTGAGAGAGGTTTGCCACTACGAGGTCATGACGAAAAGTGGGGCTCTCCACATAATGGAAATTTTATGGGTCTTACTGAACTTATTTCAGAGTTCGATCCTTTCTTAAAAGAACATCTTATAAAGTGTCAAACTGGGGCGATAAAAGCTACTACTTACTTATCCAAGACTGTATATGAAGATATATTGCAGCTCATGGGAAAAAATGTTTTAAAACGTATTATAGAGCAGATTAACGGTGACGATACAAAATATTATACCCTTATTGTAGATTCCACGCCAGACATTGCCCATACGGATCAGCTAGCAATAATATTAAGATATTGTTATAATGGAAAAATATTCGAACGATTTACAACCTTTTTACAGATCGAAAAGCATACCAGTGAGACACTGTATACAAAAGTCTCTCAGTTTTTAAAAGATGCTGGCCTTCCTATTGAAAACATCCGTGGGCAATCATACGATAACGCATCTAATATGAGTGGAAAATACACAGGCTTACAAGCACGAATAAAAAAAAAATGTACTAGCAGATTTTGCCCCTTGTGCGGCGCATTCTTTATATTTAGTTGGAGTGGAGACAGTATCAGTTGTAATGGAAATAACAGAGTATTTCGGAACTATTCAACAGATTTATACCTTTTTCTCTGCATCCCCACATCGTTGGAAAATATTGAGTGAAAAAGCATCACTGACATTTTCACTAAAAAATTTAAGCACCACCAGATGGTCTTCTCATTACGAGTCAGTTCACGCGGTTATATATATATATATATATATATATATATGAAAGCTCTGAAAAGACAGAATGTAAATTAGAGGCAAAATGTTTATATAAGAGAATCACAAAGCGGGAGACAGCAGTTTTATCTATAATATGGGAAATGATCTTGGAGCGATTTAATAAAGCTAACAAAATATTACAAACTCCAGGTTTAGATATATGCCAAGGCTACACTTTACTCCATTCACTGGAATTATTTATTAAATCTTTACGAGAAGATTCCGAGCAAAAATTTAAGGATTTTGAGAACAAAGCAGCTGAAATGAGTACAGAAGTTGAAGAAAGTTTTAGTGATGCCCATAAAAGAGTGAGAACAAAAATATATTTGGATGGAGAAAAAGGAAGAGATATTTTTACTGGAAGGGATAAGTTTCGTATAGAGGTATTTAATGTGCTATTGGATAAACTGGGAGTCGAACTTGAAAAAAGGAGTATTGTATATAAGGATTTGGGAGATAAATTCAAATTTTTGATAAACTTGGGTAAAAAAGACTCAATTATTGAAACTAAATCCTTAACTTCGGTTATGTCATTGTATAAAAATGATATTGGCGAAGAACTAATTAGTGAATGTAGTCAATTCAAGCATTATTTACACATAGTATGTTTTGAACAAAACGACGCTATTACTGCTTCTGAAATGTTAAAACTAATTTTTGAAAACAGTCTCATTGACACATTTCCAAATCTGTACACAATTCTTAAAATTTATTTAACAATACCAATAACGAGTTGTGAGGCAGAACGATCTTTTTCAAAAATGGCCCTTATCAAAAATAAGTACAGATCAGTAATGTCGGATGAAAGGTTAAATAACCTTTCAATTCTATCCATTGAACATGATATAACGAGATCCATTTCGTACGATGAAGCAATTCGCGAATATGTTTCAGTGAAGTGTAGAAGAGAAAAGTTTTATTAAATTTTTTATTGTATATAGCATTGTCAATAATTAATAAATGCAATTGCTCATTTTTATGTTTTGTGCAAAAATTTGTGGTAGATGCCAAGTATATAAAAATGAAATTGCAAGATATTAAACTTGCGAAACTGATAGGAGAGCAATGTAATAGAGGTTAAGATGAAAGTGTATGTTCATGTTAGATGGAGAGTATTAACGTAAACATTGAATTGTTTAGAACCAGTATCTTTTGGTTGGCAAAATTGTGCAAAATAAACTTTCCTATTTTAAATATGAACATTTCAAGGCGTATTCCTTGATCTGTGGTGCATGGGTAAGGTCCTACCCAGTCTTGTAATTGTGTTAAAGATATCATTTATTAAACATTTTCATTTAAATTTATACAAATTCATGCATGATCTTTTGTGTGTAATTCTTTTAACTCTATGCTCTGGACGAGGCAATGAGATCACTTGCTTGGGTTGAGTTTGGGCTTTTGTATTTATATTTGTTTTACGTTTTCTATAGGTTTGGTCCTAGATGTGCCAATTTTGACACAAATATACGATCACTTTAGATTTTGTCAATATTGTAATGGGTATAGATATAGGCTATTGTCATTACATGATAATTCGCGCAACACGACATTTGTCTGAATTTTGTTTTTTGTGTTTTAATAGAATTTTACTTCTACATCCGTCATTTTATTTGTTCTTTTAGTAATATTATAGTAATGTCCAAAAAGTTAGGTTATTTTATAAATTTAAAATATTTAGAAAGCATGGGTAAAGGGGCCCCAGAAATTCAGTTAGCCTAGGGCCCCCCAAAATCACGATCCGCCCCTGGTTAGTAGTAATCATGAAAATATTGCATTAACTGAAATATAAAAGGAAAAACCATAATATTATGTAAAATAACTAACACACGTTATGAGGAATATACGAGGTAGCCTGAGAGGCTTATACAGGCTCAAACGTGTTCAAATTTCGTCGCGTCATGCATGCACATACGTTAGGTGTACACTATAAATATGACGGTTCGAAGCCTAGTGGTTTTTAGTAACCAACTAACGTGACTAGCGCACGAAAATGTCTGAAATAACGAAAATTTAGTACCGCGCGGTCATTAAATTTTTTACAAAAGAAGGGTATACACCTTATCACATTAAACAACGTTTAGACGGCGTTTACGGTGATTCATCTCCTTCGAATTCAACTGTAAGAAAGTGGAAAAAATGTTTCCGTTTGGAAGAAGAATCCCTGGAAGATGCTGATCGGTCGGGTCGACCTATTGAAGTGATAACGTCTCAACAAATTTCAATTATTGATCATTTAGTGCTAGAAGATCGCCGTTTGAAAGTGAAGGAATTAGCAGTGATAACAAACATTTCCGAAACAAGTGTTCGCCGAATTCTCCTTGACCATTTGGGTATGAATAAAATTAGTGCTAGACGCTTACCGCGACTTCTTTCTGTTCTCCAATATGAACGTCGAGTCGAACAATTTGTGGAGACAACCCAAAACCGATTTTGCAGTCCATTGTCACGGAGGATGAAACAGTGCTTCTGTTTTACGATTCTCTATCGAAAAGGGAGTCCATAGAATGGCGACGACCTGATGAACATTGTCCAAGAAAAACGAAAGTCGTTCAATCAACGAAAACGGTGATATCACAATATTCTGGAATAATTGACTTTACAGAGGGTAATACAAGTGTGAACGGCACATATTATGCGTCTTTAATGCATAAATTAAGGGACAGTATTCGTGCAAAACGTCGTGGAAAATTGACAAAAGGTGTGCGATTGTTGCACGACATTGCTCCCGTCCATCCTGCCGCCATTTCACAAACTGCCATCCGCGAATGCGGCTTTTAAGAATTAGAACATCCACCGTATAGTCTGGATATGGCTCCTTATGATTTTGTTTTGTTTTCTAATTTAATAAAAGATCTAAGGGGGCGTAGTTTTAAGGACGGCAGTGAATTGCAAGCAGCTGTTATAGAACATTTTGACGGAAAAACTTCAGATTATTTTTACAAGGATACCGAATTATTAATTAATCGTTGTAATAAATGTATAGAAAATACGGGAGATTACATTGAAAAATAAAATATATTGTTCCAAGTTTCTGTTTTGTATAGCAGGCCGAGAATTTATGGCGCCTACCTCGTATAACGTAAAAATGAATATGCAAATATAAATACATGTAATAAAAAGAATAGAGGTGTTATTGTAGTGTCCATCACGAAAAATTGACAAGCAGAATATCTAAAAAGTTTTGCTTGAAAGAAGATTTTTTGCGCGCATTCGAAAAAGTACAAAAAAATATTATCCAGAATGGCTTCATTGCGCGTGGGCCTATAGACCTTTCCTGACGTCTTTCAAAATCATCCTCGTTGAACTCGTGTACTATATGAATTTGTATGGGGTGGTACTTTGCTCATTTCAAAATATTTTGCAAAGACCTTCGAGACATGTCATGATTTAAAGCCACTTGTAGTACAGACGTTTTAGGGTTCTCCGAATCTAATAACATATTAAAAGAATTTTCTTCGTTGGTGCATGTTCTTGGCTTTCCTAATTTAGGGTGGTTTTTCACACTACCGGTTTGATTAAATCTTTTTAATGTTTTTCTCACTGTTGACTTTCTTATTGGACTCCTATCTGGATGGTTGTCGTTAAATATTCCACAGGCTTCTTGGTGACTTCGTTTTCTGTCTCAATACTCAATAAACATGAGAATTTCAATTATTTCTCTTTCAGTTAAATGATTCATAATTATTAGATTAGAATATACTGTGTGTCCAAAAAGTCTGGAAACACCCAAATAAAATCGAAACGGATGATTTTTGAGAAAAATGCAAAAACAGGTCAATTAGTATTTTCAAAAAACTACTGGCTGATGGAATCTGTTTGGAATTTTTGATGACCTTGAAAAAGTTATGATATCATCAAAAAAAAATTTAAATGGCAACGTCGCATTTTTAATTTTATTTTTGATAGATCTTTTAATTGTCTAAATGACCGTCAAAAAATGTTTCATTTTACTTAAGAAAATGACCGAGAAAAATTTAATTACTTCTTCGAAAATGGAAAAGTTTGTCTTTAAAAAAAACATAGTTGGCTTAAAAGTCGATTATTTTTCAAACGCATTTTGTTTTATTTGTGACATTCTGTCAAATACGAATTGTGCGTAAGTTAAAAAAATCTGTTTAAAAATGGTTTTAAGTGAGAGGGAACGTATTCAAATATTGATGATGATTGGTTCTGGGAATAGGGCTCGTTCAGTTAGAGAAGTTTGCGACTTATTTAATACAGAACATCCGCAGCGTGCCCCAATTAGTATTTCTGCAGTGAGTAAGATTCACAAAAAATTTCAAGAAGAAGGCCATGTTCGAGATCGCCCTAGAAGTGGTCGTCCAAAGATCGCAGAAGATACGCAACTCGACGTATTATTGTCAGTAGAGGAAACTCCAAATTCTAGTACACGGCAGCTTGCTCGGGAGTTTAACGTGTCGAAGAGTACAATTGGTAATATTTTCCGGAAAACTAAGTGTCATCCCTACAAAATCTGTTTGGTTCATGAGCTGTCTGAAGACGACTTCGTGTACAGTTTTGCGAACAACTGATGCCTATGTGTGATAATGATCCGTTTTTTATCAGAAATATCTTATTCTCAGATGAAGCTAAGTTCACATTACATGGGACTGTTAATGGACAAAACTGCAGGTACTGAGCGCGCCAAAATCCACGCTGGATGAGAGAGGTACGAACTCAGTATCCTCAGAAATTAAATGTATGGGCTGGTTTAATTGGTAACAGAATTATAGGGTTCATGAGCTGTCTGAAGACGACTTCGTGTACAGTTTTGCGAACAACTGATGCCTATGTGTGATAATGATCCGTTTTTTATCAGAAATATCTTATTCTCAGATGAAGCTAAGTTCACATTACATAGGACTGTTAATGGACAAAACTGCAGGTACTGAGCGCGCCAAAATCCACGCTGGATGAGAGAGGTACGAACTCAGTATCCTCAGAAATTAAATGTATGGGCTGGTTTAATTGGTAACAGAATTATAGGGCCTTTTTTCTTCAACGGTAACCTGACGGCGGAAATGTATTTGGATTTTTTACAAAATTATTTAATTCCGTCATTAGCAGAAATATTTTCGAACCATGAAGATCCTAATTTGCCCAGCTAAAGAATTTGGTTTCAACAAGATGGGGCTCCACCCCACTATGCGGGAAATGTTCGGCATTATCTCGAGAATACCTTCCCAAACAGATAGATTGGCAGGAGGGGGGCTATCGAGTGGCCGGCTAGGTCGCCAGATCTAACGCCTATTGATTATTTTTTGTGGGGTTACCTAAAAAATAAGGTATACGCAACTAAACCTGAAAATTTGGAAGACTTGCGTCAACGAATTGAGATTGAAGTACGAAGTATCACTCCTGAAATGATAGAAAACGTTCAAAATGCATTTTATTATCGTTTAGGGTATTTCCAAGATGCTCAAGGACAACATTTTGAACATTTATTGTAAGAGTTTTAGCTAATTTCTACGATTAAAATTTTCTTTGTTTTCTATAACGATTTTTTTTTTCAAAATTTTTCTTAAGTAGAATGAAAAATTTTTTGACTGTCGTTTAGACAATTAAAAGATCTATCAAAAATAAAATTAAAAAAGCGACGTTGCCATTTAAATTTTTTTTTGATGACATCATAACTTTTTCAAGGTCATCAAAAATTCCAAACAGATACTATCAGCCAGTAGCTTTTTGAAAATACTAATTGACCTGTTTTTGCATTTTTCTCAAAAATCATCCGTTTCGATTTTATTTGGGTGTTTCCAGACTTTTTGGACACACAGTATTTAATACAATGTTATGGTTTTGGGGAAAAGAGCTACCGTCCCGTTGCGGAAGAATTTAATGAAAAATTTCCCGGAGTAATTGTATCCCGTTTGGGTATAAGATGATAAAAGAAACAGCTTCTGTTCTGAATTTAAAAAGAAAACGAGTACATGATGAAGATGATGCTTCTACAGTTTTAATTTTGGATTGGGTGGAAGATAATCCTAAACTTTCATTACGGAGACGGGCGCTACTAAATATGGGCAAATTCTATATCCAAAGAGTTTTGAAGGAACGTAAATTATACCCCTATAAACCTATTTTTAATCATACGTTAGAAGCGGGAGCATTTTATTTTCCGATGAAGCAACTTTTACTAGCAATGGTACCGTTTCGTCACAACATGTTCGTTATTGGATTGATACTAATCCTAACTTTAGAATTGCATCATAACGTCAATATTTTGTTAAGATAAACGTGTGGTGTGCTGTTTCTTACCGTGGAATAATGGGCCCATATTTTTTGATGCTAATATAAATCAACACAATTATTTGGAAACGCTGAGCAACTTTTTGTGGGATGGTTTAAGTGAACTTCCACTTGCTTATCGGCGAGGATGTATTTTCAACATGATGGTTTTCTGGCCCACCGTTCGCGCATTTTTGCTGCTTGGCTCTATCAAAAATTCGACAATTTTTGGATTGGCTTGAATCCTCTGGTAAACCCAATCCGGGGACATACTGTATAACAAATATATTATCCTTTTAAACATACATGACAAACGAGAAGTTGAAAAATCAAGAAATAGAAAATAAAATGAACGTCAAACAGCTACCTCTATTTTGAAAGTAAACATGAACCATAAGCACTCCAGAAAGCCGTCATACCTATGGCATTAACATTACCTGGTATAGCATTGTAAAGGGAGCTGATTGCATATATAAATGTACCTAAAAAATGTTGTCGGGTAGTGATAAGGTGATAGAGAGCGAAGCCTGAATTTCTTCAACAGGTATGGTAGATATCGAAACAAAAAGATTTTATGAAACAAAGTAAAGCAATGTAAAGTAACTCTATTTCGCATATTTAGCCAGTGTAAGAATTTGGGCTTGTGTGATATTCTATCATACTTGCAAATATCAAAAATATACCTCATCCAGCCGTTTTATACTCTCTACACTCGCTTCATGTCAGCAGCATCCACAGAGGGCCTATAGACAGGCATCCAATCATTAAGAAATCACATCAGCACGAATGATTCGCACAGCATCCTTTTCAATTTAATATTAAAGATAGATTTAGATGGATATAAAATCTTTAAGATCAAGTAGGCAACGCTTATAATTTTCGATATTAACACTTAAATCTGAAAGTGTTATCTATTGTTAAGTCTAAATTTTTTGATTGCGTTAACATTGGTATAGTGTTATTGTTCAAAATAATTTCCAATTGTCCTCCACACCTCATATCATTCATCCTTCTAAACAACATGAAGCAGGTTTTGTAGGGGTTAATAAATATAAAATGTCTGCGAGAGTAAGTATTAACTTTTGATATATCAGCATTAAGTTTGAATATGTAATCATTCAGCTCGGAAAAAGGAAAATATAGATAAATTTGAGTGTAATCTGCATACATATTGCCGTGATCCCTATATTGGTTAGGCATTATAAGATAAATAAATAATTAAGTAATAGCATAAGGAAACAATTTTTAGTAGTAAGCATAATTATGAAAAAATGTATTATGAGTTGCATAACCGCAACGGCGTAATGTTATTATGTTAGGTATATGATAATTGAAATTGAAACAAAATTTATTTGAAAGGTGTAAAAATAAACACAAAAATAAAATGCATGTATTCTATATTTATAGAAACGAGGAGCACAAGATGCAATTTCAGTATACAAAGGCTGAACCAAATTTGATGCATTGTGTAAGAATAGCATTAAATATATTGAGCAGTAAACCACTATTCAAACTCAATAACGTGTTAAAAATAAATAACACAGAGAGAGTAATAATGAAAGATGGAATAGTCAAAAGAGTTAGTCATTTGAATGCCGTAAAGCTGTATGAGAAGGGTGAAATTAGACATTCACGACATGAAAACATCTTTCATCATGAGTAGACGTAAATTTATAAAGATTGTTATTTGTTAGACATTCTATGGTCACACTTAACAATACGATAAATACCTGACACTTATATCTAAGCATAATTTTAAAAAGGAATATGTAAAAAGGTATATTTTTTTATTCGACACAATGTAATAAAGCAAAAACTTCAGTAATATCAGGTTAAATCCAATTTAATCCAGGAAAATTCCAGAAATAACAGATTAAAATTAGTTTAATCGGAATAAATCTACAAAGAAAAAACAATGTTTAATATTGTTAATAGCTGCATACAAATTAACCTACACGAAGACGAGAGAAGATGGTTTGAAGACAGGAATGGAGTTATCAAGGTCCAGGCTCCCAACGATGTAATTAAAAAAAGGAATGTACCTACCCAAGATAAGAAAATCGCAAATGTGCAGAGACATAAACAATAAATAAATTGTGTGCGTGTATTTTTGTGTAATTTCTGAATGTCAAAATAATATGGCTACAGGTCAGCCTTGGAAAAACGTAAAGAAAATAAATATGAGCAGGACAATGCCAACGTAAACATTAGTGCGTGTATTGTGGCGCTGCGGACTAAGAATGTTTTTTTTTCCGATGACCGAGAACTAATAAAAGGCCGGGAATGACGGAAAAAAAGAGGTCGCTGATCTACGAAAGAAGTAGTCGAACTTTTAGAAGAAGCGGTCGATCTTTGATTTTATTTGAATTCTGTTTAATGATTGCAGGCGTATAGATACACTGCATAGAAATCATTTGTAGTAAATGTATTAAGTTATTTTTGATTTTCAATAGGTACTTTATCATTTCATAATTAATTTTTGTCATTTAGTTTAGTTTCATTTATTTTTCATTATTAATATGGTAGATCAATATCAAGAGGAATTTGATGAAATGTATGAACATTATAAGTTTTTCTTAAAATAAATTATGCTAAAGATGCTATGTGAAAATATTCATTTTTAGCAAGGCATTAAAAACTTCTTAATATTTTGAATAAGAATATTATCTTCTTTGCTATAAGTAGATTAATATAACAAATCATGGGAGTATTGTTAATAATGTAGAAAGGGCATTGATGACACAACGTGGGAATGTTTGTTAGCGATGTTATCTAGGCATTATTAACAAGTTATTAGACACAAAATTTAATGAGGATTTCAAATATATTTATATACGTAAAGGTAGGAGCATTTTTGGTAAATAATAGCCAATTTGTGGTATGTACAACGTGTAAATATTTGCATATGATGATTGGTGACAGTCTTATCAAGGTGTTTTCTGCTCTGCGAGATTTTGTATCTTCAGAGGCATTTCGTGAGAATGAATATCTTTGTTGAAGCGAAATTTAGCGTCGTTATTTCTTTGAAATTACACAATGTTAAAATTTAAATATAGCAAAGAGTGATATTTATTTTGAATCTATATGATATTTGTAATGCAATGTGTTTTCGTATTAATAAAATACACGTTTTTTTTGCTTATAATTGGAAAGTAAAAAGGACGATTTCTTTTTACAGCCACATGTGGCAAGAGAATTACTTCACCAATATTGTTATAAGATATTTAAATTGAATATAAATATTTTATGAGATTTAGTTTTTTATTAGTAACCTTATCCTATCTAATTTTAGATAAGAAATGTTGTTGGAAAAATAAAAGGAATATCACTGCTAGAACCTACAAGAAAAATACGAATGTTAATAGGGATTAAATTTATAAATTTTACAAAGAATTTTTTTTTACATGTCAACGCTATTTATGCATTCGTTGTATATTATGCTTCTTTGTATTATCGTAGTTTGATTAAGTTATGCTGGTTCAAGATTACCATATTTTTATTTGAAAGCAAAGTTATAGTATATATATCTGGTGATGCCCAACGTATAGCAATAATACATTTATTATAAATAAAGAATAATAAAAATTTATCATCAGATATATGCTATCATAGCAATATGTGATTACAAAAGTCAATATCTTTAGGTAACATACGTGTATGAATTAAAAACAAACGTGTGTATGAAACTTTGAGCATCAAATTACCATTGTGACAATTTAGCACCAAAGTAAAAACCTTTTGTAACAATTTGGCGCAAAATCCAAATGTAATTGTAGAATTGCTTCAATAAAAAAAAGTATGGTTCAGGGTATTTGTACAATAAAATACAGTAAATTCAATATATAAAAATTTTACTCAAAAAAATAAATATTACAACATAAATAACACAGTCTTTACTTAAATCTAAATATATACAAGATCTTTAATACACTATATATAAATCTGTCTGAGAAACATACTGGTTCACTTCAAAGCAAACTTTTGATGCGACACGTTTAATTTAGTTGTTTTTATACACTTCTTGATGTTATTCCTTATGCTGTATTACATTGTGAATCCCAGGATTCTTGTTGAGAAACCCCTCGTGTTAGACGCGTAAAACTACCCACAAAATTATGATCAAATTTAAATAATACAATCAAGAAAAATACTGATTCTAGTTGCGAAATTGCGAAACCCAGTTTTCCAAATGTATAATAAAATCCTTTTACAAATGCAATTTTAGTAATGAACAAGCCCAAAACATATAAAATCACAGCTAATACTTTCAACCAAATATATACCGAAACGAACATATGCCTTAATTCGCTTTCATCATCAGTTTGTTTTCTCTTCTTCAAAAATTCGTAATTTCCCTGGGAAATATAGAATAGAAGAAACGCAAGGGCTATTAATACAACGCCAAGGAAGAGTACAGTTTGACTATGGCTACTTATTATTGTAATACGTAGTAACGATATGGCCAACAATATAATCGAAAAATGTATGGCTATTACAACAATTTTGTAGCTTTTAATACTTTCAAAATTATCCATCAAGAGTAGCAATACCAAAGCTACTATAACACCGATCAGTACAGTGCTGAATGATAAAGTCAGCAATTCCTGAAGGGCAAACGCGTCGGTGAAATCACTGACATAAAATCTGTGAAATGGTGGACTATGAAATTGCTGAATTAGTGACAATAATGAAATGTAACTTATAAAAACACCCGTCGATGTTCTTCGTCCAAAAAGGAAATTCACCAATAATAGAATAACATTTCCAATAACGTTAACGCAACCAGTAGTAATCATAATTGATTCCATTACTTCGAATACCATGGTGAATGTGTGCAAGTAGTCACTGATGAGGAAAATAAATATATATGTTATGTAGTCAAATTCATCCAAGTTTCAGCACGTATTGATATGTTCTGTAACAAACAAAAAATTGCAAAATTAAAAGGCTCCCTTAATTTGAAGACGTTTATGTTAAAACTAACGTTAAATAAATTGTACATGAATTCCGATAAAACTTAAAGAATGCGTTTTTGATTATAACATTGTTTAGCTTTATAATAAATAAATATAAATAGAGTGTACACAATTTTATCAAAAAGAAAGAGGTCCTAAAAGATATCTTGATGAAACGAACGTTGGATTTATCATTAATCCAGATATGTTTAATACAGTGCGAGGCAAGATTTTATGATAAGCTTCATAATATTCTAGGGCAATTTAACACTAATAAACAAATGTTACCTAAAAATAAAATTTCTGTTAATAGCGATATCAAAATACTAGAGATGTATATAAAAGAAACAATAAAAATTAAAAGTTATGTTAATAAAACTAGATTTTAAGGGCATTTTATTATATAAAATTTATAACACAGTAAAAAAGTGCCTACTGACAGACAATTCGACTTCATGAAAATAACACTCACTTTTTAGTATTGTGAGTTTTTGCTTTATTGTTAAAATGAATTAAAAAAATTAAAACATATCTAAATCATGGATTATTTTAGAAATTGAGTAATTGAGTAAGTAGGAGTACAAAAAGCAACCGGAAAAATCTTTGTCTTAACTCAATTCATATTTTGATGATTAATTCAAAAGAAAAATGTATATAAACAAATCTATAAAAAAAAGACGGTCTACCTGCACCTGTACAATATATTTATAAACTTGTTTACTATCACATGAAACAAATGAATTCAATTTGTAACTGTATGAGCAGACAAACTTGCTCAATCAATATTCAGGTATCTACATCAGAATAATTCAATAACAAGAAGTTTGTGAGTTTAATAAAATTATTATAGTACCACTGCAATATTGTTTCACCACACTGAAGCTTCATCAGGTGAATGTTCACTAACATTAACAGTAAATGAAAACTACTTATAACATCAGAAGGTAGCTTTAAATTTAACGACAGCAGGGCGGAATAATATACATCTGTTCAAGTTTTTTGCCCTTTTTTATATATTGAAATACATAAAAAATATTATTAAGCTTGTAGTTTAGTTTGAAAATGTGTAGTCAGATTTTATGTGTAGGTATCTTTTCTAATGTTCAGATATCCAGGTCCTTTCTGTTTTCCTATATATACTTTATTACATTAACGTGTTAACTTATAGATTTCAGTGTACAATTTATGTCTGTTTTGTCCTTAATATTCGTCTACCTGATGAAGCCATATTGTGTCAAAACAATATTGTAGTGATACTACAATAAATTCTTGAAACTCTCAAACTTCTTGTTCTTTGATTTAATTATTCATTATAGAATATAGAAAAGTGTTTTTCGCATCAATTAATTAGCTACATAATTATGGAAAGACGGCATTTTTCTCTATCCAACATTTTTTTTACATATATATCCACACTCGTCCATATTAATTAATAAAAATCCTTTAGAAATTGTGTTCTATGGTAGTAACCAGAAAAGTAAGAAAATGAAAATATAGCATTTTCAATGCTATTTCCTTACTTTAGAAAAGAAGATTAGTTGTAAACAGATCTTTGTGTGCTTAAATATATTTTCATACCCTAAAGCGTTTTTGACATAATATATATCTTTTAAGTTTTAAGTATAAATAATACAAAATAAATAAAGCAGTGGTTGGACAATCTGTTGCAATATTTATTGTACTTTATCGGATATTGACAGGCACAAACAAATACATACTTCTTATAATGATACTTTGACATTAACTCACTACTGAAATGGCGAAAATAGATATGTTAAATTATCACTTTATGATATTTCAAATATTAAGATGATGAAATATGAAAGTGTATTATAATTTTGGACTTATTTTTACTATTGTGAATACTTCAAGATGATCATTAACTAATAATATAAAAAGATATAATATTTACCTTTATTCACTTGTTTACGGTAGAACCTTGGTATCCTAATCAGTAGTAAAACTTTATGCACGCAGGAATATGATTTTATGTACAAATGTGCTGCTTATATATCCACACTTGAGATATATCTGCAAGCGAAGATAATGAATATGTACTACGAATTTGTTATTGATTGTGTGGGTCAAAACTCATAGAAACAAAATAAAAATGTCACTTATACGCGAAGCTGTCTTACGTATTCATATAAGAAAATCTTATTTATCAAGCAAAATTCTTGGATAGAATCAATATTTTTCAAAAATGTTTTCTTAGAGTTAGTAATAATCATGAAAATATTGCATTAATTGAAATATAAAAGGAAAAACCATAATTTTATGTAAAACAATTAACACACGTTATGAGGAATATACGAGGTAGGCGCCATAAATTCTCGGCCTGACAGGCTTATACAGGCTCAAACGTGTTCAAATTCCGTCACGTCATGCATGCACATACGATAGGTGTACACTATAAATATGACGGTTCGAAGCCTAGTGGTTTTTAGTAACCAACCAACGTGACTAGCGCACGAAAATGTCTGAAATAACGAAAATTGAGTACCGCGCGGTCATGAAATTTTTTACAAAAGAAGGGCATACACCTTATCACATTAAACAACGTTTAGACAGCGTTTACGGTGATTCATCTCTTTCGTATTCAACTGTAAAAAGTGGGCAAAATGTTTCCGTTTGGAAGAAGAATCCCTGGAAGATGCTGATCGGTCGGGTCGACCTATTGAAGTGATAACGCCTCAACAAATTTCAATTATTGATCATTTAGTGCTAGAAGATCGCCGTTTGAAAGTGAAGGACTAAGCAGTGATAACAAAAATATCCGGAACCTGTGTTCGCCGAATTCTCCATGACCATTTGGGTATGAATAAAATTAGTGCTAGATGGGTACCGCGACTTCTTTCTGCTCTCCAATGTGAACGTCGAGTCGAATGCGCGCAGTCGTTTTTTAACATTTGTGGAGACGACCCAAAACCGATTTTGCAGTCCATTGTCACAGGGAATGAAACAATGCTTCTATTTTACGATCCTCCATCGAAAAGGGAGTCCATAGAATGGCGTTGACCTGATGAACCTATTCCCAGAAAAACGAAAGTCGTTCAATCAACGAAAAAGGTGATGTCACAATATTCTGGGATAAATGACTCTAAAGAGGGCAATACAAGTGTGAACGGCACATATTATGCGTCTTTATTGCATAAATTAAGGGAGAGTATTCGTGCAAAACGTCGTGGAAAATTGACAAAAGGTGTGCGATTATTGCCGAAGTGATGTGCTGTGTAATTTATTAATTTCTGATGTCATCATGAAAGATTATTTAATTATTATTCACATCCACAATAGCAAAAATGATTCGTCTCGAAAGTTTATAATAATGGAGCCACTTTGGATCAAAATAATTATAGACTATTTAAAAATTAGGCCAATTCCAGATATACCAAAATTCTTTATTAGTGTGGTGGTAATATCCTTCAGCTAAAACAATGTGGTGGTTGGAAATCTTCTAGTGTAGCTGAAGGTTACATAGAAGATTCCCTAGTAAATTAAAAAAATATAGCATGTATGTTACAAGGTCTACCTACATCTACTTACGCAACCACACCTGCAATAAATACAGGAGTTTTCGATATGAATCAAATTCCATCAATATCAACAGTACAATCAGGATCTATTTCGACTGAAGAAATCGTAAACAGTTATGGAATTAACTCAATTAATAATAATGTCATTAATGTGCCTACAGATTTGCACAATCCTGGTTTTTCAAATAGAATTGAACTATCAATAAATTTGAAATGCCATAATTGCACTATCAATTTTTATAAATAAATTAAATAATTCTTTACATCTGTAATAGTTACGTGTTATATTGTTTCCATATTATACTATCATACATATTTTGCTATTGTTAACCTAAAATACACTTATTTATTTTACATTAGAGGTAGAGCATTTATAAGTTTTAGATTTTAGGTATGATTGATGGTATAAATCGTCGATGATATGCGGATATACCAATGTGAAACTTTCCAAAGGGTAAACCTACAATGAATTTTGGTGGTTGACATATTACTGCGATTACGTGGTTGCGGCATGCGCTTTATTTGTTGTCATTATTCACTTAGGTCAATAATATGCTCATTTTTACCTGTTATTAGTTCAGGTGGAAAAATGACATTTCATGGCATTTTATTAAGTGCAAAAATGAGGTGTGGCCACCACACGACTTTCTTATACGTATGAGCGTTTCAAATTATAGAATTTTAAGAATTTTTTTATACAAAAATTATTCAAAATCCTATTCTAAGTACTTCTATCCACTTAATAAATCTCTATAGAATGCATACTTTGCAAGATATTATCAAAAAAGTGCTATTCGCTAAGAGTAAAAGTGCTACTTCCGGTCCGAATTTTGAAATTTCTTTTATACAAAAGATATTGAAAATTATGTTTTAAATACTTTTATACCCGTAACGTACTTGTCTAAAAAGCATGACTTGCGAAATATTCGCAAAAAACTGATTTTCGATAAGAGTAAAAGACCTACTTCCGGTAGGAATTTCGAAAAACTTTTTAAATAAAATTATTTTCAATTTCAATTTTAAGTATATATGAATTCTTTATAAATTTGTTTAAACTTAGTAGTTGACGAAATATTGTCAAAATTTGATTTTTTCGCTGAAGTAAGCTGCTACTTCCGGTCTACCGATTTTACAGAAAAACTAATCAGATCTCAAGAGGGAGATTATACACGTAAATACAAAATTTGGAATTGATATCTACAGCGGTTTGGCCGCTATCGTGGTCACACACACAGAGAGAGAGACAGACACACAGACAGGGGACTTCAAAACGTGGACATCTGCAAAAATCTCGAGGTCGAAAATTTTCATCATCACAATACTTCCTTATACTACGTATAAGAAAGTAAAAATGCTATGATATTTGACAACTGGTACAAAAAATATTTATCGCTACAGGAAACCACGACGTTAACACAGAAATTCGGTATCATATAATATGATTAAATGCATTTTGCAAGATTATTGCGCACTATACATACATAATATTATTGTATAAACGTGTTGGATTGGGGTTTAGGATTTGCTGTATATTCTTCTATTCAATTCATTTAAAACTTATTCAATATGTAAATCCCGATTTAGATAGTTATCTATTGAAGTATTATAAAGCTGGATATTCAGTACATTTAATAATAATTTATTACATAGGTTGTTAAGTTTATTTTCCGCATTGTTGGTCTTTCAATAACAATAAAATATTTTTTGTGGTTTCCTATTTGATATCATTTTGCAATTCATTGTTATTGCATTGCGAGAAGTTTGTGATTTAAATTGCCTCCCGTTTAGGAAATAACAGTTCTTAAAAAAATTATATAATAAATACATATAACATATTTAAAGTATAATTGCTTTATTTTTATCTTGTTTCCTGTTTCTAACGTTTTTTTTTAATCATCTTCAAGCGGAATTAAGGGGACATTAAAAGAAATTCAATTAATTTAGAATACATACTTTAATGAAATAAATAAATAATAAATATACGAGTTAAATGCTATACGTGATTGGTAAAAAATGAAACACACTTATCTTTTTTAAATATTTATAACTTTTTGTGCGCGTCATAGAAAACGTACATACTAGTTATCTAAATTAACTGTAATCGGTAATATCCGAATATGAAATGTTAACTTTAACGTAGAAATATATAACGAAGTGTTTCTTAGACTTCATTATTTTTTTAGAAATAATGTTTTTCCATGTACTGAATACATACATTTTTCTCTTTTACAATTTGTCTTAATAATTAAATAATTAAGGGTAGGTCATACTAAAGTAGCGGGAATTACATATATGAATTTTGTGAAATATTTACAACGTAAGCTACAATAATATATACTCCACGCTGGTGACTAATTCGCTAGTGGAGAACAAAGTTAGATAAATTAAATGTTCCTACGATTGCCTAATACGCTTTAAATATCGTAGGACATTATTGATGATTATTCAAAATGATTGAGTTGTAGTTTAGTGATCGTAGGGTGAGAACGTATTCCTATTCTTTTCCGCATTGGTAATATCCTAACCAATAAATGTTACGGTCTAAAATCCAACCTGTATATATAACATTTTCCCCTGGTCTGGATGATTGGTTTTGTGTTGGAATGCACGGAATATGAAAAAATCGGGTTATTGATTTTCTTCGTCATATGGTTTTGCGTCATCGATCTCTGATCATTCTCTCGTTAATACTTGATGTATCTTCTTATTTTAATTTGAGCTATTTCTCACTAAATCACATTGCTAGAATTTTGTTAGTTATTATTTATTAACTATTTATTTTTGTGGCACTAGGTGTAGTTTATTTTGCTGGCTTTGAAACATGGAAATAATAATTTGTTCATCTGTACGTCATCTATAGTTGCAATGTTGTGTACCTCTTATTATCTTAAACAAATAATAAATTCTTAATTTTATTTAGGGTCCAGTTATATCTTTGCTGTCATTCATTTTTTATAATTCTGGAATGATTTGTAATGTATTTTTTGGTAAATTTTTGTTCTAGTTATACTTTTGTTGTCATTCAGTTTTAATAATTTTGGAAAAACTTTTAATGTGTTTTCTGCTAAATTTTTGGTATAGATATTATTTTTCCTTTTTAAATTTCATTGTTGTTTACGCCAAGCCATCTCTTTCTTTACCCGCTTGGTCGAGCCATATTGACGGCTTGACACCAGTGACGCACATCTGACTGTGTACACGTGTTGATTTGTTGTGCCTATAATTAACCGAATAGAGGTTAATTGCAATAAATCGTTTTAACCTGAAGTAATCAATAGTTAGAATATGGTCAGCAGTGAACATTAGTGATTTAGAAACAACTCCAATCATGCACACCACATCTAAAAACAGATGTTTGAATTTTGGGATAGCACACAACAAGTCATCTGTCTATTATCTACTATTTTCAATCTACTGTCATAAAATAATTCTTGTACTTCTAGTCTAAGAGCATTTCAAATCATACACTCTGAATGTTCTCTTAACATAATGTGATTATAGAAGCAAACTCGTCGTAAAATTACATCTGGGTTACGTATTGAAATACTGGTGAAACAGAGTATAATTTTAAAATACTTTGTGTTACTTTGCTAAATACATTTACAGTATTGAATAGAACAGTTTTTTGTATTCTATCTATCTATCTATCTATTTATTCTTTTGTTTTTGGTTAATGTTCTTCTCGATTTCAACCAATCTTGAACTTCTCACATTAGTCTGAAACCCTACATTACAATTCTTTTTAGCTTTTTTTTTAATTAAAAGATAATTAGCGATAAAAATTTATACTAATAAAATTAAAACACTGATTTTAAAGTTTCAAAATTTTAATATAGTAAACCACTACTTGTGTCATCAGGTGGATGAATAATGAAGAATTTACATTAGTGTGAGAAATTATATACTGGACAAATATATTACAAATGATAAAAGTGGGGAGTGACATAGGTTGGATTGATCAATTAACGCGAACCCTAATTTTGTAATGCTAGAAATTTCTAATGATTCTAGGAGATCAAGGTTTTTATTTTTATCTTGAATATGAAGTATTTTAAAATTATTGTTGTAAGTATGTTTATATTCTAAACTATGGTTCGCAAATGTAGAATCAGCTTTTTCATCCAGGTAACTTCTATTATAGTCGGACACTCTCTGGGCAAAGGATCTTCCAGTTTGGCCAATATAAGACATATTACAATCACAAGTTAACTTATATACTCCGAGTTTGATTTTTGTCCTTATTGTTTTTTATAAAACATTCTAAAGTATTATTAGTTTTGTAAGCTTTTTGAAGTGTAAACTTCTTTGGGCGCGTTGCGGTGATTGTAGGCACTGAACAAGACTGAACGTCACGCTCGGATATGTAACGCTCGTTCGGGTAATGTCGGCTCGAGTCGACTAAGGGAACAAGATAAATATATCATACAGAGGTATTTAATTTCAATTACATTGAAATTTAAATGAATAAATAAATTCATGTCCCAGAGCAGAGTGAACCGGAGCCGCCTGGGTGAGAGGCCGGTACTTAACCATTAGACCAAGCTCGGGGATCGTAAGCGAGTATTCATGTCGTCTATTTATATATATACATACGTCCAACCGACCGTTACACGGGAGAGCATGACGCATCAGTCGTATAATACGTTACTGAATATTATACGCGTGTGTACATGTGTAAATGTAATAAATGTGCGAATACGTTTTATTTAATACGTTACTGAATATTATACGCGTGTATTTCGTATTATTAACTTCGCCTTCATGAAGTTTACACTTTTGCTGTGTGGTTTTAAGCACACCCATTTTCTTGTTTAATAAATTTGCTAATTTTTCCTGAAGGTTTACCAATATACGCAAGGGTATAATAATGTACTTACTGAATTTTTACTAGAAATTTTAGGGTAAAATAAAGAACGGGTATGTGCTATTTGTTTGTTTCACAGGATATTATTGATCATATCTTTAGTATAGCCAATATTTTTAGCAATAGTGTATATTGTATCTAATTCTGTATTAAAGTTCGTTTTATTAAGTGTTCGAAACAAACAAATAGCACATAGGTACTCGTTCTTTAATTTACCCTAAAATTTCTAGTAAAAAGTCAGTACATTATTCTACCCTTACGTATATTGGTAAACCTTTAGACAAAATTAGCAAATTAATTAAAAAACCACTAATTGTAAAATAGCTTACAAAACCAATAATACTTTAGAATGTTATTTAAAAAACAATAAGGACAAAACAGTCAAAAAATCAAACTCGGGGTTATTACGAGTTAACTTATAACTTGTAATTTTAACATGTCTTATATTGGCCAAACTGTAAAATCCTTTGCGCAAAGAGTTTGCGAACATAATAGAAGTTACCTGGATAAAAAAGCTGATTCTGCATTTGCTAACCATCGTTTAGAATATAAACATAGTTTTAACAATAATTTTAAAATACTTCATATTCAACATAAAAGTAAAAACCTTGATCTCCTAGAATCAATAGAAATTTCTAGAATTACAAAATTAGGGTTAGCCTTGAATGATGAAACCAACCTATGTCAGTCCCCACTTTTGTCCTTAAATTTGTAATATGTTTGTCCAGTATATAATTTCTCGCACTAATGTAAATTCTTCATTATTCATCCACTTGATGAAATCGCTGTGCGACGAAACAACGCTGTAGTGGTTTACTAAAATCAAAATTTTGAAACTTTAAAATCAGTGTTTCATTTTTATTATTATTTTTCATGGGGTTTCAACAAGTGTGTCCCTCTTCAATTAATTTTTTATGAAAATTTATATTTACATATATTATTCTACAGTTGCTTTTGGATATGTATTGAATTGGTTTTTGTCTTTAATCATTAAATAATACTTTCAATGTTTTTGTAAATAACAAGAAATTGTATGTGCTTAAAACCACACGGCAGAAGTGAAAACTTCATCAAGGCGAGGTTAATAATACAAAATCCAACTTTTTTTTTCGTTCTATATTACATTAGGGTCATCCTGCATCGACGAATTCAGCTGCTGAGATTTAGTGTGCTTCTTTTGACGATATTTCTTCACGCGCGCTTTAGACAATTCCCTTTTTCTTTTTAATTTGTCATCGATTTGATTTTCTTCATCCATCCTGTGTAACAGAAAAGAATTAAATGCTTATAAATTCGTATATAATGAGCAATTAAAGCAATGCTCTATTCTCAACGTTTCTGTTTTGCATTGGTATACAAATTATAGTAAATGCGTGTGGACGTTATTTAACACCCGGAATATACTGATCAGTTTCCGAGTCATCCATATCATTTTAATAAAAATGCTAAAACTTACTTGAGCGTGAAGTATTATATTATATTATTATAGAGATAATGTCTCATACACATACAACACATTTTTTGGTTAACCGTCTGCGAAGTTACCAATTAGCGAACGCAACACAGTCCGCGAAATACAATTTCGCGGTCGTTGCTATGGCAGCGGCCGTGAAATATAATTGCGTGGGTGTACGGACAACTTTAAAGGGCTCCTCGACGGAGAGATTTTCCGATACGCATGTATATATGTATATATAAATCGACGATATTAATACTCGCTTACGAGTCTTGCGCTGGTCTGATGCTCACCCGTGCGGCTTGGGATCGAATCTGCTCGGGGACATGAATTTATTTATTCATTTAAATTTCAATTTAATTGAAATTAAATACCTCTATATGATATATTTCTCTCGTTCCCTTAGTCGACTCGAGCCGACTTTACCCGAACGAGCGTTACATAGCCGAACGTGACGGCCCAGTCTTGTTCAGTGCACATAACCAACGCAACGCGCCCAAAGAAGTTTACACTTCAAAAATACTTTATTAGATTGACTACATTAACTCGTCATACATTCATGTAAAAATACACTGTTATTAGTAAAAAGTACACTGCGCAAAATGATTGTAGAAATACCCTTGCTTCTCAATTAAGAAATATATTCTTTTTCCATTGAACACTGATGAAGAAGTTTTAATTTTTTTAATTATTTAATAATAAATTACCGTATGCTTTCCATTCTCTTGTTATTCATTTATATTGTAATATCTCTTACTTATTAAATAACCCATATCTCCCCACAGGCATTAAAATAATGTATAATTTTTAGTTACTTCTTTTATGCAATCTGCATATGAAATTTAAAATGGTATAAATGGTATATGCATGCGGGATAAAACAATAAAACATATAACGAAGAGAAGTAGGTGAACAAATGAAAGCACACCTTTGGGAATACGCCACGTTTGAAATATTAAACCTGTAAATGAGATTCACACGGAACGAAAAAATTAGACTAAATATCCGCATTCGCTATTTTCTGAAAAGAATTTTAAATTTTCTCCTTCGCTTCTTCAAATCTATTCTGCACGCAACTTGCGTAATTACTACAAGAATTTATGTATCTGGTTCTAGACACTAGACATTGCTGTGTGCGTTTCTACGTAGGATGCGTGTCATAAAAGTTTCAAACTTTCCGGAGACGTGCTCTTATTACATTTCCAAAGTTTACCCCCAAAGGAACCTTCATGTGCTGGCTAACTAACTAGAAAAGATAGGATTAAATACATATCATATTTATATATAAACATATACCATAAGACCGCGTGCGTCTGCATTATCGCGATACCTGCAGAGTAAGCGAAACAGATAGAGATGTCTGTGTATTAGAACGGTAAACAAGTAGACGCAGTGTTATACTGGATTACAACAGAGCTAGTATTTCGCATATGCCTATGATGCACTCGTATTTGTCCAAAAATTCCACATTTATACGGTGTAGTCGGGCAGTCGCTTCCACATATGGGCGTCAGTTCGAGTTTTATTATTGCTTAAGAATAAAATTTTTTTAGCTAATTACAGGTTAATTGCAATGTTGAATTACAATTCTGTTTTAAGAAGTAAATATTTTATGTTTCAGTAATTTATTATAGTTGAGTTTTTAGATTATAATATTTGTTGAAAAATATTATTTTAGTTAAGAATTTTTTTTTATTTTAAAGTCAAGGAGTTATTTATTATTTATTTTTGCTCTTATATGTTGTTTATGAAGCTGTAATGAGTTACTTCACTGACATATTATCAGTGATTATCTGATGCTTCAAACAACTACAAATAATTACTTACAACGGGAACGCAATACCTATTGCACTGCTCTTCACTTGATTTGCCTACGAATACATTTATACGTATAACTTATACGCCCGCTGTCGGTGTGGCAATTCAAGTTGGCACGCCCATTTATAGTCGACCAGTAGTTACTAATACATGCATCGCGCTATGAACGGCGGCCACACGGTATACTTACATACTATCGAAAGAATTTAGAGCGGGGTGAAACTTCAGCAGTCACTACGACAAACTCCAGATTTGTCACATTAAGCTAAAGTTCTAAGAATATTATTACTCTTTCATCTTGAAATTTATATATATGTATATATATATACAGTGTGTCTCAGCTTTTGCGTTACAGGTATTATCTACTGTCCCTGTATAGATATCAGAAAACTTTTCAAATAAAAGTTACTTGATATTATGATGTGTCGAAAATGACAAACAGAGAATTTATTTGCTCGTGACCTTGAAGGAAATTTCAAGGTCAACTTTGTTTTTTTTAATGGATATATGCATTTTTTAATGTTGCATCTTATTTATCAAAAACTAATAAATAACTTTTATTTGATCCATTTTTTATTTTGCCTTGTCAGTTTTGACACAATTCAGATAAACTTGTCAAAGGAAATTTTTATTAACTTAAAGGAATACGATAATTATAAGTAAGTAATTCAGTGCAAAAAAAATTAAAAAAATAAAGAGTAAGTATTTCAATAATAAATATCTCAAATTAGTGTATGTAGTTGGATAAGAAAATAAAACAAAAGGCATTAATTTAATAAATGTTCAAATTGGGCTCCATCAGCGTGGACACAAGCTTCCAAACGACGTCTTAATCCTCTGTTGCAAGATGAAAGTATCATTCCGTGAGTCATAATCCGGCATCCCATGCGAATTCGATTTTTCAGATCATCAAGATCTGCCGACCGAACTTGATATACAAATTCCTTTAAATAACCCCACATGAAAAAATCAACAGGCGATAAATCCCGGGAACGAGCAGGCCAAGGGATAGAACCTCTATTTCCAATCCATCCATTGGGGTACAGCGCATTTAAATAATTCGTCACAATTTGCGCATTATGGGGAGGAGCACCATCTTGTTGCCAAATTATGTCTCGTCTTTCATTAAGAGGAATATCTTCCATTAAATCGGGAAGCACATTTTGTAAAAAATGTAAATAACGTTGTCCTGTCAGGGTTCCTTCGTAAAAGTGGGGTCCAATTAAATGCCCATTAAACATTCCACACCATACATTGGTTCCCCACACTGTTTGAAAGCGTGCTTCCTCCATCCACCGCGGATTTTGGTTGGACCAATAATGCGCATTATGTTTGTTCACAACACCATTATTGTGAAAGCGACTTTCGTCACTCCACAAAATACAATTAAGATAATTTGGATTTTCATCTTCTAGAACTTGCAATCGTGCAATGAAATCCAGGCGTCTTTGTAAATCGTTTAGTCTTAATTCTTGTGATAAATGAACTTTAAATGGATGGTACCGACGCCCTTTTAATATTCTATGTACTGTAGCTTTACTAACGCCAATTTCTTCTACCAAACGTCGAAGTGAAACATGGCGGTTTACAGCTACATAAGCCAAAATGTTGATTACATTTTCTTCATTTGTAGCAGGAGCATTATGGTTAGCATGTTTTACGGTAGAGGGTAATGAACCAGTTCGTAACTTCGCTTCTACTCTATTAAATGTTGTATGTGATGGATGATGACGTTCCGGAAATCTTTCTCGATACAAATTTGCAGCTTCTCAGGAATTCCTTCTGCATTCTCCGTAGACTATTAACATATCTACATATTCGTTGGAGTTGTATGTAAGTGGCATATTAAAAAGCTGCGGATAACGCAAGTCAAATCTTTGTGATTTAAGCAAGACTGACAGTTGTTGACTGACAGAACACAACTTTTTACTTTTGACAAGTTTATCTGAATTGTGTCAAAACTGACACGGCAAAATAAAAAATGCATCAAATAAAAGTTATTTATTAGCTTTTGAAAAATAAGATGCAATATTAAAAAATACATATATCCATTAAAAAAACATAGTTCACCTTAAAATCTCCTTTAAGGTCACGAGCAAATAAAATCCTCTATTTTTCATTTTCGACACATCATAATATCAAGTAACTTTTATTTGAAAAGTTTTTTGATAACTATACAGGGAAAGTAGATAATGCCTGTAACGCAAAAGCTGAGACACCCTGTATATAGAAAATAATCTTGAATGCAAATATATATATATATATATATATATATATATATATATATTATACTATCCACTGTCTTGATAGAGTGTTAGCTAGTTAATTAACACTCAAATTTACAATGAGTTTTAAACTAAGTTTTTAAACTAATTCTGAGTTGTACAATTTTTATTTATCCTCACTGTATCGAAATATTAAGAATATGGCTATATTAGTGTACCTACATTCATAGTATTTGAAAATATTAAGAGAGAAAAATGCCTGTACTCATAGCAAATTGGTTATGTTTATTATTTTTCATTCCGGCTTAAATTTATTTAGATATAATACTAGCTCAGTTAACTTTATTTATGAGACTCCATAAAGCATTGTCAGGGTGTTAGAATTCTTATAGTGTAGAAAATTACATTCGTATAAAAGAAAAGCAGTGTTAAATCATAAATAAAAGTATATTGGAAATAAATACATGAACTTGAACATTAAGGTTATAATCAATCCATTTACAAAACAAAACTGTTATTGTGAAACTACATAAACTATTTTCATTCAGATTAATTGGAATCGAATAAATACAAAGGTATGTATACAATTTGTTTGAATTATCTAAGATATAAGTTTAGTAAAACTCAAAATTAATATGGAAATTCTTTTGTATTTATCTGAGAATAAACTTTAGACCCAATTCAAGTAATTAACTTATGATGAACTCTTATTATAGAATTACTTACAAAATCAAGTATATTCTCAGACTAAATTACTTATATAATTGTATGGCAATTATAGTTTAATTTCTGAGTACTTATTTTAAAAACAACTTTAATAAATTTTTAAGTACTTATCTGAATTTTTCTTAATACTTTGTGGGATTGTTTTAGATCACTTTATCTTCGATAAATCTTGTCTGTATTCTTCTATTTCTGGGTGATCCTCTTCGTACTAGATACTATTCTTGGACCGCAATTACTCGAACGGGCTGCTTATCCGAAGAATTATACGTTGAACTTCTTTTTAATGCAGGTATTATTTAATTTAACATTTTAATTCTCTATTAATTGGTTTGTATTGTTACTTGTAGATAAAAATACATATTAATCTACGAAAACTTTATACTGGCACATTGCTTCACTATTTTTGTATTATGTTATGGTAGAAATCGTAATACAAAATCAACATTCACAGGTATTTACTATATTTCTTTTAGTAATAAGCTTTTTAACTAAAATAAAATTGTTTTTTTTAGTATCATATAAATGTTAATTATTCAATTTTCCCTTACTTCTTGGGATTTTATTAACTTCTGAAATGTATTAATAATTTTTTAGACATTTAAATATCATATTTAAAACTGAGTCATTCTCTATTAATTTGTATCTTAAGTTGCCTAGTTTCGAATTCTATAAATTGGGTATATAAATATTTGATTATCTGTTTCCTTATATACATGCTTTTAGTATATAAATATTATTATAATATATATATGTGTTCATACAGTGTAAATAATTCGTGTATAGATAAATATTGAAAGTCAAAAATATTTTAGCATTTTCAAAAGCAGCGTTATTTGTAACAAAGGGAACATGTCTGTTGTCATGTTTAAATTGAACATCCATGTATTAGTGATGCACAGCATAAAAGATTCAAATGAGTTGATATACACTGCCCATGTTTTATGTAGAATGACGGAATCTGTGCGTCCATTAAAATTACATAACAATAATGATTTGATGTTCCCAAAAATTTTATATTTGTTCTTTTACGAATTCATGGAAAATAACATTTGGATTATTCGCATAATTGACTGAGATATATGTACTTTATTTGAGTCTAAATGTATCAACAAAATATGCAGTCATCTGCTCTTGATCGATATGTAATATAGTACTGGGCTTAAAGGCATATCATTTCCAATTTAAATTAGTGCACTCATTCATGAAATCACGAAATGAAAGTAGTAGTTGAAGTAAAAGTTTCGATAGTTTTATGACTCGATAGAAATTTCTAGTAGAAAGTAAAACATGAATGTATTACACAGGGATTTTTTACTTCACAAAAATTAAAATTAAATAACTGTTTTTTATTTGAATTTAACTGCATGTTATATTTAAAATTTTAATTTGTTATTTTTTGGCGTAATTTTTTGTCCTCTTATTTTTCGAAGCCCGTGTACGTCAATTAGAAATTACAATCGTAATTTTGACTTAGAATTACTTATATAATTTATTACTTATTTGCTTTCTGGACTTAAGGCGTTATTTTCTGGTAAAACCCTTTAGTGACGCTATGCATAGGCTAGCATTGTCTGTCATATTGTGCAATAAATTGTGAAACACCTGAGAAAAGCTACAAATTGGCTCTTGCTTGTCCTATTTGTTATTTTGTTATTAATTTGCTATATTTTATTAATAAAGTCCCTACCTCAAGATGACTTTTAGATTCATTACATTTCTTGTATATGCATATTGCTGTGAACCTTACATTTTGTGAATATTTAGATAAATTAATTAATATAAGAGAAAATTAAACTAGACTAAAAATATATAGTGTTAAGAATTAGATTAGTTATAGTGTAAGCGTTATAGTTCAATTAAATATTTATTTAAGTTTAAATAGTAAAAGTTCAACTAATCATTAAGTTAATAGGTATACAAGGAGTTAAAAACAATTTATCAAATAAGTATAGAAATAAGGACATTAGAATGAATTAACAATAATTCATGATATCGAACAAGTTTTTGTTTTGTTTTCATTTATTCATTCCATTTCATATATTGTAAAATACATAGAAAACGTCAAATACATAAAAACATATACACAGACAATGTGATACAACGCAACAACAATTTAAAATTGACTCAAAAAGAAATCAGGGACATTATAATATGCTTTGTCTATTATTAGTCTTTTAAGGCTTCGCTTGAAATTCTCGCTGGACATCTGCTTCATACTTGCCGGCAAGTGATTGTATATTTTTATTGTTTGTGAGATAACACTTTTACTAATTAATGTCTTTCTTGTCTGAGGAAGGAGTAAATAAGAATTATCTATCCCTCTTGTATCATAACATTGTGAAAGTTCCTGTTTTCGAAAAAATGTAGTTTTCCTTCACAAATACCGCGCCCTCATATATATAAATTCCAAACAGAGTGAGTATCCCATTGTTCCTGAAGGCTTCTCGACACGATTCATTATATTTCGGGTCAAACGCACTCCGGACGCAAGCGTTCTGCAACACAAACAACCGCTGCACCTCAGCAGAGAATCCCCAGAACATAGTGACATATAGGCTAGAATGAATAATTTAAGTAATACAGGTTGCAGATACTATAAATATTCAATAAAGGATGAATTCCTTCTTTAAAAATATTGTAAATGAAACAATATACAGGGTGAGTCATTAGCAGCCGCTTCTTTGATTGCTCTTTTGTGTTTTAAATAAAAGAAAAAAACAATTAGTGGAATATTTATGGTTGCTTGGGGTGCATATTCTAAAAATATTTTAAGCTCTTACGCACTTCCGGTTTCAACGGAAATGCATGAAAATTATTTTTTTAAATGACTCACTCTATATATTATTTGATTTTCTGGTACTCTACTAAATTATCTATTTAACTACTTTTTCTTTTTCAAAATTCAGTTATTAGTTATTGAGTTATTCATTTTTTTTCGAAATTTTTGACGAAAACACGTCTTCAGTAAAAATACATTTTTTCATTGTTTTTAAAAGTAAAAACATTTACTTTGGTGGTGCTTGTAGCCAAGAAAATTCTGCATCATTTAGTTTAAGTTACACTCCACAATATCTCAAAAAACTTTGTTTTCTCAAAGCCTACTTCCTGAAATTTTCTCATACTAAAAACTTATTTTTTTTATATGGAACCAGTATTTTATTGTGGCATTTTGTTCCTTTTTTTTATTCTCTTTCATTTTTGTTAACAATGTCCTATACCTATCTTTTGTAATTTCTGAGATAATTACTACAGGAGCAATTAAAGGTCAAATAAAGAATTACGAGCCCTGTTCTATGCACCCAAATATTCGTCCAATAAAGGCTGGAATGTGGCTGACTGTCTGAGTCAACTGTTAAAGAAAGTCGGTAAACATTTATGTCAAATTTATAAGAGCATCGCTATTAGTTATCATCCAAATGAGTTTTTGGTATGTGAAACTTTCAGGAAGTAGGCTTTGAAAAAACAAAGTTTTTAGAGGTATTGTCGAGTGCAACTCCACCGAATAATGTAGAATTTTCTTGGTTACAAGCACCAACAAAGTTAATGTTTTTACTTTTAAAAGCAATGTGAAAATGATTTTTTTCTGAACACGTGTTTTAGTCAAATATTTTCAACAAAAAATTAATAACTGAAACTCTATTAGCTCAATTTTGAAAAAGAAAAAACAATTGAACAGACAATTTAAAGCTGTACTAGAAAATCCAGAAATATACAGGGTGTAACAAAATAAGTGTAAAACATTTCAGGGGGTGATTCCTTAGCGAAAAAGAGATAGGGTCTTTCATATAAAAAAACTTCAATGGAGCATCCCTTGTTAAGATACAGCCCCATAAATGGGGTACATAAAATTTGTTTTACAATTTTTCTCACAAACACTAAAAATGTAATTTATTTCCAATGTAACTTTTTGTCTGATTATTTGTTTACCATTTAAAAATCTATTTCCAATACCTTGTTTCATTCGAAACAAAAAATGTCTCTTGAATTTTTTGCCCAATAGTAATCAGTTCGCAGCAAAAAATTATTTTACGAACAACTACAGAGATACATCGTCATAAATGCGAACTGGATTAGTATTGTTATGTTGTAGTTACTACCTGCATCAAAATACATATGATTAAAGATGAATAAACAAAACTAATTTATTAATAACAAAACATAAAACATGTAGAAATCATAGTAAATGTTCAATATGTCCACCTTAAGTCATTACACATGCGTCTAGACGTCGGCGCATTGAGCCACGTATTCGCTCAAATATTCCTGGATTCTCTCTAATTACCCTGCACGCATCGATGATGCGGTTTCTTAAGTCCTCTACATCGCCAACAGGAGTAGGATAAACCGAAGTCTGTAAATGGCCCCAAGTAGAGAAATCGAGAGGATTGAGATCCGGGGATCGAGCGGGCCAATTCTGTGGTCCTCCTCGACCTATCCAATGATTTGGATATGTTTGGGTAAAATGCTGACGTGCTGCTTGACTAAAATGGGCGGGAGCCCCATCATGCATAAAAAACATATCCCTTCTGACGCCCAAAGGAACTTCCTCCAGCAGTACTGGATGCACTTCTCTTAAAAATTGAGTGTATGCCTCACCATTTAATCGAGGAGGTAGAAAATGAGGGCCAATTAAATAATCCCCAATAACTCCGAGCCACACGTTAAGAGAAAAGTGTTCTTGATGGTTAGCTTGTACAATAGCGTGAGGGTTTTCATCAGCCCAAATGTGGTTATTATGAAAATTAATTATCTTGTCCCGAGAAAAAGTACATTCGTCTGTGAATTCGATCGTCTTCATAAAGTCAGGATTTCTTCTAATCATTTCCAGCATCCAATTGGAAAATTCAAGACGGTTCGGAAAATCTCGCTGTAACAGTGCCTGTACTCGTTGCAGATGGTAAGGGTATAAGAGTTGTTCCTTTAAAATTCGAAATACCGTCATATGATCAACATTTAACTCGAAAGCAATCTTTCTAGTACTGCTAGTAGGTTGTTCTTCAACCAAATTAAGTACTGCTTCTTCAAGATGTGTTGTTCTAACTTCTCGATGGCGACCACAATCCTGCGTTCTTTTGTCGAATGAACCATATTCTCGTAATCGTTGATGAAGTCAGGCAAATATTC
Organism: Amphimallon solstitiale; assembly: GCA_963170755.1. Lineage (NCBI taxonomy): Eukaryota > Metazoa > Arthropoda > Insecta > Coleoptera > Scarabaeidae > Amphimallon > Amphimallon solstitiale. The sequence goes on from OY720680.1 coordinate 13,350,671, forward strand.
TATGCGAAGCAAGCTGCCGTTGAGGATACATTTCAGTATATAAATGTAAATGACATTAGACCAGAAATATTACACAATGTGTTAGACAATATAAAAAGAAGAGTGATTTTGTGTTTGAATTCATATAGGCAGCATTTTAAACAGATGTGGTGATTTTCAAAATTTCAAATGATAGATATGTAGTAATTTTCAGTGACTAGTTTAATCTGAAATTAAGATAGAGTACAATTAAGATATCAACATTAGGAAACAAATTTATTGTAATTATTTTTTAATAAATTAGTATATTTCACTAAACTTGTTCCCTTCCTCATTTTTTTTTCATGTTAAGCCTATGATATACAATATTTACAGCCTCAGAGATTTGACTAGAACTTGCCACCAACTTCGAGCAAGAAAATAGAAATCTTTATTAATTATTATCACTACTAAAAGTTTTATAAAATCAGTAATAATACACGTGTCTGTTTTAAGAGTTGAAGAAAAAGATGTAATAATCATATTAATACACATGTACAGTACACAGACCGAGTCCTGGCCGCTGGGCGGAGTCTTACAGGTCAGTGTGAGACAGAGAAAGTATTCGGAAAAAGGAAATGATAATATTTGTTGTTATCCTAATATTATAAGAATTCACTGCGCATCTTGTGGGAAGGGCATCTCACCGGTCAGCTCTCAATCTGTGAGCTGTAAATAAGATATCAATCTAAAGATAGGCGGGAAGTTTAAAACAATATTTAATTATATCAATTTCAAAATTTAAATATATCATTATTAATCATTATTTAAACAATATTAGAATATCAGAGAGGAATTTTATAACATAATATATAAATATTATTAAATTTACTTAAACTATAAAATTAAAATTAGTAATGTAATTAACATGGTTCTGCTTTAAAAACAAAAGTGGAGAAAAGTAAATATTGGAGAAATGTGCACCAATGAATAAATTATATTCAGAATTGGTTATGTTATATCAACAGGAAAGTATATTGCGTTAAATTAACAGAATAGCTAATGATACCTCCATGATTATAAGTCAATACTACCGTAAATCCCATGTTAGTTTGTTGTAAATAACTTTTGCTTACATACAACTCGCGTTTTTGTTTGAAATACAGATATATTCCGTGATTATAAACTCAAGAACGTCGAAACAGCACAAAATATTTTTTGCTGGTATCCTCTTGAGGAACACGGACACAAACTGAAAAAAGTAGTACGTATTTCGAATTCTCCATTGTTTTTACGATGTTTTTTTTCATTTAGTATTGACCAGTTCTTTTACAAATATACTGTTATAAGGGGGAGTTATTTACAATAAGAAAGTAGTAATTGTTTTTTCTCTTAAATCACTCATCCCATACAAGTATAAATTCGAATATTCAATAAATAATAAGACTAGCCAACATTATTTTTCTAACTGACTTAGCAGTCTAAAATTTTTGTATTTTGCATAGTTAAATATAAAAACTGTATCCTAACACAGGGTGGGTTCAGATTTTTAAAATAAAATTTTTATCTGTTTTCACTAAGATTAACGTAAAATTTAAAATTAAAAAAGTATTGTAACAAGTTCTAACATGTTCGCGGCTATACCGTGAAGGGCAGCGGCAACTACAAAGAATACGACGTCACGCATTCCAGAGAAAAGTAGAGAATAATAATATTCTAGTATTAGTCATCGCTGAGTATTAGACAAAACATGGATACCACACATATGCTGTATTTCATGTTATGTCAAATTAATTCAGTGGAACAAAAACAAGAATTCTTGTGAAATCCTGTCAGAAAGGCAAACCAGTAGATCATGTCACTAACTGTTACTTCTGTCTTGTAAGAATTGGAGGATTTTAAAAAAGAAATAAACACAAAGTAATGTATCCAGACATTCCATATGTAAGTAAACCGTTGAAAAGAATTGATTGTGAGCTTTCAACGCCAATGCATTGAAATTCTTCTGCAAATATCACGAACAAGGAAGATATAAACGATGTCTTGAATGCGTCATTCTTAAGTGATCTGACATATGTTCCTTCTGACGAACAACATCTCATTACTCAATCAGATTTGAATAATTTGATACGGGATTTGGGTTTAACCAAAGAAAAAACACAAATTTTGGGATCACGATTTAAAGAATGGGATCTTTTACATTCCACCAGAAGAATCTCTGTATTTAAGAATTGTCACGAAAAAATCAGTTAGTTTTACAAAGTTGAAAGAAATTTCTCTTACTGTACTGATGTAAACCAACTTTTGTCTGAAATAAGTATTGCATATAACACTGCAGAATGGCGATTGTTTATCGACTCGTCGAAAACAAGTCTCAAAGAATTTTTACTTTATAATGGTAATTCGAAACCATCAATTAGAATGCCTCATTCTACTAACACAAAAGAAACGACTGACTGTATGTCAACTATGTTAAATCTCATTCAATATTCAAATCATCTTTGCCAATCTGTGATGACCTAAAAGTTATTTCATTATTACTTGGACTACAAGGAGAGTTTACCAAATATTGTTGTTTTTTTTCTGTCTGTGGGATAGCTGAGCAGTTCAGCATCTTTATCAAATAAAAGAATTAGCAACCACAGACCAGCATTATTCCTGGAGAATTTAAATTTGGTGATTCTACTCCCTCTACACATTAAATTAGGATTGGTTAAACAGTTTGTCAGAGCAGTAGAAAAAGGATGCAAAATACTTGAGAGATAAGTTTCCGAGGCTGTCTGAAGCAAAAGTTCGCGAAGGAATATTTGTTAGTCCACAAGTTAGGGAGCAGTTCAAAGATGGTAATTTTAAACGTACGTACGATGAATGATTTACTGCTGGCAGCATGGAGTTTTTTCAGAAACGTTTACATATATTTTATGGGAAATCAAAAGAGTGAAAACTATCAGGATATCGTGGCTAATTTGCTAGAAAACTATAAAAATTTAGGGTGCTGGATGTCTCTTAAAGTTCATTTTTTACAATCACATTTGGATTTCTTTTCTGCTAATTTAGGAAAGACGAGTGATGAACAGGGGGAAAGGTTCCATCAAGAGATTGCAAAAATGGAGAAACGATATCAAGGTAGGTGAAATCTGATCATGGTGGGAGATTTTTGCTGGTTCCTCATTAGAGAAGGCAATAGGCAACATAAGAGGAAGAAATAACTCTATTTATGTAAAACTTTGATATATCACCGATGTTCCTTTGTGTGCAGTTTTGTGTTTTTGTATTCGTGATACTAACGAAACATTCAAGTATTTGTTATGTCAAGATTTTTGTAGTTATAAATTTATCTTTATAAATGCTTTATAATAAATTTTCTAAATACAATATTGCAATTTATCTACAAGCGCAGTATGATTATAACTCTAAAACCAAAAGGGGTGGAAAGATCTGGTATTTGGTTACGCCTTCATTTAAAGACTGTAACAACTGCAAACCCATTTTTATAACAGTTTTTTGTAAATTGTCGGTTAGTGTAATTGTCAGACATTTAATATTTTATTAATGATTATAATTGATCTACTTGGCAACGAGGGTATATTTTATTTTGGGCAAAAATGACAATGAAATCAATATTCGAAAAATACCATAAATTAAACAAGAATCACAAAAATTGGTATTCTTTCTTGCAGTCGGAACGATTTCCAATGTATATAATTTGTGTTTTAGTTATCTTTTGTCTATTTTAACCTCACACTTTTTACATTTTTTGTATTAGCCATTGAAATAAATGTTACAAAATTTTATGTATAATAAATTGAAAAAAAAAAGAAATAGTAGACTATAATTATTTCTTTTTTTTTACATATTATCATTTTGTTTTTAGAGTACTGTGTGCTTCCATTAGTTACTAGAAGCTTTTCTCATTATTACTCCCACTTTCTAAACGAGGACTTTTACGAAGAACTACGTTGAATTCATAACTGGAGTAAATTGCAATATAATTGGTTTTGCAAAGGCTGAATTATTCGTCTGGATTTTAACATGCTCCACGGAACCAAGCATAATTCCTATTACCTAGAATAAGAGAGCTTTTACCATTAGAGATTCTGTTTGCTGCTAGTCGAGGTGTCCTTCAAGAAAATGTACTGAAATGGTATTTTTAAGTGTTCATAATTTTTTAAATTAGTAAAAACCTAGATAGTAGCATATACAGGGTGGTTCGGAAACAACGTGACCTAACAAAGAAAACTCGATTTTTTTTTGACAAATACATTTTATTTTACAATATAGTCTCCTGTTCGCAGAATAGACTTATTCTAACGATATTCCAAATTAGTAATACCTTCGTTGTAGGTCGATGTGCGAATCGAAGTCCTCGAAGTAGCTATTTACAGCAGCGATTACCTCAGAATTAGACGAAAATCTCTTACCGCAGAGACATTTTGCAGGTTTGGTAAGAGATGATAATCGGTAGGAGAAAAATCTGGGGAATATGGCGCATGAAGCACTAATTCATATCCCAATACATGAATTTTTCCCATTGCAATTGCAGACTTGTGAGCAGGTGCGTTATCCTGATGGAAAGCCCTTTTTCCTTTTCCAAATCAGAGCGTTTACCTACGATTTTGTCGCTTAATTGTTGCAACAAATGGCATACTACTCCCCATTTATTGTTTTCCCCTTTTCTAAGTAGTCGACCAATATAATACCATGTAAATCTCAAAAAACAATTGCCATAACCTTTCCTGTTGACAAAACTCTTTTTGTCTTCTTTGGTGGTCGAGAATATCTTCTTGTCCATTATTTGGATTGTTCATTGGTTTCCTTAGTGTAATGGTGAATCCAGGTTTTACTGATGGTTATGAAACGGTGTACAAAGTCCTTTTGATTGCTGCGAAAGCGTGCCAAGTTTGCGAGAAACACTCAAACGATTCAGTTTTTGATCTGGTGTAAGTAACCACGGCACCCAACCGTATATTTTTCATACAGAATTCTTTACTTAAAATTCTATGGACACCGTCATTTGAGATATCTAAAACGTCTACTATCTCGCGCAAGTTTATTCGATGCTGATACGATACGGTGGACTTTTCCAATAATTTCCGTTAATTTCAGTAACAGTTTTTGGACGTCCATTATGGGGTCATTATTTGTGCGCATAGAACCACGCTTAAATTTGGCAACCCAGTTTATAGCCACTGAAAACGAAGGAGCAGATCTAATAGTGTCGAACCAGCTCTGCTTTGATTTCGGTTGGTCTCAGTTTTTTCTATTATTACAAAATCACACAAAACGTTCACTTTGGCGTACTGTCAAAAACAGGCTAATTGACAGATCGCTTTGTATTGTCATATTTAACGTATTAGAGGACGATTCTACCGAATGGTAAAGAAGATTCTTGCAAAGTCGCGCCATCTCTTTATCAGGCCACGTAGTTTCGAAACCACCCTCGTAGTACAACGGAGTAAGTAAATCCACTTTCCCAAAAATCATGTTTCTATCCACTCCGTCAAGTAAATGTCCACAGCAAAATACGCTGTAGCACAGCACATTTCTCTGGTCCAATTACACAAGCGTTTGCTTACATTTACATAACCTAAATTTGAAATATATTGTATATTTGCTGCTCCTTTTCTTGCAGCTGAATGCGCAGTCGTAATAAAAAAATGAAATTGATACGAACATCAAAAATAAAATTGCTACAAACATCAAAAAGGAGTGAACTTACTGTTCAATTACTATACTGTGCTTCAGTGTGACATGAGTTTTCAAATAGTCTAACTCAAAGTCACAATAAAGAAGAAGAAAAAGAAGACGAAGAAGAAGAAGAAAGTAAATAGTAAACCTAACCACCAAATTAAATAAACATGTTCGCTAATTACACTGTGTTGCCATATTAAAATCAGTGTGACCAACCCAGGACAGGTCAAAATGATCACGTAGTTTTATTTTTACATTATTTTAATTTATTATACTTTTATTCCCGTTGTTGTGTTTCTGTTTTTATGTATACTGTTATAAATTTTGCATAATCACTTATTATTATTATTAATTATCTTATTTTTAGAACTTTACTAATAATGGAGTAAGACAGGGAAGTGAGAGAAGGAAAATTAAATGAACATCCTGTATATATATCGGGGTCCAACATTTTACGAGATTGTGAAATATACTCGCAATTCTGAAATGGAAAAAAAACGTTCTTTCTATCAAAGCTGAAAACATAAATTACTTTTTCTATGCCTTCATAATCCAACCATAGAATTGTGAGCAAGTTATAAATTCCCAAGTGGCGTTTTCATTCCACCTTGGGCAAAGCCCGCTGATGTCTGGGAATTATTGCAAAAAATATTTGTATTTATCTTACACATTTGTACGGCATACGTGGAGAATAAATATTACCCGCTAACCTATTGTCTACATTCTTTTCTCTAAACTGGGTCAAACTTTTTTATTATTTGCAATGGCTTCGCCGTCATATTTTTTCATTGCAAAAAGTTTTAGCAAATTTCTGCTTTTATGCAGATTTCTACATGCACAAGCACCAATTCAACAAACCAGTAGTTTCAGCGTTTCGACATGGAGGCGAGCATTTAGTTAATTGAAATATAAAAATTCACACAGCGCAAAGGACCGTTCGTCATTTTGATTAATGTGTTGCAGTTTCAATTGGTATTGTAAGGTCAGTATTGAAATAAAAACGCAAATTTAAATTTTGGTCGAGAGCCAATATTTGGGGGAACGTGTAAAATAAATTCGTTACACGTTTGTTCTCTGAAATGCATGCAGCAATGTGTTCATAATACATCCCAAATGATTTATTCAATTTTATTTACAAATTATTCGGAAAGCAGATGCATATTGCATAATTGATTTGTGTAGAGTGCTTAACCCATTAACGCCTGAACCTCCAGCGTCAAATTCAGTGACGTGTAATTAGTACACTAGACAGTAAAGTAAACAAAAAGCACGCAGAATTACATAAACAACAGTGAATTCTAAATATATTTGTAGTGCTATGTGCTTAGAAAATTAGAACTGGTATAGGACCACATAATTGTGCTTGTTAATTGAAGAGCTCCGGGGAAAATAGTAACAAGCCACATTTTGATCACAATTCAAGCTACAGAAGAAAACTTTAGACTATACATTCATAGATGGCTTTTATCACGTCGTTTCCTTCTTCACCCACAACAAAAATCAATTTAATTTTGTTGCAATAACGTAACAAGCCTCAGTAAAGCCAATATGGCCGGTGTCAGCCCTAGTGATGTTCCAAATGAAGTTGACGATAGTGATAAGGACAAAGATTATTCTGGCGGCAGTGCTTCCAGAGAGAGAGCGGCAGCCTTTTCGACAATGAGGTAAGTAAAATTTTGTGTGACTTATTCCCTTCTTGGCAAAAACTTGATGCTATTGTTTTGGGATTTGAGTTTCAGTTTTCATTGTTCATAATGTTGTTTAGTGAAACGTCACACACATATTTTCAAGCACACCTTTTGTATGAACTGATCAACAGCATTTTAACGAAATTTCATACACTTACTAATTTTAATGTTTTGCTGCAGGATAGAGTATTTGATGAGGACGACATCACCAGAGGACTTAAGAGAACGCCAGTGAAAAATAAACCAGCACGGAAGAGGCAAACCAACATTGAATGTAGAAAAAAGGTGAAAGCTCAGCACAAAAGAAACTTGGGACATGGATATATCACTCCAAAAGGGACCCATCGTGCACCAAGAACTTTAAACCCATCATGTAACTGCAAAAAGAAATGCAGGGAATCATTGCAAGAAGAAGAAACAACATATTTAATTCATTTTGGAACCTGGAAACGTTTGATAAGCAGAATGCTTATTTGTTTGGAATTATCAAGAGTATTGGTAAAAAGGGCACGTACCCAAAGAAAACCAAAAAGCAGCATACATCAAGTTCCACCACACTCAAGTGTTACATCAAGGTGAAAGAAAAAGAGCAAGAAGTATGCAAAGAAGAGTTTATGTCGGCTGATGGTTTACAAAAGTCTAGAAGACGACTTTATAATATCTGCAAGCAGATTAGAGATGGATATTCTACTCCAAGGTCTGATGGACGTGGAAAACATAAAAGTCGACTGAGCAGGTTACCTAAAGCAATGCTGCAGTCGGTTCACAACCACATCGCATCTATTTCAAAATACAGCAGTCATTATAGCAGAGCAAGAAATCCAAACAAAGTCTATATTGATCACGATGTTTCAATATCTTCCCTTTACAAGAACTATTACATCCCTATGTGTACTGAGTGTAAAATTGAACTCGTTAAGGAAGACAAATATCGTCGAATGTTTTGTTCCGAGTACAATATAGGTTTCAAACTGCCAAGAAGTGACACATGCGCAACTTGCGACGAACACCATATCATACTTGAGACTCATAAAAACGATGAAGAAAGAATCAAAGAAATGAAAACACAACTGGAATTTCACCAACGAAAGGCCGAGGCTATGTAGACTTCTCTGAAGAAAGAAATCCAGAGATCAAAGAAACAAGAAAATAAACTGGATGTGATTACCTTCGATTTGCAACAGGCCTTACCGATTCCACAACTTACCGTTGGCAGAGCTTTTTATTTACATAAAGCGTGGATGTACAATTTGGGGATCCACTATGGCAGCAATCGAAAAGGCTATATGTACATGTGGACGGAGAATATCGCTAAAAGAGGAAGTGACGAACTCGTTAGCTGCGTACTGAAGTACTTAAGTGATGACCCTCCAATTCCCAACAGGCATCTCATCGTTTTTACTGACAACTGTGCAGACCGAAATACAAAATTTTCCATGATGGCTTTATGGCACCATTTGGTGAGGAACAAAGTATACAAATCCATAGAACATCGTTTCCTTGTTGCTGGACATACGCACTTACCCTCCGACCGTGATTTTGCGGCAATCGAAAAGTCTAAGAAATATTTGAGACAAATTTATTCCCCAGAAGACTGGATACAAGCTGTTAAAGAGTCAAAAACAAAAAATTCGTTCCATGTGTACGAAATGACTCAAAATGACTTCATTTCTTGTGGGAAAATGAGTAAGTCTTTTAACAAAAAGCAGTTAACAGACGAAAAAGAACCTGTAAACTTCGCACCAGTTCGCTGCTTCAAATTTGAAGATGCACACCCTGATAAAATGCTTATTAAGCACGTTCTTAAGGAGGAGTTCAAGTCAGTCAATATTAAAAAAAGAGGACAGAAACTACTTCTGGTGATAGATCTGATCACATTAGAGAAGAAATACAAAGAGCCATTTGAAATTAGCCCAAAGAAGCTCGCAAATTTGAAGGCGCTACTCCCATTTATTCCACCAGTGCATCACAAATTTTATTTTGATATTGGTGTCCAGAATGTCAACGCAGGTGAAGAAGGTGATGGCGAAGTCGAAAATATAGATGGGACGATCGAATGTGACGACTAATTTTTTTTTATAATTTTGTTTTGTTTTGATTTTCATTTTTCTAATAAAAGAATCTAACTTAATCAGCCTTGTATTTTCTTTTGATCACTTTTTGCAACTTGACGAATATTAATTTTTTCTTGATAACAATTCCAATAGCGGTTATTTGGCACGAAGCCATATCTGGGCGATCTAGCCAAGATATTACCAGCACGTTCTATACATTATTCTTATCGATTCGAGATGCCAGACATGTTATATTGTGGTTGGATAACTGCTCCTTTCAAAATAAAAATTGGACAATATTTCCTTTTCTTGTTCATATTGTGAATTCACCAGAGGTTTTCCTTGATTCAATTAAGGTCAAATTTTGAAGCAGGGCACACGTTCATGGGGGGCAGATTCCTTTTATCACCAGGTCGAGCGATGTTTCAACGAAAGGGTAAAGTCTATGATTTTAAAGATTTCAGTGACTCGGTGAAAGATGCTGCCAATAATGCAAAAGTCATTGGCATGGTTATAGGCGACTTTTGTAATTGGCAAAATGGTACATCGCAATACAAACTGAATAAAATCTCTCCTCGCCCTTACCTTTATGAGATGGTATATAGAAGTCAGCTTTTTAAAAGGAAAACAAACACTGGTATAAAAGACTGATTTTGATGCTGTAGACGAAAGGGAACGAAATTCTCTAAATGCTAAGATAGCTATGCATATGTGCCAAAACCTATACCGTAAAGAATTCCAAGAGGAATCACAGCAGAAAGAAGCAATCTTATACTATCAAAACTCTGTGGTACGATGCCAATGTATAAGAAGCAATTTTGAAAGGATGTTCCTATTTCAGTAGAAATTCGAGATTTAAATGATTCAAGTTAATATATCTTTTTGAGCTGCGATAATATATACTGGGTCTTGTAATACTTCTGTATTGCAATACAGAGAAAAGCTTTTTAATTCAATAACGTTACTTGAGTTTTTTTGTTGATATGCTTTTTTGTAACTTTGCATACCTGGTATGATTTGGAAATTAATGAGCTATTTGTTTTATATTTCAACAAACCTTTAATACAACTCAATACAACTATGAATTTACTAATATTATGTTTGCGCTTTATTGTAGTATTATATTGTAATACATGTGTTAAACTAAGGAATGTAGAGCTATTAATAAACGGGAATTTATAAATAAATTATTCAAACCAAAGGAAATGAAATGATATTAAACGGCTTTTTGTTGCAATTATGATGATGATTCTTTAGCTTTCAGAAAATTTTCCAATATCAAGTTAAATTTTATTTAATTAAAGTCTCCTTTCTATTTTTCACTTACATAATATAACGAAGTAGATGTCGTTTTGAGATATTGAGGGCGACAGGAGAAGATCGAATTGAATAGAATATGTAAATTTAGTAACCCAAAGGGCTGTTCTATCCGTTTAATGGATACAAGTGACCCAGAATAATAATAGCGAAAGCCTCTGGTTAACATACCCTAGGGTTTCCTTTCAAGACGCAAAATTAGATATCATTGCCCTAATTCATCGATTCTCACAGGATACAGCCAAATTAATATTATTAGTAAAGAAAACCTGATTTTGTAGTTACAGGGATTTATTAATTTGCAATAAATGGCGTATAAAATTACATTAAATATTAACTTACATATAACTTTGTTAACGTCATCACAATTTGTGAACCCTTGACAGATGTTGTGTGTTTACTACATTATAATTTACGAATATACGTGTTCGGATTATCTGATTTACATTTCAGGTGTTCCTTAATACAGGGACGTATAGAAAAATGTGTCCATGTCTGGGGAAATATATTGTTATTTTTCCGGTCAAGCTAAAATATATAAATTTAGTATGTAGTATTCCTTATACAAAAAATATTTATAAAATAATTTTATGATTTTACATTTATATATTTAAAATAATATGCACAACAGTTTAATTCTTTTTAATATATTTTATATCAATGGTTATAGCAAAGGACCGGGGACTAGACTGGCTGTAAACGACAAACCCATCCACCAATGTATGCAATGTACGTACTTAGGAGCCGAGATAACGGGCATCCTTAAAGAGTGCTGGCTTCCAGAGAAAGCATTTGACAAAGATGACGCACTGACAAAAAGGAAGTCCCGACGTGAAGCATCGTGACGCTACGGCAGCCAGCGGGACGTATATATCTCCAATAAAAATTTAGAAAGTAAACAATTTAAGAATCTAGCTAAACATAAATTTTATAAGTTGTATTTCTACAACAATGACCTTAGCAATATATTTTCCAATTTTTCTTCATTGTTCAAGTTTCTTTTTTTAATTAATACCAATAAAGAAAACCATTGGTAAAATTAAAAATCTATGATTTATTTTTTCAGTTTCTGCACGGGCAAAATGCCACAGCTATTTATAAATATTTTGAATTAATTATATACAAGGGGTCGTTTTTATATTCCCATACTAGGCTTGAAAGAAAAAGTTTCGAAAAACAATAAAAATTTATTTTTCAATATAGCCCCCTTGCTTTTGGATGCAATCCATTATATAACAAAAATCCTTTTGCTTGACTGCATAATACTTTTCAACAGCCGCTATAAGTTCGTCATCGTCCATAAATTCTGTTCCCGTTAGAGTTCTTTTGAGGTTAGGAAACAGAAAATAGTCGCACAGAGCGAAACCTATAAGGTGGTTGGTTAATTTCTGTGAAGCCACATTCGGTAACGGCAGCTTTTGCTTGTCTTGATTTGTGGACTGGTGCATTATCGTAAAGCAACAGGACACCATGCGTTAGTTTTCCGCGCCTTTTCGATTTAATAGAATATCTTGGGCGATGTATTAATATTAATCTTGCATAATACTCTCCTGTTACAGTACTACCCTTACGTAGATAATCAATCATTAGTATTTCTTGACAATCCCAAAAAATTGTTACCATTATTTTTCCTGCAGAAGGGGTGACTTTAAACTTATTGGGAGGCTAGAACCCTAAACATGCCACTGCATTGATTCTTATTTTGACTCAGGGACAAAATGATGGAGCGAGGTCTCATCTGCGGTGACAAGTCGATTGATAATTGGTTCGCCTCCACAAAGCGCTAAAAATGGTTGACACGTTTCCATCTGGCACTAACTTTTGTCGTTCCATCTTATTCATGTAGAATTCTGAAAACCGTGCTTTCTGAAACTCCTAATGAAGCTGCTAATTGTCGCTTCTTTAATCTTGCATCCTTCAGTACCAAACACATGTATTTTTCAATAATATCGGCGGTGATCATGCCAACAGGCCGACCTGGACTGCAGTCATCATCCAGTGATTCTTGGCCATGTTCAAATACTTTTGACTATTGGCAAATAGTCGACATTGAAGGATAATCACCTCCGTATTCAGCCAATATTTCTTCACCAATAATTTTTGGAGGTTCTCCTTGTTTTGTTAAGAATTTTATAACTGATCGATATTCAAGTTAATTATTAAAGTTGTTACTTAGGCATGTATAATAATAAAACACTATAATGAAAAATTATATTAAAATTGAAAAATGTCTAGTCCGAGAATATAAAAACGACCCCTCGTACATACCAAAATTGTACTGACAATAATTTGAATTAAAAATCTTGTTTATTTAGTAGAATATACGAAACAGGTAAAACATACCAATACGCATTTTAATAAAAGTTACTCCTCCAATTTGTCGGTGAATGAAATTAATTATTCCACAGTTGCCTACGCGAATTATGTTTATTTTAACATCAAAGAACTGATTAGCAGAAATATAACTTTCCCATATATTTTCATTTAAAATTAGGTTTTATAGAACCATGCGGTGCTCAGTAATATCTCGCAACGCAATAAGTATACATAACGAGATGCCTCGTCATATACGTACCGCTTTTCTACTTTTCTACTTTGTTTTTGTTATTTCCGAGTTCCAATCTACTTTCATAGTGTAGTTCGTCAAGCAAAAGAAAAGTCTGTTTCTAAGTTTACAGAATGGGAAGTGTAGGAAGCTGCAAATTTAGTTTTCGAGAAGAACTATTCACGAGGAATCGGAGCGGAAAACTGCGGCATCGAGTTTCAAACTTCGACTAGACGATTGTTTGATTTAAACTAGGAATTTCAAGTTTAGCAATTAAGAAATCCTTATAGAACATACAATATATAATGATTAACTGCTATATTCAAATATTCAGAAAAGACGTTGCCTTATCAAAAGCGATATTTGATCAACGATAAATGCTATGTTTGTTAGGCCAATAACTTTAAAATACGAAACATTATTTCATTACTAAGGACATTCTTATGTTATATGATAGTACGCTGCTGCCAATACTGAGTGTTTACGTTGGCCGTGCATTAGACTTGTTGCGATAAAAATGGTACGAAAACATAATCGATTGCGCGTATTCTACTTCAAACGTATTTCATTGTCCGATTATACAGGGCTGTATACTCTTCAATATCCTTACTTCAAGAAATAAAGAAAACAGGAAACAACAGCACCAACGCTCAGAGAAGATGGTCCTAAATCATGCTGCATCATGGCGATCAGTTGGACCAGGTAATGAGTTTCATACATTTAAAACATGAGTAATAATATTTTGTTTGATTACTCCAAAGAAGGTTATGGTGTGCATAAGAAAGGGTGTTCAACGTTCTGTTGTAAGAGCAAACGTTTAAACAATGTGACATGCTGATGTGCATAAGCATATTGAATTAAGGTTATACGGTAGGCCTCGAAATCGTTTTTCCCATTTCCTAATCTTATTTTTTATGAAAACCTTATCAAGTTTACACGAAAATTTGAGACAAAAATACCTTTCGCGGGATAAATCGTTATTTTTTCCAAATTGTCCAAAGGGTCTTAAATAAAAATAAAAATTTATAAAATTCCAAAAAAAAAACAAGCTTTTTTTTAAAAATTTCACTTAACAACAGTACCCCGATTTTATTTTATTTTAATTTTTAGAAATAAGATGACGAAATGCATAACAAAATTTTGATAATCCGGCAAAATCCACTGAAATTAGTTATAACATGTGGTACGGTCAAACTTAGTGGCGAGGGGTAGCGCCACCCACCATTTCGGAAGTTTCAATGCAGTTTGTAAAATATTCCTGATATTGGTGCATGACGCTACAGTCTAAAAAAGTAATTATCACAAATATACATATATCTATTTATACGTAAACGTATATGAATATATGTACGTGTAGAGATACACAGCATACACTTAGGTGTCATTACCAACAGCGAACGCACAGACACCGGTGTTTCGGCCTTTGAGGCCTCTTCAGTGTACGTGGTGCTGCTGGTAATGATCCACAACTAAGACCGTGCCTTATGTCCGTTGAATCGCAGAAGTGCCTATGAGAATATCTCAGCGACATCTGCCATCCAAGCGCGACACCGAACACGACAGTTTCATCTTGCACACTGTGCTAAAGACAAAACCTGTACGCTAAATGTGTATCTCTGTATATAAGGCCAATAGGTGGCACCGCCATATCACAAATAAATAGGATATGAAATACTTGAATGTGTAACGTACATTAACGGATAATAATTATCACAAATATACATATATCCATTTATACGTAAACGTATATGAATATATGTACGTGTAGAGATACACAGCATACACTTAGGTGTCATTACCAACAGCGAACGCACAGACACCGGTGTTTCGGCCTTTGAGGCCTCTTCAGTGTACGTGGTGCTGCTGGTAATGATCCACAACTAAGACCGTGCCTTATGTCCCATGTGACATAAGGCACGGTCTTAGTTGTGGATCATTACCAGCAGCACCACGTACACTGAAGAGGCCTCAAAGGCCGAAACACCGGTGTCTGTGCGTTCGCTGTTGGTAATGACACCTAAGTGTATGCTGTGTATCTTTACACGTACATATATTCATATACGTTTACGTATAAATGGATATATGTATATTTGTGATAATTATTATCCGTTAATGTACGTTACACATTCAAGTATTTCATATCCTATTTATTTTTAAAAAAGTAATCGTTTGTTTTTATCGAAAGCGACCACCGGCAAAGTCGATACTTTCATTATAATATTTATATTATTTATTTATAAAGTATACATATACATTATAAGTGGGTGAGCGTGTGAACATATACAATTACTATGACTTTTAAATACTTCCATTCTCTTAATAAGCATATTAGTAGAAGCGTATCATCTAAATTCCAAAATTCAATTTTTTTTTTTTATATATACAAAAACCCTTCCAACTCGAGCTCCAAATACTTTTGTACTGCTAAATCTGTATGGAATGTTAATTTACGAGATATTCGATGAAACTGCTATTTAATAAGAGTAAAATTGTTACTTCCGGTCGGAATTTTGAATTTTTTTTTACACAAAAACTCTTTCAAATCTAGCTCCAAATATGTCTGTAGTTATAATAAATCTGTGTATTATAATTAATATATTAAATAAAGCGTAATTTGCAAAATGTTACTTCAGGTAGGAATTTCGAAAAAACTTTTTTTGTAAGTCTTGCTTAGAATTCACTTTTTTAGTGTTTTTGCATTCTTTAAAAAATTGTTTAAACTTAGTAGTTGAAAAGATATTGGTAAATTTTGATTTTTTAACTAAAATAAACTCTACTTTCTGTCTACCAATTTCCAGTGGCGGCTGGTGCTAAAGGGCACAAGGGCACGTGCCCACCCAACCACCAAGTTAAACACAGAAAGCCATTCGCATGTAATTCAGTGCATTATTTTATTTTATTATTTTTACGTATGTTTATAATGATGGTATCAAAGTTTCCTTCCGCACCACACACACTAGCGTATGTCAACGCTCAAAACTATGTCCCGAGGCAGGATTTCAGATGTACCCCTTTCGAGTATGAATGGGCTCGCTCGGCTTATCTTCGCCATATGCGCTTATAACTTCGGCTTGGGGCACAAATTTGCGAGACTCCAGTTAACGTCTTGCATTCATTGCCAGTGCATGTTTTCGTTGAGTGCATGATTTCAAAGCTTTGAAGTGAAGTTTATTATTAATGAAGGAAGTTAATTGTGTGCAACATCTTTTAAAAAACCCGCTATCATTTGAGGAAAACTTCTAATTAAGGAGAAAGGAAGGCCTATTACAGAACTTCAAATAAACTACACTTCTACAAATAAAATTCGAAGTTACAATAGAGTATTCAATAAAAATATATATCAAAAATATGAATGGATGTGCGGATGTTCACTAACAAATAAACTATTTTGTTTTATCTGCTTAATTTTTAAGAAAGAGATTAGTGCGTGGAATAAACAAGGGTTGAATGATTTCAAGCATACGGCAGAGAGGGCAATGAAACACGAAAATTCCGTTTCTCACATGAATGCATGCATGAATTTTAGTGTTCGAGGAAAAGTGGACATACGTGAACAGTTAGACAGTGCTTTGATTTTTTTTTTTTTAGTAAATATGTTATTCAAATGAAAAATTATTGCTATTAAAGACCAAATCTTGAAATTATATTAGCAAATAAAATAATGAATTTGATTAATAACATGGAATTTTAAATTAATATTTTGCAAAAGGTGATTGGTTTATGTAGTTAGACAGTTGGAACGGCAATTAAAGTCCATATATAAGCACCATGATATTAAGTTTTATATTTCCCTCTCGCAATAAATTTAAGTTTACGTGTACGTGGACGTTTGTCAACGAACTGCTGTTGCGATAACAGTTTGCAAGAAAGCTTAAAGTTACGCAAATATTTATCGCAAAACTTGACATAAAATGGGTATACATTAATATTATTTCCTCCTCTAATGTAGAGTAAATAGTGATTGCTTTGAATTTTTTGAAACACTAAATTAGTTTGGTTTTATTGCTACTGACATAAATAAATTAAATGTAGAACGCTTTTGCTGCATGTACCAGATAACTTTAAACACCACTGTACGAGATATCCTCCAAATAATTACCAAAAAGAATCAATTATTAATTATTTTATTAATATCACGCCTAACTTGAAACTGAAAATTTAAATTTTTAAATGGTTTCATTGTAATGCCTGCTATATAAAAATTCATGAAATAAATCAATTTGGTTATTTATGTTGCTTTCTAATTCAATCTCTAAAAAACAAAAGTTTATCTCTCAGGACTTAATTGGAAATTACGATTTATTTCTTTACCTTTTAATTTTTTTTAGTATAAATTAATAGATGTTACTAGAAATAGATCTAAATTTAATGGTGTAATTCGATTTTGGTATTATCGATTTCTTTTAGAATAACGATTATTAAATCTGTTATTGATTAAAATACGAATATAACCAATAAAAGTAATTATATTCAAAGAGTTTGAATCAAATATTGGTAGGTCATGTAAAGTGTTATAATGTTGATCGGAAATAAGGGTAAGTAAATAATTAGTTACTAGATAAATAATGCTTGGGAAGAACTCCTAAACAAATAACCGTTATAGGAATACAAAAGCTTAATCAAAATGGACAAATAGACATCTAATCAACTCAGTGAGAATTAACCTCAACTGTAGTCAAATATCATAAATAAAAGATAATCAATTACTTTGGAATATTTTATAGATTAGCTTCTAGATTGAAGTAACAAAAGGAATTAGTGCAGATACTACAAAACAAGAAAGAGAATAATATTGGGTACATGCCGCTGTAGAGCAACCGCAGACACGTGTTTCAGACTCGATGGTCATCGTCAGTACGGTGTAGCCCAGGAATAATGTGGGATATCCTTGGAGATAGAAACAAGAACGAAAGACCGTCAGGACGACATACCCTCATTTGTAGTTCAAATGTCAGAAGATTCCCAGATTTGAAGACAACAATCGAGATTGCGGCGAGGAAGACATTGCCAACCTGCGTGCCTTGCCGAACCCAGAAAAAATAAAGAAAGAAATAATAGCAGATAATAAAAAAACAAGAAAGAGTTTAATATTGAGTACATGCCGCTGTAATAATTCCTTTCTTTATTTTCCTGGGTTCGGAAAGGCACGCGTGTTGACAATGTCTTGCTCATGGCGAATTCGGTTGTTGTCCTCAAGCCTGGAGATCATCTGTAGCAGCAAATGGTAGTCTGTCATTCTGATAGTCTTCTGTTATTGTTTCTATCACTAAGGAAATCCTACATTATTCCTTGACTACACCGTCCTGACAATGACCAACAAGCCTGATACACGTGTCATATCGGTATCAATCAATATTTGAAAATAAGAAATACTTTTTTTTATATAGGAATGTAAATGTAATGTAATACGAAAATCACTACTTATCAGTACTTATCGACCACTCGATCTTTGTCTCGGAATATTTTATTGACTATTCCGTAATAGAATAATTTCCTTCTAGATATTCTATGCTTACTGTATACTGGCGGTATAAAGTTTTGTATCACACTCACCCCGAACGTTTTAAAATAATTTTAAAGATGCAGATAAATAACCACCCTAGTGAATAAATAAACTATATACTGCATGACTGCATTTACTGAAGATACCTGGATATAAAGGATATAAATATCGCTCGGATGCACAATTATCAAATTCATATCTAATGTTATATAAGTTTTACTGTTTAATTTGGTTGATCGAACCATCACTTTATTCATTCTTTTTATAAAAATTAAATTATAATTATAATAATCAATATAAATAATTACAAATTCTATAAAACCGAGATCTTAATAAAGCATTCATTATCGCCCTTCAAAAATAAAATAAATTCGGAAATCCCGAAACATTTGTAGAACAGCAAAAAGATTTCCTTGTAATGTTGACACATCAATGTTATCGTGCGATAAATCATAAATAAAGAATATTTGAAATATATTTACTTCTATATGCCACAGGTATTTTCTTTTAGGAAGCGGTTAAGTATATTTACTCAAACATAGGTATTATAAAAATTGAATATAAGCCCTCTTATTTCGTGCTAGAATTTACTAGAGTAGACCAGATATATCTTCCATATAGCTGGTCTTACTACCCGACAAAACTTTTTACCGCGAGTATACATAATAAAATAAAGAAACTAGAAATATTTTGGAACTAATACAAAGAAAGAAACATGAAATGCAGTAAATCACCGAACGGAAATACAAAATTTAGCAATTGCTTTCAATGCAATAATTTAGTAAGATATAATAGATATATTACATTTACGGTTTCTTACGAATACACCAATATTACTGTTTCTGTACCATATATTTACCGCCAATACTATTTTAGTACCATTCTCTTGCACCAATATTACTTCTGTCAATACCTTGATGGTGCAAATGACTATAGTGTACTGCATAAGGTGTAATATTTTTCAACAGTAATGCTTTCGGATTATTACAAACACAAAATAAAATTTTTATTAATGTAAGCTTATTTAATCTTAAAGCAAGTTTATTATTCTACACCAGATGTCTTTTCCTACCACAGCATGAAAACGTAATTATTATAGATGTGTATTGGAAAGAGTCCAGACTTTTATATTTTTGGCAAACCTCAGGCTACTGTGTTTCATTTAAACTGCAACTTGCAATTTGTTCGGAGATCTTGGTGGCAATCGTTGCAATAATGCAAACTAAAGCGGTAAAGAATTCTAGTTTTTCTAGGTATGACTATGCGTTTGAATTCTTTAAATAATTTAATAAAATATTTCGGACTTTAAGCGTATATATCAAAAATAACATTCAATTTTAGCTTATAAAAAATGTTCTTGAATTTATTTTGCAAAAGTTACTGTGTATTTATTTTAATTTATTGTAGTTAACTCTACTCTGCTTTGTAATTCAAGACGCAAAAATACTAAATATAGACATAACCTCCAATACAAATTTGTCAAAAATATTCACTAAAATTACTTAGTGCATATATGTTTGTAGCTAATGCCCCAAGCTAGAAACAATTTTAGTGAATATTTTTGACAAATTTGTATTTGAGTATGTCTATATATATATATATTGTTACAATACAAATATAGACTGTAACAATATTAAATTTATGAACTTGGTCATCAAAATTAATTTAATTATTGAAATTAATGATAATGATGTTTTGGAATAATTTTATTTGAATCTTGTTTATAATTACGTGATAAAGACAACAATGTTCTTTATCTGAGTAGTATTTCTTGAGGTTGTAGTCATCCTGTATGTTGAGGGATTGAGTAGTTTCATTTTTCATTGTAGTTACCAAAATCTAGAGAGAAGAGATTTAAAATGTTGTTAGTATATTGTAGGATAAGTTATTATTTGTGTAAGAACATATTCAATTGACGTTAATGATGTTAAAGGTAATTAAAAAAATTAATATTGAATAATGAATAGCTAAATTGGAATAAAATCACATTTCAAAATTCATATCACCGGATGTGACATTTAAAATGTCATTTTGACAACCGGTTAGTAAATTGATAGGAACCAGCTTATAAAATGTTTAAAGTACATAAGATGCTATTTAAAAGCCGAAAAGAATTAAATTAGTAAAATTATTAATATTAGAAGATATTCAAAACATATAAAAAGATTTAAATTCTATGTTGTTTAGAAGGTATTTGCAGAAGAAATTGATTGGTGGATTTGAAAAAGTAGAGGATTGTCTAGGGGATGAATAATAAAAACAGGAGATGCGAGATAATTTGGAAGAAAAACGGGCGCGTTTTAGCGAAGTATAATATTAAAACTCAAAAATCTATTAATAGAATAGAACAGAATAAAGTAAAAGTGTTCAAATTTAATATCTTGATACAAAGTTCATCGAGAAAAATAATTAAAAGTGATATAAAAATTTTAGGAAAGGAGAAGTTAATTTAAAGTATATAATTTAAAATTACTCACCTTAAAAGCAGTCCCGAGAGCCATTTCTTTGAAGATAAATAATAATAGCAGTTCTGAGAACTAATTTCTTCAAGCAGTCAATCGTAGAGGTTCAGAAGTGCAAGGCGTAGCATTGACCGTAGAGATTTTGAAGTCCGTGGTTGGAGTTGCACAATTTTTTCATCGTCGAAGAGAGATATTGTCAAAATCCTGAAGTATCGAGGTATATTCACATTGCAGAACCAGTTTTTAGTGACAATAGGCCCAAAACAACATTGAAGAAGGTTATTAAGACTACAATGATCATCTAGAACGTAAGGATAACATCTTACGAAGATACTGTTAACCAGTTGAAATTAGAAGCATATATTATCGACATAGTGTATTCAGGTCGTATAAAGATTACGTATATTTTGGAAAATATTTATATAATTCATTTAATAGAATAATACGGTTGTTTAAAATAAAATTAGAATGTTATTAAGTATGCAAATCTAAAAGTAGTATCAATTGGAATTTAAATCTTTTCTAGTTAGATAAATTGAAACTCGTACAACCTCAATTAATTATTTATTCGTACGTTTCTCTTGTAATTTATTTGAAAAGAACCATTATTGGTGTCTTAAAATATTCATTAGAAAAAGTGGTTCTAAATTATTAATATATAAAGAAATATTTACCTTATAAAGTATATTAAAATAAAAGGATTGTTATTATTATTCCACAACTTCAAATTTGCATTAAAAACGTCATTTGGATAGGTTTACAGTCTTGTTTGTAAATAAGATATTTGTTGATGTTCCTTTAAATTCAACCTCTATAATTTTTTTATTCACGATATTTATTAAACTTGTGAATATTTATATCGCTTGTAGTTTTATTGCTCTAAAGTATTCATCAAATATAAACATTGGCTTGACAAGAGATTTATACCTAATCTGTAACAGTAAATAGAAAAACATATTTAATTTTATTTGATATATGCCAATAAATGTTACTTACCAGTTCCATACAAGTAAAGAAAGGTTAATTACTTATTTTAGACAGTAATTTAATTCAAAGCGGACCACTGACACGATATGAGATGAGTTCTAAAAGAATGAATTGAAGTTTTATAACAAGCGTAGTTAAACCAACTGTAAAATATAAAAACCACTAGTATTAAAATACTATGAACTGAAAGAGTTTAGATTACTGATGGGTATACTACCAGTTATACAATTTTTAGAAATCGAATGTATTTCTTATGAATAGATATCTGGGCTAGTCGGTGCATATTTATAATAGGAGTAATAGGAAAAATTAATACAATCAATAAGGGTTGTATTTTATTAATTATTGGCTGGCCCAACATGGGGCATTTATAATATGATTAATGGAAAACATTACATGGTTTGTATTTTATTAATTATTGGCGCCCAACGTGGGGCGATATTGGAGATAGCACATCTATTACCAATATTATATTTATTAATACTTAAAAACGAAGGGTAATTATTTTAAAAAAAAAAGTATAAAGGTATTATTTTCTTTAGGTGATTGACAACATTTAACATAATTGTTGGGATAGTAGAGGGTAATCATACAAATAATAATAACTATACAGTGTGATTTCTTTATTTTGGTACAGGTTTATACATTTATGTGGCTTACATTATTAAAGAATGGTTAATAATAAATAAGTGATATAATACAAAACATTATAGAAAGTGTGTAAGTTTTTATTTAAATACAGAGTGTTATTAGGGGTATTATTAAGCGACTTTGATAATGATGCAGACACGTAGTAGGAAAGGGGATAAAGGAGATGAGGAAGGTTCAGAGAGTGGAGATGAAACTTATCAGAGTGAACAAAATCCGGTGATGGATTTGTTGTTAAAAATGAGAGAAGATATGAAGAATTCACAAGAAAAACAGGATACGAATATGAAGAATTTACAAGAGACACAGGATTTGAATATGAAAAATTTAAGAGAGGATATGAAGAAAGATTTAGAAGAAAATAGTAAGACTTCACAAGAAAAACAGGATTTGAATATGAAGAATTTACAAGAAAAACAGGATGCTAATATAAAAAATTTAGAGAAAGTTATTAAGAAAAATATGGAGGATTTAGAGGAAAGGAATGTAGAGAAAATGAATCAGTTAAAAAATGAGTTTAAAGAAATGGAAAGTAGATTAGTTTCAGATATATTCAAACGAACAGAAGAACAAATGGTACTAGTTAAAGCCGACATAAATAAAGAAGTTACTAAGATAGTAAACACAAAAGTAGATATTGTATATGAGGTGTTGAAAACAGATAAGAACAAATGTGAAAATGCAAGAAAAATGTTACTAGAGGCGATAACCAGGAATGAAGAGGTTTGTAAGAAAAGGAAGGAAGAGTTACTTGTTAATTGTGAAAAGGAATTAGAAAAGAAATTGGGAACTTATGAAAATACATTTATTAATGAAGTTGCAAATTTAAATCAACATAAGACAGAAGAGGTTAAAATGTTACAAGAGAATTTACAGCAACAGGAAGTTAAAAGAAAATTATTAGAAGAAGAAATCAAAAAGATATCAGTTAACGTGAAAAACATAGGATCAAGTTCTACAGTAGCACATCAATGTTCCAATTATACTAAAATGGAGAACATAGCTCAATTTGGGGCAGATAAAACAGGGATACATCCGATGACGTATTTAAGGAATATTATGAAGTATTTAGAAGATATTCCATCTTTAAAGCATCAAATGGAGGTAATAAGATCTACGTTGAATAATAGTGCGTTGGAATGGTTTCAGAGAATAGAGGATAACTGCCAAGATATAAATCAATTTGAAGATATGTTCAAGAAAAATTTCTGGAATGAATCGCATCAAAATAAAGCTAAAATTAGATTATTAACCGCAAAATATAGACATGGTAATTTAACAAGAGAGGCTTATGCTTCAAGGATGTATAATCAGTGCAAGTATGTTAGTGATCTTAATGAATACATGATTGCTAGTCAACTGTTAAATCACTTTATTTATACAGATACACAAGCCATAATTTGCCAAAAGGTAAATGATATGGATTCTTTAATTGAAATCTTACGAAGATTAGATGATTTTAATGACGTTAATGCAAATAATTATTCATCTTTACCTAGAAAAAATGTCAATAATGGTAATCAACGAATAAATAATAATGGTAGGTCAAATTATTTTCATAATACGGATTTGAAAAGTGGAAATCAACGAGATCAAAATGACTATAATGGAAATTATAGGAGTCCAAATTATAATAGGTCTTCGCCAAACATATTTAATCAGAATACTCCAGTACGAGGAGGGTTTAATAATTATGGTAATAGGAGTGGTAATATTTATCAGTCAGATCCTAGAAATTATAATAATGATAAAGGGTATACACCATTTTCTGGTACAAATTATTATTCCCAAAATAGACAATATTATGGAAATAAATCTAAGGATAATCAAGGCGAAAGTAGACAAAGACCGATACATAATATCAGGTGGGTAGAAAATGAAGAGAATAATGCGAAAAATGATAATGTTGAATTAAAAAAAACGTCGATTTTGAAGGAAGATTCATATCAGAATTCAAAACCGAGCACATCTCATTGTTAGAAGAAGAGGTAAATAATCAACCCAATTTTATTACTTTACAAACAATTAAATTTTATCAAAGACCTGAGAGTATATTTAAAAATAATGAAGAAGTATCTATAGTACAAGATTTTGGTTTGCCATTTATTAAGATAGAAATTGAGAATATTGTTTTTACATGTTTAATAGATAGTGGTTCAGAGATTACATTAATACAAGAGAGTAAAGTTAAACAAGTCAAAGGGTATTTAAATAGTGTGATTAAGATAAAAGGAACTGATATTATTACAGCGAATAGAAAGAAGATGGGAACAATAAAACAATGCTTTTATACAGAAGTGATTATAAGTAAAGAAAGTTATTTTATGCAATTTTATGTCCTGGAAAATTTATTTTATGATTGTATAATTGGTATAGATAATATTAGAAAGTTAGGAATGGTTATGAATTTTGAAGAAGGTAATATTTATATAAAAGAGAATATATGCAAAATAGTAAAAGAATTAAGTGAAGAAGAGAAAAATGTTTATAATGATTATAAGAAGAATATATTAAGTATAGAAATGAATAATTTAATAATTGAAAATGATAATGTACATGATAATATTAATAATGAAGAATGGAATGAGAATTATGATGAAGAGATGGAAGAGGAATGTAGAAATGATACGATAAATAATTATGAAGATATTGAAAGAAAAATTAAATTACAGGACATAAAGGATAAAATTATGGAGCATAAGTTAATAGAGATTTTATATAGGAATATATCGTTAATTAATGAAGAAATTGTTTTCGCAAGAAATTATGAACATAAACTAGTGGTTACTGATGATTCACCATTGACTTGTAAAAATTATCCTATACCGTACTACTATCAAGAACAAGTAAATAAGGAGTTGAAACGTTTAGAAGATTCTTGTATTATAGAAAGGTCTAATAGTTATTTTATTAATCCTATAGTTATAGTGAAGAAGAAAGACGCATCTTTACGAATCTGCCTTGACGCTCGCTCATTAAACCTAAGATTACGTTCTGAGCACGAAACACCTCAAAACATAGATGTATTATTGACAAAATGTGGTAATAAAAGTGTTTATAGTAAGTTGGATCTTAAAAATGCATTTTGGCTAATTAATTTAGATGAAGAATCTAGGAAATATTGTGGATTCAGTGTGAATGGTTGTGTATTTTCGTTCCGCGTGGCTCCGTTCGGAGTGAAGACTTCCCCTGCAGCTTTAATCAGATTTTTACATAAAATACTTGATAAGTATGAAGAGTTTGCATTACATTATCTCGATGATATAATAATTTTTTCCAATAGTTATGAGGATCATATCAAACATTTAGATATTATAATTACTACGTTAAGAGAAGAAGGAATGAAATTGAACTTAAAGAAATGTCAATTTTTTAAGAATCAGGTAAATTATTTAGGATATGTTGTGACTGAAAAATGTATACAATTGGATCCACAAAGACTGGATGAAATTAAAAATTTTCCACGTCCTACAAAATTAAAATCATTACGAGGTTTTCTTGGTATGCTGAATTATTACAGGAAATTTGTGCATAATTTCAGTGAAAAAACGTTACCTTTATTACAGTTACTTAAGAAAGGAAACAAATGGAATTGGAATAAGGAATGTGAAGAATGTTTTGTGAAGTTGAAAGAGAATTTTGTGGAAAACCTACATTTAGAACATCCAGATTTCACTTTACCATTTATTGTACGTACAGATGCTTCAAATCATACTATTGCCGCAGAATTGATACAAATCAAAGATAATCAAGAAGTACCTATATATTTTATTTCTAGAACACTTAAACCTTGCGAAAGTCGATATTCCACCTCAGAACTCGAAATGCTGGCAATTATTTTTTCAATTACTAAATTAAGATACTATTTAATTGCTAAGAGGTTTATCTTAGAGACAGATCATAAGGCATTAGTGAACATTATGAATACACGATTAAATAATAATAGAATTTATAGATGGACTTTGATTATACAGCAATATGATATGGAAGTAAGATATAGGCCTGGTAAAGAAATGATAACAGCAGATGTACTAAGTAGAAAAGATGGAACTAATAAAAGAACTAGTTTGGAAGTGAATTTGGTAATTTTGAATCAATCGGGGATTTTATCTTTGGAATATCTTAAAAACATACAGAAGTTACCTATGTTTGATGATATAAGAAAAATATTGGAAGAATTAGGAGATTTTAAGGAAATGACTATAAAAGAGGAGATAATTATAAAGAAAATTGGTAAAACTGAAGTTTTTGTAACAAATGAAGAACATACTAGAGAAATAACTAATTATATACATGAAAAGTATTTGCATATTGGGGCACGAAAATGCTGGTTGATATTTAGGGAAGCTTTTTATTGTAAAAATGATGAAAGGATAATAAAAAGTGAAATTAAGAAGTGTCGATTATGTGAATTGGCGAAAGATAAAAACATTACACATCAAAATATAAGTAAAAGCATAATGGTAAATGACAAGTTAGAATTGGTATCTATCGATTTTTTATCTAATATGTTGCCAAGTACAAAAGGATATCGACATGTACTAATTATTTGTGATATTTTTTCTAAATTTGTAAAATTGATACCAACAAGCAAATGCGATACTGAAACTGTATTACAATCGTTACAGGAGTATTTTTTTATGTATGGGAAGCCATTAGCTATATTATCAGATCATGCTACTTATTTTAATAATGACAGATATAAGGAATATTTGTATAATCAAGATATTAAAGCTTATTTTTCCTCGTATAGACATCCTCAAGGAAATCCAACAGAAAGATATGTTAGGGAAACTTTAAAATATTTAAGAATATTGTTAACAGATAAACATAATAGATGGGCGAGACATCTTGGTCAAATTGAGAAGGTAATGAATCATACGCATAGTTCAGTACATGATTTATGTCCAATAACGGTATTTTTGGGAGAAATGCCAGAAAGACCATGGGATAATCAAGAAACAATCGATTTAAGTGAAAGGTATGAATTGGTGAGAGAAAGATCAAAACGTAAAAAAATGATATGGGAACAAAAACAAATGGAGAAACAGAAGAAGTTTAAAAGTTACGAAATAGGAGATTTAGTTATTGTGAAGAATTTGAGGGTTACTGATCGAAAGAAAAATATTATGGGGAAGTTGTTAAGGCCATACATTGGACCATATAAAGTTAATCTAAAGTTAGGAGAAAATACTTATGAGTTAATAGAACCAAATACAAATTATATTAGAGGTAGATATCATGTGTCTATGTTACAGGATTATTATCAAGATATAAGCAATAGAGATGAATGAGTGTAACTGGTACAAAGCACACACATAAAGTATTATAAATAGGAATATGGATTAGAATATTAAATTTACAGAAATATTGGGTTGATTAATTAAATGTAAATAAGTTTTGAAAGTACATTAAAAAAAAAAAAAAAGTTGCTAAGTTATTGGTTGTTATTGTTATTATAAAAAAAAAAAAAATGAGTAACTTGAATAAAACTTAGAGTTTTTAAAATAGAATAATTGCATATAGTTATGGCAAACAATTAATTATATATGATGATGCTGGAGTAATAATTTATGTTATATTATATTTAATGATTGTTTAATAAATATAAATTTTATTTTAGAAGTTAAAAATTTACATTTATTAAAAAGGGGCAAATGTTACAATACAAATATAGACTGTAACAATATTAAATTTATGAACTTGGTCATCAAAATTAATTTAATTATTGAAATTAATGATAATGATGTTTTGGAATAATTTTATTTGAATCTTGTTTATAATTACGTGATAAAGACAACAATGTTCTTTATCTGAGTAGTATTTCTTGAGGTTGTAGTCATCCTGTATGTTGAGGGATTGAGTAGTTTCATTTTTCATTGTAGTTACCAAAATCTAGAGAGAAGAGATTTAAAATGTTGTTAGTATATTGTAGGATAAGTTATTATTTGTGTAAGAACATATTCAATTGACGTTAATGATGTTAAAGGTAATTAAAAAAATTAATATTGAATAATGAATAGCTAAATTGGAATAAAATCACATTTCAAAATTCATATCACCGGATGTGACATTTAAAATGTCATTTTGACAACCGGTTAGTAAATTGATAGGAACCAGCTTATAAAATGTTTAAAGTACATAAGATGCTATTTAAAAGCCGAAAAGAATTAAATTAGTAAAATTATTAATATTAGAAGATATTCAAAACATATAAAAAGATTTAAATTCTATGTTGTTTAGAAGGTATTTGCAGAAGAAATTGATTGGTGGATTTGAAAAAGTAGAGGGTTGTCTAGGGGATGAATAATAAAAACAGGAGATGCGAGATAATTTGGAAGAAAAACGGGCGCGTTTTAGCGAAGTATAATATTAAAACTCAAAAATCTATTAATAGAATAGAACAGAATAAAGTAAAAGTGTTCAAATTTAATATCTTGATACAAAGTTCATCGAGAAAAATAATTAAAAGTGATATAAAAATTTTAGGAAAGGAGAAGTTAATTTAAAGTATATAATTTAAAATTACTCACCTTAAAAGCAGTCCCGAGAGCCATTTCTTTGAAGATAAATAATAATAGCAGTTCTGAGAACTAATTTCTTCAAGCAGTCAATCGTAGAGGTTCAGAAGTGCAAGGCGTAGCATTGACCGTAGAGATTTTGAAGTCCGTGGTTGGAGTTGCACAATTTTTTCATCGTCGAAGAGAGATATTGTCAAAATCCTGAAGTATCGAGGTATATTCACATTGCAGAACCAGTTTTTAGTGACAATAGGCCCAAAACAACATTGAAGAAGGTTATTAAGACTACAATGATCATCTAGAACATAAGGATAACATCTTACGAAGATACTGTTAACCAGTTGAAATTAGAAGCATATATTATCGACATAGTGTATTCAGGTCGTATAAAGATTACGTATATTTTGGAAAATATTTATATAATTCATTTAATAGAATAATACGGTTGTTTAAAATAAAATTAGAATGTTATTAAGTATGCAAATCTAAAAGTAGTATCAATTGGAATTTAAATCTTTTCTAGTTAGATAAATTGAAACTCGTACAACCTCAATTAATTATTTATTCGTACGTTTCTCTTGTAATTTATTTGAAAAGAACCATTATTGGTGTCTTAAAATATTCATTAGAAAAAGTGGTTCTAAATTATTAATATATAAAGAAATATTTACCTTATAAAGTATATTAAAATAAAAGGATTGTTATTATTATTCCACAACTTCAAATTTGCATTAAAAACGTCATTTGGATAGGTTTACAGTCTTGTTTGTAAATAAGATATTTGTTGATGTTCCTTTAAATTCAACCTCTATAATTTTTTTATTCACGATATTTATTAAACTTGTGAATATTTATATCGCTTGTAGTTTTATTGCTCTAAAGTATTCATCAAATATAAACATTGGCTTGACAAGAGATTTATACCTAATCTGTAACAGTAAATAGAAAAACATATTTAATTTTATTTGATATATGCCAATAAATGTTACTTACCAGTTCCATACAAGTAAAGAAAGGTTAATTACTTATTTTAGACAGTAATTTAATTCAAAGCGGACCACTGACACGATATGAGATGAGTTCTAAAAGAATGAATTGAAGTTTTATAACAAGCGTAGTTAAACCAACTGTAAAATATAAAAACCACTAGTATTAAAATACTATGAACTGAAAGAGTTTAGATTACTGATGGGTATACTACCAGTTATACAATTTTTAGAAATCGAATGTATTTCTTATGAATAGATATCTGGGCTAGTCGGTGCATATTTATAATAGGAGTAATAGGAAAAATTAATACAATCAATAAGGGTTGTATTTTATTAATTATTGGCTGGCCCAACATGGGGCATTTATAATATGATTAATGGAAAACATTACATGGTTTGTATTTTATTAATATACATATATAGTTTAAATAATGTATATCGACCGTACTTTGTATATTTTTATACATATATATATATATATATATATATATATATATATATATTTAAATGTGCCGTAATATCTTAATGTTTACTTTTTTAATGTGTCATATGTTGAATATACAGATGAGACCAAATATATAGCCCCTCGGCAAAAGTAAGTTACACATAGATGTTTTTAAGATTGTTAATTATTTTATAAATGTGAGCTGGGCAAAATTTAATATGTTCTTTTTTCTAATCTAATAAAGGTCTGATGAAGGTTCAAACATAGAACCGAAACGTCACTAGCCGGAAAAAAAGCTACGAATTTTTTATTTTTACCTAAACCCTAATTCTACCTTTCCTGGTAGTAAGTTTTATACACAGTGATATACACTATCAGTACTCAAAGCTGAATTTCGTCGAGCATTTTATATATATATATATATATATCAAATATGATTTTTCTGCTTAAGCACTGAGTAATTAAGGTAAATTTTTAATTAGAAAAATTTACCGCCCAGGGCGAGATTCGAACTCACTTTTCCCGATCTCATGTCAGGTGCTCTACCAATTTGATCTACCATTTGGTAGAGCACCTGACATGAGATCGGGAAAAGTGAGTTCGAATCTCGCCCTGGGCGGTAAATTTTTCTAATTAAAAATTTACCTTAATTGCTCAGTGCTTAAGCAGCAAAATCATATTTGACATTTTCTACGCTGAGGAAAACGCATTTTAAAATTATTTAAAATTTACATATATATATATATATATATATATATATATTGTTTGGTAGTTTTTTTCTTGGCCGTATTATATTTTATAAGTTGAGGATTGTCGTGGGTGTAGCGGCCTTTTTTTGGGACATCACGGTTTTAAAAACAGGTAACTTAACAATGTAATTAAAAACACATATTTTCTTTTTTATTCTTTGTAACGTTTCGGCCAAACATCTATGTTGCCTTTTTCAAACAATCTCTAATTATTTTAACAAATTAAAATACAATAAAAAGGATATAACTTTATAACTTACACTTATCTGTTGTTTTCTTATTTAATTGTAATGGTGAATATACTATACGATACATTTACAAGTAAAATGCTTTTCTTCCTGAAAGTCGTCATTTCTTTCTCTAGTTCTCTTACACTTTCAACAAATCTCATTTACATTTACAGTCGTATTTATATTTTTATAGTTCTAATACTTATAATTGTCAAGTTTATGTGTTGACTTTTAAAATATATCTGTGACAAGTATGCGTTTAAAATCAATGTGTATAGGTATATAAATTCTTCTAGCTCGTGTATTTGTAAAAAGTTGTGTGTATGTTGTGTTTTTATTTTGGTTGTTTCTTTTAAATATTTTAATATTTTCTTTATGTACTTATTTTTTATTATATAGCATTAATAAGATGATGTGTTATGATTTTAATTAAACTGTTAAATTATTGAAACATAAATATTGGAAATGTTATTAATGTCGGTCCTATCATTAATTGAGTTTGTAGTTTTTTTAATGTAAATGCTTTCCAAAAAATTCCTAGCTTTATTATGTGTTTCGGTGGTAATAATTGTTGTATTTTTGAAATTGAAGGAGTGATTAGTCTGATTAACGTGTTTTTTTAGAGCTGTGCTATTATTTGAAAATTTGTGCCCATTTAGCCTTTCTTTCAGGTGTTGAGTTGTTTGGCCAATGTATACTCCATCACAGTCTCCGCAAGGTATTTTGTAAATTACATGGGTCTTTTTTTCATCTGGTATTTTATCCTTAAGTTTTGTGTACAGGTTATTTAGCGTGTTGTATTTCTTATATGTCGTTTTTATGTTGTACGGTTTTAGAATTTTATCTAATCTATTTGAAAGGTTTTTAATAAATGGCAGTGGTGCGTACTTCCAAGCAGTTGATTCTTTTTGTTTATTGTTTTTGTTATGTGAATTGTAGTGTATATGCAGTTGTTTTTTAATGAGTTTATTAATGAACTGTAAAGGGTAATTGTTTTTTTGTAGTGAGGTTTTTATGTTTTCAATAATTTCAGGTCTGAAAATTGGGCTTGTTAAAGTTATCGCTCTTTTTATTAGATTGGTTGTTATGTTTTTTTTACATACTGGGGTTTGGCAAGAATTATAATTTAGGTATCTGTCTGAGGCTGTAGGTTTGTGGTACAATTTTGTTAGTATTTTGTTATTAGTTCGTACCAAGGTTAAATCTAAAAAGTTAATAGTATGATTGTTCTCTATTTCAATTTCAAATTTTAATTTGGGGTGATATGAGTTGAATTTCTTTAAAATATTGTCTGTTTGTTCTATTGGTATACAAGTGATACAATCATCGACGTACCTTTTGAAGAAGAACGGTTTGAATTCTAGCTTGTTTATTATATTTCTTTCTACGTGTTCTAATACCAATTGTGCGACGACACCAGATATTGGAGATCCCATCGCACATCCGTGTATTTGTTTGTAAAAGTTATTATTGTATTGAAAGTAAGTGGCGTTCAAGGTTAATTCTATTGCCTTAATGAATTCATTTAGGGGTAACGTTGTGAAATCTTGTAGGTGATCCCATTGTTCTTTTATTACATCTATGGCTAAACTGATTGGAATATTGGTGTACATTGATACGACATCTAATGAAATTAAGATGTGGTTATCAGGTAGTTCTAACTTATCTAAAAATGCTTTTAATTCATATGAGTTCTTTAGAAAATATTCGTTTTTAGATGTTATACAAGTAATGGATTCTGCAAGAAATTTAGACAAATTGTAGAGTGGGCTTTGTACTGACGAAATGATTGGTCTTAACGGTATGTCTTTTTTGTGTAACTTTGGGAGTCCATATATCTTTGGTGGTTGTGCATTGCTGATTTTATGTGCTTTGGTCGTTTCTTTCGATATTATATTGCTACTTTCCCAATGTTTGATCAAATATTTTCTAAAGAACTCATATGAATTAAAAGCATTTTTAGATAAGTTAGAACTACCTGATAACCACATCTTAATTTCATTAGATGTCGTATCAATGTACACCAATATTCCAATCAGTTTAGCCATAGATGTAATAAAAGAACAATGGGATCACCTACAAGATTTCACAACGTTACCCTTAAATGAATTCATTAAGGCAATAGAATTAACCTTGAACGCCACTTACTTCCAATACAATAATAACTTTTACAAACAAATACACGGATGTGCGATGGGATCCCCAATATCTAGTGTCGTCGCACAATTGGTATTAGAACACGTAGAAAGAAATATAATAAACAAGCTAGAATTCAAACCGTTCTTCTTCAAAAGGTACGTCGATGATTGTATCACTTGTATACCAATAGAACACACAGACAATATTTTAAAGAAATTCAACTCATATCACCCCAAATTAAAATTTGAAATTGAAATAGAGAACAATCATACTATTAACTTTTTAGATTTAACCTTGGTACGAACTAATAACAAAATACTAACAAAATTGTACCACAAACCTACAGCCTCAGACAGATACCTAAATTATAATTCTTGCCAAACCCCAGTATGTAAAAAAAACATAACAACCAATCTAATAAAAAGAGCGATAACTTTAACAAGCCCAATTTTCAGACCTGAAATTATTGAAAACATAAAAACCTCACTACAAAAAAACAATTACCCTTTACAGTTCATTAATAAACTCATTAAAAAACAACTGCATATACACTACAATTCACATAAAAAAAACAATAAACAAAAAGAATCAACTGCTTGGAAGTACGCACCACTGCCATTTATTAAAAACCTTTCAAATAGATTAGATAAAATTCTAAAACCGTACAACATAAAAACGGCATATAAGAAATACAACACGCTAAATAACCTGTACACAAAACTTAAGGATAAAATACCAGATGAAAAAAAGACCCATGTAATTTACAAAATACCTTGCGGAGACTGTGATGGAGTATACATTGGCCAAACAACTCAACACCTGAAAGAAAGGCTAAATGGGCACAAATTTTCAAATAATAGCACAGCTCTAAAAAAACACATTAATCAGACTAATCACTCCTTCAATTTCAAAAATACAACAATTATTACCACCGAAACACATAATAAAGCTAGGAATTTTTTGGAAAGCATTTACATTAAAAAAACTACAAACTCAATTAATGATAGGACCGACATTAATAACATTTCCAATATTTATGTTTCAATAATTTAACAGTTTAATTAAAATCATAACACATCATCTTATTAATGCTATATAATAAAAAATAAGTACATAAAGAAAATATTAAAATATTTAAAAGAAACAACCAAAATAAAAACACAACATACACACAACTTTTTACAAATACACGAGCTAGAAGAATTTATATACCTATACACATTGATTTTAAACGCATACTTGTCACAGATATATTTTAAAAGTCAACACATAAACTTGACAATTATAAGTATTAGAACTATAAAAATATAAATACGACTGTAAATGTAAATGAGATTTGTTGAAAGTGTAAGAGAACTAGAGAAAGAAATAACGACTTTCAGGAAGAAAAGCATTTTACTTGTAAATGTATCGTATAGTATATTCACCATTACAATTAAATAAGAAAACAACAGATAAGTGTAAGTTATAAAGTTATATCCTTTTTATTGTATTTTAATTTGTTAAAATAATTATAGATTGTTTGAAAAAGGCAACATAGATGTTTGGCCGAAACGTTACAAAGAATAAAAAAGAGAATATGTGTTTTTAATTACATTGTAAAGTTACCTGTTTTTAAAACCGTGATGTCCCAAAAAAAGACCGCTACACCCACGACAATCCTCAACTTATAAAATATAATACGGTCAAGAAAAAAACTACCAAACAATATATATATATTGTACTAAAGTGGATATACTATCTACTTAAGATATCCCACAAATTAGTAAATCAATGTAAAATTGTTATATTATAAAATGATCTGATCTATAATTCAATCTCAGGGTAAAATTTTATTATTAAGTATTATTATGATGATTTTAAGTTGCCTCTTGCTAATTCATAATTTTTTATAATCTCTACTGTATATATTATTAATCAAATAGAACATGAGACTCAATATTTAAATTATTTGAATATACTACCTGTTAATACTCTTAAACCGGTCCTGTATACCTCAGTAGATATCTCCTAATCATACAATTACCTTAGTATTTTAATATTTAATTAATTGGAATTACGAGTTCAACTGTAAAAACGATTTAAATAAATCATTTACTTTCCATAAACTTTACGTATACTTTTTTTTAAAATTTGCTAAGTTTTCATGTATTAACAATTTAAATACTTCTTTAATATTTCAATAAGTAAGTATATCGCCATCTATTTAGCATATATCTAAATTAATTATGTTCTTTAATATTTTACCATTAAAGAATGTGTCCATTCAAAAATGTACATAACCTTTACGATCATAAGAAGAAAAACCAAATACTTCAATTCTTATATTGAATTCTTTAAGAAAAACATATACATATTTCCAAGAAAATATTGAAAATCATTACAAAAATCTCTATAAACTTGTCCAATTATAAATTAATGATTATTGAAGATGAGTTTTCTATAAGAATAATAATGTGAGTATTCAAAAAATGACAGTGATTGTAATCCTGCTATATACTATACTGGTTTTATTATATGATTTAATTTCTTACTAAAAAGGTATTTTTATAACTTTGTTTGATATAATAATAAATTTTTATAGTAACTTGGTGTCAATTCAGATTAAATTAGGGTTTTAAATTTATTTCTTCTTAAACTCCCATAAATAATTAACGTTAAAAAATATATACGACCTTTTCCAACTTGAATTATTATACTTCTTGATGTATACTGACTCTTTGTAGTTATCCTGGACTCACAAGAAAGATCTATTGATGTGCTAGAAAGACACTTTTCTACACAAGAACTTCCACTGGTTTGAATATTTCCCGGTGATCTTGATATAGGCCTTCAAATTAGATGTCTCGTCACGGATTTATTTGTGTAGTCCTTCTGGTGCTCCAATTGAAATAATACGTCAAATACTACTGATATTCTGCAAGATATTTTCGTCAACTGCTCCTAGTGATTGAAAAAATGTGAACGTCAAGTGTTCCTAATGTTTTCTAATGCCCTTGGAAATTCTTAATATCTCTGGTATTTAGAAAAATGTATAAGTCCAGTACTTCTAATGGTTCAAAGAAAACGTCTAATGCCCCTGGAATTGGCTAATTTCTGTCCACTGCTCCTGGAAATCTACACGTTCTAATCTTCTGGTTCTCCTTCCAATTTGAATTGGCAATTTAATATTTTCATTTAAGATAATTAATTTGGGTAAGTATTATTATCTTTACTTCTCGTATATACTTTATATGAATTTCTATATTCTGTAAACACTGTATAACTTCTGCTTAGTTAGAATAACATGTATTCTATAATAATTTACTCCAAAATTGCTTCTAGTTTATACACTTTTGCTGAACATAAACTTTAGCACGAAAATTGCGACTATCTTCCGCAAAATTCGAAAAAATTCTTCTTTATTTATTTTAAAATTACCTTAGTGATAATTCCCATTCTATTTCAACCAATAAATTAATCACACATTAAAACCAAGCTCAATATAAATTATAGAAGTGTAATAAATTTTTAAATACCTTTCATAAGTCAATATTTCACTCATAATAAATTATTCTTTGAATTTAGTAAAGTTATCATGCTTCAAATTACCAATATTAAGCTTTACTTCTTTGTAGTAACAATTATCTGTCACCTTGACAATTAACTGACACATCCGATATACAATTTACGGCGGTATTTTTTTATCAATTCTTTGGTAATTATTTTCGTATTCTAAAAATCTTTTATCCTTTCCTCATCATTAATAACACTTGAACAAGTTTTTCACAATGCTAAATTACATTTCAAATTTACAATACTTATACAAAATCTTTCTTTACAGATTTTTGGTACATATGCATGGAAGAACAACTCCAATTGTAATAAATACTATTTCACCAAGTAATTATAAAATTCTCCTTTAACTCAATAAACAATATTTTTTCAAAATTACAACCAGTTCATTAATATTTGCAAATTTAACTATCTCTGTCATAATTAAAGAAAAACCGAATCTTGTATAAAACTCATCCTTAATAATTTAAAATAGGCAACTCCTATTACCTCAGTGTATAACCTGAATAATTCTAACATAAGCAACTCTACCTATATCATTATATATATATATATATATATATATATATATATATATATATATATATATATATATATATATATGTATAAAAAGAAAAACAGTATAAAAACTGTTACTATAGGGGTGATCGGTCTGTAATTTAAATGAAATTCCGCTCAGCGCACGAAGCCACTCTCCAAAATTGCAACCTATAAACAGCCACGCTATGGAAGTCGGCAAAATAAGTCAGCCTTGCAGCATGGTGGGTCGAATCATTTTTAATTTTTCTTATGCTGTTGACTACGACAGACAATTTGCTTTGCCAGTTCAACCAGATGTGCCTCCCAGTTCAACCTACCATCAATGTGAATACCTAAGACGTTGTTGAAATTTTTTTTTGTCTATACAAAAATCTAGGTGTTGTGTCTTATCACCGTTTAGTTTAAATTTATTCGTTACAAACCAATCTTTTGCCTCCGTCATTGTAATTTCGGCTTTCCTTGATTTTCCATTTCTCGTTTTATCAGTGACTACGAAGGGTGTGTCATCAGCATATAAGCAGATCCAATCGGCAGACAAATTGAACACCAGATCATTAATATAAATTACAAATAAGAAGGGTCTCAGCATAGATCCTTGTAGAACACCCGTTTACACAGTCTTCATGTAAGATCTTTTGTTATTGATTTCAATATATTGTTGTCTATTAGTTAAATAAGATGCTATCAAGTTGTATTTCCCCTTTTAGCATAATAGTACAGTTTTTCCATTAGCAGCTTGTGATCGACTGTGTCAAAGGCCCTTCTCAAATCGCAGCTAGTTAGTTAGACATATATATATATAATTTATTGTAGTTAACTGTACTCTGCTTTGTAATTCAAGACGCAAAAATACTAAATACAGACATAACCTCCAATATAAATTTATCAAAAATATTCACTAAAATTACTTAGTAATATATGATGCAAATGACTATAGTGTACTGCATCAGGAGTAACGTTTTTCAACAGTAATGCTCTCGAATTATTACAAACACAAAATAAAATTTTTATTCACGTAAGCTCATTTAATCTTAAAGCAAGTTTATTATTCTACACCAGATGTCTTTTCCTACCACAGCATGAAAACGTAATTATTAGAGATGTGTATTGGAAAGAGTCCAGACTTTTATATTTTTGGCAAGCCCCAGGGTACTGTATTTCATTTAAACTGCAACTTGCAATTTGCTCGGAGATCTTGGTGGCAATCGTTGCAATAATGCAAACTAAAGCGGTAAAGAATTTTAGCTTTTCTAGGTATATATATATATATTATACATATACAGGCTGTACCACTTAAAACTCCCAGGTCAAATATCTCGGAAACGGATAAAGATATTTGAATTTTGTAAAAAGTAGTTCTAAAGAATGTAATCGACTCTAGTTTGCTCTTACAATTGTGTTTTATTATGTGAAGATATAGATGGCGCTGCGATGAAAAGAATTTTTTTGTTCGCCACAACCTTCATTTGTTTTTTAATTGAAAGAGTATTAAAATTAATGTGATTTTTTTTATTTGTGTTAGTTTCCAATATTTAACGGTTTCATAGATATTCGTCTTTAAAGAAAGTAAGAGTAATTTTAAAGTTTTGTCTTTATTTTGTTTAAATATTTAATTTGTAGGGAAAAATAGCAGTAAACATACTCACAAATCTTGCTATTACTTCACAATTTAAATTTTATAGTTAGTTCCTTTTTATAGACTCTACTTCATAGGCACCCATAGGTATGCAGGCAGAAAACATTCATGTCTATGTTATATGTTTGTATGCTTGCTTTGATTATTTAGGAAATATTTTGACATTAGCACACATTAGTGACATTTGCTTGATTATTAATTGTCTTTATAATTAGCTTCATTCAAACATTTACTCACTTTGCTTTAAGATTGTATTAAAAATATGTTTTTACACACAAATGAAGACAAACTGAATATGGTTTTAATTTATGGAGAATCCCATAGAAATGCATCTGAAGCAATGCGATTATATGCTCTACGCTTTCCAAACAGGCCTTTACCAGATCACAAAACATTTATAAGTCTGTGTGGAAATCTCAGAAATTACGGTAGCTTCAAAAAACAAAAACAAGTAAGGCAGAAAAGAGTAAGAAATGGTGAAATTACGGCAGCGGTATTACAAACAGTTAATAATAAATAATCCACATACATCGTTACGGCAATGAAAAGAACAGCATGATCTATCTGTAACCTCTTGCCATACTATTCTAAAAGAAAATAAATACTTTCCGTATAAAGTTCTTTTAGTGCATCATTTAAGAATAGGAGATAATCAACGCAGACTCGATTTTCTGGCAGAATTTTCTGTAATGTTAGCGGAAAACAACAACTTCATGAATCAGATCGTATGGAGTGCCGAATGTCGTTTTCACAACAATGGTACTTTAATTAAGCATAATGCTCGATATTGGTCAGAAGATAATTCTAGGTGGATAAGGCAAACAAGAAATCGAACAGATTTTGGCGTTAACGTTTGGTGTGGAATTTTAAACGGATATATCTTAGGCCCCCACTTTCATCATGAAACATTAACTGGTGTGCGCTACTTACATTTCCTGCAAAATGAGTTACCACTACTTTTGGAAGATGTACCTATAGAGCTGCGAAATAATATGTGGTTACATCAAGACGGGGCACCTGCTCATAATGCCAACTTAGTTACTGACTATTTTAATCAAATGTTCCCACGTCGTTCGATTGGTACTAATGGCGTTCTTAGGTGGCCGGATCTAACCCCGTTAGATTTTTTCTTGTGGGGTTACTTGAAAGCTGAAGTTTACAAGGAACCCATGACAGATATGGGCGACATTTATAATAAAATTTATGGAAGTGTACAAAAAATTAGTCGAATACATTGTTAAATGTTTGCGGAAGAGAACTAATAAGGCGATATACGTTATGTAGCAATCAAGAAGGCAACAATTTTGAACATCTTTTTAGTTATATTTGTCTTTTAAATATTTAAACAAAATAAAGACAAAATTTTAATTACTCTTACTTTCTTTAAACATGAATATCTATGAAACCGCAAAATTTTGGAAACTAACACAAATAATAAAATTTAAATTAATTTTAATACTCTTTCAAATAAATGAAGATTGTGGCGATCAAAAAAATTCTTTTCATCGCAGCTACATCTATATCTTCACACAACAAAAGGCAATTGTGAGAGCAACCTAGAGTCAATCACATTCTTTAGTAACTACTTTTTACAAAATTCAAATATCTTTTTCCGTTTCCGAGATATTTGACCTGGGAGTTTTAAGTGGTACATCCTGTATATATATATATATATACATATGAAACACACACATATATCTATATACGTGCGAGTAGATTTCTTGAAAATTTGCGGCTTATATTAAATTGAAAATTACTTGCTTTCTTTAAGTTAATTAATGAACTTAGGGAAAAGAGTAATTTCATTATCGAAGACTAACAATGTTAGTTTCGCCCAAATGCTCGTCAGTCCGATAATGAAATCAGACCTTTTCCCTATTATTTTCGATTTGTATTTATACAAACTGAAGTGATCTTAGCAAGCATGAGAGAATTAATTACTTAATTCACTCTATGATACAGAGGAAACATATTTATATGTTTTGCCTCCTACCGACTTGAAACATATGTATTAACAGATACGGCTAAGAATTTGATATATGTGTTTAATGCATATTAAATACATATTAAATTAATATATATATATATATATATTTAGGATTTATGTATATTTTAATATAAATTTATGAATGAAATACATAAATAAGTTTTTAAATATTTCAATAAGTTTATATACATACATTATATATTTCCAAATAACACAAGTAAAATATTAAATATTATACAAATTCAGCCGCTTTTCGCACAATTACACATATTGCTCTGAACTAACAAATGATAAATTCAAAGCAAAATGCTTCAACATAAATTCTGGGGCAACAAAATGCAGGGATGCAATGTTGGATGTAGGAGTTAACATACCAATACAGATTGATATTAGGAAGCGTAAACAAGAATTAAATTTCCTTAAGGGGGCTTACGCAGAGGTGCCGACTAACTGCCGTGAGGTAGGACGTAAGGGCGCCATATGCACTATTGTAAATTCCGCCGATGTAAGGTATTCGTTAAAATAAAACAAACAGCAGACATTTTTGTTTTTCTTATTATGTTTTTGCATTAAATTGAATACAAAGAATTAATTAAGGCTTCGTTGCAAGTACTTTCTAATAATTCATATTATTTGTCCTACATTTCACTCTCAAAATTGGCAAAACTTACAATATCATAACACAGTTTCAGAAACTTTATTTTAAAAACTAATTCCAGTCGAGCATACATTGAGCCTTTGCTTATTTATGTTTTAAATTTCGTTTTAATATTTCGTAAATAAAAGCGGTACTATTGTTTTAACGAAACCTTGTAAAGTCGAGAATTTACATTAGCGCATATGGCGCCACCCCCTTATGTCCTACCTCACGGCAGTTAGTCGCCACCTTTGCGTAAGCCCCCTTAAGTAAATCTGTAATTGACATAAGAAGAAAAAATACAGAATAATATATATGATAATACCTACTAAAAGAGGGATATTAATTTACAATACTTAAATTATGTATAACAATATTATTATGGGCACATCGGACCATTATATATCCTATGAGAGATTTGATATTTATTAATCAAAACACTTCCAACATTGTACCTACAGTTAAGAATTTCCTCTTGGTTCATATTTAGTAAATAATAATGTTGATTCATTAAGATTCCTGGTTGATTCTTCACATATCAGTTTGAAACATGCTTTAGTTTATACCTAGAAAATAAGAAAGAAATAGTATTTAGAACATGTTAAACGTACAAACAATAAAGAATATACATAGGTACTTACTTTATTACCATTATAATTCAAGTATGATCCGTCTGTGCTATATAAGAAGACCTATCACATCACTTGAGTGCATGAACACTAGAGAGAAGAAGAGATTTCAACACAATTGATCACGGAAATTGGAGAACGAAGAAGTGTGTACCTACAGCTTTTTTTTAGCTGGGAGAAAAATAAATAAGAAATAATTTACATGAAAGAATAGAAGATGCATGGCAAACAATGAAAATATCAATGGAAGAATTTATGAATACAATATTTGTTTACGTTAATAAAATTAATAAAAACATAAATCTAAATACATTTCTACCAATAGAATACATACATATCTTGAATGCCTGAAAATACATTTGTAATGTGTGTCTCCGACATTAGGAAAATAATATCAAATCTTCATGAAGAGACGCAAGATTTTAGTGTTATGTCAAGATGGCCCGCCATAACAAGATTAAATTCGCAGGACAGTACCTCATTCATCAAACAGGGGCACCAACAGATGCAAATAGAAACATAAGGAGCCCAGGAAAGCGCGATCCTCAAATGTTTATGCATATAAAAAGGCTTGCAAAGCGAGCAAAAAGGGAGTTTTTCCTCAAGTTTAGGGCTCTTCAGATATTAAATAGAAATGTTCCTAGGTCTTTATCTCAAAACGTCATATTAGTTTAAATAGTTCATTTGTTTAAAATTTTGTTTATTTATTGTAGTTTTTATATAGGTATTTTTCAAATAAATAGCAATATTATGAGTTTAGAATATTAATAGTGCAAAATCAAATAATTAATTATTAAATGTTAGTGTAATTATTTCTAGATTAGAAATAATAATGCAAAATTGAATTAAAGTATGAAAAAAAATTCAGAACTTGTATGATTAGGAAATGTAAGTAAATGTACAATAGCATTTTGTTTTAAATCAATAAAGTATCATAACATTTCAATTTCAATTAAAACATACACTCATACGCTTTTGATTGAACAGAGTTAATTACATTTTATATCTGTCACCGTAGATGCCGCTCCAGATGTGAGATCTTCCACCTCATGTGCCAAGACAAGCGGTTGGAAAAGAAGGACAGAGCCCCAAGTACTTAGACCAGATGCTCTATACGGGAAAAAATTTTCTACTGGGTAACGGTTCTATTAGACAGGAAGGAAGCAAGTCTTCCACTAGGGGTGGAC
The DNA here is from genome assembly GCA_963170755.1 of Amphimallon solstitiale. Classification (NCBI taxonomy): domain Eukaryota; kingdom Metazoa; phylum Arthropoda; class Insecta; order Coleoptera; family Scarabaeidae; genus Amphimallon; species Amphimallon solstitiale. The sequence continues at coordinate 13,394,768 of OY720680.1, forward strand.
CTGGGTGACTCGTAGGAAACAAGTAACTTTTACTTATCATTTCGTCTACTTATATAGGCATGAGCGCGTTAAAAAATGTCTCCCACCTCGAAAGTAGAAAGCGAAAGCAAACTATTCCGTGTGCAGATGTGACGTAGTAGGTAATTTTACACTCTGCATACGAAAAGTTTTAATATGTTCGATTATATATAAATAAACATAAATGTATTGAAAAATTGAAAATCTTCTTGGTAGTAGTGGCATACAATGAATTAAAAGTAATAACAATATGACAACTGGTTGTCAATTAGAAAACAATGACAAATATAAAATGTAAATCAAAATGTATAAATGAAAATGTAATCAATAAGCATAGGACAGTCGAGATTATTTCTATAGTCACATTAAAAGGCTTGGGGTCTACCACAAACTGTTCAGTCAATCCAAATATACAAATAACAACGACGCAACTATGTAAAGAAAAATTAAGAGTAGAACTGTTGATAATATAACAATATAGAATGTAAAAGAGTCATGTATAAATGTAAATGAAAGCAAATAAGCATAGGATAATCGATAATTACTCATGTAATCCTATCAAAATGGCCTAGGTTCACCTAAACATGTACAATTTTGATTGAAATACATAAACAATCAACGATGCAACTATGTATGTGTTAAGATGTATTTGTAGCTACAGACATATATGTTTCTACCTAGTTTGGTTTCGTCAGTGCAGCATAACAAAGAAAGTGTATGTTAAAGTATTAATATGTGAATAAAAAATATAGTATTACCTTAAGGTAATACTATGTTAAAAATTATAGTATTACCTTAAGGTAATACTATATTTTTTATTCACATATTAATGCTTTAACATACACTTTCTTTGTTATGCTGCACTGACGAAACCAAACTAGGTAGAAACATATATGTCTGTAGCTACAAATACATCTTAACACATACATAGTTGCATCGTTGATTGTTTATGTATTTCAATCAAAATTGTACATGTTTAGGTGAACCTAGGCCATTTTGATAGGATTACATGAGTAATTATCGATTGTCCTATGCTTATTTGCTTTCATTTACATTTATACATGACCCTTTTACATTCTATATTGTTATATTATCAACAGTTCTACTCTTAATTTTTCTTTACATAGTTGCGTCGTTGTTATTTGTATATTTGGATTGACTGAACAGTTTGTGGTAGACCCCAAGCCTTTTAATGTGACTATAGAAATAATCTCGACTGTCCTATGCTTATTGATTACATTTTCATTTATACATTTTGATTTACATTTTATATTTGTCATTGTTTTCTAATTGGCAACCAGTTGTCATATTGTTATTACTTTTAATTCATTGTATGCCACTACTACCAAGAAGATTTTCAATTTTTCAATACATTTGTATAATTGGCAAAGAATTGTAATATATTTTAATAAACATAAATATATGTAAACATAAGGATTATATAATATGTTTGCACTATCACAATTTACTTTAACTCGTAATTTCGACTTTAACTTAAACAAATAATTTTATTACAATAAATATTTTGCCTTCAGTGAGATTTGATTCAGAATTTTCATTTTCCGACCGACGGTATCTAGTTTTATTTAAAGTTATTTATTAAAAAAAGTAAATGTAAATTTATTCATTAAATATAATTTCCCAAATATTCACTATTATGAAATAAATTATATGATACTTAAGAAATACGAAACCCGACATCGCGACATTCCAATAGCGTAAACGGGGCAAACTCTAAAGACTAGAAACAATAATGTATCAATTGTAACAATTAAATTTCCTCTGCCTGGCAGGGCAAAATTAGTACACGAATTATTTTTATCTGGAATGCGAAGCACTTTTTAATTACAACGTCTCGAATCTAAACAAACGAATGTAGTCCCACTTCGTTTGTCCACTTGTAAAGTAAAACTTGCACTTATGTTTATGAAATACAAAAATAAATTGCTAATAAAAAATCAGTCAATCGAGTAGTCTCAATGTGTTACAAAATTATATTTTATTTGAAAGTACTATTATTTACTTTACGTTTATATGCTTGTAGACTCATCTAATTGGTCTGTTCTTTGAGGAATTTCCTTCTTGAATAACTTAAATTAAATATATTTTGTTAAAAATATGTGTCTTTTAACTACTCGATGAATGTCCTGCGCCTCCACCAAAAATATATAACCCCTCGGATTTATTCTAGAGTATTAAAGATGTAATAAAATACGTCCTTTTGAATCATGTATTACTTTAAGCTGCAGATAATTCGTGAAAGCAAGATCTATTAGACGACACCAGGGACTCTTTTATGCCAGAGTCATAAACGCCAAATCTCAAGCTAGACGCTATAACACCTCATGCCGATATTGACTATATGAATTGGCAGTACATTTTAAAAGAATTATTTTATAAAAATATAAAATTTTATATTTATTCTAGTAAATCTCTTATTTTAACTGAAACATTATTTTGCGAATAATGTTTGTATTATGATAAAAAATTACAAAACAATATAAGTTAGGAGAAATTGATAGTGAAGTGAAACACAATTAATTTTCTGTATTTGAATATAATAAATACAGGTGAAATAAGTTTCATATTGAGGACCTCTAGATTATTGTATAATAAGCAGATTGGTAAAATAGTGTACACCATAAACCTCTGACACAAGATCAAATACAAATTTGTAAAACAAATACCTATTTGTCGAAGAAATACCACTTTCTCTCTTCTACAGATATCTTGAAATATGAAGGTCTAATTTATCTGTAGAAGCCACGAATTTTTGACGAACGACTAACGTGGTAAAATTAAATGAAGGATGATATGGCATCGCAAACTGAACCAATGATTGGTTTCGAGTTACTTGGATCTCTTCAGCTTGACGATATGCGTATTACCATAAACTCAATATTGAAAAATTCTTAGCAACACGTATGAACATAAATTTTATCAATATTAAAATAAATGAATTTAAGTGTAGTAATAAGAAAAAATAATTTAAGAAAATATATATATATAAATAAAGAAAAAAATATTGCGGATCATAGAATAATCAAGTAAAGAATTTAATGGGGTAACTCCGCTGAAAATGCAACCGCAGACACGTGTTTCAAACTACTTGGTTCTCGTCAGTGCAGTGTAGCTAAGGAATAGGATGGGATAACCTTGGAGCTGAAAAACATCAATCAGAGACATACACAGGGGACAGCCTACCAATTGAGGCTTCAGCCAGAATGTCCTCGATACTGAGGATGAATCTAACGTCGCCGCGAGGTAGACATTGTCCACCTGCGCGCAATCTGAACCCACAGGACAAAAATAAAGAAAAAAGTATTGGGGATCATAGAATAATAAGTAAAGAATTTAATGGGGTAACTCCGCTGAATATGCAGCTGCAGACACGTGTTTCGAACTACTTGGTTCTCGTTAGTGCAGTGTAGCCAAGGAATAGGATGGGATAATAAATTCTTTACTTGATTTTTCTTGTGTTAATTTGATTCAATTTTTATTCCTTCTTCTAATCCAAGTCATGTATGTGTTATATAAGCATAATAAAAACATTAAAAATATTTTAGTTTGTATAGTAAATATGAGGTTATATATATCTTTTAAATCTCTCTGTTAAATCAACAAACGCTATATATACCATGAAAATCTCTTAGCTCTTAAAATGTAACTAAATTGATATATTTCTACCAATGCATCGGTAACTTTTATCTTTATGATTTTTACTAGTTTCAAAAATTTAATTTTTTCTTTAATTTTCAGAATGTAATGTGTCTCTGAAACCTCTGTGACTGTCTTGTCTTCAGTGGAAGGTGACTAAATATTCCTTATGGATGGAACTTGTGTGATGCTCGAAGAATTTCCCCTTTAACTTTGGTGATCCCAAATGTATTTTTTTTATCTGATTTAACTTCTCAGGTACCTATTTATTGATTTAAGTTGTTGTCAATACCTTTTATTATATCTACAGTGAAAAATTTATATAATTCTCAGTAGTAATTAGATTGAATGTACATCACTTTTCTTAAGCTTTGTGTGTGCTTTTTTTGTTTTCTGTATTCATCTCATGGTAATATTCAAGTCATACTTATTAAGATGTACTTCATCTGACTTACATGTATAATGTATATATTAAAAAAATTATATTTTTGACTTAATTTACACAGTTCTTTCCCTTAAACATACTTATTCTTTGATATTCATCTGGTTTGATATTCCATTGCTACCCTCTTGTATTTAAATTAAAATGGCCGAGGCCTTAAACAAATCGATACCCAAAATTCCAAGAAGGTAGTGAGTTAGGCACCACCACGGTAATTAACCTTCTATTATACTTTAGGAGGACGCTTGTCTATTAATTAATCACCAACTTATAACACTCTAGTCTTACCTCTTACTTCCCCAAGGGGTCGATGTTAAAGATGGGAGTCAGCACTGCCTCCAGCTACAGTCAGAGAAGGGCGAGTTCGAACACCGTACTAAGTCGAAGGTTGAGATGTCAGGGCGCCTATCCGTAATAATATGCTAAGCCCAACAGATATTCAGACCCCGGACCAGGTCCAATGTAAAACTCCCCAGGTGATAAGTAAATAAGACCAATACACACTCATTCAACTTGACAACAGTTTATTGAAAATTCAAATCAGTTCTCATCGTTCATTTCAATATCGTACATAACCGGCTGATATATATGATCTCTGCTTCAAGAGATATTTAAAACAAAAGAATAAAAAAACAATGGAAAATAGATCACAATCGCAACTCGGTTGCAAATATTAAATTCCTGAAGGGTTAATTAACATTAAATGGCCACCCAAGGTGATCCACAATTCAAATTTCAGCGACGTGACATTACCAAAATTTAAAAGTTCAAAAGAAACAGGTGAACACAAGAATAACTTAAATCTAACATTGATTCACCAACAATATTCTTACAAGTACACAATTATAAGGCAACTTGCCAGGAGTCCCTCCAAAGTCGAACAGTTTGATCGTATAATGCAACGCGTCACCCAAAAATAAACACCCTGTATACCAGAGGCATCTGACAATCTATTCGACGTTAGAGAACAGACTCTAAGTTGTAAGATATCTAATTCTATATAAGAAATAGCGCTAGTTAACTATGCTTTACAGGAAGAATATATGATTAAATTAAATTCATTAATTTCTTACGAGATTATACCAAAAATAAATTACAATCATAGACTAAAATGCATTAAATAACATCTAAGAATTTACACAAGTCCGATGTGAGGCTACACTGCCATACACATCCCAAAATTTAGTTCAATTTCTAAGTCCAAAATTAAAATGGCTACGTAACGTCTCCAAAAATGTCAAAGTAACCTCCAAAATGGGGTCACTATTGTTAATAAAACTACGTTAAATTAATTAATTCAAAACATAAAGGCTCACAGGCCACAAGAAGTTAAATTAGGGAATTACGATTACTTATTTAATTATTCAGCCCGGAAAATTGAAATTCACTGTTCAAATTACACGATATTGACACAAAATTAGTTAAACTGTTTAGTCAATTAAACACTACCCTCTGAATAATGTCAGAGAAAATTTACACAGTCACAATACCTTTAGAAACTCACATCCAAAGCTCCCAACACGACACCTCCTACGGATCCACACGTTACAATGGAATATGCCCTCCTATCCTCGGTTAACGACACCTCAAGAAATAGCGTTTGAAGGCTACAGTATTCCCAATAATCTGCACCTTAAATATGCCCTCACCGCAGGATATAACAACAATTCCTTGGCACCGTAAGATTACAAGCACGTGGTTCTCACGTCTTAACCCCAAACCAAAAATGCTCAAATGAGGTTTATGTCAGGCCCAACACCAGCAGCTAAATTTGAATATAGAAACACACAAATTAAGATCGATTAGACACGTGGAAACTATACTTACAGCAGCTTAAACAATTCCCAAGCCCAGAAGAAAATATCCTCGCAAGAATGAAATACAACGCCAAAATTCACCAATAATACTTGAGAAGCACCATAACATCCGCTTTTGTAAGCGATTATCGACGATAAAAACTCAATTCTTCATCATTCTCAAGTAAAGCTGAGGGAAATGATTCTGCTCTGTGGTGTCTAACCTTTCTCGACGACCGTTAAAAATCAAAAGAGAAAGATCCTAACATGTCAAGCCTGATCATAGACTACAAGCACGACAATTGTTCTAAAATATCGAACGAGCCAACTAATACTTTAAACGTACGACAAAAATACAGGCTCAAAGAACCAATGGAAACTAATTATTAATAATTTGTTGCATAACTCTGGGCCGAAAGAAAAGTTTGAAAAACGAAATTAACAATAACTAAAGAAAACAAATTAATTAAATGAAACAACATGCGCCATCTACCCGACAATGCCTGTATACGTTACACCCACCTAGGGCAAGACAGAACGCGTGTAATAGGAATCTTAAGCACTCCTACACCAGATGGCAGTAATAGTAGGAAGACGACATAAATTTAATCAAAACGAATTACGTATTCCGACAATTAAAATAAACCATTAAAGGATAAAATACAACCAAAAAAAAAAACGTAACACCATGTCATAACATTTATAATGATTCTTACTTTAAATCCCTTGAATTAACTCATGTAGATAAACAGTTAAATGATTTCAAATAAATTTTATAACATTCTTCATTATTTACTATACTTGTCAAACATTATAAATATAGGCTACTTACATTCTCATTTATACTTAAATAGAATTCTATCTTACCAAAACGTATTATGTCTGTAATAAGTTGGTTTAAAACACGACTAAATTGTATTTCTTTTTTAAATTTATTTGATATTATTGTGTAGTTATCTTTCGTTGTCGAACTATATTTGTCGTTGGTTAGATTCTATCTATCTATTTTATAGCAAAAGTGACTCGTTTCTCTCCGTCAATTCTTCTGACGCTTTTGACTGTTTTAAATGTCAATCGTTTTCTGATGATTCGACTAATACGTAATTTTCGTACACGTAAGCTTGTTTAAGGATAGATTTCTGCTACGTAGTCTTGTAATTTTGTTTTAAAGACTCATTAATCTTGATCTGTTATTATAGGATAGTAACGAAGATTAGTATGTTGACTAAAAGTATATCTGCACAACTTTCGCGGACGTCAAAACCATATACTTTCGGAGGAGATAGATTGCGAATTTTGCCGCTTTTTATGTTTCGTTAAGCTAATATAGTACTATTTTATGTATAATATTTATATACCAGCACGAGCTTATAATAAAGGGCTTTAAAATTTAATTGATACGAGATGTTGGTTTACATTAATACGAACAATAATTGGAAACAATCCATCAAATCTCTTCTGGTGCAGAGGTGCAATTGATCTAATTAGCCTACATTTCAACGAAAACTAAAGTCTAATTCAGAAAACTCTTCAAATATTTTTAATGATCAGGCATATTCATTTATAGCTTCATGAAAACAACAAGCGAATATAAATAACAACATGGTATGAATCGATTTCCAACAAAAAGTGCTCGTTAAATTTATGAGAATACAAATGCTTATTACAAAAAAATCTTCTATGAACAATAAGTTTTCGTTTACATTGCTATATTTTTAAACGAAATAAAAACAATAGGAAAATAAAAATTAAAAAGCCTTCCAATGATTTTTCATTTAATTATATCCATAAACGAACATTTTAATTTGAATAGGCACTTGAATAATACGCATTGCATATAATATTTAAATTTGAATAAAATATATTTCTTGGTAAGATGCTATATATACATATGCAGGTCCAAAGAATAAGCTGCTTTTTCCTTTCTTTTTCAAGATAATTGTCAATTTATTTTTTATAAGTAATAATAATAGTTTATTAATTCAAGTAATGTATAAAAACTCAGAGCATATAAGGCGCTAATTACAATGCTAATTAATTTTTTTTTAATGTTCAAGTAGATATTATGGGTAGAAAAAAGAAGACACTATTTATTAAAACTTTTCGGACGTTTCGGACATCACTTATTAAGAAATAGAATTGTAGTCATTTAGATATATTTTTCTAAAAATATATCACACATAAAAGATCTTGGATGTGTTGGATCAAAAGATTCCATGGTATATATTGAGACCCACTCATATAGTAAATAGCAAATATTCGACAAAAGGATCAAGAAATACCTCCAACATGTTCAATTTTAAACTATGACAACTGTATTATCCACGCTTATATGTAATACATGGAAAACATTTCGAACATCTATAAAAATAAGAACGTTGTTTACTAATGTTAATTCAAATGTAGTTTTTCAAGCCCACTTTAACTTTAAAGATGCCGTTTATTTATCAAACATCTCAAGTATCTCACAAACCATTTTGTTTATTTGTTTCAAGTGATCCTGTTGTGTTATGTTTTTTTTTTTATATTTAAACGCAACAATTTTCTATTAAAAGTCGTGCGCTCTTCCATGCTTAAGCGGAAACAGAAAACCGAATCTTTCTAACTTTAACATTATCGTCGATATTTCCAAATTTCAAAGAAGTCGCATTTTTTTCGAAAAACATCATGTAATTCCGAAACGGTGGGAATTAGACCAAATATATGGTTAACAAAGAAAAATTTAAATTTATCAAATTTAGATGTACAGTAATATATAAGGTGTTTAAAATAGCAAAGTTGGTGTCTACTTCCGGTACAACTGGAAGACCGCCTTTAGTAAACGCATTTTGCTGAGGTAAAGCCTATAATACACTATAAGTTGCCTTATTAATGAAATTCCTAACTTAATTTGTAAAGAGCTATGAAAACCTGACCAACCATTGCAGAACCCTGTATTTTGCTAGACATTATATAGATGTATTTATAATCTAGCTGGCAAACTTTAAATTGTAGAAATTTCTTGAAACATTTATTGCCCCATATTTTCAGTATACTTGGACTATAGAATAGTAAACATTTCACTAGTGTGACTTCAAAGCATGGGGCACTTTGTTCCGTCTGGTGAACGTGGAAAAAATTTACTAGTTGTAGATTCGGCAAATTTTACTTTTAACGGAGTTTTAAAGAGTGATGAGATGATATGCTCAACATTCTTGAAAAATCAAGTTTTATGCATTAGGTTAGAATTGTATGATTGTAATCAAAAACTTAGAACACTCCCATGACAAGGACTCAAAGAAAATCAATCGACAAATAATAACCGACAGTGTAAAGCCCTCCAAAATTATTCATTTAGTGTTAAAATAACACAAAAATTGCTTAGAAATATTTTCGAATGAAATTTATATTCCCACCACTTTGTAAAATGACAAAAGAACATTTATGCAACCTCTTCCAAAAAAATACCGAGGAGATAATTATTGTTTTAAAGAAGATTGAAATGAAGACTGTCAATGTGGAAGACTTTCTGTTTGCCACTAAAGAAGAAATCAGCAAAATTATTATATTTTCTTGTTTCATACATATTAAAGTTTTATGTGAAAATACCAAAACTTACATGGACGGTACTTTTATCATCCATGTTAAATGGCCTTTAAATTCCATTAGCGTTTTGTTTTTTACCAGATAAAAGAAGCAGAAATATATAAACTTTGCTATTTATAATGCTTGTCAGGCTATATGGAATAAAACAAAAATAGTAGGTTGTAGGATTCACTAAATTTTAAATGAATTTAAAATCAGTGTTGAAAATAACTTCCTGCTTTTAGCACTTTAAATAAAAATTATAGTGGTTAAAACTGAGTGAGATTCGAGATTGTTACTGATTTGACAGAAACAACATTCAATCCCATCATAGGAGATTTGAAAAATTCTCAGACCATTTCCATCTGAAGTTTAGTATGGGTTGAGTGATTGTTTTGAAAGAAGTACGAATGTTTGCACAACTTTTCACTCAAAATTTAACAGCAATTTTTATTCTACACATCCTTTAATTATTGATTTTGTAGACGTTTTAAAACATTTCAAACTAATATTTAACATTTGAAGGAACCCACACGAATTAAAGATCTATTAATACGCAAAAGAAAAATGTAGGTGTCAGATAAAATAGTACAAAACAAAAAAGATTTAATATTGATATTTGACTGTGTAAAACGTATTTCTCATTTTTATAATAGTGTTTCTGGTTATATATCATTACATTAATAAAATTTCGTCTTGTTCTTATATACACACATTAACATGTCTCAGAACTGCTTTCAGTTTGAAGGCAACTCCTACGAACGGCGACCTTGAAGTATGGATTAGGTACGTTGACAATATTTTCGTGAATTTTAATACTAACTTGTGTGATTTGGATGAGTTCTTATTTGAATTAATTTTGAAATTAGTTTCACAATAGAAAAGGAAAAGTATGATCAACTACCATTTTTAGATGTTTTGGTTATAAAGAATAATAATATAGAAATAGATATCTTCGACGCCAACGTCAGCAGGTTTATAATAGCGCATTCAAATCATAGTTTTCAGCAAAAGATGGCTTCTTTTAATTTTCGTATCCATCGGTAGTTAAGTTTTCCGCTTACAAAAGATAGATATGAAAAAGCACTTAGTTTAATTAAAAAGATGGCAAAGTGCAATGGTGTCGATTGAGATCTAGTAACTAAGATTATTAGAAGACATAAACTTAAGAAACAAATTCAGGATACTTCATTTTGGCTACCTCAAAAAACTCGTAGTAGTAAATTTGTTTCTTTGCCGTATTACGAAATAATGTGTAAAGATTGTAATCAAAAATATGTTGGACAAACTAGGCGTTCAATTTTAACTCGTTACAAAGAACACATTACACATTTCAGATACAACATACCGGAAATGTCAAGCGTTGCTCGACATATTTTCGACACAGTCCACGGCATGCCTACAGATAGTCTTAGATCAGTTAAAACTGTAAATAATTTTTGAGAATAAGACAGTTACGAAAGTCTTTATATACATAGAAATAGAATGAATTCTGACAATGGAACAATACCCGAGTCCAGTTTGTAGGAATTATTGTTCAGGTGTTCGTCTGTCACGCTTCACGGTTACGTTATTGTCCCGCTAGATTTAGGTAGTATATAAAGTGATATTGTTTGTTAAAAAATCAGTGTTATCCCATTGGTGATTTGGTGAAGAGCATATCTTCTAAAGTTACACCTTAGCCAAAATCATTACGTTGAACACTATTTTCTGTTTTTCTACAGGTTTCTATTGAACATGACAACTTAGTTGCCGAAACACGTATAAAGATTTTTTTTTAATTATATCTTTTTAATTTTTGGGGTAAGGGATTTTTTCTTTTGCGATTTGTTTCACATTTGTAAATAAATACTAGCTTTTATGTGCACTAATAAGTAAATAATAGTGATGTTGGATTCGTTTACTATTCAGTACTTGTAATAATCCGTTACTTTCCAATTCAATATCCGTTACTTTTTATTCGTTACCGAGTATTCATTCAAATGTGCGGTGCGGGAATATCTATAGTTAATATATGGTACAAACAAAATGTTCACTTATATACTAATTTTAATATACAGTGTTTCTCCGGATGGACTGAACAATAGCGAAAAAAATTTATTTGGACCTTTACGCAAAAATGTCATTCTTTATAAAATGTTTGCCTGTCTCAAAACAACCAATTCTGAAATAATAATCTAAATATTATGTTTAGCAGCTAAGATAATTACAAAAACACACTTGAGTTAAAAGAATTTTTTACAAACTTTTCAGTTTTATGTACAAATTCTTTATAGTCATTGTGGATCATATCTTCAGTGACAGAATTGACCGCTTTCGAAATTTTTTGTTTTAAAATTTCGATATTGTTATCTAAATTAGTATTATAAACATGCTGCTTAACATATCCTCATAAAAAGAAATCCAATAGGCTTAAATCAGGGGAACGAGGCGGCCAATTAACAAGTCCGTAACGAACTGTCCATCTGTTTCCAAATGTTTTTGCAGATAATTTCTAACCAGCACTGTTGAGTGAACAGGGCACCCATCTTGTTGAAAAAATACACTTTGCAAGTTAGGTTCATCCCTTATTGCATCCATTAACAAATTTTGAAGCAACTCCAAATACGTATGATACAAATTCTCATTAAAAGAATACGGACCGATGATTTTTAATTTAATTAATGAATACTGACTTCTAGTTGCAATTTTGAAATTAGGATTTTCTCTCTAGCAAAATCTACAGTTTTGCTTTGCAATTATCCCATTGGTTGTAAATGTCGATTCGTCTGAAAAAATTATGTTTTTGCAGAAATTACTATTTACAAAATGATTTTCTCCTACCCATAAGCAAAAGACTAAACACAATGCATCAACACCATTTCTCAATTCATATAAAAAAATCGGTTTATAAGAGGGATCTCTACTGGACGGGCCAGTCCATATGACAATGTACAAAAATCATAAACATTATCACTGCAGGGGTTTCGATTTCCCCTTAAAATTAAGATCAAATTTCAACCAATGCTATAAATAACTACATCAATTTGTAGAGAAACCTCAAATATACGTACGCTTAGTAGTAAAATTTTGAATTTCTTTTTATTTATTTCAAAATAAATTCGACAAAATGTCTAATATTGACCTACTTCTGCTACTAATTATGACAATTTCTAAAACATCTTTAGAAAAAATATTACTAGGCGTACATAGATATTTGAATTCTCTTTCATTTGGTATAAAAAAAATTAAAAATTGATTAATATTAACGGTTAATTTTATGGAGAAATCAAACTGTCTACAGTGGCCTCAGCGGCTGGGAGTAGAGATCCCTCATAAGGTTTAATTTTATTTTCTTTAAAAAATTTTTGTAAATGTGATTTGCCAATTAAATGATTTAACTGTGCAGACCTTTTTCGTAAGGATAATTTCGGACATTTTTTAATTGCAGAGTTATAAGGAACCTCACCAGTAAAGTTTTTGTTCTAAAGCTAGCATTACTATTAAGTAAGTCTCATTAAAGATTCACAAATAAGTAATGAAAATGACAGATGCCAAGTAACTTGACTTACATATTAGGTTGTCATGGAAGATAACAAGATAAGATGATTATACCAAAAACATGAAACTTTATTGCTTAAATTTTTGTTTATTGTAATTTTATCAGCTGCTAAAAATAATATTTAGATTATTGTTTCAGAATTGGTGGTTTTGAGACAGGCAAAAATTTTATAAAAAATGACATTTTTGCGTAAAGGCCCAAATAAGAAATTTTTCCCCATTGTTCAGTCCATCCGGGGGACACTCTGTATATTACGTTAAATAAATAAAATACGCTAAAAATATCACACAAAACATTTCAACTCAAAAGCAAAATGCCAAAGCCTAAAGTATTTTTTAAGGAGTCTCATTTTATTTAGGATAGGCGAGATATTTTATCATAAAACCATAAAAATCCCCGACTCCGATATTAAATCACACCTATAAATGTAGAATGTAGTACATGGCACGAAATTTATTTTACTTTCAAAACAAAACTCTTCTAATGAAATCGACCTACGCTAATACAAGTAATACTAATAATTGGTTAAATTCAAATACTTTATACAAAGTTATTTACTCTAAATTATATTTTTTAATAAAATATTTCAGACAAGAATGTATTCTAAAAGTTATATATTATGAGAGTAACTGCTTGATACAAGTATTCGTTACTTCGGATCTCATCGAGAAAGGAATACTTTAGTAACGGATAGTTACACTTGCAACACCACTACTAAATAAATGTTTTCTAAGTTGGAATAATATTTTTTATTCACTCCCCATACAATCTTTTTATGTTCCCATGTGAGATTAATAATGACTCATATAAACGTACTATTTATAATATTATAAAGAATAAGCATCTTTGCGACTATATGTTACTATTCTAACGTATCTTTTTACTAAAATACTCACCACATGTTTTCTCCTATTTCTGCATACGAACATTTCAAGTAAAACTATTTTAATCTGTATATTGTTACATTGCACAGTGTTTCACCTAAGTTCTTGAGGCGCGAACACACAAAATATTGAATTAAGTTTTTCAAGTCCGAAAGTTTTAAAACTTTTCCCAAACAGTCTTTTCAATAATGTTCGCCCGCACGTTCAAATAAAGAGAACTCTAATTTCGACGATAAGAACAGACAATCACTTTCGTATAGTTTTTATACGCTTGCACGCGATCTATTCCAGACGGAATCGCGACGATTCCCGGAGCACCTGGAGAGTATGTTCGGCAAGATACAAAGTCCGCGCGCAAACTGAATTTTATTTGTTGTTCAGGCGTCACGATGCTACAGGACGCTAAGAGATTTAACTGATTCTGCGCTGGCGTATCTCACATACTTTGACACACCTGTATAATTTAGTGATATACATATACATGTATTAATTTTACTGACTCCAGGATCTTTTTATATCATTTTTTTGGTGTTTGAAATGGAAGTTGCCGCTTTTGTTTTCCTTTCGGAGACCTTCCGCAAATTAAATATGATAATGATGTTTTCGAATCGAAAAGAAAACAATGTGAAAATTATAGGCCGCTAAATTCACAAGCAGTAACGAAGTCGGAAAGTTTTTGACTTGTTTCAATTCATTTAAAATAAAACGAGAAAAGTAATGAAGAAAAATAAAGAACTCTTGAAATTGTAAATTTGCATATTCAAAACTCCTTTTCGAACTGAACGTACCAATAGAATTATCGTCAAAATATTTGTATTGTTGCAACGTTTTTCTACTGTTTCATGTAATATAGATAGAGAGATAGATAGATAATCGTTCTTTACTGCATTAAATAATACAAACCACAAGGTTAGTTTATATAAAATGTATAAATATAAGCATACATAGTGAAATTAACAAATAAGTAACAAATAAGGACAGTCTGGCTACACCAACTCATCACGCAAATACTCCTCGACTGAATAGTATTCTTTTTGTATAAGCGCACTTTTAACTCCTGTTGCAAATTTCTTGGTGTCTAAATATTTTATGCTGTTGGGCAAATGATTGTACAATTTAAAACCCCAGTAGTGCATGTTGTTCTGAGTTGTTGCAATTCGATGCTGGGGAATGGGCAGGTCTTCTCGCTGCTTGGTGTAGTAATCATGTTTGTCGCCATTCGAAACACAATCCCAATTGTGTTCATGTATATATTTCAGGGCGTTATATAGAGGGTTACTGCTAAATAGGTAGGTACCAGACTATGTGAATCTGAAAAATACGTATAAATGTCTGGAAATCAAATACGAAATTTATATGTAACTCATCAAAAATTTCTAATTTTTTAGGGCCAAAATGTAGTTAAAGTCGGTCCATAACTTTGTTTAACCTATACGCATTTATGTAAATACCACTAGGAATTCCAGTTTAAGGTTCTTCCACAAAAAAAAACGATAAAATGCAAATAAGTTACAACCTTTGTTAGAAATGAATGGTAATTGAAAAGATTTTCTATGGCGATGTTTTTTGTGAATAGCACGCCTTTATGTGGAAAAGGTCGACAAACTCGGTGCATTACCATGTTTTTTTTTCGGTAAACAGAAGTATATTATTTTGAATCTTATTTCTTCTATATAAAAATTATTGTGTTTGTATATTAACTGCGACAGGCTCGAACAAAGAAAAATCATTTTCTCGTCACTACGTCCACATTAGACCGCGATATTTTTTGAACGGGAATTACTCATATTTTTCTTTCACCACTGCAGAATATTTCCTTATGTTTAAGTTTAACAACCGTCTTAGTACACCTTATCTTAAGATTGCACTTCAGTTAGTTATTTTTTTTTGTGTTCATAAAAAAAATTATATTAATATTTATGTGTCTTAATAACCATCAAAATAAAATCAAAATAAGCACACATTCAATTAAATTTTAAATTTACATTTAAAACATTATAATTTAAGAAATCTTGTACGGAATAGAAAGTATAGTGCGTGAGGTACATCTTAAAAGCTGTTGAAAATACATTGGCAGAGCCACTTTATGTGACAACTATAAGTCTCTGCATTGTCTGTACTCTGTGGTATGGTATTTTTAGGGAATTTTTTTATTCTGGTAGTGTAGTCGTGAGTGTCACTATTTATCTGTAGACGTGTTTTATACTGTATATGGACACGTTTAGCAATGGTAAGTATATATGCGCATGGAGAGGTAAGTATTTTTCTCGATAAATGCTTTCCTACTGTCAGTTCTTGTATTATGTTGCACAGGACTCCTACTGCTCGTTTTCGAAGGAGAAAAATTCGTTCAGCACCGGAAACTATTCCACAGAACTGCAAATCATAAGTAGGAAATTAGTAAAATAAGTCAGCCTTACAGCATGGTGAGTCAAAACATTGATAATTCTTCAAATGCTATACACGGCACCAGACAATTTGTTTGATAATTCATCTATAAGTGCGTCCTTGTTCAACCTACTACCGAGGCGAACACACAGCACCTTAAATAGTTATTATTTATCGTTTTATCTAAACAAAAATCCAGGCGTTGAGTCTTATCATTTAGTTTTAGTTTACTCGATACCAACCAATCTTTTGCCTCCTTGATTGCAATTTTGTCTGTGCTTGATTTTCCATCTCTAGTTTTTTTGGCTACGAAGCATATAGGCAGATTTCATCTGCAAGAAAATTGAAGACTAAATTATTTATATAAATAACAAATAAGAGAGGTCCTAGTATAGACCCCTGTAGCATACCTTTTTCCACAGCCGCCATTATAGATATTTTGCGATTTATATCAATATACTGTTATCTATTAGTTAAACAAGATCATCAAGTTGTACACGTTTCCTGTTATACCACAGAAGTATTTTTTTCCATTAGCAGCTTACGATCGACTGTGTCAAAGGCCCTGCTGAAATCGCAGCAAGTTAGTTGAACATATTCTTGCTTGTTCAAAGTCGTCTGCACAGCATCCAATATGCTCGTTAAGGCAGAGTTACTCTGGATTTATTTTTACTAAGTCCATGTTCAACTATCGACAAGAAGTTGTTAAGGTAGTTAATTAATTCTATTCGCAATCATTTTCTCAAACACCTCCTAAAAACACAAGCAACACACAAACATGCATTATTGTTTAATATACGTGTATTCAATCATATTTTGGTTTTATTTTGGATATGGTGTATTTATTTAACGTATATTTAAAACGTGTATATTTTTACCGGTGAAATGAATGTGTATGATATACCATTTCTAAACGAACACTGTGTAACATTTGTATTTTTTTAAGTACAGTTGCCCGATCAGAGTTTCTTTAAATTATGTGGCATTAGTTGACCACTAAATGGCTGCAAATGATTCTTCAATACATTCAATATAATTCATTTTAGTATACGATATACTTAATTTAGGCGAAACTCTTCAACGAGTAATACACGTGTATAGTACACAAAATTATCGCTATTACTAGGCTCTTTCCGTTTGTCTGAACCAATAGTATTTCAACGGTTTCATCACGTGATCACTTACGCCGATGTACCAATAATCGCTGCACGAGATAGTGGATGTGTGTACTCGCATCGTCGCCATTGTTGTGCTATTGTTGTTGTTTAAGTGTTTGCTGTTAAGGTAAGTACCGTATTGCATATTCATGACAGTTGTTTTCTTATGTGTATCTATGATTTTTTTGTGAAATTTGCGCCTACTTATTGCACAGATGACCCTTGCCAGTTACATTTAATGTAGGTGTGCTCTGATTAAACTGTTTGTGTAATTAATGCGATGTAAAAGTATTTTGTAGCCAATTAACAGCGAACTGGTAATAAATAATTGATGCCTAAATTTATTTGAGGTTAGAGGTGGTTTTGAACAAATATATGTATTTTATGTTACAAATTTAAATAAAATTTTATTAGGTAAATCCAAAAAATTGATATTTTAAATTATAAAAATATTACAAATTACTAACCAGGACCACTAATATTCCATACATATTGCCGTGAACTCGCAAAATTTATAGAATAAGAATAGCTTTAGAGATTAGTTTAAGATTAGCAATAAAATAAATATCATTGAGTAAAACTATGCAACAAAAACTACATGGAGGTATACAAAGTTGCATACTCATAGTCAATTTATAAAAGTGATTTTAAAAAACCATTATTATACAAATAAATAGTAAAGGAGTGTAGAATAAAAATTTATTAAATAAATATGAAACAAAAGACAGAATAAAAATTTATTAAATAAAATGAAATAAAAGACAAAATAAATATTTGTAATATATTTCTTTTGTAAAAGAATACACAAAATGTATGGTTTATATATCATGAAAAAGATGAAATACGATATGCAAGAAAGGCAAATGTGAATAAGTAAATTATTATGATTTATATGCATAAAGCAGTAAAAATTTTATGAAAGAGTTTAAGAATTAAATTGTATTAAAAGATAAAATTTACCTTAGCTTATAACTAGACTAAGAAAAAGGATATAAAAATATGTAAAACGTAGAAACGATCAACAATAACATTTTGTATTGAAGGGTAGCTGACATCATAAATAAAAAGTATATGTGTTTATGATTTGTTTGTAACACAATGCTTCAGAGACTGGAAACAGACGTGTACAGTTTCATGACCTACAAAAAGACAACAAAATATATAAAACTTGTGTAAAGTCTATTGCAGATTGACATTTTACCAATAGAAAGATCATGGATAGAAGATAGAGAAACGGTGAAGAAACAGGCGTGTCCTCCAGGTACAGGCAGTGCGGGAAGAAAAATAATAGTTATCTCCGGCATGTTTCCCATTTTGCCAAGTCGCAATTCAGCTAAAAGAAAGTGAAATTGACATTAATAAATGGAAAGAAAAAATATGTATCGAACAATGAACAAGGCAATAGGTTCATTGACGAATACAAAGAAGGATGGTATTAGCGACAAGAATAAACCTACCGTTGGAAATGCTGTGCGAGGCAGAGGGAACTTTTGAATTGGAAATTTATATTGACGTTTGGTAAATAGTGAACTGTCAGAACAATATGTGTATGTGTGTGTGTATCAAGACGGCAACATGCGGGCAGCGACTTCACTGGAACGTGTATTCCAATGCCAACCTAAAATATGGACTAGAGGGCGCAATGGTCAACATAGAGTTTTTTTTGCCGCTATAAATACGAAACAAGATTCGACACTAGGAAGACTTCTCATGACAATTCCGAAAGGAAGACCTCTTATTACAACTCCTAAAGAATAAGACGCTTTAGATTGTTACATTGTAGTTTTCATTATTTCTTCATCACGTATATTCATAGTAGTTCTTATTTTATTTAATATATTTGAATTCACTTGAAACGTTCAATATGGACATTCAAAATGAATATTTTGATAGCAAGTAAGTTTATTTTTTTTTTGAAAAGGAAGTTATACAAATTCTTGGACAGAGATTGGTTTTTACGTGCAAATGATTAATCAATGTATTGTTGGACAATATAGATAAGTAAATATTTTATCCTGTAAGGTTTGTTTTTAATTCATAAAGTTGGAATTACAACAAAATAGGATTAATGGTGTTGGGCAGTTGGAGAGATGCTACGTGCGAATGAGCATTTTCTTCATCGTATTGTCTAGGAATCATTAATCTCTTTTAAGTTAGGCAAATAATTAATTAAAAGTTTCACACGTAAATATAATTATATCGATAAGTATCACCATCAATGTACAATAAAAGTTTACATTTGTTTATTTACAGGATAAATATTTATTTTGTTTAGCAGAATAAATAAATAAATAAAAGATTTACATACATTACAACCGGCATTAGGTATAAATGATATGAGCATTTTCAATTATGTATTTTGTTTAGAGCATAAAGGTGTGTATAAAAAAAATATTTTGAGTCTATAAATTACAAAATAAAAGGTATATGATTATGTTGTATAGACATACAGTTTTTCTTTGAACAAAACTATTACTATTACCTCTTCCCTATTATGAGCAAGAGAAAAATCATCAGTGAAGGAGAAGGAACCACACACATTGCCAGAATCCACAATAGTCACAAAGTACATGCTTCAACAATATAAAAAAAAAATACAAAACCAATTATAAGTTTTTGGTGTATAAAGAATAATTTTAAGAGTACAGCATATACAAAAGACTATACCCTACGTGTGGTAATACACACAAATATATGTTGTCACAGCATATAAATTATATGGCGATGCCCACCGTATGGCAATAACATTATTTAAAATAAATATTTATATGCCACAGCAATATGTTGTTGAATATTTTAATACTGTTAACTAAAAAGAATATTTATTTTGGCCGCCTAAATCGACAAATAAAAATAAATATTTATAAAATTGAAACAAATATTAAAATATAATAAACAATAGCCTACTAATTCCTAAAGGAAAGATTCTTATAAATATTTGTTTTGTGATATGGTGCAAGAACATTTTGCGTGTGTTTAAATGAATTTCATAATCCGCTAAAAGAAAATGTGTTCACACAATCTTGCACTCGTAGATGAACTGACTACGTGTCTTTGTTAAATTTTGACAGACCGGTTTTGTAAATTTTAAATGGCAACGGGGTCGAGTAACCGCTTGTTTTAAAGGTATTTGGAGATCTAGAATTTTTATTATTTATTTAAATTGCATTTTTATAGTAGTTTTGTTATATTTTTTCAAATTTTTGTTCCTTTTGGTTCAAAAGCTAACAGAGGAAGATTTTTGTCACGCACTGTATATAGTATTTGAAATTAAACTCTATACCTAAACCCAAACTTTATAAACCTCTAATTTATGTATGTGTGTATACTTCAACAAAATTGTTACACGTTAGTACAGTTTCTCAAATTTCTAGTAAATATTGATATACTGTTTGTTGCTATTATTACAGTGGCCATTGTTCTGCAAGTCGAGCCGAAAACACGAAGGGTCAAGAAACTACTCTTCTCCTTCATCATCAATCTCTGAAACAATGACGTAAGCCAGTTTCAACGGCAACAACTTGTACACGACTTGGAAAAAATTAAAGAGGTGCAGGATCAACAATCCGTATTATTGTCACAGGTCTGGCAAGCAAGTCAATTGAAAAATATTCATACTTTGCAACGACCTTCAGATGAATCAAATAGACCGTCCCAAAGGCTTTGCAAGTTTAGAGAAGTGGTTGGAAAATGAAGATAACTATGTTTACATGGTAACATATAATTGAGGAAGTTATTACTGGTCTTTCTTAACTATGAAATTCTTTCTTGCAGAGGTCTCGAACAGCTTCAATTGGAGGAAGCAACGTTAGATGTAATGCCATGAATTTGTTAAAATTCACCATAACCAATAGATTGGGATTGGCATTTAATTGGGCCGGAAGCGCACCCAAATCACCTTCCCAGAGACGAAAATACGCATTTAAGGACACAAACTGCTACAAAGTCATCAATGGTAAGTCATAACAAAGTAATCAATATTTTAATACGTTTTGCAAGATAAAAGATAGCATGTTCGATCGTTAAAAATGAATCACGCGGCAATGACACAATCGATATAGGTATATATTAAAAACCTTTTCTGTTCAATACCTTCAATACAGTAGGTACTAATTAATTTATTTGTATAAACCTACAGAAGCAGTGAGGATGTGTTTCAAAGGCAAGATGGAGACAAGCGCAATTGTTGACGAACTAACTGACAAATCGATTCAACACGCATGTCAAGATTGGTTGAAGCAGTCTAAGCAACGATTCCACAACACAAAATTGAATTAACTGTATTTAATTTTTGTCTGTGCTCATACGTAATAATAAATTTTTTATAAATATTTGGTTTTTCCCTGTTTTCAATGTAGCGAAATTATAGTATACACTTATAAAACATATACGTCTATTTTACATACCTGCACCCACGTATAATACGCGTTTAATTGATACGAAAATAAACGTATCGTATAAACAATTATTCAACATGTTTCGTAAACGTATACTGTACTCTATACTTCAACGTTTATCAGGCGGACATTTTAGCGTTGATAAGACAGTGAACGTCAACCAAAATTATACTTCAGGTATAAACGACAATTAAACGTTTATTCAACTATTTCGTGTTGCTTGGGAAGCTGTGAAATTGATACTAGATCATTTATAATCATAATTGCAATTTCGGCTTTGATTGATAAGTTTTAAATATATGTATTCCAATTTTCTTTGAACGAAAAGAAAATATGTTGTTAATACTTCATCGCTTTAATACATGTACATATTATATACCATCAGTTATAATATGTAAAATTCTGAAATTACAATATAATTGTAAATTAAATAGTAATAACTAAAATTGTAATCTGATTTTTCTCTACTACAAACGTTAACCAAGAAGTATATATATAAAAATAATTATTTCCCATTAATTTCTCCAGCGCCGTATAATTTCATGTAGACAGCACATATAACATCATTAGTACATTGCAGGCCATTCGGGCGAATAAATCGATTGACGCTGACCATCAAAGACAATAAAGTGCTTTCGAGATGTGTCACGTACTCGATAGAGACTAGACTTAGTAAGTAAAACTTGAAGAAAATTCCTATGTATTTCTTAAAGGAATGAAAAATTAGCTTGAAAAAATAATATAGTCATTAGACGTACAATTTATTAATTAAAATTTAAAGAAATTTGGATGTTTCGAATCCTGATTATATTATTTAAATTCTGTTAAATTGCGGGCTTTATTTATCCTGGAACACTACCCGGGGTACAGGTGTGCCCCAGCTTTGCTCGAAACTGCTGTTATTTTTCGATAGATGGCAGCACGAAATTGTGGTGCCTGCTAATTACTTTAGAAATGATTTTGAGAGCAATTCTGAAGATGAAAGAGGTTTTAATTTGCCCGTATCCTGTCTTCAACAAAAACTAGAAGCAAAATGTCGAAGTTATACAACTGGAACAAGCAGCAATTTGGTAGAATGTGAAAATATAGAACAAGGAATCAGCACAAAATAATGAAACAATCAGCAAATGATAATGACGGCAATCTATATTTGCAAATTGAAGACGTACCGACTAAAATGCGGGAAAAGCGGGTTCAAGTGGAGTGGTAAACCAGGAAAAAGGTCATTTCGAACTACTGCTTTTTTTACATCATCGATAACGAAATTTTTAATAACGAACTAAATATGCAACCGATCGCCCCAATGATGATGAAGATATAGCACATACAAGCGTGCAGAGGTACTAATTTAATCGAAATTAGAGGTACTAATTTAATCGAAATTAGAGCTTTGTGTGGTCTGTTCTACTGCGCTGATATAATGAATATGAACGTTGTTACTACAAAAGAACACATAAGACGACATAAATAGAGGAATCCCCTTTTTTGTGCTACCATGAGTGAGACTCGATTCAGTTTTTTAATAAATTATTTCCGATTTGATAATAGAAACTCCAGGGCAGAACGGCGAAATAATGATCGTGTTGCACCATTCAGTTACCTATTTGAGGCTATTATTTCTAAATGCTCTAAACTTTACACGCCATCTGACAATTGTAGTTTAGACGAACAATTAGTACCGTAAACCGGGGCTAGTTTGTACAGGTTTTGAACGTTTTATGATAAAATTCTTTACAGGAATATGATATTCACAAAGATTGTCTATAGTTAAGACAATATAAGTCTTGTAAATACGTATGTATAATAAAATGTGATAAATAGCGGCTACAACATACATATATTTAAAAAAAAGGCATGGCAAACTAGCCCCAGGAAATGGGGCTACTTTGTCAAGTGATCACTTTTTAATGAAAAGCTGATTTAGCCCCCTCGTAGGAGCTTCTTTGTCAGTTTAAAGTCGAAACCCGTAGTCTTAAAGTACGCACTATTAATGAAAACATATATTAGAGATAACATTTTAAAGGTTTTTGACATAAATTATACAAATTTGTTAAGGAAAACTTATAATTAGACAAAATATAATCAAGCTCAATTTTAACTTCTATAAAAATAAAAATGATGAATAAATCAAAAAAGAAAACTCAAAAACAAAATTGTTCTGTTAAAACGTCATAAATCAAACACTTACAAACTTTTCAAAGTCTAATCATCGTCTTCACATTCTTCACACATATATTCTATGTGTTAATGCTGCCCTTAGTATACACACCACTGACCCATTTCTTAAATAAAATACATCTTATCCAATCTGCACCTTGATATCCTTCCCATTCTGCAGCACAAATGCTGCAAACACTGTCTTCCTGATCATGTGACTAGATTCCACTAGAGTCTAAGGGCTTTTTCTTTCTTTTTGGAGCCTTAGCCTTTCCTTTCACTGATTTTTCTTTCTTTGGAGATATAAAACTCTTAGAAGTAGAACCTAGACCTGCTTCTAAGCTGGATAAGTCCATCTGTTGTGGTTAAAAATCAGTGGTAGAGCTTCTTGAAGAAGGTGCAGGTACTACATCGCTTGTGGATTGGGTAACTAATATCATTAGATGTAATTATTCAATAACGACAATAAAATCATAAAAAAAAAGTTTTTGACATAAATTATACAAATTTGTTAAAGAAAACTTATAATTAGACAAAATATAATCAAGCTCAATTTTAACTTCTATAAAAATAAAAATGATGATTAAATCAAAAAAAAAACTCAAAAAAAAACTGTTCTGTTAAAAAGTCATAAATCAAACACTTTTCAAACTTTTCAAAGTCTAATCATCGTCTTCACATTCTTCACACATATATTGTATGTTAATGCTGCCCTTACTATACACACCACTGACCCATTTCTTAAACAAAATACATCTTATCCAATCTGCACCTTGATATCCTTCCCATTCTGCAGCACAAATGCTGCAAACACTGTCTTCCTGATCATGTGACTAGATTCCACTAGAGTCTAAGGGCTTTTTCTTTCTTTTTGGAGCCTTAGCCTTTCCTTTCACTGATTTTTCTTTCTTTGGAGATATAAAACTCTTAGAAGTAGTACCTAGACCTGCTTCTAAGCTGGATAAGTCCATCTGTTGTGGTTAAAAATCAGTGGTAGAGCTTCTTGAAGAAGGTGCAGGTACTACATCGCTTGTGGATTGGGTAACTAATATCATTAGATGTAATTATTCAATAACGACAATAAAATCATAAAAAAAAAGTTTTTGACATAAATTATACAAATTTGTTAAAGAAAACTTATAATTAGACAAAATATAATCAAGCTCACTTTTAACTTCTATAAAAATAAAAATAATGAATAAATCAAAAAAAAAACTCAAAAACAAAACTGTTCTGTTAAAAAGTCATAAATCAAACACTTTTCAAACTTTTCAAAGTCTAATCATCGTCTTCACATTCTTCACACATATATTGTATGTTAATGCTGCCCTTACTATACACACCACTGACCCATTTCTTAAACAAAATACATCTTATCCAATCTGCACCTTGATATCCTTCCCATTCTGCAGCACAAATGCTGCAAACACTGTCTTCCTGATCATGTGACTAGATTCCACTAGAGTCTAAGGGCTTTTTCTTTCTTTTTGGAGCCTTAGCCTTTCCCTTCACTGATTTTTCTTTCTTTAGAGATATAAAACTCGTAGAAGTAGAACCTAGATCTGCTTCTAAGCTGGATAAGTCCCTCTGTTGTGGTTAAAAATCAGTGGTAGAGCTTCTTGAAGAAGGTGTAGGTACTACATCGCTTGTGGATTGGGTAACTAATAATTAGATGTAATTATTCAATAACGACAATAAAATCATAAAAAAGATATTACACTGGACAATATACGTAGATCACATCTTTTGTATATTTTTAGGAACTGAAAGACAAACAAGCGAATTACTAAATTACCTTAATAGAATTAACAACAAAATACAATTCACAATATAAATGGAAACAATCAACTAAACTTCCTAGATATCACAATCAAGAAAGAAAATAACAAATTAACTTATAACATATATAGAAAACCGACACAATAATACATAGATATTCAAAACAATCCTGGAAAATTAAAATGTCCCCGTTCCATAGCTTCTTTCATAGATTAATAAACATACTATTACGTAAAACAGATTATAATAAAAAATTAAATACAACTAAAATAATAGCAAGGAATAACGGCTACAATCCAAAAATAATAAACGAAATAATAAAACACAAACATAGAAAAAACCTACAAACATATTTTTACCCAACAATAAAAGAAACAAACACAAAAAAATGGCATATAATACACTACGTTCCATCAGTAAATAAACAAATCAATAAAATACTATCTAAGAAAGAACTAAAAGTAGTCAACGTAAACAAATACAATCTAAGTACCATGTTAGGCAATAGCAAAGATAACATTAGAAATTTAGAAAAATCTGGCGTATATAAAATTAATTGTAAAAATTGTGATGCTATCTATATCGGACAAACTGGAAGAAACATAAAAACAAGACTAAATGAACACAAAAAAGCAATAATCCAAGGAACAAAAAAACACAGGATTCTCAGAACATTGCATTGAGAAACTCCACTTTCCCGATATAGATACTTGTAAATTACTACATAATGCTAACAAAAGCAAAAAACTTAATTATTTAGAAATACTAGAAATTAAAAAAGCTATACATAAAAAATTACAAATAACCAACACACAGACAGAATACATAAACACACCGATAATAGACCCAGTAGTAAAATGGTCAAAGTAGGTACAGTAAACACACCCTCAAGTAATATATAAGTTCAAAAATAGACACACAAATTTAGTTCTTTGACAATGGTAGAACATACCAAAACAATATTGTTAGAAATATTCTAATAAACTAAGTGAAACGAAATCAATTGTTTTTTTAATTTTATCTACCTTAAATTATATGCATTTCACTAATATCAAAAAAGTTTCCCTATTTTTGTCAGGATCATTAACTAAAGCTAGAATTTACTGGAATTTACAAGTACTTAAAATCTCATAGTTTGCCCTAACTTCTGACGATAATCTGTAACGGTCTACTATAACATCATTTCTTGCAGACATTAATACAACAGCCAAGAGAAAGTTATGTAAAGTTCTTCGTTAAGATTCTCAGTAATAATTTATACTCCCCAGTTTTCCCTATTATTTGAATTTTACTGTACCTTTGCCAGCTATATCATATGGTAAAATTAGGGATGACTAAAGTTTGTTACAATAAATAGCTTTTATTTTGTTTCTCATGGTAAAACTTTCTGACTTGTACAATTACTTTCCATTGAATTATTCATATTGTTAGTTGTGCCATATTACAGATCATATTAGATTTAATTTGAAATACCCCATTTTTTAAATCAAAACTATTGAATAAAACAAGTAAAGATATTTTTATTTTCTTATATAATAGATTGTTTATTCAAGGACGTACAACCACATACAGGTTGAGTTTTTTTTCATTATTTGTATGGGGTTCTCGAAAACCAATTAACCATGATACGCATTAGGTTAATTGGAGAAAGATTTGCATATTTATAAGCCTCATCAAGATACGTTTTTGTCCATTTAAGAAAATGCATGGTTTACTAGATATTTGCAAAAAAAATAAATTCTCCAAAACCTTTTCAGTGGTCATTTGGGGTGAAATTGATCATCCGGGGCGAGATTGTTCACTAAATCATCCATTTAAATATTTGAATTTAGCGCCAAAATGAAATGTGCCAGCGCGCTGCTATCGACTAGCAGGGACAGTAGAAAGATGGCCGACGGCAATGTGTGCACGTGAACTATAACGGCTCCGTATTTTGTGAGAAAACTGGAAGTTATTAACAGTTATGGTTTTTCTGTGAAAGTGAACCTCGAAAACTTTGTCCGGTAAGTCAGAATTGAAGTAGTTTTTTTTTATTTCCGGGGAATATACCTATGTATTTATGCTTTGTTACCTTCGTATGTTTTGCTGTTAACAATCGGCTTAAACAGTTTCATAATATTTGCCATTTCATTAGGTGGGGTCAGATTGATCATGTATATGGGGCGAGATTAATCATTCTCGTTGATCAATCTCACCGCACCTAATAGATATATATATATATATATTTTTGTAACGTAAAATCTACTTTATATATATCTAATATTTTTTTGTTTATTTCAGCCATGCCAAGAAAGTACCAAAGAAAGTTAGGGGCACGTTCATACATGGATTATCCCGACGCCAACCTTCAAATGGCACTTCAAAAGATTGCTGAAGAAGATTGGTCTATTCGTCGTGCTTCCACTAAATATAAAATTCCGTTTGGCACGCTTCGCAATAAATACATTGGCAGCCGTATTAAGAAAAGCGGAGGTCAAACACTTTTTACACTCAATGAAGAAAAATCATTTATAAGGGCAGCCAACTGCTGTGGAGAGTGGGGGTTCCCTCTTACACTAACTGACTTACGATACTTAGCTAAAAATTATCTAGATAGCCAAGGTCGCAATATCCGCAAGTTTAAATCTAATATGCCTGGGATAGACTGGGCCCGTTCTCTATTAGAAAGACACAAAGGAGAGATAAGTCAAAAAGTGTCGGCGAATATTAAAAATTCTCGAGCTAATATTTCAAGAGATATCATCGTAGAATATTTTAATAATCTGAGAGAAACGCTTCAAAATATTCCAGCCTGTAATACTTTTAATTACGACGAAACAAATATGCAAGATGACCCTGGCAAGCAAAAAATGTTGTTTCGTCGTGGTACCTAGTATCCAGAACGCATATGCAACTTTACCAAGACAGCAATATCAATTATGATGTGCGGTTTAGCCTCTGGAGTACTATTGCCCCCTTACATCATCTACAAGGCAGAGAAAATGTGGCAGCAATAGAGAGAATTGGGTCCAAAAGGTGAGCCTTGTTGCAATGACAGATGTTGTAGTTCAGGTTCCCGTTACAGTCGGACCCACCATGGGTGGATGGATGCGCAAACTTTCACAGATTGGTTTGAATCGACATTCTTACCACACGCGAAACGTTTGCCAGGTCGCAAAGTGCTGTTGGGTGATAATCTCTCGTCCCATTTTACGGATACTGTTTTAAGACAATGCCAAGAAAATGACATTGCCTTTGTTTGCCTTCCAAAGAATTCGACTCACCTCACCCAACCTCTTGATGTTGGATTTTTCCGTCCATTTAAAATGGCATGGAGGTCGGTGTTATTGAATTGGAAGAAGACCCATTCACAACAGGCTTCTATTGATAAAAGAGATTTTCCTCATTTATTGGCTTCCACTCTTTTTGAAATGAACAACAAATCGGAAAATGCTATAAAAAAGATTTGATAGCTTCATTCCAAGCGACAGGAATTGAGCTTTTTGATCCTGAACGAGTCTTGCAGAAGATCCCAACTGAAGATAATCGCAATGATACTGATGGCTCTGTGAATAACATTCTTGTGAATTACTTGCAAACGCAACGTTTTACAGCAGGACCATCAAGAAGGAATATTAAAAGACAAAAACTCTCTGTAGAACCTGGCAAAAGCGTAGCAGCACGTATTGATTCAGATTCTAGTGACTCAGATGTAGCTGAGTCATTAGTCAATGACAACTCCGACAACGATCCCCTTGAAGATGAGAATGATGACGTTCAAGCCGAGACAGAGTATTTCCAACCAGAAGATAATGCAGTTGCGACTGGAAAATTTGTATTGGTAAAGGGTTACGGTGGATCAAGAAAAAAAACAATCTATCGGTACACAGCTATTGTACAGCAGGTGAGAATGGACGAAAAAGGAGAAAAAGTAATTGATTTATTGGGTATGAAGTCTTTGGACAAATCCAAGAAAATTTTTGCAGTTCAAGACGATGACGAATTCATGTCAGATATATCTGATGTGTTAGCAATTTTACCAAATCCGTCAATAAAAAAAATTTACAGTACTGAAATATACCACATCGAAAAAGTTATTGACGTTTTTGAAATGAATTAATTCTGTTTGCAAATTCTGTTTTCTCTTGAAATATAGAAGAAACACTTTTGTTTTTTGTTCAAATTTATGTATTTTGATTTTTATCATTTAATAAAGGGTTTATAATAATGATTAATTTGTCTTAATTTAGATATACAGGGTAATTTATGATAAATAAATCTCATGATCAATCTCACCCTCACCGAACAATTTCACCCCCAATAATATAAAATCCTATAACTTCGAAAGTACTTGACATAGACCAATGAGGGTGAAATCGATCACCTATCGTCTTGCCTGCTTGCAGCCTGTGCAATATAGTTTGTGTGAACAATCTCACCCCAAAACGTGTATGAGATTGTTCAGAACTTTATTTGTGTATATTTTTTATATTTCAAAATTTAAGTTCGTGATATTTTACAACTTCATTCCTATCAACATCTGCTATATATCCACACCTTCTTTGACCTATATTTTTTAAGAACGTGGATAAAATATGGAAAACTAATTTATTTTTGATCAATTCCACCCCAAATGACGGTGCTATAACTCTTCTATTCATAAAGGTAGAAAATTTTCTTTTCAATATTGTTTTTAAGAAATTCAATTTCAAACAACGACATCTTCTTAAATTTTTAATTTTGCTTAGCATTTTTGAGTTAGCAAGCAAAGTCTATTTTTTTAAAATGGAAACCATAGTTGCCTATGAGATATTCTAATAGTGCATTTTTTTTCTGCTTGCAGTGATGTAAGGGTTGAAACACTTATTTTAATAAATAACAGCACAATCCACTATGATTATGTTCAACAAATATCATATCATGGAAAAGAAAAGAAACTTATAATATACAATGTAATACAAGAAACACTAAAAACGCTAAACGAATTAATTATTAACAACACGTAACACCTTAAATTTACATTAAGTGTTCGAAATGTCCACCATTATTATCAAAGCACATACGGCACCTTTTCAACACTGAGTTAATAGCTTTCCTAATTTTGCGACCATCTAACCTATCAAATACATTAAAAACAGCTTCTAATAGCTCCTCTTGGGTTGCATATGATCGCACATATACGAGATCATTTATTGCTTCAAAGACGAAGAAATCTAATGGCGAAAGAACTGGGGAACGTGCAGGCCATAAAACAGGACCATTTCTGCCGATCCACGTGTTTGGAAATAATTCATCTAAATACCTTTTGACCTGTGCCTGATAGTGAGGCGGGGCACCGTCGTATTGAAACCACCCTAAGTTTGTACGGGTCTGTAAATGTAATTCATCTGGGATATTTTCGAAATCTTCCCTAAGAAATTGCAAATATCGATTTCCGGTTAAAGTTTCATTAAAAATAAATGGCCCAACAAGTTGCGAACCAATAACACCACACCATAAATTGAAGCCAAATCTAGTCTGGGGTCGCCTTTCTTCTAAACGGTGACGATTTATTTGCGCCCACAGATGTTCATTATGGCGACTGAACCTGCCGCAGTTTGTAAAACGTGTTTCGTCGGCCCATAAGATCTGCATCGGCAAGTTGTTATTTTCATGGCACATATTTACGAACCAAGCACAAAAGTTAATCGTCTTTCATCGTCTCCAGGGTGTAGAGTTTGACCAACTAGTTTTTTATAAGCATGGTACTTAGGTTTTGATAAAATTCTCGCCACTGTGCCTTGTAAAGTAGCAGCGTCTTCTGCAATTTGGCGAGTGATGGATTCTGATTAACAGCAGCTAAAACATTTATCTGAGTATTTTCATCAATATTACCCTTATTTCTAAGTTTAGCAAAACTTCCAAACTCTTTTAAATTAGTGTATCAATTCTTGAAGGTGTCTAACGATGTTTGAGGGCGATCAAAATACAATACAAAATAGCGTTCGGCGGCTTGTTTACTATTTTTATTACAAATATTGTAACATTTGATCATATCAAGTTTCTCAAGATTTGTGTACAGCATAACTAACTTTATAAAGCAATTAAATCACTAACAAAACCAACTATAGTCACCCTAATGAACGAACTGTCAATGATGAAGTAAACATAATGCTTCAATTATTAATATCGCCTTTTCCATGGCAAGACATGATTTTTGTTAAACATATTAATAGTGTATTGTGCTGTTACTTATTAAAATAAGTGTTACAACCATTACATCACTGCAAGCAGAAAAAAATGCACTATTAGAATATATCATGGCTTCCATTTAAAAAAAAAATAGACTTTGCTTGCTAACTCAAAAATGCTAAGCAAAATTAAAAATTTAAGATGTCGTTGCTTGAAATTGAATTTTTTAAAAACAATATTAAAAAAAAATTTCTACCTTTATGAATAGAAGAGTTATAGCACTGAAAAGGTTTTGGAGAATTTCTATTTTTTGCAAATATCTAGTAAACCATGCATTTTCTTAAATGGACAAAAACGTATCTGGATGAGGCTTACAAAAATGCAAATCTTGATGAAAAAGAAACTCAGGCTGTATATTATATCACTGATGTAAGTCTTACTTCTATGAGCGACGCATAGCATTGTTTCTCGAAAAATAAATAATTTTTATTGTATTAGTTTAATATTAACAATTTATTGAAAAAAATATAAATAAATAAATAATTTTCAAAGTGTTTGTTGGTGTGGTTTTTAAATATATAAATGTAAAAAGTTATACTTAAATAAATTAAAAAAAATAATGACCAGGACATGTTATCAAATATAAATGATAAAATTTTGCACCACTTTCCTCGAGGGTGCAAAGAAGTACCTTCGTACCATTCTTTTTTTTTGCAGTACGGAACTATTTCTTATTTAATTATTTGTCTTCTATAATTCTACATTGTATGTCTATATAGTCTTGCATAGGCTTTAGACAAACTTAATTTTTTAAAAAAAAATTAAAAGAAATCATACGGTGTAAAACAGCCGATTTTGAAACAAGTTTATGTTCGCGATTTAAACTAATAACACGCCGTCCAAACACTTCTTCTAAAATAATCATTGTTTCTCTCACTAAATATTCTATACTAACTCCCGCAATTGCGCCCAATATATTTATCCTTTTATAAATCTCTTTTAACTTATTTCTCTCATGTACGATTTGGTTACTTTATTTCATTTCCCGACATTGTCATTTCACGTTTGTGAAATTATCTTAAATTCCTAAAAACTCTTCGCACAATGCAAACGACCATTCCTTAATTTTTCTTCCATGCATTTCTTGGTTTTTGTCGTAGGAATTTGATAATTGAGTGTAAAACTGTTGCATTTGTATCTTATAACGGCTATATGTGATTTTTTTATGTATTTCAAATTGACTTTTGTAGAATTTTTTATTACCAAAGATATTATCATTACAACTTGGAACATGCTTGTTCTGCTCTTTCGTATAACTTTTTATCAATTTGCCTTTCAACATATTGAGATCTGGCTCCTCCACCAAATTTTTATAGAGCTTTTTCTTCTTTCTTTTGATGTAATCATTGTTTTTCTTTCTGCTCAACTTCGTTTCCCTTCTTTTCATTAGTATTCTTTTCATTTCTCTACAGGATATTGCCGGAACTCTTCTTACTTTGTTATAAAATTCGTGAAAATGAAAAGTGTTAAATACTTAGATGCTAAAACTAACGTCAAGAGGAAAATACTATTTAGGTACAAAATACATGTATAAGCAAAACGTATATGAATGTATGTGTTGGGATACACTCATACATCTAGTGTAATTACTGACAGTCAACGCACAGACACCGTGTTTCGGTCTTTAAGGCCTCGTCAGTGTACGAGCGACTGTCAGTAATGACTTATAAATTGGGATCGCAAGTTAAGTCGATGTGCGCGGCAAATTTCAGGGAGAACATCACAGCGATATCTGCCACCCACAAGCGAAACCGAAAGCGATGGTTTCCGGTGGCACTCGCATGCTATAGAGAAACCTGCATGTTAGAAGTGTATCCCGCATAATAGAACCTTTAGGCGGCACCACTAATCAAAATGGAAATGAAAAGTGTTAAATACTTAGATGTTAAAACTGACATCAAGAGATAAATACTCTTTAGATACATATTATTCATTGAGAAACAAAAAGAAAGTGAACTACAGCTGCAATAATTCTACATTGCTCATTAATTATTTGATACAGATTGTAATACAGTAATTAAAAAAAAATAACCAAAATCATCCATAATGAATATTTATTAACATTTAACGTCAATTAAAAGCAAATTATAATCTTAAACATGCAAGTAAGTTTGCGACTAGGAGTAGTTGCATTGCCAAAGACGCATCTTTACAGAGAACCTCAAAAAATGTAAGTAGACTCGAAGAGACGATTCAAAACATCGAAGAGTTCTTTTGTATAAACTAGCTTAATGTTTACTCAAAATATTTATAACGTGTTAAAATTTAGTGGAAAATATTCAGAGTAATCTGAGAATTACTGCAAAAATTTTTTTGCTACATTGGATGTTAAATTTTTTTTTTAAATTCAAAAATACACACTATTATTTTTGATATTAATTAGATTCTCACGATTATTAGTAGGCAACGTTTGACATTTAAAATTTAATACAAATAATAGAGACATTGGTAGGGACAAACATTTATTTAATTACCAACCTACTTGATTTCGGATTTCATTAAACTGTTAAATCTTAACAAAACATTATAGAACATTCTCGAATAAATTATGATTGCCCCGAAAATTAAATTATTAAATTTCTCTTGCAAATTAAAAAACAACTAAAAATTTTCGACCTTAAGGCGGGCAGCATATTCCAAGAAATATTAGTCAATTTTACGATACCCCAGCGACCAGTAATTGGTACTAGAATACGAAACAATTTCAAAAATATTAATTAAAGCATGGGCCCGGCTATAATAAATTAAATTTTAATTTCACCTATTGCTCTTTATACTTAATCCTGTAGAACAAATAAACATTAAACGAATTTGTGTAAAGGCAGAGACTAAATTGAATTGCTCAGCTTAAACTAGGAGACACTATACGCTGTCAAATTATACCGTATAATTCGTTCACTCTAATCGAATATTTTCATCAAATCCTCTGGCGGTAGCTCTCATTTTCCACGCTTAATGTGCTTTGTGTATATTAACACGCATCCTTGAATTTAATATTTGCGCGGTATTGACGGTAATGCCTAAGAAGTAATGGCTTTTATGAGCAAAAATTAAAGAGATAATCAGAATATTTACTGCTCATGTACTACTTAATTACTCTTACAATGTTTATTATTAACTGTAATATAACAGGAGAATAGAGTGGGTTTAGATAAAAATATCTCTGGGTTCTCGCTTCATGGGAATATTACTAAATACACTAGAGGACAAAAGTTTCTCTTCGTGTTATTTTCATAATCAACGGCACTGCAGTAAAGTACTGCTCTAATCTTTCTTACATTATTGGCTAAATTATTAAAAATTTGGCGACAGAATAATACGCCGTCTTTATGTGTGATTATGTTGAAAAATTGATGTTTCAGTCGGATAATGCCATGCTATCTTGCATTGTAAATATGTGATAAGAAATAGTAATTTTCAATATTCTTTTAACATGCATTGCTATCTTATAACGCTTGTCATACCTAAGTGGTAAAGTCCAATTTTTAATACAAAATTGATGTGTTATATAATATAAAAGTATTTTATTTATACAGAGTGTTCGACAACGACGAAGCAACAAAAACATATTGCTGTGACCTTCACATTTAATAAAAATAATAATGTTAAGAATTAGTTGAGTGGTCATTAATTTTATTTTGAAAAACGTTTATTTTAAGATTTAGGCATTACGCAAAACAAGTTACCATAAGTAAAATAGGTTGCCAACATTCAAGGGGCAATGCAATTACAAAAATGTATACGTTAGAATGTAAAGTTGAATAGGTACTAAAATTAGGTATGCTCGCGACGAGAACACAATTTTAAATGAATAAATGTAAATTCAGACATGCATAATGGTGCCAATTCTTAGGAAATATTTTGTAATAGTAACACTTAAGATATAGTAAATACCTCAGACTTATATCTATGAACAGTAAAAGGATATGAATCAAGACATTCATTATACGAAGTGACAGATTGTAATGTTTTATGTAAACAGTAACTGTATAAATTAAAAATACATTTATTAGTTCCTATATGTATAACACAAGGACTTCAATAGACTATGGAAATGCTCATGTGTGGTTTAAAAACCTGCAAAAGAAAAATACAGTGTCAATATTGTTTACAGCTTTCTGCAAATCAACGTACTACCAGAAGAGAGAGCCTGGATAGAATTTGGAGACGGTGTGACGGGGGCGACTGGTCTTTATGGTGCAGGATCCGTAAGAAAGATTCCAGTTGTCTACAATGTGCTCTCAGTATTACCTTATCGAGGTATTTCTAAAAGAAAAATAAGGATAACTGTAGTAAATGGAAAAAGAAACTATATAACAAATGACGAAAAAGGAAATATGTTCATATACAAGTACAATGAGGGTCTATATTAAGAAGAAAGGAAAAATATACCT
This sequence comes from Amphimallon solstitiale, assembly GCA_963170755.1. Lineage (NCBI taxonomy): Eukaryota > Metazoa > Arthropoda > Insecta > Coleoptera > Scarabaeidae > Amphimallon > Amphimallon solstitiale. The sequence continues at coordinate 13,431,152 of OY720680.1, forward strand.
ACCGTAGACGAAACAGCAAGTTTATGGAAAAACTTTTAATGACAAACAATTTAAGGTGCCGACTTTAGTGTATAAACTGTCAAAGACAATGTGTGCGTGTTGGTATAGATATGACAACTTGAAGAAAACAAACAAGAAGGATTTCACCACAAACGTTTCAAAAAATCAGTGCCAACCTAAAATCTAGTTTGACTAGAGAGGCGTTAAAAATTGCCGATAGCAATCATTTTTTTATATATAAACAAAAAACAAGAATCGACTTGTGAGAGATTGAATCTGTACATCGAGTTAGAAAGACGCTAATTTTCCAAAAAGAATAAAATTTCTTGAGATAGAAAAAGTGAAAGTAGTGCTAAAATACACTACTTTTAATTCACAATTAGATTAAATGTATTAAGTTTTCTGAATTCAATTTTAATTTAGTTTTCTTTTATTTAAATAATTTACATTAAATAATTTTTTTTATTACTAAGTTTAAAATGGAGGATGTTAATAAGACTGAATTTGATAAAATATATGACGAATTAAAGTAAGTTTTGAAATATCTTATTCAATTTAGGATTAATTAATGGTGGAAGACGTACTGAAAGTACTATGTGAAAATATTTGCTTTTAGTAAAACGTTAAGCATCATTAATTGAATGAATATTATCTTGTTCAGTAATAATGATTCATTTTTTTAAGTTATAAAAGGATAGTTAATGGTGTTGGATGTGCTGAGAGTACTATGTGCAAATATTTGTTTTCAGTAGATCATTAGGCATCATTAATGATTATATAGTTATTTTAATTTAATATTTCAAACAAAATAAGTACGAATAAACGGGGATGTTCTTGATGGGCAGGTGCTAAGCCGCTAGTTGTAGTAGGTGAGAATGTTTTCAGCTAGTGATTAGTATAGGCCAGTTTCAGGGCATTCGCGTTGCACCAAGGCACTATGTGAAAATGTATATTTTTAGTGAAATAAAATTGGCTTTGTATTAATAAACTTATTATCAAGAATCAATAATTGTCTTTTATCTAAAAGAACAACATAATATTTTTTTTATTTAACCATCATTAATTTAATATAAGCTTTACACAAACACTCAAACATGAGTATAAATGTTTTCTTTCCTCATTATTTGTAATACAAAAATGGATATAGATACAATATAATAATGTTATTTATGATTGACTTTCTCATAAAATATGAATATAATTTCTACATGAGATTTACATACTACGTAACTTGACTTCGGGCTGAAAGCCATGGCACGTTGACATAAATTAAACCCAACAGAAAGGGACATTCAATCCTGTTAGGCACTAAACCATGTAAAAATTGCCAATAGCAATCTCACGACGTGTGCCCAGTAGAACAAAATTATGGTCCTTCAACAAAACTGCTTGGTCAGTATTTCTATAGGGATAAACTCCACTGGCCTTAAAGCTCAAGAACTTTAAAGATCTTCTCTGGATGCTCTCCAATTTCAATTTATACCACATATAAATTGGATGCCAAACAACAGCAGCGTATTCTAGCTTACTACGCACGATCGAAGAATAAAAAAGTTCAATGGTGGCTGCATTAGCAAAATGCCTAAGAATCTAAGAATAAAACCAAGTGTACCAGAGGCAGAAGTGCATATGTCAGTGATATGTTTGGCGAAAGATAAATGTCGATCAAATAGCACTCCCAAATCCTTTACCTACTGCACGCGAAGTCAATGAGTTCCATCCTCCTTATAAAACTTCATAACATGACATTTATTAATATTAAGTGCCAAATCATTGTGCTGACACAATTCATGGAGAGTATCCAAATCACACTTAAGACGCAGAGCATCCGAGATAGTTAATAAATAGTATAAAAACCAGAGAGCCCAAATTAGACCCCTGGGAACCCCTGACGTGGCAGCAAATTCAGCAGGTTTAAATCCATTGTAGTACACATAATTGATTCGTTCCCTAAGATATGACGTCAGAAAACTCACCAGATTTCCATGAAGTCCCAGTGCATCAATTTTCTTCAGCAGAATGTCGTGTCTAATAGTGTCAAATGCGCGCGAAAAATCTGTATATATGACTTCCATTTGATAGCGAAAATCAAGAGCGGCATTAATATCTTGGGTGATACAAGGCAGATTACTCGTGGTTGAGCGACCAGTCACGAACCTAGGCTGTATAGGAGATATTCTTCTGTGATAATATGCATATATGAATTTGTATAGTATTTGCTCGAAAGTCTTGGAGAAGTTGGAGAGAATTGCAATCGGGCGATAATTCCTCAGGTCACTTCGATCACCTTTCTTCAGAACAAGGCTAAATCTAGCTAAGACCCATCTAGTCGGCTAAACATTTTTGCTCAGCGCCAAGTTGAAAATAATTTTTAGTGGGCGTACAAACACCATACGGCAATCCTTAATTAGATAGGAAGGTATCTGATTGTCACCAGCAGTTAGGGTTGATTTGAGATGATTAGCATTACACAAAATATCCTCCTCGCTGAGAGATGTTATGGTTAACTAATCAGCATCCTTTAGCTGATTTTTGATGTCAGAACCAGTTGAATTTGAGTCTTTCCGTTAAACCTGGGAAAACACACGAGAAAATCCTAAACTATATGGGCAGGGTCGTCATAGCTGAGATCGCCGTCATGCATTACTGACGGAATACGAGAAGTACTTTCCGTGAGATGAATATAGCGCTAAAGTTGTTTTGGGTGACTCATTGGGTTTGATTCAGCTTCATAGGAAGATCTCAAGTTAGACTCGTGAATCTGATTTTCGGTGATGGTCCTTAGCCTACTGAACTCACGATAAATGAAAATTTGCTGAGTTGCTCTCCATCTCCGATGATAATAGTTTTTGAGATTAAGATTCTGTTTGATTTCATTAGTAAACCAACGTGGGAATCAGTTACGAGAAGACGACTTACATAAAGGAACAGACTTATCAAGAACATTGTACAGTTTACTATAAAATATGTCAACGCACAAATAAACATCATCACATTTACTTAATTCAGACCAGTCAATTGAGAGGCTATCATTATAAAGAGCTATATAATTAGCTTTACGAAAGTTGTATCAGGAGTTGTTGATAGAGGGAAATTCAGGTGCTTTATGAATTACTGGAATCTTAAAATATATGGAAAGTGCTGGATGATGAGGATCCTCGGCAACAATTTGTGATGGTTCACGTTCTACTAACACTTCTGAAGCAGAACTTGAAAGTATAAGTCATGAAGTCTACCATTGGCATTGGTAATATTATTGAATTGACTTAAAGTGAGAATAGACGCGAAGATAGGATCAGTAATATTTAAAGAACTATAACTAGGGACATTGAAGTCGCCAACAAGAAGCATAGGATAATCAAGTAATAAAAGTTCAAGGAATTCCAAAACTAAATTAAAATCATCAACTCTTAAATTTGGTGGAATATATAGAGCAGCAATGTAGAATACATAGTCAGCAAAGTGACACCTGCATACTAGGACTTCGAACAAAGGAACACTATGCGTGACATAAGAAGTATCAATCACATAATACTTAATATCTTGATTTAAGGCAATTAACACGCCTCCACCGGTGGTGAGGTTTACCGAGTTAAATTTCACTTCGACAAACAGAATTTTTTTTTGTAAAGAGTTTTCTGTAAGATATTAACTTAGGCTTCATGGGTTTTAGTGCGTAACCCGCGAGTATTTTGATAGTAGATGGGGACAAATCAAGAAAGGTAATTGTTGGAATACCTAATCTGTATTTAATGGACAGATTCTGCAATGCGGTCCTACATTTTAGATTTCATACGGCGATTTAGGTCAATCTGCATAGGGATACGGTCAGGATTTCACGATATACAGTGTGACCAGTGAAGTCCGCATCATATGGGATTTTTTTTTATTAATCGATTTATTCTAAATTTGAGTTTGGCATCAATTTCTGCTTCGATCAAGATGAAAATTAACCAAAAAAATAATAGTCACGTGATTCGCATTATCTGTCAAATTTAAATTTTTTTCCAAAAAAAATTCAAAAGTGATTTCTCAAAAAATCGAAAAAAGTTATTAGAAAAAGTTTTTCTAAAAACAATTTTTAGCCCATATGCAAAATTTCAGCTGCATAAGATAATTTAGATTTTTTGCCAATTTTTTTGTAAATTGCACCACTGTTACGAAATAAGACAACGCAACCTACATAAAACTTCTTACTTTTAACAATGCTTTATTCCAGACACATTTTCTTTAAGGCTGGCGTCTCGGTACGCTGCACCGGACAATATTCACGTTGAAAACAGGCTCACATTTTTTTGATAAGAAATGGAAACTATTAATTTAATTGTTATAAAAAGTACACAGTTATGTTAAGGAAACTTGATTCGAGGTCGTAGGGGGTTTTTAAATGTCTAATTGGGCTGTTTTTACACTATATACTGTGAATAAAATACCCCTTTTAGAGGTAAAAATAAATATTTTTTATCTGTAATTTTTAAATAAAATATAGCATTCTTGCACCCCCCTTGACCTCAAAAAATTAGTTTGCATTGTAACAAAAAATACTGCAACGAAAATAATATCTTCGTTTGTAAATGGTATCCAAAATAAAAATGCGTGGACATTATATGAAATTAGGGTTACAATTCAACTATAGTGTGGAGAAAAACCGTCAAGATGCAGAATTATCACGCCAGGAACTTGAATATTAGTGTAGCTTCTGGGCATTAGGGGGCACTGGAAATTGTGCGTATATATGTACCTATTATTAATTAAAAATGTCAGGATAGGTACTTTTATTTACGCAAAAGTACAATTGCTCACAATACTTCGTCTAATAATAAAAACAGTTATATATTATTATTATTATATATTCAACAGTTTAACACTTTGCGGAATGTAATATAAAATATATACCTATAAAAAACAAAAACGATAATAAATTTGCTATAGGTATAATAATCTTACACAGTGTTTACTTTCGAGCGATGTATATTTATAGCAATTTTTGACAGTTTGACATTATTTGAAATATGTGTGTTGTGATAACTGGACGAAAAGGGAAAACCTTTATTGATTTAATATACGATATAATTAACTTCTTATAATGTTATCTAATTACGATTACATGTGTATTGTATTGTACTGAAATAAGTAAAATCTGCAGTGGTACAGCTTATATCTTGATAATCTCGAAGACTTAAACAATGCTTCTGCTCGTACTAGTATCAGAATATAATATCCAAACAATCACATAAACATGGATAAACTAGAAGATGGTATACCAACTCTAGGTATATTTTATTTAGTCTACTTCAGAAAATTAAATAATTCTTGATGCACAAATTTATTGAATTTTGCGACGGGACTACAAAGGCATTTTGATACCTATAAATATATATAGGTACATTTTTTACTTATTCAATAAATTTTATTTACCGGTGCTTAACGCAAATTATCATTGTGTACATTACTCTAAATAAATACTATTTCATTTATTCATAGTGTATGATTAAATAATTAAAAAATATGTACCTATGTATTTATTAATAAGAGTCTATTTGAAATATGTAAATGTACAATAGCTTAAATTACATCAATAACTTACGAAAGTAATTTTTATATTATACACGTACACACAAACAAAGAAGCTGCAAGATTTACTGTTGCAGAGCATAACAAAATCTATATTATTCCTACTAATAATATTTATACGTCTAATTTGCTATGATTCCGATTGATAATTGGTAGAAAGGATTAAATATAATACCTATATACGATAAATATAACAAGCTTTTTTGAAAACTTTTTGGCTTATGAGCCGCCATCTGAAAAAACCGCTAAATTTTTGCACTATACCAGTTTTTACCAAATATCTTCCAAAGTATTCCAATACTTCCCGAGATAGACCTCTTTGAATTTACAGATTTTTTCTTAAAAATGTAAAAATCAAAGATTTATAGTTGGTTTTTGCTCGATAGTAAGTATATAGTGAATCCTACGCTAAAGTTTGACACTGCATTTATAGTAGAGGTTAGCTAAAGTTCCGAAGCTCCAAATGTGGCTTGTCGTCCAGACACATTTTGTCTTATATAACAAAATATCACCATTTGGTTCTTATAATGTAAAGTTGTGGTATATCTGACACTTTTCGTGATGAAACTTATGTAGTATATAATTTATTTATAATTATTTATCAATTATTTATTTACTTACAAATTTATTGATATATAATTCACAGACCTATTGAATATATGAGATATACAAACTTAGCAATAAATGAACTTTTTTTTGTTTTTAATAAATAGATACATTAATTTTGTCAGTATTAAGTTATTGCGTAACGTGTCTTCCTAAAAGACTACAAAAATATTCAAAAGAGAGTATCATAGTCTAAACGAGCTAGAAGAATCAGTTTGGTCTTAAACTTTAGCTACCTACCTCTACTATAAATGCTATGTCAGACTTTAGCGGAGAATACACCATTTACTTACTATCGAGCAAAAACCGATTATAAATCTTTATTTTGACATTTTTAAAAAAAAATTCTCTAATTTCAAAGAGGTCTATCTCGGGAAGTAATGAAGCTAAATATTCCGTTTTTGTATTAAATTGTAGAAAATTTTCTCTAGTTTAATAAGAACGTAAACGGCTTTTTTGCTCAAACTAATACTTTAGGAGATATTTTGTAAAAAGAGGCTAAAAAATTTAGCGGTTTCTTCAAGATGGCGGCGTTGCGGTAGTGGGGAAAATAAGAAAACTTGGAACTTTGCAACAGTGTACCAATCCATACACCATATCAAAATATCAAAGGTACCCTAATTAATTGAACCATGCGAGATTTTTTGGTATAGTTTGACTGGGCTATATGTATATTCTCCAAGGATATTACATCGGTGGTGTTTCTATCACAGAAAGTTAATATTCTACGTTTTAGATATCTCTTGAAGGTACTAGATTTGGTAGACCATATAAAAATATGGCACAAAAGGCTTAATTATGTGTTCTGCATGTTCAACCATTTCGTCAGGTAGATAGCTTCTTTTTCGGTGGTTTATACCAAAAATTCTTTATGTTGTCATTAATAGTGAAATATTAGGTAAGTCTATTAAAAGAATATAATAGTTGATATGTCATCTTTGGATAATATGGAAAATCAAAACCTTATTTTGGCAAACTTACTTCTGTTCGGTAAAATATATTTAGGTACGTTTAACAACTAAAATAATTACTTTCACTTCTGAATGTTGCGCATCTCCAATATTATTTAAGAAGATAATAAAATATGAATAATGTTAAGTACAGAAGCGCAGTTGATTTTTGCCAAAAACACTAGTGTCACCTATAGACAACCTATAATTAAACAGATTTACTATGAAAATTAATTGTGGACTAAAATATAAACGTAAGTAATTAATACCTATTGATCTTTTCTGGTTACATTCTGAATCATATCTCCTAAACACACAGTTAAAGTTACGAAAATCACAATATAAGCTGTATGTTTTAGTTCATATGTTCAGAGACCGGACACGAGCGGCCGATGACTCATCACCCACGCGCACTATTGAAATTTTGTATTTTTAAAAAGTTTTTAATTTTATTTATATAATTGGATAACAAGTGGGTGGTGATCTATAAAATACAAAATACTTTTTTATTTGTTTATACTGTAGTTCAAATCGAGTAAATTCTCCGTACTTTATTAATCTCACGAAATATAAGGTAGGTAAATAGAAGAAAGGAATTTAACATTAAAATCAACTTTTTTGCTGTCCGTTTTCTCGACGAAACCAGATGTTGCATCACCATACGAATAGTGCTATTCAATAACTGCGTGATGTTATACATTATTTCTTTTGTCATTCATTACACAATGTTTAGAATAAAACTGCAGTCTATGGTCGACTGTTCTACTTTTTCTACCCTTTGTAACACATCACACAAAATGTCACTGATAAATATTTTATTTTCATTACTTTTTAACAGTTTTTGTGCGGCAATAGAAGCTTGATGGCATTGTCCATCATTCTTTTTACGATGACCCATGTTTTAAATCCAAAATTCATTAAACACATTACAAATTAAGCGAGAAAGAATACTTCAAACTGACTTGTTCTTTACCATGTCTATAGTCACATGAATTACTAAATATTGTTATTATTATTACTTCAAAAAATATTTTTTCCAAACATAAATTGTTTTATTCCTATTTATTTTATAAGGTGTACCTACTTGAAATTTTATAAATTGCTATAAATGAATGCTTGTATTTATTGATGCTTGACTGTTGAGATTATTTCTATATAGTCAGGTTCGTAATAAATACTAGCATAAATTCAAAATACTATGTAGACAAAAACGTGTTGAAAGCGTTTCTTTAATAATTTTTTGTGCCTGTTAGTTTTTTGTCTGTCTATGTTCGAGTTCATTTAAAAGCCCCAGATATAAATTTGTTGCTGTAATAGCAATCTACATTTCTATTGCTTCATCTCTCATCCTCAATTAAGTTCGTCTATTTGCCAACATGAACCGCCACCTTACCGACACCTAATCCTACCCCCCCACATTATATTCTTCATCACCACCAAACTGAAAACTAAACGCCAGCCTTAAGGCAGCGCCATATTCAATGTATGTTTTTCTACAAAATCCAAATAGCGCTATTAAAATTTGGTCACATGTGATGCAAAGTTTATTTGTTTTTGACCCTGTATAAGGTAACTTCATAAAATAACTATTTTCGAAAATGTAGTTTGTGTCTAAAAGTAATACACATTAATATTAATACAGACAAGTACACAGCGTCACAAGTAAAGTCTGCATTAAGTGGAAAATAAATTTTCGTTTAACTTTACGTAAGTTTAACTAGTTTCAATGATTTAATTTAAAACCCCTTTATTAAAATTTGTTATGGAGCTATGTTATAAAAAGTAAAAATAGTCTTTTATTATTTAAGTTCAGTTTCCAAAAAATTAACTTGTTTTGTACCTTACGATGATGCATCAAACACAAGTTGGCCGCAAAACAAATGATAAAAAAGATCAACAAGCCCTTGCTTTATTAATGACAGTCAAATCGCTTTCTGCTTGTCATAGCGGCTTTTAATTAATATTGCGTATTAAGTAAAAAAATGTTAACTGTACAGGAAAGAAAATAGTTTAATTGAAAAGTCAAATTTTCTAATAAAATAATCATAATACATTATAAAAATGAAACGCATTTAAAATTCCACCTTTTCAATTAATAACAATATGTATTTTTGGTATTTGAATATTAAATTAAACATAATTTGAAAAACCTAAAAATTAAAATTACATTTCTGTGTGCCTCCCATTGATACATCTTTAATGGAGTTTCTGATACTAAGGGGCCTTATTTCTAAAATGCAGTTTCGAATCACCGTTTCCAAATGATCAACATTACGGAAAGGTTTTTCTTTGTAAACTTTTTGTTTTAGGTAACCCCACAAGAAAAAATCAAGTGGGGTTAAATCCGGAGACCTAGCCGGCCAGTATTGCTCCATATTACGCCCAATTACTTTGCCCCTAAATATTTCCAAGAGGCGTTCTTGAACCCGTCTTGTAGTATGGATGGGAGCACCGTCACACTGGTATCACAAATTATGCCTTATTTCAATAGGCATATTGTCCAAAACTTCAATGACCTCGGTGTTAAGGAAGCGTAGGTATTCTTCAGAATTTAGATTGCCTCTAAAAAAATAAGGCCCAACAACTTGATCGTTTAAAATACCGCACCACACATTAGTTTTAAAGGAATACTGGTCCTTGCATTCTATTACAAAATTTGGATTTTCTTGAGCCCACCATCTACAATTTTGAGAGCTAACAACGGCGTTTGAAGTGAAAGTGGCCTCGTCGGTCCATAAAACGTGAAACGGAAAGGACACATTTTCTTCTTTTTCCCCCTGGTACCAAAAATAGAATCCCAAACGTATGTCAAAACCTTGTTCCTTAAGAGTATTTATAAATTTAGGTTTATACGGCTTAAATTTATTTTTGTGCAAAATATTTCTTACACTCTCTCTTTGAACGTCAGTTCTGCGAGAAACATGTCTAATACTAGTTTGACCATGTTCCACAATATTTAGGCAAACATTTAATTGGACTTCTTCACTATGTTTTATAGGATTGTGAGGTTTTTTAAATGAACTTTCCACCGATCCAGTTGATTTAAATTTCACCATAATCCTACTCACAGTAGATTGTTGCACATTTTTGCCTGGATGCCTTTTATTAAAAATGTTGGCCGCTACACGATGACTTGTGTTTTCACCACATATTAATACAATTTCAATTCTTTCCTGTACAGTTAACATTTTTTTATTTAATACGAACAGAAAGCGATTTGACTGTCATTAATAAAGCAAGGGCTTGTTGATCTTTTTTATCATTTGTTTTGCGGCCAACTTGTGTTTGATGCGTCATCGTAAGGTACAAAACAAGTTAATTTTTTGGAAACTGAACTTAAATAATAAAAGACTATTTTTACTTTTTATAACATAGCTCCATAACAAATTTTAATAAAGGGGTTTTAAATTAAATCATTGAAACTAGTTAAACTTACGTAAAGTTAAACGAAAATTTATTTTCCACTTAATGCAGACTTTACTTGTGACGCTGTGTACTTGTCTGTATTAATATTAATGTGTATTACTTTTAGACACAAACTACATTTTCGAAAATAGTTATTTTATGAAGTTACCTTATACAGGGTCAAAAACAAATAAACTTTGCATCACATGTGACCAAATTTTAATAGCCCTATTTGGATTTTGTAGAAAAACACACATTGAATATGGCGCTGCCTTAAAGAACATGTGTCTGGAATAAAGCATTGTGAAAACTAAGAAGTTTTATGTAGGTTGCGTTGTCTTATTTCGCAACAGTGGTGCAATTTACAAAAAATTGGCAAAAAATCTAAATTATCTTATGCAGCTGAAATTTTGCATGTGGGCTAAAAATTGTTTTTAGGAAAACTTTTTCTAATAACTTTTTTCGATATTTTGAGAAATAACCCCACTTTTGAATTTTTTTTGGAAAAAAATTTAAATTTGACAGATAATGCGAATCACGTGACTATTATTTTTTTGGTTAGAAAAAAATTTAGAATAAATCTATTAATAAAAAAAATCCCATATGATGCGGACTTCACTGGTCACACTGTATAAGACCACTCAGAGTTCTTCAGTTTACTGCTTTTGCGCAACACCCCATGTACCAAATTCTCAGACGCTAGTTTAAGTTTTATAGGACGCTTACGAGTTTTAAGTGTCTTATCAAACTTGCCCAATCGTACAGGTCTAGAGATGTCACAAGGCGAAACGGACAAGAACCAAAGTACATCCCTAACTAGTGTAGTATCGAGAGTGAGTTGTTCGTTTTTGGAAGGCGCCAGTTCGGGTGCGTTGAAGAAAATGATACTACATTTCCGCTTTTCACGTTCGGCCACTTCAAGAATAACTTTCTCCATGTCAATTGAAGAGACAGTAGCGGGAGAGGAGGTTCTAATAGATTCCTTTAATGCAGTGACTTCATGGTAAAGCTTAATAATAAGAGATTTCAAAGAATTAAAATCCATACTCAAACTCTCACAGCCCTTACAGGTTCAGGTAATTCCATAATCCTGGCGAATATGCCTCGTATGTGTAGCACAAACTGACACGCAATCAATATCATAATTTTTACCACATATCGACCAACAAATAATTCTGTGCGATTCATTATCCTTTTCACAGCAAACACAACTAACCGTTTCATAAACAACAATAAAGGATAGGAAAGGAAAAAAAACTATTCACACCGTCGGGGTCCGTCGCAGTGACTAACAACACAGAAAGGATAAATCAGACCACGGATGTTAAACAATAAAGAACAGAGGTAAAATTGCAGTTTTGCTAAATTAATATTCGTTAAGTAATTACACAGGCATAAACACCAAGGAAAGAGTGCAAAACAAGTGTGCCCACTACTATGATATGCCCACTCTCCTTCTAAAAGGACGATTTAGGGGTGCCCCTTGCAGATATAGATGTACAGCTCACAGAGCGAGACTTGGCCGATGACATGCCCCTCCCACAAGGTGCGCAGTTGAATCTTATAATATTACGATAAGCGCGAGCAGTCTCGAAAAATCGTCAAGCGTTGCAGATGGAAGTGCAGTATATTCCCTATATATGTATCTCTTCCGAGAATATTACAATTTCTTATCGCCTTCGTCAGGCTAATATATGCGATGAAGAACAAATATTATCTTTTCTTTTTTCCGAATACTTTGTCTGTCTGACACTGACCCATACCCGTGCAGCGAGGATTTCTCCTACCAGCCCCGTCTCGTTCTGTGTAAGTGTTGTAAGTATGCACGTGTGAGAGTGATTGCTCTTAATTTTTTACTCGAGTAAAAATCAAAAGTTAATTTTTAAAGTTACATCGTCTTGTTAAGCAAATCATGAGGATTCCATTTGTTAAATTGCCCGTTTAAAAGAGTGAGTATTGTACTGATAAGGAATTGTTTCCAGATTTATTCCGTACAAATTTGACATTTTCTTTTAACTGATTTTTTTTCAAAATGTTGAATTACAACCTATATTAATTTTTCTAGATTTTCGTTTTGCATAATGCAAAATCATTCCATCTGTACCACGACCATATTACAGATAATCTTTGCCCTTTTCCCGTAATTGCTGATTTTTAATCCTTTTCCATTTATCTTTATTTGCAGTTTTATTTTTCTTTGGTCCGTCATTCATATCTTCATAATCTACTCTAATTTCTTGTCTTGCTTCAAACGTTTTCTCAGTCTCTACATCTTCTGATGCTTGGTCCCTAAAGCAAGGTTCGTAATATTCATATTCATCTTCACTCTCTTGTGAAACTTCATAAATTTCTTCATTCTTTGAATCCACATCAGAGAGATTATCCTCAGGTTTATAATCTTCATCACTTGCACAGTCTTCCATCTTGTTTTGGTTTTCTACTTCTACTATGATGTCATTTTGTACTTCATGTTCATGTAAATTATAACAGTTGCCTTCATTAAGAGCTGGTAATATAATATCTGTAGTATCAAGGATCAACACGGGGATATCATCTATTTCAAGATCTGTGCCATTTGTAACAATTCTATTGTTCTTAGTAATATTGTTAGCCAGTTCAATATTTTTTCCAAAAAGAGATAATATATCACTTATTTGTTCTTTATGGACTTCTGGCAGTAATATTTTGTTATTTGCATTATCTGGTACATCGTTATTAGCGTGAAGTTTAGATTGTGGTTGACCTGATATTAAAAGTTCCAAAAAATTTTAACCTCGCGAAACCATAGTAATCTGAAATAAAATTTTTAAAAATCAATAATTTCATCTAAATCATTATCACTAAGAATTCTGGCATAAAAGTGAATTACTACATGTCATTCAAAAACAACTCCTTACTACAACTGAAAACTTACTTCCACAAAAATATATCCTATCTGCACTACAATATTTTACAGCAATTTTATAATTTCACAATTGTATTTACACTTGCTTTCATGGAATGCTAGATCTCACTGAGCATTCCATGAAGCGCATCGCACACTGGTGAAGTCATACTCGACTCAAACACGTATCTGTGCGCTGGTTGCTGTAGTGCCGACTCTAGGACAGATTGTGCATCCATTTCATGCATGCATATATGAATTTCTAATTCGTATATGTATGTCTATAGTTTCCGTTATTTAATACCATAAACAATTTTTGGAAATCTTAAAATAGAGTTTGATTGACCACTAGTAATTGCAATAGGATCGACATTATCATATTAATTAAAAGAATCATTTATATCAGAGTTAAATACTGTTCCGATTGTTCAATTAAAGTTTCTTGATTTTCTTCAGGCATTAATCGAATTTATAATTACAATATAATTTTTTATCCCATTATAATTTTTAAATAAAAATGTCAATTTTAACAAATTTTATTAGCAATCGCCACCGACAATAAAAGTTAGATATATATGTATTAAAGAAGGATTTACACTAGGGAATACAATACCATAAGAATATTGGGGACAAGTTGAGTCGCTTTTATTGCAATCGTCGCCGTAAAAATTGATTCAGTTTTTACATCAAAATGTTCATTCGTATTTGGAGCATTCTTCTTTATACATAAATTTATCTTGTAATGTAATAAAATCCACACCGTTTTATTTGTTCTTTACCAATATATATTATTAACTTTGTACATAAAGTTAATACGTAATAAAACTACTACCTGCTTTAATATTTCCCCTGCAGTTAACATAATACGTGCATTAAAAATTTATAATAATGACAGGTCTCGTTTTTCAACAATAATATACGAGAAGTTTTAATGATTTATTCAGTTCCAATATAATTTTATCAGATTAAACAGCGATCGAACATATAAAATGACAATTTTGTTGGTGTTCATCCGTAGATAAATCCTTCAATATCGCGTGTTACAAAAATGTATTCATATTTATGTTTACCTTCATTATTTTTAGTGTTTTGAAACTCAGCCTGAATTCTATTTGAACAGAGTCGTCCATAAATACGTTCCTGCCTTGATTGTGTGTGTTTTTAATGAATGAAAACAATGTTTATTATTTACCTGTCAATTTATGAGAATTATGTCAGTTACATATGTACATATCTATTCAGATGTCCTAATCGAAAAACTAAAAACAAGCAGTACATTAATAAACATTCATATACAGTAAACTGCAGAAACAATATTAGTAATTGCTGTACCTATACGGTGCGTGTGTAAATCCCCCCTCCCCCCCGGTTTTCTTTTAAACGAAGTGAAATAAAACGTAAAAATGAAAATAAAACAAAACTAAAAATACTAACTTTACGAACACGTATCATGTTAAAACTATGATCGATGGCGCTGTAGGTCGTAGTATATCAACTTACAAATTTACGGCATTTGAAAAGTATTTGGAAGATCTCTTCAATACTGATGCTTTTTTATATTCCCTTCATTTACTAGAAAGAAAAAAACGCTTTTTTTTGTAAGCCGTGAGTCTGAGACGTCTGTAAATGTGATTTCACTCATTTGGTGAAGTTTTATTAAATATTAAAATTCATTAGGTTTTCCTGATGGGGGACCGCAACTTACTAGGTAGGCGCCATAAATTCTCGGCCTGATATACAAAAAGGAAACTTGGAACAATATAAGAATTTTTATTTTTCAATGTAATCTCCCCTAACTTCTATACATTTATTACAACGATTAATTAATAATTCGATACGCTTGTAAAAATAATCTGAAGTGTTTCCGTCAAAATGTTCTATAACAGCTGCTTGCAACTAACTGTCGTCCTTAAAACTACATCTCCTAAAGTCCTTTTTTAAATTAGAAAAGAAAACAAAATCACAAGGAGCCTTATCCGGACATACGGTGTATTCCAATTCTTAAAAGCCGCATTCACGGATGACAGCAGAATGGTGGCAGTATGAACGGGAGGATTGTCGTGCAATAATCGCACACCTGTTGTCAATTTTCCACGACGTTTTGCACGAATACTCTCCCTTAATTTATGCAATAAAGACGCATAATATGTGCCGTTCACACTTGTATTGCTGATCGGTCGGCTCGACCAATTGAAGAGATAATGCCTCAACAAATTTCAATTATTGAACATTTGGTGCTAGCAGATCGCCATTTGAAAGTGAAGGAAGTAGCAGTTATAACAAACATTTCCGAAACAAGTGTTCACCGAATTCTCCATGACCATTTGGGTACGAATAAAATTAGTGCTAAATGGGTACCGCGACTTCCTTCTGCTCTCCAACGTGAACGTCGAGTTGAATGTGCGCAATCGTTTTCGAACATGTGTGGAGATGACCCAAAACCGATTTTGGAGTCCATTGTCACAGGGGATGAAACAAAGGTCCTGTTTTACGATCCTCTATCGAAAAAGGAGACCATGGAATGGCGGCGACGTAATGAACCTTATCCCAGAAAGGCGAAAGTCGTTCAATCAACGAAGAAGGTGATGGCCACAATATTCTGGGATTGTGAGGGCATTTTGCTAATTGACTTTAAAGAGCGCAATACAAGTGTAAACGGCACATATTATGCGCCTTTATTCCTTAAATTAAGGGACAGTATTCGTGTAGAACGTCGTGGAAAATTGACAAAAGCTGTGCGATTATTGCATAACAATGCTCCCGTTCATACTGCCGCTATTTCACAAGCTGCCATCCGCGTATGCGGCTTTCAAAAATTGGAACATCCACCGTATAGTCCGGATATGGCTCCTTATGATTTTTTTTGTTTTCTAATTTAAAAAAAAAACATTATGGGACGTAGTTTTAAGAACGACAGTGAATTGCAAGCAGCTGTTATAGAACACTTTGACGGACAAACTTCAGAATATTTTTACAAGGATATCGAATTATTAATTAATCGTTGTAATAAATGTTTAGGAGTTAGGGGAGATTACATTGAAAAATATAAATTCTTATATTGTTCCAAGCTTCTATTTTGTGTATCAGGCTGAGAATTTATGGCACCTACCTCGTATATATGCACAAATAAGAACGTTTTTATAATTATTATGTTGCGCTCTGGGTTTGATTCTTGGACTTTTAACTTGCAAAATTAAACTGTACTTTTTGATTACTGGTTGTTGTCGTTCATTTATTCTAGTCTATCTAGTCTATCTAGTCTTCTAGTAAAAAGATATAATTGAAAACGAAAAACTGAATAATTTTGTAGAATTTATTAACGAAGTGAAAGGTTTTTAAAAAAATCCAAAGAAGAAGTAAGGATGACTAAAATATTTAACATGAAACTTGATTATTTTACTATAGGAATCAATAACGCAACTTTAGAAAAGTGGCATAAACGTGTTTTAAGAGGGATATAGGTAGTCAAAAGTTTGTCACTTCTTACAGGCACCTTCGATCTTCCTTATTACTAGCACACTCAATCAATTTACCCAGCTCGCTTTTAAAACTTTACGTCAGGAAACGATGTCGACCAATATATTATGCGAAACTGAAAATTTCATTTGTCTTATATGAAACTAAAAGTAAACTCCTTAACTCGATATCTAAAAAACATAATATATTTGTCTCAATATATACGAAAACACCAGTACTAACGCCAAATTGTTTTCATCCATACAAATCATATAAATATATAATCTAAAAAAATAAAAATTTGCAATCGGTATATCAATATATTCATACATAAGTATTTTTAAAATACGTGTCGTAGTGCAGCAACTAATTCCTTAACAGAATATTCTACCCTATTATTATAGGGTGGTTGTAGGGAACAACGACAACTTTCGCAATCTAACAACTGGGCACTCAATTTAACGTTCCGCAGTACGTACACTGGTAAAGCGAAGTTGGCAACTGTGATTTGTTTAATATTTACTCTAATTACCCACATTACCGTTTAAGTGCTGGGATGTATACGTATGTAGTTAGTTCTTGAAATATTACCCAAGTACTTGTAATTAAAATACTGAAGCAGATAAAATTTAACGTAACTTTATGAGAGCATGCTATGATGAAGCAACTTATATAAATTAAATTAAAGTAATGATAAAAATCAAATTTGTACCAGTTGAATAACAAATAATCACTATTAAATATAACTTTGGTTTAAAAGTGAAGTCAAAAACAATTTACAACAAAATTGTTATGCAAACTTTTGCGTCCAACAACACTTCAATTCATATCTTTGTGTACCAATGGGCCTTTTATTATATGTTTCCTTCATGTGAGAAGTTTATTGTAGTGTTCTTAATACTTTTACTCACAGGTTTATTTTATTAGGAAGGTAAATTTATTTAAAACTTAAACAGAACAACTTTTAAATCAAAAATTTGAAACGCCCATATATTGTTACACTTTTCTGTCGCCCCTAATTTTTCTTTGCTAATAGTATAACTTTATTTTGCACAAAAACAAATTTGTTAATTTCTTTTTATTAGTTGCTCTCAAAAATGTCTATTTGATTTAGTGCGGTTATGTCGGTATTAATTTTCTGGGGTGTTTATTTATTAATTAGTTCCAAATTTCCTTCTACTGTATGGCTTTGCGTATAATATTGTCTTCGAGGTGAATTGGTTCCATCTGGTGCTTATTTTATTTATTTTGGGTGCATTTTTATCGACTTCCGCATTTTTGTACATCGCTTGTTTAAGTTATTTCAACATTAATTCTTATTTGAGGAGAGTCATTTTCATTTCCTGCAATTACCAAATTAACTAACTAGTCTCCTTTCTTCCTTGATTAATTTCACTTCTGTTGTACTCTTAAATTTTTTTTGTGTGATGTACCTGCGGAGTGGGAGTTCGATAGCTTTATGGATGGTGCATAACGTGTAACTTCCTTTTTAATTTGATCGTTCTTAAGTAAAAAGAGGACTCCTCTATTTTGACTTAATTTAGTCTTGCTTTCGTGCAAAATTGTTTGGTATTATTATCGTCTTATGACGGATTAATTAAGTACCGCTCGGATTATTGGCGTATTTTACGATAGATTGTTTTTCACGGCTATCGTATATAACAGGGCGTAGCCAATTAGAAAAGCCGCGTTTATTAGACTGTTTATTGGACAGTACGCTATTTTTACTTTCTTATACGTAGTATAAGGAAGTATTGTGATGATGAAAATTTTCGACCACGAGATTTTTGCAGATGTCCACGTTTTGAAGTCCCCTGATACCGAAAAAGTGGTTTTTAAAAAATGTCTGTGTGTCTGTGTGTCTGTGTCTGTGTGTCTGTCTGTCTGTCTGTGTGTGTGTGTGTGTGACCACGATAGCGGCCAAACCGCTATAGATATCAATTCCAAATTTTGTATTTACGTGTATAATATCCCTCTTGAGATCTGATTAGTTTTTCAGTAAAATCGGTGGACCGGAAGTAGCAGTTTACTTCAGCGAAAAAATCGAATTTTGCGAATATTTCGTCAACTACTAAGTTTAAACAAATGTATAATGAATTCATATATACTTAAAATTAAAATTGAGAATAATTTTATTTAAAAAGTTTTTCGAAATTCCTACCGGA
The DNA here is from genome assembly GCA_963170755.1 of Amphimallon solstitiale. Lineage (NCBI taxonomy): Eukaryota > Metazoa > Arthropoda > Insecta > Coleoptera > Scarabaeidae > Amphimallon > Amphimallon solstitiale. The sequence goes on from OY720680.1 coordinate 13,450,192, forward strand.
AGTAGGTCTTTACTCTTATCGAAAATCAGTTTTTTGCGAATATTTCGCAAGTCATGCTTTTTAGACAAGTACGTTACGAGTATAAAAGAATTTAAAACATAATTTTCAATATCTTTTGTATAAAAAAAATTTCAAAATTCAGACCGGAAGTACCACTTTTACTCTTATCGAATAGCGATTTTTTGCAAATATGTCGTAAGTTATGCATTCTATATATATTTATCAAGAGTACAAAAGTATATAGAACTGGATTTGCAATATTTTTTGTATATATGAAATTTCAAAATTCGGACCGGAATTAGCACTTTTACTCTTAGCGAGGAGCACTTTTTTGATAATATCTTGCAAAGTATGCATTCTATAGCGATTTATTAAGCGAATGAAAGTACCTAGAATAGGATTTTGAATAAGTTTTGTATAAAAAAATTCTTAAAATTGTAAAGTTTGAAACGTTCGTACGTATAAGAAAGTCGTGTGGTGGCCACACCTCATTTTTTTTGTTTGTGATTGGAAAAATAAAAAGGTCAATTTCTTGCCACACCTCATTTTTTTACTTTCTTATACGTAGTATAAGGAAGTATTGTGATGACGAAAATTTTCGATGTCGAGAGTTTTGCAGATATCCACGTTTTGAAGTCCCCTGACACCAAAAAAGTGGTTTTTAAAAAGTGGTTGTGTCTGTGTGTCTGTCTGTGTGTGACCACGATAGTGGTCAAACCGCTGTAGATATCTATTCCAAATTTTATAGTTACGTATATAATCTCCCTCTTGAGATCTGATTAGTTTTTCAGTAAAATCGGTAGACCAGAAGTAGTAGTTTACTTCAGTGAAAAAATCGAATTTTGCAAATATTTCGTCAATTACTAAGTTTAAACAAATGTAGAAAGAATTCAAATGTACTCAAAATTAAATTTGAGACAAATTGTCTTAAAAAAGTTTTTTGAAATTCCTACCGGAAGTAGGTCATTTACTCTTATCGAAAATCTGTTTTTTTGCAAGTCATGCTTTCTAGGCAGATACATTACGAGTATAAAAGTATTTAAATGATAATTTTAAATATCTTTTGTATAAAAAAAATTTCAAAATTCGGACCGGAAGTACCACTTTTACTCTTACCGAAAGCGATTTTTTGCAAATATGTCGTAAATTATGCATTCTGTATTTATTTATTAAGAGTTCAAAAGTATTTAGAGTTGGATTTGCAAAATTTCTTGTATACATGAAATTTCCAAATTCGGACCGGAAGTGTCACTTGTTTTCGAATATCTTGTAAAGTATGCATTCTATAGCGATTTATTAAATGAATGAAAGTACTTAGAATAGGATTTTGAATAATTTTTGTATAAAAAAATTCTTAAAATTGTATAGTTTGAAACGCTCATACGTATAAGAAAGTCATGTGATGGCCACACCTAATTTTTTTGTCTGACATCATTCCGAGCACGTGCACGTGTCACCCTGTTACCGCAGTGGATAGCGCAATTGATGCGGCTTTATCGGAAACTTTGACAGGCAGCGACAATACCAACCTATAACCCCCAAAACGTAGACAAACGTATGGTGTATAATTTCATTACATTCCAGAAGCCGATTAAGAAAGAAGTTGATTCCATACACAGTAACAAACGTCAACAGTAATCTTGAAAACTGTTTGGAATTTTTGCTAAAGTTTTAATGCGTAACTATTAATTTTGTGTGATGAACCTAAGGTTAGTCAGTTTTTTATTCTCCTTTCTTTTTATTTTCAGGTCATAAATTTTAAAATTACTAAACCATCAACTGAATAATAATGTCTTTATTTAGCAATTTGCTATTATGTATACATGATAAATATATGTTCAAATATAACATCTTAATTTGATATATGTGTTACAAAACAACTTCTAAAGTCAATAATTCAAGTGTATATGCTTATAAGCCAACGTCTTAAATAAACTTAGTCCATTACATTCTTTTATACTATTGGGTAATGTATTATAAAGTTTCAAACCATCAACGTATACACTTGTTTTTTGACTTCGTTGATATCTACTTATATGAAAGTCTTTAACATTACGTGTGCTATAACTATGCGTATCTCCTACTTGTACTAGCTTATCCGTTAAATATGAAGGTGCCTGACCAAACTTAATCTATGTATAAAAACGAGTACTCTATATGCTAGTCTCTGTCTAATGTTCATTAATTGTAGTGCATCCAACATTATCTGGATGGGTGTATATTTACTACATTTCAGTATTACTCTCATACATTTATTCTGTAGTTTTTGTAATTGTTGTATCTCATTTTGCTTTGCATTGAACAGAATTGTTGAACAATATTCAAAGTGTGGTGCTATAAGCGATTTATATAACATAAGTTTAACATAGTTTGACAAGTTTTTACCTATTCTATTTAAAAACCCTACTTTTTTTGATATCTTACTTATTACATAGCTTAAATGTTTTTTGAAATTTAAGTTTTCATTAATTATTATTCCAAGGTATTTTATTTGTGTTACTGACTCTAATTCAACATTATTAATTAGTATTCTAATCTTATCTTTATCATTGTGTTGTAATTTATGTCTACTTCCAATACACATAAACCTGGACTTATCAATATTCATACTTAAATTATTTCTACATAGCCATATATATAACGCTTCCAGTTCTTTATTCATCACTTTAACCATATCTTCCATATCATCGCCCGAAACGCAGAGCATTGTATCATCCGCGAACATACACACGTCACAGCGGCCGACACACGACGTCATATCATTCACGTAAATATTGAATAGAACGGGGCCTAAAACAGTTCCCTGGGGCACTCCATACCTAGTTTTGATCGCACTTGATACACTATTACTATATTTTACTATTTGTGTCCTATTATTTAAATAGCTAGAAAACCAATTTCTAACTGTACCACCTATACCTATTGATTCCAGTTTTTTAATTAAAGTGTCTCTATTTATTGTTTCAAAGGCTCTACGAAAATCCAAAAAGACTGCTAAGATAATGTTACCTTTATCCAGTTCTTTTAACCACTTATCAATTAAATTCGCTAATAATGTTTCACATGAATGATCTTCTTTAAAGCCCGACTGGTCTTTGCTTATTATATTATTGTCATTACAATACGAACTAAGTCTATTTTTTACTGCACGTTCTAAGACTTTCTCATACACCGGCACTGTATTTATTGGGCGAAACTCCACGCATTTTCGTGACCCATTCACCTTTAGCACTGGTATAATGTATGATGCCTTCCATCCTTCAGGAAATACTCCACTCTTTAGTGATTGATTTAATACATCTAACAATCTATTCGCAGTTACTAGACATGCATCTTTCAACAAGGATGTGTTAATGCCATTTCCAGCTGCATCTCCTGTATTGTTGAGTTCCTTTAATATATTCTTTAATTCATACATTGTGATGTTTTCGAAATTACAGAACCCGTTATCATAACTATCGGTATTATCGTTATGCACCAAACCTACTTTCTCTGATATAGCAGCCACAATATCATCCACACTCGTCACAAAATATTTATTGAAATTTTCACATATTTCGAAGCTATTACTGATTTCTTTGTCTTCAAAAATTATTGCTTTGTCACATAATTCATTATTCCCAGGAAGAGGGGTTTTTAGGTTCTTCCATAATGTTCTGTGATTATATTTATTCTTGTCTAATGCTGAACGACAATAACGTATTAATTTGCTGTTAGATCATATACATTTGCTAATATCATGAGTGTTTAGGGAGCCCGTTTCAGTCATATTTGTGAATAACTTGTTGTAATAATGTATCATATTTTCATTATAACGTGTGAACTGAATGTTCACACTTAGTGCACATATTGCCGTGATCTAGTTTAAGAATTATGAAAATTGTTATATAATCAAACTTTAGAATAAGGACATTAATATTTAGTTTTAAATATATAGTTTAAGGTAGAATAATCACAAGTCTCAGATTTAGTAGGTGAATAATGAGTTGCATAACCTTTAAGGGGCAATGTCATTATGAAAATATAGATATAATAATTTAGGTTTAAATATATTAAGAATTGAGAAATAAAAATAAATACAAAATAAATCTATTCATTGTATATTTTATAGAAAAGATGAGCACAATGTATGATTTCAATAAAAAGAGTGAATCATTTGAATAATATTAAGTTGCATGAGTAATGTCAAATAAGGCATGCTCGAGATGAAAAACATCAATTTGAATGAATATAAATAGATCTCAGACGTAAACAATAATCTTAAATTTATGAGAGTTTTATGATCATATTTAGCAATAGAATAAATACCTGACACTTAAATTTAAAAACATTTTAAAGGATATATGGAAAGGTATTTCTCTATCTCGGACAATACATTAATACATTTTATGTATACACAAAATGTATAAATAGGATACATTTTGAAATTTTGTATGCACAAATACAAAACGCATCAAAGACAGCAGTATAAATTTTGTGTGGTTATTTTAAAACCTACAAAGAAGAGATAACATTAATATTGTTCGCAGTTATTTACAAATTCACATACTAGAAACAGAAAACTTGCAGGCCGTGCTATGGAAATAAGTACTCCTTGCAATACGGTTTTGATGAAAAGGATTCCAGTAGTACATGATGTATTTCCAATTGCATTCAAGGAAGGCACCTATAAGAAGAAGTTGAAAATAACCTTATTTAATAAAAAAAGAAAATATGTAAACAGGGATAAGAGAGGCGATATGTTCATATACAGATACAATGAAGGATGGCGTTAAGAAAACAAAAACATACCCACCGAAGATGAAGAATGAAAAGTGTGTGTAAATTTCAGTAAACGATTTTTGAGTGACGCCATTTCATAAACATTTAACTGTCAAAGTGTGAAATGTGTATTTACGCGACTGGAAAAACTTGAAGGAGATAAAATGAATCAAACGATACCAACGTAAATGTTAGTTCAATAGACATAGGCGAATGTGTAGCTATCATTTGTTTTTAAGTTATAAAGAGGGGTGAGAGCAAATGAAGAGGAAGATGAAGCCGATCTTTTGAATTAATAAGACGTAAACATTTTGAGATCGTTTGCAAATAGTAGTAGGAGTTTTGAAACACTACGTTAAATTTATATTAGTTTTGAATGTATTAGTTAATTTTCAATTCAAGTATTATTTTAATTTTTGTTAATTATTGGCTGTATTTAATAATTTTATTTTTACTGTTTCACAATATTAAATATTTCAAAATGGAAGACATGAATAAAAAAGAATTTGATAATTTATATGAGGAATATAAGTAAGTGTCTGAAATAAATATACAGTTTTGAATAATTGATGATGTAAGACGTACTCCAAGAGTACTATGTGAAAATATTTACTTTTGGCAAGGCGTTAAACATCATTAATTTTAAAATAAATATTGTTTTGCTAAATTGCATTGATTTTATTGTAATTGAGGGAATATCGTTAATGGTGTTGAGGGCACTTGAGGTACTACGTGCAAATATTTGCTTCCTGTGTATCACTGGGCATTATTAACGATAGTTGTGGTCAAATTTAATTAAAATTTCAAGTAGAAAATACGAATAGACAGGAACATTCTTGATGGACAAGCGCCAATCCATTGGGTGTACTATGTGCGAATATTTACATTCAGGGATTGGTATAGGTCACTTTCAAGCTATTTTCTTCGTTGCAAAGTTTTCGATCATCAAAGGCACTATGTGCGAATGTATGTCTTTGTTGAAATAAAAATTAGCTTCGTATGGGAAAAATAATTTTTTGAATCTATAAATAGCATTATATTAAGAGGGGCGTTTACCTGTCGAAAATTAAGGCATCGCCGTTTCGCGTTTTTTAAACTCATTTTGTAATTTTAGAATCTCAAATTTGGGTTAGTGATGCAAAAGGCATCAATTTATAATGGCAAGGTCCGTTTTTGTACTAATTTATTTTCTTAAAAAAGTTATGTGTCTCAGAAATAACCCAAAAAATGCATTAATTTGATGAATGTCTACTAACTAAGGCTGATACAAAAAAAGAAAAAAACGACCTCACCGCGCCAGCTGCACATTTGATGTACGACATAAAAAAAAAAAACTTTCTGTAATTATTTTTGAAGATAAAAAACATTAAACAATAAACATTGTCACACACATTTTACACGTCGTTTTTCGAAGCTTTTGCGTCGTCTATCCCCACTTTACGGTATCTCTACCAGTTCTAGCGAAGACGAAAATCTATCGGAATCGGTCGGCTATTCCAAGTCAGAGTGACAGTTTGTAATTAAAAAGAAATGTCATATAATATTCGAGTGTAATGTCACGAAATACGAATGGATGTCATGGAGACAAGGTTTGTCAATAAAACTAAAATTGACATGACTGACGGTATAGAGAAATTGTAGAAATAAATGTATGTGTCTATTTAATGAATTGGATATAAATATACGTAAATAACATTAATTAGTGATAATAAATAGTTACTGCTATAACTGCGTGTTCTGTTTTTTTAAAATTAACGAACGAATCACGCTACAATAATATAAGTTATGGGCAAGCGAAAATTGGATTATCATAAAAGATCAACCATACAAAGAAGTAAGCATGCATATCGTATCAAAAATCAAAATACGAGGTAAGTAATTTTTAGTCTACAATTTTATTTACATTATTTTGATATTTGTTAATTCGATTTAATTTAACTAAGTACATAATACCAATATGCGAGTAGATTTCAGAATTTAAATATTTGACGATTCATTTTATGTGTATATTAAAATTTTCAACTCACAGTAGTTTTGGATTGCCTTTCTTACAGTCCGCTTTTAATACATACGCTTTTGCTGTTAGGTCTGATGCAACTTCCATTGATTTGTCATCCCCTGAAGGGGTTAATGTTGGAAACTCTGAACACATCTATTTAGGCAACTCACAAGGTAATGGGAAGTACGTATTACAATCGAAACTGTAGACTTTGGGCATTATTTACAAATTTACAAATTATTACAGTTACAAGCTTCCAACTGAAAATGAACCCGAGGAAGGTAATTTTCTTGTAAAAAAAGAAACCAGGAACGATAATTCAGCAGTTAAAAAGTTTTGGCGGCCATGAATCGTCATATGGATGCAATTCAACTCACATGACTTTTTTAAAAGAATTGAGAAATGGATTAAATTGTAAATTTGTATTTAAATGTAGCATATGTGGTGCAATTGAAAAACTTTTTTCTAACGTTGAACATGATAGCTCAAAAGATATGGGCATAAATGAAGCTATGGTAAGAGATTTAAAAATTTGTAATCACCTGGAAGTCGTTATGATTACGGTGTCTATGTGTTATTGTATTATTTGCTCTTTATATGTTTTAATGTACATAGAAATTAGACTCAAAATAATGTTAGGTGTTCCCCAGGAAAACTATAAACTAATGATTTTGTTATGGTAATTTAAGCTATTTATGTCTATATTAGTGTAAAAGTCAACATTTTCAAGGAGATGCTTAAAATATTTTGAGTATGGCTAAATAGCTACCGCAAACGCTTGTCTTCAAAATGTGCATTGTAGGTTTTTGGAAACTTGTGCACGGGACAAGGTTTTACTCAAATGGAAGAGCGTTTTTCAATTATGAATATGCTTACCATGTCTTCGCGAACGTATTATGATATACAAAAGCACGTTCATGAAGTAATAAAAGAAAATGCCGTGGAAGAAATGGCGAAAGCTGCAGAAGCAGAGAAGGCTGAAGCTATATCTAAAGGAGAGCTAGATAGTGACGGCTTTCCACTTCTAACTGTAGTTGTTGATTGTACTTGGGCTAAAAGATCATATAAGTCTAAATAATATATTAAACACAAGAAGTTCTTCATAAAAATTAAGAATACTTGCTTATGTACATAATTTATTATATATTATTATTTGTTATACACATGTATGTATTTGTATTATGTATTTGTATATCGATCAATTATTTGTAATAAAGTAACTTCATCATTTCTGAAATTGTTTTTTTATAAGATTTTCTTTTTTATTATTTTTTTCTAGATCTATTTATCATTACAATTGTACATTATAATGAGAAATAATGTTGTACTATTGTGATGGCTGAAAATAAATTAAAAAGAGAGTATTCTTTTATTCTAAACAAATTGAATGTATTAATTTTCATCCTACTTTAAGATGTGCATTAAAGCGAAGTGAAAATGAACCCATTTAATTTGTTCACATCCAAAAATAATAATTAAATATTTCAAAATATGAATAAGTATATGAAAGTAATACGTGACTAGACCCGCAAGAGGGCAGTTCCGTAAGTTTTTCATTCTTTACACATATGTTTCCCATTTGTAGTATTCCTTTATCTATGAATAAAACCGAAGCGTTCGGATCGGAACCTCATAACGTGTAGCTCCACCCACTCACACCCCCTTGCGTCTACTCGTCCCGCGAGTAATATAAGTTGCATACGTTTCTATTTGTAGGTAAAGGCCCCTCTTAAAGGATAAAATAGCAAAATAATACTTTTTCTTAAATCGTAAATAAAAAGAAAGGAATTATGTTTTTCTATGCTTTATAATTGTGAAGAGACATTCTCGACACAGCCACACGTTGTCAGTAAAAATTTTTGTGATGTTGTTTATTGAAATAAAGATGAATATAAATGTTTTATGAAATTGAAATAAGAATTTGATTTTATTATTAACCTTATCCAAATAAAAGATTAAATAAGAAACACACCAAGAGAAAAAGAGGAAAGATCACTGCTAGAACTCACAAGAATAAATTGAATGCTGTAGGGATTAGATTTATAAATTTATAGGTGAAGATTTTTAATGATATTTAATGCAATCCCAGCATTCATTAAATATTGTTGTAACCACAGCAATATGTAACTGTTATAATTTCAAGTTAATAATGGTTTTGTTGAAAATTTAGTGCTTCAATTTATATATTTTTTCAGGCATATAATTAGTAACGCCTACCAAGGCTGTATTTATAATATTATATTTGATTTATTGTAACGATTTAGTGGATTTGAGAGTAGCCTGCCCCTGCATCTCTAATTAACCTAAGTTTTGTATTATCGATGTGTGGCAAGAAGACATCTTTGCTCTAATCAGTTTACGTATTTTAATATTTATTAATTTTGAATATTTAGGCGATTTATGTAAATATATACAGTATAGTTTTTTTGTATTTACTGGTGTGTTTCATCTTTTTTTTTTTGTATTACATATCACCAGTTAATTTAATTAGTTCATATTAATTTATACAGGTGAATTTTCAAAAGTTATTTCTTTTTTTTTACTTAATACATAACCAAATTATATAACCCTGTTTTTGTAATTTCTAATTTTTTTATCTTACATTTCTCTTTCTAATTTCACTTCTTAACCAGTTCTTAGATATTGTACAGGGTGATTTGCCAATAAAGTTGTTAACTGTTTATTTCTGTATCTTTTTTGAAAAGTTTTCCTTCGACTTTATACCCACTTGAAGTCCCCGTTCAAGTAGCCATTTGGGGATCTATTAATTTTAATTTGGATGTGGCTCCTAGATTAGTTCCAACCGCTAGTTAATTAGATAATGCGTAATTAACCCATGACCCGTGTCTACTGAATAGAAGCAAATAGACGTTACCAATATTCACCATCGATTTTGCAGAGATTATCTTCCATGTGGGGTGCTTGTGAGCTGGGTGAGACACTAACGCTGTTAATACTATTTGTTTTTAATTTCTAATAAATCAACTCATGACAGTATTGACTTTAACAGCATAGTTTGACTGAATTTTCGAATATTAAATTTAACAAGCATGTCCTGTATACAGGCACGATGTGTGTATACAGGGTGTTTCAAAAGCAACTTAAGTAGATGGTTGGAACAAAAGAGGTTGCGTTATTTGCTGGCAGATCAACGTCGGTAGCTATATACCGGGTGTTTCGGAATTGCACGGCACTATTGTAGGTACTTGTTCTCCAGCATAAAATAAACAAAAAAGTCGATATAAACATGTGTCTCAAATGAATTTATTACTAAAATATTGGAGCATAAAGATATTTATTTAACAGTACAACATCGGAAAGAACTGTTTAAAATGGACACTGTTTTGTTGAATGCAGCATTCAGCACGACAAATTCATGCTTCTTTAGCACATCGTATAGCATCAGGATGATTTTTGATAGTTGCTGTGGCTTCCACGATGCGATTACTGAACTCTGATAAATGCCGATCTCCCGATCTAACGCCGTTAGATCGGTAGTTTAGTAATCGCATCGTGGAAGCCTCAGCAACTATCAAGGATTATCCTGATGCTATACGAAGTGCCAAGGAAGAATGAATTTTATTGTTAAATAAATATCTTTATGCTCCAATATCTTAGTAATAAATTAATTTGAAACATATGTTTATATGAACTTTTTTGTTTATTTTATGTTGGAGAACAAGTACCTACAATAGTGCCGTGCAATTCCGAAACACCCTATATAAGTCGTTACCGCTATTTTATTTCAAAGTTTCCACTTTAATAAAAATGATAATAACAATTTCCTTACTTCTTAATACTAAACAAAGTGGAGTAAAGTAAAGCAAAAAAATAAACGTCAAAATAAAATATAAAATAAGTTATTTGAAACAATTATAAACAAATTTGAAGAATGTAGGCCTTCAATTTTAGTCCAAAGGTTTGTAATACGGGCATATTTTGATTTCATTCGACAATCCACGCAAGGGTGAGTTCTCTGAAAAGAATAGATTAAATATGATTGCATTTCGAAGATTATAATTGTGTGGAGTATTAAAATTAAAATTGCTGCATTTACTATAGGCTTAACTAACACTTGCACCTGTCATATAATGTAAAAGTCTTCTTGGCCCTAATCATATCCCTACAGAAGTCGTCTTCTCGCATATGCCGACTACTTTCAATCATCATTTGTGAGGCACTCGAACTCCTCAGCTTGGATGGTTCGTGATGATGGCTATGACAGTTTTAATGTTATTTTCTTCTCGGAGAACGATGTTTACGAGTCCCTGAAGAGTCTCAAAGGCAACGCAACTGATGGCGCTGACGGCGTCCTTTCTTTTATTCCTAAAGATTGTGCTTCTGTTTTGTCGTCTCCTCTTGCTATCCTCTGCAACTTGTCGTTGAAAACATGTCAATTTCCGGAAATGTGGAAATATTCTAAAATTTGCCCGGTGTTCAAAAAAGGTAGTCGGGAATGCATCGGAAACTATCGCCCAATCTCGATTATTTGTAATTTTGCAAAATCTTTTGAAAAATTTAACTTCAAGCCGCTTTATAATTTCGTGAAGAATCCCCTATCCACTGCGCAGCATATCTTCATGCAAGGAAGTTCAATTGTCACCAATTTTCTTTCTATTACCCAGTTTATCACGACTGGCATTGATAATGGTTTTCAAACTGACGTGTTGTACACCGACTTTTCCAAAGCATTTGACCGGTTGAATCATGACATTTTGTTGGGTAAGCTATCAACAATTGGGATCTCACAGAACATTCTTTTATTTTTCAAATCTTATTTTCCACAGCTTACACAATTTGTTTTATTTGATGGTTTTCGATCTCACCACATTACTCTAACATCAGGAGTACCTCAGTGATCTATTTTAGGTCCATCATTTTTTAACATTTATTTTAATGATATCAATGTGTCTTTAGATGTAGGGCACCTGTTATATGCTGATCATCTCAAAATATTCTCTTACGTTAACAATCTTGATGACTGTTCAAAATTACAAACGAACCTTGACAAGGTATGTGAATGGTGTCTACTTAATGATCTGCCTCTGATCATAGATAAATGTTCCGTCATGTCATTCACGACAAGGACTGAGTCTCTTATATATAATTACAATGTTAAAAGTTCTGCTCTCCAAAGACATGACACTCTCTGTGATTTTGGTGTCTCCTTTGAATGCAAGCTATCATTTAATAATCACATAGCGACCATCACGTCTCAAGCTCTCAAAAGTCTTGGTTTCGTTACTCGGCATACCAAAGAGTTCAATAACTGCTCAAGTATAACCTTGTTATGTTCGGTTGATTTTGAAATATGTTTCTGTAGCGTGAAATTCTATGACATACAGTCTAATACCATGGAACACGTCCAGCGTCGTTTTTTGAAGTACTTATGTTTTAAAGTTGATGGCCAGTATCCTGTCATTGGTATACCACAGAGTGATATGTTACGGTGTTTTTCATTGGACATATTGCAGTATAGACGTACTGAAATGTCCTTACTTTTTCTATCAAATACATTTAAAAGCAGAATTGGTTGCCCCGAAATTTTTGCACAACTGCCTCTATATATTCTTCGTGTATCTTCGTGGTCGACATTCAGTTTTTACCTTCCTACACCATATTCGTCTCTTGACATTTTCAATTGTAATACCCGGGATATTAGAGCTGTCATTACTGTTTAGTACAACATTTATATTTATTTTATTATTATTATTGTTACTATTACTTTGTTCTTTTTATATCAAATAAATAAATAAACAAATATTAGCAATTGGTCTAATAGCTCTGTTCTGTGAGTCACTTAATTTGTGAATTACACACTGTACAATTTATATGTTAACGAATTATACAGAGGCACATATTTTGTTGTGTTTACTCTCAATTCACGAAGATCATATTATAAATTTTAGCCACTTATTCACGTTCAGCATAGTCTCTTCAGCAGTACTACTGAGCAATAAAACGAATATTAATCTTTAAAATTACTAAATTTATATTATTTGGAGATAGTGCCACCTTAGCAATGCCAATTAACAGACAAAAACGATATTATATAATGGCCTTGGCAATTACAAACTCGATTACAATGAAAAAAATGTTCACCAATGCTATCTATTTTTAAAAAATGAAGTGGTGGTAGCACTCAACTATATATATGTATACAAAAGTTGTTCAAAATTATGTATTAATTGTGCATCTTCTTAATAAAATAAACCAGTGTGTAAAAGTGTAACTTCCAGTTCGAATTTTGAAATTTTTCTTGACAGAAATTATTCCAAATCCCGTTCAAAGTACTTTTTTCTTATTCTCTTAATAAATCTCTATAGAGTGCATAATTTGAGACATATTTGCGAACAACTGCTATTCGATAAGAGTAAAAGTGTTCGAATTTTGAAATCTCTTTAAGCAAAAGTTATTTCAAATGCAGCTTTAACTACTTTTGTGTTCTTAATAAACCTGTATAGAATATAAAATTTGCCAGATATTCGATAAAAGTAAAAGTAGTACTTCCGGTCCGAATTTTGAAATCTTTTATAAGCAATAACTGTTTAAATTCGATGTCTAAATAGCTTTGTATTTGTGATAAATCTGTAAAGATTGCATAATTTGCAAAATATTTACAAAAAATATATTTCGCTAAGACAAAAAGAAATACTTCCAGTAAAATTTTCAAAAAACTTCATTTATAGAACATTTCCAAAATGCTCTTTTTACTACTTTTGTATTATTTAAAAATATGTCCAACATCCTAGTTGACAAGAGATTAAATTTTGATTTTTATACTGATGTAAACCACTACTTCCGGTCTACTGATTTTATTGAAAATCTAAATCACATCTCAATAGGAAGATTATTCTCGTAAATATAAAGTTTGGTATTGAGATAGCTATGGCCGTTTGGCCGTTATCATTGTCAGAAAGGGGAAAGGGAGCGGCGTGTTTGCAAAAACCACTTTTTGTGTGTGAGGGAAGTTCAAACATCTCGATCTCAAACATTTTCATCACAACATATACTTAAGAAAGTAAAAAGAATCCAGGCTTCTTAAAATCGCTTAAAAACATAAAACGGCATTTCATACAACATAATTCTAATTTCGAATACATCTGGCAATGAAATGATGACAGGATAGATATATTCATATACCTACAGTAAGCTTACTTGAAAATTTATGTTTTATGTGCTATATTTTAATGGCACACAGAATTGTAAGAGAAATTGGAGCTTTTAAGGATTTCTATATACAATAGTAATATATATGATAATTTTATATAGACAAGAGAAAAAAAGCAATTCGGTAGAGAAAATTGGTTTTTGTAAACCATTAAAACGAAAGACGTTGGATCACATATAAATACATACTTACATACAATATTGTCAAAATAAACACATTTTTACATAATTACATTACCAAAATATTGTTTGTTGGTATTTTCAATTTCGGTATTATTCTTATCACGGATTATAAAAGATGTCTAAGTGAATATGTTTCAGTTGATGTACTAGTAAGTATGATTTACTTTAGTGCTAAATATTCTCAAACAATTTTCCGTATATTTTTCTGATAAGTTTTATAATAGGAAAGTCAGCAAACATTATGTAAAATATGAGTTTTCCGTATTTCAGTCGGAACAGGGAAGTGGCATGTGAAATATTTCTGTTTGAACTTCAAATTTTGACAGATAAATGACTTTTTTAATATAAAATATATAAAATTTACCTGGCTCTGTGCAGATGCAATAACGTATTCGCACATTAATAAAAAGGAATTTCAAATTACGTACTTCCCGTTGATAATAATAATTTCTCCAGTGTACGAAATATATCCCATTTCTCAAGTTTTTGATATTTGAACGTTACTTTGCTTTCGTAACAACTTTATGAAATATACCTGCTAACTTGGAAACGTTTTTCAACTTCAACAAAAATATGTTCTCCTCAGCACCAGAATTGTGTAAAGTTATGTTAGAGAAAATCCACAGAAAAACATTCAGCTGCCACAAATTGCTGTACATATATCATCTTCAGGCTGACGTGCGATCAAACAACATTTTTAGTTTTCAAATAAAATAACTGATAACAATTATTTAAATAATAAAAAAATAATATATATATAATAATATAATAATTGTATATTAATAATAATATACGATTATTTTAGCAATTGCTATTATTTTTACATTTACATATCTGACATAACAATACTTTGTTGTTTACATGAAACAATTTAACCTAATAATAAAAAAAAAGTAACAGCAAACAGACTTATGGACAAATATACTTACATTACATATATATTACACATCGTCAGCATTTTTCTATTAATACATACAATAAATTCAATACAAATACCAATTGTGCAACGTTTACTAACTAACTAACGTACTTTAAATTATATACCTACATACAATTTCAACGTTTTTTGATGTTTGTACACATTTATATATAAAAAGTTACTTATTTTTCTAGAATGCATTATAATTATGAGTCTTGCACTAAATATATTTAATTTTAGATTTTGTGTTTCTAAAATTCGTTTGTTACTGGGACAGTTTCTGTCAAATGCTCTATGGTTAAGATTCAAATCAATTTTTAATTTTACTACCATACCATCCTCATATAATTTACACATTTCTCGTCCTCATCAACACCATTATCACAATCAGTTATACAGTATTCACCTGCACACCTGTCGCATGCTTTAGAAACTGTGCAATCCCTCGCAAAATGATTATAACCTGCATAGTTATAACACCTTATTGTATTTATGTATTCATATAGAGTGCGTTCATGATAAAAAGAACAAATTCGTTTAAAATTCAGGAAATTATTTTGCAGAAAAACGCTCGGACATGTCGATTAGTATTTTTAGTTTTGGATTTTTTGACATAAGAAAATTATAAACAGGTGTCTAAAGCAGAACATATGCAGCTATCATTGGCTTTTTAAATGGAACACCCTGTATATTATGCCATTTTTGAATTGTAGGGTAAATTCTAAACACATTAAACACATTTTTGTGTAACATACCATATCCCCAAAATCAGCAATTTTCGGAATAATGAGTGTGATAAATTAAAATGCACATAGGTAATGAAATAAAATGCTTAAATTGAACAAGGACACCTTGAACATTTTTTTAAAAGCCAATAAAAACAACCTGGCATTGCAAATTTTATCTTCAACAAAAAACTCTACTTCAAATTAATCGATTTTCATGTATTTTTTTTAATTTTTCACATTTCATACGTCATTATTCCGAAAACCGCTAATTTTGGGGATATGGTATGTTACACAAAAAGTGTTGAGAATTTACCATACAATTCAAATATGGCATAATATATAGTTTGTTCCATTAAAAAGAAATGATTGCTGCATATGTTCTTCTTTAGACATCCTGTATATAATTTTCTTATGTCAAAAAATTCACAACTAAAAATACTAATCGATCTGTCCGAGCGTTTTTCTGCAAAATAATTACTTGAATTTTAAACGAATTTGTTCCTTTCATCATGAACGCACTGTATATCGCATTTCTTCCATTCAACATTATTTTTTGCTTTCTGTAGCATTTTTGCAAATATATCCGATTTTACATCAATTATTATGTTACCATAGTTCATTTTTCGTTTGCTGAGATACTTCCTGTTTATCTTTACTTTTTCCTTTATATCACTTCCTACTATTTTTAAGTCATTCTGGTTAACAATTGCGCACATAATATCCTCTTACTGCATGTCAAAATATTCTGTTTCCACTTCTACTATAATAATCTGTGGATCTTTAATCCTAGAATCTAACACATTATGTTTATTACCCCAATTCTTTTTTATTTGATTTTTCAATTTTTCTTTGGAAGTAGTATCACCGCAACTAACTAGAACACCACCTTTGCATATGTTTTTAATTGTTTCTACACTTAAGCAATTTAGTAGGGTCAATTTTATTTCTCAATTCTGTCTTTGTTTCCTGGGTTTTCTGTGTTTCATTTTTCGGTTTTATAATAATTTTATCATAATTTGTTACAGTATCACTGTATATACTCCTTTTTTTCCGTTTTATTTCCAGCGATCGTAATAGACTTTAAAATTTCATGAATCAATATGTTTTGATTTGAAATTGTTTGAAGGCAATCATTACATTTTTTATCAATTACATGTATTTTTTGTTACAGTATCACTATATAAAGTCCTTTTTTCCGTTTTATTTCCGACTATTGAAAGAGACTTTAAAATTTCATGAATGAATATATTTTGATCTGAAATTCTTTCAAGGCAATCATTAAGTTTTTATCTATTTCATTCATTTTTTGATAAACTTTTAGTTTACGACAAATATCGCACACATGCGTAATTATATCGATTTCACTTAATTTTTGAGGTGTTTCGTCGCTGACTTTGGCGCATTTATCATGTCTCTCTTCCTCATATATGAAATATTTTACCGTTCTTTCCGTCCTTCTGAATTCCACTTGGCAAACTTAACCCTTATTGGATATTTTTTGTTTTATATATATACTGACTTGCGCAAATAATTAATCATTAATTTTGCCCATCTTTGAAATTTACTAATCAGAATTTCATGTTTAACAACGTATAATGTTTTATTTCGACACTGCAATTTTGCAGAGCCGGTAGAAATACGTCCTCACTCTACAAATTCTAAACTACTATTTAGTTGTACTTTAAAACTAATGTTGCTCTTAAATCAAGGTTGGTGTGTCGCGGTTCCATGATAAAACAAATGCGCTTTTACTGTTCATATATTAATATCCAATAAAATAACATTCAAAAGAAAAAAATATTATGCAGTTGTTGGATGGTTCATGTTGAAATAAGATAAATGATTGTTAAAGAAAAAGTATGTTACATATTCCTCTTATTATGTACTCTTTAACCATAAAATATCAAAATATCTTGTATTATTATCTTTTACAAATTAACTTGAGAAAATAAACTAGCAGATTGCATCTACCAAAATTAGATTAAGATCATATTGATTAACCAGATATTTTTATATTATCTGACACTTATTTCAGACTATCCTTAAAAACTAATTATATGTAAATTATATTTTGAGAAACATTACAGACTTTATAACTCTGAAATAAACTATAAATTATCAAGTTTTGCACATGAATCAACTGTTTGATGTTTATACCTCGTCTGATATTTTATATAGAAATAATAGTATATTACATATCAAGGTTGAAAAGATGACTATTATTGCCCGAGTGGCGAGATTAAATTCCGAGGCGCGCAGCGCAGCGCCAAGGAATTTAAGCAACAAGGGCAATAATAGTCTTGTCAACCGTAGAATGTATACTATTTTTTGTACCAGTAGTCTTATTTTAAATAACTTTATATTGTATTGTATGTGACGTATATCTTTTACTTTTTTTTTACTGTGATACATACAATGTCTGAAGTACTAAGAAATAAAATGAATTATTATTATTATTATTATTATTATTATTGGATCTTGTAAAGGAACACCTTAGAATGCAATTAAAATGAATAAACTTGCCCCAATGTTGGGCGACCTAATGTAAAGCAACACCTTATGTTTTATTTAATATATTTGTAATGTAGAGTTTGAATCTAAAATAAAATTTAAATAACTTGTTTTGCCGGCTAAACTCAAATCAGATTATCTCAGGGCGATTCGGATTAATAAGAAATGATTAAGTAAACGGTGTTTCTAAACATTAATTATATTTAATAAAAAAAATACCATTGTAGAACTTTAAACAATTCGTATATTCAAAACCAACGAATTATATATATAACTATTTTTTACATATAACAAAAGAAATAAAATATATTTAAAGACAATTTTAATACATTTTTACAAATCATTAATGGCCATAGATTTCTTATGTATATTATTCGACGTCGTCTAACATAAACAACGGATGTCAGAATTTACTACGTCGGCGTCGGCTGGTTTTGTGTACTATTATATAAATACACAACAATGTTAATACAGATCAAATTACATACTCCTTCATAGAACGGAGATGATATGTATTTATCAACTTTATTATGTTAATTTCAATTTAAAATTTATTTCATAATCCTTAACTCTTCAATATCAACAATATTTTTATTTACAATATTCTTTTAAAAATACCTTAGAATAAAGTTTCTTTCTTCGCTCTTCAGCGATGTCTATCTTCAGTAAAATCTTCCTTTTCTTGCGATGTTTTCATCGGCATCATTTGTTTAGTGGTCACGATCCTGTGAATCTACTTGCTCTGCTTACTGGAGCACAATATATTTTTTATAAACTTTTAACACTGTGCACATTTACTCTTTAAGTGCTACTTTAATCACTATTTTTCAAATAACAATTCTTATGATTGTTATCTAATTTATTATAGGAGTTTTAGGTTCTCCTTTTTATAGAACATTTAATGTATATTACTTGAATTTCTGCTAGTCAGGGTTCGACGACTTCTTTATGAAGCCAGCCAGTCGAATCCCTCCGACTTTGGAGTTAACTTTCCGACTCGAATGAAGTCTAGCGGTTGACTCTCTCGTTTTTAGCGCGTGTTTCTATTTTATATAAAAGTGTCGGTGGTTCCCCTTTCTTCTATATAGTTCGGTTATTACCACTTAAGTTTCCCATACACACTTTTTTACGTAGGCGAATGTTTATCACAACTGTAGTGTTTATTTCACTGTTGTAACATTCGGCGCCACGGTTCTTAGAACTAAATGCACACTAAGCTTATGACTAATATTTACTTAATTATACCATAACATATTCATTGATTTTAAATATTATTTCTCTTCAAAATATTAATAACAGAATATACTTAATTAAATCCTAAAAATTAAAATTTTATAAAATTAATAAATGAATTGGTATGTACCATTACAATCTTGAAACCTTAATAATTATGAATAAATTTACTCATATATGTAAGAATGCCCTTGTAATAAAACTTCATATAAACAGATAAGTAGGCTATATTTTGATGTTGACAAATAAGTTTTGACATAAATGCTGAAACTAAAAGCCATGTATTTATTAGATTATTTTTCATTCCATTTATAATGTTTGAAGAGTTTAGATGTACACCACCCGAAATGCGAGAGATTGCAGAACAGGCACTTATACATGAAAACATATACAGAATATAAAAAATGGTGTAGTTCCAAAAATACAGTAGTAACTTCTGACAACGTCCTTCTAGCTTATTTTCAAGAATATTCAAAAAATAAAAGAGCCCCAACTTTATGGGCGCATTATTAAATGTTGAAAGCTACACTTGGCCTAAAAGAGGATATCAAAATATCTTAAATTAGTTGCTTTTTAAAAGGAAAAAATGAGAATTATAAGCCCAAAAGATTATCAGTATTTACTCAAGGAAATTAAAAAATTCCTTTATTTCTGATGTCGTCATGAAAGATGATTTAATTATTATTCACATCCGTAATAGCAAAAATGGTTTGTCTCGTAAGTTGTAATAATGGAGCCACTTTGGATCAAAATAATTAAAAACTATTTTAAAAGTAGACCAAGTACGTTACGAGAATTTTTTGTGTCATCCTGTTTACCGTAATTTTAAAAAAATGCGGAGGATATGAATGATTATAAAATTTATCGATTAAAGATAATAAAAAATGAGAATTACCCTAAACTTGTGCCTGAAAGAATAGCATCAGTTTTGTTCCCCGTATAACTTTAATTCCACGAGTAATCACTTAGAGAGCGGAATCGAGCGAGCTAAACTACCACGGAGCCACAACCGTGAAAAGAAATAATGTAAACAACTGCGTGTTGTTTACATTATATCTGAATAGCACTAAGTCATAGGGCGAACTGTAACATCTGTTTACTCCAGAGAATCAGAGAAAAAACTGCCATAAAATAAGGAATTTTATGAATAAAATCCTTTCTTCATCGGCGTAGGTACAAGGGTGACGAGTTTTTAAAATTTATTATATTTACCTTATATTCGCAATATAATATGTATGTTTCAATAACATACGCGTACATTTTTAGTTATCATTTATTTAGATCTAGAACGTTGTTTATGTTACTTTTTCTGAGATAAAAATTAATTGTCAGTGATTCCGAAATTTATTGCAAAGTCTGTAAAATATCGTCACTTAGCTTTGCTAAAACATACACAGAAATAGTTTTCATGCAGAGAATTTCGATAGTTTACAAAATTTCGTTACATGTTTAAATGACGATGCTCGAAGTATTTCTGAGTGCAAGGAACTAACAGAAATCCCAAATTTAAAAAATCACTTGTTATTCCTTCAGGAACACTTTGGAAATTTGCCAATGACATATTTTGAAAATCGAATCTCAATTTAAAAAATGAGGTGTGGCCACCACACGACTTTCTTATACGTATGAGCGTTTCAAACTATACTATATTTTTTTTACACAAAAATTATTCAAAATCCTATTCTAAGTACTTCTGTTCTCTTAATAAATCGCTATAGAATGCATACTTAGCAAGATATTCGAAAAAAAAAAATTTTGAAATTTCATATATTCGAAAAATATTTCAAATCTAGCACTAAATACTTTTGTATTCTTGATAAATACATATAGAATGCATAATTTACGACATATTCGCAAAAAATCGCTATTCGATAAGAGTAAAAGTGGTAATTCCGGTCTGAATTTTGAAATTGTTTTTAGGCAAAAGATATTGAAAATTACGTTTTAAATACTTTTATACCCGTAACGTACCTGTCTAAAAAGCATGACTTGCGAAATATTCGCAGAAAACTGATTTTCGATAGGAGTAAAAGACCTACTGCCGGTAGCAGCTTCGAAAAACTTTTTAAATAAAATTGTTCTCAATTTTAATTTCAAGTACATATGAATTCTTTATAAATTTGTTTAAATTTAGTAGTTGACGAAATATTGGCAAAATTTAATTTTTTCACTGAAGTAAACTGCTACTTCCGGTCTACCGATTTTACTGAAAAACTACTCAGATCTCAAGAGGGAGATTAGACACGTAAATACAAAATTTGGAATTAATATCTACAGCGGTTTGACCGCTATCGTGGTCACACACAGACACACAGAGAGAGAGACACAGAGAGACAGACATTTTTCAAAAGTCACTTTTACTTTCTTATACGTAGTATAAGGAAGTATTGTGATGATGAAAATTTTCGACCTCGAGATTTTTGCAGATGTCCACGTTTTGAAGTCCCCTGATACCGAAAAAGTGGTTTTAAAAAAAAATGTCTCTCTCTCTCTCTCTGTGTGTGTGTGTCTGTGTCTGTCTGTGTGTGTGTGACCACGATAGCGGTCAAACCGCTATTGGTATCAATTCCAAATTTTGTATTTACGTGTATAATCTCCCTCTTGAGATCTGATTAGTTTTTCAGTAAAATCGGTGGACCGGAAGTAGCAGTTTACTTCAGTGAAAAATTCGAATTTTGCTAATATTTCGTCAATTACTAAGTTTAAACAAATTTATAAAGAATTGAAATGTACTCAAAATTAAATTTGAGACAAATTATCTTAAAGAGGTTTTTCGAAATTCCAACCGGAAGTAGGTCTTTTACTCTTATCGAAAATCAGTTTTTTGCGAATATCTCGCAAGTCATGCTTTCTAGGCAGGTACATTACGAGTATAAAAGTATTTATATTATAATTTTAAATATCTTTTGTATAAAAAAAATTTCAAAATTCGGACCGGAAGTACCACTTTTACGCTTACCGAATAGCGATTTTTTGCAGATATGTCATAAATTATGCATTATATATATATTTATTAAGAGTAAAAAAGTATTTAGAGTTGAATTTTCAATATTTTTTGTATACATGAAATTTCAAAATTCGGACCGGAAGTGGCACTTTTACTCTTAGCGAGTAGCACTTTTTTTCGAATATCTTGCAAAGTATGCATTCTATAGCGATTTATTAAGAGAATGAAAGTACTTAGAAAAGTATTTTGAATAAGTTTTGTATAAAAAAAATTCTTAAAATTGTATAGTTTGAAACGCTCATACGTATAAGAAAGTCGTGTGGTGGCCACACCTCATTTTTTTGGTATCAGGGGAATTCAAAACGTGGACATCTGCAAAAATCTCGAAGTCGAAAATTTCACATTACTTCCTTATACTACGTATAAGAAAGTAAAAATGGATTAACCACATTAGATGTGGCTATTAATAATTCCAAGTGACTTAGACGCAGTTTTTAATAGAAATCCAGGTTTAATAACATTGCGGCAATTGTGTATGCTAAATACGCTGAAATAAAAGAATATTTCCATTACGTAAATATAACCAGTTGCGATGTAGAAGAGATGTTTTCTATCTACACGGATGTATTTAATTCAAAGACAACAAGTCTTACAAAAGAGAAAATGAACAAATAGTAGGGTATTTTGTATTTTATAATCACCAGCCACTTGTTATTCAATTATATAAATAAAATTAAAACCTCTTTAAAAATACAACATTTCAATAGCGCGCCCATGGGCGATGAGTCATGACTCGCTCGATTCCGCTCCCTAGTAATCACATAGAGTCACTAGTACATATAGACTTGGTTATTGTCGAGGCAAGTAATTGTATTTGAATGGTACACGCTTCAATTGGTTCGAGCGTAAATTGCAGACCGATGGAGCCGTTCGTTAGTTACATATTGGGAAAACAAGTTTCATTTTCCTGTATAGACTCTGGCATAAAATCGGTGAACGCAACATGGAGAGGTAAATTAACCTGAAAATTTATGCAAAAGTTAGCAAATATTGCGAATGTACTAGAGGTGTGAACCGTTACAAAAAGCCCCGTGTTTGAGTTGTACAGGAGTGTTTGTCAACATTGCTGAAAATGTAAAATGTGGCTAAATATAAACAGGATAAGTGAAAATGTACAGAACATACTGAAAATTTGATAATAAATTGCAAATGAATAGGGAATGAGGGGTAGGATAATTTATACCGCAAAAATTCAGTACGCAAATGACTTCAAACAGGTTTGTATACAAAGCGGCCAAAGCAATATGCTTTATATAAAAGTTGCTACTTTATTGAGAAATTACATGATAACAATAACGTGACAATATGGCAGTCTTTCATTGGTACTTCAACTAGAATTCCGGGTTATGTTTGATTGTGAAGGATATCGAAAAACAGTTTAATATTTACTGATTTGAAAAGATAATGCAGTTCTATATATTCGCCTGATATCAAACTTAAATTAATATCTGTATATATGACTGTGTATGTATACCGGGTGACCCAAGTTTTACCGCCACGACCAAAATGGAGCTTATTTATAAAGAAAATAGAATCAAATTTTGTGTAAAGTTAAATTGAAATATGCATTGAACATTTAATAAAAAAAGCTCTGGAAAAGTATATAAGGTGCAGCAAAATAAAACAATAAACATTTTCATTTTTGGAATCGACTTTTTTCATTATTATGATGCAGATATTTTTTGAATCATATTCATTAGAGTGGAGCGAAAATGGACTTTTAATTTCTCTTTTTAGATTTTAGTTGGGTAATAGTGAAAAGCTGCCTTTTAGGTTCAAAAAAAATGGGTTGCGATACTACATCATCTTGAAGTGCCGCAAAGAGCTTAAATTTTGTAAAAAAATTGAAAAATGCACCAGTTTCACAGTTTTTGCTTGATAATTAACGAAGTCACATGTGATTAGACTTGACATATCCGACAATGGCCGATATTGGAAAATTGTGCTTCAAATCAATCCAATATATATATCCAGAATTTCCAGAACAGCATTTCATTCATTAAAAACCGTCGCTATGACGATGATGATGGATTTACCATATATCCCAAATGATAGAATGAAAATGCAAAGTTAATCAAGACGTGACACCAAGCGTATTATCGAAACGATCAGAACAAAATGAATGCTCTGACCTGCCTACAAAGTGACAATTGCGCGTCGGTAAAGAAGAACAACCAACTCAAATAAAATATTAGTAAAACGGAATTATTTAAATTAGAATTTCAATCTAAAAATGTTATTAAATTATCAAGAAAGAAAATAACAAGTAACTTAAAATAATTTTTAAGTTTACCGGATATCAAATAATAACAAATAAATTTAAACAGACATGTAACTACAACTATTTTATAGCTGTCGATGAAAGACTGAACGCACTTAAGCGATCCGGTAATAGATGACGCTACAATACCCAAAATATACCAATAGTATTGAAAATAATAGAATTACGTAATTAATATAAAACTAATTAAGCCTATGATTTTTGAACCGTTACAGCATATAGTAGTTTTCTTCCAACAGTAAACCTGCTACACTGCACATTTGTTGCATGAATTAATCGGACATTATTTTGTGTTCTGTCATGGCGCTCTTGAATTATAGACAATTAAAAAGACAACTGTAAATGTCACTTTTTAAATTTAATCATAACTAGGTACATAGAATAATTACTCTTAATAAAAAATATGTCTATGTTATGGAAATGTATATATTTTTAAATTGTGAAGCAATAACAACCCTACAATACGCGAATGTTTAATTAAATTCAGCATTAAAGAGTAAATTTACATTGACAAATCGTTGACTCGCCCTGTATATATATGTATTTTGTGCTGTATTTATACATTTGTTTATTTCGGTATTGATGTTCTTGATATTAAGTCATTCCTCCATAGGCTTATAATAATATTTCTTTCGCTTTTTGTGCAATATACTCATTCCGCGGAGTAGTTTTATTTACTTTCTTCATTTTTAAGGGAAATGCTGAATTAAAGTATGTTGAATAATATCTATAAACTTAGAATACTGTTGATTCACACTTGTTTCAGTGTAAACATCGTGCCAGCTATAAGTTTGTTGGCTGAAATAGATCGGTATTGCAGGTGGGTCAGAGCTTTCTCTTAAGTGGATTTTTGACTTATGGTGGTTTTATGTAATACACATGACTTCATGATTGAGGTATCAATTAAAAGATACACTAGTTTCAGGTACCATCGTCTTGATTTCGAAGAAATGTCATAATATGAGTGGAGTTGATCGAAAAGTTCAACTTCACCCATGTAGCTATTGTAATCCTTCACAGCTTCGGAAAGTGAGACTGTTTCCTGTTCTCCTTTCTTGTTCCAGCTTTGAACAGTTGTCGTTTGGATTATGCAATGTGTTGCCAAAAAAAACACACTTTTTGCCGCAATCTCTCCATTTAATTACAGATATATCCACGTTCATAACAAAATCGTGGTCCCCCATTTTCGTTTGACTATCTTTACGAAATGTGAAAGGAAAGTGTTTATGGTTACATCGGAAAGTGCCTCAAGTAAACAAATCATACCATAACAATTTTGTAAATATAGAATAACTAGAAAAAAAAATTGTCCAAGTAAACACAATAATTGCCTCCTCTAAATGACTTAGTGAGATTAAAAACTGTTCATTCATCTAATCCTTCTTCTTGATTATTGTTGCTTGATTTCCCTCCGTATATATCAAAATTACAAACGTATCCTGTCGAAGCGCAAGCCACCCCCAAACTCTGAAGTCCCTTTTAGTCGGGTTTAGGGGCATGTATTGTTTGCGATTTGGGTGCAATGCATCTAAAAAAATTTCTTGTTGATAGCTTACCATGGGACGAATTTTATAGAGTTTATCGAATGCAGGAACAAGTCTACCAGTGGGCATATTTTCGTTGTTTTTTATATGGAAAAATCTCATAACTTTTAGGAATCTTTTCAATGTAAAAATTTCTGCAATTTGGGATAAAAAACAATTTGAACGAGTTGACCAATACAGCCGTAAGCTGGGGAAATCCCATAATAATTAAGACTCCTATAAATGCCTTCAACTTATCCAATGTAAGGTCAAAGGTCACGCCGTTCTGGTAGAGATTTGATAGGTTTACGATTTAGAGAAGCAATTGGTCACTCAAATAGTTTTCCAAAATTTCTGATGGTGATTCCAAGTTTAGAGTTACTGTATTTCCAAAGGGCTTTGACAAGGTGTCAGATAAAAAATACTGAAGAGTTATTGACTAAATTTGTAACCACCAGATGCAGTTTCACCTTTTGCATTGGAGGAATCGTCACTGTCGGATATAAAAATACGTTGGCGAAGAAAATTACTTCTAAGTCTCTTTGGAAGTACGAAACACGGGTCTTACGCGGAATCATAAATGGTAAATTTTTACTTTTACACAAAACGAGTATCTTAACTTACCTGCTGATAATTAACCTGCACAGTGCCCTAACATAACTGCTGTCGTAATTTCAACCACATGTCTCTTATAAAGGAATGGGGATAGTATGTGGTCGAATCAAGAACCAGAGTGCGTTTGCTTCACACTCAGTTGCCATATAGCTCATTTTTATATAGCTTTCTATAATGTGTACGTTCCAAATAATGGATTAATCTTATTATCTATCAATATTTCTTGGAATATATATATATATATATATATAAATATAAAATGTTGTTTTTCTTTACCCCTTTTTTGTAAAATATGTGTTTTTTTGTTTTTTCTTGGGTTAATTGGATAAAAATAAATTACAAAATTAAAATAATACGATCTTGGTTTGGGTTTTTTCATATATAAAATTAATAATATAATAACATGTTCGATATACAAAATTAATAATACTATTATTTCACCTTAAAATACAGACGTGATAACTGCCAAGTGGGAGGATAAAAAATCAAAAAACATCATAGAAAGAAATAATGCCACAAAAACATTTAACATTTTGTCATTGCTTGTTGAAGAGCTGGCAAATACTGTTTAAAACGTCGACATATCTGTACACAATTTTAACATATAAATTAGTTGCCAAATTATAAAATGATATTTAAAAGGGTAAAAAAGCCCAATATAAAATTTCGTTTATGCAACTTACTGTTCCCGATGGGAGTCAATTATAAAAAACTAATAACAAAACGTTTTGTGTGTCAGAGAGCTGTTATGTGTAAAAGTGTTGGAATTTACAACGTAAGTTTTTTGTCACCTTTGTGCCGTTTTTTTATTTATGACTGTTTGTATTATTTGTAGTTTTAATTTGTGACTGGACTTCTTGAAAAAGATGTTATAAACATTGAAACGTTAAAGTAAATGGATCGTATTATTTTAATTTTGTAATTTATTTTTACCCAATTAACCCAAGAAAAAACAAAAAAACACACATATATATATATATATATATATATATATATATATATAGAAAAACAACTGTCGTATCCTCAACTTAATTAATAAAGTATCCAGTCGTCGGTATTAGGATAAAAAAATAAAAACAACTTAATTACACTGCTGGCGTTTCGTTCATTTAATCAACGAACTTTTTCAAAGCTATAACACAATAAAACACATATAACACAATCCATAAATCTATCACAGTTATTTGTTTACCTTCGTAATCTTTTTACATACATAAAATAAGAAAAGTAAATGATATTTCGTTATTACATATTAACATGTACATTGCATTCGATATCTTATTCACTAAAACGATGCTATTATACTCATAGTATATGATCTTAACTACGAGCCCGTGATCATGTACATATAGTAATACATGTGCCTTATTCTCAAACTATATTATTTATTTATGAATAATAAAAACAACACCCACAAAAAAGCAACAAGAAATAAAACAAACCGAGGTCATTACATTAACAAAACAATACAAGAATATAATCTAATAGTTAAATGATAAAATCTCTACAACAATTAAACATTATTATAAATTCAAATGAATGGAAGAATACAATTGTTATTTTATAACTCCTGCATATACATTCACTACCTGTAATACTGAATCGTCTTTAACATTTATAGTATACTGGGACTTATATATATTTATTTTCTCAAGAAACAATCTCTTCGTGAGATTATTCTCCTTATCTAAAATTTCAGGATTGTCAAAATCAAAATCATGGTCAAACTCAAAATGATGTCTCGATAACGCTGTTTGTTCTCTTTTGTTTTTGTTCCTGTCAAAGCAATCTTGTTTATGATTTTGCATTCTTCTCGATAAGTATTGCTTCGTTTGGCCCACATAAACCCCTTCGCACTGCTTACAATTTATTCTATATATGACATTAGAAGTACACTGTAATGAGACTGGATCTTTCAATTTTGTAAAAAGATTTGCTATAGTTTTTGGGTTGTAAGTTGTTAGACATGTGTCGTTGTTCTTTAGAATTCTTATCACACTAGGTGTCAAATCTTTTATATATGGTAAACTGAAATATCTTTTATTCATCTTTTCTTTTTGCAACCCTTGCAAATTAACATTGTCCCCAACACTACTGCTCATCATGAGACTCCCTGAAACGCTACCATTATTTCCATACAACACATTATTTATGAACACCCTAGGATACCCATTCTTCACTAGAATATCCCTAATTAAATCATAATTCTTTCTATGGAAACTATGATGGCTCAATCTACACACCCAATTTTTTCATTCCAGAATGGTGTTGCGTTTATACTGGAAACTATGTTGCGAATTATAATTTATGACTCTACCCGAGCTTATGTCTTTTATATACCAATCGGTCAACAGATTACCCCCCCTGTCTCTAATCACTGTAGTGTCCAAATAATTTAACCTAGCATCTACCTCTAGTTCCAACGTGAATTGTATGTGTTCATCTATGTTATTAAAGACGCCCAACACATCATTTATCCTATCTGACGGTACGGCCATGATTATGTCATCAACGTAACAGTAAAATAGTGGAGTAGTGAATGGTAACCGAGTAACAATTTTACTCAGGATGTCATTCATAACGAAACACGCCATGGATGTACAATTATACTAGGGACTTCTTAAATGCTCATAATGATATTGTTGTTGTTAGAGCTGATAAGGGTAATGTGTCGGTAGTTATGAATAATAGGGATTACAGAAATAAATTAAATGAGTTGGTTGGGGATAGGGACACATACTTAGCATTGCCGAGGGATCCTACGGTTAAAATACAAGAGAAACATAATAGTTTGATCAAGTCACTGTTTGACGCTGGTTTTATAGACCGCAACACATTAAAATCCTTGATAATCAATAATTCTGTGGCACCTAAGCTATACGGTTTGCCAAAGATTCATAAGACAGAATACCCGCTGCGTCCTGTTGTTTCTTGTATAGGTTCACCCGCGTATAAATTAGCGAGGTTTGTTTCGGCTATTTTGGGTAATGTGGTAAAGGGTTTCCGTTTTACTTTGTCTAACTCATATACTTTTGTTGATTTGGTTGCGGATATAGTATTGCCTGAGAATTTTGTGTTGGTCTCACTGGACGTGCGGTCGTTGTTTACAAGTATTCCGCAGTATTTGGTGATGGACTCCATAGACGCGAATTGGGGACAAATATCTAATTTCACGATAATAGATAAAACACATTTTAAGTTAATGATAGAATTCCTTTTTGACAACAGTTATTTCAGCTATGGGGGGGTGTTTTACAGGCAACAATTCGGCACAGCAATGGGTAATCCGGCGTCACCGGTGTTGGCGTGTTTCGTTATGAATGACATCCTGAGTAAAATTGTTACTCGGTTACCATTCACTACTCCACTATTTTACTGTTACGTTGATGACATAATCATGGCCGTACCGTCAGATAGGATAAATGATGTGTTGGGCGTCTTTAATAACATAGATGAACACATACAATTCACGTTGGAACTAGAGGTAGATGCTAGGTTAAATTATTTGGACACTACAGTGATTAGAGACAGGGGGGGTAATCTGTTGACCGATTGGTATATAAAAGACATAAGCTCGGGTAGAGTCATAAATTATAATTCGCAACATAGTTTCCAGTATAAACGCAACACCATTCCGGAATGAAAAAATAGGGTGTGTAGATTGAGCCATCATAGTTTTCATAGAAAGAATTATGATTTAATTAGGGATATTCTTGTGAAGAATGGGTATCCTAGGGTGTTCATAAATAATGTGTTGTATGGGAATAATGGTAGCGTTTCAGGGAGTCTCATGATGAGCAGTAGTGTTGGGGACAATGTTAGTTTGCAAGGGTTGCAAAAAGAAAAGATGAATAAAAGATATTTCAGTTTACCATATATAAAAGATTTGACACCTAGTGTGATAAGAATTCTAAAGAACAACGACACATGTCTAACAACTTACAACCCAAAAACTATAGCAAATCTTTTTACAAAATTGAAAGATCCAGTCTCATTACAGTGTACTTCTAATGTCATATATAGAATAAATTGTAAGCAGTGCGAAGGGGTTTATGTGGGCCAAACGAAGCAATACTTATCGAGAAGAATGCAAAATCATAAACAAGATTGCTTTGACAGGAACAAAAACAAAAGAGAACAAACAGCGTTATCGAGACATCATTTTGAGTTTGACCATGATTTTGATTTTGACAATCCTGAAATTTTAGATAAGGAGAATAATCTCACGAAGAGATTGTTTCTTGAGAAAATAAATATATATAAGTCCCAGTATACTATAAATGTTAAAGACGATTCAGTATTACAGGTAGTGAATGTATATGCAGGAGTTATAAAATAACAATTGTATTCTTCCATTCATTTGAATTTATAATAATGTTTAATTGTTGTAGAGATTTTATCATTTAACTATTAGATTATATTCTTGTATTGTTTTGTTAATGTAATGACCTCGACTTGTTTTATTTCTTGTTGCTTTTTTGTGGGTGTTGTTTTTATTATTCATAAATAAATAATATAGTTTGAGAATAAGGCACATGTATTACTATATGTACATGATCACGGGCTCGTAGTTAAGATCATATACTATGAGTATAATAGCATCGTTTTAGTGAATAAGATATCGAATGCAATGTACATGTTAATATGTAATAACGAAACATCATTTACTTTTCTTATTTTATGTATGTAAAAAGATTACGAAGGTAAACAATAACTGTGATAGATTTATGGATTGTGTTATATGTGTTTTATTGTGTTATAGCTTTGAAAAAGTTCGTTGATTAAATGAACGAAACGTCAGCAGTGAAATTAAGTTGTTTTTATTTTTTTTTATCCTAATACCGACGACTGGATACTTTATTAATATATATATATTAGTATTTTATTAAGATTGATGGTCATAGATATGATATGTTGTAAATTTGTGATGTTATGCGTACGAATATTTTAAATTTCCGGTTAACAAAGGGAAATAACAAACATGAAAAAAATAAAAATGTTTTCTGACGAAGTGCGTGTACATTTTTAATGTATGAATTAATATTCATAAATAATTTTTAACATGTTGTATTGTGATATACAGTGATGGGCAAATGTATGGAACCAAGTAAATATCTCTGGAGTTTCTAGAGATATAGAAATTAAATTTGGTGTGTAGATATTACACTATATTTTGTATTTAGTTCGAATGTTTTTATCGCAATTCAACTTCCAGTTTAACCGGAAGTAATGTCAGCTTGAAATTTTTAAATAGAACACCCTGTATATTATTTTAGTTTTGAATAGAACACTTTATTGCAAGTACAAAAATAATGGGTTCGATATGTTTTATTTCATGGCCAACCGTGATATTAACAAAAAAAAAATTATTTTTGAATGAAAATGTAATAATATCTGGTAGTCCATGTAATAATTGTAGCAGTGACAGTTATTGTCAAAATAAGTAGTATTTTAGTTTTAACGCAAAAATGGCTCATTTAAGCGAAAGAGAAAGAATTGAAATACTAATGATGATTGGATTTGGCGACAGAAGAAGAACGCATCAAGAAGTTTGTGACCTTTTAAACAATATTCATCCGAATAGGCAAATAACACGTTCGATAGTTACAAAGACTTTGCAAAGGTACAATACAAATGGCACCGTCGGAAATTTAAGAAAAAGTGGACGTATAAATACTGCTACAAATGAAGAAGTAGCTCAAAATATTGCTATATCTTTAGAGGAAAATCATAATTTGTCTACTACTGAACTGGCCAATCTGCACGAAATTAGCCGTCGTTCAGTAGGGAGGATATTAAAACGAGAAAGATATTACCCGTACAAAATTCGCCTTGTTCAAGAACTTTCCGACGACGACTTCAACAGACGGCTAGAATTTTGTGAATCAGTTATGGATATTTGTAACCGTGACGATAATTTTGTACAAAATGTAGTGTTTTCTGATGAAGCAACTTTTTGTTTGAACGGTACAGTTAATCGACACAACTGCCGTTACTGGTCCCAAAATAATCCTTACTGGGTACAAGAAGCTCATACGCAACACTCTCAAAAACTGAACGTTTGGGCCGGTATTTACAATAACAGAATTATTGGGCCTTTATTTTTAGAAGGAAATTTGAACGGGAACATGTATTTAGAACTTTTGGATGCACAAATAATTCCGGCGCTGGAGGAAAATGGACAACTGCCAAATAATATCTGGTTTCAGCAAGATGGGGCACCACCTCATTACGCTCGCATTGTTCGAGATCGTTTAAACAGGACATTTCCTAATAGGTGGATTGGAAGAAGAGGTGCTATAGAATGGCCTCCTCGATCACCAGACCTTAATCCACTGGACTATTTCCTATGGGGTTTTTTGAAGTCCAAAGTTTATTTTAATCGACCAGATAATTTGCAAGAATTAGCTGAGAGAATAACTCAAGAGATTCAAAGAATTCCACCAGAAACAAAGGCCAATGTTACAATGGCATTTAAAAATAGACTGGCCTACTGTCAAGAGGTAAATGGTGCTCAGTTTGAACATTTAATACACTAACGGTATCCTAACGCTTTCTCGTAGTCATGTTTTATTTTACTATGTTTAGCGCCCTTTTCAGTAATTTAAGTACTGTTGTACTCAATTTCAGTTTTGGTATTTAATATTATTGTTACATTTGTGATTTACACTCGCAAAATACTAGATCTTAGCATTGTAACAAAAATCACTCTTTTGTTAATATCACGGTTGGCCATGAAATAAAACATATCGAACCCATTATTTTTGTACTTGCAATAAAGTGTTCTATTCAAAACTAAAATAATATACAGGGTGTTTTATTTAAAAATTTCAAGCTGACATTACTTCCGGTTAAACTGGAAGTTGAATTGCGATAAAAACATTCGAACTAAATACAAAATATAGTGTAATATCTACCCACCAAATTTAATTTCTACATCTCTAGAAACTTCAGAGATATTTACTTGGTTCCATACATTTGCACATCACTGTATGTAAAATACTGAAGAAGACATTAAAAAAGTGTCGAAACATTTAAAAAAAAAATGGTTTTTATTTGTGTTTAAGTAGAAGAATAAAGGTCGCTAATTCCAGGAAAAAATAAATTAATATTGTAAAAGCACGACCAAGATAAGATATTATATTTTATATATATACCCACTATGCAAGAATACTTCCAATAAACGTTGTGTTAACGTTACATTGTAACCTTGTAACTTTACGTTTACACCTTCTGTGACGTTACAGGCACGTAGCCTGAAGCTCTTATGTCTGTCCCAACGACTTTATCACACCAACGTCGCACCAAAAAGTTATTATGATGTTTGAAATGCGACGTTCTTCGCACCAAATTCTTGGGAAGTTAATTTAACGAATATTGGAAAACGTTTTAACAACTTGCTATTTTTAATGTACTTTGCACGTTGACATCGAGAAGTTTGGACAACTTCCTTTTTTAAAGTGCTTTAAACTTACTTTTTACAAGTTAATAAAAGATAAACTGCAGCGGTCATGGGCACTTTTACACATGACGTTACGTCAACTTTCAAATAAACACTTTCCGCAACGTCGCAATTGAAAGTTTAATAAACTTTTCCTAGCGTCAGTTTTATAATAATTATTCAATAATTAATTAATTATTTCTAGGAGAAATAAAAATTTGTATTATTGAAATATAAAATATTTTAATAAAACAGTTGAATAGCATACAATTCCTTAATAATAATAATTTTCTAAATTTAGGTACATACTAATAAATCTAATTTGAGATTAAAAAAAAAATTCAATTTGTCATCGCCCACTGATATCCTTGGTTAGCATGTTTCATACATTCCATCGTTGCTTTTTATGATACATACAGCAAGAGCGCGCGAGGTATGATCACCCGATGGTATACGTAAACTCGCATCTAAACGTGGTCCGATAATACATATTAGAGTTACGGCACAACATACTAGCATTGCCTGCTCATATTCGAACTCATAGTGATCTGATTATTTTTTCGCAGATTGACAAAAAGAACAAATTAAATTTTCTCTTTAAGTGATGACGATTGCTTAGATAACTAAGTCGATAATAACGCGAAGATTGTAATACTTATAACGTAATTATGATTATCCGTATGAAATTAAATAATAATGTAGTTGTGTAAAAAGTTATAGCAGTACAACTGGGTTTTAGAATGAAATAAAAACAACCCGCCTGAAACATCTGCAGAATAAACTAAGATGTCTAGAGAAAAATAAATAAATAGAAATTTCATGGTAAAAAAAAACTATAAATAAGTATAACAGAAATACCACAAAATAACACAAAAACCTACGTGCATTCCTCTTTGCAGCCAGTACGCAACTGGAACTGATGTAAATATGTATCTATCTGGCGAACACAGCTGGCGGAGATCAATTTTCCGAATATACGTCCGAAGAATATCGACTGGCACGGGTGATCATACCCCGCGCGCTCAAGCTGTATAGATTTTAAGCTGGAAAGCTTAAAATTATTTTTTTGGCTCGTCCAGCTACAAAAAGTTGCCATATAATTGGTTAATACATTTTGTAGGTATGTGTTAACAAAATTCCTTTCGTTGTATCCAACTATGTACATCATGCGTTGCAGCTAAAAATCAAAATTATGGGCTTACCCTCTCTGTTATCAATTTGTATGTTGTTTTCTTCAGTACCTACCTGACGCAATCGGTTGGATGGCATGAATTGCCGTAGCTCCTTCCGTTACTTCTTCTAGGGCTAGTAACCTACCAGTGGCTAAAATAAATAGTCAATAAAATCGTATTTGAATGGTTTCCAAAATATATGTATTAAGTACCATCAATTTCCTTTCGCCAATTGTCAAACGGTTTTTCAATATTAAATATTTGGTTATCGGTGTTTTGTGGGTCACTGTCACCTGTAAGTTGATATTATTATAAAAACATAGTTTAAAAAGTGAATACAAAATGTTATTTTCTTATTTACCAGAAATTTCTTCCTCAAGTTGGAGTAAGTCGTCGTAAATTGAATTTTTGATTTTTAATTATCTTTTACATTCATTTCTATTCGAAAAATTGATTTCAGAAGGAAGAAGAAGAGGAGGGGAAACTTATAAAATGTTTTTCTTTATAAAATTATTCTTCGTAGAAATCTAAAATATAAAAGATATGTTGTATTGAATATGAAAAAGTTAAACGTCAGCTTACCAAAAGTTTAACTTCGTGTAGTTTCCAAATTGATTCTAGCTCTACTGCGCGAACTATTAAGTTTCTAGGACCTACTATTCGATCAATAACAGGATTTGCCATTTTCCAAAAGCCAAGATGATGGTATGATAGAATACGATGTATCGCCAAATTGTACTATAGCATACGAAAACTGAAAAACCGGAATATAAAAATAATATAATAATGACTTTTACACAGTTTACCTCATTTTAAAATGTGTATAATTACATACATACGCGTAGGTACTAGTTTGGAATCTTTTTTGCATGTTGGGGATATGTTCGGAAGTTTCTGTTTCGCTATATTTTCTGATATGATCTACATTATTAATAAGTTGTTTAAGAGGTCTGTTTGATGTTTTCATATATAATTTTATTTCATGCATTGCGTTTCCAAACTTGAATGCGCTAAAGTTATCGAGAACTTCAAATTTTTGTAAATTTGTGTATCTTCTCGTAAGTGAATTAAATTATGTTGGTACATTATGATTGACATATTCCTTACCATACAGAGCACCAAAATTTTCTATAAAGTAATTTAACAATGTTTTGGAAAACTCGTTATATTTATGATATAAAGTTTCATCTACTAAAATTCTAATGGCACAATGAAAGCTTAAGCAATGATTAAATTGATCTGAACTTAAATTTCTCTTTAACACAATTGGGGTAGTATATAACAAAAATTGTCTTAATTCTGTTCCCTTCCAACGATCCATTTCTAAAATTGATCGTGGAAGGCGATTAATTCTTTTAGCATACAATTTCTAAATTCTCTTAACTGCTCACATACATTTGATATTTGTTGTTCTGTCATTCAAACTTCTCTGTTTCCCTTTACCTAAAAAATAATCAAACGTTTCACAACACCTAAGCATACTAAATCCTGTATGTAATTATGCTCAAATATAAAACGGTAAAATGATATTATAAAATGCTTTTATGGTGTGAAATAAAATTACAAAACGTTTTCTGAAATATTAAATTAAATTGGAAAGGAATGCAATGTGAATCTATTCAGCTTATATTTATGTTTACAAAAAAAAAAAAAAAACAGACGCCGCGCCGAGTTAAATATTTGTCTATTTCTTTTTGCGTGTCTGTGATGTCAGGGCAGACGATGCGACTTACTCCTGTCTCTACCTATTGCACTCGTGTACTGATTTATCTCTTTGATCCTTGTAAAATTTAAATAGGAGGTACATACTCACTTTTAATTCTTCTGGAAATTACGATCCTTCTAGTGGAATTATGAACTTCCTCTCCCGTTTTGAATAAATTCTTGAGTCATGTCTTTTGTTTCTTAGTCCCATAGTTTGTGGGATTGATTATATTGAAATTAAACAAATCACTGGAGTTTATATATTTAATACTTAACTTTTACAATATACATACCTAAACAGATGTTTACCGTGTATGTACAACTTACTAGTACCAGTGCTCGTGTTATAATGTGTTACTGCTAGTAGCACTGCTCCCAAGCAGCAAAATCACAATTCCCTGTTAAGGGGATATTAAAGTCGATTTGTATTTGGGAATTCACTATAATTGCTTTTGGAGGCGTTGGCCCGTAGGAGGAGCCAAATGCAAGCCATCTCATTCTCACATATTTGAAATGAATGTGTTGTTTTCCGTCACCCGAATACAGAGAAACAACTGAACTATTCAAATCAACGGCAGCAGAATATCGTGACAAATACGATCGTCGATTATACTAGCAAAAAATAGTCTGTTCCTACAAGCAGATTTGTATTTTTCCTCAGTTTATTTGATTTTAGCGTTTTTTGCATGAAGGAAGGTTATTTCGCTATAGTTATTTCTTTTAGAAAAGCAAATATTTGGCAAATACTATATATAAATAAAAATTAAAGTATTCCATTCAAACAAGTGCAATAAATGTATTCAAAGACATCTCTACGAAATGTACGAAGAATGTATATGAAACTGACAATTTTTTTTTGCTGCAATAAAATATTTGTATGTGCATATGTGAACGAGACACTTTCCACAATTACACAATCAACTCAATAAAAGTTTTTCTTTTCGTGATGTGATAAGTATAGTTATATATCGCGATCCTTGCTGGCTTTTCGCACATACAGTAAATACTAGTTAGGGCTGTTCGCTGTTCTTATTATTTGGAGAATTAATTTTTTGACACTTTTTGGTGTTGAGTGCCGAAGTAGAGTGTGATGTAAAGGTATTCACAATGGCAAGAGGCAACAGAAACTTAAAGAAATATCCAAGATTATCCTCAAAGCGGAAAAATAGAAGCAGGCAAGTGTTAAAAAGACTCTATTAGAGCAATGAGAGTGATCCATCATCAACCGTTCAAGTTTGCCAAACGTAAATTCAATACCTTTCTCAATCATTTATATTATATTTATTTTTTTTTTCTTTCAAGTTCGGTTAGTCATGAGGATGTTGATAAAGATTACATGGATGTATTACATGCGATTGAACGTGAACCTGAAGTTGACTTATCAAATGAAAATATTTCAAAGTAGGCAGTTCCAGCAACTATTTAAATTATTATTTGTATTATAAAGCAAGTTATATACAGGATGTTTCCAAATAAGTTTGGAAAGTTTTTAGAGGGTGATTCCTTCTCAAAAATTAAAGGGGTCTTTCATGTAAACAAAAGCTCTTAGGCTTGTCTTTGGAAACATCCTGTAAACATAAGCACATACAGAGGTGTTCGTTATAAATTAATTGTGTTTTGAGTTTATTTTAGAATTGAAATAATAAAAGAGAGTGCACATTCTGAATACTCTGTTTCTGGTAGAAGAATAATTGATGTTGAACAATTCTTTAAATCAATTGTGGAGTTCAAACATAATCCATCGTTTTCCTGCAATACTGAGAATTTGAAAATAATAAATGAAAAGAAACTTGGTTTCAATAGTATTTTTTATTTACAATGTGCAATGTGCAAGGAAACATCATCCGTAAGCACAGATAGTGCATCAAAAAATTCGCTTGATATAAACAAAGCAGCAGTCTTGGGAATGACATCCTCAGGAGGTGGTTTTTCGCAGCTGGAGAAAATTCTTGCATTTTGTAACATTCCTTGTATGAGTTTTCCAAAGTTTGCTGCAACTCAGGATGAAATTTCTCCTCTCATTAGTGGAAGTGCATTTGATTTAATGGAGGCAGCAGGAAAGGAAGAGGCTCAACTCGCAAAGGAAGTAGGAGACGTGGATCAAGACGGCATTACACATATCGTTGTAATAGCAGATGGAGCCTGGTGTAAGCGTTCATATCGGACGAATTACAGTGCGTCATCAGGTGTTGTTAGTACTTTCCTCAATTTTATTTGACATGTATTTCCATGAAGACATTGAGAACATAATATTTCTTTTTTAGGGAGTTATTATTGGGCAAAAATCCAAAAAAATATTATATCTTGGTATCAAGAACAAATATTGTTGTATGTGTTCCCGTGCAGAAAAAAAAACAAGAAGATGTCAAACCTCATACCTGTTTCAAAAATTGGTGCAAACATGCAATGGAAGCAGAAATAATTGTAGAGGGTTTCAAAAGCAGCATTGAAATGCACGGGCTGAAATATAAATATCTTATAGGAGACGGGGATAGCAGCGTAACAAGAAAATTAGCTGAGGCAATGTGCTGTTAAACACTGGATTAAAGAAGATATTTCACATGAGCAAAAAGTGAGGAAACTGCGTTCTGATATTCTCAATTCATTCAAACATATATTTGGAGAGCATTCGAATTGTAAACAATATTTTTGTCAAGGTAAGTATTCTGGAAGTGGATTTTTCATAGTGTATCATTTAATATATATATTATGTAGGTAAGGATGAACGCAAGTGGGTGAATGAAATGACGGAAAGTGGTCTTTTGCAAGATGTCGAAGTTCTGTTGTACCGCTTAGTGCATAATGCTGATAGTCTTCTCCTAAACATGGATAATAATGCTGCAGAGTGCTACAATTCAGTTGTCGCAAAATTTGTGAGTAGGAAAAGATTGAATTTATCCAGTAGAGGTTCATACCAAACTCGATGCGAAGCAGCAAGTGTGAGTTTTTCAGCAGGATCACATAATTATCCTGGCATAACATATAAGGCAATATCGCAGAAAAGCCCTGGACAATTTACCAAAAAATTAATGCGCAGAAGAGAAAAGCAACACCTCTACCATAAATCCCCAAAGACCTTATTCCCTGAAAAATATCGCAAGAAGTTGAAAGCTAAGGCACCCGCAGACAAATATTACGGGCCTGTCGCGGCTCTTCTTTCTGCTGAACTGCCCGAGAATTATGAAATCCTGAAAAAAAAATGTTTGGAAAATCTACAAAAAACGCCTTCTCAAATTCGTGACTTAGAGAAAAAAACTGATGGGCAAAGTAGCAATGACGACTGGAGAACCGAACGTCACAATAGACTGACTGCTTCCAGTTTTGGCAGAATATGCAGAATGAGGTCAACCACGTCTTGTAATGCAACTGTTAAAGAATTGGTGTATAGTACTTTCACAGGAAACGAGGCTACCGGGTGGGGTATTAGCCACGAGCCAATTGCTAGAAAGGAATTTGAAAAACATTTTGGACTTGAAGTGTCCTCATGTGGACTTTTCGTAGATTCCGTGCGTGGTTTTCTTGGTGCCTCGCCACACGGACTAATCGGTACCGATGCGATCATAGAAATTAAGTGTCCAAAGTCCATTTGTAAGTTGTCACCTCGTGGTGCCGTCGACCAGAAGAAAATCAAATTTGCAATAATTGATGATGATGGAATCTTTCATTTGAAGAAAACAGCCCATTTTTACTACCAGGTCCAAGAACAACTACACATTTCTCAAAGGAATGTGTGCTATTTTGTGTTGTGGAGTCTACTGGGAATGGAAGTAGAGCATGTTTGAAAACACACTATTAGGAATAAAAATATGTTAACTGCCTATTCGACCTGTTTAGATTTACAGAGATGACATCTTCTGGACGAATCATATGGAGTTACAACTACGTGATTTCTATGAAAATTGCGTTCTACCAGAACTCATAGATCCACAACATCCACAAAATCTACCCTTCCGAAATTTGAGGCAGAAGAACAAATTTGTAGAATCCGAAAAATGTAGAAAAATTAAAAAAATAATCTATATCATCGTTTTGTGTGTGTTTAATATTCTTATTTCATTTGTTCCATTTTTAGTACACATTTTGCGTGTTTCTCTTTTGTTATTTCAAAACACAATCCAAAGAAATTAATTTTCGATTGTGAAAGTAGTTACGGAGTTTAGTCAATAATTTCAGCGAAAAGTAACGTGAATGCGATCCATTCTTGCGAAAATCATGAGAAATTTCCGAGGATGTGTGTCGGATTGATTTATATGTTCGACCTAGGAATGAGGTATTTAATTGTGATTATGCGAACATCATAATTAAGTATAATAAAACTTAGACTGGAATTATTTTGTTTTTTGAAAATTTTTATTATATATTTTGGTTATAATTATACATGCTAAAAGGCATACATGTGGATAGATTCATAATTTTTGAGTGTTATTTAATTGTCTTAGGAATATCTGTTTTTCAATATTTTCTATTTTGAAATATTATATATCATACATTTTTGGTAATATTCTTTATTTGTTAATATTTTGTAAATGTTTAATAAAAGTTGAAATAAAGGTTTTAATTTATATTATAAAACTGTGTGTTAAATAAAGTTATTATATTTGTTCTTTGAAAAATTTGTGTTTTGCTTTATAAATTGCCATACCACTTTGAAGTGTTAAAGCTACCTACACCCTGAGATATAGAGTAAATGCCGGGAAGAGATTTTGTTAAAGATAAGAGGAGCAAATAAGAGCATAAAGAGCACTGTTAAGTTGCTAACCCACCGTTTTTTTAGCAATATAACTGTGATTGTTTATTTCCAAGAGTTAAAATCATTTTCTAAATATTATTCAAATTATTAAGGTCACAGCAATATGTGCGTTTCAAATTATCCAATAGTTGGTCTAAATTAAGTTTTAAATAGTTTTATCTTCTTAAAAAATTAAACCTGTAAGTGTGTTACACAAAAAAATTTTGTTATAGGAAAATTATTCAGAATCCTATTCTAAGTACTTCTATTCTCTTAATAAATTACTATAGAATGCATACTTTACGAGATATTTGCAAAAAAGTGCTACTCGATAAAGGTAAAAGTGATACTTCCGGTCAGTGGCGGCTCTTTAATGAAAGCAAGTGAGCAATTGGACCTCCTGGAATTTTGAAACAAAACAAACCAAGCGGCGACTAACTGTGAAAGTATTTATTTATTACGTATTCATAGTTATTGAACAGGAACGTGGCGTGTGCGGCACGCGTAACAACCTACATGCACCGATCGTCGTCACAGATATAATGACGACTAACAGCGCACGAGCGAATGTTTACCCCTTCCACCGAGAGAAACATACCCATGAGCAAAGCCCAACCGTTGCTCCGTTAAGCCATTAACATTACATTGAAGGTGGGGAGAACTGTATTTTGTTCTACTTCCATATCGTATAATACATAGCGTGTGAGCAAGATCTCCAGTCTGCTCACCGCTGGTGTAAGATAAATTTCTTCTCTGCGTTACAGAATAACACGTTTTCGCGGTTAAAGTATGATGAAAAAATCGTAATAAAAAATCTTAAACGCCCGATGCCTCAATTATGTTTAGAAAATAAACAATCTGTTAAAGGTAAAGACGTTATAAGAAAATTCAAAATGAATATTTATCAGAAAAATGACTGGATTTGTGGGTGTGAAATTAAGAATACTTTGTTTTATTTTCCGTGTCTTTTGTTTGGTGGTGAACCGTCTTGGTCAAAGAACGGAATAAAAGACTTAATTCATCGTAGTGCTAAAATTACGAAACATGAAAATTCCGAAGGGCATTTGAAAAATATATTTAGTCTAAGAATGT
This sequence comes from Amphimallon solstitiale, assembly GCA_963170755.1. Lineage (NCBI taxonomy): Eukaryota > Metazoa > Arthropoda > Insecta > Coleoptera > Scarabaeidae > Amphimallon > Amphimallon solstitiale. The sequence goes on from OY720680.1 coordinate 13,493,260, forward strand.
TGGGAAAAAATAACATTCAGAATGTTTTAGATTCATCATATAGAAAAGCAGTTCAATAACACAATGAACAGGTAACAAAAAATAGGCATGTGTTAAATTTAATAATAAATTGCATTAGATTTTGTGGCGCGTTTGAACTGGCACTTCGGGGTCATGATGAACGGCAAACGTGGAATACCAAGGGCATTTTTCGGGAATTGATAAATTTTACGGCAGAATTGGATAAATTGCTCAGAGATCACATCGAAGCAGCACCGGTTTTTAAGAGATTATCAAAAACGATACAGAATGAGCTGCTTGATGCAATGTTGAACGTGTATCATGGACAAGTTTCCAGTGAAATTAAAGCAACCGACTTCACATCTGTGATAGCTGATGAAACCACAGATGTGTCCAATCAGTTTCAGTTGGTGGTTGTTTTAAGATATATTGTGAACGCGAGACCGGTCGAAAGATTTTGGAAATTTCTTCTGCCTAGTGGACATGATGCTAATTCTTTATCTGCTTCCATCCTTAACGAAATTAGTTTGCTTGTTGATGACCCAGAAAAACTGATTGCACAGAGCTATGATGGGGCAGCAGTCATGAGTGGTGCTATTAACGGCGTGCAAAGACATGTCCAAGACCAGTATCCAAGGGCCAATTTTGTACATTGTTACGCACATCAGACAAATCTTATTATGTCACATGCTACACCGAGCAGTAGTAAATGCAGATTTTTTTGCCAATCTGACGGGATTATGTACTTTTTTTCTCCACTTCACCACAACGAGCTGCAAGATTGGAAGAATTCCTTCAGAGAAAAAGCTTACCTCGTTCTTCAAAAATAAGATGGAACTTCAATTCTAGGACAGTGAATACAATATATGAGCATCGAGCTCTAGAAGAAATCGAGGGAGAAGCTAGTTTACAAACTACCATTCATCAAGCTGGTGCCAATTTGCGAATTTTAGAGGAGGAAAATTTTATCTATTGGCTAACTTCCTTTCATAAAATTATGCCACATGTGGACATATTGTTTAATCAATTACAAAATCTCAATACAGATGCATTAAAAATCAAGAATAATTTAGATAATTTTGAACGCGCTATTGGAAAAATTCGAACCGAAATCGTTGACACAGATAATCAGTTGGTTAAACAAAATGACTCAGAACTGACTCCTCGACCATCAACGCGACGAAGAGTAACTGATGGTAGCCAAAGACGGAGGGAGACTATTGAAGTGTGCGATATTATTTTGCTTGAAATAAAAACTAGATTTCGGTATACAGGGCACTTAATATTAGCAAACTTAATTTCTTTTAAACAGTTCTCCTCTTTTCAAAAAAAATTTCCGAAAGATTGCCTTAAAAAATTAAACCTGTAAGTGTGTTACACAAAAAAATTTTGTTATAGGAAAATTATTCAGAATCCTATTCTAAGTACTTCTATTCTCTTAATAAATTACTATAGAATGCATACTTTACGAGATATTTGCAAAAAAGTGCTACTCGATAAAGGTAAAAGTGATACTTCCGGTCAGTGGCGGCTCTTTAATGAAAGCAAGTGAGCAATTGGACCTCCTGGAATTTTGAAACAAAACAAACCAAGCGGCGACTAACTGTGAAAGTATTTATTTATTACGTATTCATAGTTATTGAACAGGAACGTGGCGTGTGCGGGACGCGTAACAACCTACATGCACCGATCGTCGTCACAGATATAATGACGACTAACAGCGCACGAGCGAATGTTTACCCCTTCCACCGAGAGAAACATACCCATGAGCAAAGCCCAACCGTTGCTCCGTTAAGCCATTAACATTACATTGAAGGTGGGGAGAACTGTATTTTGTTCTACTTCCATATCGTATAATACATAGCGTGTGAGCAAGATCTTCAGTCTGCTCACCGCTGGTGTAAGATAAATTTCTTCTCTGCGTTACAGAATAACACGTTTTCGCGGTTAACGTATGATGAAAAAATCGTAATAAAAAATCTTAAACGCCCGATGCCTCAATTATGTTTAGAAAATAAACAATCTGTTAAAGGTAAAGACGTTATAAGAAAATTCAAAATGAATATTTATCAGAAAAATGACTGGATTTGTGGGTGTGAAATTAAGAATACTTTGTTTTATTTTCCGTGTCTTTTGTTTGGTGGTGAACCGTCTTGGTCAAAGAACGGAATAAAAGACTTAATTCATCGTAGTGCTAAAATTACGAAACATGAAAATTCCGAAGGGCATTTGAAAAATATATTTAGTCTAAGAATGTTGGGAAAAAATAACATTCAGAATGTTTTAGATTCATCATATAGAAAAGCAGTTCAATAACACAATGAACAGGTAACAAAAAATAGGCATGTGTTAAATTTAATAATAAATTGCATTAGATTCTGTGGCGCGTTTGAACTGGCACTTCGGGGTCATGATGAACGGCAAACGTGGAATACCAAGGGCATTTTTCGGGAATTGATAAATTTTACGGCAGAATTGGATAAATTGCTCAGAGATCACATCGAAGCAGCACCGGTTTTTAAGAGATTATCAAAAACGATACAGAATGAGCTGCTTGATGCAATGTTGAACGTGTATCATGGACAAGTTTCCAGTGAAATTAAAGCAACCGACTTCACATCTGTGGTAGCTGATGAAACCACAGATGTGTCCAATCAGTTTCAGTTGGTGGTTGTTTTAAGATATATTGTGAACGCGAGACCGGTCGAAAGATTTTGGAAATTTCTTCTGCCTAGTGGACATGATGCTAATTCTTTATCTGCTTCCATCCTTAACGAAATTAGTTTGCTTGTTAATGACCCAGAAAAACTGATTGCACAGAGCTATGATGGGGCAGCAGTCATGAGTGGTGCTATTAACGGCGTGCAAAGACATGTCCAAGACCAGTATCCAAGGGCCAATTTTGTACATTGTTACGCACATCAGACAAATCTTATTATGTCACATGCTACATCGAGCAGTAGTAAATGCAGATTTTTTTGCCAATCTGACGGGATTATGTACTTTTTTTCTCCACTTCACCACAACGAGCTGCAAGATTGGAAGAATTCCTTCAGAGAAAAAGCTTACCTCGTTCTTCAAAAATAAGATGGAACTTCAATTCTAGGACAGTGAATACAATATATGAGCACCGAGCTCTAGAAGAAATCGAGGGAGAAGCTAGTTTACAAACTACCATTCATCAAGCTGGTGCCAATTTGCGAATTTTAGAGGAGGAAAATTTTATCTATTGGCTAACTTCCTTTCATAAAATTATGCCACATGTGGACATATTGTTTAATCAATTACAAAATCTCAATACAGATGCATTAAAAATCAAGAATAATTTAGATAATTTTGAACGCGCTATTGGAAAAATTCGAACCGAAATCGTTGACACAGATAATCAGTTGGTTAAACAAAATGACTCAGAACTGACTCCTCGACCATCAACGCGACGAAGAGTAACTGATGGTAGCCAAAGACGGAGGGAGACTATTGAAGTGTGCGATATTATTTTGCTTGAAATAAAAACTAGATTTCGGTATACAGGGCACTTAATATTAGCAAACTTAATTTCTTTTAAACAGTTCTCCTCTTTTCAAAAAAAAATTTCCGAAAGATTGCCTTAAAGAAGCAGTAAAATTTTATCCATGTCTCAATGCAAGCAGACTACGAACTGAATTAAGTGTTCAATATTCTAGAGAAGAATTTAGGCAAAATATAGAAGTCAGTGCTGTAGGTCTGCTAGGCCTTCTGCTGGATGGATTAAGCGACACCTTTAATGAAGTTGTTAAGCTTTTAAAAATTGTCATTATAATCCCAATGACAACGTCTGAAGCGGAACGCCAGTTTTCACGCCTGAAGAGAATAAAAACTTTCCTGAGAAATACAATGAAAGAAGACAGATTAAATGCCCTTACTATGTTATCTTGTGAAAAAGAATTTATAAATGATTTCCCAAATTTTAATGAAAAACTTAGGTGTGGCCACCACACGACTTTCTTATACGTATGAGCGTTTCAAATTATAGGATTTTCAGAATTTTTTATACAAAAATTATTCACAATCCTATTCTAAGTACTTCTATTCTCTTAATAAATCTCGATAGAATGCATACTTTGCAAGATATTATCAAAAAAGTGCTACTCGCTAAGAATAAAAGTGCGACTTCCGGTCCGAATTTTGAAATTTCATATATACAAAAAATATTGCAAATCCAATTATAAATACTTTTGTATTCTTGATAAATACATATAGAATGCATAACTTACGACATATTTGCAAAAAATCGCTATTCGATAAGGGTAAAAGTGGTACTTCCGGTCTGAATTTCGAAATTTTTTTTATACAAAAGATATTGAAAATTATGTTTTAAATACTTTTATACTCGTCACGTACTTGTCTAAAAAGCATGACTGATTTTCGATAAGAGTAAAAGACCTACTTCCGGTAGGAATTTCGAAAAACTTTAAATAAAATTATTCTCAATTTTAATTTTAAGTACATATGAATTCTTTATAAATTTGTTTAAACTTTGTAGTTGACGAAATACTGGCAAAATTCGATTTTTTCACTGAAGTAAACTACTACTTCCGGTCTGCCAATTTTGCTTAAAATCTAATCATTTCTCAAGAGGGAGATTATACTACTAAATACAAAATTTGGAATACGCGCCCCAAATTAAAAAAAAGACGAATACTGATGCGGAGCTTCATTCATCGGGCACTAATATTGTCAACTGGGAACTTTCTGCGGCATAAATATCCAGTTCGTAGAAAAGCCAGGCGATATCGCACATTGAAAAATAAATATATGTATATGACAATTATTTTATCATTAAATCACATATATAAAATGTCTATTACACAACTCAAACAAATATTTTAAAAATTTTAAAAAATTTTCAAAGTCCATAAATTATTTTAACAGATGCGAAAAATATAATAGGCAGCAACATGTTCCAATGCAACTGCAACGCTATTTCTGCATGCAAACTAGAGAACTAAACAAAATCGCAATAAGTCAATCACCAAAAGTCAATTTAATTGAGTCCTTTTACGCGCCACGAAATTATAAAGAAAATTCAAAAAATTTTCTAAGTTCATTAATTTACTATAGCGGATGCTAAATAGGCAATACAAGCATAATACATGCAGCAACATGTTCCAATGCTACTGCAACGCTATTTCTGCATACAAATTAAAGAACTAACCAAAATCGCAATAAGTCAATCACCAAAATAAAAATAAATTGTATCTATACCTACTTCTGTATTGTCATTAAAATCATATACAATACAATGCATTCATACATTTATCCATATACGAAAAAATTTTTTCGTATACCGTGTGGCCGCCGTTCATAGCGCGATGCATGTATTAGTAACTACTGGTCGACTATAAATGGGCGTGCCAACTTGAATTGCCACACCGACAGCGGGCGTATAAGTTATACGTATAAATGTATTCGTAGGCAAATCAAGTGAAAAGCAGTGTAATAGGTATTGCGTTCCCGTTGTAAGTAATTATTTGTAGTTGTTTGAAGCATCAGATAATATGTCAGTGAAGTAACTCATCACAGCTTCATAAACAACATAAAAGAGCAAAAATAAATAATTAATAACTCCTAGACTTTAAAATAAAAAAAAACTGCTTAACTAAAATAATATTTTTCAACAAATATTATAATCTAAAAACTCAACTATAATAAAATACTGAAACATAAAATATTTACTTCTTAAAACAGAATTGTAATTCAACATTGCAATTAACTTGTAATTAGCTAAAAAAATGTTATTCTTAAGCAATAATAAAACTCGAACTGACGCCCATATGTGGAAGGACGGCGAATGCGACTGCCCGACTACACCGTATAAATGTTGATTTTTTGGACAAATGCGAGTGCATCATAGGCAAATGCGAAATACTAGCTCTGTTGTAATCCAGTATAACACTGCGTCCACTTGTTTACCGTTCTAATACACAGACATCTCTATCTGTTTCGCTTACTCTACAGGTATCGCGATAATGCAGACGCACGCGGTCTTATGGTATGTATACTTGCATGGTAAAATCATATAGCTTCGAAACTGGTAATAACATGAATGCGTAAAATTGGAGTGAGAAAAAGTGAAATAAAATACTCCAGACAACCGCAAAAAGTTCGGACAGTCCTATTAGGCGGGGCCAAGAAGTTGGGTGCATATCCGTAGCAGCTGAATGCGCTGCTAAAATACAAATAATTCAGTATCGCAGCATTCCCGCATTTCTTAATTTAATTACTCAAATTAAACTTTTTTCCGCAATTCAAAAAGCTATATCTCATAAGAAAACATTGGTCTACACGGGAATTACATCCGTTTTGATCAATTTCATTTAATTCTTTCAGATTTTGACGGAGAAACACACGTACATTTTACTCTAATTTGGAATAAAAAAAATAGGTGGTTGTGACAAAAAATTACATAATCTGACAACCTTTCCGTGTACTCATATCTATATTGGAGTTGTACGGAAAATTTCACATTTCTATCTTGAACAATAGTAAAAAAAACTGATAAATTCGATATCTTGCTTTCTCGACCGCTTTAATATTCCCTTAATATTTTTATTAGAAGTTATTTGGAAGTTTCCATTCATATTTATGTAAACGTTATGTTTTAGACTAAAAAGGAAGTCTTGTACACGACTGTGACGCTTCGTCACTATAGCTTTTAGCAACAACGTTAAATACACTTCCAATCGTCAAAGTGCGCATTCAAAGTCATATTGAAGTTAAAATTCATACCTACAGAAACGTTCTTTCTTAGTATAAAAAGGAAGTCGTACAAACTGACTATAAGGTCTCGTTTTTGACACTTTCAGGAATAACGTTGTATACACTTCCAATATTAGAGGTGCAAATCAAAAGTTGATTGGAAGTTAACAGTATTACATATTAGAACGTTAGTTTTTAACCTAAAATGGAAGTTGTTTAAACGAATTGTGACGTTTCTTGCACAGTGGGTATATATATATATATATATATATATATATTGTGGTAGTTCACTAACTTAGATGAGTAAGGATATGATGGAAGTACTAATGTTAATAAAATATACTGTATATGTTCTTGTAGTGAGTATTAAAAAAATAAAAGATGGTAATATTTTATGGACCAAACTATAATTAAATAAATAGATGTGAGAATATTTAAATTATACTTAAAATAATTGTGAGAATATTAATTGGGTATTTCCCTATAGTTTTGTGAACCGTGTAAAGTTGGTTGCATATCGGGTTATGTTGAAGTTCGCCTTGCATCGAGTGGTTGGTTGCCTATCAGGTTTCTTTGTTGTAGTAATATTTCCCATTTCTGAAAGTAGAATTGTAAATGTTACTTGTTGTATTTTTATATGTAATATTATTTGTTAAAGCTTGTTTAATTAACACTTTTGAAAAAATAGAGAATATTAGTATGGATTTTGAATCATAAAGGTTGGAAAATGATGTATAGTTACGCGCTAAAATTCAAATGTAAGAAGTGTCAGATTTTGACATTTTAAAAATAATATAGTTAAAGTATTGAGTATTTGGTTTGCCGAAGGGTATAAAAGGTTGTGAAAATTAAAGTAAAGAATTAAATTGATAAATTTTTGGAATTACAAAAAGGTATTATAAATATTCAATTACAAATAAAACATATTTTGGATGATTATAATGTGTGGAACAATATGATTGGATAGGATAGAAACTAAGGAATTATTGCCAGGGATATGGGTAATAAATAAAAGATTCGAAAATAATTTAAGAAAAGCGGTAGATGTGTTTTCGGAAAACGAAATTTTCCTTCCGAAAAACACATAATTAAGAGATTCATCATTATACAAAAGTGTAAAAGAAGTGGTTAGGAGATAGTAGAAAAGAAAGCAGATATTTTTTAGGTGATTGCAACATTTTCCAGAATAGTACCATTTTTTGTATCATGCAAATATAATTAAAAATAAATTAGAAGAAAGAATTTCGGTAACGAATAAAGAAATAATTGAAGAATATTCATACTTGAGAAGAAAGCGAAGAAATATATAATTACAATTTAAAAATAAACTTACTGCATTGAAGTTATACAAATAGTTTAGTCCAGGACTTGAAAGATACGAGATATTCAACATAGCAGCTAACACAGGTATTCCAGTCCAGTAGAGGAAAGGCAGGTTTCAAAGGTCTTCACGAAAGCGTTCGACGGTTCGAGATTCTAGTTGATTGCAGAGGTTGAAGGTATTACAGGATAGCAGTCATTACAGTCCACATTCCGAGCATTCCAGACAATTAGGAAAAGGAAAGGATCTCCCTCATTGATTCCAGGAAATGTCTTCGACAAGCTAAAAAGAAAATCGTTTGGTGTATAAATAAGAACACCAGTTCAGTAGTAATAACAGGTCGTATAATTCTTTGAAATAATTTGAATTTATCAGTTTCGAATTGAAAAGTATATCAAAATTTAGAGATCTATTATTTATACGTACATTACAACTGTGTTGATAATCAAGAAAAGATATTTTGTAAGTTCTGTGCACAACATTAATTTGTATCATCATTTGTATAATTTTTAGAAGTCAAAAAAAACTGATCGGCAAACTAAAACTGATTAATTTGTGTGGGTATTTGATTTACATACAAAAACTATACAGTATTTTTAAAATAATATAATTAATATACTTACTTGTATATTTTTCGATCCACGAAAGGTGTATTTTCATGCACATATAAATTTTCAAAAGAATGTTTACGTAAACAAGCTTGGTACTTCCATGAATGTCTTATTTGGTTGTGTGTGTTGAGAACTAACATATAATTTATAATTTGCCTGATTTATTAAACAAATTAGTTTGATACATTTGTTTTTATTTGGTATATAAAGAAGGTTTTTGAATTAAATTGATGAAACAGATATGACGCTTAGAACCGTAACCTATAAATAGAAAAAACAACTGTCAGTGATTATATTATTATTTGAATAGTAGGTTAATATATACCTTGAGATTGAGTTCACAGTAAGTATTGTTATTTGAAGATAAAGTTGAAATACACATCATAATTCACTAAAGAATAACTGTTTTGTAAACTTTGATTTATAAAGTTAAGAAATATAAAACGTAAATATCCTATGATATAGGCAGATATTGAAAAAGTTACATATAGGCAACTGTTTGGGCTTTGATGATTCAAGGGAAGTTAGCAACATATAAAATAATTAGTTTAAATATTTTATATAAGAACTGAGTTAGTGAGGGCATAAATAAAAAAATTACCTGAGAGAATTTGAAAATAGATTTAAAAAGTACATAAAGATTTCAATTTTATATATAGACGAGAATAAGTACAGGTTTCAAACACATAGTAAGAATAAATATTATTAAATTTATCTGAGTGTAATCGTATCTTTATTAATTAAAGGTATTGTTACATTTTATGGCGTGCCCAACGTGGAGCGATTAAAATAAGACTCGCAACAACATATTTCAAATATTTTATTAATTATAATAATAACGGTAACATTAGTATCCATTTTACAAAGGTAATAAAATCAGTTTAAAGTATATCAAGGTATAAGAAATTGTGTACTATAATAATTTAGAATGAATACAAGATCCAAGAGTAATTCTGGATTGTATAGAACGGAATCTTCTAGTGATAGTGAAGAGGAGGTAGGACAGAATGTGAATTTACTAGAGGGAGGAGAAGATATGTCACAGGTGCAGGTAGAAGGTCAATTGACTGGAGAGTTACAGGATAGAGGTGATAAGGTGGAAATTCAAGGAGAGACTTCGAAAATAGAAATGTCGACACCAGTAGTAGATTTTGGATCAATTTTACAAATGTTAAAACAGATGAATGAAGATAATAAAAACATGAACGAAGAAAGTAAGAAAAATTTAGTGGATTTGAAGAAAGAATTAAGTGGAAAACTTGATAAGACGAGTGAAGAGAATAAGAAAAATAGGGATGAGGATAAAATGGAAGCTAAGAAAAATAGAGAAGAGGATAAAAAAGAACTAGGAGAAAAATTGGATAAGTTGGAAAAGGCGAGTATTGATACTAGAGAAGAAACTAGAAGAAATCTGGAAGAATTAAAGAAAACTCTATTGAGAGATACCGAAGAAAAGGTTATAAAACTTACTACAGAAATGGATAGCAGGGAAGTGAAAATGCGCAAAGAAATGGATGATAAACTGAAGAATAAGGATACTGAAGTTAAAACTCTTATTACAAATAAAGTACAAGAGGTTGAAGGTAAAATTAAGGTAATACAAGAAAATGTAAAACAAATAGATAAGAATAGTAGCGAGAAATATAAGGAGTTAGCGAAACGCATACGGGATGAAGTTGATCTGGTAAATAAAGAAGTCTCCGACAAAACAGAAAAATTAGAAGAGAATTTTTGTAAGAAAATAGAAAATACAGAAGATAGATGTTTAAAAGAAATAAAATTATCGACTGATACTACTATTGCGCAGAAGTTGAGTATGGAAGATATTCTGAAAGAATGTGAAGAACAGAAGACGAAAATACAAGATCTTTTATTAAAGACTCAGAATATTAACATCCCTCATGTAACATGTCCTCCGGTTTACAATGTTTTAAATAATGGTATCAGAATTGAGAATATAACTCATTTTAGTGGGGATAAAATGTCCACTCATCCAATGGCCTATTTGACAAATATTCTAAGATATATAGAAGAGATACAGGATTTTAGGAGCCAAATGAATATTATTAGAGCGACTTTAAACAGTGGTGCAGCGGATTGGTTTCAACGGGTTGAAGATAATTGCGATGATTTAAGTAAGTTTGTGGAATTATTTAAAAATAATTTCTGGAGTGAGACGCAACAAAGCAGAGCACATCAGAGGTTGTTAACAGGAAGATATCAACCAGGTAAATCTTCGAGGGAGGCTTACGCACAAAGAATGTTTAACTATTGTCGATACATATCTCATTTGGACGAAAAAACTATATCTCAACATTTATTACAACACTTTATTCCTGTTGACACACATGCAATTATTTGTCAGAATGTCACGGATATGAATGAGTTGATTAATATTCTTAGACGTTTAGATGATTATACAGACGGTGTAAAATATAGGGAATCTCGTCAATTAAATGGAAGAAATGATATTCAGAATAATCAGCAACGTATGTCAAATAATAGTGGTGTGAATAATCATTATGTTCGTAATAATACCCCTTTTCAACAGAATGCTTATCCAAGGAATAATCAACCTAGTAGTAGTCAGAATAATTATTTTGGAGCAAGACAACCTTACCAATTTAATAGTCATCAGAGTAATAATTATAATAGAAGTTATAATACACAAGGGAATGGTATCTCAAATTGGAACAATAATCGAAGTATATCAAATGGAGGGAATGGAAGACCGAGTACAAATAGGAATAATCCTTTTATTAATCAATCTGCAAGACAAGTTCCTCATAACAATGACTATCAAGAACAAAATAAAAGGTATTATGGAAATAATAATTCTAGACAGGTGAATAATATACAAATGCAAGATTGGAGAAAATCAGATAGGAGATTTACTGGTAGTCAGGTTCATAATCAAGATAGAAATGAAATTGGAGTTGGTTTGGAAGAAAAAAAAACGCCAATTTTGGAAATGAAATTGGATCCATATCAGAATGCTATCCCGGGAACATCTCATTAATAAATAATTTTGTTAATAGTAGTGTTAGTTGTAATATAATTAGTAGTAGTAAAATAACAGGAATGGGGAATGTTCAGAATGGTTTAGATATGGGAAATATAATTAATAATTTTGAAAGTTTACCTTTTTGCATAATTAGTATTAGAGATGTTAATTTTAAAACTTTGTTAGATTCTGGTGCTGAAATATCACTCATAAAAGAAGAAATGATAATGAATATACCTGAATATTCTAAATATATTATTAAAGTCAAAAATACTAATGTTATGTCTGCGAATAGGGGAAAAATGGGTTGTATTAATAAGCGGTTATGTATAGATGTATTGATTAATGGACACAAATTTATTATGCAATTTTATCTGTTAGGGAATTTGTTTTATGATTGCATATTAGGGATAGATAATATGAGAGCGCTGGGAATGAATTTAGATTTTGAAGAAAACAAGATTAAAATTGAAGGAAAGGAAATTTTATTAGATAAGGTTGTGGATTTAAAAGAAATAAACGCTTATATTGAATACAAGGAGGATATACAGTACGAGGTAAATAATGTCATTATAGATGATCGTGCAGAGAATGATGATGCTCAAGAACATTTGGAAGGAGCAATGTTTGAATTACCTAGATCGGAAATAAATGACGAATATGGAAATGCTGTAATAATAGAAGATAAACAAGAAGTTAAAGTAATAAGAAATGGAGCTGACATTCAAACTTTTATTTTACAACAAAAATTACCAGAACCTTGGATTGAAGAAAGTCTAATAGAAATTTTAGCTAAGAATATAAAATTAATTAATGATGAAGTTGTTTTTGCTAAAGATTATGAGCATCGATTATTGATAAATGATGATTCGCCGTTATCGTGTAAAAATTATCCTATTCCGTATTTTTTCCAAGATCGTGTCAATGAGGAACTTAGAAAATTAGAAGAAGCTGATATTATCGAGAGATCGAACACCTATTTTATTAGTCCTGTTGTGTTGGTTAAGAAGAAGGACAATTCTATTCGCCTTTGCATTGACGCTCGTTTAATTAATTTAAGGATCATGCCTGAGCATGAAATACCACAAAATATTGATGTTTTACTTACAAAATGCGGTAATAAAAAATGGTATAGCAAATTAGACCTTAAGAATGCATTTTGGTTAATAAGATTGGACGAGAATTCTAGGAAGTACTGTGGATTTAACGTAAATGGAATTACTTACCATTTTAAAGTATGCCCTTTCGGCATAAAAAGTAGTCCTGCCGGATTGATTAGATTTCTACATAAAATACTAGACCAATATGAGAAATTCGCCCTTCATTATTTAGATGATATCATAATATTTTCGGATGACATAGAATCTCATATAAATCATATAGAGATTATTATTAATACATTACAAGTTAATGGTATGAAATTAAATTTATCTAAGTGTCAGTTTTGCCAAAAAGAAGTCAATTACTTGGGTTACGTTATTAACCAACAAAATATTTTATTAGATCCTCAAAGATTAGAAGAGATACAAAATTATCCAAGACCTAATAAACTCAAAATGTTGAGAGGATTTCTTGGGTTGTTGAATTACTATAGGAAATTTGTATCTAATTATAGCCAAAAGACAAGTACGTTGTTAAATCTACTAAAGAAAGGAACGAAGTGGAAGTGGACTGAAGAATGTGAGGATTGTTTCGTACAGTTAAAATCAAATTTTGTAGAAAATCTTAAGTTGTATCATCCGGATTTTAATTTAGATTTCATCGTACGAACAGATGCATCAAGTGTAGCCGTAGCAGCCGAATTAGTACAGATCAAAGATGGTATCGAGGTTCCAATATATTTCGCGTCAAGAACTTTAAAACCGTGCGAAAGGAAATTTGGGATATCAGAACTCGAGATGCTTGCTGTCATTTATGCTTTAACTAAGTTACGATATTACCTCATAGGGAAGAAATTCAGATTGGAGACAGATCACAAGGCGTTGCTGAATATTATGACTACGAAATTAAATAATAACAGGATTTACCGTTGGACGTTATTAATACAGCAGTATGATATGGAAATTATATATAGACCAGGTAAAGAAATGATTGCAGCTGACGTACTGAGTAGAAAACATGGTGAAACAAAAACAACAAATGTACATATAAACTTAGTAAGATTGGGATCAGAAGGTATTTTTTCAGTACAAAGAATCAGAGAAGCTCAAGATACACCTGAGTTGGAGATAATTAAAAATAGATTACGGACAATAGGTACATATAAAGGAATGAGAATGAATGAAGGGATAATTTTGAAGAAGATAGGCGATCTGGAGGTATATGTTACGAATGAAGAACACACGATTAATATTATACGACATTTACATGTAATGTATACACATATAGGAGCTAGGAAATGTTGGTTAATGTTCCGAGAAGCTTATTATTGCCGGAATGACGAGAAGATAATTAAAAGAGAAATTAAACGGTGTAAAACTTGTATTTTAGCAAAAGAAAAGAATTATACAAATCAGAATATAAGTTTAAGTATTGTTGCTGATGATAGATTACAATTAGTAGCAATTGATTTTATTTCAAATCTGATTCCGAGCACGAGAAGATATCGAAATATTTTAGTGTTATGTGATATATTTTCGAAACATGTGCGATTAATACCAACACAGAAATGTGATACAGATACTGTATTACAGGCGTTACAAGAATATATAACTGAGTATGGGACTCCAAGAACAATATTATCTGATCATGCAACATATTTTATGAATCAGAGATATCATGAATTTTTAGATGAAAGAAATATTAAATCTCATCACATATCGATTCGTCATCCACAAGCTAATCCATCGGAAAGGTATATAAAAGAAGTTCTTAAATATTTACGGATATTACTCGAAGATCGACATCATAAATGGGCCAGATGTTTAAAACAAATTGAATTTGTAATGAATAACACACCAAGTACCGTACATGAAGCTTGTCCAATAACTATTTTCACAGGACAACCTCCACAAAGGCCTTGGCAAGATGATGAAATTGCAGAAATAGGAGGCAGATATGAACAAATTAAACAAAAATTAATGAGACGAAAAATTAAATGGGAGCAGAAGAAAAAAGAAAAACAACGTAAATATAAGGTGTATAATGAGAACGATAAAGTTATTGTACGCGCGTTACGAGTAACGGATAGAAGGAATAAAATTATAGCAAAACTCATAAGGCCATATTCGGGACCGTATTTAATACATCGGAAAATAGGATTAAACAATTATGAATTAATTGATGAAGAAACGGGATATCTTAAAGGAACTTATCATATTTCAATGTTACATGATTATATTGATGAAGTATAATTGTTAAAAAATTTAAGGGCATGGCGGTACTGAAGGGCCAGTTACCGTTGGTAAATAGCGCTACCACCCACCAGAGCTACACTGTATATAATAAAGCCCAAAATTTAGGGGCATGGCGGTTGAATTTCATAGGGCGACAACCGTTGGTAAATAGCGCTACCACCCACCAGAGCTACATCAAAATTAATAGAACCAAAATTTAGGGGCATGGTTAATGTATTTTGTTTCTATAAAAGTATGTCATAAAAAAAAAACGGGATATAAGTATGTGCATTTAATTTTTTTTTTTTATGATTGAGTTAATCATGTAAGAAATTTTAGCTAAAATGATCTAACAAAGGTTTATGTATTTTATTTCCTTGCTCTAAATTAATTGAATCAGGATAGAATTATTTAGACGAAGAAGAGTTGTAAAGATTAGTTAGTATGAAGAAATTAGTAATATTTAATTTATTTTCCTCATTCCTTACATTATAAAATTTGTAAATATAAGTGTTAGAGGAGTATATAAGTAACTTTACAGTAAGTAAAGAAACATACGAGTATAAAAATGTGAAGAAATGTATAAAGTAGATATATGAAAGATGAGTAAGAAGGAACCTTATTAAAAAAAAAAAAAATTTTTTAAAGGATATTTATCGGAGTAATAAAAGCATTTAATGGTCAAGAAATATTAAAGTCATTAAGAGTTATAAAAAAAAAAAAATGTGATATACAAATAGAAGAAGCCTATAAAATAAAATATGTATAGAAAAGATAATAATGAATGCTTGCTATGTATAATAAATAATAAAAGGGAAACATAAAAATATATGGAATAATTTATAGAGATTATGTATGAAAGGGTAAATAAAACCCAAAATGATAATAAATATATAGAATAATAATGTATAAAAGAAATATGTAGGTCACGTACGCCTTAAAAAACGAAAATATAATTTGTGTACTTTCCAAAAGTGAAAGTTTGAAAAGGTAGACGAAAATGTCTATTATAGGTATAGGGTTTTTGTTCAGCTAGGAACAGTTATATAAAATAAAATAATAAAGAATAAGTGAGCATATGTAAAGCATATTTTGTAGAGGCTATTAAATATCTGAAGAAATAACAGATACAACTTAAAAGTAATCACCAGTAAATGTTAAAAGTAGTTTCGATTACAATATTGATAAGAATTTTTAGAGGGTTTAAAATCATGAATAGGATAATACAAAGAAGGTATAAGATTGGATAAGAAAAGGAATAAAGTTACTTATATAGAAAGCATAGAAATGTTAAAAGATACATTTTATGACATTATTGATGAAGACAAATGGATAAAGATGTAAATTTTGAATATGTTGGTATAAATTAGTATATTTATGAGAATAAGATTAGTTAAAATGGTTTGTTGTAAATAATTGAGAGTTAAAAATGAAAATAGATACAGTGAGGTAAATAATTATCTTATATACCAAATATTAAGAAATGTACATGGATTTATATGAGAATGTATAGTTATGCTACAGAAGTAGTACAAATTGAAGTACATCATTTTAGTATAGATTGTTGAATAAATATAAATTTATATATTCTATAGAAATTTAGATTTATTAAAAAAGGGGCATATGTGGTAGTTCACTAACTTAGATGAGTAAGGATATGATGGAAGTACTAATGTTAATAAAATATACTGTATATGTTCTTGTAGTGAGTATTAAAAAAATAAAAGATGGTAATATTTTATGGACCAAACTATAATTAAATAAATAGATGTGAGAATATTTAAATTATACTTAAAATAATTGTGAGAATATTAATTGGGTATTTCCCTATAGTTTTGTGAACCGTGTAAAGTTGGTTGCATATCGGGTTATGTTGAAGTTCGCCTTGCATCGAGTGGTTGGTTGCCTATCAGGTTTCTTTGTTGTAGTAATATTTCCCATTTCTGAAAGTAGAATTGTAAATGTTACTTGTTGTATTTTTATATGTAATATTATTTGTTAAAGCTTGTTTAATTAACACTTTTGAAAAAATAGAGAATATTAGTATGGATTTTGAATCATAAAGGTTGGAAAATGATGTATAGTTACGCGCTAAAATTCAAATGTAAGAAGTGTCAGATTTTGACATTTTAAAAATAATATAGTTAAAGTATTGAGTATTTGGTTTGCCGAAGGGTATAAAAGGTTGTGAAAATTAAAGTAAAGAATTAAATTGATAAATTTTTGGAATTACAAAAAGGTATTATAAATATTCAATTACAAATAAAACATATTTTGGATGATTATAATGTGTGGAACAATATGATTGGATAGGATAGAAACTAAGGAATTATTGCCAGGGATATGGGTAATAAATAAAAGATTCGAAAATAATTTAAGAAAAGCGGTAGATGTGTTTTCGGAAAACGAAATTTTCCTTCCGAAAAACACATAATTAAGAGATTCATCATTATACAAAAGTGTAAAAGAAGTGGTTAGGAGATAGTAGAAAAGAAAGCAGATATTTTTTAGGTGATTGCAACATTTTCCAGAATAGTACCATTTTTTGTATCATGCAAATATAATTAAAAATAAATTAGAAGAAAGAATTTCGGTAACGAATAAAGAAATAATTGAAGAATATTCATACTTGAGAAGAAAGCGAAGAAATATATAATTACAATTTAAAAATAAACTTACTGCATTGAAGTTATACAAATAGTTTAGTCCAGGACTTGAAAGATACGAGATATTCAACATAGCAGCTAACACAGGTATTCCAGTCCAGTAGAGGAAAGGCAGGTTTCAAAGGTCTTCACGAAAGCGTTCGACGGTTCGAGATTCTAGTTGATTGCAGAGGTTGAAGGTATTACAGGATAGCAGTCATTACAGTCCACATTCCGAGCATTCCAGACAATTAGGAAAAGGAAAGGATCTCCCTCATTGATTCCAGGAAATGTCTTCGACAAGCTAAAAAGAAAATCGTTTGGTGTATAAATAAGAACACCAGTTCAGTAGTAATAACAGGTCGTATAATTCTTTGAAATAATTTGAATTTATCAGTTTCGAATTGAAAAGTATATCAAAATTTAGAGATCTATTATTTATACGTACATTACAACTGTGTTGATAATCAAGAAAAGATATTTTGTAAGTTCTGTGCACAACATTAATTTGTATCATCATTTGTATAATTTTTAGAAGTCAAAAAAAACTGATCGGCAAACTAAAACTGATTAATTTGTGTGGGTATTTGATTTACATACAAAAACTATACAGTATTTTTAAAATAATATAATTAATATACTTACTTGTATATTTTTCGATCCACGAAAGGTGTATTTTCATGCACATATAAATTTTCAAAAGAATGTTTACGTAAACAAGCTTGGTACTTCCATGAATGTCTTATTTGGTTGTGTGTGTTGAGAACTAACATATAATTTATAATTTGCCTGATTTATTAAACAAATTAGTTTGATACATTTGTTTTTATTTGGTATATAAAGAAGGTTTTTGAATTAAATTGATGAAACAGATATGACGCTTAGAACCGTAACCTATAAATAGAAAAAACAACTGTCAGTGATTATATTATTATTTGAATAGTAGGTTAATATATACCTTGAGATTGAGTTCACAGTAAGTATTGTTATTTGAAGATAAAGTTGAAATACACATCATAATTCACTAAAGAATAACTGTTTTGTAAACTTTGATTTATAAAGTTAAGAAATATAAAACGTAAATATCCTATGATATAGGCAGATATTGAAAAAGTTACATATAGGCAACTGTTTGGGCTTTGATGATTCAAGGGAAGTTAGCAACATATAAAATAATTAGTTTAAATATTTTATATAAGAACTGAGTTAGTGAGGGCATAAATAAAAAAATTACCTGAGAGAATTTGAAAATAGATTTAAAAAGTACATAAAGATTTCAATTTTATATATAGACGAGAATAAGTACAGGTTTCAAACACATAGTAAGAATAAATATTATTAAATTTATCTGAGTGTAATCGTATCTTTATTAATTAAAGGTATTGTTACAATATATATATATATATATATATATAAAGTAACGTAAATCTCCATCTCCAGCCACTATTAACAAGTAAACGAAGTAAATTTCAAAATCACTTACAGATAGTCCAAGTCTATTTTAGTAGCAATGCAAAGAATAGTCAGTAATACAGAAAATATCATTTGTTATGAACCATGCTTTTTAATCCCTGATAATATTTGCTTGTACATGTTTGCAGTTATGAAAATCGATATCGTCTTTTTTTTGCATTTCTCCGTACAGTTCGCTAGCGATGTAAACCCCTTGAGATTACATTGTCAAGTAGGGCGAGTTTAACTCTGCTTTACGACATTTCATTTCAATACCTTTGTTCTCGAGTGTACCTATATAATGACTATCGAAATTTAAATCTGTATTACTGATACGCTTAAAATTGATGTATTTTTGGAGACAAGAAACCTATAAATTATTTAATATATAATTTATTAATGTCTACTTATTAATTGTGAATAACACGTTGCGTAAAATATACTTTATTACAAGGAATAGTCATTACCCTACATTCTTTGAAAGATATACGATGAATTCGCAAGTAAAGAAGTTGTAGAAGAGCTATCCGATATGTGAAAAAATTTCTTGTTTACTGGGGGTTTCTCCAAAGCATCTTCTGCAATATTATATTTCATTATATTGTTGCTGATTTACGACCTCGACATAATAACCTAAAACTAAAATATCTAGTTTATGTTCAGCTTTCTTCCCTTCTTCTTAAGATGCTCTAACTTGCTTTTATATTCTTTCCATAAAAACGCTTATATAGCGACTAAACCAGGCGATTTCCTTCATTTAATAGAAAATCTATTTTCTTGTTACTATAAAAAAAATGCCCTCCTATATATTCACTAGATGAAAAGAGAAACTACATTTGTTAAATGTAGACATTATTTTGCCTTTTGCAGCAATTTATGAACTGCATTAACACGAAATTTCAGTAATTTGCAATAAATAATGAATATGGACGATACTGCCATCACCAATCTATTTAAATTAGATTAATTAGTATTTGTTTTACATCTATCTGTTTGTTTATGTATTAATTATTTTGTAAAATTTTGACAAAATGTGTTTGTAATTAGTTAATAACAATTTATAAATAAATAGAACATTTATTTATCTTCGGGTTCGTTGATTCAAATAACTATTTTTGAAAATTTTGATCTAGTTCTGGAATCTATATAAATGAGTTTCAGTTAGTTGTACAACTCGAATTATCAATGTAATACCACTAATAATTATCATCTATCTCATTCGATAAATCAGCAGAGAAAATATATATTGATTTAATATGAGATAATAAGAATTCTTTGAATACTCAAACTATAACAAATTGTGAATAACTTCTATTCGAATTGCAATAGTCTTTGATAATAAATTCCGCTTAATTTCTTGAAATGTCGTTTAATACTTAAACAATTCTTTCTGTTAAAATAAATAGAAATTCATCTAAGAGTAAATCATTGCAAGTCCACGTACATTTAACTATATAATGTATGTATACATATACCGGGTGATCCAAAGTTTTACACTAGACAATTTTCTACCCATAGTACTGCGTTTTTAAGAAAATGATACAAAATAATGTATACTTAGGTACTGGCAAATAAATGCTAAAATTCATTATGCGCATCTCCACATACAACTCGCTTCTGTTTTCGAAATTTCCTTTCATGCGAAGCAAAAACTGAAACAAATTAATGCAAGCCAGAAAGTTGGGTACAAAGAAGAACTTGACAGAAACAAATATACATTATATGCTCTTGCAATTATAGCAAAAAATACGGAAATTATGAGTGGTATAAAGTATTGCGATAGGGGGGGTATACTTATCTATCAATTGTGGAATGAGACTCTATAATAATCACAAAACTAATTGAATTATAATTTAATTTTAATGAAATATTTATAAAATGGAATCTTCAAAAGACTATACAAATAAGTTGATGGGCAACAATTATCTGACTGCTCCCTGTAGATGGTAGGTCCAATGAATTTAACGGAATTAACGTGCCTGATTTGATAATATTCTATTTCAAAATCTTTAAATCTTCGCGCTACAATTGGTTTCCTATATTACTAAATTGGGCCAATGAACTCGTCTTAATGGGGTGCGTATTGTTTCCGGCAACTGTAGTGAATTATTCTCCTTTACAATTAGTCTTGTGAACGGTTTGATAATATACTTTCCCAGGGTCGTTGAGGGGGTTCATGTAAGACAAAAATACACTACTAAATCACTCATTTACCTGTACTTTACTTATTTCCTGGAGGTGGTACGTCGATGTCTCGTCTAGCAGGTACCTGTAGGAAGAATAAAATGCGCTTCCTTGTTGTAAATAAAAATGGACGAGCAAATTGCAGGTCGATGGTGCATGTTTACTACCTCAATAATTAATACAAACACAGGTATATACAACAATTATCTATATTTTCATTTACACAGGTTAACATTTATATATTTATTTTGTAGATGGAATGTCTTTAATTCGGGACTAATACAACATTTATAAGGAATATGCTCTATATGAGCGGATGATTATACACAGATCCAACATAAATTGTACCATAGACCACAAAAGTTACAAACAGCTGTCGAGTGTTAAAATGTGAATTGGAAATGGACCGACAATACTGTCCCAAAATAATGTACAATGAACTTATTAAGCTTCAATTACAACTGATTGTAATTGGAGGAACACAAAATTACTGTAAGTAAGAAATTATATTACTTTGCCTGCATTCTAACCCTATTTAGTTGCTTGTTATCATGATAGGTTATGTTTGAATTCTTTGAACGTGACTGACTGTTTGTTTGATTAAATAATGCCTTTACTGTCAAGTGAATTAGAAAGCCAAATGATTTGTTTGTTAGTGAAATCAATCCTATTAACTCTAAATACTAATCTGACTTTGACTGAACTGTGATCGACTTTAATTTTAATAATAAACTACAGATTACAAATGAGTTGATATAAATACTGTTGTTAGCGTGACACCTTCTTGGAGGTCGTAAATACTTGTAAACTGTTCACAATACCTTCAATTAAAACATATCAAAATGTTCATTAGCTCTATGGCTTTGTGGCTGGTTCTCTTCCTAAGAATCGGCTGGATGCATACTCAGGAACGAAGTTCAGGAAACGCCGACAGATATCTCGTTCTACGACGGCGATGTCGGATGTTCTGTAGTCCGCAGGATTTTAGACTCGGAGATGTTCTTGCGGTCGTCCTTGGTTTCGTATTCGACGGCGTGTTTGACAGGCCGAATGAATTGTCGAGGGCGTTTGAAAATACCCGCGCTGGATTTATATACTACTGTGACGTCACTCTGACGCTGGCCCAGTGACCTACTTTTTCTGTCTATCCTCATGCGAAGTATGTATGCCTTATTTATAGGTCAAGGCCGTCTATTGTTTATAATCTCGAACCCAAAGGAGTTTGAGATTATATTTTGATTGATTAAAATAATGTTTGATTATTTTACAATGCTAATTGATGTTATTCTGTAGTTTTTATATTTATAATAATTAAATAAAACATTTTCAGTCTGTAAAAATCTCTGAATACTAATTTTAGGAATTTTAATGAGTATGGCATTTTTAGTGTCGCTTTTCGATAAATTGTACAGTCATGTGCAAAAAAATAATGAAATGTTATAATTTTTGGATTTTATCCAAAAATAAGGATATTTGGACTTTATGTGGACCTGGTTTACATATTCACTTAATTACTAAATACATTCAACTTTATTTCTGTTTTTTATTTGATTAAAATCTGTGCATTAAAAATAAAATGCTTAATGCGGTTTTTTAAATTTTCAATTCAAAGTCAGTTTCCTTTTATAATTTAATATTAATTTATCTTGCTCAATTGGTTATCGAAATTTTATCAAATCATTCACATTTAACAGTTCAAAGGATTATTTTTATATACCCATTTTTGATATAATTGTAACAACACTTATTCAGTTTTTTTTACATTTCAAATTAAATATTGATTTTAGTAGTAATTTCTTGCTAATGGCTTTAGTTTGATAGGGCACTTAATTATGCATGTCCTTCGTATCTGTACTTGGCCCAACATGTTTATATTTAAGGTGTTTTACTAAATTTTAAATATTGATGTTTGACGTTTATACATAATGGCTACTTGGTCTAAGTTAGAAATGATGCTTTCGATAATTACTCATTTGTAAGGGTGCAATTCATGACAATTCCTTATCCTAACTGTGCTGTGATATGTGCAGTTTAAGTATTTAACTTCATATATCAGGCAATTACTAAATTTTGTAACGAAATTTACACTTTAAAAGGACATGTGATCTGGGTCTATACGTCATACTTTATGTGATGTTTGTGCTTAAATTAGAGTCGTATAATTATTCATGCCCTGATTCTAATATGTTCTAAATTTGAAACAGGTTGTAGTTTACTTCTGTTCATATGCAAGAATTAGTTTCTTTACTGAATTAAAATGTAATTGGTATAGTTATGGATGCTCATTGTTGACGTTCATCTTTGTATTTTAATTTGTGTTGTATGAATTCAGATTTATGGTCAACAATGTAACTGTTTGTTAACTAGAATGTATGGTGGATCCTGTGAACATGATATATTCCTCATTACTCTCATCTACTTAATTAATTCACTACTAAATATAACATTTCCTATAGTACAAGGGCTCGTCCCTAACAATAAATAAAAAAATTAAACATGGGTGTTTTTTAACTTGTAACTAAATAATTATTGAGTGGTATTGAGGAGGCTCAAGACCACCTCAGTATATATTGAATAGAAGGTGGTTTACATGAAGAAAATACAAAATATAAGAAGGATCAGAACACAGATATGTTGAGAAATAATGACAATAAAATATTAGCAAAGGGAAACTGCTAAACAATGAACTGTCATCAAAAAATATTTTAAAAATTATTGTATTCTGACAGGCGATGCATTGACTTTAGTAAAATGGGGAATGAAACTAAAATAGTATTGTTAGCACCACATCTCCAATAACGTTAATCTCTACGCTTGAATAATCCCGACCCGTGCTTTTTCAAACCTGTAACACAGGAAGAAGTTCATTAATCACAGAACTGAAAAACAAAAAAGTCAGGACATGTATTACTGCTAAAATAATTAATTATGCCAAAGACGAACTGTGTGCGCATTTGTCTATAATCATAAACCAATGCATCAAAGACGGATATTTTCCAGAATAATTGGGAAGAGTGGATCCAGTTTTCAAGAATGATATCGTAAATGGTAACGGAATAAAATATATTCAGAAAGCCTAAGATGATGAAATTTAAAATAATATAGACAAAATAGCAAGAAATATATAAATAACGTGTTATTTATTACTTCGATAATATAACAACACAAGTGCAATAGTTGTAACTAAAAATCACAATAAATTAACATAGGAAATTGATAGTTTTAACATGGTGTAATCACAAAGCTAAGAAAATGAGATTATACTTGAACAAATAATCGACCAACTAATGAATTTTGAATTCCAGTTTTAAAGAAAGAAAATACAGAAATAAAATAAACAAATAAATACCTATTTTGTCGGAAGCAACGGTAACTGAATTTTAAAATTATGAGATGTGTAACATTGTATTAATATTAAACAAACAGATATGTTAATGAATTGTAGCAGTTACTACCTTTCTGTAGTTAATCCCAGGTGGAAGGTATTTTAATTAATAATGAGCACAACAAGGTGCACCAACGACACAAATATATCCCCAACCGTATATGGCAAGTTAAACTGATCACGGTGATTCACACACTAATATGGCAGAATATTAGTGGGTTGTAATGTAATGGTTTGTAAAGAAATATATACTTTGACAGTATGCGGTGACACAGCATCACTGATGCGGATATTATTGGTTGATTCTTGCTAATTTATCTGTTGCAATAAACTAAATACAAGCTTCCCCTCAGTCATATAGGTAACGGTGGGGGGCTTGTTTTCAGACTTCCTCCTTTCATATCTTGGGGCGGTCAAAATTATTCTAGAACGATTAGAGACCCATATGTACATCACAGACGCTATTCATCGTGATAACAGATAGTTAAGTAAACATTCTCAAGGATGCAGATAGAACACCAGTTTTTTGTCAAGCAAAATAAAGAGCAACTTATGCGCAATACTAAGTTTAGATTTTTGTTTTAAGTGACCTACTGTTTCCTGTCCACCGATTTCACTAAATACGAAGTTTGGTACTAATATTCTTTAAAGTTGGCCTCTGCTACCCTCTTGTTCGAAAATACAAGGAGGCAGAAAGTATGACGCCACCACGATACTAACCTTCTTTTCAAAAATTAAAGGTAAGATAAAATACAAAGGCTTGACTTAACTAGTTCAGGAAAATTATGTTAATTGAGGCTAAATAAATATGAAAACACTATTTTTTTAATTAACTTTGGTTGTCGAACAGCTTGGTCACTAAATTTCAACACAAAAAAAATGAATATATAAAACACCCGTCATATCGGAGGCAAAACGCCAAACTGAATGACGACCAAACTCTATATACTAGATGGTATTGGTAGCAGCTCCGATATCCTCGCTTAACAAATGTATAACCTTATTTAGTACATCACAATTACAAATCGTTCAACAAAAATACCTTTTGGCCGATAACACAGACCAAAATTATTAAATTTCACAAGTTTACAAATTACAAACAATGCTCCAGGTGTGGAAATTAAAGTTGTTCACTAAATCTCAATGAATTAAAAATACTTAAAAAATGACAGTAAAACGAGCAAAAATTCCTCGTAATCTCCAGCGGGAGATTGAAATTAACTCTAAAATTGATTATTATATAACTGATTTGAAATTGAGCAGAGGTCTAGGTGCCATAAAATTGAAATTGTTAATTTATGATAATTGCAATTATGATTTGACAATGAAAACAGTAGCTGAACTCTCTAATATGACTGTGCCTAATTAAATTAATCGGTAGTATTCTAGGCACACGAAGTACATTTAGAAAACATAAAAAGTGGATCACAAATACCTGAATCTGTCCACACAGTTCAACAGACAAACTCGACACGAGTTTCCTCAATAGTTACAACCTCAAAGGATTTCCCACGATGTGCAGGGCTGCGGATTAACGTCCGGAGGGCAGTACTTAAAAGTTTTCCTTTAAAATATCATCGGAACGTCAGAATATCTTCCCAGATAAGTAAAAATACAAGTATCTGCACATGCCTTCTTCCAAAATTACAAATGGCTGATACAGTGTTCAATACCAAAAAAAATTCCACATGTCTTCGAAATTTCCATACAAGAAACGGCCTGCGTCTCAAAATTCACCATGCAATAAACGCAAACTAAAAGACGGAACAGGAAGAAAGTAACCCAATTAGGATCAATAAAACCCATCAATAGTCAGAAAAGAACATTCTCTTACGAGCTTTTCAAATTTTCGACAAAATCCAATTAATCTTGACAAATCTCAACTCAATCCACATTGTTCGTGATTAAAACTACTGTAAAACCAACAATTCAAGTTCATCTGCTCAAGGCTGACTGAGAACAATGCTACTTTTCCGTCGGTAGATGTTTCTTTTAAGAAGGTCTGAACGAAAACAGAAAGACGCAGTATCAAAATTTTAGTTAAGAATGTTTGGGAAGATTAGATGTCAAAGAGCGCCCTCTGAAGGTAAAATGAACTACGGACAATTTACTAACACATATTTGGCTTAATTAACGATAATCTCAAGCGGAATAATTATAATATAAATTATAAATACCCAAACAACGCTTAAAATAACCAACTAGAAGTAAAATAACAAAAATTCCGACCAGAATTTACATATAAGTAGGCACGCGCCATCGCAAGTTCGGCTCTTACCTATTTACCCAGTAGATGTCCGTAATATACTCAAATCCGAATAAATCGATAAATCAATCAATACATATATTCTACAACATGTAACTTTAAAATAAAGAAACTAAATAAATGTTCTTCTAAATAAGGGAATAACCAAGGAAATGATTCAAACAAATTTAAAAAATAAAACCAATAGACGATACAAGATACAACCACAACACTAACTGTTACGTGCTATGCAATATATATACAGAATTCCTCAAAGAATATGTACAAGAAAATATGCGTTAGCAACGTAAATTAAATTGTAACACCTCTCTTGTTGTCACATGCACAGACACATGCAACAGAGGTGCACACAGCACCGTGGTTCTTAACAAACATTGTTAAGAACCACTTTTTCGAGGACTTCAAAATGTGGTCATCTGCAGTATTTAATTATACAACGAAAGCAAGAAACAGGGCCAGGAATCAACCAAATATTGTATTGTATTATATTATTATTATAGGCACTAAAGTTCTGAGACAAATTGTCATTAACCTCACTTTCCTGACAAATTTATTGCATTGGTAGAAACTTTAAATGCTTTCTAGTAAAAACTGAAGTTTATTATATACAAGATTTTTTTCTAAATATCTTCTAATGGTATTTCATATAATTCATTTCCAAACTTCCCACCCTAAATTTCTGGAAATTTGGAAATCTATGAAAAAGTCCCTGAATCACGTAAGAAGTATTATCGTAGGGACCATTTCTGGATGCAAAAATTGACTCACCCACTTTAACCCACTGCCCCCGGGCGCTACCCATCTAATAGTCTTAAATGGAAAGGGGTATGGAGTAATATGTTATTTTAAAGGTCTTTTGAAACAGTATATTTTGACGTATACTTTTTTTAAATTGATCGATTCGTTTGAAGATTTTTAGAAAAATCTTTTGGTTTGTTTGTTTTGTATTTCCAGCTAGTCAATCTATTTTAAGAGTATCGGAACAAAAACCAGTATTAAAAGCCTTTATAAATTTCTCAAAAACATTAAAAATAAATAATCATGGTTTTTTAACTTTTTAGTTATATTTAATGCAGAATACTTTTCCTTTTTTATAGTTATTTATTAAACAAAAATTCATCTTTTAGGAACGTTTTTAAGCCGATTTTGCTTTCATTGATTCAGTTTTTGTAACAGCACAATAGAATAATGTTCTAAACGAAAAAAAAAGGCAATAGCATGAAAAGCGTAAACAAATATAACTGCAGATATTGGAGTAACGAAAACTCTTAGATGTCTGAAGAAGGACACACCCAGTATACTGAAGAAAATAATGTATGGGCAGGCTTGTTGGGGGACCAAGTGATATGACCGTTGCTTTTCAATGGAAATCTAAATGGCGAAGCATATTTGGGATGTTGGAAAATACTATCAATTTGCTAATTATTGATGCTCTTGAAAATAAACACCACTTTCTTCTAGGATGTTTTGTTTGGATTTGATATTGTTTAAAATGTTATAAAGCTGGCTATTTGTTTTGAATGAAAGTTGAATAGCAAATTTATCAAATATTGGTTTTATTCTAGTGGTAATAATGTTGTATGGTAGAGTTCTATATTGTGGTTTATGTGAATTAGTCTTATTTTTACTGTAAAGAGGATATTGTTTAAGAATAATATGTTTAAGAAGTTTATTGATTCTATGAATTGGGAATTGAAATTTTTTAGCTTAGTCATAAACGTAATTAATTTCATTAATTTTTGAAGTTTTGTCTAGTGGATATGTGATTGCTCTATGTATGTAATATTGAAAGGCAGATAGTTTTTGTGATACACAGTGGAAGGAGTTATATGGAATTACAGTGGTTTTGGAGGATGATTTTCTATAAGTTTCTATGGAAATGTTATTTTTGCACCTCGTTAGGGTGATATCAAGAAAATTTAAGTTTTCATCTTTTTCTGTTCCAGGGTAAATTTTAAGTTTTTTTGTAAATTATTTATGTAGTTATGAAAGTTGTTAAGTTCATCATTGTACCTGACCACATGCAAAATACATCGTCCACATATCTTATGAGTTTTATTATTCTATTACGAAAAGGGTTAACAGAGCTATCTATCTTTGAAATCTCTACATGGTTCGAGTATATATCTGCAAGTAGTCCAGAAAGTGGCATGGCCATAGGCAATCCATCATTGTCTTTATAGAATTGATCATTGAATTTGAAGTAGTTTTGATTGACTATAAGTTCTAAGATTGCAGTTAAATTATTTATTTTAGTTATATCTGTACATAGATTTAACTAAGTTTAATGTGTAATTCCAATTTACCTGTAAAATCACAGTTAGCAGGTAATTTTAGATTTAAAAGAAAATGCAAGGGAAGAAGGGTGATAGCAGTGAATAAAGAATATTACATATCAAAAACTAATCATTTTCTACTTCCAGAGAAATATATTGTACATCAAAAAGATACGACAATAGCTTTTTAAAAACAAATAGTCAATACGATTCACATAGCCTGTTTATTATCAGTAATTTTTACAAAAGACAGAAATTTAAATTAATGAGTTCACAACCACCGAAAGTATATTCCTTAATTAAATTGCATAAGGAAAATTATCTAGTTAGACCTGTAGTTTCATATGCACCAGCAGTTAAAAATTTATAAACTTGTTATAAAATAAAATGACGATGAGCCCTAGAGACTCAACGCTTAAATTATTTTACAATCGCTCCTAAGAAGTGTTACCTGGTACGTACATACTTCAAGTGAATACGTCTTTAAAATTTTAAATATATTTTTATGAAAAAGTCTGAATTGATGTTTCTGGTTGTGATCACCTCCTTAGGATTACACTATTGCCCATTTGGTCCAAACCTCGAGTGTTGTCCGAAGAAACTCCAAAATATCTTGTCGATTCAACAGGTGTGCATTTTTTTATGCTGACTTAACTTCCACAGGCATGAATCAATTTTACCCTAATTGTAATAATATTTCTCTTACTTGAATGAAGAAGTAAATCAATTTTCAATATTAATTATAACAATCTTCTCCTTGGCTTTAGTAGGCATCGTCCATATTCCATTGTTTTTCCTTCTTTTATCTCGTAGCCATACATATTGCCGTGATCCCTACATTGGTCAGGCATTTGAAGATAAATAAATAATTATGTAATAGAATAAGTAAATAATTTATTAGTAGTAAGTGTAATTATGGAAAAATGTATCATGAGTTGCAAACCGCAACGGCGTAACATTATAATGTTAGGTAGATAGATGACAATTAAAAATTGTAACAAAATTTATTTGAAAGGTATAAAAATAAATACAAAATAAAGTTCATGTATTCTATATTTGTAGAAACGAGGAGCACAAGATGCAATTTCAATATACAAAGACAGAACCAAATTTTATGCATTGTGTGGGAGTCGCATTAAATATTTTGAGCAATAAACCACTATTCAAAATGAATAGACGTAAATTTATAAGAGATTGTTATTTGTTCGACATTCTATGGTCACACTTAATGATATGATAAATACCTGACACATATATCTAAGCATAATTTTAAAAGGAATATGTAAAAAGGTATATATATTTATTCGACACAATATAATGTGGAAAAAACTTCAGTAATAGCAGGTTAAATCCAGTTTTATCCAGGAAAAAATTCCGGAAATAACACGTTAAATTGGTTTAATCTCATTAAAATCTACAAAGAAAAACAATGTTCAATATTGTTAACAGCTGCATACAAATCAACCTACATGAAGACGAGGAAAGATGGTTCAAAGATATGGATGAAGTTATCAAGGTCCAGGTTTATAATGACATAATTAATAAAAGGAGCATTCCAGTCGTATGCAATGTTTTTCCTGTTATTTTCAAAAAAAAAAAGTCTGCAAAAGAAAAATACGAACAG
Organism: Amphimallon solstitiale; assembly: GCA_963170755.1. Lineage (NCBI taxonomy): Eukaryota > Metazoa > Arthropoda > Insecta > Coleoptera > Scarabaeidae > Amphimallon > Amphimallon solstitiale. The sequence continues at coordinate 13,524,101 of OY720680.1, forward strand.
TGGTAAATGGTGGTAAAAGAATGTATTTAAATAATGATGAAAGAAGCAACGAATCCATCTATAAACATAATGAAGGATGGCGTTAATGAAAAGGAATGTACCTACCAAGATAAGAAAATCGCAAATGTGCATAGACATTAACAATAATAAACAATTTGAGTGCGTGTATAATTTGTGTAATTTCGATATGTCAAACAATATTGGTGCAGGTCAGCCTAGGGAGAACGTCAAGAAAATAAATCTGAGCAGGACAATGCCAACATAAACGTTAGTGCGGAGTTTGTGGCGCTGCGAACGAAGTATGGTTTTTTCTGATGACCGAAAATTATAAAAAGCCGGGAAGAGGAGAAGTGGCAGAGAAGCAGTCGATATCTAGAAGTGAACAAGTTGCCGAGCTCTAGTAACCGAACTTGTAAAAGTAGCGTTTGATTTTTCATTTCCTTCGATGATTGCAGGCGTGTAATACACTGCATAAAAATCATCCTTAGCAAAATGTATTAAGTTATTTTATTTTCAATAAGTACTTTTATTTCAAAATTAATTTTTGCCATTTAGTTTAATTTCATTTATTTTTTTTTAATTATCACTATGATGGACCAATATAAGGAAGAATTTGATGAAATGTATAAACAGCATAAGTAAGTTTCACTTAAAAATAAATTATGCTAAAGATGCTATGTGGAAATATTCATCTTTAGCAAAGCGTTTTTAAAAATTTATTTAATATTTTGGATGCGATCATTATCTTCTTTCTTATAAGTACACTAAAGTAATAAATAATGGGATTATTGTTAACAATGTAGGGAGGCATCGATGACACAACGTGTGAATGTTTGTTAGTGATGTTATCTATGCATTGTTAACAAGTTTTACATACACAATTTTATGGGGATTTCAAATATATTGGTATACGTAAAGATGGGAGCATTTTGATGGACAATAGCCAATTTATGATATGTACAACGTGTGAATGTTTGCATATGGTGATTGGTGAGGGTCTTATCAAGGTGTTTTCTGTTTTTCAAGTTTTTGTATTTTCAAAGATACTTCGTGAAAATGAATGTCTTTGGTAAGGCAAAAATTTAGCGTCGTATAATAAAATTATTATTTCTTTGAAACCATATAATGTTAAAATTTGAATATAGCAAAGAGTGATATCTATTCTAAATCTATATGTTATATTTGTAATGTAATGTGTTTTCCGTATCTTTATAAAATCCACGTTTGTTTTTTTTTACTTGTAATTGGAAAGTAAAAAGGACAATTCCTTTTTACCGCCACATGTGGCAAGAGAATTATTTCTTCGATGATGTTATTATAAGATGTTAAAATTGAATATAAATATTTTATGAGATTTAGTTTTTTTATTAGTAACCTTATCCTATTAATTTTTAAATAAGAAATGTTGTGGGAAAAACAAAAGGAATATTACTGCTAGAACCTACAAGAAATATATGAATGTTGATGGAGATTGAACTTATAAATTTAATAAAGAATTTTTTTACATAACAACGTTATCTCTACATTCGTAATAAATTATGCAGCTTTGTATTATCGTAGTTTGATTAAATTATGCCGGTGCAAAATTATTATATTTAATTTGAAAACAAGGCTACAGTAATATGCCATACTAAACACTTCTTTGGATTGCATTTATACATGAAAAAATAATGTTCATTACAATTTTGAATAACTCATTCTTTCCCACATTTACATGTACATTAAGTAATGTTGGTTTACATGGACTTTTCATGTCCAAACGTTCATGATTTTTATAACTTCAAATTCATTTAAATAGCTATGCAACTAATGCAAAATACCTTAAACCCAAACGACTCAATATCATTTTTAATTTTAATGATGGTGTATGTTTGTCAAACGTCTTAAATATAGAACTTCTCTTCTTTAATTACATTTATATAGACTCCTATTTTACTCTTAACATATTACAATTGTAAATGATTGTTTTGAAAGCCAAGTTAACTGTTTTACTTTTTTATAAAAATTATTCAAATGCTTCCTGGTTCTTCGTTTGCCGAACTATACATGTCACTGGCTAAACTACTGAATACGTATTTCTTTATATATAACGCCCTCGAGTTTTTATTTTCTTTTACCCATACGACTCTGTGATTCCTATGTTAAACGTTAGGTATGACATATCTTCCTACGTAGAGATGTCTCTAGGGTCTGGCATTTAACAAGCTACGTCAATTCCACAATTAAGTCTTCTTGATAAATACTAATGGTATGTATTCTAACAGATACCTAGGCTTGTATACAACATTTCAACTAAGGAAGGGAACACTTTCTACTTATGCGGGCAGACTATGTGTCGATATGGCAGATTTTTTTACATTTTAAAAGATGAGTCTTTTATCTACTGTGTCATTCACAAATTTCTAATGCGACTTTTATTTCAGGCTAAGTACGTACAATGACCTCAAGATTGTTACCAGGAATATTTTAATAATGATAACTAAGATATTATACCAATATACAATCAAGATAACATATTTACCCAGATGGACGTTATGCTCTCAATCAAATTGGATAATTAAAATTTATCTCCATGCCTAAGATAGTCTATATAGTGTATTTGAATCTTGTATCTGTGTACTGTAAGGTCATATGTATAGAGGAAGTTACCTACAACTATTAGTTCTATTTATTTTAATTATTCCAATGTACTGGATGTAAATGTGTTAATTTTAGAATCAGTACAACATATACACATACTCGTATATGTGTATACACACATATACATATCAGTAAGTTTTTACGTAAGCAGAACAAAACAACTCTTTCTGTAAATACTATAATAATTTTCCGTGAATGCACAACAGTAACATAAATCAATTATAAAAGGCGTACTTCCTCCTTAATAGCACTTGCCCTAATTATCTCTGTTATCTCTGTAACACGTATACCATTATAAAGTATATACTCACTTCGCATAAATGTATAATATACAATTAATACGTGCTCGTGAATTGGGTTATATTCAGGGGTTGGATTGGGTTACGTCGGTATACAAAAAATAGGTTTTACAGACGAGTATAAAGAGTTGATGTCAGATGGGTGTAAAAGCTTAAAAAAAAGGAAAAAGGTAGGTACATCTATGATTCGAAGACTTAGACACAACACTAATAAACAAAATTCAGAGTCTCAATAGAAAAATAACCAACTAAAGGAGATCAAAGCAAGAGACAACGAAAAATGTGAGACAGGTATGGGAGTCAGAGAGGGATGTATAGACGATCTGGTAGTGTTTTGCTATATATTTTGCTTCCTATTTCATCTAATACTACGGATTGATTTAAATATATATATATATATATCAAAAATTAATCAACATAGCCACTATGTCATGAGGACAGGTTAAATAAAATACATTTCTTGTATATTGACTAAGAATTCTATTATATTTTATTATTGCCTGGTTAAGAATCGACATTACACAATACTGAATGCATACTAACAACTATCGTTTACATTTTGGATATCTATGGATTCTTTGGAATTAACATTCTTAATATAATTTACACATATTATTCTAATTAACATACACCTTTTTTGTTATGCCATACTGAAGAAACCAAAAGTGGTCTCTGGCTACTTATTTAAGACTTTCATGTTTGATTTACACAATTCGGCATTGTAATATCTTTGACACATTGTCAGTTTTATTTGTGTGAGATTAAATGTTGTCTAAGATATATATATATAGGTCTTTTAATAGACCCACATGAATGGTATACGAACACTCTGCTCCTAAATTCTTTGTCACTACACAAATAATATCGTCGCAAATCACACAATTTGCGACGATATTATTTGTGTAGCGGTATTAAATGCTGTCTACGATAAATCTAGATCTTCTAATGAAACTAACTACAAAAATCCAAAAATATAATAGGACATAGGGGTGGTGAATTCCATGATAGTGGTCTGACAGACTACAGAAGAAACTGAAGTGGTAATTTCCTTGAAACCGCAGAGATATTTACAAACAAATAATAAATTATCACAAATCAACGTCCAGTCCCAATTTCTAGGTGTTATTCCAAAAATACAAATCCGGTGCCTCCAATCGCCGGCGGTCGGGATATAACGTTTTAAATGAACTTAGATTCGACAATGTTAGGCATATAATTCAAAAGGCTCAAAATGTAGAAATCGACACGAGCAGTTTCTAATAGTACTATTTATTTTTGGGCAAAATGCAAAAAAAACACCTTTACGGCAATTGTTTTAATTAGTATCACAGGAAGAAATAATAATATTTTATTCTTGTTTCAAAAATAATTGGTCTTATTCCTACTACTGTTGCGTTAACGTAATTTTTCTTTTTTAGAATTGCAGTGTTTTCTAAGAATTATTTGTTTTTATGTGAATATAATAGTTACCTACGAGGGGATATCAGAAAATAAAGAGACTGGTGCCGTAGTACAAAAATAAAACATTTATTTAGAAAACTTCAACAACTAACCTTCAAAGTATTCTTCATTCTGTGCAATACACTTGCCCCATCATTTAGTCCCCTTTACATAAATATCTGAGAAACAATTTTTTGAGAGTATCTTTAGTATGCCCATTCTTGGGTTCTAAATTCAACTTAAATTTTTGACAAGTCAATACTTTTTTGACTTCACGGAACAAATGGAAGCATATAGAACAAGGTAAGATGAGTAGGGAGGGTGAACCATAATTTTCACCCTTAATTCTTCAAGATTTAGTTGATAAATTGCTGATCTGTAGGGAAGAGCATTGTCATGATTCCATTGCATACTTTGAGACATTCATTCAGGGTGTTAATGATAAAACCAACTCTGGTCATGTGACAACATAGTTTAAAAATTGTGGATTATGTTGCTGTATTGCCTTTTACACTGCTGACAAATTGTCACTCGATTGGATTTTTGTTCATCACTCATCACTTTTGGAATCCATCTTGCCAAGATCTTCCGGTACCATAAATTTTCATGGATAATTTTTTGAGTGGAACCATAGGATAAATGAACAAGGTCAGAAATTCTATATATGCCAAGCGGACGATCATTATGGATCAAGTCGTTAATTTCTGCATTTTTGGGATCAATCCGTGCAGTTGGGTATCATCTGGGTATGCAGTTTTAATCATATCAAAAGCTTCAGTTAGAGTTTCACCCAAGCGAATATAAAATTTTATCGCATATTTTTCCTCTGCCCTCATTTTTTCGATGAGTATGTCAAACACTTTTAATTCAGTAATTAATTTGATATAAACGTCAAAGGCCTACTTGCGGATAAGTACATTAGATATAGGTGTTCATGTTTCTATTCTTTGTGTTATAAAATTCTAGTTGTGAAAGAAGTTATAGCACCAGCCTCGTTATATTTTGATATCTAATGATATTTAATGTCTTCATGAACTACTGAAAATATTTAAATTTCTTTCGTTACTAGTTCTTATTATTAATGTTAATTCAATAGTAAATTTTAAAATTCCTATAACTATATAAAAATTGTGACAAATAGAAACGTACATTTAGGGAAATTAAAAAAAATTCCTAAATTTTTTTAACGAGCCTTGTATAAGTTACTAGATACATTGTGGGAATTCTTGTAATACTCTATTAAACTAGTCATTACTATTACTTCTGTATTTATAAAGACAGTAACCATCGAATTCATAATCTTAAGTGTATGTTCAAATATCACTTAATCAATAGAGGCTAAGATAAAAAATTTGACTGGCAGTCTTAATATATTTAAATTACGGACAACCATCAATCATAAAACAATATCTGGTGTAATCAATTACAGCAAGAAAAGCAGGCAGCTGCCGAACGGCAATATCATAAATATCAGTTTATGTGTTTGATTGTTTTCTAGAATGCGCATCATATATATTACTTATCGAAAAATATTGTCTCGTGTTGAATCAAAAAGACAACTTTGCATTTCTAACTAGGATTTATTGATATTTTAATTACATATATTACTAACTCACACATTTCATCCGTTTCTGTTTAATAATTCTTATTTTACGAGGAATAAATCGATTTTGCGATGTATTTTACTCTGTACCGGTGCACAGCATTTATATTGTAGAGAACCTTTGCTAGGCCATTAGGGGGTATAGCGCTCGATCCAGCCCCAGAAAGACCTAAATGATGTTCTCTCAATACTATCTCTATTCACGTCGTTAGAGGTATAATTCCATAATAATAGGAAGTACCTATTGCTATGGTTTTTATTATATCATGGATAAGTAAAATTAAATAAATTGTTTTACTGCAAATTTATTTTTCTGTGGAGCAAATGTTTTGGTACACACTGTATTTTGGTTTCTGTTTAAGAATTTTGGAGGTATAGTAGTCTTTTGGTAATCTGTGTATATTAATATTTATTTTGTTATTTGAATTTAAAAGAACAGATGCCTGAAGATTATTTACGCTCAACTTGATATTATAATATAGTATCCTATACATGTGCGAAGTTTATGAGACGTGGTAGGGATATGGACTTTGACTTGTCCTGCCTTGTGAATATTGATTATTAAATTTTGGTCTCCGGTCAAGTACAGTTGTATTAAAGTTATATTATATTTGAATAAAAATTGTTATAAATTTCATTATTTTAAGGAGCCAAGATTTAATCAAGTTAGTGAATTAGTTTTATTGCTGTTATATAAGTTAAGTATTTACTTTTAAGAAAAGAGAATGCATTCTTTATAATAATAATAAGAGAGAATTTTAATATTGAAAAAGTAGACTCGTATCCGTCATTTTGTTTCCTGCAGTAGTGGGTAGGATTTTTTCTTGAGAATTTATTAATGAAAGTTTTTTTTTTTTGTTTGTTTTTTATAATAAATAATTATTTCTGATTTGTTTTTCTATTTTATTAAAGTTTTTAGAAAAGTTAATTAAATAATTATTTCATTTTTTTGTCTTCAAGTAATTTGTTGTTTTTTTTTACTGTTTCCTAAGATCACGATTCCTGACGTGAACATTGTACAGTTTCGCCGAGGGAACCTGAGAGAGAGAGAATTTTGTTTTATGAGCTAGATCGTGGCAACCCTATAACAATTGTACTAATATCATAGCACAATTAAATTGGCGCCCAACGTGGGGCAGAAAAGCAATTATTTTGGCGGCAATCAAAGTGTGGCAGAAAAGCAATTATTTTGGCTGAAACAACGTGGTTTGAAAATGGAAGGAAGTGGAAATTTACAAGGCGCTCAACAAAATTTGGATGTGTTAAACAAAATGGAGGGAGAAAAGAAAATGGAATGGAGGCAACCTGCAGGGTATGAGTCTATCTTAAAGAAAAAAGAAGAAGGAGAAAATAAAATGTTGATGGAAATGATATTGAAAATGGGAGAAAGAATGGACAAGATGGAAGAAAGGATGCAAAGAAGTTTTGAGGTATTTATGGCAAAGTTTGGACAGGTGGATGGTCAAATAAAGAAAATAGAAGAAAATAAACAAGATATTGAAGAATTAAAAATTAAAGTTGATGTAATGAAAGAAGAAATGTTAGAAAGAATGAATATTATTGAAGATAAATGCATAAAAGTGCTACAGAGAGATGTATTAAATGGAAAAGAAATGGAAAAGGTGGAAGAGAAGATAACAGCAATAAAAAATGAACAAATTCGTGGAAATGGTGAAATAATAAAATGTATTCCGATGCCAGTATCAGATGATGCTTTGCCTAAGTTTTATGGATCAACATCAATAAATCCGATGGGTTTTCTGAAGAATTTGAAGGCGTGTTTGGAGAATGTTCCAGGAGATGGTAGAAAGCTGCAGATGGTGAGAAATTGTTTGAAGGACGATGCTCTTATCTGGTGGGACATGATTTCTGACGAGGTGATGACGTTCGAGGATTTTGAAAAGAGATTCACACAGCAGTATTGGGGACAGATGGCACAAATGAGGGTGAGAAAAGATTTATTATTTGGTAATTTTAAGAAAGGAGGTTCAGATAATAGTGAGACATAGGTATATAATAAAAAAATATTCAATTTTAAAATATTTAACTCCTGCTATGCTAGAAATTGATTTGGTTACACAATTAGCATGTCATTTTGATTTTGAAGTAAGTCAGGCAGTGGCCATACAAAATATAAAGACCATTAGTCAATTTATAGAATTATTGAGGAGATTAGATGATGCTGAGTATGGAAATAAATTTCAAAGTTTTAATATGTTAAAATATGATAGAAATGGTATAAGATATAGAGAGCAAAGAAATTTTAATGATAGAGAAAAAAATTCACACAATTATAACATGACAAATAGATTTGTGAGACCACAGGTAGAAAATAGAAATGTAAATTGGAATAGAGAGAATGATAGAGCATGTCAATTAAGAGAGGAAAATAGAAATAGTAATTATATACAGAATGAAAGAGTAAATAAAAATTTTTCATATAATGGTACTAAAAAAAAAAATAGTAGAGAAAATGTAGAGAGAGAGGAAAAGGCAAAGTGTCAGGATTTTTAGATAGGCCAACCAAAGAGATAATTAGTATGAATGCAATGAGAGATAATGATTCAGATAGTTTAGATAATAAGATGTTGCCACATATAAAAGTTACTATGGGAGGAGTGAAAGTAGATTGTTTAGTTGATAGGGGGAGTGAAATTTCAATCTTGGATGATCAAATAATAAAAAAATTAGAAAGTATGAATGCAGGTAAATATATACCTACAAGAAAAATTACAATTGTGTCTGCGCCGAAAAAGATAATAGCAATGGTAAATAAAATTTATGTAGTGGAATTTATGGTAAAAGATAATAAATTTTTGGGAGAATTTATGTCAGTCAAAGGTTTGCAAAGAGATGGTATTATTGGAATGGACCTGTTAGAAAAAATAAAGGCAGTAATAGACATTGAGAGAAAATGTATGGTGGTGGAGAATCAAGTAGTTTCTTGGTTTCAGCAGGATGAAGAAGATGAAGAAAATGAAAAGGTTATAAATAATATGGAAATGGTATATGAAGTAAAAGAAGTTATAAATAGTATAAATGGTGAAAATTATGAAGAGGTTGAAGAGGTAAAAGAAATAGAGTCCAATAATATGTGTATCGAGGTGCCTGAAGATGTAGATTTACTTGAAATTAATGTTGAAGAAAAATATAAAGAAAATGTCAAAGATATGATAAAGAAGAATATTTCCTTAGTAGATAAATTTCCCTGTATTGCTAAAAATTATGTACATTCATTAGAAGTAGATGAGTCGAGACCATTTAAAATTAAAAATTATCCAATTCCCAAAAATATGCAAGAGAAGGTGAGAGAAGAAGTAAGAAAGATGTTGCGAGATGGTGTTATTGAGAGAGGTGTCACGAGGTATGTCAATCCGCTGGTGGTGGTTCAAAAGAAGTGTGGAGATATTCGCTTATCTTTGGATGTGAGAAGGTTGAATGATCGTACTAAGGTGCAATTTGAGACTCCTGTAACTGTGGAAACGTTATTATCTAAGTGCAACGACGCTATGATTTATACTAAGTTGGATCTAAAAAGTTCTTTTTGGTTGGTGCCTTTAGAAAGAAAGAGTAGAAAATATTGTGGTTTTATGGTAGATGGAGCTGTATACCAATTTAAAGTAGTACCATATGGACTAAGTAGCTCGTCTGCTGCTTTAATTAGAGCAATGCAACAAATTTTAGAACCTTATGAATCGTTTGTATCCCATTATATAGATGATATTTTAATATTTAGCAAGACAATTGAAGAACACATGGAACATTTAAGGAAGGTTATAGAGGTATTAGCAAATAATGGTTTAAAAATTAATATTAAGAAATGTGAGTTTTTTAAAAATGAAATTAAATTCCTTGGATATAATTTAAGTTTAAAATATGTCAGTGTGGATGATTCTAGGCTGGAGGTTATAAAAAATTATCCTAGACCTAAGAATGTGAAAATGTTGAGAGGTTTTCTTGGTATTGTGGGTTATTATAAAAGATTTGTACCGTATTTGGCAAAATTATGTGCACCATTGTATGAATTATTAAGAAAGAATGAAAAATTTATTTGGTCTAAAGAAAGAATAGATGCTTTTGAAATGGTTAAGAATGAATTTTATAATAGTTTGTTATTAGTACTGCCTGATTTTTCTAAAGAATTTTTATTAAGAGTTGATGCTAGTGATTCTGCTATAAGTGGAGTTTTAATTCAGTTAGATGATGAGGGAAATGAAGAGCCTATTTGTTTCATTTCAAGGCTATTAAAAAAATATGAATTAAGATATACAGTGGGAGAAAAAGAGTTACTTGCTGTAGTGCATACTATAAATAAATTACGTTTTTATTTGTTGGCTAAAAAATTTATTGTAGAATCAGATCGTGCGGCGTTGACGTCACTTTTGTCAACTAGATTTTCAAATAATCGAATATATAGATGGTCATTGTTGTTATCAGAATATTCATTTCAAATTAGACATATCAGAGGTGTTCTAAATGTTACCGCTGATGCTTTAACAAGAATGTACAATAAAAAAAGTAACTTCAATCATGTAGAATTAAATGCTTATAATAGATATGCAGCTGAGGGAATGTTTGACTATGTTGAGATCCATCAGGTCCAGCAGGATGAATGTTTTGATCATATTAAAGAGGAATTGAGAAATGTGGGGAATTATAAAGATTATATTTTTCATGATGGGCTTATTAAAAAACAGATTCGTGATCAGTATAATGTGGTTGTAAATGAAATGTATGCTCGTCAAGCAATGTCTATTATTCATAATGAACTGGGACATATTGGGACTAGGAAAGTTTGGTTAACTTTTAGAGAAGCTTCTTATGCTGTTAAGGATAGAAGTATTGCGAAAAGGGTGGTAAGGAATTGTAATGAATGTTATTTTGGAAAGCATAAAAATCGCACATTGCAACATGATATAAAAAGTATAATAGTGAATAATAAATTGGATTTAGTAGCGATTGATTTCTTAGGAAATTTAATACCAGGAGATTATGGGTATAGAAATATATTTGTTATGGTGGATATTTTTACTAAATTTGTTAGGCTGTTTCCCACTACAAAATACAATTCTGAGATTGCACTTTTATGTATTAATAACTTCGTACAAAATCAAGGAAAAATGAGACGAATTTTAGCAGATAATGCTAGTTACTTTACTAATGATAGATTTATAAATGCTTTGAATGAACAAAATATTAATGTATGTTTTTCTTCGATACGCCATCCATGTGCCAATCCATGTGAGCGGTATATTCAAGAGGTAATCAAATTTTTGAGGATGAAAACCCATGAACACCATGTAGGCTGGGTCCAGTATGTCCAACAGATAGAAGATTCCATGAACAATTCGCCCAATACCCTTACTGAAGAGTGTCCAGCGACTTTGATGAATGGAATGACTCCTAGTCGGCCCTGGGATTTGCATGGAGAAGTTGTTCATAATCTAGAAGAGAGAAATAATTTGGTTCGAGGAAGACTACAAAGGCAAGGGGAGATGTATGTGCGCCGAGAAAATGAAAAAATCAAAGAAAGAACTAGGTTTAATATTGGAGATACAGTTATTGTTAGAAGATATAGGGTTGCCAGAAGAAATCAACAAAAGTGTGCTAAATTGGATCTTCCTTATTGTGGTCCGTATATTGTAACAAGAATATTTAATAATGTCACATATGAGCTCTATTCAATGGATGGACGCATTAAGAAGGGACGATATCACATTAGTATGCTTCATCCATATTTGAACAATCCTTAAGAAGATTGTGAGGTACTATACAATTATATTCTGTGTGCGGAGAAGGGTTTTAAATTTTACATTATATTGTATTTGGAGAAAATATTAGAGATAGTAAGATGTTGTGTGCGGAAAATAAAAATTTCTGAAATCTTTGCTTTGCACAGATTTAATAAATTGTTATTTTGGAGATATGCTATGGTTTTTTTTATATCATGGATAAGTAAAATTAAATAAATTGTTTTACTGCAAATTTATTTTTCTGTGGAGCAAATGTTTTGGTACACACTGTATTTTGGTTTCTGTTTAAGAATTTTGGAGGTATAGTAGTCTTTTGGTAATCTGTGTATATTAATATTTATTTTGTTATTTGAATTTAAAAGAACAGATGCCTGAAGATTATTTACGCTCAACTTGATATTATAATATAGTATCCTATACATGTGCGAAGTTTATGAGACGTGGTAGGGATATGGACTTTGACTTGTCCTGCCTTGTGAATATTGATTATTAAATTTTGGTCTCCGGTCAAGTACAGTTGTATTAAAGTTATATTATATTTGAATAAAAATTGTTATAAATTTCATTATTTTAAGGAGCCAAGATTTAATCAAGTTAGTGAATTAGTTTTATTGCTGTTATATAAGTTAAGTATTTACTTTTAAGAAAAGAGAATGCATTCTTTATAATAATAATAAGAGAGAATTTTAATATTGAAAAAGTAGACTCGTATCCGTCATTTTGTTTCCTGCACGTGTTTGAGAATATTTTATATTTTATTGAGAAGCTATTAAAGTAGATAATTTTCTTTACTGTATCAGTTTGCTATAATTTGATGTATTTTAATTATAGGTAATTAATTTATTTATTTTAAGTAATTATTATTTTGTATAAAATTTACGAATTATTTTTAGTAATTAATTAGGTAAATTTTTGTCGCGTTTGTCAGTACAAGTTTTTTTTATCCTATCTGGTCAAGTAGTGGGTAGGATTTTTTCTTGAGAATTTATTAATGAAAGTTTTTTTTTTTTTTTTTGTTTTTTATAATAAATAATTATTTCTGATTTGTTTTTCTATTTTATTAAAGTTTTTAGAAAAGTTAATTAAATAATTATTTCATTTTTTTGTCTTCAAGTAATTTGTTGTTTTTTTTTACTGTTTCCTAAGATCACGATTCCTGACGTGAACATTGTACAGTTTCGCCGAGGGAACCTGAGAGAGAGAGAATTTTGTTTTATGAGCTAAATCGTGGCAACCCTATAACAATTGTACTAATATCATAGCAGTATGTAGTCATTGCGATATTACAAACCCAGAGTTCCTAACGAAATATTACAAGATGTAATTATAATAATAATAATAATAAAACTTATTGCTGTAGATCATAAATGATACAAGCATTGTTATAGTGGTCAAGATTACAGATGCAACGATAAAAACAAGAAACATTAAATATATATACAAATAGTGTCCCCAGCATATCAATGATGTAACCCAATATACATAAAAACAAACAATTATAACTATAAACACTTCAACAAGTTAACCAGCATGTGTCGCAAATACTATCTATTGAGTTTTCAAAAAACTCCTGATATGAGCTTGGACAAGGCAGTAGATACGACTCTTATATTCGTCTAAGCCGATTTTATTTTAATATAAGCTGGTATTGCATTATCCACTTTAATTGCTCGGTATTCGGGGGATTTCTCCAGAATTGTATTATTAATAAAACAGGCCTGAAATGACTTTTGACAGGTTAAATTTTGCAACATCTCAAATTTGACGCGATTTTAATTTAGTGGTACATGTTGGTTCCTAGAAGGATTCTACTAGTTTTTATTAAGGTATTTTTAATGTGCAAATACCAATAGGTGTATTGGCTGCCTTCTCTCGTAAATTTGGGAATGGTCATCCGCACCGTCTCCGCGATGAGTGTAGCGGCTTTAAAATATTCAGTATATTTTTTGTTAAAGATCTGATTAAGTGTAATTAAGGAGCTTTGGAACAGAACCAGATAAATCCATCTCAACTTATTTTCGGGAGAAACATTTTCAGCTGTGACGCCAAAGGCATTGACATTTAACACGGTCAAATTGTGTCATAGTTTAACTATTAGAGTGAAAAAGTCATACAGATAAAATGATACAGAAATAAACATCAACTTTCGAGAAATCCAAGAAATTAAAATGGATTTATTTGGTTTGGTCGGAACAAGTGGATTTATCCAATTTTGTTCGAAAACAACTTGAATTATTATTATTATTATTATCTATTTTGTGTAATTTGGCTAAAATCTAAAATAAATCAATTTTAAAGCAAAAACTAAAATATATTCCAAAGACTATAAGGTTAATAATTATTATAACGTATGGGCTAAATGTGTAATGAAACCTCTTCGTCCAAGCAGTTGCATTCTTGATCTTCATCTTCATGAGTTTCTTCGAAAACATTAATATCTTCATTTAGCAGATTTCTGTACCATACTAACTTTTCATCTGTTTCCCATGTATTTCCAAATTGTTTGTTCATCAGTTGTTTGATACTTCGTTTTTTTTCTTTTGTGGAATAGCATTTATACAGTCGAATTCAGGAAGTTGTAACTCTTTTACATTTTTTCCTCATTTGAACACTTTGTCGGGTACTTCGCACTCGGCTTGAAATCGGTAATGTTGAAAGCACGATATTGGGACTTTATTTCCATCATCTCTTTAGTTAACTACTTTTGTTAGTCGAATCCTTTTTATATCAGATATTCCTATTATTTTATTGAAGTGATTTTGCAAAGTCTTTATATCATGCACATTCCAATCATCGCCCAATACTCTAACTACTAATACTTTATGTATTCTTCTTTAGAAAGAAAGGTAGGGTTTTTTCTAAATATTTTTTCTATCCTGCCAAATACACGGTCCGCAGGCATAAAACTGTACCCTATTACAGGGTATGTTATGGTAATTTCTTTCACAGCTCGAGGAGAGTAGTTTAACAGCCAATACATTAACATGTGAATGATGTGGGAGTTTTTGTTCTGCTTCCCACACCCATCACAAAACAATTTTATGGTTTCTATGCAGTCCAGTTGGAGAGAATTCAGATGCTGAAAAACGGCGGACCCAATTTCTATAGAGCCTCGTCCTGTTATATAAGTTGGGATTTTTTGAATCTATACCCACACAGCAGAAACAATACAGACTTATTTGAAGTGAGTAAAACGCATCAGATATGGGAGTCCGGGGCAACGGTTGTACTTACTGTAGATCGAAACATAAGACCAACCCATTTCTTGGCTGTTCTTTGCAAAGATCATAAAACGCCTTAACTCTTCGTTTGTGAACTCTGCTCTTCAACATCAGCTGAGCCTTTTTTTCTTTATTTGGCTCTGAGCGTATTTGGTGGCCCAGTTTAGTACATTGAGCACAGACATCAGAAGCAGGCGAGCAAAAGCCAATATTGAATTTAGTCAAAAATGTCTTCCTGAACATGTAATAAGTAACTTTATATCTATCTTCTGCTTGCTCGTTATAGATACATTTCAATTTTTGAATATTTAAATTTGCTGGGAGATAGATTCTCTTTGATTTTGCTCTACCGCAGTGGCTCTCGATGCCTCGTAATTTCTTAATAAACCCACGTACCTTTTCTCTTTTATCTACATTTTTGCTTGACATATGGTCACTTCCCCTTGCTTCCTTAGGGCATTCTCCAGAATACACTATTTTGCAAATGGATTGTAGCCTATGGTTGCGAATTCCCACAGCTGCCATAAAAAACGCTCTACATACTTTTACTGTATTTAAACCTTTTGATGTTTTAATCTTTAAGAAATAAGAGGCTGCTATCTGCCTTTTACGAGGACTATTTTCTCTTAGTATCCACTGCGTTAATCATATAACACAATCTGGTATCTCGGATGATTTTCTCTGGCACTTTGTAAAGTTTTGATCTGATATTTTTAATGTCTGATTTCGCACAAAATGCTTTAAATCTGGGTCTGGGTCGTTATACCTATAATAATATAATATTATGAAAACAAGGAATAAATTAATACTAATAGTCAAGAATCATCATAGGGGAGCATCAGGCAGGTTTCAGAGAGGGGCGATCAACCATTGACCAAATCTTCACCACTCGGCAAATACTGGAGAAAGCATGGGAATATACTGTACCAATCTATGAGTTATTCATTGACTTCGAGGAGGCCTACGAGAGTATAGACAGGAATATGCTGTATGATATAATGGAAGCTTTTGGCATACCAAGCAAATTGGTAAGATTAACCAAAACATCAACTCGAAGGCAGTAGTGAAAATACAAGACCAAATGACGGAAAAGTTTCCAACCACCAAAGGTGTAAGGCAGGGAGATGGACTTGCACCGATCCTGTTCAACATTGTGCTGGAGAATGTAATAAAAAATGCTAGTGAGAACCTTGACAGCACAATAATGCGCAAGTTACATCAGATAATCTCTTATGCAGATGATATTAATCTAGTGTCCAGAACAGAACGAGAAATCAATGAAGTGTTTAACAAACAAGAAACACAAGCCAGAAAGATCGGGCTGAAGGTCAACGAAATAAAGACCTAACTACTACCAGTGAAACCAAGAAGGCGAATTGGCCAGAATTACACAATAGGAAATAATAACTTCGAAGTGGTGCAGGGATTTAAATATCTGGGATCATAAATTAACAGTGAAAACAACATCAAACAGGAAATACAACAACGCATATTAGCTGGAAACAGAGACTACTTCTCACTCGCATATATATTGAAGTTCAGATCAGCCACAAGAAAAACAAAAATTACAATCTACAAGGCCATGATAAGACCCGTGGTGACATAGGGATGCGAGACATGGACAATCACTAAGCACTCAGAGGAGCTACTAGCAAGATGGGAACGGCGAATCCTAAGGAAAATATATGGGCCCATGGTGGAGGATGGGGAATGGAGAATCCGTCACAACCTTAAATTAAAGCGGAAGTACAAACAACCAGGTACTGTCGAATTTATTAAATTACAAAGATTGAAATTGGTGGGGCACCTAGAAAAAATGGGTGACGATCAAATCTCAAAGAAGGTATATAATGGTCAGATGGAGGGCTCCAGGAGAAGACGACGACCAAGACAGAGATGGGTGGACAACATTGAGGAGGACGCTATACAATTACTGAAAGTGCGCAATTGGAAAGCAACAGCAAGGCAGCGAGATGTCTGGAGGCAGAAAATATGGGAGGCCCATGTCCAAATGGGACTGTAGTGCCACGAAGGTTCCTCCTCTTGATTTTCTTTTCTGTTATTCTGGGGCCCTCACTACCTTCACTAACAGTGACTGTACTTTCACCTACTTCGTCGTTCATTCTTTAAACGATATAATCAACTGATTAAACAGAACCGAACACAATAAAGACGTGTTATAGACCTGCCACACGAGAAAACACACAATGACAGTACAGTCTGTGGCATCTACATCCCAACTTGCCAAGTTAAGCAAAGTCGGTAATAAGAAATCTCCAGTAAGGATTTATATGGTTTTGAACAAAAAGTGGATTTATCTGGTTTTGCTCAAAAACGGTGACTTCAGTACCAATTTATATGAGCATTTATTCGTTTTAGCTTGATCAAAGTAGGCCCATACCATAGAAACGACGCTATAGAATATTTTCCCGGGGCTAACCCAATATCACTTAAAAGTGAGCTTTTTGCATAAACATAAGGGAGCTTTTTGCATAAACATGCGGGAACTATGTCTGGTCGCTATAAAAGCGCCATTTTGTCTGCTTTTATGCTAATTATTTGGTAATGAATTTGAGTGTACTCTCAACGTCTAACATGTACACTTATTTGCAAAAAAAGGTTTCCACAAAAAAAAATCATTCCGATTAAATTTGTACCCATCTCTAATTTTCAAGAATAATACATTCACATATATTGAATATTGTGGGTATTGTGTTTCATGTGTTCAGTTTCATATGAATTTCTACTGTTGAGTTGAGATTGATATATACGTTATGAGAGAATTTCTGTTTCCTTTTCTCGATGTACAGTTTCGCTGATATTTTTGCATACGTAGGGCATTTTATATTTATGGCAATTTTAAGGAAATGAGATAATGTATTGAGTTTATATTTATTACTTTATATCTGATAATAATGGAAGTGGAATAATGATGACCAATTCCCCATTCATTCTTTTTGCAATTTTTTCTAGTACTGTACGTAGAAAGAATCATCTTTTTATTCACTACTTCTTTGTTCGTTAACCAAAGTTTTTTCAGTTTAGTCTCGTAGAAAATGTACGTATGACGTACCACTATTTACGAAATAACCGAATGAATATTAGAAACAGTAAATTTTTTTTATATATGTGCATAGTGAATCAATGGAATCATTTAAATATTTTATTTTCGGTCTTTTATATAGTCAATCCTCCTTAACCTTCACAATAATCCCGAATGTTAGAGATTGGAGCCGTGATATTCGAAATTTCAGTGGAAACTTTTTTTTGCAACTAGGTGTACAATAAACATCCCTTTTTCTATATAATTTTACAATCTAAATCTATATTGTGTATTTCAGTATTTCAGCAAAAAATTCTTTTAAAATAAGAAATTAATCTCTTTGATTACTTTCTGATTGTCAATCAATCAGCAAGTTTCCTTGAAAAGGTAATTAGCAGAGTTGGAAATTTGTTTCAGTTAGAACGTTTAAACTGAGACAGTTACGGGGTTGTGCTAGTATAGAACAACTGCCTACGTTTCCTTGAATAAAGCGAATAACTTTGTTTTGACAGATTTGATGAATAAACTAAGGTGAGATTTATTCATCCTTTGAGTATTGTATTAATGACTAGCTATTTTAAAATATATTTTGTGTCCTTCTGGTGTAATATTATTATTATGTAACCACAGTCATGATAAATACTAATAAAATAATAAATACAGCCACAGCAATGCAAAGAGTGCGACAAGAAAAAGAGGTCACAACAACCTAATATATATTAACAATTTATATTTTAGACGCAATTATATTAAACAAATTAAACAAGAAGAATGAGCGTGCTTAAAACCACACGGCAGAAGTGAAAACTTCATCAAGGCGAGGTTAATAATACGAAATACACGCGTATAATATTCAGTAACGTATTAAATAAAACGTATTCGCACATTTATTACATTTACACATGTACACACGAGTATAATATTCAGTAACGTATTAAATAAAACGTAAACCTCAACCATCCCCGTATCTAAAACTTCACATTCATACGTCAATTTTCAACAAATTCTTCCGCCATTTTGTTTTTTTGACATTCTGACTTTTCATTCGTGATGGCGACCTAAGACACCCCTGTATCTAAAATTTCACATTCATACGTCAATTTTCAAAAAAATCTTCCGCCATTTTGTTTTTTTTTTGACATTTTGACTTTGGAATCGTGATCGGCCACTCCCAAAACCCCCGTATCTAAAATTTCACATCCATACGTCAATTTTCAAAACACTCGTCCGCCATTTTCTTTTTTTTTTGACATTTTCATTTTGGATTTGTGATCGGCGACCTAAGACACCTCCGTATCTAAAATTTCACATTCATACGTCAATTTTCAAAAAACTCTTCCGCCATTTCGTTTTTTTTGACATTTTGACTATGGATTGGTGATCGGCGACCTAAGACACCCCCGCATCTAAAATTTCACTTTCATACATCAATTTTCAATACTACGAAATACACGCGTATAATATTCAGTAACGTGTTAAATAAAACATATTCGCACATTTATTACATTTACGCGAGCGGCCATTTCGTTTGGTCGGTTCGGACGTATGTGTATGTATAAATAGACGATATAAATACTCGCTTACGGTCCCGTGCTTGGTCTGATGGTAACGTGTCGTTGTCAATCTGTTCTCGAACATGAATTTATTTATTCATTTAAATATCAATTTAATTGAAATTAAATACCTCTACATATATGATATATTTATTTATCTTATTCCCTTAGTTGACTTTACCCGAGCGAGCGTTACACATATCCGAGCGTTACATATCCGAGCGTTGCAGTCAGTCTTGTTCAGTGCCTACAATCAGCGCAACTCGCCTAAAGAAGTTTACACTTCAACAAACGTGGGTTTGTTATTGAGTCATTAAACCTAACTTCACATATATACAGGTTGATTTATTTTGGTAGATCAACAAGAGGATTCCGCCTATTGCTACAATGATTTTTTGCTTGTTATGGAATGGAAAACAGAAACGATTTGTGATAAATGACGTTCGAGATATTTTTAAAAACCGAATGAATTTTTTTCTTGTCTCAAATGTAGCACATTGAGTTCGACTCAGTTTTAATTTAATGTCCATTAGTGTCATTCGCTTCAGGAGACCTTACCGTTTGGTAGTCACAATGGTTATGTGGACAAGAGAGTATCGTAGGTTTGCAGTTGAGTAGTAGGTAACATCGGGCGAGTCTTATTGTGGTTCAGCGGCGCTTTCGCCAACGTTTCTATATTGGTCGTAACGGTTCAGTTCCGAAACATGACATAATCAACAGATAGGTACATAATTTTAGAACGCCGGCATCGGCAATGAATCCTAAACATCGAGTCGTCTCTGAAAGGATGCGAAAAATAAAATCTTTCAGAAAAAGTAGCGACAGTTTATTTTAAACACAATATAGTATTGTCTATAAATCTGAAAATGCAAGTATGTTCTGTGTTAAACTATAGTAAATCATTAGAACACATTTCACGCATCATACTTATCACTAAAAATGTCAATTTTTATAGGCACTCTTTATTAAAATACTTAGAAATACTCTCTTATTTGCACACCATACCATGGGAGAATATTGACTATGCGGTTTGTTTGGATTATGAACCTTAACCACTCTCAGTAATGACGTCAGAGAATTGTCGCGCATTAAATCTGTCAAGTATAATAAGATAGTTGGACAGCACATCCTTATCATAGTTATATTTGCATTATCGAGTCGAATGACGAGGATTAAAATTAAAGTTTTTTTGGGAGCACTTACTCTCATAAAACCGTTTAACACGGCAAACATTAGCATTCGAAAGCGGTATCTGAATAATAAAGTAATCATTTATGTAATAGATATGGACTAAATAGGTTCAAAAACTGTCACAATTGATTTTACTCCCCCTATTGGCATGCGCAAGCAATACACACAATTTGTTTTCTCGGAGTTTTCATTTTCCACTAGAATTAATAATTACGTATTTTATGAAAAATGTTACGCCAATGTTTTCTCGTTTGCTCACACCAACTCTCTAAATTAATATCACAAAAGTTTCGATTTTTTATATTTATTAAAAGTTATATGGAATATATGTTTTTGCGAAATTACTTCCGTGGAATTTCGCACTCGCTATTACTCCATATAACCAATTTTTCTCTTTTATCTCATTCCTTCTCTGTCTTTTGTAGCTTAATTGACTCCACTTCCTCTTTATATCACTTCCGTTTTTCAAACTCCCTGCTTTCATTTGTTTAAGTGCGACATTAAGGGTAACAGTTTTCCACAAAGGGATACAATTCGGGTTACCCTTACACTAATAACATATAGTTAATATTTATAGTGTGTTAAATGTACAACTGCGTTTTATTAAGTATAACTTTCTGAAGTCAATATTTTGTTCCTTGCACAAGCAAATTCTACTAATGAATATGCATTCTACTGTGAGATCAATTGAATCTATTATTTGAGAAGCATTTGTTTTGCCACAGTTTATCTGATTACTGGTAATTTGTATTACAGACTAATAAATAAGAATTTTGGCTGGTATTACTTTACATTTGGGGTTGGTAGGACTTTTGATGACTTAATGTCTTTGATATCGTATAAAGTAATATATGATTTTATTTTGATAATTTAATGCACGTGTAAAAAAACCCATAAGTCAGAATTGTTTTGTCACTTTGACAGCGATAAAAGTTTACTTTAACTTTTATATCGGCAAAAAAGTTGTTTACCTTTGGTTGGCCTGACAACTTCTGTTTTCTCGTTATGTCATAAACTCAACGAACCCACTGTCAAAATGAAATGTCAAAGTCGACGCAATCGTAAGCTTTGCGTACTATCTTTCGTTGACCCGATATCAATTTCCTTACTTTATTATCATAGTGTTCGTTGTGAAGTGTTGTTATGACAAAATTTGCAAACTGATTGTAAGTAATCTTCACAAAATGTATAAGAACTGTGTTTTTAATAACAGTATTTTTAAATAATATAATTACTATGTAATACATCTTTCAGTAATTGTTTACACATTTAGTAAATTATCTTACGGAATTACACTCGAGCTTTCTTTTTATTTCCGAATAAATTTTCCATTTTTAAACTCGAATTTAGTTGTTAAATGGTAACTGAACTCAACAAATTGCCTCCTCGATAAAACGACTCGTTCTTCGGACTCGTCGTTTTATCAGGCAATTTGTTTCGTACAGTTACCTAGCAACAAAGATTTTCGTTTAAAAGTTAAAATTTATCCGGAAAAAAGAAAGCTCTCGTGTAATTATAAGTGAAAATTTTTGGCCGAACATGTTTAAAATATATTCACGGATTCAATAATAACGTGTTATGGCGGGTCTAATTACTGTATAATTGTAAATTTAGTAATTTAAAACTGAAATAAACATTTCCAAAAATTCTTCCTAGCCCATCTACCTGTGACTTTCCTAGCATGCGGATCGCTGCTTTTGTTGTGCATCCACTAACCGAGTAGTAATTAGCCTGCCGCGATTAGCGACGCTGCTTTGGTTATGGCCACTAACCTAGTAGTAATTAATCATTCCAAAATTATATGTTCTGCTTCACCTGTACACACATAAGCCGACTAGTAATTAAATATTCTGTAAATAACCAGTTTGTTAATAGTACGATTTGAATGTATATATGCACAGATAGTATCGGGTCTGCTGAGAATGCTGGGAGAAATATTTTGCTAGGCACCCAATTAGAGCATTATATGTCCGTAAGGAATAAGTTTAAATTTCCATAAATCACGAATATCCAATAAATAAAAATAATGTGATTGAAAACGTGATTTAAAATTATGGAACTTACCTCTTGAATTTAATTCACTAAACTTATATTTCATGTTATAAAATAAATCTAATTAAATATTCTTGGTTATATATGAAAAAAAGTATTTCAAGTAGGTACATAATAAATAAAAAAATAAAGTAAAACCTAAAAGACCGTAAAAGAAGATCCGCAAGGTAATATCAATGAGCCTTAGACATCGTTTCCGTTTTTCCTTTCTTACTGTCACTAAGCATTGATTAAAATACAAGCAATTAAGTCGCACAATAACAACTCTACGACTATGAGTTACAGCTAAGTGGGTTACCTACATGACAAGCGTTCCGCGGTTTGTGTCCTTCTTCTGATATTTATGAAGTGCACGTAGGGCTGCGTACCTTTCAGGCGCGTGGACAATCAGGGTAAGTAGTTTTTAAGAAATAGTCTCGCCAGGAAACCACGGGGCACGTTATAAAATGAACGTTTGCACAAAAGTTTGTTAAAAATATGTATTTTGTTTTTTAGTCACTTACTATACGAGGGGTTTCCCATAAGAAGCCAAATTTTTTTATAAAATTTATTTACTTAATTTTAAAACAAAAAAACACTTGTACACTTTTTCAATTAAATTACTTAAAATTTTGTTTTACTTTCATTCCTTTCTTTTTTCACTGGGGAAATTAAAAAATCGCAGATGGCACAAAGACAGCACTGAGTGAACAGGGGTGTTATCGTGGTGGAAAAAGCAACCGCTCGGCTGACACTTCCCAGGCTTCTTTCACCACAAACTATTATGTAGAAGCCTGGTTAACTGTCTGACTCTTTGGAACAAACTCTGAATGGACGACTCCTCTCATATCAACAAACAAATCAGCAGTTGCTTTGATGTTTGATTTCTCTGGATAAGTCTTTTGGGGCGAGGTGAGCTTGAAGTTGTCACTGTCTTGATTGTTTCTTCGCTTCGGATCGCAGCACCATGATTCGTTACCTGTGATAATCTTGGATCATTTCAGATCTCTTCTTTAAAATCACAGCATGCTTTCACGCGATCTTGTTTTTCTTCAGCAGCCAGCAATCGAAACACGAATTTGGCAACAGCCCTTTTTATCCTCAAATCTTCACGTAACTAAACTGGTAGACTAAATGCCAAGTCATTTCAGATCGCCCTCCACTTCTTCAGTGTCCGTCATCGATCTTCCAGGATAACGGACAGTGTCCCTCTTCGGGCCGTGAAAGAACGACCAGAGCGAGGTTGGTCACCAATTGACATTTCATCTTTTTTGAAACGGAAAAGCTACTAAAACACTTGATTTTCTCCATTAGCAAAAGCTACGGGCACACAAAACAATTGTCACTAAAAATTTCACACAAACTATACGGAATTTTCTTGCTTTCTCGCTTGGCTTACTGACTCGAGAATGATAACTCTAAGGTCAGAACGTAGTACTACAAAAGCTCAGCTCACCACAACATCACTTCAGTTTCTTTTGGGTACCCCCTCGTATGTATAATTAATATACAGAATTAAGAAAAAATTAATAATTTTGTGTGAAAAAAAAGTGTAATTTTTCCACTTTCCATTATGTTATTTTAGTTATGTAATAAATATACATACATGTTTAATTTAATATTGTATAGACTCAACAAACTAATTTACGGGTAATAGATCCCGACAAATTATAAGTTTATTTAACTTGTAATCTCATAATAAACACGATCTAAATTACACTTTTGTCTTAACTACTGTTAATGAATACTAAATATACAAAAATAATTTGTTTCCTAAATCAATATCGTAGTAGCACTGGTGTTTCTACTAAACTAACAGCAGACTTTATACAAACATTGCTCCAGCATTACAGTGTATTTATATAACAGCCATTATATTTAGGAAATTTGCTGACCATCGGATACTGCCCTTAATTGTTAATTGAACGGAAATTTAATATGAGAGATAAATAGAAGTCTATACACTTTATATAATCATAAAGTGATTTTGATGTTACGTATTTATAATAAATATTGTTTTAGCAAAGCTATTTAAAAACACATATATAGTAATATTAAAATTGCTGTTACATAAATTATATCTTGTCAGTTATGGCTTAAAACTATATATACCTACATTATTACAATGAATTAATAATCGACGAAGGAGATAAATGTTGAAACTCCATTATATAAACTGACCGGCAAAAAAAACCGCCCACCTGAAATTTTAATTTTTGGAATAATCAGCTCTACAATCATTTTAAGTTTCTATTGAGATTGAATCCAAGAACTATTCATTGTATGTGCAACATATTGTTGTGTTATCTACTTTTTAATTTGTCATAAATAATGATGATACCTTAATATATGATTTCAGTGTAACATCATAGATATATAAATTTATACCTGGCATCGACCAGCGGTTTACTCTTTGCTTTATAATCTTCCTCTTATCTCGTCTATTATGGGATAGGGTAAAGAAATTAATCACAATATAACAGTGAATATATTTCGAGTAACTATAATAATTAACATTGACTTATTCTATCTAAATGATTCTTCTATAAAATTGTTTTATATGCGTTATTGTTTATTTCACTATGTATTTGTTTTTCTTTAAGCAGCATTAGGTATGTGAAAATATTTGTATTCCTATTCCATTTAAAAAAATATTCTTAGTTTTCTGTTTGAATCGGTGTGATGGTTATCTATTTGAGTGAATTTGGTCGAATATAATTTAAGTATTGAATTTTTAGTGAAAATTGAACACAATTTCACCAAAGCAAACATTCGCACGAACTACTCTGATAGTCTATTGTTTTGCTACTTAAATATTTCGAAATTAGTTTACACTAATTGCTAGGAGTCAACATTCTCACGTACTACCTCTAGCCACTTACTGTTTACACATCAACATATTCTTGTATATTTGTGTCCAGTTATTTAAATTATTGTCATGTGATTATTTAAATCTTAATGCTGAACAATCCATTTGAAGCAAACATTCGCACGTAATACCTCTATGGTCGATCCAACATCATTAAACATATTTCTAATTAATATTGAATAGGCAAAATATTTAAAACAAAGTGAGCATTCATTCAATAAAATAATTAAGATAAAACTTCTATGTCATAATTCACAAAGACTTTGCATGACTCACTTAGTTTGTGTATACAACGCCTTTCTTTTGTTAAAAAATTAATGACCTACCGCGGGGTCATTAATTTTCCTTACTTCAGACATTTTCGTGCGCTAGTCACATTGGTGGGCTTGTTACTAAAAACTACTAGGCTTCTAACCGTCATATTTATAGTGTACACCTCGCGTAGTATGTGCATGCATAACGTGACGGAGTTTGAACACGTTTGAAGCTGTATAAGCCTGTCAGGCCGAGAATTTATGGCGCCTACCTCGTACACTCACAAGGTTTTCCAAGTAATTTTAATAAAACATCCAACAATATATTTCATGAATGCGTTCAATGCTAATCCCCCCTAAACATTCTCACATTTGAGACAGAGATTAAGTATCTTGCACTATCCAGATAATTCAAAAAAAGTTTGTATTATAATTAGATTATTATTATTCCCACATTGTGAACTCTACTATTTTGTATTCTACCATCACTAATATTCCATTTGAATAAGCTGAAAAGCTATTAATTGTTTTTGATAAATATGTCGTACACAAATATCACTTAAACATTCTCACATTTAAGGTGATAGCCATGACATAACATAAATAACAAATAAAAAAAAATATTCTAAGGTATTTCTTTTAATATTGCCTATGGTATATGTATTAAATAAATGTCTTTACAATACATTAAAATTTTAATTTTGCATGTACATACTTTTCTTTATTATACATTTTTTCAAATTCAAACAACCAAAAAAAAGAGAGCGTGGTGTACCAAAAATAAAATATACATGATGTATAATTTAATTTTTAAAAATGTCTTATACTGAAAGGTCAAGGAATATTTCAACAAAATAATTTACAAAAAATTTGAATTTTACCAATCTACTTTCCATGTTCTACAGCTATAAAAATGCATCAAAATATTATATTAATGCATTCAATAACATTCATATTGTAGTCACACGTGAAAGAACTTGTTCTTTATTTATGAATACTATATATAATACTCGCCTAGGGGGCTACTTTAAATTAGCTAAATTAAAATTTAATGACAAAATTATGTAATGATGAAAATATTATGAACTTCAATTACGTCTGAGAGATTCCCATTAAAACAGTTTATGTCTATAAATTACGATAGCGTGCATAATCGGAATGTAAATAATTCAAGTTATAATTCTTCAATTAGCAGGTAACGAAAACAAATGTTTATAATATAGTTATCTACTACTTCAGCTATTCAGTAATATTGCGTTGTATATAATAAAATAATAAGTGAAACACTCTATATAAGATACCTGCCATTTTAATATGATGAAATCTTTTACAATTTAATACGTATGAATATGATTTCTTATAAATAAGATTCAAAGTAATTTTTAATGCATCTAAGAATCTCTTTTTCAAAGTAGGGGTTTAGTGTAAGAATAAAGAATTTTATGTCTGAATCAAATAATGTAGTTTAATTCCATGTTGTCGTGAACTGTAAAGTAATTGTTTTCTCAAATATTAAAAGGACCTACTAAAAAATTAGAGAACACCCAAACAATATGTACATTTAACATATTTTGAAAATTTCTCCGAAAAAATGGCAAATGTACATGTCGAATCATATTCGTGGGAAATGTAGATTGTCCCTGCATGGCTATAGACTTTTCGAATCGGTTTTTCTATGATAACCGTTCAGTGGTAGCACCTTTTATTTTTGTTTTATTATACAAATGGTTATAGGTCTTTAATTTGGATATTCTGTAATTTATTACGTTTTTGCATTTCTTGTACTTTTTGTCGAAAGGTACTAAGATAGTATATGCCTAAAATCTTAAATTTTCTACTTTTAAAAAATGGACATATCTAAGTATTCCAGAGTATAGATATTCCTTTACAAATTATAAAATTATTGAAGCAACAGAATAATTAAACTTTTATTACAAACAACTCCAATTCAACGTCATATATGTTATTATAGTGTTATTTAAAATATAAAATTCATATAATTTATTTCTTTAACCCATTACTGGCCAAGACAAGAAAAAAACATTTTAAATTTTTTTTTTATTAAAGTAAATTCAGAACACAATAATTAAGATACATCTTTGGTACAAGAAAATTAATAAAATGCACAAAAACACTTGAAAATAAAACAAGGTGTTTCAAATTTCCAAAAATTGTATTAACAAAAATACGACTAGTTTCGCATACACTGTGGATTTATCAAGTAAATAATACAACTAAACTTAGGAGCTATTTGAATTTATATATTTGTTGACATTGGTGGGGGTGGGTTCTTAAATAAATTTAAAAGTGGGGAGTTTGATATTTCTAATTGGTTATTTAATAATAGGTTCGTATTTTTGAATTTATTGATTTCTAAAACTTCTAAATTGTTTAAAAGGACACTTTTATTCTGTGTATGTAATAATAAAAGTGTCCTTTTAAACAATTTAGAAGTTTTAGAAATCAATAAATTCAAAAATACGAACCTATTATTAAATAACAAATTAGAAATATCAAACTCCCCACTTTTAAATTTATTTAAGAACCCACCCCCACCAATGTCAACAAATATATAAATTCAAATAGCTCCTAAGTTTAGTTGTATTATTTACTTGATAAAGCCACAGTGTGTGCGAAACTAGTCATATTTTTGTTAATACAATTTTTGGAAATTTGAAACACCTTGTTTTATTTTCAAGTGTTTTTGTGCATTTTATTAAAATGGAATTCCAACAAGTAACAACCAACTCTATCACAATGTACAAGAAAATTAAGTATTATTTTTAACAAAAAAATATATGTGTGCATGTACACACCTTTGGCGAAAAGCAGGTTATTATAAAATAAAATACTAGTCTCTTGTATGAAAAATATCAAAGCAATCAGGATGCAAATGCACATTATATTTCTTACACAAGTAAATTGTATTACTTTTGCAAAGTCGACACTTTTTTCTTGCACTCTTAGCATTTCGAATTATAATGTGCCCGATATTGTCAAATCTTATGTCACCTGGTAAAGCTGATATAGAAGGTCTTCCATAAGACGAGTTGGATTTTGCTGAAGTGGAAGCTTCATTGTGGGTGTCTTCTTTTAGTCCTTCGTATTTCAGCAGAGGCAGCGTTAAACTTGAACGAAATTCCAGTTGGGAAATTTTGGTGTCATTTGCGATATTGAATATTTTCCAACTGTTTACAACCATAGTATCAACAACATTGGTGAATAATGGCCACCACCACTTTTTACCTCTAATACCAATGAGATAATTGGCAATACCATTGTCGTGGAGGTCTGCCCCACCCATGTGTTGGTTGTACTCATGAATCACTTTTGGTTGATTGATAAGCATTTCTTTACGCCCTTTGCGGTTGTAACAGAATCACAAAACTGTCAAAAGAGGTAAGAGAAGAGCCTACCTACCAGATATATTTTGAACTTCACACTAGTATTATACCTAAACAAAAAATGTCTTACCTCATTTTGACTATAGATATCTAAAAACACAAATTCAAAACTCTAAAGCACTACTTAGAAGTACCGCTACGATTGCTGGCAACCAACTGAGAGATGTATCAACGAGTCAAATAATTTTCCGTCAACATGCGAATCGTGTCTCAACCTGAATGAAACCGCTCACGCACTTCAAAAATGCCATGCTGCAGTAACCAGTGCGGTCGAGCAGCTTGGCATCGGGCGCGCGCTTTTACCTATGTATTAGCCAAAGGAGCGTATACGCATCCGTTACAAAATACCTGTCATTCTAGCTGTCGTTTTCAAACTATAGATATAAAGATGTGTATACATCAAAGAAGACATATTTTAAATATACACTGCGTGAAGAAATATATAACAAGAAAATAATTAGTATCCAAAAAAAATAATTATTTGAAGGTGTGCACAAAAACCAAAAATACAGATTTTTTTAATTAAAAAAAAATTAAAAATTTTAATTTTTTATTGGTTCATAATTTAACATAAGATTTTAGCCTGTTAAAAAAACAACCCTTGCGACATAATGTATAAAAAAAAATATTTTTGATGCCAAAAAAAATGTTTTTAAAAGGTTGCGTTTACGCACCTTTGGCAAGTAATTGGTTAATTATAAATGTGATAGCGTTTATACAAAAGATTAATAATATATTTTTATAACCGGATTTGTTTTTTTTAATATGCGCTATTTAATAATAATCTTTTGTTTTTGTTGTGGCATATTTCAGTAATTCTGCTACTTTATTATTTTTCATTTTTTGTAAAGTTTTCTTTCCCTCTTGTACTGTAATATGACTTATTTAATTTTCATCTACTCTCTATATAATCGTGTGTCCAAATATTCTCTGCGCTTCTCTGTCAGAAGGTCGCTATAGTAGCCTTTCCAACTCTCCGTGCATATGGGATTAATCTTTCTTACTTCATTTGAATTTTTTCTTAGACTGTTTAATGTTTTCGAAGCTTCTTTCGCCCTAGAACCTCCTATCATTGAATTTATTTGTGCTCATTTATTGTCACATGCTGAATGTTACATATTTTTAATTAAAGGGTCTTCCAATAAGAGCGCTCGACTTTTAAATGTAAGTAAAACAAGTTGCATGTTAGACATTCACTCATTTCTTTTTTCATTTGAAAGAAAAGTTTATGGGATTAAGTATGGAATATAACGTCGTTTGCTTAATGGTACGTATTCGAAAGAACCCATTTTCGATGACTTTAGGTTGACTTTGAGGGCATCATATATTTGCTATTTATTCGCATAGACCTGCGATTTAAGATAGTCCCAAAGGAAGAAGCCTAAAGGCGTTAAATCGCACGATTTCTGTGGTCAGTTCATGTTTCCGCCGCGCGAACGCTAGCTATATCCTCAAATCGCTGGTGCTGAATGTCTATCATGGCTTGCGCTGGATGGCACGTAGCGCAGTTCTATTGAACTACGTGTCATTGGTAACCAGAGCTGTAAAAAATACTTTTTAAAAGTATCTAGATACTTTTAAGATACTTTAGGCAAAAAGTATCTTAAGATACTAAGTATCTAAGATAGTTTTTGGTGAAAGTATCTTAAGATACAAAATACCGGAAAAGTATTTGAGTAAAAATGTCTTAGATACTTTTAAGTATCTAAAGAAACTTTTAGTATCTAAAGATCCTTTTATGTAACTAAGATACTTTTATGTATGTAAGATACTTATCATAGATACTTTTCAAGTATTTAAGATACTTAGATACCTTTGTAGGAACTAAGATACTTAGGCACAGTGTACAATGTCTCTAAATGATCATACAATTTAAGTTTAAGCCAGGAAGCACTTTGCAATCGTACACCTTGGGCTTTGGGATATAAAAGAAGCAAAAGACGTTAAGTTATTACAAACTATGTAATGAAAACAAAACTTAAACATAAAATTCTCAAAACAATATAAAATAAACATAAAATAGTCTGTTAAAAAAACAGCACAAAACGCATTATCCATTAAAAACAAAACATTCAACATTTAACATTTTTAACAGTATATAAAAACAGTAATATTTTGGTAGGATAGCTAACTAGTATAACCACTAGCTTTTAATAAAACTAAATTTTCAAACGTGTTATCAGATAAGGCATGACGTCGGGGTGAATTAATAAAGGTTGCGAAAGAAAACAATCTTTCGACAGCTGCAGAAGAAGGTAATGGCGTATTGAATTTTTTAAATAATTGTTCTATAATATTATACTTTTTTAGCATTTGTACGTTAGTCTCAGAATCGGCCAAATATTGTAATAATTGCAGCTCGGCTTGTCGTTTATAATCTAAATCGGTATGGCCAGTGCCAGTGTATTCCTTTTGCGTTTGAAGATCGGGGTTAACATCAAATTCAAAGAAGTCGTTTTGCAGTGTGTTACTTTTCATTTGAGTAATGTTATTCTTGCTTACATTAAATTGTTCCTCATTTTCCTTGATAATTTTTATAGCTTCTGTAATTATCAAATCTTTAATTTGACTAAGCTCATTCTCAATATTCCTCATTTCCCGAAATGCAGTAAGCCAACGTGTTTTAAATAAAGGATTAGTTACTGCTGCAATTATTGCAGATTGGTTAGTCAACTTAAGAAGTTTTTCAAATCTGGAGTTTAGAGATTCGGTCAAGGCATTCAAAATAGGTTCAACATATCTAAATTTATTCGTTTTTAACTTTTCAATTTTAATAAACAAGCTTACGATTGATGGTAGAAGGTAACCGTAGTACATATTTTGTTCACCTTGAAGAATGTCAAGTGCCAAAGCAAAAGGTTTTAGTATTTGGCATAACTCTGCTAAATAATTTAGATCAGTATCTCTGAGTCGATCTTGTTTTGCAAAATTTAATTTTTCGTATAAAGAGTCCAGTTTTTCTTTAGAGTTAAGAATTTGGTTCAGAGCATCGAACATTGAATTCCAACGCGTTACACCTGGGTAACTTAAAGTATGTCCTAATACTTTTTTTATTAATTCAGCTGATTTAGGACGACCTGTTTTTTTCCAAATATGATTACACCTAGCCATTGCTTGTTCATGTTTTGATTTAAGAGAACTAGTTGAATTAATTATTTTCATAATATCAGTAGTTGTTATTAGGGCAAGTGTATGACTTGCACAACGTATGTGTTCAGATAAAGTAGGTATGAGCAAATTATTGTCACTAAAATTGTTTGGAAGGAGATAATCTTCGTTTCCAAATATGTCAGGAATTTCCTCTTCATCCTCCAAAATATCTTCCTGATCTTTCTCAGTGATGTCGATATCTTCATTTGGAAGTTGATGTTGAAGTTCACCGTCACCAGTATACTGTAAAGCATTATTGATTCCGAAAACACCAAATGCTTTGACAAAATTTGAGCCGTTGTCAGTAATTTGGATAAAGATTATAAGCAGTATGTATGTCTTCTAATAGTTCAGCTATGCGGTCGTGCTTATGCGCTCCAGAAAATCTTCTACATGCTAGTGGCGCTGACTTTCGTAGAAGTTGGTCGTCAATCCAATGACATGTAACACCAAGAAAACTTCGGGTTTTGCATGACCAAATGTCAGCCGTCGTACAAACGTAACGGATATCATGTAATATTAATTTTAAGTTGTGTTTGTTCTCAGACACCATAGAGGAATTTTTTTTTACAGCTGTAGGCCTGGATATGATTTTTAAAGGAGTAATTCCCTTAAATAGATTTAAAAAGCTACGATTTTGTAACAACGACAAAGGTGACATAGTATCTACAATAAATTGAAAAAGCCTTCTGGTAAATGTATCCTGTGTAACATGTTCGGTCTTTGTAATAATCTGTTTAATGGTCATTTGCCTATTATTGGTATTTTTAATTTGCATTGTTTTAGTATGTTTAGAATTTAAATAATCCTTATAAAATGTTGAATGTTTCGTTTTAAAATGTTTTAAGAAGTTACAAGTAGAACTTGAATTTCCCTTTAAATATTTATTATTAGGTAAACACATGTTACACTTAGCTATAATGTCTCTTGTCCCGTCAAGTTTTTCCAACATTTGCTGCGTAATTTCAAAATATTTCCCATCAAAGAGATGTGAGGTTGTTGCGTTATGCGAGGATTGACTATTAGTTACAGAACTAGTAAAACGACTAGCAGCCGAGTTGTCTGAATCCTGATCTTCATAGGGTATTTCTGAAGATTTTGAAGATGAGGCACCGCCAAAAAGTCTTCTGAACTTCTTTTTTGATGTTGTTTCAGGGTCAGGAACATATTGCCGTGATATCTTACATATTAATAAGATGATAGCAGTAGTATTAAGATTTAATTTAAGTGTATAAAATATGAAAGAAACTATAATAATAAGTTTAAGGTAGTTGAAGGAATTTAACATGAGTATGTTGGGTTGCATACACTTTTATGCATACAGCAAATTGAATTTACATTTGCAATTTAAATAAGTACTAAAAATAAAACACGAGATAGAATTTAAGATGTATATATATTTCTTTTATAGAAAAGAGAAACAAGATGTATGGTTTGTGTACAATAAAAAACAACTTGACTTTATAAAATGTGTGAGAATTCGACATGCACGAGACAAAAATAATTGAATAATTAGATAAACTTGAGAACGTGCATAATGTAATAAATAAAATTTATTAAATAAATCATGCAGAAAGAATAAATATTTACCTTAATTTATTAATAGATAAGTAAATAAATAAAGAAAAGGATATAAATAAAATTGTTCTGAGATATCAGTAGTAGTGTTTTTTATAAACGACAGCTGGTAATAATAGAATACATTCAGGAATTTGTATATGTAATATCATGTATCATAAACAGTAGAGAGGTACTTGTACGGTTCTTGATAACCTACAAAATAAAAAGAAAATGTAATGTAAACTTGGTGTGTAGTTTATTACAGATAGACATATTACCGTTGGAGAAGTCTTGGATAGAAGGAGGTTACGAAGGGGCAAACCAAGTGGACCATGGTGGTGCAAGTAATCTTAGTAAAAGGATACCTGTTGTTTGCAATGTTTTTCCTATATTGCCGAAAGCTGGAAAAAGAACAAAAATAAGAATTGTACTAGCCAATGGAATGAATAAATTTATAGACAATTATAAAGAAGAGTTATATTAAAACAAGTATACCTACGTTGGAGAAACGCTGTACAATTTATAGGAAGTTTTAAATTGTAAACAGACAATTCTTGGGGTGTTGACCTTTCGCGGTGAAGAACTGTCAAAGAGACAACGAGTGCGTGTGTGTGTGTGAGTGTTCGAAACATTACGGCAACTTAAAAGTCAGGAGCACTGAAGATGCAGGGTGACAACGTAAATGGTAGTTTCAGAAGATGGCGTTGAAAACGGTCACATGTCTCTTCTGGAGATATAAATTGAAGACAAGAATAGACACGATGGGATTCATTCATTGATTTTTATACAGTTAACAAGCATTCTTTAATTCATTTATACAGTTACATAAATCGTAGGGTTAGATACACCACGATTCACATTTATTTCTTTTATATTAGCATATTAATTTTATTTTCATTCAAGTTTCACTTATTTTATTTTCTTTGTTTAATTGTTTTGTGTTATAATGGAGATGCAAATGATCGAATTCAAAAAGATTTGTAACGATTCAAAGTAAGTTAGAGACAAAGACTTATCAATGTAGCTATACGAATATTGAAATATATCGTGCGAACGTATATTCAGTACAACGTTATGCAACAGGGATAATAAATATTTTTCCTGGGATAGTAATAAGCATTCTTTAATTTCAAGATTATAAGAAATAAAATTATCAATGGTGTTAAGTGTTAAGAGGATATAGCGTGCAAATGTATATTTTCTGGCATCATTAATAGTTACAATAAATAAGGAAAATGTTTCTGGGTAGCGGACTCTGAAATGCTAGCTATAACGCGTGCAAATGGTTGTAGATAGTAATCAGATTCGAGCTTTTCTCCAAACATTGACTATGAAATAAACAATTTACAAAAGTAAATTGGATTTATTTGTTGACAAACAGGAAAATATTTTTAGAGTTTTATTTAATAAAGTATAAGAAAACATATTCGTATGTATCATGAAGAAACGTTACAACCTAGGACGAGGTACAAACGTTTTCCTTATAATTATGTTCTTTTTAAATAAATAAAGTGAATACAGTATAGCAATGCTATATTTATTGTTATATAATAAATGTTAAATAAATTCGACAATTATGTGTTGTATGATTTCTGATTTTTCATTTTTAATAAGCTATTACCTTATCCCAATCTTAAATAAAAACAAGAGATTAGACGAGAGGGAAGAAATTCTGATACACTGAAGGATTCATAAATAATTATAAAGTACGTGCTGTTAAAAATAAATAAAATACACATCTGGATAATAAAAATTATTATCATTTTAATTATTTATGTTGTTGAAACAGCACACAACATAACTTATTTGGCAAGGCCTAAGGTATGGCAATGATACTATTATCATATTCAAATAATTATGTTGCCACAGCAATATGTAGGGTCTTTTTCATCTTCACTTGGTGTAAAAGGGTCAGGTTCAGGTGATTGAGGTTTAATCAATGCCATGTCAATATCGACATTTTGTTCTTTATCATGACAATTCTGATATATATCCATCTGAAATAAAAATTTCAAGTTTTATGTGGCCCCAACTCTAATTTTGTTAGCCCTAATGTAATTATTGATTGAATGATTTTACAGAGACCATGCTGCACGCTCACAGTTCTGATATTAGTGCTCCGTATAATTTTCGTTAAACTCATACATTTAGGAATGTAAACTCTACCATTAACTGTAGGTACAACTGTAATGTTAATTTTATTTTATTTTGTGTTCTTTAGTTCTTTTACCATAAGATTTTATGTATTCTACAATTCTACTCTACTGTCTACTCTACATTGAAAGGATCATAATTTATTGAATCAGTAATTTTTAAAATTTAAACAAATTAAATATTTTATTTAAAATAGGTTATAGCAAAGAAAGGGACTTACCTTTTCTGGTGAACTAATATTTGTTCTTCTAGCGAGTACGAATGGCAAACTAACTAACTTAGCGCTGTAAAAGATAAAGAATAATGCGGGCGAGATGCAAAAAACAATATACATGCAATATACATCGTCTCTCACGTTACGGCCGGCGCGACCTGTCGAAGCTCGAAGCTTGTCGTGTCGTGTCGGATCATGAATAAGTATTGATTTCTCACGTTTTGAGTATCTAAGATACTTTTGGTATCTAAAGATACTTTTAGTATCTAAAGATACTTTTAAAGATAAAAGATACTAGATACTTTTAAGAAGTATCTATAACAAAAGTATCTAAGATACTAAAAGTATCTTAGATACTTTTTTTATCTTTTTACTAAAGATACTTTCAGCTCTGTTGGTAACCAAATCATCCAGTTTGGCCACAAGAAATTGCTTATCATCGAACAGTAGTGCTCACATTGACGGTTATGGCATTGTTAGTTTCGTTTTGGAAGAAGTACGGACCGAAGATTTTGCCAGCCCGAAGTCCACATCAAAAAGTATCCTTCTCGGAATGAATTTGGTGCTGGTGTATTTCGTGTACCGTCCTAAATGCAACATTTTGCTTGTTCACATATCCATTCATCGAAAAATGAGCCTCGTTGATGTTTTTTTTTTGGCGAAACTTGAGTCAACTTCCTACTGCTCCAGAGCCCAATCAGCGAACACACGGCTTTGGCTATGGTCGTTTACCGTAAGTTTCTAGGCGACGAGAAATTGACTGTCTCGGGTTTTCCTATACACTCTCATGCACAGCGGCGGTGTTTTCAGCAGACTTTGCGTGTCGGCCACCAAACGTCGCATAGTAGATTCGGCAGGACGGCTGTGGCAAGGATAAAAATCACATAATACGCGGAACTTGTCTCGAAAGAACCAGTGATTATGAAAATAAAAGCTAATCATTTGCACACGTTGTTCAACGCTATGCCCTCCGCGATAATTTGCCATACATTACTGAACAATTTACAACAAATTGACAGGTGTTGCTTTAACAACATAGCAGCTATAACAAAGCGAATTTCGAGCATCCCAATTAAAATACATTTGCATATCTATATCTGTTATATTGTTTCTTATCTGCTTTTTCCTTTGTTGTTAGGTACTAAAATATAACTTTTTCTTTTTCCTCTAAAAATTCGATTAGTTTCTGGACCACCGGAAGTAATTTCCTTTTACCTTAGTTCGCAATACCGTCTTTGCTATTCTATGTAATTGCTCTTTTCGTTCTTCATACGTTTCTTCTGGGGTACTCATTATATCCTTCCTCTTCTATTTGTTGTGCTTGTCTTATTTTATAGAGAAAGCTAGTGGATTTATTTTAAGCTTTCTAGGTTGTAGGCCTTAACTTTTGCGTTTTATTCCTCTTTTTGACACCGTGCTGCTTGTTTATGGTATTTTATTTCAATGAGCGATTTAACTAGTAGAGAGACTGATCCGCATTCTGCTTTTTAATGAATGTGTTTCACAAAGTTCCATGTTGTTCTATTTTGTTTACTACATCCTTCCAGTGTCGTCCAGGAATTTTACTGCCGAGTGCTTTGCTAACCCTCCGTTCTAATCTTCTAACATAATAACACCTATCTTGTTTTTCGTCTATTGCGTTCCAGTCTAATATATTTCCTCCCGATTTCTTCTTTATCGCCACGATCACTCCCCTGTAGGCTCTCTTATTTTTATCTACTCTATTCTAGACGTACTAGCACTCCTTTGTATATTTGTTTCTTCTTTGTTGCACTGAGTACTTCTCTAAATACATGATCTTTTGTTCTTTATATCTTATATTGTATGCACGCGATCCACCTGCGGATGAATATGTTACGGCTAAAAGCCGAAGTGCGGTTACACCTAGGTTTAGCCGGCTACAACTAGATGCGGCCAGTAACAGTTGGTTAAACCTAGGTATTTCCTATTTATGCACGGCTTAAACTAGGTCTAGCCTTCATCAACAGGCTACAACTAGATATAGCCAGTCCTTGGTGGCTAAAACTAGATATAAAATAACACACAGGCAACTAGCAGGCGGTTACTGCGTTCTCCCCACTCGCTACCAATACATAACCTAACAATATAGAGCAATCGATTTAGTGTGAATGATAACCACTTGTATGTGCGTTTTACGAAATGGCGGCGACCGAAGGGCTACATACAATGAAGTCGAGTTTTTGCGAAGAGTTTGACCGTGTATTGGCCGCGAAACGCGGTGAAAAAAGTTATATTAATAATGAACAGTATTTGAAGTTTATAGAAGATGTTAAAGCTGCAAAAAAAGCTACAAACGTTTCGATGTATGCAATATCGGTGACATCGAAAAGTTAATTGTTCCTGTATCTACTACCGAAAATATCAAATACTACGTCAAGAACGAAGATTTGTTCGAGGTTCTTCATGAAATACATTTATCTATTGGGCACGGTGGGAGAAATAGAATGATTGTAGAGGCAAAAAACAAATACGCGAATGTAACTCAGGAAGTCATTCTTTTATATCTTCGATTATGTAAGCCATGTCAAATGAAGCAAAAATCTATCAGAAAAGGTCTCGTCGTGAAACCCATTTTATCCAATGAGATGAATAGCCGCTGCCAGGTGGACCTGATAGACATGCAGACAAACCCTGATGGAAATTTTAAGTTTATTTTTGTTTATCAGGACCACCTCACGAAATTCATACAGCTACGTCCTTTACAAAGTAAAACTGCTGAGGAAGTATCAAAGGTATTACTTGATATATTTTGCATATTTGGATCACCTTCAATACTCCAGTCGGATAATGGTCGGGAGTTTGCCAATCGAGTTGTGGAAAATTTGACACAAATGTGGTCAGGTTTGAAGATTGTACACGGGAAACCTCGTCATAGCCAGTCACAGGGCAGTGTTGAACGTGCCAATCAAGATGTCCAATGTATGCTGATGACTTGGATAAAAGACGAGAACTGTGAAAAGTGGTCTGAAGGACTTAGATTTATCCAACTGATGAAAAATAGAGCCTATCATCATGGAATTAAAAGGTCACCTTACCAGGCTATGTTCGGTTGTGACATAAAAGTGGGCCTGCGATCATCGGTACTTCCATCCGCAGCAATCGAAGACATAGAAAGCGAGGAAGATCTGGAAAAAATTCTTAAACAGTTAGAAGAAAACGAAAATGTAATTGAAAATGACACGCTAACAGAAGTAAATGAAAACGAGACTATAGAAGAAGCAGATTGTGAAGTTTGTGATAACAACAGAAATGAAAAATGTGACCTATACAAGAAAAAACAAAGAATATATAGTAATAGAAAAGGCGCTAAAGACTCTTTAACAGTACAAGCAAAGAAAATGATAGCTTTATCAAATGAAGTTTCCTCCGTGCAATGTAGGTGACATAGTACGTGTAAAAATTCCTGACGTTGACAGAGGAAGAGGAGACTTTCCCAATGTTTTAATGGCTGTTCTTGAATGTCATGACAACGGACTGTATAAGTTGGGTAACCAGTTTGGTACTATTCCTGAATTATTTTCTAGGAATCAATTCACTATATGTGATACTAAATTTTTGAATATTGAAAATATTTCACCCGAGAAGAAATCATTACGCCAAATAGCTAATGCCCAATCTATATCTGGAGGGCAAGGATACAAAAGATGCCACTGTAAAACTAAATGTGTTAATAAAAAGTACCTCTGTAAAGCTGCCGATATATTGTGTAATTCCAAATATCATTCCAGTTTATCTTGCTTGAATAAGTAATGAAAATTCTGACGGTAATTATAAATATTGTTTTATAATGTTTTTATAATGTGTATGTTATATATACATATATTTTATATGTACATATATATAGAGGTTGTTTCAGAATAAAGTAGATCTTGACGACAAGCTAAATATCATTTTCCTGTAAAACTCTCAGTTTTCATTCTACAGTGTGGCGAAGTGATGAATAAATAACTGTGTGTTATTTTATATCTAGTTTTAGCCACCAAGGACTGGCTATATCTAGTTGTAGCCTGTTGATGAAGGCTAGACCTAGTTTTAGCCGTGCATAAATAGGAAATACCTAGGTTTAACCAACTGTTACTGGCCGCATCTAGTTGTAGCCGGCTAAACCTAGGTGTAACCGCACTTCGGCTTTTAGCCGTAACAAATATACTAGACAAGCTGGACGACTAT
This sequence comes from Amphimallon solstitiale, assembly GCA_963170755.1. Classification (NCBI taxonomy): domain Eukaryota; kingdom Metazoa; phylum Arthropoda; class Insecta; order Coleoptera; family Scarabaeidae; genus Amphimallon; species Amphimallon solstitiale. The sequence continues at coordinate 13,564,671 of OY720680.1, forward strand.
AAGTGGGAGAATAAAGGGGGGGGGGGGCTCTGTTACTAACATTAGAGCAGTGGTGCCAAGTTAGGGAATTTTTCCCTAGATCTATATCTTAATCAAATAGGGAAAAAGGGAATTTTGCTCAAAATTTAGGGAATTTTGGACGAAATTTAAAAAAAATAAAAAATATTATTGAAATTTAATTCTGTTTAAATTTTTCGATTTTTCATACTTTTCTACTGTTTCACTCAGTGCCATCTAGTGTATCATAGTGTTAGATTTGTATGGAGTATAAAATTGAAGATATGTAACTAACTAACATATCTGTTAAAAATATTGAAAGGGGAATATCTAAAGCAAGGAATAACAATAATACTAGACATTTGAATAAAACAAGTATTCAGGATAATACGGAGAATAAATACTATCAAACAAAAATTACAGGGGAAGGTGAAGAAGATACTGCACTAGCTATAACAAAAAGAAAATGGGTTTATGCCGACAGATTTAAAGAACATGTCGCAGAAAATAAACTAAAGGAATTACTAAAAATGAAATTGAACATAGATGATATCGTAATAGAATTAATAAAAAAGCGAGATTACTACTCAAATGAAGAATACAATGCCTTTAAAATAGGTTTTTCAGAAGCAGTGCCGAATGAAAAAATTTTCAGCCCTGAAAACTGGCCGACAAATATAATGGCATGGTTTTTTCGAGTCAATACCTTCGGAGACAGTCAACGAAGATCCTTTGATAATGGGGGGAGACCCTTTCGCTACAGAAGTAATAGAAAGACAGCAAACAAAGGACGTTACTAAGATGTTATATGATGAGAGAAAGACTGACATTTCTTATACGTCTAATAATAATAGAACAGAAACTGAAACCAAAAAAAGAATTTTAAACTGTAATATACAGGGTATATTAAAGAAAGTTGACGCATTGGAGTCGGTATTCAACACATACCTTGTCGACATTGTTTGCCTGACGGAACACTTTTTAACCAACGAAAGAATACAACTCGTAAATATAAAAGGTTATAAAGTGGCGAGCCAATATTGTAGAATGGACGAAACCCGTGGGGGTTCACTAATAATGCTAAGAGAAGACATACAGGCCACAAATAGGACTGACATAATCGATCTGTTCGTTGAAAATGAAATTGAAATATCAGCGATAGAAATTAATACTAATAAGATGGTGGTAATAGCTTTTTACAGACCACCATCAGGAAATGACCAGATATTTGAGGAAAAAATCAATGAATTGTTAGATATAGTAGATCAAAACAATAACGAAAAAAGTGTCTTTATTGCGGGTGACTTCAATATGGATTTCCAGTTGAATAATCAAAAAATAAAAAACCTGACAGACATTTTTCACGTCTTTAACCTTAGACAGGTATTTTATGAGCCATCTAGAGTTACACATACCAGTAGCACCTTGATAGATAATGTTTTCGCGAACATTGAGTGGTCCAGCTATACGTCATCTACCGTGGACCTTCACTTGTCAGATCACAATGCGCAATTCCTCTCCTTCGAGACATTTAAGCAACAAAGGGCTGAAATAAAAACAAAAACCAAGATAAGTTTCAATGAGCACAATATCAATAACTTTAAGAACGAATCAGAAAGTAAACTATACTTATCGATGACAATACCAGATGCCGTGGAATCTTTCACCTCCTTCCATACCATCTTCATGAGCGAGTTCGAGCAACACTTCCCTGAAAAGAAAGTAAGGGTACCGAATGGTAGAAGGAGTAGTGAACAAATACATAAGGAAGAATTTATCAATATGAAAAATACACTGGATGCCTGGGCATTGATGGCTAAAACGACCAAAAATCAGGAATGCTATACCATATATCGCCAGCTTAAACAGGAATATTTGAAAATGATATCTGACCACAAGCACCACTCGAATGCACAGTATATAAAGGAGTCAGATAACAAAAGCAGAGCAATATGGGATGTAATCAGAAAAGAGACAGGGAGTGCGGGAGAGAGGAAGAACAACCTGACTCTGGAGGCCTCGAAACTGAATCAATATTTCTGTTCTATTGGTGAGAGAACAGTAAAAGATATTAAAACGACTGACACACCGAAGAGATACCTGCAAAATCTGTCTTTGGAGAGCTCTGGCTCCTTTTATCTTGAGCCAGTTACTAATGAAGAAGTACGTAAAATTATCATAAACCTCAAGGCGAAGCATACCAGGGATGTATACAATGTGTCAAGTTATTTACTGAAACAAATCAGAGACGAGATAAGCACACCTATTGCGGATATCCTTAATAAGTGTATTGAACAAGGCACCTTCCCAAAACAACTTAAATTAGCAAAGGTAATCCCTATATACAAACACGGTGATACAAGTTCGTGTGAAAATTATAGACCGTTAAGTGTTCTGCCAGCTGTATCAAAAATCTTTGAGCAGGCTATTGCTCAGAGATTAAGGCACTACCTTGAAAGAAAAGGATTCCTAACCGGCAAGCAACATGGATACAGGAAGGGACACTCTGTAATAAGTGGCATGGCAGCAGCCTTGGATTACATATTTGAGGCACTAGATAATAGGATGTGTGCAGAGATGAGTATGCGTGACCTTAGCAAGGCTTTCGACTCGGTGACTCCAGACATACTATTCGAAAAATTGGAACATCATGGGGTGCGTGGCCTCCCCTTAAAACTAATAAAATCATACATGTCGGAAAGAACTCAGATGACAGCATGGAACAATAGAGTCTCTGAGATATCCGAAATAAAATACGGAGTGCCTCAGGGGTCAATACTTGGCCCACTTCTGTTTCTTGTGTATATCAATGATATGCCAGTCAATGTTCCGGATGCGGAGTTGTGTGTATATGCCGACGATACGTCGCTGCTGGTCAGAGCCGGGGAACAGGATGAACTGCGGAGAAAATCCACTGTAGCCGTACAACATGCCGAGGAATGGTTCGCAGCAAACAGATTGAAAACGAATCCTGACAAAATACAATCCTTGACATTTACCACAAAAACATTAGAAGAAGGTGGGAACGCCAAATTCTTGGGCTTCACTATGGATTCATACCTAAGATGGAATCTACATGTGGACGATCTGGCTGGGAGATTGACTTCCGCGGTGTTCGCTATTAAAAGAGTAAAACATATTGCTACCTATGAGGCAGCTAGAGTGGCCTACTTTTCGTACTTCCACTCCCTACTAAGCTATGGAATCCTTTTTTGGGGACATACGGGGGGTGCGGCTAGAATATTCGAGAGGGCAGTTAGATCGCTGTGCGGCTTGAAGTATGGTGAGAGCTGTAGAAACTACTTTAGAGAGCAGGGGATACTTACCATGCCATCGGCATTTATTCTTGCGACGGTGGTGTATGTTCACGCTAACAGACACTTGTTCGATACCAATGGGTACAATCACCAATATACTACCCGAGGGAGAAACCAACTTAGAACTCCCCATCACAGATTAGCACGTTCCCAACTGTCTGTGGACCACTGGGGCCCATAGCTGTACAACCGCATAAGCGCAGATATAAGAACGCTACCTATGTATGACCTGTTTCAGGAGGAAGATGAGGGATGTACTAGTTGATATGGAGTGTTATGCAATAGCAGACTTCCTTGCCTGAAATTTTATGTACTCTTTTGTATTGTGTTGTAATGTGTTGTATTAATGTTTTGTTATTTATTAATGTTTTGTAATTTATTAATGTTTTGTGATTTAACCCAACTTAAAACACCCGCGAAATTCAAAAAATGCTGCTATGGATATTGTGAATCATCGGAAAGAAAATATCTATGGAAATCTATCGAATTTTTAGAACGGCTTCTGGGAATTTCCAACTCTATACTACCGGCACCACTGCATTAGAGCTACTTTAATGTCGACACCGCAGAAAGCGTTACTGCGTTAGTCCGTGAAAATTGCTACTGTTACTGTTCATAAGAAATTCTTTAACCAAGAATAAAGTCATTTACTGCTGTACGTAGATAGTTTATAATTAGAGACTTGACGAAGCATCAAATAATCGCACTAAATAATTTTAGTAACGGTTTCATCACAGCTCCCCAAATTGTATGAGTAAATAAAAGAAATGAATATCAATTCCAAAAACTTAAAAATAATAATTTTTCTCTTAAAATATGAAAGATAAGAAATATAGCTGATATAAAAAACGAAAACGTAACAATAGCAAAACTCTTATTAAGACAAAAAGTAAATAATTCAGTAGTATTATAAAATAGGAAACGAAACAAACTTAAACTTAAGTTTGTTTCGTTTCCTAATTAAACAAATTTATGAACATACACGTATTTCACTTGTAAAATAATCAGTATACCATCGCTGTTTGACAAAGCTACTGTGTTAGCGAAACGCGTCACAGCCTTTACATGTTTGTAAATATAGTGAAGACTAAAACAAATTTGTTGTTTTATTTTACGTTGAGTAAACAATAAATTTGTATGAAACTAAACAAAATGTTTCAATAAGTATAAACGCAAAAACAAGGAATTTAATTGGAAGTTAAGAATGGAAAAATTAATTTCTACAAGTACGTAATTATTTATTAAATGCTCAAATAAGCCTCCCTCTTGAGCTGAGCAGTAACACAACTGATTATAAAAAATTTACCGGACATTTGTTAACATTTCCGGGGTAACATGATTCGAAAATACAATAACTTTGGCACGTAATTGTTCTAAATTAGATGGACGAAACGCGATTTAAAATGTGATAGTCGACTAGAGATCGAGCGTGAACAAAATTCAAATGAAATGCGCAAGTACAGCTGCTATCCTTGTTGAACTGATTAAACGAGAATCAGTCTAGTCTCAGCGTAAATGTACTACTCAAATCCCCTCTTTTCCAACACTACACTCGACCAACGAGCAGTTTGTTAATTGCTTTCTCGTACTAACTCATACATCCGCAACTTGCAGGCAAGCAATTGGTATGTTCCAGCATCCTGTATTCATTTACTTTTATTTTCCTTGCAATCTGTACAATCGCGGCTGTGCTTTAGGACTTTTAGCTCTTTTTTTTTCATGTAAGACAAAGAGATCATTACAACCCTCCTCCTTTACCTGCTAGGGACCGACAGTGACAGTATTAGAGCTACTCAATACACCCTTCCACTGTCGCATGTGGAGTAGTAGAAATTGTTTAATTAAGCTTGAGTCTCTTGAGCGGGACTGCCTAACAGAAGACGAAAGAATGATTTTGTATATGTTTAAAACAAATTGAATGCGATTTGTAAAAATCAACAGCAAAGCAAGTTAAAGCTTTTTAATTTCGGCAATTAATTACAAAAAAGTCCTACTTCAAAGCAGAAAAAAACTAAGAATTTTCCACATTGGCGCGAAGTTATCTCGACTACGTCCTTGAAATTTTTCAAGTGTAATTATCACCAGTGACAGGTGTAATTACGAATACCATTAAACTTTAAAAAGTCATTCGAATAATTTTCGAATTTTTTGTCGGTTCCTTAATTATACAAAAGCTGGTGGAGATTAATGCGTACCCCGAGATTCTCATTATTGTGAATTAGTTCAAGGTCTAATCCGAGTACATAGTATTTACCTAAGGAGGAAGGTGCCAATTACTTATGCGCTGAAAACGATTCACTTAACGGTTCGGGCAGGCAAGGACGCGATTGCATAGGATCCGTTTGATTCACCTGAAAGTGAATTAATCAAAACGCGAAAGTGCTACAAAGTAGTCCGCACAGGTGTCGTGTTCCGATTAATTTAATATACTCGGGTAGTGCACTTGTTGATATCATGGTTTACACTATAGCGGATAAAGTACAAGATGTCATCGACCGGTAAATTCTATTCTTGTCGTATTTATTTTGCTGTATTAAATAATTATAATTTGTGGTGTATATCAAATAATTCATATGTGATTAATGTTTGATATGATTTCCATTAATTTGTTTTACAACACTAACTACTGTTTAACATAACAAATACTGTAAAAATTTATAATAATGAAAATTCTATATAATAATACTTTTCTCCAGTTAAAATTTTCCGCTAAATTCAGGTAATACCCATATATTTCAATAAATATTTGTATCATTTAACTAGGATATGTCACGCATCGAAAATGATACAATAATATAATAAAATTATTTAAAATTTTTTTTTTGTGAAATGCCAAATTGAAGTTTGTGATTAAAATACATCTGAACTAGATCAATTAGGTACATTTATGTAAGCATATGATGTATAAGTAAAGTCCATTGTAATTTTCTAGCGATAATGGCTGGGTGTTCTATATAAACTTCAGTAATACCCAATTAAGTTGTATTACATTATAATATTTTTAAAGAGTAAAATTCGATAGAAATTCGTATTATGTTCAAATGAAATACTGAGTTCTTTATAAGAATTCCTATATCCTTAAATAATTATCTTTCTTGCTCACAAACATATACAGGCTATCAACTACATCCGGAGGGATGGAGTTGACAGGAGTTCGAGGACTGTATCAGTACTGCACAATATATTTAATAATTAACTTATCAATATCAAATTAAAAACAAGATTAATAATTATTAGCGACTCACTTGGGCCTGTTTTGCAGAGCATTTTTCGAAAGAATGTTTAGTATTAGAAAATGACACCCAGTATTTAGCTCATATATATAGTCTGTCTTCAAAGCAGCCACCGCAAAAGAATCCCGTTTTGCAAAGGTAGGATGTTGAAAATAATAATAGTTACAAAATACGCTTGTTTTCAGTGTTTTCAACCCTGCCCAAAATTCAAAGAGTGAGATATTAATAAATTGTCTCTTTATTTCAACACAACCGTGAAGTCTATAAAGATCTCTTCTTCGGCAGAAAGACCCTCGGGAGTATTTTTAAATGGGTCCTTAATCCATTCGTAACTTGATATCATATCAAGTTGAAGTCAGCAAGAAAATACTTTTTAAAATTATTTGCCAGCGTGGTTAAATGATTTTAAATGGTTTCATGTGTGGTTGCTCCTTGGAGTTGAAGATTTAAAAATTTCTTGAATATGTCAACCAAGTAACTCAATTTCATCACATACGATTAAATTAAATAGAACCTAATATTGCAATTTCAGCACGATTTCAGTGAATATTATTGTATGGGAGGGGGGGGAGGCAATGAGAATTGTGATTGAAAATTGGGCCTCAAATGCTAAAATGTTAAGAAAACCTGCACTACCTGTACAGTACTAGTGAGAGTGTCAATTCGGCAATTAGAAGAATTAAAAAGAATTCTTGGAAAATTCCCCATAGACATTGAGCGCGATCTTTATCCCCCAGAGCCCAGAGGAGAGTATGGAAGATGCTAAAAAATAGAAACAAACCAGTAAACAAGCGTAACCAGACCAAAAAGTTACCTTTGAATGAGAGGTGTCATATTTTACAAGAGGCGAAGGAAGACATGGTAAATGAAATAACAGTCACGGAAAAGGAGGTTAAGTTAAAAATGAGAGACTTAAAAAACAGAAAAGCTCCAGGAGTAGACGACATCCCCAGTGAATTCATAAAATATGTTGGTGAAGAACTAGCCAAGAAATTAGCAGAATTGCTCAAGAAAATAATCACCACATCCAGCATACCAACATAATGGCCCAAAGGTATAACCATACAAATTTTTAAAAAAGGACAAAAAACAATCTAGAGAAACTGCTCTACACCACAATGAAATTGTTCCCCAGTATTGTGAAATCATCCTGGAAAGCAAGAACATATCAACAACTGATGCCCTATTTATTATAAGACAGGTAAAAGAGAAGGCTAGTGAATTCAATACCTTGCTTATCTGTATTTTCTTGATCTAACAAAGGCGCTCGACAGAGTACAACTGCTAAGATATACTGGATATATTTGGAAAGAAAAAAATCTCAGTGTCGATCATAAACATAATCAGAAATCAGAACACAGGAAACACAAAAAGAATAAAAGTGAATTCTCAAACAACAACAGACATACCAACACTAACAGGAATAAGACAGTGTGAGAATCACAGCCCATTACGTTTCAACTTCCTCATGGATGAGATTATACACGAGGTGACAATAATGAACATGGAATACAGACTGAACAACAAGACAATCAACATGGTATGCTAGGGATGATAACCGTAAGATCGCAGGAAAAGCATTAACGGACAGAGTAAGAAACAGTGACATGCAGGGTGAAGGACATAGTTAGGTGGGGGAGAAAGAAAAGGAAAATTGGCGTGATTATATACATAGAATAGACCATGTCGCTAAAGACGGGAAACCAGCAAGCAGACGACCTATGGGGTGACCACCCAAGAGATGCAAGGACAGCTGGAGTTTCGTCTCACAAGACAACCAACCAAATTAAGACAGCTTCGTCATTAACAGTTCTCAAGGTTTTCTCAAAGAATAAGAAGAATAAGCGCTAGTGGTCTTCTGTATACGCTACGATGTACAGACAACGCGGTTATTATTAATCAATGCTACTGATGATGACAACATAGTTGTCGAAACACGTATCTAGCTTTCAGTGCTTTAATGTGGTAAAGGCTTTTTGTAGTGTATTTTGTTTAATGTTAAGCCATGGTCTCCAATTAAGTTTCTTAAATATAAAATTAGTTAAAACACAAAATTTCAAGTCTAAATTAAAATTGGTATGATTGTATTTTGTTAAGTTTAACTAATATAACTTGTTACCTAAAATGTAAAATAGATAGTCTTTAATTTAATCTTGACTATCACCGGCCGCTGTGTTCTCGATAGTATTGAACTGTCAAACGTTATTAGGTGTAGATTTTTAAGGTTATTTTCTGTTGATTTTTATTTGGTTAAATGTAATGGCATTGGAAACTCGTCTTATCGGTGTGCTATAGATTTGTTTTAAAAGAATATCCCAAAAACTGCGGCTGCGGGCGAAGCAATGCCCAAACATGTAAATAACTTCAATTTAACTGTGACTCTTGTGAAACTCAAGAAAATATACAATGAAGAAGATACATTTTTGGTAATAGATTTGATGATAGAAATACCAAAATTATCTTTAAGGAAATGATCACAAAGACTAGATATTAGTAAAACTCATTTGCAAAGAACTGCTAGACGAAACAAGGTTCGGCCGGTTAAACCAAAGCTCTAAACTTGAAATTGGAGAAGTAAAGTTTGAATTACCTCGTACATAAAAGTTTTCATAGCATGACCTTTTTTTACTGATGAAGCCACCTTTTGCCGAAATGTCCATGTTTTATCATAAAACTTTCGGTATTGTTTCTTTTTTAAGTCCAAACTACGTCAACGTTATAAAAAAAGTGAATATTTAGTCCGAATTCTTTTACGATCGAAGAATTTGACTCAATATATTTATTCCCGTTTCTGGATAAATTACCGATAGAAATGGGGTGTTACATCTCTTATCAACAAGACGCGTGCACTGCCCTGCTCATTTGGAGCTTCTGGAACGACATTAGTGGGCAGATCAGGTGGAACAACGACGTTTTGGAATACTTGAATCAAAAAGAAATCCTGCTAAATCACCTGATCCTACACCTATTAACTTTTTCTTGTGAGGTACTTTAAAACAAAAAGATGTTCGGAAGTTGGAATGTGGAATAATTTTTGTTGACTTTCATAATAGACTGACATTTTCTATTTAAACTAATAAAATGTAACTTAAGCATTTCAATGTTTCCTTAATTTATTAAGGCACTGTATACCTAAAGCAATTTATTTTACTAGCAAGCAAGTCAATTCGACTCGAGCATTGAAAATAAAGTTTTTTGCCCTCTTGTCAACTACATTCAAGAAAACACTATACACTAATTTATGAATAAACCTTATGTATTTCTGCAGATAATTGTTTAGATATTTAAAGAAGTAAAAGAAAAGTTGGAAATGTACCTGTTGCATACTAAGCACTAGAAGAACTAATTTATTCCACCGAGCAAAATGATCATAATATTTGTTACTTTTTCTATTAGTTTGTAATGTTAGTATTATTGCATAAGCCCGCGGTGTAATGAACAAACTATGCCGCAGTTTATTACAATAGAAAGTACTGTTAAAGATTTAGAAGATTACAAAAATCTATGTCCAAGACCACGGTACAAAATTATACATTCTATACCAACTGTAATGCTTGCTCATTGACTTCCACCCCTGTATCTTTCTTCATACCAACGGAGTTTTAAATAGCATGTCAAACCGATGTCAGCCTGTGAATTCCCTCATATGTACCACGCGTAATGGCTTTAGGGGTTATATTTAGTTGTTATCTCGACACGCCACTGATTTTGTCTTAGGGAGAATTCTATTACTTTTTCCCTAATAAGTCAGAAAATAACGAGTGTTTATTTGAGGCTTATTATCGAAAAAAAAACTCCCAATATTCATTTAAACACAATCCAGAAAGTATACAATTAAAATAATATATTCAAAGTATATTCTATTCACACATGGTAATGCAAATTTATAAAATTACGGGTTATTCCTAATCCTTATAGTTAAAATGAAACCGAGAACTTTATAGGGCACAATAATTGAGCACATGTCGGATAAATAACACCAACATAACTGGAGTAATAGAAGAACATATCGTGATATAAGAGATTAAAGTTATTATGAATAATTCAACTGAGTATGAAACAATTAGACTTACAGAGGTATTATATAAAATAATGTTACTATAATATTAGACTAAGAATAAAACTGTATAATGAAGCGAATTTTATACCAATTGTTTCAACTGTTATTTAAGATTGGTGTTGTCAGGCCAATCAGTAAGAAGGGTTTCTTACACACGGGCCAACAACTGATACGACTAACGTAGCCAATTATAGACCAATTATTTTGATTTCAAATCCTTGAGAAAGTGATCAAAAGGAGAATGGTGGGTTACCTAAACAAATATAACGTACTGCCAGATAGACAATATGGGTTTTGGGATGGAGATTCAACGGGGGATGCAAAAGCTCGCGTAGTGTCGACAATTTATGGATCTCTTGACAATAGCTAAGTAGTTATGGGTTGTTTTTCTGGATATGGCAAAAGCATTCGATACCGTGAGTCACTCCAAACTATTGGCCAAGATTTCATTACTAAGATTTTGTGGTCCTGCCTAATTGAATGACGATACGGCAGCAGTTTACTAAAATTGGAGACACGATGAGTCAGCCGGAGATTGTCACTTGTGGTGTTCCGCAGGGCTCAGTATTATTACCACTTCTGTTTAATACATATCTCAATGATTTATTGAGCATACCGACAGCAGATAGTACTATTAATTTTGCGGATGACACCCTTATTATTTATATAGAGTTATGAGTTAAAAAGGGCGTGAATCTACTTAAATTATTCTTAGTTACAACGTGGTCATTTAATTCAATACGAATAAATCAGCCCCACAATGATACTCAATGCTGCACTAGCATCTCGGCTTTTCATCCTTTGCCCATTTTACCCATCGATCCTCTGTAATTCTGTCGACGTAGCCCCTCCAATATCATCGTCTCGATCTCGTAAACTATACACATTTTACTCTCTTAACCCCCCCCCCCCCCCCAAAGTAGAATCTATTGAAATAAATATAAAATTTAAAGTCGATTTAAAAATAAAGGAAGTAAAAATGCGATTATTACTATGTATTGATTTACAAGCTACAGTATTACATTTTTATGCCTACTTTGTTTTAAGCTTTGTTTCATTTATTTTCTTCTTGCAGACATTTCTGCATTCGTCTAGTGATAAATGCCAAGCAATAATTATCAATGTTCATTTAATAAAGTTGCTTTTTAGTTTATATATTGAATAAGCTGCATGTGTTGAATAACTTGTTGATATAATGCTTAAAATCTACAACAGTAATAAACTGAGTCAGTATATATTTAGTCGAATTAATTAACCATCAGCACTTAGCAGATCAACAAAAGGATTCAAATCTACAAAATAATTTAAAAATTTTGAAGCGCAATTAAAAAAATATACGAAAAATTGAATGAGAAAATGTTACGGTTTAAAATTCAACACTCGATATTTCTCCGAATTTCTCTTTTAATTTTATACATATATACTAATAAATGTAATTTATTAATACATATGATTCTGTATTTTACACATTTTTTCTTGGGGTATCGCGTAGATTTTTAAGTCAGTTTTTTTCTACGTAAATAAACTTAAAGAGCATTTAATCGAATCGCTTAATTTTCTTATGTAATGCTTGAGCTTGATCAAGGTTGCAACAAATTATCACTTCACATTTTGTGTTTTTGTTATCGGCTATTAAGTCATTTTTAGTAAATACTTACTGATAGATGTTCTACGATTGTTGTACAACTCATAAATTTACTTTTATTCATGCCTAGGAATTTAATATACCGGGTGTATACTTATTGACCATTTCTTGAAGTCGTATTTTTTAAATTATTCTTGCTTACCTGCTCGCAGCCGATATACAGGGTGTTTCATTAGGGCGGTTACCGTCCTGGTCAAAGTGTATATTTCTTGAGATTAGCTCTTATGTTTATTTCTACCCGAAATATTCTCTTGTTGTGGGCTTATGGCGGTATTAGCGCAGGATTTGTTTTTTTAATCAATAGAGTAGCTTTTTTCTTTTTTTTTAAATTTAATTTACAACTAATCATTTTGAATAAATCATGATATGTTAGTTTTTGTTATTTTATATTTCATTATCATTTATTTTTTTGGTATTCACTACTTTGAATCTTTTTACAGTTAAATTGTTAAATTTAATTTCCGAGTTTTTCTGATTTCGTTTGGCTCCTGTTTCATCATACTATGTAATCTAGCCAAGTGATGACTCGCTTATCCCTTTTTTATAACAACTAGTGGTCTCATATGCACGAGCCCTTGACTGTCTCTAAACTTATATGTTTCTCCTTTTCACCACCTATTTTGACCCCGGCCATCTCCAGCTGAATAATAGGTTATATCAAACGCAGGTACGTTAAACGTAAATATCCTACTCTTTCGAAAACCTTCAATTTTTTGCTTTTGTTTTGTTATGTTACATTGTGAACGAACAACGCCCAACATTCGCTATATATACTGCTAAAAAGACCCTGCGATGTTTAAGGTAGGAAAAACTAGAAAACGTAAATAAACCAAGACATGGTTCTAAGATATATGATGGTTTAATCGTGTATAAGTTTATATCAATTTCTTGGAATGATAAAGTATGTTATCTAATTATAAACCTCCAAAATGTAAACTTTAGGAGCTATTTAGTTATTTGGTACTGGATTCCAAAATATGTTACTTGGTTCTTAAGTTACCCCTCAGATGATTTGTTTGCTCACATCGGTGATGATAACGAATGTATCAAGTAACGGAAAGTATTTCATTTTGCATCACTCAAACAATGCGGTTTTCTATTCCTTGTATATTTTACAATAAATAATAAAAGTTATTTAGTTTTGACAATTCACAAATAAATTCACATGGCTATATACGCCTTATCTTTGTTTGTCATATCTATATGTGTCAATATTTCAGCATTCAAATATCAAAACTCATTATTACAAGTAATATACCATACATTTCTGTTATCGAAAGAACAATATTTAGTTGGTAAATATTTGATGACTTTATTGTTATATTGTGTTGAAATTTAGAGAACTTATCAGTCTAATAACAAAGAAGAAGACACTTGAATCACTATTGGGTAAATACAGATGCAGTGGACTTGATTTACCAGTCTACTAATATTTTGTACTGATACTTTCAACACAGGCGCAAGCGCTACTAAAAGTTGCCTGATAAACTAGACAATATTACCTACCAAGAAAAATGTGATCACTTCCTTATCAAACAACTGCAACATAGAGATACATCAATTTATTATTATTAATCTATAATAAAATGCAATGTTATTGGCACTGTAAATAGGTCAGACCTATCAATATATATGTTGCTTCAATAAAAATTACAATTTGTACATTGCACCAACGTACTCTGACTTTAACTGAACTTCAAAGTGCGTATATACTGGGCACGGATTCTTCACCACTCTACGACGCGCTGTGGTTCAAGGCCAGCAAAAACTCGTTTTTGAAAAAAAAGTGAAATTTATTATACATTTTTTGCAAATAATTATTTAAATAATTGAACTTCATAAAACGATAGTATTTTATATGAAAACAAGTACAACACGCTTTTCAAATATTTGCTGCCTTCGCTTGGTATGCTTAAGAGTTTATAATTTATTTCATTTTGTGTAAACCTATTTCTTGTAATTTGTAGGTATCCTGGTTTCCCTAATTTATAAAAATTTACCGTCTTTGCTATAACAGCTAGCTATAATGTAAATAATGTATATTTGTATTTTATTTTTAATACGTTGATAATGTTTGTTAAGGACCAACTTGGTCGAAACAGTATTACATATTTATTTGAATATAGTGATATAATAAAGTAATACGTATTTTATTTAGTTCATGTTGGAATATCACGAAGCAACGCCTTATAATTAACCTCTTTTTAAAATTACATTTTATTAGCATGCGACGTACCGGTTACACATATACAAGATCAATTGCTTCTTGCAAGTGTTTCTTGATTTTTATGAATGTTTACAAATATAAGTTCATTTATTCAAAAACATTTGCTTCCTTACTTTATATGGGTAAAACTTCATTAAATATATTTGTAAGAAGCAATAGATACATCTGCCTAATTTCATATAGTAGGTACAAACAACTAACTCCAGAATCATATTAAAAATAATAAAAATAAAATACATAGGAACTTGCAGTTTGAGACTAAAAGTACAAAAACTAGGATTATAAATATTTTTTGCATAAAAAAGGTTTTCAAAATTCGTATCTAAAGAAACACATTTACACACAAGTTTATTTTTTAAGAAGATAAGTTTTAAGAACTCTATTTGGAACAACTTTGTATAATTCGAAACCATCTGCAATTCAAGAATATTACTTTGATGTAATTAGTCAGCACTTTTTGATTTTATTTGTATAATATAAAACACATCCTTTGATTTTAAGTTTCCTAGATCTATATAATTAATCAATGCTACCAAAGAAAATATTTGCAATGAAATATAACGAGAATTAAAACAGAATATTTAATATCACCAGTCGATATTTTTTCAAGCTAATTTCTTTGCCACAGCCTTTCGTCGTTCTTAAATATATTGTATTCTAAATATATTGTGGCTTCTAAAGAAAACAGGAAATTACCAGTTGGAGTTTTCATATTCATAAAAATCTTAAACATATTTTCTACATTCATAGAAAAATAAATTAAATTATTCATTTAAATTGAAGTTTGAACTTTTTTGTTTTCCTTTAAAATAAGATATACATATTGTTAATTAACTACATCTACAGTATTCTGAATTTAACTGTCACATAATGCAGAATTGTTAAAGTAATTCAACATTTCAACATGATACAAACGTTGGTTAACACTAAAATGAATAAAATGCATTAACTAAGATTTTGATTTTTCAATTGTGTTTTTATACCTTGTGGACACTAAAATATAGAATTCTTTGTTTTTTGTGTTGATTTTGATTCTTGATACTCCTATGTGAAAAGCTAGTTACTTACATTATGAAATTTATAAGATATTTAATGTTGAAGGTTCAGATCTCAGAAATTTTAACTCGGAAAAATCATAAGTTGTTTTTGAAGATTAGGTTTTATACGGAAATGGTTTAGAACTGAAATTGTGATTTTATATGGAATAGAATATTTTTTGCAAATCGGATGTGTAAATATTAAAAACCGGAATACAAATAATCTTTGTGGAGATGAAATTACGCAACTAGTAGTTTTTGGACATTTTAATTTAGATCCAGAGCTTTCGTTGAGAAAATAATCCGAAGTTTCGGGAGTACTAAAATCAATCTGCCATAAGATATTAAAGTTAAACAAAATGCACCCTTATAGAATTCAACTTCACCAAGTGTTGGGTGATGGAGATTTAGACACAAGAGTCGAATTTTATGAAATAATGACACATATGATTCGGCAAAATGGAAATGTTTTCACAACTGTCGATATTGGAGCTACGTAAATCCCCACTTTTTTTCCGAGAAGGCTACACACAACATCCCCAAAATATTAAAGTATGAGCTGGAATTCTTAATAACCAAGTAATTGTAATATTCTTCTTGAAATGGACCTAAGTGCCTACTTAGGTTTTGGAAGAGTATATCCTCTTATTATATAGACCTTATCTTTTCCAATATTTCTGGTCAAAGTATGTTTGCGCCTTAGATATAACTCTGAATGCATCCATTGCAAACTGCATTAAAAACTTTCCTCCAAATAATAATCTGCGTTATAACTTCAACAGAGCAGATTTTCCATGCCATTGCCTCGATTAACTGGACGTGTCTTGATGCTCTCTCCTATATCAACGCTGTTGACAAGTTCTATGATATAATACATGCGACAATTGCTTCCTATGTCTCAAAGTTTGAATCTTCACAGCGTACGTTTGCGCCTTGGTTCACTTCTGACATTAGGAAACACTTGAAACTTAAAGAATACTATTTCACTAAATGGAAATGCACAGGATCTATTTATTTCCGAAATGAATTTTCTAGACTTCGGTGTTTGCTTAAAGCAGAAATTGGTGCGGCGTATAGGGCATACCAGACTAGTCTTGAAACTAACATTGCTTGTGATCCAAAGCTTTTCTGGAGTTTTGTGAACAACAAGCGATCTACCTCTAGAATACCAGGATCTTTAACACTTGATGACGATATACTTGAACAACCACAAGATATTGTTCAGGCTTTTTCTGGCATTTTTCTGATATCTTCAATTCTTTGCTGCCCGACCTCACGGCTCAGTCTGACTTTGTTGTGAATACTGTTTCCTCTGATATTGGATACTTCACTGTTGAGGAGGTATTTTGCTGTTTTAGGAAGCTGAAGTCAACTATGACTTCCGGCAAAGATGGTCTGCCCAGTTTTTTCCTTCGGGATTGCGCTTCAGTGCTATGTTCTCCACCACACTGCTTCGCAAGTCCACTTTTCCTGATCGCTGAAAGATCAGCAAAATTACACAAAATTGCAGTCTCTCGGAACTGTGTTTCTTGAGTTTTGCAATTCAGAGACCTTGGTGTGATTTTCGATAGCTAACTGTCCTTTGGTTCGCATATCAGCGACTTATGTGCTTCCGCTTCCAGGTCCCTGGGGTTCCTTATTCACTCCTGCAGAGCGTCTAGCAACTTGGAAACGTTATCCATTTTATATTACTCCTTTGTACGTTCCAAATTGAAGTATTCATCCTTGGTCTGGCTTCCGCTTTATATATACCACCGTCGTCTCATTCTTGAACGTATATAGAAAATGTTTCTGAAATATATGTCGTTTAAACTCGATGGTGCTTATCCCACAACGCGGAACTGATTATGATCACCTACTGAACAGACATGGTTTCAGTTCTTTGAGTAAAAGACGGGACGAAGCAAGCTGCAGCTTCATTGTAAAACTGGTTAACAATTGCATTCACTTACCTGCACTTCTTTCTCAGGTAAACTTCTTAGTACCCAGGTATGTTGCTAGGTCAACGGGTACATTCTACGCCCCTACGGCTCGGAAAAATGTTCTTCTGAAATCCCCGCTCCATCATATTGCTAAAGCTTTGTTTTCAAATTAAAAATATAATAATCTTATACTAACAGTAATTAACCAAAACAATGTCAATACAAAGCAGCATAATATATATAACAAATGCAGAGATTGCATTGACATAAAAAAAACTACTTCAATAAATTTATAAACTCAATCCCTATTAACATTTGTATTATTTTCGTAAGTTCTAGCAGTGTTTTCTCCTCCATTTGCCGACAACATTTCTTACTTAAATTAAATGGATAAGGTTACAAAGAAAAAAAAACTAAATCTCATAAAATATTTGTATTTTATTCAATACTAAATAGCATCGATAAATAAATTCTTTTGCCACATGTGGCTGTAAAAGAAATTATCCTTTTACATTCCAATCACAAAACAATAACAAAATTTCATATTTTTACATATACGAAAAACACATCGCTTTATAAATGCGCATAACACATTGCTTTTTAAATATATCATATGGATTCTTAAAGGAAAATATTACTCTTTGCTACGTTTAAATTTTCTAATATTGTATAGTTTCAAAGAAATAAATTTTTCCCTTTACGACGCAGAAATTTCATTTCAACAAAGACATTCATTCTCACGAAATGCCCCTGAAGATACAAATCTCGCAGAGCAGAAAACACCTTGATAAGACTGTCACCAATCATCATATGCAAATATTTACACGTTGTACATACCACAAATTGGCTATTGTCCATCAAAAATGTTCTTACCCTTTTACGTAATTAAATATACTTGAAATCCTTACTAAGATTTTATTTAATAACTTGTTAATAATGCATAGTTAACGTTACTGACAAACTTTCCCACGTTGTGCCATCAATGCCCTTTTAACATTATTAACAATACTCCCATGACTTGTTAAATTAATCTACTTATAGCAAAGAAAATAATAATTCTATTCAAAATATTAACAATGTTAATCGCTTTGCTAAAGATGAATATTTTCACATAGCATCTTTAACATAATTTATTTCAAGAAAAACTTACTTATAATGTTCATACATTTCATCAAATTCTTCTTGATATTGATCTACCATATCAATGATAATAAGAAAAAATGAAATTAAACTAAATGACAATAAACTAATTATGATATGATAAAGTACTTATTGAAAATCAAAAATAACACAATACATTTACTACAAATGATTTCTATGCAGTGTATCTGTACGCCTGCAATCATCAAACAGAATTTTTACATTCGAGCAATTTAAAAGATTAGCAACTTCTGCCGAAGATCAGCGACTTCTCTAATATCGGCAATTTCTCCCGGCCTTTTATTAGTTCTCGGTCATCGGAAAAAAAACATTCTTCATCTGCAGCGCCACAATCCACGCACTAATGTTTATGTTGGCATTGTCCTGCTCATATTTATTTTCTTCACGTTTTCTCTAGGCTGACCTGTACCCATATCATTTTGACATTTAGAAATTACCCAAAAAATACACGACCATAAATTATTTATTATCGTTAATGTCTTTGCACATTTGCGATTTTCTTATCTTGGGTAGGTACATTCTTTTTTCCATTAACGCCATCCCTTATTGTATTTATAGATGAATTTGTTGCCGCTTTCATCATTGTTTAAATACTTTCTTTTTCCATTGTTTAACACTATCCGTATTTTTCTTTTGCAGACATCTCCTTTAGTAATAATAGGAAAGACATTGCATATGACTGGAATACTTCCTTTTGTAATTACATTGTTAGGAGCCTGGACCTTGACAACTCCATTCCTGTCTTCAAACCATCTTCTCTCGTCTTCGTGTAGGTTAATTTGTATGCAGCTGTTAACAATATTAAACATTGTTTTTTCTTTGTAGATTTATTCAGATTAAACCAATTTTAACCTGTTATTTCTGGAATTTTCCTGGATTATACTGGAATTTTCCTGGATTATACTGGATTTATCCTGCTATTACTGAAGTTTTTGCTATATTACCTCGTGTCGAATAAAAAATATACCTTTTTACACATTCCTTTTTAAAATTATGCTTAGATATAAGTGTCAGGTATTTATCATATTGTTAAGTGTGACCATAGAATGTCTAACAAATAACAATCTTTATAAACTTATTTTATTTCTTACGTCTACTCATGATGAAAGATGTTTTCATGTCGTGAATGTCTAATTTCACCCTTTTCATACAACTTTACGGCATTCAAATGACTAACTCTTTTGACTATTCCGTCCTTCATCATTACTCTCTCTCTCTATTATTTACTTTTTACACATTATTAAGTTTGAATAGTGGTTTACTACTCAATATATTTAATGCCAATCTTACACAATGCATGAAATTTGGTTCGGCCTTAGTATACTGAAATTGCATCTTGTGCTCCTCGTTTCTATAAATATAGAATACATGAATTTTATTTTCGTGTTTATTTTTATACCTATCAAATAAATTTTGTTGCAATTTTAATTACCATATACCTATCATCATAACATTACGCCGTTGCGGTTAGGCAACTCATGATACATTTTTCCATAATTATACTTACTACTAAAAATTATTTACTTATTCTATTACTTAATTATTTATTTATCTTATAATGCCTAACCAATATAGGGGCCACGGCAATATGTGTGTAAATGCCAACCGTTTATGCTCTGACTCATTCTTGGGGAAGTGGTACGTTATTCTCTTTATTCCATAAACACTGTTATTACTTTTGCTTTTTTTTATATACTTATATTTTGTTTTATTGTTATCAGTATTTTGTTATTTTATCGTATTGCGAACTATTACAAGTCATTGTTAATTTTTATATTTTAGCCTGTAAGTAGTTTTATCTGTTGGGTAATACATGAATACTATTATTATTATATAATACGATATATCAATTATAAAGCTATTGTGCCACTCTGGTACAACAGAAATGTTGTAAGAGCTTTAGTTGATCGTGCCATATGCTTAACAAGCCCACAATATAGACGAGAAATATTAACAAAAGTTTATGCCATATTAGAACAAAATAATTATCCAAAATCATTTATTAAAAGAATTATCAAACAAAGATTACACAAAATATATAATAAAGTACAATGGGAAAATCAAAATATACAAATACAAAAATATATTACATAAATCCCGTTCCGTATATTGCTGGTCTATCCAAGAAATTAAATAATATCATTAAACCACATAATTTAAAATTGGCATATCGTAATAATAATAGTTTAAATCATCTATACACACGTTTAAAAGATCCTATTCCAAAATTAAAACGATCACATGTTGTATATAGCATTCCATGTAATGATTGTAATAAAATATATATTGGTCAAACTCAACAATACCTAGAGGAAAGAATAAGAGGACATAAGTATGCTAAAAATCCTACATCACTCAAACATAGATAAATAAATAAAGATAGATGAAACACAATTTCAATTTTGAAAATATTAAAATTCTTAAAACCGAGAACAATACCAAAGTAAGAAATTTTCTTGAGATGATTGAAATAAAACGAAACAACAATACAGTTAAAGATAGGAATGAAATTGATGGCTTATCAAAAATCTATTTTCATATTTTATAACGTAAACATATTAATATATGTAATATATTTATAGTGTGCGTTTGGACAAATTTTCATAATGACATTTATTTCTAAATTTGATTTTTGACAGTATTTTAAAAAAGATTGGTTTAATTTTATTTATATATAAATGCTATAACATTAACAAAATTAATAAAAACTATACTTTATGGTATTCAAAATACCTTGTAAGGTATTATGAATACACAATAATATAAAACAATAAATTTAAAGGTAAGTTTCAAAGGCTTAGATGTGATACGTTTCTGTATTTAATTAAAATTTGTATTTTTCTTTACAGTTTTACTGATAAAGACAATAAAAAATTGTCGAAACGTTTAAAACTGTATATTACTGAGTTATTTAAGGTCGCTAACACCAAGAGAAAGTTATATATATTATTATTATTATTATGCGGTGTCTAGAAGAGAACGTGAATCAAATAGAGGAGGAGAAATTGTTCTTCCAACAAGATGGAGCTGCACCAACATCTCTGTTTAGAAATTAGGAATTATTTGGATAATGTTTATCCAAGACATTAGATAGGACGTAGGGGCTCTATTGAATAGCCATTTCGCTCTCCCAATTTTACTCCCCTAGATTTCTTGTTGTGGGGACATTTGAAGTCTGCTATTTATAAGACACCGCCACAATCAATAGCTGATTTACATAATAGTATTAAATTTACGTATTGACACCCGGTATATCATTGACGATATGAAACACTCTGTATAATTGAAAGTAATTTATTAATATGAATAATTAAATTTGGTGATACGTTACTTTAAAATATCTTTTTAAAAATAATAGAGGATCTTTTCTATTCCTGAAACTATTTAAAATTCCTTCTACTGTTCAACAATTTATCCTTCGAAAATAAAAATAAAACTAATCTCCGTAAATTAAACTAATTATTGTAATCGATCTGTGAAATCGCATTAAAGTCGTTGGCAGTAGCCATGCGGAAAGATTTTCTATCGAACGTAAATAATTATATAATTTCAAAGTTGAGCAATATCACTGCGTAATTTGAAAGATTATAAGGTAATGGCATTAAAAATTTGCGAGTGAAGTTACACAATTCGTTGTAAAAAACACATTACTGGCATTTATAAGCGCTGCAAGAGAGTAAGGTTTCTTTTTATTTTTTACTGTGCAAACTATATTTACAAATAATTAAAACACGGATATTCATCAGTATACACAATCACTCGTCTATGTCTGATTCTAGGTCTAGGCCTTTTCAATCAAAAATTAATTTATTAGGCGGTTAATTAAGAGACTACATTTATTAATTATAAGTTTACATATTAATTAAATTATTTTCATGTGAGCTTGACCGTTTGAAGTTAGTCGCGTCTGGCAAATACTATCAAGCCCTAATAAAGTATTCAGTTGTCACCTCTGTACTTATCATAACAGGAATGAAACAATACCACAATTAATAAATAATTAAATGAATTGATGGAAATCTCTTGGTGAAACATGTCGAAATATAAGCAAGTAATAACCAAAAAACACACTTGGTATTGTTTCACAAATAAATATAATTAATACTCGATGTACATTTCGCCTTGCGGCATCGTCAGGAGTTCTCGAGAAACTAAAGTAAAATTTAATATACTGTAACTACCTACTTCTAACAAAAATGTAAATAAAAATGTACAAAAATAGAAAACTATGAAAAGGTCATGGCTTATCTGGATCGACCGTTTTTACAAGGCTAGGGTTTATTAGCGGTGAATTTATGAGTTCTGTTTGTTCATTAAGAACATTGCCTGGTTGTAAAAGTAAACTTTCTTTTATAAAATAACCTTCTAGAAAATTCATTTTTTTACTTTTATTTAAACTATACAGTACTTCTAAATTGTCTATTGAAAATTGATGTCCCGTGTCCAAAACATGGTTAGCTACACTTGAATTTTCATAATTTAATTTAACGGCTCGCATATGTTCTGAGAATCTTAATTTGAAATTTCGCCCTGTTTGACCTATATAAAATTTACTACAATCACTAAAATTAATTCTGTAAATTCCTGATTTGTTTAGTTTAGGATTCGCTGTTTCATTATTCGTTAATTCACTTTTTAAAGTGTTATTATTATAGAAGGCTATTTTAAAATCCATTTTCTTTAAAATATTACTAATTTTAAGATTAGTAACAACAAGTTTGATTACAGTATTTTTAGAAAACCTACCTTTTGCGATACGTTGATACCAAATACCTCCAATCATCCCACTAACGTCAAACATGCTGCGTTTAATTCAATGATTTATAGACTATCAAAAGTACCGATGAACACATTTAACTTTAATAAAGAATTAAAAACTATTAAAATAATTGCACAAAATAATGGTTATAACTCATCTCTAATAGATAAATTAGTCAATAAAATGAACAAATCAATTACATTAAAATCAGCATTTCCCCCGTCCCAGGACTTGACATTAAAACAATGGGTTAAAATTCCATATTTAGGTAGTATAAGTATGAAAATTAGTAATGTTTTAAAGAAACTGGATTTTAAAATAGCCTTCTATAATAATAACACTTTAAAAAGTCAATTAACGAATAATAAAACAGCGAATCCTAAACTAAACAAATCAGGAATTTACAGAATTAATTGTAGTGATTGTAGTAAATTTTATATAGGTCAAACAGGGCGAAATTTCAAATTAAGATTCTCAGAACATATGCGAGCCGTTAAATTAAATTATGAAAATTCAAGTGTAGCTAACCATGTTTTGGACACGGGACATCAATTTTCAATAGACAATGTAGAAGTACTGTATAGTTTAAATAAAAGTAAAAAAATGAATGTTCTAGAAGGTTGTAATATATGTTGAGCACTTGTGAAATATAAAATAATAATAAAATAAAACACCTTTTTCACAAAAATTAGTTTAATTCACTAAATGTAACATTTCGTGTGCACTGCACACATCTTCAGTAGTAACTGCTTCAGTAGTTACTACTGAAGATGTGTGCAGTGCACACGAAATGTTACATTAAGTGAATTAAACTAATTTTTGTGAAAAAGGTGTTTTATTTTATTATTATTCTAGAAGGTTATTTTATAAAAGAAAGTTTACTTTTACAACCAGGCAATGTTCTTAATGAACAAACAGAACTCATAAATTCACCGCTAATAAACCCTAGCCTTGTAAAAACGGTCTTTCCAGATAAGCCATGACCTTTTCATAGTTTTCTATTTTTGTACATTTTTATTTACATTTTTGTTAGAAGTAGGTAGTTACAGTATATTAAATTTTACTTTAGTTTCTCGAGAACTCCTGACGATGCCGCAAGGCGAAATGTACATCGAGTATTAATTATATTTATTTGTGAAACAATACCAAGTGTGTTTTTTGGTTATTACTTGCTTATAAATACCACAATTTATTATATTTACTATATACAGTATTGATCCAGAAAAGGACCATTTCATAAGACTCTTAGGGCAGGTCGATTCGTCTCCAGCCATTTCGCCGTGCAGATTTCCTTTGGTACATCCTTCTTGGTCAATCGAAGAATATTCTACTTGATCTTCAAGAACATTAATGATCGATGAAGGAATACATGTTGAAACTCCATTATATCTAATAAGAATACAATTGTTTAGTTTCATAATTATATTATACATGCATTTGCACTGTCGATTTATCAGGTGCATAAAAGAAACAATATAAATTTACAGATTGGTTACTAATATACAGGCTGTTTGATAAAAACGCCCTATCGCTTAACTTCTTCATTTATTATCTGATTTCAATAAATAAAAGTAATGAGATGTGGCCACCACACGGCTTTCTTATACGTATGAGCGTTTCAAATTATACAATTTATTCTAAATGGTTTTAAATAGTTTTATCTTCTTAGAAAAGTAAGCCTGTAGATAATTTAATACAAAAATTATTCAAAATCCTATTATAAGTACTTAGTAAATTTCTGTCGAATGCATACCTTACGAGATATTCGAAAAAAACTGCAACTCATGTGTTACTACTGATCAGAATTTTGAAACTTTTTTTATACAAGAAGTGTTGAATATTAAGTTCTAAATACTTTTATACTCGTAATGTACCAGCCTAGAATGCATGACTTGCGACATATTCGCAAAAAACTTTTTTTTGATAAGAGTAAAAGTCCTACTTTCGGTAGGAATTTCAAAAAAAAAAATTTGTAAAATTCTTCTCGAATTTAATTTTGAGTACATATGATTTTTTTATAAATTTCTTTAAACTTAGTAATTGACGAAATATTGGCAAAATTCGATTTTTTCACTAAAGCAAACTACTACTTCCGGTCAGCCGATTTTATTAAAGATCTAATCAGATCTCAAGAAAGAGATTATACTCGTAAATACAAAATTTGAAATTGATAGCTGTAGCGGTTTGACAGCTATCGTGGTCATACACAGAGAGAGAGAGAGGGAGGGAGAGAGAGACATTTTTAAAAACCATTTTTTCGGAATCAGGAGACTTCAAAAAGTGGACATTTGCAAAAATCTCGTGGTCGAAAATTTTCATCATCACAATACTTCTTTATACTACGTATAAGAAAGTAACAATAAAATTATTAATTGAAATTGTCTATAAGAAACTGACACCAGAAACATTCGCTTTGGGCAACGACCATACTACGCTGAATATAGACCAGTTCTCGTCCAAAAACGTTGGAAATTTTTACGAAAAATTTTCCTCTAATAAATCAGTGAACCTGTGTGTAACATTAACTTAAACGACACAATGTGTTTCATGTGCGTGTGTAAGACTCAATTGTGTGCGCATCTGTAACAGTCACCAATGCATACGTAATGCTAAAAGTAGTATTGTATACAGATAATCATTTTTGTATCTAGATAAGATAACAGATAATTCCGAAAAAAATATCTAGACACACATAAAAGATGATTTTGCAAATTATTATCTAGATAAAGATGACAGATAAAGCATAATTTATCTAGATAATTCAATAGATAAGCTAGTAAAATCCTCATAACACAGAATGTTTTTTTAGAATTCATCGTGGTTTAGATATCGATTGATATAGGAAGGATGAGGATGAGATTTTTTGATATAGGTAATGCACAACGTTAAATATGAACAAATTTAATATACATTCCTATGTTTATTTACTATTATTAATGCTTTAGGAGCTAATTTCAAGACGGATTTGCGTGATCACAAGTTTTCGTCACTGATTTTCATATTCGTACTACTAGTGACTAATTTGCAAAATTTATGCTATTCCCCGATACAGATAAACAGATCAAAAATGGCAAAATAACGAATACAAAAATCAGTGATGCAAAGTTGCGACCGCACAAATATAACTTGAAATCAGGCCTTAATGTTGCTTCGGCAAATTAACAACATTTTGAAATGCATCTCGGATAGTCGATTTTTATGTGGAAGTAGGATTTTGACGCCCGTACTGAAAAGTCTTTCGACCGGTGCTGAAGATGATAGCGTCGTGAAGAAGCACGAATAGAGGCTTCATAATTGTGGAAATTATGTTTTTACGAACGGTTAGTTTAAAAATAGAAATATTTTCAAGTGTCTTGGTAAAGACAATTATTTAAAGAACAATATTTTACTAAATTCAAAGAAGCAACAAGAAAACACCAATATAACGCAATCGTAAGCGCCACGCTACTGTTGGACTAACACTCCTAAACTGGATCGGATGGGGTATAATGAACTCGCCTAACTCTAGTACGTTCATTGCGCATTATGACGTATGTTATATTCTCTGGTGTTTTCACTCTAACTACACACTATACCAGCTATCTTTAAATCTTGGACACTTGTGATAAGCTCACAAAATATGACAAATGAAAAGTGAAAGTGATATTTAGTGACAATGACAAGCAGCGCTGCAACATTTTTTTCTAAAGTACGAGTACCAATGTTACTACGAAAAATGTACTACATTGTACGAAAGTCGAAAACTATATAGATATAAGTAGAGTTACAGAAACGGCGATGGTTTTATTGGTTTCGTTGCGGTCTTTGAGGCACACCAAAAACAAATTGATAACTCGTGAACAAAATTATCTGTTATCTAAAACCTTCAGATAATCTGCTTTTTTTTATCTAAGATAAGATGATAGATAAATGGTTGTCGCGTCATCTAGATAAGATGATAGATTACAAAACTTTTATCTAGATAATTTATCTACATAAAATTATCCAGATAATGCACAACACTGGCTAAAAGACGTTATCTCACAAACTAAAATTGTAAGCAGTCATAATTATGTAGGAAAATTTTGTAAACAAAAATGTAGGCGCCGCATGTAGATATATGTAAACAATCCTATAAATATGTTAATAAATATTTCTTTGAGTTTGAGTTTGAGTTCTCGTCTTGGATGGGTGACCGCTTGGGAACACCGCGTGTCGTTGGCATATTTTTTGGCAACTATGGAAAATACTGACTTAGTTTTTTTGAGTTCAGTAAATAGATATCTATTATATAAATGATAAATAAGGAGAATGAATAATGCAAATATTAAGCAAATATCTATTATATAAATGATAGATATAGAGAGTGAATAGTGAAGAAACAATTTCTTGCCTATACAAAACTAACACCAGAAACAATCTCAATCAAACGAGCCAGCGGAAGCGGAGAACTCCGTAAAAAATATCGCAACCGGAGAACAGCCTACTGAAAATAAGGTAAACAAAGGGAAACCTCCTCCAATTTGTTTTGCTTCTCGCATAACTCAAAACTATAAGGAGTTTCGAGAAAAAATAGAAGCAGTTAGTAATAAGTATTATCTTCAATTCTCGGGGGATAATACCTTACTGTATTTCCGGGAATTGGAAGACTATAAAAAGTATATAAATAAATATAAGGATAGCATACCGTTCTATACATACACACCACGAGGTGAAAAGACATTAGCCTTTGTTATAAAAGGACTTCATTATGATGTAGAGGCAGAAGACGTTAAGATCGAACTAACAGAATTAGAGGTAGACGTGATAAGCGTCGTAAAGTTTAAAAAATCAAAATTCCCGACATTTATGATTGTGGTGTCTAAAAAGACAACCAGAAAGGATCTTGAAACAAAATCGCGCTACCTCCAACACACCCGAGTGTACTATGAACCTCGCCAGTCCAAAAAGGAGGTTATACAGTGCAAAAAGTGCCAACAGTGGGGCCATTCCACACTAAACTGCTTTATGCGAACAATTAGATGCGTGAAGTGCGCCGCAGAGCACAGATCCTATGAATGTGAAAAATCGACCACACTCCCTGCAAAATGCTGCAATTGTGGAAAGGATCACCCTGCCAACAGCACTGCGTGCGAGAAATATCAAGAAATAGTAGCTGAGAAGCAGCACAAAAAAGAAAAACAAGCAATCATTACGGCAGCTGAAAAGAATCGATTTATTCCAGCACCCACACCAACTAGAAACGCGTGGACAAATAGGAAAGAGGACTTCCCTCAATTACCAAAATCACCAAAAGATAACATTCAAACAACAAGCCGACCAAACGAAACTACAGTTTTCCAATCAAATGCTGATCATGCACCAAAGCAACCTAAAGCGCCAACATACCCCAGTGCAGTTCCAACAGATACCTTCGCAAACCAAAATACAGACGATCTAAATTATATCAAAGAGATCTCTAGCACATTGAAACAGATAAACGAGATAGTTAATCTACGCTGGCTGGCTGGAAAATTGAAAGAGCTACACAGTAAAATGCTGACTTGTAATTCTCTAGTGTAATATTCTATGGCATTAGATGATTTTAATAGCACAAATGGAAACTAAAGTATTACTGTGGAACTCCAACGGGCTCGTTAACAAAATGGGCGAATTTATACATTTTTTACATCAAGAAAATGTAGACATTGCGATGTTAAATGAGACCAAATTGCGTGATCAGGACAACCCAAGAGTACGCGGATTTCGATTCGAGAGGAAAGATGGCCGTAATGGACAAGGAGGAGTGGCCATAGTGGTCAAGGAAGGTGTGAGCTACCAACGCTTAGAGCTGCACAGATATATGCATGATCAGGAAGTAATAGCAATCCGGACAGCCGACAATACCACCATCATTACATTCTATAATAGCCCGAGAAAGATTCTTCAAACAACTAATTTAGACAGTCTGTTTGGCAGCTCAAGAAAGGTCATAATAGCGAGAGACCTTAACGCAAATCACCCATCCTGGAACTGTCAAAGGACGAATAGAAACGGCAACGTTTTGTATCGATATATCACAATGAACATATTACTTCACAGCACGGATATACCGACACATTATCCTACAAATGGCATGACTCCAAGTACCATTGACCTTGTTCTTACAAAAAACGTCACGAATATAGGACATCTCACTACTGGACAATTACCTTCTGATCATCTACCTGTACTCTTTACATTATATTCGGAGTGCCGTACCGACATCTCTAGGAAAATGTTCGATTATAGCAGAGCAAATTGGAGAGCCTACAGGGAGGAACTGCACAGGATCACACTCATTCCAGCCGTGATAACATCGCAAGCTATGCTGTATGAGGAAGTAGCGAAACTGACAGCAAACATTAATAAGGCTGCCAAAAAAGCCATTGCTACAAAAAGATGTAGCAGATATAATCAAGACAATTTACCGGTAGATATTTTAAATGTAATCAAAAGCAGCAACGTTCTAAGGAAACAGTACCAAAGAACCAGGGATATGAGATACCACTTTGAATCGGTAGCGTTTACAACACTGATTAAAAGAAGGATTGCAGAACATCGAAGAACCACCTGGAACACGAAATTGCAAAATTTAACACCGCAGGATGGATCCTTATGGCGCTTAACCAAGAACTTGCGCTCAACGACCACAAGCATCAACAGCTTAATACAGGAAGATGGTACTGTTGCTACCACAGATAAGGATATTGCGAATGAATTAGCGAAAGTCTTCGAAAAGCAACATAAGACACCTAAAACTGACGACATTACAGAGCACGAGATAGAAGAAACAATACAAAACTTCCTCATCCAGAATCCAGTCGAAATTTTATAAACAAAAATGAAAGAGTTTCATGTAGATATATGTAAGCAATCCTGTAAATATGTTAATAAATATTTTTTGAGTTTGAGTTTGAGTTCTCGTCCGATCACTGAAGTCAAACAGCATCGGGCGCGGTTAGTACTTGGATGGGTGACCGCTTGGGAACACCGCGTGTCGTTGGCATATTTTTTGGCAACTAAGGAAAATACTGATTTAGTTTTCTTGAGTTCAGTAGATACATATCTATTATATAAATGATAAGTAAGGAGAATGAATAATGCAAATATTAAGGAAATATCTATTATATAAATAATAGATAAAGAGAGTGAATAATGAAAAAACAATTTTTTATTGACTTTGCCTATACAAAACTAACACCAGAAACACTAACTTGCGGCAACGACCATACCACGCTGAATAGACCATCACTGAAGTCATACAGCATCGGGCGCGGTTAGTACTTGGATGGGTGACCGCTTGGGAACACCGCGTGTCGTTGGCATGTTTTTTTGGCAACTATGGAAAATACTGATTTAGTTTTCTTGAGTTCAGCAAATAGATATCTATTGTATAAATGATAGGTAAAGAGAGTGAATAATGAAAAAACAATTTTTAATTGACTTTGCCTATATAAAACTAATACCAGAAACACTAACTTACGGCAACGACCATACCACGCTGAATAGACCAGTTCTCGTCCGATCACTGAAGTCAAAGAGCATCGAGCGCGGTTAGTACTTGGATGGGTGACCGCTTGGGAACACCGCGTGTCGTTGTCATATTTTTTGCCAACTATGGAAAATAATCATTTAGTTTTTTTAGTGCGGTAAATAGATATCTATTATATAAATGATAGGTAAAGAGAGTGAATAATGTAAATGTTAATGAAACGGCTCTTTTATATTAGATTTCAGTTGTTTTAATTTCGTGTATAATGATATCGTATAGTTTGATGTCCTATTTAATAGGTACTAGTGGTCGCCCAGTGGTCGAAATTCAACCTTTTTATTTTCTTAATTTAATGTACTTGTAACACTTATACGTACATATATTTTACCTTTCTGCACTCCTTCTCCATACGAACTTCAACTGTCCCAATACTCATGCTCCTCCGTGCACGCAGTTTACTTAAAAAGGGGTGTAATTTTTTTTCTTTACTTATAAATATAATAATTATTATAAAAAATGCGAATAACTGGATTGAAATAATGGTGGAACGCGCATTGGTAATTTTCGCCTGAACATTTTAACTTTTAGAAATTCATTGACAATACTCTTTACACAGTTAACATGTCATCATTTAACATATCCACTTCCACCTCAATTTTATTATGTCTTTTCATCCTACCTGTCTCGCTGTTTATAACTTATAACAGTTTTTGACCGATTACTCGCGTTTATTTTATTGTCATTGTATAGATGTATGTTTTCTAATAACATTGAATTATAATATTCCGTACATGTATTGTATAATTCTCTATTGGCTTGGGTTGGGTTGGCTTATGCCTATGATGACTATGTAAAAAAAGGAGAAGTTCTTTCTGGTTAGTTATAACAGGACCCAACAAAAATGTTGTTTTGTGATTGCTGTGGAGTTTAGTTCTGAAAGAAAATGAATTATTGAAGTGATATAACAGCTCTGCTTTATCACCTGCAGAAATTGCCAAAAACACCTCACACCACAGTGCGTTAGGATATCCCATAGGAAGAATAACATGACTAGAAATTCCTATTCTTAGATTTTGCCTATGGGCCTCGGTGTGCCACAGGGATCAGTTCTCGGCCCAGTATCGTTTTTT
The DNA here is from genome assembly GCA_963170755.1 of Amphimallon solstitiale. Classification (NCBI taxonomy): domain Eukaryota; kingdom Metazoa; phylum Arthropoda; class Insecta; order Coleoptera; family Scarabaeidae; genus Amphimallon; species Amphimallon solstitiale. The sequence goes on from OY720680.1 coordinate 13,596,651, forward strand.
CTTTTTATTAATGACCTTGTATCATACGTTGACGCTCCATTGTACATTTATGCTGACGATACTACTATGTTGGTTTCAGATTCTGACCCCTTAAGCGTGCGTGATAGGGCCGGTGAAGTTTATAGGCAACTCTGTTATTGGTTTCAGAGTAATAAATTATTTCTGAAACTATCAAAGACCCATCTTGTGATTTTGCATACGGCGCAGTCCATGGCGGTTTTTGACTTGGATATCGCGTTCCTTGATACTGGTATTATAGTCCAGTCGAATTAGACATGAAATCAAGTAAGTTCTATTCTGGAATATGGTTTTGTCGTCGATTTTTTATAGGTACATTTGACCCCCACGAACATACCCTGAAAAATGCCAAAAGTTTAAGGTCCTGCTTTGGCCGTGAGAAATTGTTAAACAATTGAAAACTGACATTTTCCGCTTAAACTTTTGTCCCGTAGGTTAAATGTGAAAACTGTCCGTATAAAAGTTGTTCGCCCCATCATTCTCTAAAAAACAAGCCATTGCACGATCGATTATCATTATTTGTTTAGCTGCAAAATGCATAAAACTATGGCAATTTTGATTTTTTATTTTTTGCATTCAATCGATGACTAATCAACGTATGGCTTTGAACCTCATGGTGCAGGCAATATAAAATGTCCCCCAGGGAACAGTGAAAAGTTCACTCACCTGTGTTGTATAGTTGAGCTACAATAAGCGACAAGCCAAAATTTCTAAATTAGCTGTCGCTTCCTTGCATATTGTCGCACATGGTTCAAAAAAATCATGGTTTTAATTCATCGAGAGCTCTTTCCGAAAATGGAAAAAAAATATTTTTTTTCTCAAAAATTGCCATTTTTTTGGAGGTTCGAAATTATTTGCTTATAAACAAATGAAATATCTCCGACAATTGACACATTATCGTAAATATTATGGTAGATTATGCTTCCTTTCTCTTCAACGAGTAATTTGAGACTAACTTTATTCGAATATCTTGATTAGAACTGGAGATAACAACGTTCTAGTTTTATTTACGTTTATTATCGTTCTGGTGGATATTTAAGAAAAAAAAAATATCAAATTTCTCTCAATACCTCAAGGAATCGCCGTGAATGTTTTCAGATCTGTAGGAGCATTCTATGTAAGTCAAAGAAAGTAATGAAGTTCGGCGCGCTGTGGCGGTGGGAAAAATTGTGACCGGGGGGCGTGGTGGGGTAAGCCAGAGGCTCCGCGCGCCGCCTGGAGGCGATTCCTTGGGGTATTGAGAGAAATTTGATATTTTTTTTTCCTTAAATATTCACCAGAACGATAATAAACGTAATAAAACTAGAACGTTGTTATCTCCAGTTCTAATCAAGATATTCGTATAAAGTTAGTCTCAAATTACTCGTTGAAGAGAAAGGAAGCAGAATCTACCATAATATTTACGATAATATGTCAATTGTCGGAGATATCTCATATGTTTATAAGCAAATAATTTCGAACCTCCAAAAAAATGGCAATTTTTGAGAAAAAAAAATATTTTTTTTCCATTTTCGGAAAGTACTCTCAATGAATTAAAACCATGACTTTTTTGCACCATATGCGACAATATGCAAGGAAGGGACAGCTAATTTAGGAATTTTGGCTTGTCGCTTATTGTAACTCAACTATACAACACAGGTGAGTGAACTTTGCACTGTTCTCTGGGGGATATTTTATATTGCCTGCACCATGAGGTTCAACGCCATACGTTGATTATTCATCGATTGAATGCAAAAAATAAAAATTGCCATGGTTTTATGCATTTTGCAGCTAAACAAATAATGATAATCGATCGTGCAATGGCTTGTTTTTTAGAGAATGATGAGGCGAACAACTTTTGTACGGACAGTTTTCACATTTAACCTACAGGACAAAAGTTTAACAGGAAAATGTCACTTTTCAATTGTTTAACAATTTCTCACGGCCAAACCCGGACCTTAAACTGTTGGCATTTTTCAGGGTATGTTCGTGGGGGTTAAATGTACCTATAAAAAAATCGGCGACAAAACCATATTCCAGAATAGAACTTAATTTAATTCGACTGGACTATTAGTCATCAGTCTAGTGTTAGTTGTCTTGGCGTGACGCTTGATGAGTGATTAGATTGGAGGATTCGTTGTGATAAATTGATGTCCAGTATTAATTTCTCATGTTATCATATTAGAGTACTGAGGCATTCTTTATATACTGAAGACCTAGTCAGGTTCTATTACGAGCAGGTTTTCTCGTGCATGGCATATGGAATTAACCTTTGGGGATTATCTCTATATTCCGATTAAGTATTTTTTGCGCAGAAGCGACAAATTTGTTCCGCGGCCGGTATTCATTCAGCTACATCTTGCAGGCCATATTTCAAGCAATACAAAACATTTTGCCTTTGTATACATTTTAGAACTGTTTGTATATTTTTAAAATCGAAAAAAACTTTAGGAAAAACTATTGAATACACGCATAAAATACTAGGAAAAGTAACGATTTCAGGTTGCCGAATAATAGATTAAATATTGCAAAGAGGTCACCGGTGTTCATGGGGCTATACCTCTTTAACAAGTTACCAGATAAATTGCAAGTTTTGGAAAATGCCCAAGAGCTCAAACGGAAACTGCACCAGCTTCTGCATCTATTCGGTGCAAGAATTTATCGCTATTCCTGAACAGTGACACTTTTGGTTATATTGACATATGATGTTAATGTATAACTGTGTATATGTTAGATTATATGTTGCTTACTGTTTTATATATATTTAATTGTATGTATTTGTTTATCTGTGTATTTACAATGTTATTTCATTATATATATTATTGCTTATTTTTATTCTACCATTTTGTATTGACGTGTCACATAAAATATGTATATTCATATGTCAACTGAGTGATTCTGGATCCCCTATAGGAAAATTTACAGAAGGTGTTGTCTGGTCAACTTCTTGATTTTCCCACGATTCTTGTGTAGTCCAGTACTGTCTTCAATAAACTAAATTGCGTAACTAGGTCAGTAACCCGTCTTGTCTCCGTATCTGGGTTACTAAAGTTTAGATAAGAGTTCCCACAAACAACCAATCTAGCATTAGGAAAGTACTCGTCTATGTCAAGCACAACACTACTGTGCCATGGTAAAATACTGTAAACGCAAAAATGTTAGTTTTCAGGAGAAGCGTTGAAAGATTGAATCGTTGCGATTTACACATTCTTCTTTCGACATTAGCGAAATTTTAGCGCAAACACTAGTCTTTATCATGTTTTCTTACATTTAAAAGCATAAACACAATGTTGAAACGTTTTGTGTCGTTTAAATTTGTTTACCATTGTATGTATTTTTTTAAATAAAATTGTCATTAATGATGAAAACAAGGTATATTGCTTTAAATTGTTTTGACGTTGTAATATCTAAGGTTATCCAGAAGTAATTTTCAATTGAAACGATGTAATGTCTCTTATCTTCATTTTAAATTTCTTTTCTTTTTCATTGCAAATTAGAATTATTCCTAGTATACAGGTGTAATATACATAAATATATATTTTATTGAGATGTTTACTTAATTTCAACAAACTTGAAAATGATATTACATAAATAGTAAAAATTTACAAGGTACAAAGCTTAAAAACGTTCTTCTAATAAATCAGATGCCGTTTCATTTTCTGGTAAATTAATCCAAAATACCCTCCTATTCTCTTTTATTTTTTTTTTGTACTAAGTTGTCAATTATGACCTTTTTTACTTTCTTATACGTAGTATAAGGAAGTATTGTGATGATGAAAATTTTCGACCTCGAGATTTTTGCAGATGTCCACGTTTTGATGTCCACTGATACCGAAAAAGTGGTTTTTAAAAAATGTCTGTGTGTCTGTGTGTCTGTCTGTCTGTCTGTCTGTGTGTGTGTGACCACGATAGCGGCCAAACCGCTGTAGATATCAATTCCAAATTTTGTATTTACGTGTATAATCTGCCTCTTGAGATCTGATTAGTTTTTCAGTAAAATCGGTAGACCGGAAGTAGCAGTTTACTTCAGCGAAAAAATCGAATTTTGGGAATATTTCGTCAACTACTAAGTTTAAACAAATTTATAAAGAATTCATATATACTTAAAATTAAAATTGAGAATAATTTTATTTAAAAAGTTTTTCGAAATTCCTGCCGGAAGTAGGTCTTTTACTCTTATCGAAAATCAGTTTCTGCGAATATTTCGCAAGTCATGCTTTTTAGACAAGTACGTTACGGATATAAAAGTATTTAAAACATAATTTTCAATATCTTTTGTATAAAAAAAATTTAAAAATTCAGACCGGAAGTACCACTTTTACTCTTATCGAATAGCGATTTTTTGCAAATATGTCGTAAGTTATGCATTCTATATATATTTATCAAGAGTACAAAAGTATTTAGAACTGGATTTACAATATTTTTTGTATATATGAAATTTCAAAATTCGGACCGGAAGTATGCATTCTATAGCGATTTATTAAGCGAATGAAAGTACCTAGAATAGGATTTTGAATAAGTTTTGTATAAAGAAATTCTTAAAATTGTTTAGTTTGTAACGCTCATACGTATAAGAAAGTCGTGTGGTGGCCACACCTCATTTTTTGTATTGATATGCCACGAGGGTTTTGTAGTTTTGCGGGAAGTGTCAAAGCACATCTGTTTCTTAACACATTGCATGATTTTCTCTTAATTTAATTTTTGTTATGTTTTTTTCTTTTTTTGTTCTCTCTTTTTTTTTTATAGATTTATTGTATTACACAATCTTCTCAGTCTTGCCGATACCTTGATACCTATGGGTGCACTTTTGTCATCTAGTTCATAGATTATATATATGTGTGAGTTATATTATTATTATTAGTAAAGATACATGTATGGTGTGTGCATTGTTTATCTGATGAGGGGGGCAATGGTAGAACAAGCATACCTTGAATTGCCTCCCTTTTCCGTCATCTTTCACTTATTCAACTTATTGTAAGTTTTTTTTTTTTGTTACCTTTTGCGTTGTAATTTTGATGGAAATAAACACTATTATTATTATTATTATTATTTATACTCCACTTTATCAAAATCTGTCTGAAAATAATGCTGAAACGATATTTTGACAAATTTTACACTTAGTTTTAGGATTATTGGTTTACTTTCTATTGAATGTTTTGAATTTATTCTCAAATTTCATGAAGTCTCCAATTTGCATTGAAATCTTCCACGTTTCTTTTTTTGCGAATGACGTTCAATTTTTCCATGTATTCCATCAGCGGCTATATAAGCGTGACTTCTGATAAAATAGTTCACAATAAGTGTCTTAATTGCACAAAAAGAAGAATTTAAATAAGATATCAACGCAAAAAGCAAAATATTGTTCTTACCATGTTACATTTGTGTCTAAACTTCCCGTTGATTATCAGGTTCTGGGACCATTTGGAAGAAAAGTTTACCTCTAGAGGCCACTTTCACTTTTCCTTCAGTAGGAGCAGCGCACATAACCTCACAAATACACTTCACCTACTGAAACAATGGCAAAAGAACTTATATGAAGAAGATACAGTGTTTTGCCGTCCGAAATTTCTTACACTTCCATAGGTAAAACGCTGTATGGTATTTTAATGTGTTTTGCCAAAGTATGGCAACTGAAAAACTTGGAAAAAGCTAATTTAAAGACATAACAGCGTTTTACTATTGCACCAATGTGTGGTTTTAGCGTTATGCGTTGTTTTACCTAAGTACGTAAAGAGGAGCAATGATGTTACACTGTTTAGCAGTCTCCATAATTTCGTTATAAATCATGCTAGAAAAATGCAACAAGAGGGTAGAGATAGAGCGAAAAAGTTATATCCCAGACGCGCAAAACCTAAAAAACACATTTTTTCACATAGAGTGTTTTACCATGGCCCGACAGAATATCATGTATTGTGTCATAAAATATATGAAAACATTAATTTGCACAAGACCACCGATATAAAACCACCACGACCAAACCCAATGCCCCAACATAGACGCCCGTTATTTCACAGTGTATAATTTATAAGAGATACATGTTAAGAAGCCAAAAATCCGACATCAGGCTCTCGACTTCTTAACAAATATGATTCAATACGTTTAAAAGACTCGAATTCTTTTCCTAAATGACGACCAAATTTCAGTATTAACCCCATATATAAATTATAATTTTCGGAAATACTATTCCAAGTAGCATCAACTTCACATATATTTGCTGCATCAACTATTTTATTTTCTTCCAATCGAAATTTTATGTTTGTTTATGTATTTTTTGTTCGCTACTACTTTTGTCATTATTTACATAATAGAACAGTATCAGTGTTATTGTATTTTATTGAGTGCAGAAAGTTTCTTTATTGTATTTGCATTGAATTTTAAAACTAGCATAGCTATAATTCTTCCACAGAATATTTTTCGTCGAATAATGACTGTCTAATATTTCAGATCTGATCAGAACAATTAAATTTCATGGTTGAATTACATGAAATATATGTTTTCGCGGATATTCTTGAGCAATATTCTAGTTTAATTAACGAGTGCAAAGCTCGTTTTGCTATAAAAACACAAAGAGAAATCTACATAAAGTTATCGTAATAAGCAGACTGATTTTAGTATATCTATGCGAAGGCAGCTGAATACTGAAGAAGAATTGGCGAAAGAAATGGCAAATTAAAATTCTCTCCTCGCTTTTATAACTTTCTTTCTTATATTTTTGACATCTAATAAAGTAACTCGCATCACTAAGTTTGAGCATTTTATTATATTACTTTTGTTCAATTCTGAGCGGAACAGAATTTATTACTGCGTTTTTATAAAAGGAAAAGAAAAACAGGACTTTAATGTGAAAAAATAAGCGAACAAATTCAACAACAACAATAAGAATAAGGTAAAACTAATGTTGTCAGCACTGATTTGAAATGATACGAAATAATCAATTTCAAGTGAAGATGACTTCATCCAAATTTTTAAATTGGCAACATTGACTAGTTGGTGGTACTGGAAACACAGCGTGTATAATGTAATTCTTCTTTGCTGTAAATTAATGACAGCAAAATTTAGCAATGCTTCCTTATCGTAATGATTAGGTTTCGTATTCAATTGACAAAGATTGTCAATTGAAAATATTATCTATACGATTGACATGTTAAAACAAAATATTGTTAGCTACTTTAATGGTATATTATGTGTCAAGTTTAGTAAACCTCATGTCAGTCACTACTTTTATTAATAACTAGCGAAGCGTCGCGGAGCGAGAGTTTAGTAAAACAAAAGACTAACGTGTTTCTAAAAAAAAGATTCTGGGGACCTTTTTCTACGATAGTCATAATTCATCATAATGTTACCCTCAGAAGTAGTAAATACACCAAGTAAACCAAAATTTTGTGATAAAATTACGAATTGGCGCAATTTAATGCTAAATTAGGTGCAACAATTGATTTGCAAACCAAACACGCTGTAATAATCTAATAATAATTGTTTCCTTAAACTCAGAGAAACAAATTCTGAAGAAAGACGCATTAAAAGAAAATGGCAGTTAAATCGAACACTAAAGAATAAAAGAACACTGAATACACCAACGCAAAATCTGAAAAAACTAATGCTAGAATACAAAAATTAAGGAATAGAAACCTACTTCGGCTATTTATCCCCGAAAAAAGTAAATCATCATTCATAATGGAAAGCGACCAAGGAAATATGAAGGCTTTTAATAGAGATTCCAACTGTGGACGACATCAAATAAATAAAAAGCTAATACATGTTCCGAAAATGTATTTAACGTCTTCAAGCCTTTGCCTAGTAAAACAGTCATAGAATTAGAAACAGCAATTAAAGAAAGTCTTGATCATCACACCAGATAAAATTACTTATAAAAAATATTACCTAACATGAAGTTAAAGATGTGATATAGAATGAAATCAACCCAAAGAATGCACCAGATTTCGATTTAATTATAGCAAAGGTCTTACAAGAATTGCTAGAAAAAGCTATTAAAGCGATCTCTCACATATTTAATGTAATTATGAGAATCGGATATTTTGCAAGTCTTTGGAAAACTGAACAAAGAATTCTGATCCCAATAACTGCAATATCGGTGGATAAAGTTACCTCCTACAAGTCGACTATCTTTTTGCCAATCTCTCTCTTTTAAAAATATGAAAATTATTCTTGACGAACATAAAATAATCCCTAATCATAAACTCGGCTTTAGAAGCTGTCATGGAACTATAGAAGAACTTCATCGAATGGTGAATCAACTACACCAAGGTCTGGATATAAATAGATTTTATTCAGCTCTATTTTTAGAATTTATACAGCCATTTGAAAAAGTCTGACACGAAGGTATGTGTTATAAACTTGAAAAGTATTTCCTCGCCAGATATACGATATTTTGAAGTCTTCCTTAACAAAGGAATACCACTTCAATGAACATCGCAATGAAATTTTGAAGTTACGTCCCATGCTGTCAGAGATATCCCAAGGTAGTTGCTTAGATGCCACTTCATATTCAATATATATGTAACAACACCGTGCTACCAAATTGTAACAGCTTTATTTGACACACTTATACTTTCCCTTAACGGATATTTATGTATTCCTTTAAAGGTACTTCTATATTTCATTTCCCTTGACAATCTTAGAACTAATATATTGCTTTAAGTAATATGTATAAATTTCTCATTGGTCTTTGTATATAGACGATAGGTGGAGTTTAGTTTATAAGGTTCCTTGCGCCGCCCTTTTTAATTTAAAGGAGAGGGGTTTTTACCAAATATTGACCGGAATGATATAAAAAAATAGAAAATAATTAAGTAAATGCATGAAACAAAAATATAAAATTTTAACAAATAAATCGCGTAAGCCGATTTATTACATTCCTCTCCCCTTAAATCAAAGAATTGTTGCCAATAATTCTTAACTTACTTAAACAACTATTAACAAAAAGAAACGAGGGCCGTGCCACGACATGGAAATTTGCTATAGTCGTCAATCATTTCACTGATGCTAGCAAACTAAAAACTTAAATGTACGTCCTTTATACTAATAAATTAATTAATTTAGAAAAACAACTTTCTTGTCGTGTCACTTTACCTCTTAAATTTTTTACATAGTCTTAACTAATCTTAAGGTCCCTAGTTCTTGGTATTCGTCACTATAATCGTCCCTGGCGTTCACTAAACTCTTAGGTACGCTGTTCGAAGTTTTCGCACTACCTTTCCGTTAACTCCGGATCTGAACACTGCAGTCTTTGTACAACCCGTTGCCAGTTGGCATTTACTGTTCGCGACACTCGCGATATTCGCACAGTCTTCTTCTTCTGCTATCTATCTGCTTTCTGGAGGCTTCTCTGCTTTTAGCTTGTGTTTGTAAAACGCCATCATATGGTCAGCAACAGCTTTTTCTAACTTTAGCTTTCCAACATGGAAAGTCATATGGACAACACTGATACTAGTACAACAGTGTCGTCACTGAAACATCATTGTTGTTGAATTTTGGAGATACCTCTGTGGCACAGGACGAAGAGGTATTATTTATGTAGGCCCATTTTACTACGGATATGCCTGATTGCACTTCTACTGTTGTATACTTAGTAGATGCATATTTTCCTCTTCATGGTTGATTGTTTCATTGAACTTCGTGGCATTGGAATAATGGCATCTTCTGTATTTGAATCACCTGATGGATTGACAGCATACCTCAATGTTGACTGGACTTCCTACTGTGAGGTTCCTAGGTTGATTCGGACATTCGCCTACCATACTTCTTGCGGTTCCAGTTAAATAATTGATAGCCGGAGAATACTCGCAGAACCCATTGCACTGTAGGGACCTTAAACTAACAAAAAAAACATACTGGGATTAACTGTTGATCCGCCAACTTATCCGTTAACCTAGTGGATCTATACTTATACATTAAAAAAAATACATAGCAAATAAAATTAAATACATATACTAAACCTCGTACCTTAATTATTTTATATTATCCACGGATATTCGGGGACTGGTCCACGGCTTCTTAATTGATATCTGGGTATTCGCGCTTCTTCCTCTTCTTCTTCATCTCTTTCGTCTTCTTCTTCTACATCATGCCCTTCTATTAAACTTTCTTGCGACAACTCGTCTCTAATCATGGGGTGATAACCTTCGTTGTACCCTAACCCTCGGGTCGCTTCTGTCTCTTCTAATATTTCTTCTTCTCCGTCATCTTCTTCTCGACTGTGTTCGCGATTTTCTTCATCACTTTCTTCGTCGTAATATCGCTTCAACCTATTTACGTGCACTATCTGCTCACTACCATCAATTATTCCTTGAATTCTATAGGTCACAGGCCCCAATCGTTCCACTACTAAGTATGGACCTTTCCACAATTTTGCCAGTTTTTTGCTTTTTCCTGGTCCGATTGCGGGAGTCCTTAGAAAAACTTTATGTGAAACCTTGATCTTAGGTTCACTGGCTTTCTTATTATATTGTCGCTCTCTTGTTTCAGCTGATTTGGCTAATGCGTTTCGTGCTTGATTGAAGGCGGTGGATAGCTTGACCTTCATTTCTGACGAGTAGTCATCGTAGATGTATCTGCCCCGTTTTGTTGTTACTACCTCATCACCCGGGGTTTCTTCTGTTTTTTCTGTTGTAGGAAACACTAATATTTCATCCCACATCTTCCGTGGTATCCATTTCCCTGACTCCTGCTTTTCTTCTGATCCTATTGAATATAACGTACTTACCGACGTTTTCTTCTTTGAGACGTTATTTTTGCCTGCCTTATTTAGAACAAATAACTCTTCCACAGGTTTTTCGTCTTCATCTGTTTCGCTGATCTCCCCATGTTCTTCCACGCGCACTTCAACTTCCAGCGGGTGAGGGAAGTTGTTTACTTTTTGCTTTTGTACATCTGAATTATTGCAATGGCCCTGATTTTCTGGTAGTGCCTTTACATCCTTCGATTGAATTGCCTCGATTCTTTCTGATTCTTCTGGTAAAACCTGTATTTCGTTAAAGTGTTGTTGACTGTTGGGCTTTATTTTAGAGTTGACGTTAGGCACTTCGGCTGTAGTTTTATTTGTTTTCTTCCGACCAGTGATTCCAGATTCTTGTTGTTTGCTTTTTCTGTAAAACGAAATGAATATGCCGCTGTTTTTAAATATCTCCTTAATAATGTCACATTCCTCAACACAATCAATGTCATTTGCACCGTGCGATAGTTTAGGAATTGCTAAATACCTGATTGAGTTCTTTAAACATTGTTCTCTTAATTGTAGTAAAGCTTTTCTTATGTTTTTACGAGTAGGTTGATCCCATCCCCTTTTCTTTATTATGAGATAGAAAACATACCTATTTATTCCCTTTTCTGAAACAGTATCGTGCAGCATTGCGCATTCACCTACCTTTCTTCTTTGATTTAATAATAAATCGCGCCTACCGAATTTTTTATCCAATTGCTTCTGTATACCCCACTTTAAATTTATACCCTCGTCGACGTAAGTCACTAATGAATAATAGTTAGGTGCACTTAATATATTACCGATTGTATCTTTGAATATCGTTACACGTTTCTTCACATAATTCGTTTCTAAATCTTTTCTTCCCTCGCATGCACTACCCTTTTTCATAACCGGATTAAACTTCTGATTTGTCTTATATACACACCTATTATTATATATCGGTGCCGCACTAACTGTATTAATATCATTATGTCTTAGCATATCAATTTTAACATTTGCTAATATAATATATTTATTTTTAAAGTCTATTCTAGCGTTCATTGCACTTAGTAGATCTCGTCCTAAAATACCCTCTGCCGTAATGGACAATGTGTCTGGACACACTATACATTTAAATGATTCTATCACCTTACCAACCTCAATGTCTATTGTTGTCACACCTACTGGCGGTATTGCTTCACCCGATATACCTACTAATACTGAATTGTCATAATCATATATTTTCATATTCAAATTTCTTATGACACTCTCTTTTATTATCGTAACTGCAGAACCTGTATCAATCAGAAATAGTATAGGCTTACAGTTTACGTTTATTCGTACTTGACACCCCTCGTCTTCACTTCTACCTGATATCCATGGAATATTTATACATGAAGGCACTCCGCATGGGGCATCGGCGGAGGCCTTTAGAAGTTTAAATCCTTCCTCCTAGATGTGGATGCATTCCATCCTTGATTTTGGCGATTTGTATGTGACGGCCGAGTTTTCTCATAGTTTTCCCGAAATTGTGTACCCTGATGCGTTTGGAAGCGACATTCATATTGCTTATGGCCCACTTTACCACAATTATAGCACTTCAGCTCGGATGTAGCTTGACAATATCTAGCTATGTGTCCTTCTCTCTGACATCGATTACAATGTATTCTACGAGGACTACTGAAATTTGCATTAGAAGGTTGTCCTCTTAACGAAACTTCTCTTTCAAATGCCTCACAAATACGCCATTCATTTTGCCGCTTCGGTTGTTGCAATACTTCATTACTAATTTCCGCTTGTTGAGCCAATTCCACTGTTTTTTCGAATGTCATTGTAGGTGTTCTGTGCAACTCCAGCATTATCATTTTGGCTATATCGGCATTAAGTCCACGTTGTAACTGCTGGATTAGATCCTTTTCATGCCTTCTCTTGGTAGCTTTAATATCCGCCAGGTCATTTGAATCCATACCCGCAAGGTTTTCTTTTAAGAGTTCTGCGCCAACTATTTTAAGTCGCGTTGCATACTCTGATACCGTTTCTTTATGTTGCTGCATACATTTGTTTAATTTTAATAATCCTTGCCCCGGTATTATTTTCTTAGTATATTTGTCGAGGAAAAACTTTTCAATATCTTTAACCGTAGCATCTGCTCTGTCTAGGGAATCTTCAGATTCTAATAATTCAAAAGCACTACCTGTAAGTTGATATTTTGTAATTGCTATAGTTTGACTTTCCGTCCAGCCATCAATAATTGCTCGTTGGGAAATTTTCGAAAAAAAATTCTTTAACATTCTCTCCAGCTTTCCCTGAAAATACTGGTAAACCTGCTAAAGTTACATTAGGTTTAGTGTAGACGTTGACAGGTGCGTTTTGTGTTGATGGATTCGTAGCAGTTGATGCATTTGAGTCCGTCATCGTGAATTTTATTTATTTTGATACGCTTCACAACCTTTCATGAAAAGTTAACTACAGAGATATACCACAATTTTATACTAATAAATAGCACAGAAGTTTTTTTTCCTTCTTAAAACAAAACAACGGGATTTTTCCTTTTTCTTTAAGTAATCTTTAAGATGAAAAATGAACCTACTACAATGAAATTTATTTGCAAATACTTCAATCATGAAACAACCACACAAAACAAAAACAAAAAAAAGCAATAGCACTCTTACCAAAGAAACAATTATATATATAATTACATTAAATATTTAACAAACGGCGTAAACAAACATATTCTGTCTAAATTATAATTCACTTTTCAAAACAAAATTTCGGTCTAGACGTTAGACCATAAATTATTTCTGTCACACTATGTCAGGTAGCTGACCCTTAGTAAAAGGTCCAGACGTTCCTCTCTTAACACCTAAAGGAAAAAAAAAATCAACTTAAGCAATAATACAACGCTGTTCAAGTACCTTGCACTTATTCAAAACTAATAACTATTCTTTATCTCTCTTTATTACCTATACGGTACCCGTAACTATACCTGATAATACAAAAAAAAAACAAAAGACAAGAAAAAAAAAGGGATATACTTCAGTTTAATGCGACCGAATTCGTATATTGATATACACTCTGCTTAAATAATAAAAAAAAAATACGTTTAATCTATGTTGACTTGCCAAACCATTACAAAAGTCCTGTAAGTCGCAGACGCGCCTAAACAAATTATTGATTGATACTTAATTGTTTATGCAGACTAAAATTATACGTGTATAGATATTTATACCTTTTGTTTATACACAAAGAGAAAAAAATACTGCTTCGAATATCTTGTTTCCTAACTCTATTACATATCTGTTATGTAAATTCAATAAAATTTCGTATGTTTTAATTACTCTCTCTATTTAATTCTCACTTAGTAAGTAAATTCAAAATCCCATATATAAAGATAAATCAAAATCCATCAAATTCTAAAAGGAAGCTAAAACTAGTAAATCGCAAAAGTAAATTATAAACTAGTAAATTCTAAAAGTAAATTATCAACTAATAAAAAGAAATGAATTATCCACTAGTAAATAATAAATTATCCACAATAAAATAAAAAAAATGAATTATCAACTAATGAAATAAAAAAAAATAAAAAAAAAATTAATTATCCCACCGCTAGTCACCAAATTGTAACAACACCGTGCTACCAAATTGTAACAGCTTTATTTGACACACTTATACTTTCCCTTAACGGATATTTATGTATTCCTTTAAAGGTACTTCTATATTTCATTTCCCTTGACAATCTTAGAACTAATATATTGCTTTAAGTAATATGTATAAATTTCTCATTGGTCTTTGTATATAGACGATAGGTGGAGTTTAGTTTATAAGGTTCCTTGCGCCGCCCTTTTTAATTTAAAGGAGAGGGGTTTTTACCAAATATTGACCGGAATGATATAAAAAAATAGAAAATAATTAAGTAAATGCATGAAACAAAAATATAAAATTTTAACAAATAAATCGCGTAAGCCGATTTATTACATATACAACTGACGTGACTAAGATCAAAATAATAATAATGACAACTTTAGTTATTTCTGCTAATGATACAGAGGTGTTAGCTTCCCATGGAAACACAGATGTGGCCTCAGTACAGTTACAACGACACATTAATGAATTTCAAGAATGGATGCAAGATGGGAAAGTAAAATCTAATGAAAATGTATCAATACATATAAAATTCACAACAAAACGAAAGACTGTTTGCATTAACATTAAATAGCCTATAAATGAAATATATTGACTCTGTCAAACACCTGAGCATGCACGTGGATAGAAAATTAAACTGGTGGAAGCATATATTTACAAAAAGAACATAACCTGGATTACAACTTAGTAAGTATTATTGAATGTTAGGTGGAAAATCAAAATTATCAATAAGCAACACACGTCTAGTGTACAAAGCCATTATAAAGCCCATGTTGACCTAGGGTATAAAACATTAGAAAACAGCAAACAATCAGGGCTATCAAAACAAAGTGCACCGTGGTATATCCTAAACTTAGTTATGGAGAGAGACCTACAAATATTATCAGTGAATAATAAAATTTAAAAGTTTAATCAAAAATACATAGGGAGGGTCAAAGTGTACCTATGCCAAATTTCAAGTCAAATCAATTATTGAAGACATCACTAAAGCAAGACGTATAAAACTCTTCTGTTATTTATTGGATTAGTCATTTTAATCTTTTTACTTTCTTATACGTAGTTTCTCTCTCTCTCTCTCTCCCTCTCTTCCTCCCTCCCTCCCTCCCTCCCTTCCTCCCTCCCTCCCACCACCCCTCTCCCTCTCTCTCTCTCGCTCTCTCTCTCTCAATTCCAAGTTTTGTATTTACGTGTATAATCTCCCTCTTGAGATCTGATTAGTTTTTCAGTAAAATCGGTAGACCGAAAGTAGTAGTTTACTTCAGTGAAAAAATTGAATTTTGCCAATATTTCGTCAATTACTAAAACAAATTTATAGAGAATTCAATTGTACCGGGTGGCCAACTAAGAATGGCCGCCGGCTATATCTCAGAAACCAGTAGTCATATTGCTTCCGGGTACAAAAATTTCAAGTAAAAGTGCCCAAGAGAAAATGCTGGAAATTATTTTGGAGTTTGTAAAATGTCCGCAAGGGGGAGTAACAGTCAGGATCAATGTTAAAATTTAGAATTTCTTCATATTTTTACTAATTAAGGGGTATTGAAAATTTCTAAATTTTATTCCTTACACATTCTTTAATACTTTTAGTCTTGCACATTTTTCACTATCTAGTGAAATAAAGTGGTGGGGGCAGTTCAAATGTTTTTTTGTATAAACTAGGATTACTCCCGTTTGGCCTAACCGATTTGAATAAGTTTGGTCTCATTTAAAAGAGCTATATTTGCTCTATAAACTGAACTTGTGTTTTTGTATCTCGAACTTTTGCCGTCACCGGTAGATGGCGTTAACTGAAATGTAAGCAAATATTAGGCCTTTTTTCAAAAAAATTAAATACAATGATATCTTTCTTTTTACATAAGTTAATAAAGAATTAAAACCTCTACATTTTGGTAAAAAAACCAAATTTGTATGTTTTTTAGAACAGGAGATATTGGCAAAAATAGATGATAATGCATGAATTCTTTTGTTTTAATTGTCTTCTTGTTTTAATTGTCTTCTTTTTATTATACACGTAACATAAAAATACGCCCTCGTATATATAATAAATTCAGTAAAATTCTAACACGCAGACCAAATAATAAAATGTCACAAAAGCGGAAGAAATTTGAAAGGCATTCCTGTAACACCGATGCAAAATATATAAAAATATATTAAATAAAAAAAATTTATAACATTTCGTTAGTTCCTGTTTAAGAAACCAAAATTACATAAATTTAATTTTATGGAAACGTTCGAAAAACATGTATTTAAAATTTTCTTATACCATGATTTACTATACTAACAATTAATACTAACACTATCAGAATAAAGCTAATATTAAACACTAAAATAACTACAATTACATTACTGTAAAGATTGGTTTGCAAAATTTTTAATGACGGCCTAATTGTTCAAAATGTCGCCCATCATTGTTAATGCAAGCCTGCAACTTTTGCCGCGTGGATAAAACAGAAGTTTCAATTTTCGCCTCCCATATGTTTCGTACTGCTGCTATAATTTTCTCCAG
Organism: Amphimallon solstitiale; assembly: GCA_963170755.1. Lineage (NCBI taxonomy): Eukaryota > Metazoa > Arthropoda > Insecta > Coleoptera > Scarabaeidae > Amphimallon > Amphimallon solstitiale. The sequence continues at coordinate 13,613,492 of OY720680.1, forward strand.
CATATTTTGTCTTGTTGTAGGCCGGTTTTCAAAAACAATGTCCTTAATAAAGAAAACGGGTCCAATAATTTTACCTCCTAGAATACCGCACCACACGTTTACCGACCAGTGGCCTTGATGCTAAACTTCCTGCATCCAACGCGGGTTTTTCCTGGACCAATAGTTCATATTGTGCAAGTTCACACCACCATTGCTACTAAATGTTGCCTCATCCGTCCATAGTACGCGAGAAAGAATTTCGGGGGTTTCCGCTACCATATTTAATAGCCATTGACAGTAGTCAATCCGGCGATCGAAATCTTCAGCCGTTAAAGCTTGATGAAGAACGATGTAATAAGGATCATCCTGAAAATAATATGGCAAACGTGAACGAAACTGCGAGATCAAATTTATCCAAACTTGTTGGACACTGTTTAGGTAACTTACTATTATAAAGTATTACTGTGGTCTATATAAACGGTGTCGGATAAAAATGGCTGTGACCGGTAAACAGACAATAAATAGGCAGATGGATGTATGAGTTAAACTTAAGGGAACCGAGTACGGAACGTTAAAAACAACTGTTATGCTTAATGCTTAAAAATATGAAAACAAACTGTAGGAGATATAGCAAATCTAACAAAGGCCTTACAAAAAAAATCTCGAAATAAAGTTTATTTTATTTTTAACTTAAATCTTTCAATATATTTTGGACCGTAGTTCTACAAATGCCCAACTCTCTACTTGTGGTTTCGTTCACTACATGTGGATTAAATACAATATATTCTAATACTTTTATAGCATTTTCTTCGGTTCTGCCAGTAGGTTGCCTTCTATACAACGGAAGATTAATATTTCCGGTGGTCCTAAGCCTATCCGCTAACCTACGAAAAACACTGCTCGCATAATGTCTTCCAGGGAACTGCGTAGCATACACTCTGGAAGCAATTGTATAATTTCGAATGCATTCGAAATAGACACCAATCATATCGAATGCCTCTTCATTCGCTAACCGTATCTCAGTAAAAAATAAGTTCTCCCAAACACAAAAACGTAAACGGAATCAATCAAAAACTGACAATAATATTTATTATTTTCACATCACACACAGTCTACTATTTTTGTGGTGCTTTTCACTCATGTCTTTCATAATTGCGAATACTACTCGTGCTCCGCACTCGTAGTATTTAAATGCAATCATGAAAGACATTCGTGTAACCACCACAAAAATAATCGACATAACTTTGACTACTCATGGTATTATAAGTGAATATATTAACATGCATTATAGAAATAAATGCGACGGTCCCAAAAGTAAATCAGCAATTAGTAATACACCCAAAGAGTACTATATTTATATAATAAAACACAATTGTTTAGTTTCAAAAATTCCTATATTTACTATTTATCCATATATCTTTACATATTATAATTGGGCAAGACGATATTCGAAATTAAAGATAATTAATCGATCTTGCCTCAAAATTAATTATAAATACTAGCGTACAGAGTTGACGTACAAATAAGTTGATATTTCATTTTTCACACCAGAGCATCATCAGAAAAGGGAAAAAAGTATTGTATGAAACACATAAAATCTCCATCAGTTTTTATTTTTAATATCATAGGTGCCAAAAATACTGCTTGCTAAATTAGTTTGAGGCAATCTAAGAAGTATTTCTAAAATAAATTAAAACGAAAATGAATAGTGTAAACACATGGATGTTAAAACTAACATCAAGCAGTAAATAAATACCGTGACTTACATATACAGAGTGTAACAGTGGGAACGCCGTGGTCTCTGCTAGTCAAATGGTAACAATTTTGAAAAAGTTACATACTGGAATATATATAGGTGGATTAGATTTACAATTTAAAAATAATAGGCAATATACAGGGTGTTTCAAAACTTAGCAATGTACCAAAGTTATGTTTTTCTTAATGGAACAGCCTGTATTTTATGTCATTTTTGAGTTGTACACTGAAATCTAGATCAACTTTATCTAAGGTTTCCTATGTCTAATTTTTGTAGTTTATGAGATATTTCAAGTTTTTTGAAAATGCAATGTTGCACGAAAAGTTTAGTATCTCGAAAATGACTTAATTCAGAGAAGTGGAACGAATAGCGTAAATGGCAGATCCTTTGGCTGATTGAATGCCATATTCAAAGTTGTCGAGTATTCTACAGGTCGTTCATGTACCGAGAGCAAACTTTATGAACTTCTTTCGTGCATAACTTTATTATTTTAAACGGAACACCCTGTATGTATTTATGTTATCAGATAGAACATTTTATTGTCTAAAAACCAGTATCAGGAATCCATATGACTATCTTTACTAGTTTTTAAGTTATTTGCGTTTTTTAGATAACTTACGGAAATTGTTATTATTTAATCTAGGAGGTTGGATCCTCATAGAGAAACTGTCAATTTGACGTGTACTCCGTTAACATCATGAAGGCATACTCGTTGCAAGAAAGAACTGATATCATTTTAGTTATTGGTGAGTGTCAGGAAAATTGCTTCCTTGCGTCTCGGGTGTATTCGCAGAAGTACCCAAATCGAAAACATCCAGATAAAAGGGTATTTCAAAATTTGTTGGGTAGATTCCGTGCCACAGGGAGTGTTGCATACAAAAGGCGAACAACAACTGTAGATGTAGAAAATGAATTCGTGGTATTGGCAACAGTCACTGAAGAACCGCATAAAAGCACACGACAGATTGCCAATGAATTAGGTATAACTCATATGAGCGTATCTAGGATACTAAGAAAACACAAATACCATCCCTATCACTTACAATACCATCAAAATTTATACGCAATGGATTGTGAAAGGCGAATTGATTTTTGCTTGTGGGCTCTTGATAGAAACGCAGAACATAATGATTTTTTTAATTACGTTTTATTTACCGATGAATCCACTTTTCATAATAATGGATTAGTAAACCGTCACAATTTTCATTATTATGATACCGAAAATTGCCATCTTTTTCGTACCTTGAATCGGCTTGGATCGGCAGCATCGCTGGAGTTTGAACGTGTTTGGAGGCATTATAGGCGATTATGTAATTGGACCATACTTCTTCAATGGGCACCTAAACGGAGACGAATTTCTAAGGTTCTTAAAAAGGGACTTTTGGACCCTCTTGGAAAATATTCCCTTGAATATTAGAAACCGGATGTGGCTTCAATTAGACGGAGTTCCTGCCCATTTTAAACGGTCCGTTAAAAACTACCTTCACAGGAAATTTCCTAATAGGTGGATCGGAAGAGATGGTCCGTGCAATTGGCCACCAAGGTCTCCGGACTTAACATGTATGGACTTTTTCCTATGGGGGTATGTAAAAGGGATCGTTTACAATATCTTGCCCACTACAGCAGAGGATATGAAAACGAGAATCAGAGACGCCTTCAGTTCAGTAACACCGGATATGCTGAGGAACGTTAGAACAGCATTTGAACAGAGGGTTATTTTCTGTATTGAAGGAAATGGCAATTATGTTGAACGCTAGCACTTTTTCGTTTATTTTGTTGTTATGTTTTTTCGTTTATTTTATACGAAATCCTTTTTTCTTAATCCAAATACAAAAATATTTACTGCTGTTTTGTTTAGTTTATTTTTATTACTTGGAATTTATGTTTTCATGTAAATTGTGACAATATAAAATCAACTTCTTCGAATAATAATATTTATACCCATCGATGTAAAGATATACTGGGTGTTCACTTACAAAAAACAAATTTAGTTCACTTAAATTATCTAAAAAACACAAATAACTTAAAAACTAGTAAAGATAGTCATAGGGATTCCTGATACTGGTTTTTAGACAATAAAATGTTCTATCTGATAACGTAAATACATACAGGTTGTTCCATTTAAAATAATAAAGTTATGCACGAAAGAAGTTCATAAAGTTTGCTCTCGGTACATGAACGACCTGTAGAATACTCGACAACTTTGAATATGGCATTCAATCAGCCAAAGGATCTGCCATTTACGCTATTCGTTACACTTCTCTGAATTAAGTCATTTTCGAGATACTAAACTTTTCGTGCAACATTGCATTTTCAAAAAACTTGAAATATCTCATAAACTACAAAAATTAGACATAGGAAACCTGAAATAAAGTTGATCTAGATTTCAGTGTACAACTCAAAATGACATAAAATACAGGGTGTTCCATTAAGAAAAACATAACTTTGGTACATTACTAAGTTTTGAAACACCCTGTATATTGCCTGTTATTTTTAAATTGTAGATCTAATCCACCTACATATATTCCAGTATGTAACTTTTTCAAAATTGTTACCATTTGACTACCAGAGACCACGGCGTTCCCACTGTTACACCCTGTATATATACATTTATACGTAAAACGTATATGCATATATGCATGTGTTTGAGATACACACATACATTAAGTGCCATTTCTGTGTCATGTTTTGGGTGTTAGATGTCGATGTGATACACTCACTGCATTTAACACGCAAAGATGAAATAAGCAGCTTTTTAAGTCTTGAAGCCATTGTCGATAGTCTCCACGCCCACTGACGAGACCTCAAAGGTCGAAACACCGGTGTCTGTGCGTTTGATTGTCGGCAATGGCACTTAATGTATGTGTGTATCTCAAACACATGCATATATGCATATACGTTTTACGTATAAATGTATATATGTATGTCACGGTATTTATCTAAAATAAATTCTTTGAATGAAGTAGAAGTAATTCTAATGCAAATAGAAATAGGTCTTCGAGAATAAATGGGTTCACCAATTTACATTTAAAGAAGCTAACAATGAATAAAAAAACCTTAGAGGCGTATTAGTTATTGAATTGAAGGAAACATTAACTACAAATATGTAGTAATCAATTACATTATAGCATTTAGTTGCAAATATACTAACATTTCATTTACACAAGAGAATGATATTATTCTACAAAGAAAACTACTAATATTAATAAAGAATTATTCGATTGTGGATTAATGATATACTTTTTATGAGTAAACTCTTTCATGTTTTTTCTGACGAACCATTTATTAATTAAATGCGAAATTAGAGAATAAAAATAAAAGGGTTTCATTTTAAACTTGAATATCTCAGTAAATAAAAATTACACGCTGTTTCTTGCTAAGCGCACCACTTGAAAACGGTTTGACCGAATTGGCTATTCTTTTTTACAAATATTCGTTTTCATAAAAAAGGTTTTCATAAAAAAGAAAAATTGAAAAAGTTGCCCGCAAAATTGAAAAATTATGGAAAACCAAAAGCGCTTTTTTCCATAGGATTTTTGTATCAACTCAAAACCATAACTCACGATTCGAACTGTGGATATTCGTAATTCTTTTTTTTTTGTTTTGTTCGTTATGGTATTGGAAAAGTTTTCAGGAAAAAAATTCTGGACATTTACGAAGGAAAGTCGAAAAATTCGGACAAATTACAAAAATCATAATTTTTGTATGCACTATCGATCATAACTGACAATAGGAACGACATATTTGGTTGATCCTTTTCTTGTTTTGTTCGTTATGCTCCCGGCATGGAAATAACTTAGTTGGTTGTTTTCAATTGAAAAAATCTGGAAGATCTGCAATAAAATATTGAAAAACGCATTCCAGCCTAAATTAAAATAAAATAAGGTTTTTTTTGCTTTTGTGTTGTTTTGCGATCTGTCGAACAAATGTTATGTTATTTCTATTTATCTATCAATTTTTTGTTACTGTGTAACCGAAAGGCTTGATTCACAATTTGACATTCAGCTGTCAAACAATATTTGCGCATGTAGCTATGCTAGGATCCCATAGGTGGCACTATAATCAAGTTATTAACAAATTCTATATTTATGGACTAAAATTACTCTTATTCACAATATATGGTAGTTTAGTGATAAAAAGAATCACAAAATCTCTATCGGAAAGAGCAGAACAACGTCTGCCAGGCTAGCCAGTGTTGAATAATTTCTCTGAAAAAAAAGTATTTAAAAAATTCCAGAAATGTCACATTTTTCTGAGTTTTAAAGATTTATTTAGATATTATAATCTTCCTAATTAACTTGATAATATTATTACTGTTAATTGGTGAGAGTATAACAATGTAATAAAAAAAAATATTATTAGTCTTAAGCTGCATATAATATAAACTTAATGAGTATGCTAAAGACATATTTTATGGTAATGCATGTTAAATTCCTAAATATTCAAATATATTAGAACGTGAAGAGTTTATGATTTATAAAAGTGTTGTATTGTAACTCCTTTTTCATAATAAATTGTTACTTCAAGATAGACTTCTCTCCTTTTTCTTATTTAATTTATTAAATTTTATGTCTGTATATTATATTTTAATGTATTTATTATGTTATTATGAAAGTATGAAAAATAAATTCAACTTTATGTTTTTAAAACAACCTATAAAACACATACACATAAAATTATATGGCACATAGTTTTATATGAATATATCGTATTTTCAAATACATGCGTTAGGTAATAGGCCTTGACCGTCTTTCACTTAGAACCATTCACGAAAATTTTTAGTTTACTTTAAAACAGGGCAGTAGTAATGGTAAAATATTGTACAAACTTTATAGTAAATGTATTGTGCAGGTTATGGTTTATTTGAAGAACAAATGAAAGTCACTGCGCTGCTTAAATTGCATTGAATATATTAAGATCGATTGTTTATCTGGTGGCCTATGCAGTGTTATTGTTAATGTATATTAAGTTGGATATCGATCATCACATTTACTATTTATAGAACTTATACCGTTGAACAAGCAAATTTGATGTAGAAGTTGCCTATAAAATTATATTGGAGTGAAATAATTTCTTAAATATTCCACTTTAGGATAGGACATTCCTATCTTTGCTGTTTATGGTTGCGTATTATAATATAAATTTATAATAATTACATATTTACTGATATTATATATGTACCTACCTATCAGTAATTACAACAGATTTTGTTAAATTAGGTAATTATTTCATCTTCGTTTTCATCATTTCACTATATATTGCTTTAAATAATAGTAACTCAGTAACTGTGCCCTATCTTAGAACAGGAAGATATCTAAATATCCGGCAAAACTCGAAACACATAGCTTAAAAATAATGTAAATAATTTGATACGGCATGTGAATCAGTTCAGAACTTACAGTAACTTTAGATTTTGTTAGTTGTTCTAATGTTCTAATTGCACACGTTAATCCAAAGAACCTTAGTTCTAATATTTTTATATGGTCAACTATTTATTGTTCTCTTTCTTTATTAAAGATAGGTAATCTACCTCCCAAAAATCCTACATCATTACCTTTTAGCACCATATTACTATCCGAAACCCTTCGCCGAAGTGTTCTTGTTGGAACATTAAATATCTTCAAAGCGAGTTTCCATCTCATATGTTTCGAATTTATAGCATCTATAGCTTCTCCCATATTATCAGCTGACCATTGCTGGCTTTTGGAAGAATTTTTTTGCTTGTTATTCATGTCGTGTATGCTATAACAAATAGAAAATTATAATTTCTATCAACATTAAAACATTAATGTACTATCGGTAACATAAAAAAATAGGACAAATATTATTTCAGATAGCCATGAATTTTGCTAATTGTGCTAATGTCATTCAGGCTTTTGGCACTTCTGTCACACAAAATAATATGAGGTTATGTAATTTAATTTTTAATGTCAGAAAATACAATTAACAAAAGCATAGAATAATAAAATAACAATTAGTCATTCCTTCGTTTTTGTCGGTAACACTCTATAAACGACGAGGCATGGAAGATAATAAAAGGTCTTATTAAATTTTGGTCTTGTTTTCGTGTATTCCATGTACCCTCAATTTGTTCTTCTGCGGTTACCGGCTGACGATTTCTTTCTGATTTTTTATCATACAACCCCAAACATTTTCGAAGGGGTTTCGAATAGAACTATGTGCAGACCATGGCATTAGTTCAATATTCTTATCTTGGAACCACGTGGTTACATTCCGTGCAAAGTGTATAGGACAGTTGTCGCTGTCGTTGTTTTTCGAGAAGTAATTATTTTTGCCTTATCAATCAAATTGACTTTCGGCATGACTAATGACAGCTTCAAACAATATCGTTTTAACTGACAGCTATTGATATCCGTCGGTTTTACACAGCCAAAACAAAGTTGTCTTAGTTTTTTTTGTTAGCGATAGTACTTATAAAGAACATCTGCACATTGGTATGATGCCATCATAGACATATGAAACGTACGCCATCAAGCCCGAAGTGTAAGACACGTCCTTGTGGGAATGTGTGCCACGTGTATTGTAACGTACGAACTAACTACCGGCCTTAATTTGATGTTATAATGTACATTTGTATTTCAATCAATACAATTTGTATGTTTCTACTAATTGAATCAAAAAAAACGTACTTTAGTAAAACTATAATAAAAATTTCGCATACCTGCTAAGTTAAATTTGGGATATTGTACCAGAAATACCCAAGTAATTTAGCTGGAAATACACATATAAGACGCTACCACACTAATGTATTGATGACTGCCTACTTTGCAACAATAGCAATCGAGATATCATAGAAAATCGTCATGTGCCATCACAGCCACGGTGCCATCATAGCCGTATTTCCCCTACATCTTAGAAAAACTGCTATAATTTCTAATATTAGCAACACCTAGGGTAAATTTCGACAGTTTGAATATTGTAACTGATTTTATAATTTATTACTTTTAGGAGTTGCAAAATCAACAGTGTACCGGACCGTAAAGGCGTATAATGAAACTGGCACAGTTACTGCATCTAAACACAGTGGAGGACGACCTGGTATTATTGCTACATATGATGAAGCAGTTAAACAGTCTGTGCGGCAAATTGTGCATACTTTCTTCTACAATAACGAGTTACCTACTTTGGATAAAATTTTGATTGAAATAAAGAAACGTCCCGATTTACCACACATGTGCCGTTCTTCACTGCAGAAATTCATGAAGCAAATTAACTACAGATACATGAAGAGGAACAGTAAAAGCATTCTTATAGAACGAGACGAAATCATTAGATGGCGACGAGAATATTTAACCTCAATTAAGGAGTTCAGAAGGGAAGGACGATCGATTTATTATGTGAATGAAACATGGGTGATTGAAGGGCATACAAAAGCAAAAATCTGGATAGACCATAGTGTAGAAAACCGACGTCAGGTATTTACTGAAAGGCTGTCTACAGGATTAAGATACCCGTCAGGAAATGGGAAGATTATTTTACATGTTGAATCTGAACGTGGCTTTGTTGACGAAGGATTGTTGCTTTTCGAAGGTAAGGATAACTGGAGATTATCATGAGGAGATGAATTCGGCAGTTTTTGAAGATTGGCTTGGCTGTTTGTTAGCAAAATTACCCGACAATGCTCTCATAGTCATGGGCAATGCATCGTACCATAGTCGTAAACTGGAGAAAATTCCAACATCATCATCTAAGAAAAAAGATATTCAGGAATGGCTGCAAGCTAAGCAGATTGAATTTAGAGACGATATGGTTCGGTCTGAACTCCTTTATTTAATCAAAATTAATAAAGAACAGTATAATACGTATGTGATTGATGAAATGGCAAAAGATAACAATAAAATTGTTTTAAAATTGTCATCTTATCATTGTAAACTTAATCTAATAGAATTGATAAGGGCAAAAGTAAAAAATAAAGTAGCATCCAAGAAAAATACATTTAAATTGAGGGAAGTGAAAGAACTTTTATTACAAGGTATACGAAATATTAAAAATGTTAATTGGAAGACTTGTGTCGAGCATGTGATTCAAGAAGAGATAAAAATGTGTATACCAGATGGAATTGTAGATGATCTGATTGAACCATTTATTATTTCTGTTGATGCTGATAGTGACTGTGATAGTATATCAGACATTTCAGACTTAGAGTAGATAATCAGGAGTCAGTGAGTTAGCCATTATTATGTGTTATGTAGCTATATATAGTATTTTTAAAACATAAAGGCAAACATCTAAAATGCAATTTCTATGCGAAATATAGTGGTAATTAAATAAAACTCTTAGTCTTATTTACAACTATCCTACAGTTTAGAACTTGCTATTACATTTTCTGAATCATTCTGTAACTAGTATTGTTTATTTGTCAAAATAAATTAAACGTTTAACAAACAATTTAATTCGTGAACACTAAACTACAATCAATGATCACTTTCATGCCTATGCCTCTTACACAGGTATCAAAACGTTCAGTGAAATTCACAGGCTTTAAAAATATTTCAAATTTACCGCCAGAATGATCTAGTGATTAATCTGGTAATATTTGCAATATAAATGTGGCTTTTTCATTTACTCCTCTTACTTTAAAAACAAACTACAGTTTGATTGAAATTAATAAGAATCGATAATGGCGCATACATTATCAAATGAAGAGAAAGTTGATATGTATAAAGTGTATTTCAAAGAAAATAGAAACTCTGAATATGCTTGAACAAATTACGCTCAACGTTTTCTGGAACACCATATAGAGACAATAGTAATGAAGGGTACAAGGAAATAAAAAATAACTAATGGAAATTTTTTGCAAAAATATTGAAAAGGATATTGTAATTTAGCTTGAGCTGCCAATATTTTTTATTTTTCTTTATTCATTGCCGTGAGTCGATGTGATAAGAACCGGCTTTTCGTTGGCAGATCGATGTTGAGGGTGTGAACAATCTGTTTTTATCCTCTTCAGTCACCCTCGTCGCTACGACAAAAAGGTGAAATATCAAAGCCATAAAATACTTTACGCAAACAAATTACAATCTGGGAGATTCCGTGGTCTTGAAAAGTGCTCATATTTTAAACCCAAATAAACAATATACGACAAAAAGTTGTAACTTTATATTAATTTGTAAATTTGTTTTATTATTGTCTTTAATACTGTTAAAATAATAAAGTAGCTTAAATACGGATATATAGTTATGTACGTATATATACCGGGTGTCTGTTTAAGCTCGGCCAACGGCCATATCTCGGCAACAGTTTGTCGTACAACCTGGCGGTAAAAATCTTGGTAATAAGATGTATCACGGGAATTTCAACAAAAATATTTTTAAGATTCCAATTCATCCCAAAAGAGCGCAATTCTCAAGGTGACTTAAAAATTCGATAATTGTTCATTAAATTCACGTTTGAAATAAGTTAAAAATGTTACTAGCAACATTTTCAGATGTTTTTAAACAATTTTCATTTGAAACTTTTTGATCTACTCCTTTACGAAAGGGAGGGTGGAGGGGGGATTTTTCTGCGTAAAAAAGTAGGTACAATTTCGGTTTGCTTCAACGGATTTTAATGTTTCTAGGGTCATTAGATAGAAAATTTTACAAAGAGTTGAGGGGTATGTCGTACAAAAATGCATGGTTATCAGAAAAAGATAACGCTGTTCTCAATTTATGTATATTACTTGTTTTCTCTTTAAAATTTTAAATGGAACGATATATTTTTAATATCATAATATTAACGCCCATAAGAAACTGAAGGGAATGATAAAAACCGGAAGTTGCTGCCTTTTTTGCTTGACGAAGATATTGTAGACAAAGCAGAAAAATAATATTTTTAAATATAAATGTATTTATTTATTGCATAGTTACGTTAGATTCACCTTATAAATGTTTTCAAATTCTCTAGCTATTATTTTTTAAAGTTTATTTATATATATATTATATAAATATTTATATCTTCTTATTATTTTATTTTATTTTTTTATTATTTTATTTCTTGTCTTTTTCGACATTGAAATAAAATAATAATAATAATATATAATACGTATAACACGAAAGTAAGCAAAAAGAACAGATTATTATATTTAAACATAAATAAAAAAATATATTGACCAAGTAATATAGACGGCACAAGCAAAATATATTTAAATAAGAAAGTACAAAAAATAAAGCAAAAAAAAAAGTTCAACTCAAATGTTAGTGTCCGTCCACCATTATTTTGAATACACATCTGTACTCGTCTATTAGTAGAGAGCAGAGCTACTTCGCTTTCGGAGGTATCAATTGTTGTAGTTGTCTATTTGTGAAAAACTATGTCTGTTATTCCGTCCCATAAATAAAAATCGCGAGGCGAATAAAAACTCCATAATATCTTCTTTCGGGATAATTTAGGGAATATTGCCTGGCAGCAAGAATTGCATTTTCAAAGCATTAAAAATAAATTCTGATCATGTCATAATCTTCAACGTCAAAATATGACATTTTACAAACTTAGTAATTATGTTTAGGTGTCCAAAGAGTCTAATTTTCTAAATACGTACAACACGTTTAAGTACAAGTGACTAATGTTTTGACATTACGATTTTCATTGCCCACCTCGAAAATCTCATAATAATGTATTTCAGTATCACGGTGCATGTGATATTGTATGACGGAAATTTAATCAAAAAACAAACTATACATTGTTCTGTATTATTATTATTTTATTTCAATGTTGGAAAAGAAAAGAAATAATATTTAAAAAATTATAAATATGGGACATGTATGGAGATTGGGGGAAAAAACAACAACAAATTATTATTAGAATGGAAACCGAGTGGAAGGAGGAGAAGTGGTAGACCAAGGTCAAAGTGGTTGGAAGAAGTGGTGGAAGATTTAAGAGGAGCAGGCTTTAACAACTGGCAAGAAAAAGTAAAAGACAGGAAGTTATGGAGGGAAATAAGCCGGAGGATATGAAACGTAAGATGGTGGCCGATCCACTCCGAGACAAGGATCTAGAAAACTTTTAGAAGCGGTGTAGCTCCGATGGGGGGCGTTTTAATCATTACATGTATATTATATTCAGCTATAAATTTAGATAATAGTCATTCGTTCTGCTGCTTTTGATCAAACTAACACAATCTTGTCTCCAAAATAAGTTGGCTATGATAGCCATTACTTATGTTATTTGTAAACTTACTGTGCCTAAATGAAAGAACGATTATAGAGTGAATATTTTTTCTATACTACACGCATCCATTTTATTCGGTTTGAAAGAATATCCTTATTATTTCACTTCACTAGTTGCGTTAACAATACATAACTTTAATATAATAGCTGAGATCCTTTTGTATAATTTTGGGAATAACGCAGTGAATCGTATAAATTCGAACAGACGTCACTACAGCAGCAAAGTAACAAATAGTCGATTCCGTCGCATCATATTGAAACAGGAATTCTCATTCGATATCATAATGCTCTAATTATTTGTAAAACAATTTGGCAAACTCATTGCGCCCCGCTAGTACCAAACATTATTAAACTTTATGCGGTTTAAATGGAAATTTAGACAATATCAGCTCGTAACCTCAATGAGCCATTGTATAATGATCTTGTTAATGTGTCAGGACGCAGCTAACAACACAAATTTTAGGTATATTATTTGTAGAAACATTTACGGGCAAAGTTATCAAATGTAATCTATTATGAAAAGTAACATTTATAGCAAATTATGGAGAACGTGGAGATAGCGGTAGAGTTATATTTTAAGTCAAGAAGTCAATTAATATTTATTTAAAGTATAATTTACAAAATGAAATATTTATATTGAATAAAATGTATTAGGAATATATATACCAGCAAAGTATACTATAGCACTGGTTTTTTCTTTAAATCTTTAAAATCGCGTTTTATAAAACTACTCCATTGCTTTAGACTTTATTTAGATACATACTTACGTTTTATTTTAAAGCTCAAGTAATTTATTTAAGTAATTTCTCATATGATGTTTGGCTGATTTAATTTTTTAATACATCGGCCTTTCCCATTATACTACCTGCTAACACCAGATGTCGCTGTAAATGTTCAGGTAACATAAAAATATAAAAGCAATCAGTGTAGTAAAGAATTATTATAATTTAGTTTTATATGGAAGGATAGAATAGAAATTAAACAAACCAGGTGTTTACAATGATTTGTAATAAAAATTTTAATTATAATTTTATTTTATTTTATTATAATAGGTTTATTCAAATCTCCAGTTCTGAACAGTTCCCGAACCGTTACAGAATTAGTAGTTCTGATAATAATGCGCATGTGTGGCTAAATCCTGGTTCTGAAATTGTTCGAAATCCTGAAGTTCCGAACAGTTTTAAAATTGGAATTTTAGGGGAACTTGTACTACCAACATTAGTAATAGAATTATTAAAAAAAACACCAAACAAACAAAAGTAAACAAATAACAATCGAAATGAACATTTAAATGTTACTGCATCTACATTTAACCACCAAAATTGCGACAGGATTTAAAAAATAATGAAGAAATTGTTTAGACGAAATATATTTTTCTAAATTTTGTATTGGATATTTCTGATAAGCCGGGTAAATAAAACAAGGATTTTTAATACAAGCTGTTATTAATAATTGGCACGTACATCAAATGCACACACATTAATAAATATGTATTACATAACTATAAAATCAACAATCATAATGGATTTAAACAAATATATTATAATACATTTTCAATACTCAAAGCCAGCTCAATTTCTTTTCGTTTATTTATTCATTTAAAGTAAAAGATTATGCCCAAGATATTTTTGAAGTAAAAACTTCTATGGGCGCGTTGATTGTTGGCACTGAACGAGACTGAGCCGTCGCGCTCGGCTATGTAACGATCGTTTGGGTAAAGTCGGCTCGAGTCGACTAAGGGAGCGAGAGAGATATAGTTAACGCTTTTTTGCTAGTCTCTGCTATACTCGCTCGGCAACCGTTTGACGCTCGGTTTTGTATTATAACGCTCGTTCGGGTAAACTCGGCTCGTATTATTAACCGCGCCTTGATGAAACTTTCACTTCTGCTGTGTGGTCTTAAGCACACCCATTTTTTAAGATTATTTTTAATCTGTGAAATAGTACACTCTTTTAATCCCTTTTGGATGGTATTAAAAATTGAAGCCTTTTTGGTAATTTGAATTGTGATACCTACATGATTTGGTACTGACATCAATCAGACTCTGAATGTTTTCTGTCATACAAGTCTGGGGTCACATTAACTTGCAATTTATTATAATTTTCATGATGTACCAGGCTGGCACAAATACACATATTTTACATAATATTAAATACTAGAAAAATAAGGTCTCAAAAAAATCAATACACTACGAGTTTTCCACTTTATTAAGTTTCAGTTTATGAAGACATTTCTTGTTTTGAATAATCACTCTTCAAATATTTTATTGCAATATTTGTTGAAAACTTTTAACGAAGAATTTTTAACGAAATATATTGTACATAAAAAATTTTCATTTTACTTAAGAAAATTACCGAGAAAAATTTAATTACTTCTTCGAAAATGGAAAAGTTTGTCTTTAAAAAAAAACATAGTTGGCTTAAAAGTCGATTATTTTTCAAACACATTTTGTTTTATTTGTGACATTCTGTCAAATACAAATTGTGCGTAAGTTAAAAAAATCTGTTTAAAAATGGTTTTAAGTGAGAGGGAACGTATTCAAATATTGATGATGATTGGTTTTGGGGATAAGGCTCGTTCAGTTAGAGAAGTTTGCGACTTATTTAATACAGAACATCCGGAGCGTGCCCCAATTAGTATTTCTGCAGTGAGTAAGATTCACAAAAAATTTCAAGAAGAAGGCCATGTTCGAGATCGCCCTAGAACTGGTCGTCCAAAAATCGCAGAAGATACGCAACTCGACGTATTATTGTTAGTAGAGGAAACTCCAAATTCTAGTACACGGCAGCTTGCTCTGGAGTTTAACGTGTCGAAGAGTACAATTGGTAATATTTTCCGGAAAACTAAGTATCATCCCTACAAAATCTGTTTGGTTCATGAGCTGTCTGAAGACGACTTCGACAGGCGTGTACAGTTTTGCGAACAACTGATGCCTATGTGTGATAATGATCCGTTTTTTTATCAGAAATATCTTATTCTCAGATGAAGCTACGTTCACATTACATGGGACTGTTAATAGACAAAACTGCAGGTACTGGGCACGCCAAAATCCACGCTGGATGAGAGAGGTACGAACTCAGTATCCTCAGAAATTAAATGTTTGGGCTGGTTTAATTGGTAACAGAATTATAGGGCCTTTTTTCTTCAACGGTAACCTGACGGCGGAAATGTATTTGTATTTTTGACAAAATTATTTAATTCCGTCATTAGCAGAAATATTTCCGAACTATGAAGATCCTAATTTGCCCAGCCAAAGAATTTGGTTTCAACAAGATGGGGCTCCACCCCACTATGCGGGAAATGTTCGGCATTATCTCGAGAATACCTTCCCAAACAGATGGATTGGCAGGAGGGGGGCTATCGAGTGGCCGGTTAGGTCGCCAGATCTAACGCCTATTGATTATTTTTTGTGGGGTTACCTAAAAAATAAGGTATACGCAACTAAACCTGAAAATTTGGAAGACTTGCGTCCACGGATTGAGATTGAAGTACGAAGGATCACTCCTGAAATGATAGAAAACGTTCAAAATGAGCCAAGATGCTCAAGGACAACATTTTGAACATTTATTGTAAGAGTTTTTGCTGATTTCTACGATTAAAATTTTCTTTGTTTTCTATAATGATTTTCTTTTTCAAAATTTTTCTTAAGTAGAATGAAAAATTGTTTGACTGTCGTTTAGACAATTAAAAGATCTATCAAAAATAAAATTAAAAATGCGACGTTGCCATTCAAATTTTTTTTTGATGACATCATAACTTTTTCAAGGTCATCAAAAATTCCAAACAGATACCATCAGCCAGTAGTTTTTTGAAAATACTAATTCACCTGTTTTTGCATTTTTCTCATAAATCATCAGTTTCGATTTTATTTGGGTGTTTCCAGACTTTTTGGACACACAGTATATATCTGATTTTTCTTTCTTACAAAGATACGAGGTAGGCGCCATAAATACTCGGCCTGATATACAAAAAAGAAACTTGGAATAATATAAGAATTTTTATTTTTCAATGTAACCTCTCCTAACTTCTATACATTTATTACAACGATTAATTAATAATTCGATACCCTTGTAAAAATAATCTCAAATTTTTCCATCAAAATGTTCTATAACAGTTGCATACAACTCACTATCGTCCTTAAAACTACTTCCCTTAAGGTCTTTTTTTAAATTAGAAACAAAGAAAAATCACAAGGGGCCATAACCGGACTATACGGTGGATCTTCCAATTCTTCAATCCCAGAAGATAGTGGCCATCACCGTTTTCGTTGATTGAACGACTTTCGCCTTTCTGGGTCGAGGTTCATCAGGTCGCCGCCATTCCATGGACTCCCTTTTCAATAGAAGATCGTAAAACATAACCATTGTTTCATCCCCTGTGACAATGGACTCCAAAATCGGTTTTGGGTCGTCTCCACACATGTTTGAAAACGACTGCACACATTCAACTCGACGTTCACGTTGGAGAGCAGAAGGAAGTCGCGGTACCCATCTAGCACTAATTTTATTCATACCTAAATGGTCATGGAGAATTCGGCGAACACTTGTTTCGGAAATGTTTGTTATCACTGCTAATTCTTTCACTTTCAAACGGCGATTTTCTATATACCACTAAATGTTCAATAATTGAAATTTGTTGAGGCGTTATCACTTCAATTGGTCGACCCGACCGATCAGCATCTTCCAGGGATTCTTGTCCCAAACGGAAACATTTTGCCCACTTTTTTACAGTTGAATACGAAAGAGATGAATCACCGTAAACGTCGTCTAAACGTTGTTTAATGTGATAAGGTGTATGGCAGACATTTTCGTGCGCTAGTCACGTGGTTGGCTGGTTACTAAAAACTACTAGG
Source organism: Amphimallon solstitiale (assembly GCA_963170755.1). NCBI lineage: Eukaryota > Metazoa > Arthropoda > Insecta > Coleoptera > Scarabaeidae > Amphimallon > Amphimallon solstitiale. The sequence continues at coordinate 13,631,247 of OY720680.1, forward strand.
TTACGAACCGTCATATTTATAGTGTACACCTCCCGTATGTGCATGCATGACGTGATGGAGTTTGAACACGTTTGAGCCTGTAAAAGTCTGTCAGGCCGAGAATTTATGGCGCCTACCTCGTATTTAAATAATTCTTATAAATTTATATTACTTCTACGAGAAGGTATTTGCCTCAAAGACGACATGTTTCTGTATTAATTTCTCTATATTACGTTCCTGCTGCGACTACATACATACAGTTTATTAGAGCACGATTACGATCAAATTCATATACCGAATACGTGTCTCTAAAATAACTGCTTACATATTGCTAGGAATATGCTTTATTTTACTACTGACTTGAAAGACACGTAGCTTCTGCAGCAGGCGACTCTCTCACTCAAATTGATATTAAGAGTATTACGTATGCTATGGAAGTATTTGATATGACTGTCAATATTGCTTGCAATCTATGTTTACCTTGTACCAATCTTATGCCATCCAATATTGTATATTAAATATTCAATAGCGTACATATAGGGTGTTTTGGGAGGAATGGAAAATACCGCCACAATATACTTAGAAGGTTTGAATAAGAAAAATAAATTCATATATTTAAATCTGATTCTCAATTATAATGGAAATAATTATTTAATTGCACTTTAAAAAAGAATTTATCGGAGTTTTTTAAATTTTAAAGCTAGGGTTATAATAAAAGTGACACACAATAAGATAGTTGACTCAACTTTAATTCTTTTAAGTTATTTGTTTCGCTCAGGTTTAGATAATTCGCCTTTGGATGAACATCTACGAGTTTCAGAACTATAATTATAATACAGCAAACAGTCATGCTACACAGATAAAAATCCGTTCTGATTTCTCTAATAAATATTTGGTTGGAAATTATTTATTTAAACTAAACAACATTTAGTTGAATTGAACATACCTACTTCGTTCAACTGGAATAAATTGATTTATTTGAAACAAGTCTGCTGTTTGTTTGACGATTACAAGTTTGATTTAAATATATATTTATTTGTACTCTTCAATCGAAATCTCAATGTTTTGGGTCAAATATCTGTCTATTTGAAGCAAATAAGTGGTGTTTTGAAATGCTAAGTTGATGTTCAGCGCGTGCGTGGTATACAGTTTGCACGTAAACAGACGTCAATGTATTATGGCGTAGTGCGTGTGTTCCTTGTGTTTGCCCGAAATGGAAATAAAAGCATCATTGGAGAAGTGGAAGCTGCCTCATTTATGGCCTTTATTTCAAGGTAAGTGTGAATTATATCCAAACTGTTAACTTATAGGAACGTGTACATATTCTATCATAACTGGGTAATGGCTGCCCTTATACCTATATGCATTGGTGTCAAATTAACAGCTAATATTTAGTACCTACCGTTTATTTTATTACTTAATAGTACCAAGCTATACAGCAATACTCTTATTCGGGAAAGCTTATCTATAACTTCATCTGAAATTCTAAAATCACTACATTATGATTTTCTTTCAAACATTTATTAATATAACACAAATTACATCTATATATTATATACGTAAAGGTATAATATATATATGTGGGATGGGTCAAGGACATGTTGCCAGCATGACGAGATGGTTCTGGTGTAAACACGCTCAAAAATGCAAGTTAAAAATTCAATACAAGTTAACATAATATAATTGCTTTATTTGTTTGCTAAAGTCCTTGGGCTAAAACGGTTTTATCCCATTTCAAGTATGGGAATTACCGTGAGGAATACATACATACATTTGAAGTTTACTTATAGATGTATATTTGTGGCATATTAATATACTGCTTGATGTGCGTATTGCTCATGCATTTTCCAGTTTCGTTTTTAAATATATATTATATTATAGTCTTTATTTCAAATATACTTAATTATTTCTGTAATGACAGTGACTTGAATAATAGTTATTTATTGTGTATTATGTTTCTTGATAGGCATTTAAAACACGAAAGGAAAGGGGCATGTAGGCATAATGTTAGCTCTATAGTATTTACACTTTGCTCGAGTGTTCTAAAGGCCACATGACACAAATGCAATGCAAATTTTATCCAAGACATTAACATTTTACAATATTGATGAATACTGGCAAGTTTGACGTTGGTCACATAAATACTAAAGCTCGGTTAATATCTGATGCCACTCAGGATGCGCGAGGCGTGGCTATAATATGTATCATGTGCGTTAAAAACATAGGTATCGAAAGCAATACACTACGACAGACAAAGTGCAATAAATTTATATACCGACTAATGTTTTCAAGTCGGTCTTTAACTTTTCATATGTAGCGAAATCTATATCTCTCACGTTTCATGCTGCGTTCTCCTTTTTTGTCTTAAAATTGTCATCCACGCAAGTGCCATCAGGTCTTAACCGAGCTGTACATCAAATGAAAGGGCGTCTAAGAGACTGTAAACTGACATAGAACATTTCTAATGTAAGTATGGGGTGATTAATTTTCTTATTTTAAATTGTGATATATGGTTTTTCTTATTTATTTTAAAGACATTATTTTGGTAAAACTTTATATATATATATTTTTTTTATTTATACATTTATTATTACTTTTATATTAGAAAAAGTCCCCACGATTTGAAATAAGATAATCCAACTCAACCCAAAATTCACTGATATATGCATGTATAACAATTTATAGTCGCCTAAAAGCCATACTATTTGATACTTTATTTATTAAAATTGGACAATAAGTAACGTTTCGAAAATTTAAAAATTCGCCCGATATATATGAACATCAACAATTTAGCAGTTAGTTTGAAGTTTTGATTGAAAAAACTTCTAAAAAATTTTCATGTACTGAATGAAAAGTACCACATAAAAATGATTGTTTTTTTTTATTTGTATTTTTTCCAGGACATAAAATTGATGAAGTCAAAGTTCTAATTGGTCTTGATATGAACGAACTAGATTTTTTTGCAATCATATTAAATGTGACAAGATCAGACTAAAGAGGGGCCTAGTGGAGCTAAGAAAGGTATTAAGAAATATTCATTTTGTTAGTCATGCTGTGTTCAAATCTGTTTGACATATGGTAATTTTTTTTTATTATCAATTTATCAACAAAATCAACTCATTATCAGTTTTGTGACAGAAGGTCAAAATTTTTAACTATGTTCTATATTTTAGAAATATTTTCAGCAATTTTGACATTCAATATTTGCATTTAGTTACATGGACTCAGCCCTGATAATGAACCTGCGACAAAGAAAGTTAAACTAAGTTGTTCACCAATGACAGAAGATAAAGGAAAATCGAAAGAAGAATATATAATTGATATCGAGGAGTCATCTGCCAGCATTGCTAACAAAGATTTAGTTATTATTATTATATTGTATTATTTAAGCCAGGTTTAGTTATATATTTGAATAACGAGGTACTTCCGCATTTTGGAAATATAAAAGCTGTAGTTTAAAACGAGAATAAAATTAATTTTGTGGTATTAATATTAGACGCTGCGAGCCTTATCATTGGACACAGATAAAAATCCGGTCTGATTTCTCTAATAAATATTTGTTTGGAAATTATTTATTTAAACTAAACAACATTTAGTTGAATTGAACATACTTCGTTTAACTGGAATAAATTGATTTATTTGAAACAAGTCTGCTGTTTGTTTGACGATTACAAGTTTGATTTAAATATATATTTATTTGTACTCTTCAATCGAAATCTCAATGTTTTGGGTCAAATATCTGTTTATTTGAAGCAAATAAGTGGTGTTTTGAAATGCTGAGTTGATGTTCAGGCGCGTGCGTGGTATACAGTTTGCATGTAAACAGACGCCAATGTATTATGGCGTAGTGCGTGTGTTCCTTGTGTTTGCCCGAAATGGAAATAAAAGCATCATTGGAGAAGTGGAAGCTGCCTCATTTATGGCCTTTATTTCAAGGTAAGTGTGAATTATATATCCAAACTGTTAACTTATAGGAACGTGTACATATTCTATCATAACTGGGTAATGGCTGCCCTTATACCTATATGTATTGGTGTCAAATTAACAGCTAATATTTAGTACCTACCGTTTCTTTTATTACTTAATAGTACCAAGCTATACAGCAATACTCTTATTCGGGAAAGCTTATCTATAACTTCATCTGAAATTCTAAAATCACTACATTATGATTTTCTTTCAAACATTTATTAATATAACACAAATTACATCTATATATTATATACGTAAAGGTATAATACATATATGCGGGATGGGTCAAGGACATGTCGCCAGCATGACGAGATGGTTCTGGTGTAAACACGCTCAAAAATGCAAGTTAAAAATTCAATACAAGTTAACATAATGTAATTGCTTTATTTGTTTGCTAAAGTCCTTGGGCTAAAACGGTTTTATCCCATTTCAAGTATGGGAATTACTGTGAGGAATGCATACATACATTTGAAGTTTACTTATAGATGTATATTTGTGGCATATTAATATAATGCTTGATGTGAGTATTGCTCATGCATTTTCCAGTTTCGTTTTCAAATATATATTGTATTATAGTCTTTATTTCAAATATACTTAATTATTTCTGTAATGACAGTGACTTGAATAATAGTTATTTATTGTGTATTATGTTTCTTGTTAGGCATTTAAAACACGAAAGGAAAGGGGCATGTAGGCATAATGCTAGCTCTATAGTATTTACACTTTGCTCGAGTGTTCTAAAGGCCACATGACGCAAATGCAATGCAAATTTTATCCAAGACATTAACATTTTACAATATTGATGAATACTGGCAAGATTGACGTTGGTCACATAAATACTAAAGCTGGGTTAATAGCTGATGCCACTCAGGATGCGCGAGGCGTGACTAGAATATGTATCATGTGCGTTAAAAACGTAGGTATCGAAAGCAATACACTACGACAGACAAAGTGCAATAAATTTATATACCGACTAATGTTTTCAAGTCGGTCTTTAACTTTTCATATGTAGCGAAATCTATATCTCTCACGTTTCATGCTGCGTTCTCCTTTTTAGTCTTAAAATTGTCATCCATGCAAGTGCCATAAGGTCTTAACCGAGCTGTACATCAAATGAAAGGGCGTCTAAGAGACTGTAAACTGACATAAAACATTTGTAATGTAAGTATGGGGTGATTAATTTTCTTATTTTAAATTGTGATATATGGTTTTCCTTATTTATTTTAAAGACATTATTTTGGTAAAACTTTATATATATATATATATTTTTATTTATACATTTATTATTACTTTTATATTAGAAAAAGTCCCCACGATTTGAAATAAGATAATCCAACTCAACCCAAAATTCACTGATATATGCATGTATAACAATTTATAGTCGCCTAAAAGCCATACTATTTGATACTTTATTTATTAAAATTGGACAATAAGTAACGTTTCGAAAATTTCAAAATTCGCCCGATATATATGAACATCAACAATTTAGCAGTTAGTTTGAAGTTTTGATTGAAAAAACTTCTAAAAGAATTTTCATGTACTGAATGAAAAGTACCACATAAAAATGATTGTTTTTTTTTTGTATTTTTTCCAGGACATAAAATTGATGAAGTCGAAGTCCTAAATGGTCTTGATATGAACGAACTAGATTTTTTTAGCAATCATATTAAAGGTGACAAGATCAGACTAAAGAGGGGCCTAGCGGAGCTAAGAAAGGTATTAAGAAATATTCATTTTGTTAGTCATGCTGTCTTCAAATCTGTTTGACATATGGTAATTTTTTTTATTATCAATTTATCAACAAAATAGTTACTCATTATCAGTTTTGTGACAGAAGGTCAAAATTTTTAACTGTGCTCTATATTTTAGAAATATTTTCAATTTTTTTTTCAATTTTGATATTCTATTTTTTCCATTTAGTTACATGGACTCAGCCCTGATAATGAACCTGCGACAAAGAAATTTTAACTAAGTTGTTCACCAATGACCGAAGATGCAGGAAAATCGAAAGAAGAATATATAATTGATATCGAGGAGTCATCCGCCAGCATTGCTAACAAAGATTTAGTTATTATTATATTATATTATTTAAGCCAGGTTTAGTTATATATTTGAATAACGAGGTACTTCCGTATTTTGGAAAGATAAAAACTGTAGTTTAAAACGAAAATAAAATTAATTTTGTGGTATTAATATTACACGCTGCAAGCCTTATCATTGTACATAAGGCTCGAGCATTTGAAAATCGTGATAATAACGGCAATCCACATGTATTTTCATATCAGTCTTTGGAAAGTCCGTATTTACTTAGTGTTCATTACACACGAGATGGAAAATCTGTTATTTATGTTTTCAATAAATAAGCGCTCATTTGTTGTTTTTTATGTTTGTCGGTTATAAGAAATATTATTGTGTTATTTTATACTTGTTAAAACAGAAACATTTGTTAATTTTTTACTTTCATAATAAAATATATTCACCAATAATATAACTTTTATTTTTTAGAGTTAATAATGATACGGCAATTTACCCACGACCTTCAGTATATTAACAAGTCCCATCACTTTATAATGAAATCTGTCACTTCTCTTTTAACTCACTGTATATATATTCAACAATTATCCATTACTGTTACTATATTGTTTAATTTAAATACAATATCTGCTTGAAATAATTAACTAATGTTATTATTATTGGTATTATTATTACTATTAGATATTCTCTTGTCTTCGCATCCAAGGGGCTGGGAAGAACACTTTTTGTTTCTTCACAAGCAGCCCTTTGGATTTGAAGACAAGAGAATATCTAATAGTAATAATAATATTAATTAATTATTTCAAGCGAATATTGTATTTAAATCAAACAAATATTTATTGATGCCAAACAAATAAGAAATAAACGAGAAATAAATATATATTTCGTTCGAATAAACTGTGGATTTGATTCAAACAATGCAACCGTTGAATCGCAACCACGATGATAACTAGAACCAAACAAATATTAGTTTGTTTTGAATACTAAATACAACGCACTAAGTAGATTGGATCAAATAAATATATATTTGAGTTGACTAAAAATAGAAACGCTGAACCGAATAAATCATGTATTTGTTTCAAAAATTGAATTTGTTTGGCTCATATCAAAACAATATTTGTTTAGATCAACTCCATATTTTTTTGATTCAAATGATTTTTTTTATCTGTGTACATAAGGCTCGAGCATTTGAAATTCGTGATAATAACGGCAATCCACATGTATTTTCATATCAGTCTTTGAAAAGTCCGTATTTACTTAGTGTTCATTACACACGAGATGGAAAATCTGTTATTTATGTTTTCAATAAATAAGCGCTCATTTGTTGTTTTTTATGTTTGTCGGTTATAAGAAATATTATTGTGTTATTTTATACTTGTTAAAACAGAAACATTTGTTAATTTTTTACTTTCATAATAAAATATATTCACCAATAATATAACTTTTATTTTTTAGAGTTAATAATGATACGGCAATTTACCCACGACCTTCAGTACATATATTAACAAGCCCCATCACTTTATAAATGAAATCTGTCACTTCTCTTTTAACTCACTGTATATATATTCAACAATTATCCATTAGTGTTACTATATTGTTTAATTTAAATACAATATCTGCTTGAAATAATTAACTAATGCTATTATTATTGGTATTATTATTACTATTAGATATTCTCTTGTCTTCGCATCCAAGGGGCTGGGAAGAACACTTTTTGTTTCTTCACAAGCAGCCCTTTGGATTTGAAGATAAAAGAATATCTAATAGTAATAATAATATTAATTATTTCAAGCGAATATTGTATTTAAATCAAACAAATATTTATTGATGCCAAACAAATAAGAAATAAACGAGAAATAAATATATATTTCGTTCGAATAAACTGTGGATTTGATTCAAACAATGCAACCGTTGAATCGCAACCACGATGATATCTAGAACCAAACAAATATTAGTTTGTTTTGAATACTAAATACTACGTACTAAGTAGATTGGATCAAATAAATATATATTTGAGTTGACTAAAAATAGAAACGCTGAACCGAATAAATCATGTATTTGTTTCAAAAATTGAATTTGTTTGGCTCATATCAAAACAATATTTGTTTAGATCAACTCCATATTTTTTTGATTCAAATGATTTTTTTTATCTGTGTAGCTAACGTTTAGATCTTATTTATTTAATTACTTACTTACACTTATAATTTCAGCCAAGGTAGTTTTCAGCTCTCGAGTGAATTGACTCTTGGCTGTATTTGTTAGTTCCTACTTGATCTAGTTTTTATTAATTAGACATGCTCTAAATTTACTGATATTCCAAATTTCAATCCTGAAGCGCTTAAAGGAAGTCATTGAAGGAAAAATAAGGAGCAAATTGACGAAGGGGAAAATTGTCGTGTTGCGCTAGCTATCTTACATAAAGTAAGCCTCGATAATTTGAATCACCCATCTATTATAGTTCAGACTTGGCTCCTAGCAACTTTTAGCTGTTAGTCCAAGCAATAGGTAGTTAACTGAAAAAAATCAGGAGTTTTTAAAATTGGCAATTGTACTCAATTTGGTGATCTAAATATTATACTAGATATGTGACCTTGGCGAGTTGCTCCTGGCTCCATTATAATGGAAAATTGCATCCAAAGTATGGTTTTTACAGCATAGTCCTTCCAAAACATCAAGCAATATTTATTACAAAAATTATAGAGAAATAATGTCCTTGTCTTTTTTAAAACAACGTAAATGCGTTCTTCTCGACCGAAATTATAATCATATGGGGATGGAATAGAATTAATATTGGACTTGCCCTAATCAAAACTCCAGCTTCTGAAGTACTCCTCAAATTCCTTGAGCGTAAATCCAAAAAAGGATGCGCTCAGCAAGTGGCTGTAGAAAAGCAGGTTTAAAGTACTCCATCATTTGCATTTATTGTAATGTAGGATCCTGCCAACACACTGAAATTTTTAACAACTCCAAAGACGAAGCAGAATTAAATGAAATCGGATAGGTCTTTAGTCGATAGTAAGTACAATTTCGGATTACAAGGTAGCATTTACGTTGCTTTAAAATATGCACTGCATTTTAAATGAGATTATTAAAAAAGTCATTTATTACATAAAAGATTTTCATTCATCTAAAATGTTTGTAATAAATACTTTTTGCTTAAAACGTTTTGGAATGGCAATATTGTCAAAAAACCGTATTTTGGAAGCTATCTTTCAATATGGCGGAGCCAGCGACAACCCGCTAAGATAAATCACCAAACTGAGAAAAATTGCCAATGTTCAAAACTCCTGTATTTTTTTGTTTTGGCCCCTTGTTGCGTGGTTTATGTTCTCTAAAATGAAGATCTGTATGGGAAAAAAATTACAAGCGATGAAAAAGTACAGGACTCAGTTACGGTGTAGTTTTCATACAATGATAAAATATGTTTTAAAAGGCATACACAAGCTAGGTAATTGAAAGATCTGAAAAATGTGTTAGGGTTGCAGGCGAATGTATTGAAGAAAAAAGTAACTTTTCATTTTTCTTTTCACTTCTTTTCCTCATTACCCGAACTTAAAAACCATCCCTCGTATCTTTAAAAATCGTGAACATTATTATTACGGTATTTCAACTTTCTTAGTGTATCCTCATACTTTTCTTTTCGCGTAAAACACATTTATGTCTGTATGACTTATTGAAATAGAAAAGTACTTTTGCAAGAGTGTATTATATTTTATCTTAGTTTGTAAAGTTTCATATATTTATGGATATTTCGAAGTGAAACTTGAAGAAATATATGACAAGAAAGAGAAGCGCATTTCAAGCACTAGAAAATATCAAATGCGCGTCTACTTTAAAGTTTATCCTTAATTTTCATCCGGCTGTTTTTATCACACAAATCTGAGAATAAATTACATCTCGTTATATAAGAAAGTATTTGAATGCAAATTATCAACCCCTAAATTTTTGCAGGCGTCCAAGTCCCCTGACACCGAAAAAGTGGTCTCTCTCAGTGTGTGACACCTGACGAACTCGATAAACCGGACGTAGTATTTTATTTCTGTGATAAAATCAAAATTTAGCAATATCTAGGTACTAAGTTTAGACAAATTTCTAAAATATACAAGCGCATTCAGAAATTTTTGAAGTGTAAACTTCTTTAGGCGCGTTACGCTGATTGTAGGCAGTGAATAAGACTGACCCGTCACGCTCGGATATGTAATGCTCGGATATGTAAGGCTCGTTCGGGTAATGTCGGCTCGAGTCGATTAAGGGAACAATTTTATTATTATTAAATTTCAATTAAATTGAAATTTAAATGAATAAATAAATTCATGTTCCAGAACAGGTTCGATCTCGAGACCACACGGTTATGAAGCCGATACGTTACCATTAGACCAAGAGCGGGACAGTAAGCAAGTATTTATATCGTCTATTTATATATATACATGCGTCCTAAAATCTCCTTAATAATGCTTGCGGCCGAGGCAAGACAATCTCGAGTACGTTAAAGTTTTTTTGTACTCACCGCCTGTAAAGTGACATTTGGCGCATGTGTAGCTCGACTGGGAAATACGTTTTCCCGGTTGAGGCGACTGTAAAAATTGAAAATAACACTGGCACTTTGGGACATTTAAAAAAAATCTAGCTTGGTGGTAATAAAATTTAGTCTATAAAATACTACTTCCCTCCACTATTCTTCACTAAAAGTTGGGGAAATAGGAGTAATAATTAATAATTCTTCCAAAAAAATTGTGGCGCCATCTATTTGACGACATTTTAAGCGGCACCTTAAGCGAGATTCAAACGCCATCTATTTGAACCACATCGACATTCATATTGGCAGTTAGGAATTGTTTGTATTTAAACCAAAAAACGCAATAAATGTACTATAAATTTATAAATATAAGAATAAATACCTCATGTTTGCCATGTGTAAGAATATAATAACTTAATTTTACGGAAAGGTGAGTAATAGTTACGTACATGAAATGCTAAAATGAATTAGGTAATCTATCTTAGGTTAGGTATGATACCAATGACATTAATCAATAATATTTTTTTTATTTAAGTGTAAACTTCTTTAGGCGCGTTTCGCTGATTGTAGGCAGTGAACAAGACTGACCTGCAACGCTCGAATATGTAACGCTCGGATATGTAACGCTCTTCGGGTAAAGTCGGCTAAGGGAACAAGATAAATAAATATATCATATAGAGGTATTTAATTTCAATTAAATTGAAATTTAAATGAATAAATAAATTCATGTCCCAGAACAGATTCGATCCCGAGACCGCACGGTTATGAAGCCGATACGTTACCATCAGACCAAACGAGGGACCGTAAGCAAGTATTTATATCGTCTATTTATACATACATATACGTTCGAACCGACCAACGAAACGGACGCTCGCGTAAATGTAATAAATGTGCGAATATGTTTTATTTAATCCGTTACTGAATATTATATGCGTGTATTTCGTATTATCTACGGTATTATTAACCTCGCCTTCATGAAGTTTACACTTCCGCCGTGTGGTTTTAAGCACACTCATTCTTCTTGTTTTTTTGAATTTCTTTCCGGAAGTACGTTTCTACTATTATCGAATGCAAGTACCTCGCAGGTCATGCTTTCTAGACCAGTGGTTCGCAACAGGTGGTCCGCGGACCCCTAAGGGTCCACGGATGATTTCTTAGGGGTCCGCAAAATATCACTGAGAAATTAAATTTAGTTCCCGCGTACGTTCAGCTTCAGCAGTGTACGTTTGCTTCCCCATTTACTTTAAGGTGGAAACTGTTTATATATGAAAATGAAATTTGATGTTAACACAAATTTAATACAAGTACATTCGACATGTTTTATCTTTTAATTTTTATTAAAAAAATAAAAAGTGAAACTATTAATATGTGAAAATATGTAGATACTTGTCAAATTTATTAAAACAGTTCTTATTCAGTAATGACTAAGGCCTTAATGAAGTAAAAGCAAGTATCACAAGTCAGGTTTTATTTGCGTTAAAACAGAGAAAAACTATTCAATAACTCGCATATCAAGCCGATTCCTGTATTTATTTTTCATGAAGCACATAGTTGAGAATGCCTGTCCACATCGGTATGTGGTTAGAAAAGGAAGTATGAACTTTATTGCCTTATCGCTGAGTGCTTTGTAGTGCTTACGTACTGTTAACCAAAAGTCTACAATGTTTTCATCATTAAAAACGTATTTCATTGCATGTGCCACTGCTTGTCAAGTCTACAAGGTGATCCTGCTCCTCTTCTGAGAGGCTCTGAATCTTTTCTATTTCAGGGAAGCAGAACGGATTTCCAATGCAATCCTCATCAGGATATGGCTCGGGGAAGTATTCCCTAAACGTGGTTGCTAAGCTGCGAAAGTACTCAATTATGCTTTCCTTTATTTGGTTTGGTAAATTCTCTTCAGAGGATTCTTTTTCAAATTGGGGAAATTTATAAAAGAGCATTTATTGACTCTTGCTTCCTATAGCGAACACTTTTTAACTATGGCACTAACATTGACTTCAATTTTGAACATGTTTATGTTGTTACCTTGCAAGCTTAGATTCAAAACATTTAAGTGTTCATACACATCAGCTAAGTAGGTAGTTACGCAACGTCAAGAAAAGTCAGTGAGACAATTTACATACTTGGCGTCTAGAAGGAAGATTCTGACCTCATCTTTGTGCTCAAAAAACCTCGTCAATATCCTACCTCGAGAGAACCATCTCACTTCGGTATGAATAAGAAGCTGCTCATACTCACTACCCATCTCTTTGCATAACAAAAAAAACAACCTGGATTGCAAAGGTCGAGTTTTAATTTAGTTAATAACACTGGTCAACAGTGAAATTGCTTCTTAGGTGAAAGTACCCAATCCCGAATGAATTCAACGTGCTGAACACGAATATCACATTGAAAAAAGTTGATTGGCTCACGTTCAAGAGATATTGACGTTTTGTCCATTGTATAGATGCTATTGCATAATGTAATACAATTTAGTGAGAAATTACGAAATTTTGCGTCATATTGCATCACCCCTTCATGCAAAGAAGTTAATGCAGCATTTACTGTAAGTTTCCATTGAGAGTGTTGCGAAATTGATTGCGCAATATCAAGCAATAGCTAATTATAGTTTATTTATAAATGGCCGACGTGACAGTTAATTCGTGCAATGTCCGTTCATTCGCGCATATTTTTCGAAGCTCTAGCATACATAAGTGATTGCTATAGTGTAAAGTAACTAAACAGTAGCAATGCCTCGTAACTGTGTTAATAGTGCAAATAACTTCTGTTATATTTGCGGAGAAGTGACATTTGCTGCACAGAAAAAGAACATCAGTGCAACAGTTAAGAAGGCGTATCATTTGTATTTTGGTTGCAAGATAGGCGACCAGGACAAAGACTAGGCCCCACACGTATGCTGCCGCACTTGTGCCGTAAATCTTTCACAGTGGCTTAATGGCAAAAGAAAGGCAATGCCATTTGCTGTGCCCATGATTTGGAGGGAGCCCACCAATCACGTTGACGACTGTTATTTCTGTATGGTACGACCAGCTTCTGGAGGCATCACCAAGAAGAAGAAGTGGACAGTTGAATACCCTAACATACCATCTGCTCTGCGACCTGTCTCTCATGGCGAAGGACTCCCAATTCCAGAACCTCCTACAGATTTTTCTCTCAGTTCAGACGATGAGGATGGCCATGCGTCGGCGAGTTCTCCTCAACGTGGCAGTAAGGATGATGACTTTTCGTGCTTTGACGAAACATCTGCACCACATAAAATTACCCAGGATGAAATGAACGATCTTGTTCGTGATTTGGATCTGTCGAAAAGCAAAGCGGAGATACTGGCCTCAAGACTTCGACAGTGGAATCTTCTGGAACAGAATGTCCGAGTGACTTCATTTCGCACTCGCCATCAGCTCTTCGAATCTTTCTTTAAGAAAGAAGAAAGCCTTGTGTTCTGCTGCGATATTGATGGTCTACTACAAGCTCTCGATATTGCACATGATCCCCACGAATGGCGGCTGTTTATAGACGCTTCAAAACTGAGCCTAAAGGCGGTTTTGTTGAATAATGGGAACCAGCTTCCATCCATACCTATTGCACATGCGGTCTACATGAAGGAGACTTACGGCAATCTAAAGCAGCTACTGGAGACGATTAACTACAGCAAGTATGGCTGGCAGATATGTTCTGACCTGAAGGTAGTATCTCTGTTGATGGGTTTGCAGCAGGGATATACAAAGTACTGCTGTTTTCTTTGTCTGTGCGACAGCAGAGCAATCGATTTGCACTTCATCAAGAAAGACTGGCCTCCGAGAGCATTTTTTAAGCCTGGAGAAACGAATGTACAGCACCCACCATTGGCACAGCCACACAAAATCATCATTCCTCCTTTACACATCAAACTCGGTCTTGTCAAAAACTTGGTAAAAGTCATGGATAAGAATGGACCAGCATTCAAGTACCTGCATGACAAATTCCCTCGACTCAGTGAAACCAAAATTAAAGAGGGCATCTTTGTGGGGCCTCAAATTAGACAGCTCTTCCGAGACCCCAAGTTTGAGGAACTTCTTCAAGGTAAAGAAAAACAGGTTTGGGATGCATTCTATCAAGTGGCAGCAAACTTCCTGGGGAATGACAAGGCAGAAAATTACAAGTGTCTGGTTGAGGATATGTTGGCTTTGTTTCATGAATTCGGCTGCAATATGTCCTTAAAGATCCACTTTCTTGATTCCCACTTAGATTTCTTTCCTGATAACTGCGGGCAGGTCAGCGATGAGCACGGCGAACGCTTTCATCAGGACATTGCCACCATGGAGCAACGGTACCAAGGCAAATGGTCTACGTCAATGCTAGCTGACTATTGTTGGACAATCAGTAGAGATGCTCCACAAGTCCACTACAAACGGCAGGCCAAAAGAAGTCGAAAGCCGGAAGCAGACTAATGTTTTCTTACCATGTATTATAATATTGACATAAGTACACTTTTTCTGAAATATGCGTAAATGTTTTCTTACCATGTATTATAATATTGACATAAGTACACTTTTTCTGAAATATGCGTAAATGTTTTCTTACCATGTATTATAATATTGACATAAGTACACTTTTTCTGAAATATGCGTACATATTACAGAAAACCCGTAGCCAATTCAGCTTTTTCTTAGTCATTTTCGTGTTCAGCACATTGAATTCATTAAGAAATGACAATTTTCAGCTTGGAAGCATGAACTTTTCGAAAATTTGTTGCCCAGTTTTAAAGAATTTTCCGCAACACTTCAGGCAATCTTTTGGCTACTAAGCTCTCAATGTATACAACAGTGTGTTCATTTCATGCCAGGAGCTACAGCTTTGATACGAGCTTGAAAACCAGTTTTGTACCCAACTATTGATTTTGCTCAATCTGTAGGCAAACCCATACACTTCCTCCAAGCAATGTCATGCTTACCAAAAAAGTAATTCAATGCCCTGAAAATATCTTCTGCTGTTGTATGGAGTCGTTCACATGAAAAAAAAATTCTTTGAACAACCGATCTGCCCATAAATAATGTAAAAAAAACCAACATAACTGATTTCTTTGATTCGCCTGTATTCTCATCTCATTAAAGAGCAAACATGTCACACAAGCAAAGCCTAACCAACATGGCATTTTCAATGGTACTAGCCATATCAGTAATTCGTCTTTGGACAGTACCGTTTGAGAGCGGGACAGTACCTGTTAGCTTAGCGGCTGCATTGCAAAGGATTACCGCTGATGGCAATATAAGTTCTTCGGCAATCGTATCGTATTTACCAGATTTTGCAATAAGATGCGATACCTCATAAGATGCAAAGGTTGCATTTTCATTTAGATTTGCACCAGAATGTTTTGCAATAACATTTCGGGATGATTTGAGCTCGCCTAGTTTAATTTTAAAATAGTCTACCGACTTACTTTTGTGCTCCGTGTGCTTTGTTTCTAAATGCCGACTGAGTTTTGCAGGCTTCATATAATCGTTAGAGAAGCTTTCGTAGCAAATAACACATTGAGGTTTGTGTTCATGATCAGATCCAGTACATGTAAAACCAATCTCCAAATAAAATCTGTTGTATTTCCTTATTTTCATAGTAGGCCTACAAACACTGCTCTTAGACGTAGAAGGGTTAGGGTAAACAGACGATAACTTATCCACTTGCACATTCACATCAAATAACTCCTGATCCTCGTCGTCATTAGGCCTTTCACGATTTAACGATCCACTTTTCAACCACCGATCCATTTTCAATTGCTGTATCTTGCCGAGCAAAATAAATCTTGATAAATAAATGTGTTAAAGCACACGTAAATATCACGATCTTTGACAAAACCGCTACTGCGATAAATAGGCAAACATCAAAATGACCGGTCGTTGATAGACATGTCAAACATGCAGCATGCATCATTTAACGGATATTGGCAAACGTACTACTAGTACCTAATATTGGCGCTAGATTAAGCTAGTGGCAGTTACTGTAAAAGCTGATATAAATTACCTTCTAATGTAACTCTAATTATTATGTTTGGAATATTCTAATGACTAATCTACAATTTAGTAAGGGGTCCTTGTCAGTATAGCAACCGATGAGAGGGTCCTTGAAAAAATGTTGTTGAGAGCCTCTGTTCTAGACAGATATATATTAAGAGTATAAAAGTATATATTGCCAGTATTTCCAGTTACAGGATAAAAAATCATAGAATAGCACAGGTCCAAGATTAGAAACTTGAGGTACACCACTGGTTGTATGAAAATCAAAGAATTTGTGTCCATTATAGAAGTCGTAATTTGTACTAATAATAATATAGGATTTTATCAAATTTATACCAAATATATTGTACCATATATGTGTTACAATGTTATTAATAGCTGTTAATGTTTTAGTGTTTTAATTAGTTAGATCATATTGATTAATTGACAAAGATAATAACTATATTATCAAAACATTTTAACTTTTTTTAAGTTCATTTTGCAGACGCTAAATATCTACCATAGTTCATAATCTCTTTTCTTAATCATAAATAAACATTAAAAGTGTTTTTTTGCTACATATTTCTCTCGAAGTTTTTCTTAATCTAAGTATCGTCTTTATTGTACCAACAAGTATACTACAAATTGATATATATCTTACTACTTTCTGGTGAGGAACAAATTAACTAACTTTCGGTCATTTCTACACACATACATTGATAATAAAATGGTATAATTAACCTAAAATGCGAATTAGAGGGTTGAGATAGCCCAGGATATAAGATTAGAACCGTATTATTATGCAGTAGAAGTTTTTATCGCAAACATTCAAGTATAAACACTATTTTAACTGAAGTACACCAATAACAATGGAACTGATGACAGTCAGGAGGCAAATGTGTTCTTTAGAAACTAACTTTAATGAAATTGGATCTGCTTTGAAATTTCTACCTTGTGCACCTATTAAAATATGCAGAACAAAGCTATTGCACACTCAAATATAGTCGTTTGCAAATTGAAAATAATCTTGTAAAAGAGAAAAGTGACAACTATAAACAAAAGAAACAAATAATCACAATAGTATGAGTCTCTTAGTTTACATGTTATACGTTATTTTCTTTTAAATTCTTGACGGTCGACGAGTAGGTATTTATATACTGATGTATACAAAAGTATACAAATCGGTTTACTATCGATTTTCTTGTGATCTTTCTAACAAGATGTAAGGGTATGCGACTCTGTACATCTGTGGAGGTATGAAACAATATCCCACTAATATTAACGTCTTGTCTTTGTAGCTTCTCAGACAGTCGATGGTAAAATTCGCGTGGTTCACTAAGTAGTAGCTTGTATTTGAACAAAATATGTAAATTTTACAAGAAAAGCCCAAGTTTTTTTAAGCGACTACAAATGGTTAAAGTTTTACAGAATAAAAATTGAAAGGCTGTTATGTGTACAGAAGCTTATCTCCAATGAAACTTCACATTTACGAGTATAGCAACAATAACAATATTTTTTGACACATGAATAAACAAAGATACATACATATACTCCATAAGATTCACACAAACATTTGCAATTACTAGCAACACCTGTGAGCAATCGTAAAACACAGATATTATTCTAACAATAAGGTGACTGAAAGAAAAAAACAAACAAAATTGAGGTGTGGGCACCACACGATTTTCTTATACATATGTGCATTTTAAATTATGCGAAATTCTTCTAAATTAAGCTTTATATACTTTCATCCTCTTAAAAAAATAAGCTTGTGAGTAAATGTGTTACTTTAGGTCCGAATTTTGAAAATTCTTTTATACAAAAATTATTCAAAATTCTATTCTAGGTACTTCTAGTCTCTTGATAAATCTCTACAGAATGCATACTTTATTAGATATTTGCAAAAAAATACTACTCGCTAAGAATAAAAGTATTACTTCTGGGCCGAATTTTGAAATTTTATTTATGCAAAAAATATTCCAAATCATGCTCTAAATACTTTTATACTCTTGATAAATATATATAGAATGCATAATTTACGACATATATGCAAAAAATCGCTATGCGATAAGAGTAAAAGTTTTACTTCCGCTCCGAATTTTGAAAAATTTTTTATACAAAAAGTATTGAAAATTAAGTTCTAAATACTTTCATACTCGTAACGTCCTCTCTAAAAAGCAGAAATATTCGCAAAAAACTGATTTTTTTATAAGAGTAAAAGACCTACTTCAGGTAGGAATTTCAAAGAAGTCTTACTAAAATTATTCCCAATTTTAATTCTAAGTACATATGAATTCTTTATAAATTTGTTTAAACTTAGTACTTGACAAAATATTGGCAAAAGTCACTTTTTTCACTCAAGTTTATACAAAAATTATTCAAAATTCTATTCCAGGTACTTCTATTCTCTTAATAAATCGCTATAGAATATATACTTTGTAAGATATTCGAAAAAAAGTGCTACTCCCTAAGAGTAAACGTGTTACTTCCGGTCCGAATTTTGAAATTTTATTTATACAAAAAATATTGCAAATCTAGCACTAAATACTTTTGTACTCTTGATAAATATATATAGAATGCATAATTTACGACATATTTGCAGAATTTCGCTATTCGATAAGAGTAAAAGTGGTACTTCCGGTCCGAATTTTGAATTATTTTTTTTATACAAAAAGTATTGAAAATTAAGTTCTAAATACTTTCATACTCGTAACGTACCTCTCTAAAAAGCAGAAATATTCGCAAAAAACTGATTTTTGATAAGAGTAAAAGACCTACTTCTGGTAGGAATTTCAAAGAACTCTTTTAATAAAATTATTCCCAATTTTAATTCTAAGTACATATGAATTCTTTATAAATTTGTTTAAACTTAGTAGTTGACGAAATATTGGCAAAATTCACTTTTTTCACTCAAGTAAACTACTACTTCGGTCTGCCGATTTTACTGAAAAACTAACCAGATCTCAAGAGGGAGATAATATTAATAAATGCAAACTTTCGAATTGATAGCTATAGCGGTTTCACCGTTATCGTGGTCACACACACACACACTGACACGCACACACACACACACACAGAGAGAGAGAGAGAGAGAGAGAGAGAGAGAGAGAGAGAGAGAGAGAGAGAGAGAGAGAGAGAGAGAGAGAGAGAGAGAGAGAGAGAGAGAGAGAGAGAGAGAGACATTTTTCAAAAACCACTTTTTCGGTATCAGGCAACTTCGAAACGTGGACATCTGCAAGAATCTCGAGGTCGAAATTTTTTATCATCACAATACTTCCATATACTACGTATAAGAAAAAAAAGTAGGAAATATATTAATACCGTGTCGTCAATAACAATTGTAATAGAACTAAACATGAGCAATAACGTAAAAAATCTGTACATCTGATATTATGCAACCGCAAATATGTCATTAACAAAAGAATGAATTTACAATTCTATTTGTACAAAAACAGTGATACATATTTTCGTCGCAAGCGACGGTAACTAATCACCAGAATTATAGAAAATGTAACGTTATAATTGATTCAATAATAGCTGGCAGGTTTGTTAATGAAGTTCAGGAAGTTTCTACATTTTGTAGTTAATCCTAGGCTGAAAAAGTATAAGCTAACGAAGAAAACAACAAGGTTTGCCAAACCAGTTTTCCGATGGGCCGGGCACTACAATTACATTTTATTTCCAGAGCTATTCATTTTTAACCTTTTACGCTCGGAAGCTATACTTGTCGGAATAAATCACATATTATTAGCGGTTCACGAATGAACTTATTATTACACAACTGATTGTAATGCTAATAGCGCCTTTGACCCTCACACTTATACTGATTTGAAACTTTCTTTGGTTAACTTTCTAATCTCCCTACTGTCGACTAACCTAAAAATATTGATTCCTCTACCTTTTAAACATAACGGTGGGGCGATATGCTCACTAACATCAAAATGTAGAAATTAGAAACAGGAATTTGATGCAAAACTAAGTGATTTAAATAACGATGAAAATACTGTATTAGAGAAAAATAAGTACTGAAAAATAAATCCCAATTTACCCGCTACAGTAGTACTCCATATTATAATTATAAATCCCCAAATTTTACAATTAAAGAGTTAAAACTGTAATGTTAATCTTCTTCAAAACGTCAACAATTAATACCTATAGAACTTTTCAAGGTGTATAATTAGTTATTCACCAACAACTATTTAACAATTAAGTCATCGAATACTTGTAGAAACAACCTGTACAGATGTGAAGATTTGTCATGCACAACCCAGTAAAAAATACCACCCCAGAAGAGTTCTAGTCGATGTTATTTGTAAATCTTGAAATTTCGGTGTATTTATTCTAATTATTATACAAAATAATTTAAATTACTACTACATTTATTCTGCAAGACTCTTGGTACAATCACCTTGCAGACACGAGGGAGCGGTTCTAAATTCGCGGTATGGAGGGATTGGATAGTAGTGGCAGAGTTATTTCGTGCAGTAACGTACTCAGTGTCTCATTATTAGTATAAATATGAAGTTTTAAGATAATCGAATCAGTAGTCTTTAAACTATCGTCAACCAAGCAACTTAATTGGGAAGAAAGTGTGAAACATGGAGAAAATTTAGTATCGCGTCATTAACAAGTTCTTTACAAAACAAGATCAGTCTGCTCATACTATTCTGGAAGAGATGTAATAGATTTACGGGGATTGTTGCCCGGGATAAACTATGGTGTGTAAGTTGCATAGTCGCTTCGAGCAAGCTAGGGAATTATTTGAAGACGGTTACGGCCTGTCGAAATGACCATTCCAGAACTTGTTAAAATAGTCGAAAAATTAAGAAGGAAAATGCTCAACTCGCAGGAATGGCTGGATTATCTGATATATCTATTTTCAAAATTCTTTATTAACTTCTTGTTATGACTAGGGTCAGCACAAGTACCGAGAATGCTTACACCACCGCAAAAACAACAGCATATGGAATTTTAGCGAGCGGCTTTGGACCTCTTTAATGAAAGCTGAAATGGTGTACTGATGAATAGATGGTGACTTGGATTATCGCTCTGGCTGAAACTTGGGTTCATCATCACGAACCTTAGTCCAAACACGACTTCATGCAGTGGTACAAAAATAGCACATCACTACCTGTTAATTAATTCAAAGATATAGGCTTTTCATAACTGAAGAAAGCTACGCTTCAATCCTGGAGGTGTTAAAAGAAGGTATTAAAGAAAGAGAAGGGGAAAAGTAAAGAAGGGTGTCCTGATCTTATTCGATATTGCTTCCGTTCACAAAAGTCGTGTTGGACTGACTGCCCTGCATAAACTGGTCTTTGATATTTTATATCACCCACCAGTCTAGACTTGGCTCCTAGCAATTTTTTGTTCTCCAACATGAAAAAAAAAACTACCTGGCAAGAAATTTACGAAAGTTGAAGTAAAGGACGCAGTTTTGGCATATTTGTTAGGCAAAGATAAACCTTTTTTTATGAAGGCATATACAAGCTAATTGAAAAATCAGAAAAATGTATTAGGATTGCAGATTCAATATATTGAAAAAGCAAAATAATTGTGTATTTTTATTTTCTCACCATTTCGTCCATTCGGCAAACTTAAATACGCCTCTCGTATAACGCATGTGATGCGAAATTTTTAAAGAACACAATTAGAAACTTACAGCCATAAATAAAAGGATAATATCCCGAATTAGCGTTCGATTATTGCCAGCCGCTAAACCGGTTGAAATTTCAGACGCCGCAAGGAGTTTTATTACAATTCGATTTGGCTCGTTAGCGGGTGTAGCTTAAATAGAAAAAAAATGATATGTGTGTTAAAAGGGAACAAGCTGCGGAGGACCTTGAGTGTATTTTATCTTATTATATTATTTGTCACAGTTGGGAGTTACCCATATGAACTTGACATGCAAGAAATATAGATATGTTCAAGAAAACCTTTCCTATTTCATTCTTTGTAGTGTGAAGTGATTGTGCGGTATTAGAATCTTATTATTCGTACAGTGTCCGTGTCTATTGTAAAACAATCGATTTGATTCAATTCAAAAGACGTGAGTAAAATTAATTTTCTAATTAGAATTAAGGATTTCAGATACTGAAGATGAATTTTTTTATAAATCTAAAATATTTTTATGAAATGTTTTTCGGGATATTTTTATGTTATATGGAGATATTTACTCATACAAATTTATAGCTACTGATAAAATGAGTTACTTCAAAATGATTATTACTGAAAAATAATGTGCTTAAATATATTTACATGCATCTATCGACCTTTAAATAAACATTCAGATATTGATACATTCGTTAGACAGTCATCCTTGAAGCATTGCATTTAAATCAGACATAATACTTTCTATCTTAAACAAGCTATTGTTAATAGCAATTATATTATTAATAAAAAAAATCATTTCTTGCACATCTAAGAGTTTAATTTTTCCTTAGCAAGGTATTGTTGTTATCGCATAAATGATTAATAACTTTGAAATTAGCTAGCATGAATTTAGTATTACAACATGATTTGAACGAGTTGTCATTGTTTAAAGTGGGTAGGTACGTACCCCTGATAATGGGAGATTTTCTGAGATATAAGTACTGGCTTTAAAGGACGTTAGTTTACATTGCACATGTCTTAACCTACAAGTAAATAAAAGCAGCCACGAAAATTAATGACAAACCGTTAAGAAAACACTGTAAACTAACTAATGAATTGCGTGCAATCAAGCTTTAACGTGTCGGTATGAAGATAAATAAATCAGTGGATGCATATTTCATGATTTTACAAGGGAACAATGACCGTAGAAAAGCGGCAAAGAAGTTAAAAGCGAGTTCCTGTTTCTTCGGTAGACACGGCTTGCGTGGTTGTCTGGTGTCGCCATTTCCATTTCGATTTCATTATATAGATTTTTTGATTGTTATTTATGTACACTTAATTGCAAACGAAAGGTTTCCACAAAAAAATCAGTCGAATTAAATTCGCACCCCTAATATTCAGGAATAATACCTCCACACATATTGCATAATGTATTTTATAAGTTTAGTTTCATATAAACTTTTAGTGTTGAAATTGATATACACATGTATAACAGAATTTATACTTCCTTTTCTTGATTTACTGTTTCGCTGATATTTTTGCATACTTAGGGCATTTTATATTTTTAGCAATTATTAAGAAATGAGATAACGTAATTACACAAATATTTATAAAAAATTATAACAAATAAAAGTTATAAAATGTAAAGAAATGGTAAATTTAAAGTTTAAAATATATAAATTAATTAATAGTATTCTTTCACTGGGAAAACGATTGAAAAGTTGCTTCATCGGAGAAAGTTACTGACCGCCAAAAATGTCCGTCCATGAGGTGGTAGGTTTGCGCAAATATTAACCTATCGTACCTATCATGTTTTTCCGTTAGTGAAGGTTTCACTGCCGCATAGTAGCTTTTGAAGCCGGTAAAGATGAGCCTTCTTCGTGCAGTACTCGTATTAGCAGGAAAAACACTTCCGTGGACCGACGAACGGAAGCTGGTAAATGGATGCTTCCGGACATATTGTGATAAAGTTCCTCGTTGCTTTCGGATTGCATTCTCAGCGGTTCATTTACGCAGCAATTTATTTATAGAAATATGGCTACCGTTTAATTCCCGAACAACAGCTCTTGCGGACAATCCATTGTCGAACAAATTTATCTCGCCCACTTTTTCCGCAATAGTCAACATTATTTTAACGTTTTTACCTTTGTTATTTGAGATATATAAATAGAACCAGGCGATATTAAATATAACAGTAACAGAACGATGAAGACACCACTGTGATGACTAAAATACTGTTAAACTTACTAAAAATATTTCTTAGAACTTATTTAGGTTTATGACTGAATTTATATTTTATTACTTTATATCTCACAACAATCCACTCCTGTGTCTGGAAACTTCTTTTTATACACATCTTTATCTCCGCAAAAATTCTCGTGGCTTCTGGAATGACGGTGACCATTTCCCTATTCATTCTTTTTGCGATTTTTTTCTAGTACTCTACGTCGAATGAATCATATGTTTACTAACTACTTCTTTGATCGGTAACTAAAGTTTATTAAGTTTAGTCTTGTAGAAAATGTTTCCCACGAATAAAACGTCAAAAGGCCTGTGGCAAAAATAATATGGCGCTGGGTAAATTTAAATTACAAATACAAGAAATTGGCAAATAATGATTCCAAATGAGTCGCAATCTCTATGCTATTCTTGTCATTTAGGCTGCCCCTTTACTCAGTGAACATGTATGGGTCGAAACGACGTGAAGCTCATTTTAATAGGGCGCCACCGCGAATTTAAAGCCTATCGAAGATTACGAACGCGGATAGTAGATGGTAAGAAAAATCAGGTGGAAATAGGTAAACGCAACTCAACAATAAAACAAACCAAATTCAAACCACAAGTTCTAAATTTAATTTCCTACAAGAGGATATATAATATTTATGTATATAATAAAAAAAAGTCAAATATGAAATGATTGAATATTAATAAAGTGAAATGTAAATAGAACAATAAAACAAAATTTAAATCATACTTCTAAGGCATACAGCTGCTCGTGATGGTACAGCCTGTATATCAAACAATAACATAAGCAACAATCCAAGAGGATTTAAAAAAAAAAACCAAGGATGCACCTATCACCCCACACTGTATGTTAAAAAAAGATATTAAATATACTAAATTTGAAATGCAATAAAAAAAAGAATAATACTATATGATAAGCAGAAAAGATTAATTTAACAGTTACAAATATTCAGAGCACTCCTAAATTTAAAGAAAGCACAATCGGTGAAATATTTTTGTAGTCTCGAGGAATTTGCAAATTGATCGCTTACAATAGGTTATATCGTAGGTCAAAACGACCACTAAAATAATTAAAAATATTAACATAATACCTAAAATCAGAATTACAGTAAGCTATTCTTGCTTAGCTCTTATAAAAAATTACTAAACGTATGACAAGTGTATAGATTATTTAAGTTCAGCCTGTATAATAGGCCTTTTTGTAATAATTTCTCAAAATATAACCAAAGTTACTGAACATTATTAAAAACACCCTGTAGGGTTGGCTTATATGCAATAAATTTACTAAATTAAACAGAAACTTTACAAAAGTCCCGATCTGATGAAGTCGACAGACCTTACTCCTACAATTACTACTCATTAATACAAAATTACAATTTTAACTAAGGTAAACACTTATCTGTAACTAATGTGGTCTTCATTAGCTGCTATCAACAGCGAAGCAACGG
Source organism: Amphimallon solstitiale (assembly GCA_963170755.1). Taxonomy (NCBI): domain Eukaryota; kingdom Metazoa; phylum Arthropoda; class Insecta; order Coleoptera; family Scarabaeidae; genus Amphimallon; species Amphimallon solstitiale. The sequence goes on from OY720680.1 coordinate 13,656,995, forward strand.
GAAAACTGAGCTGATTGCCAAGAAAGTTTCGGTTTTCAATGGAACAAAAAGGAAACAGAGTCCTTCTCCAGGGGGCTTTATAGTTAAGTCCAACATATAATCGTGGACCTATGTTTCGCAATTACGACTCACAATTTCAACGTCACACAATTTTTCCTAAATAGAGAGAATAATTAGTTCTAAATGTCAAGAAAGAAAATCAATCAACACATGAGACATATGGGTTATGAAAAGAGTCATTAACAATTTTAAATTAACTAATAGTAAATACCTTTATATTCTTCCAATGTGCATGCTAATAATCGTCAATATCAAAGCTTCGTAAGATTACAACGAAGTCACATGTAGATTAACCAAACTATTCCGGCATAGCCGCCAATAGAAAAATTACACTTTCAAGAAATCCAAAAACATATGTAAAATTTCCAGAAACAGAATTTCATTCATTAACATCCGTCGATAGGACGATGTTGATTAGATTTAACAACTATTCCAAATAAATTAGAATGAAAATTGAAAAGCTAATCAACACGTGGTACCAAGATGGTTATCAAGACGGTCAGAACAAAATGAATGACATTTTAATTCCCACCAAGTGACAATTGAAATTTCCTCTGGGAAAAAAGCCGGTAAGGAAGAACTTAAAAGAACATATTCCGACGAAGCCTAAATTAATTAAATTTTAATACAATTTAAAATGCTACTAACTTATTAAAAGGGAAAACACAAATAACTTAAAATAATAATTGAGTGTATCGGACATTAACTAATAATAAACAAATCTAAGCCAGATAACTACAACTACACTAGACGAGTAGCTATGTCGATTCATTAGCGAAAGTACTTAAGTTAAGTGATTCAAGACAAATGACGCTAATATACCGAATACACAAATAATATTGCTACCAATTTTTAACGAGTCAAACTTGTACTAATTAAATTTAGAGCAATAATAATTGTTAATTAAAAATATAAATAATGAAGTATTAGTATTTACAAAGTAACCGAACGAATATTAGAACCAATAAAATTTCTTTTATATATGTGCGTAGTGAATCAATGGAACAATTCAAATATATTTTGTTTATTTTCTGTGTTTTATATAGTCATACTCCTCGGCCTTCACAATATTATTATTTTCGAGTGATCGTCTTGCTAGTCTGTTCCTGGTTTGTCATCCATTACTTATTTAGACCCCTGGCTTTTATTATGCAATTTGAGGTTTGCATATCTTCAACTCTAGAAGCAGTTTCCAACAAATTATTTATTATAATGAGCCATATCAGTTTCTCTCATCCTTGGTGTGAGTTTTTCATAAATTATATCAAAATCTTTTTGTAAGAATGAAAAGTCTTTATTGTCTGAAATACACAAACAGGGAGTTAAAATTAAACACAGATAACAAAATGGCTAGGAGTAAACTAAAAATTATTTATCATATATAATATTATTTTAGTATATATGTATAAAAGCAGTTTATACTTAGATAAGATTATATGTAATATAAAAATCGTTTATTTATTAAACATGTTAATTAACATTCTGTAAATTTTACAGCGGAAGCAAGAAGCTATATAATAATAATATACAGAAGAACACCACATGATTGGAAAGATATATGTTTACAAATAAAGGCACCTCATTTAATTTTTTATATGATAGGTATTTATTGTTTTGACGTAAACAACTACTTTTTTTCGAGTATAAAAACGATCGCCATGCTTCCTTTATCCTTCGTATATATTAAGAAGTACGTAAATGATACATTTTAAGTATAGGAATATAATAGATTCTATAATTCTAACTAATTAAAATTTAAAATTATTACAAGAATTTGTTTTGTGCATTTTAACAGTTTCCCACGTATTATACAGGAGCATCTTTATTTCAGTGTAAATATAAATACGTTTCCTCAGTGTACAGTCATGGCCAGTAATAAATGAACGAGTACTGAAACTGTTTTGCGATATTTTCTCTAGATTGTTGCGGACTTAATAATACTGAGTGGCAAGCTGTCTCTCTTTTCCATCTTCCGCAAGAGTCTTCTATACCTACGCGTTTCATTAAGCGTGAGTGAGATTCATCTGAATACATTCAGGTTTGCTAATATGAAGTTTAGGAAAAAGGACTTGTAAGAAAATTATTTGGACTGCATTGTGTAAACAACCCGGACATGGGTATATATTTTTTATGATTTCTTGAAAGCTGCTCCGTTCTCGCGAACGACAAAGTTCATCTAAACGAAATAATAATATGTTCAAAAATGAAAAACATTACAAAAATTTCCAATAACATTACTGAATATATTAACATATATACCGAATCTGTCCTCTCCTCCGATCACAATCCTATTCTTCTCAGATGGGGCACAGAGTCAAATATTGTTACAACACTAACCAAACATACTGATTGGACCACATACAAAGAGACTCTGGCCAACATCATCCCGGCTATTTCTACTATAAAAACAGAAGAAGACATGGAGGGTACAATGGACATCTTGCACTCCAAAATCCACGAAGCATCAAACACCGTCACAGTCACAAAATATCACATCCATAGGATACAACAACTGCCAGGAGATATAAAAGATCTAATCAAACAGAAAAACACCACACGGAGGAGATACCAAGCAACCTTAGATTCACAAACCAAATCTCTACTCAATCAACAGCAAAGAGAGGTGAAAATAGCCATTAGTGAATATAAACATTCTAAGTTGACAAAAGCAATAGATGACATAGGGGAAGACGCCGGCGGATTGTGGAAATTTACCAGAGCCCTGAAGGGGAAAAAACAAAGCACCTCACCACTTAAAACCCCAGATGGATACAGCATTACTAACTCTGAGAAAGCGGAAACACTTGCCAGTCACGTGGAGCAGCAGTGCACTCCCAATAGGAAAAATGCAAATATAGAACACATCGTTCATGTTCACAAATCCCTAAACAAGAGGAAAAACGAACCTGTCATACCAACTATGGACTTCATTACCTCTCAGCAAATAAATAACATATTAAAGGAACTAAAACCTAGGAAGGCCCCAGGAAAAGAAGAAATCTCGAATAAAATGCTGAAGAACATGCCATTCAAGGCGTTTCTCCTGAATATTGTAAATGCGGTATTCAGAATTCAAACTTTTCCGAAAAGCTGGAAGCATGCTTCAGTGGTGATAATTCCGAAACCAGGCAAGATCACAGCGTCCCATCAAACTACCGCTCGATCAGTCTGATATCTGCAATTAGCAAAATAGCAGAAAAAGCAATCCTGTCGAAATTGGTACAGCAACATGGATTCAGAAAACACCACAAAGCTCCCCAGGGTAACAGAGCATATCCATGACAGCTTTTATAAAAAGCAGGCAACAGCAGCATTATTCCTAGATGTATCCAAGGCCTTTGACAGGGTGTTGCATCAGGGTCTTTTATACAAAGTTTATGCATATAACTACCCCAATTATCGAATCCAAATCATTTAATCTTTCCTATATCGCAGAACAGTCTCGGTACAACTTCAAAATTCAACTTCCTCACTAAGAATCTTCACCGCCGGAGTTTCCCAAGGTTCAGTCCTTTCACCGCATCTGTATGCAATTTTGACATCAGATATTCCCAAGACCCCAAAAACTCTCTTGGCGACATACGCTGATGACACAGCTATCTTACCAACGTCAATTAATCCTATCGCTGCCATCTCAACCCTACAAACTGCCATCGATAAACTCATAACCTGGTGCCATACCTGGCGAATAGGAATAAACTGAGATAAGACCCGAGCCATCATCTTCCGTAGGAAAATAAAGCTGTTTCGAAGAAACATCGACCATATAGAAATACCTTGGCTACCACGCGTCATGTACTTATGGAGCAACCTGGACAGAAGACTCACGTACTCATATCACCTTAAAACCACCTTAAAGAAGGCAAAAATGGGCAGAGGCAGCATCTGGCCACTCCTGGGCTCCGCCAGTACCCTCGATCCAAAACTAAAATTAAGAATTTTCAAACAAATCCTAAGACCCACGTTAGCCTATGGATCACAGATATGGAAACACGTAGCCCCGACTCATATAAAATCAATACATATATTTCCCTCAGGATGCTCCTGAAAGCCCCCTGGTATGTAAGAAACTCGCAAATACACAACGAGACAAACACCTCCCCTATCCCAGAATTCATCGAGGATCTCTCCCGAAAATTCTATGACTCCACAGCAACGACAGCATAAAACTCACAGCAGAAATGTTATACGATCCAGAAATCTACTTGCCGCACAAAAGACCTAGGCTCTCCCTCACCTAGGCCCTCTTCCGTGAGAATCCTCTGAAAGAGTTCATTTCCACAAAGCCACTTAAGATTAATACAGATAAGATTAAAAGTAAAAGGCCAATGCCTGACTTAAAAGCCACTATAAGAAGAAGAAGAAGATTACAAAAAAAAGTTAATTCTAAAGTTAATTTGTAGCTGGTCACTTCTTCAAAGGCCAAAGATTACTTTTATTTATTATTTAAAATTGTTAAATAAATATACAATGTCTTATGTTACATCGCTCTTTCTCTGACTTCAACCGCACACTTCTCATAGATTTTGACATGAGATAATTTTGAAAATAATTTGATTTCTATACCTACAAGCGTAGAATAAATAATTTCAAAAAATGAGATTTCCAACGAAAGTGCTTTGCGTCAATATCTGTATAGTTGAGATATTGAAAAAACCAACTAATTATCCAGTTATAACTCACTGTTATACTTTCCGGGTAGGCAGTAGTCATAATAAAAAAGATTTTGTCCCTCCTTATTAATCTTTGTTTTAATTATAGTTGCATTGACACATACCAGCTGGGCAAGTTAAATAAACATCTCTTCTTATTGCATGTTATGTAAATATCTAGATATGGAAATAAAAACTCTCATATTTATTTTATGTAAAACGACTTTGCAAAAGCATTAAAGAATACGATTTTCTCTTACAGCCCGACTTACACCGTAACTAATCAGCTGGTTACTTTTCACTGTACATGACCGTACGACTACACGAACGTGGGATACGAAACATCAAAGAATCCGACGATACTATCGCTTTACAATGGTGGTTGTTCACTGATTTTACTGTCATGTAGTAATATGTACCACTTTAGTTCAACAAATTCAACAAGAAAATGCTTTTCGTAGACGTTCGTTAGCAATTTCTTTAATGCTAGCGCTCAAAATGAACTTCAATCGAATTTACAAACCGAATTGGAGTTGTTCGTGGTCGGTGGTACAAACCTAGTTCGCAGCTTATTCGTGAGCACTTCTAGAATTTGAACTGTGCGGAATTATTAATTAACTGTCAAGGACAGACAACTCAACAATTATTCCTCTAAAGGTGAAAATAATTAGATCACAAAGCATTGATTACTTCATACTTAAACCTCAATTACATCAATCAGCTCCAGTAGCTCATAATAAACTATTTTACGTGAAATATTTTATATTATACAAAATTTGTTTATAAAATAAATACACAAAATTCATGTGCCCAGAAAATAGCTACTGCTTAGAATACTCAATACTCTTTTATACTTTCTATACAATATCCGCATTCCTAAATTCTTTTACAAAAGTAATCATCTTGATTTTTACCTAAACGTCTTATTCTTTAGGTTTCGAAAACATTACATAATTCTAATATGTATTTAAAAGAATGATTTGAAAGTCAATTATAATTTTGCAGCTGACACTTCAATATGTAAGAAAACATAACTCGGCAGTTACCACAACTACCACAGCTATAACCGCAAGGACAAAAATGCACATATAATAATAGGGAAATAATACAACAGAAGCATAATTATAATGCTTTAACTTTTATTAATTTATTTTAAAATATTGCTACGTTTATCACGCAAGGGACAGCTCCAACAAATGAACAAAGATAGAGTTTCGCAATTAGTAAATCACTGGTTTTGTGCTAAATCATTCAAGACTAACAAGTGCCACAAAAATAATCCGACATTGAAAATCGTAATGGAGAAAATGGACGACGTCTAACCTCGTGCATCGATAAAGCAGAAGTCCATGTCACTCTCCACAAGAGTTTTGCTCCAATATACATCCGGTTATCACCGATGTAAACGATTTACAAAATAGCTAAAATATGCCTTAGACACAGAAGATTCTTGAAGCACGTAGGAACTTATTATTAACTAGCGACAGATGAGCTGTAGAATAAATGGCAATGATGAGATTTGCTAGGAAAACATTTATTAAAAATTAGTATAAAACTATGAAAATGAAGTAAAATATGTAGAAAGTTTGTAGAATTCAAATTAATATTTTCAAGAACGAAAAATAAATGAAAATAAACTTCCGAATCGGTCCATAGATGACTGTCAATACAAAGCAGGAAATACACCTAATTTAGGGGTAAAAATTTATATATTGGTGGGTTTCACAGAATTTAAATTAGGCTAGTTTTCTACGCAAGGTTTTCTATGTAATATAATTATACGTTTATCCGGGTGTATAGGAAGAACAACTGTCTATACAGTTGATATACATCCTGTGTTTTACAAAATTAAAATATAAACTTTTATATTCCTTTTTTTTTAATATTCATTGCTATTAATTTTTAATATATTATGAAATTTAGTTCATTACAATGCACGTATTGCTTTTTTGGGAAATATCATTATTATTATTATTATTATTATTATACAAGGTGGTCTATAAGAAAGGGAGATTTTGAAAAAAATATTTTGCCACTATGCATACATTGCTATGGATTTATTTGCCAAATGATTTGACATTTTACGCCATTCATTATGGATCGGTGGTCCAGTGAGCAACGTTCTTTTGTAATCAAAGCGTATTCCAAAAATAATGACTCTGTGCTTGAAGTATTGCGAAAATTTCGTGCTAAGGATACTTCCTCTTTTGAAAGCACCATGAAATAAAACACAAATTTCATATACACATTTATTTAATTTCGGTGTGCGCCGATATGTCGGTGGTCGCTCAGCATCAAACATACTATTACATATAGCTAATACATATATGAAGGATCGAGGAGCTATTGACCACCTATATATATGCAGTTACCCAACACTGCAGTCCGTACGCATACATAGGAAATCTCGCATCACCTTCGATGCACAGTTGTGTAGCAGGGCCAGCAGACAATGAAGTCGGCCGCTGAGAGAGCATGTGCTTCGAAGCAGGTTCCGCATATATATATATTCTTACATCTTAAAATTCGCAAGTAAGAAATACATTAAATATGATTATATAATTAAAAGTGAAAAAATTAAATATACATTACAAAATATAATAATACATAAATATAAAAAAACATTCATATATAAAAGCAAGAATCAAATAAAAATAAAATAAAAGATGTTATGTCCTTAACATTTCGGATTTATTTCAATATTTCTCGTCACGGGAAAGTTCCATCTGGTCTCGTCGTAAAAGAGTGAAACACATGGGACCCAACTGAAGTGTTAGAACTTTGGATAACATTGATCGAGTTAGAGCAGCTATACAGCGCAGTCCGAAACGTTCCAGTCGAAAAAATAGTCAGACAATTGGCTTAGCTAGGACGACTTTTCTCCAAATTTTACACAAGGATCTCTATTTTCATCCTTATAAGATCCAGATTATTCAAGCACTTAAGCCAAGAGATCAGTCACGTCGCCTGCATTTTGCTGAAAGGATGTTACAACAAGAAATTGATGTCCATACGTTTTGATGTCTGATGAAGCGCATTTCAATTTATCAGGCTATACTAATAAGCAAAACAGCCGTTATTGTTCTTGGAAAAATTCAAAGAAACTTCCCCAATAACCATTACACAGTTCGAAGGAGTTTGAGGATCAGAATGAAAATGCTGTAATAGTCAATTTTGCGCGCTTGGTGACATGATAAACCAGTTTCTGACACAGTAATTGAACCTGCTACCAAAAACAACCAGAATACTTGGTTTCAGGAAGACGATGCTACTGCACATACCGCAAGGGTATCAATGACTGCTGCGCAACGACTGTGTCCAGGTAGCGTTATTTCTATACACGGTCGCATTGAGTGGCTTCCAAGATCGCTAGACCTCACTGCGTCCAATTACTTTTTGTGCTATTTCAAAAGCAAGGTTTTTATTGATAAACCACAAGATGTTACGGAGCTAAAAAAATTATTCAAGAAATTCCCAACATTCCGTTAAATATGTTGCGGCGTGTTATGCAAAATTTTAACGTCTGACTTTAAGAGGTTATAAAAAGAGAGAAGGCCATTTGCGCGGCATAATTTTTATGAAATAATAATGGCCAATATTTGTCTTTTTACTGGTATACTGTGTTTTAGTTCTATTGCTTTTCGAATAATAAAATTCTCAAAATCTCTCGCTACCATGGTCCGCCTTGTATTACTTGCATATCAAACTTGAAGTCGTGTTCTTTCCATAGTAATATTAAACTGCATAGATTACTACTTTCTCAATCAATGTTTTTTTCCATTCATATTATTCTTACATTTTCATAAGGAGAAAAATAAAGAAAAAATAATGAAAAATACGCATATTTGAACATCATAATAAATTAGGGATACTACTTAAAAAAGCAAAATTGATTGCTTTAACAACAAAACAAAAGAATATATGAGCAGACATAAATGTCAATATGCAGGGTGACTCATTAGTAGCAGCTTCTGTAATTGCTTCTTTGTATTTTAAATAGAAGAAAAATCAATTATGGGAAGATTCATAGTTGCTTGATGCGCATTTTCAAAAAAATGCTTTAAACTCTACCGTACTTCCGGTTTCACCGGAAATGCATGGAACTTATTTTTTTTAAATGATTTCCTCTATATATTTTTGGATTTTCTAGTACTGTTTTAAATTGTCTATTTAACTGTATTTTCTTTTTCAAAATTGAATCTATAGTTTTTGAGTTATTAATTTTTTTTGGAAATTTTTGACGAAAACACATGTTCAGAAAAAAAATTGTCCATTGTTTTTAAAAGTAAAAACATTAACTTTGGTGGTGTTTGTAGCTAAGAAAATTCTGCATCATTTGGTATAAATTACACTCGACAATACCTCAAAAAACTTAGCTTTTTCAAAGGTTACTTCCTGGAACTTTCACATACCAAAAACTATTTTTTTTTAAATGGAGCACCCGGTATTTTATTGTGGCATTTTGTTCCTTTTTCTATTCTCTTTCGTTTTTGATAACTTTATAATGTCTGCGATAATCACGATAGGAGCAATCAGCGGACAAATAAAGAACTTCGAGCGCTGTTTTATGTACCAATAAAGGCTGGAATGCGGCCGACTTCTTGAGTCAACTGTTATAGAAAGTCGGTAAACATTTATGTCAAACTTATTCTAATGAATTATACTTATGAAGAGTTAATAGATATGATTGACGTTTTGGGTGAATGTGACAGAAACTCATTGCTAGCATCCAGACTTTATGCATAGTGATCCCTGGTAGAAGTCAACCGAAACCAGAAACCGCACGCTAAAAAGTATTATTTTGAGTTGAGTAAATCTGTTTCAAATCAAGAATTCTCTGTTTTGTATATAGGGAAATAAATTTAGTTTTAATTTGGGAAAAATTGCATTCACTTGAGCCAGACTATACTTAACATAAGGATAATATAATTCGTTTGAAGCAATTTATATTTCGTATGAATATAATTTTTTTGAGAATTTGTTTTTCTTAATTTAAAAATGTACTTTATAGCGTGCGTCGAAAGTATAAAGGAACGGTTCGGGTGAACAGAAAGTATTGAATATGAAAAAAGGGCGGACAAAATCAATAACTGGGTGAACATAAGACGTTTATGGTATATACTCGCAAATATAGTCGAAGACCCCCATACTAGAACTACGAAAATTAGTCGTCAGTTATATGTAAGTCAAATTTGAGAATCCAGAATAATTAGGAAATATGTAATTCATCCATAGCATATTCAAACACAGGGTTAGATGAAAGAAATTTTCAAAATCGCTTACATTTTTGTCAATGGACTACAGATAAATTATCCTGACTTTCACAATTTCTTGATTTTTACTGACGAAGCCATCTTCCATTAAAGTGGATACGTTCATCGTCACAATTTTTGTTATTATAACACATAAAAACCCTCACTTTATAACACCTGCAAACTTTCCAAATACTTGAGCATTGTGGGGAGGAATAATGGGTAGTTACATAATTGGACCTTATTTCTTTGATGAAAATGTTAATGGCGAAAAGTATCTTCTTTTTCTACGGACGGATTTACAAAACTTTTTGAAGACATGATCATTAAAATCAGAAAAGCGCTTACAAGAATATGTCGAAACGTTTTACGCAACGTTAGTACTTCTTTGGAAAACAGAATACTTACGTGCATTGCACAAAGTTGTGGTTATATTGAACATACTCTTTAATGAAATTTGGTTTTTCTTACTTTTCATTGTTGTTACTTTGCTCAATAGTCTTAGGTTATCTAAATTGCGTTATTTTGTTGATAATTTTTGTTCTATCAAAGTTTTAGGACATCAATTTATAGTTTTGAAAAACTACAGCCAACACTTATGAAGAGCTTCAGCAATGAAAACATAAGAGCAATTAGGCAAATTAAATTGAAGATAGCAGCATTGTTTCATGCCCTTTTTAGTAGGGCGGCATCTTAAAATATGTCAGTAAACATAACCTTTATCTTATTCTTAATTTTTTTCTGAACATGTGTTTTGGTCGAATATTTACAAAAAAAATTAAGAACCCAAAAACTAATGACTCAATTTTGAAAAAGACAACCAGTTGAATAGGCAATTTGAAGCAGTACTAGAAAATTCAAAAATATATAGGGTATCATTTCCCGGTTTCACCGCAAATGCGTCAGAGCTTAAAGTATTTTTACAATATGTGCCACAAGCAAACATGAATCTTCCACTAATTGTTTTTTCCTCTATTTCAAACACAAAAGAGCAATCGCAGAAGCGGCTACTAATGACTCACCCTGTATACACAATAATGAAGAACAAGTTTAGTCTAGTTTTGTTAGAAGTATATGCGTATAGTATTACAATATAGGAAAACTTAGCATTGAATTTATGACATATTACATGCTCGTAATGAGGCAATAGTATGTTTATTTATATCTGAATATCAATGTATGTAAATACAAAGTAAATGTTACGGAAATACCAATTTACCTTATTTCTATGATCTAACATATGAAATGGGTGATGTGTAGTAGTAAAAAATTCGTATATCTAATTTATTTAATGTATTAATACCCAAATCTTAATTAGTTTCAAGAAATCTATTAAAACCTATACATTTCAAGTTTTACCATATTTATAATTCTTCCAAGCATACAGGAAATTCCTATTGCCTTGTTGACTCTTAGTAAAAGGTTAAGTTCAATGCCTAGAGAATTGCCACTTTAAAATTAATATGTTTTTTTTAAGTAATTTCAAAACCGCTAGACTGGAAAAATATACATATACAGCAAAAGAGCTCGAAACAAATACGTGCAGAAACAAAATCGTACAATTGTTTGATTTTAAACTTCACCAGTCTTTGTTCAGTCAGGTTGGATATAATCGATGACGCAATCATATCTATCAGATAATTAAATTCATTATGATCTAATGCAAAACAAACTATTTCTCTCACAGTTATTAGCACATTTTACTACTATTAATAACTTGTTGTTAATTCCATACATGAGATTTAGTTTTAAATTGTTTTACTATCTTTGTTAAATTTTATTTCAATCCAGTACAAATATTAAAGACAAATCAATGGATGAATAGAACTGAAATATATACGGCCTTTTAGAAATGCCTAGATAAATTATTAGGGTAGATTCTACACACTTATTGAATTTAGAAATCTTAGTAATAAACAAATGGTAAAAAATTCTTTATAGGAATTTTTTACCGAATTTTAATTCTGTTTATAAATTTGTGTGAGTAGTTCGATATATTCACAAGAAACGTGGTACTTTTGGTAGAAATATTTAAATTAGATTCCATAGCTTCATTGAAATTAAATATCTTAAAAATAAACAAATGTTAAAAATATTTATAGCATTTTTTTTTCAAATAGATTTATTACTCTAATTCTGTTTATAAAGTTGCGAGGATTGAATTGTTAGGTAATTTTGCAAGAATAGTGGTACTTATGGTAGAAATATTAAAAGTAGATTCCATACCTTTACTTATATTAAAAATCTTAAAAATAAAGAAATTTGTAAAAGAAAAATATAGCTCTTTTTTTAATTAAGGCTTGAATACATTAACTCGGTTTATAAATTTATCTGGAATAAATAGTTGGATATATTTACATAAAAAGTGGTACTTCTGGTTGAAATGTTGAAAGTAGATTCTATACCTTTACTGAAATTAAATATGTTAGAAATAAACGAATGTTAAAAAAATATGGTAAGTTTTATTCAAATTAAGACTTGAATACTTTAATTCTGTTTATAAATTTGTGTGGAATGAATATTTCGACATATTTATAAGAAAAGTGTTAATATTGTGTTACGTAGACGAACTGTGACAGTGTAGGCAATAGCCAGAACATGCCCACTGTCTTGGTTATTGTCGTCGTTACTTTCTGAATATCTACACCACTCTTTGCATATAGAATTGGCCATGCCTAAGGTGTCTGCCAGATATTTATGTGCCGCATTTGCTGAATGTGGATCAAAAAAGCAAGAATTCCTAATGACAATTTTATGCTCTTCAACATGAACTCAGAATATTTCTTGTGTCGTTTTTTTACGGTCGATGAAAACTGATTTCATTGCTCTGTGCAAAAATAGAAAATGTAATTTCGGCAGTGGTGCATCGTAGGAGCCTTCCGCCAAAGAAGACTAAGGTGTTTTCTTTAGGTGGGAAGGTAATGGCGACGATATTTTGGGATTCGAAGAAGCACTTACCTTTTTAACTATCTCAGAAAGAGATAGTTAAAAAGATAGAATATTAAAATACACGATGATAGTAATCGAGTTGTGCATCAAGAGGAGCTTCTACTTTCTTATTTCGACCACGAAATTTTTGCTGATATCCACTCTTTGAAGTCCCCTGATACCAAAAAATGAGGTGTGGCCACCACATGACTTTCTTATACGTATGAGCGTTTCAAATTATAGAATTTTAAGAATTTTTTTAACAAAAATTATTCAAAATTCTATTCTAAGTACTTCTATTCTCTTAATAAATCTCTATAGAATGCATACTTTGCAAGATATTATCAAAAAAGTGGTACTCGCTAAGAGTAAAAGTGCTACTTCCGGTCCCAATTTTGAAATTTCATATATACAAAAAAAATTGAAAATCCAGTTCTAAATACTTTTATACTCTTGATAAATATATATAGAATGCATAACTTACGACATATTTGCAAAAAATCGCTATTCGATAAGAGTAAAAGTGGCATTTCCGGTCAGAATTTTGAAATTTTTTTTATACAGAAGATATTGAAAATTATGTTCTAACTAAATACTTTTATACCCGTAACGTACTTGTCTAAAAAGCATGACTTGCGAGATATTCGCAAAAAACTGATTTTAGATAGGAGTAAAAGACCTACTTCCGGTAGGAATTTCGAAAAACTTTTTAAATTAAATTATTCTCAATTTTAATTTTAAGTACATATGAATTCTTTATAAATTTGTATAAACTTAGTAGTTGACGAAATATTGGCAAAATTCGATTTCTTCGCTGAAGTAAACTGCTACTTCCGGCCTACCGATTTTACTGAAAAACTAATCAGATCTCAAGAGGGAGACTATACTCGTAAATACAAAATTTGGAATTGATATCTACAGCGGTTTGACCGCTATGGTGGTCACACACACACACATATACACACACAGCCAGACACACAGACACACAGACACACAGACACACAGACACACAGACACACAGACATTTTTTATAAACCACTTTTTCGGTATCAGGGGAGTTCAAAACGTGGACATCTGCAAAAATCTCGAGGTCGAAAATTTTCATCATCACAATACTTCCTTATACTACGTATAAGAAAGTAAAAAATGAGGTGTGGCCACCACACGACTTTCTTATACGTATGAGCGTTTCAAACTATACAATCTTAAGAATTTTTTTATACAAAACTTATTCAAAATCCTATTCTAAGTACTTTTATTCTCTTACTAAATCGCTATAGAATGCATACTTTGCAAGATATTCGAAAAAAAGTGCTACTCGCTAAGAGTAAAAGTGCTACTTCCGGTCCGAATTTTGAAATTTCATTTGTACAAAAAATATTGCAAATATAACTCTAAATACTTTTGTTCTCTTAATAAATATATATAGAATGCATAATTTACGACATATTTGCCAAAAATCGCTATTCGGTAAAAGTAAAAGTGTTACTTCCGGTCCGAATTCAGAAATCTTTTTTATACAAAAGATATTGAAAACTATGTTTTAAATACTTTTATACACGTAACGTACCTGTCTAAAAAGCTTGACTTGCGAAATATTCGCAAAAAACCGATTTTCGATAAGAGTAAAAGACCTACTTCCGGTAGGAATTTCGAAAAACTTTTTAAATAAAATTGTTCTCAATTTTAACTTTAAGTACATATGAATTCTTTATAAATTTGTATAAACTTAGTATTTGACGAAATATTGGCAAAATTCGATTTTTTCACTGAAGTAAACTGCTACTTCCGGTCTACCGATTTTACTGAAAAACTAATCAGATCTCAAGAGGGAGATTATACACGTAAATACAAAATTTGGAATTGATATCTACAGCGGTTTGACCGCTATCGTGGTCACACACACACACAGACACACAGACACACAGACAGACACACAGACACACAGACACACAGACACACAGACACACAGACACACAGACACACAGACACACAGACACACAGACATTTTTTAAAAACCACTTTTTCTGTATCAGGGGACTTCAAAACGTGGACATCTGCAAAAATCTCGAGGTCGAAAATTTTCGTCATCACAATACTTCCTTATACTACGTATAAGAAAGTAAAATGAGGTGTGGCCACCACACGACTTTCTTATACGTATGAGCGTTTCAAACTATACAATTTTAAGAATTTTTTTATACAAAACTTATCCAAATCCTATTCTAAGTTATTTCATTCTCTTAATAAATCGCTATAGAATGCATACTTTGCAAGATATTCGAAGAAAAGTGCTACTCGCTAAGAATAAAAGTGCTACTTCCGGTCCGAATTTTGAAATTTCATGTATACAAAAAATATTGCAAATCCAATTCTAAATACTTTTGTACTCTTAATAAATATATATAGAATGCATAATTTACGACATATTTGCAAAAAATCGTTATTCGGTAAGAGTAAAAGTGATACTTCCGGTCCGAATTTTGAAATTTTTTTTATACAAAAGATATTGGAAATTAAGTTCTAAATACTTTTATATTCGTAGCGTACCTGTCTAAAAAGCATGACTTGCAAAATATTGGCAAAAAACTGATTTTCGATAAGAGTAAAAGACCTACTTCCGGTAGGAATTTCTAAAAACTTTATTAATACAATTTTTCTAAAATTTAATTTTGAGTACATTTGAATTATTTATAAATTTGTTTAAACTTAGTAATTGACGAAATATTTGCAAAATTCGATTTTTTCACTGAAGTAAACTACTACTTCCGGTCTGCCGATTTTGCTCAAAATCTAATCAGTTCTCAAAAGAGAGATTATATTCGTAAATACAAAATTTGGAATTGATATCTACAGCGATTTGACCGCTATCGTGGTCAAACACACACACACACAGAGAGAGGGAGAGAGAGAGAGAGAGAGAGAGAGAGAGAGAGAGAGAGAGAGATTTGTTAAAAACCACTTTTTTGGTATCAGGGGACCTCAAAACGTGGACATCTGCAAAAATCTCGAGGTCGAAAATTTTCATCATGACAATACTTCCTTATACTACGTATAAGAAAGTAAAAATGGCAATAACTCAGTAATGGTCACTTTTGAAGTAATAACGCTTTATATGTTTTCGATGCGAAATTTAGTAAGCCATTCAAATATTAACTGATATACTGGGATGTCTCATTTAAAAAATGAGGTGTGGCCACCACACGACTTTCGTATACGTATGAGTGTTTCAAACTATACAATTTTAAGAATTTTTTATACAGAACTTATTCAAAATCTTATTCTAAGTACTTTCATTCTCTTAATAAATCGCTATAGAATGCATACTTTGCAAGATATTCGAAAAAAAGTGCTACTCGCTAAGAGCAAAAGTGCCACTTCCGGTCCGAATTTTGAAATTTCATGTATACAAAAAATATTGCAAATTCAACTCTAAATACTTTGGTACTCTTAATAAATATATATACAATGCATAATTTACGATATATCTGCAAAAAATCGCTATTCGGTAAGAGTAAGAGTGGTACTTCCGGTCCGAATTTTGAAATTTTTTTTATACAAAAGATATTTAGAATTATAATGTAAATACTTTTATACTGGTAATGTCCCTGCCTAGAAGGCATGGCTTGCGAGATATTCGCAAAAAACTGATTTTCGATGAGAGTAAAAGACCAACTTACGGTTGGAATTTCGAAAAACCTTTTTAAGATATTAAACGAATAAAACACTTGGTTATATTGTTTCACTTAAGGACAGATTTATTGTACTCTGACACGTGTTTCGACCTCTCGGTCATTAACGAAGAGTTTACAGACTTAAACTAAACTAAGAAAGTTACCAATACCTATTTATATGTGTGGGCTAGTGTCTTAAGTACAGTGTCAATAATGGGGGTGTTTATGAAGTCCAGTTGTGTGTTTGTGACATGTTTATTTGCTGTTGTAGCTTTTTTAATTTCTAGAATTTCTAATAAATCTAATTTCCTTCCTTTATAACTATTATGTAATAATGTATAATTATTGGTATCAAATACATGTACAAGGTCTATGCAATGTTCAGCAAAGCCTGTATTTTTATTATTGTTTAAAATTGACTTTTTGTGTTCATTAATGCGATCTTGTACGGGTCTGCCTGTTTGGCCAATGTAGATTGCGTCACAATCACTGCAACCTACCTCATAAACACCTGATTTGTCACACAATTTTGCTTTTTCTTTGTTATTAACTAAGATTTTTCCTAAATTTACTTTGTTCACTTGGATAATATTTAAACCTAACTTTTTTAATTCGTTAGAAACTCTGCTACTAAGACCTGGAATATAGTTAAGAGAATGATACTGCTTGTTGTTTGTATGTTGAGTTTGTTCAATGTAAAATTTTTTTATAAGAATCTTTTTTTGTTTCTTTTCAATCATTCTGTCAATGAGTTGTGTGCTATAACCATTATTTAATGCTATAGTTTTTAAAATATCTTTTTCTTTTCTGTAGTTGTCAGTATTTAAAGGAAAGTTGAGTAATCTATGGATTAAACTGTGGAAAGCTGCCATTTTTATATTCCAAGATTGGTTTGAATTAGCGGGAATGATAGTATCTGTGGTAGTTGTTTTCCTAAATATATCAAATTCTAATCTTTGTTCAATTCTAGTGATTTTTATGTCTAAAAAGTTTAGAGTTTTTTCCACCTCTTTTTCTATTGTAAATTGAATATTAGTGTTGACTGAATTTAAATGACTGAAAAATTGATCTAATTGTCTGTCTGTGCCTGACCAGATACATAATATGTCATCTACATATCTAGCCCAAAAGGAAATGAGTTTTAAGAAAGGGTTGTTACTATTTTTTATGTATCTATCTTCAAAATCTGTCATATATATTTCGGCAAGTAATGGGCTTAACGGACTACCCATGGGTAGACCGCTAGTTTGTTTATAAAATTTATTGCAAAATTTGAAATAATTTTGGTTGAATTGTGACGCAATCTACATTGGCCAAACAGGCAGACCCGTACAAGATCGCATTAATGAACACAAAAAGTCAATTTTAAACAATAATAAAAATACAGGCTTTGCTGAACATTGCATAGACCTTGTACATGTATTTGATACCAATAATTATACATTATTACATAATAGTTATAAAGGAAGGAAATTAGATTTATTAGAAATTCTAGAAATTAAAAAAGCTACAACAGCAAATAAACATGTCACAAACACACAACTGGACTTCATAAACACCCCCATTATTGACACTGTACTTAAGACACTAGCCCACACATATAAATAGGTATTGGTAACTTTCTTAGTTTAGTTTAAGTCTGTAAACTCTTCGTTAATGACCGAGAGGTCGAAACACGTGTCAGAGTACAATAAATCTGTCCTTAAGTGAAACAATATAACCAAGTGTTTTATTCGTTTAATATTCATAATGTTTCACCAAGAACCAACCGTAGATTCTATTAACTTTTTAAGATAATTTGTCGCAAATTTAATTTTGAGTACATTTCAATTCTTTATAAATTTGTTTAAACTTAGTAATTGACGAAATATTGGCAAAATTCGAATTTTTCACAAAAGTAATCTGCTACTTCCGGTCTACCGATTTGACTGAAAAACTAATCAGATCTCAAGAGGGAGATTATACACGCAAATTCAAAATTTGGAATTGATATCTACAGCGGTTTGACCGCTATCGTGGTCACACACAGACACACAGACAGACAGACACACACACAGACATTTTTTAAAAACCACTTTTTCGGTATCAGGGGACTTCAAAACGTGGACATCTGCAAAAATCTCGAGGTCGAAAATTTTCATCATCACAATACTTCCTTATACTACGTATAAGAAAGTAAAAGCGGTTTTTAAAAAAATATTTGTGTGTCTGTGTGTGTGACCACGAAAGCCGTCAAACTGCTGTAGACATCAATTACAAATTTTGTATTTACGTGTATAATCTCTCTTTTCAGATCTGATTAGTTTTTCAGTAAAGTCGGTATACTGGAAGTAGTAGTTTACTTCAGTGAAAAACTCGGATTTTGCCAATATTTCCTCAATTACTAAGTTTAAACAAATTTATAAAGAATTCAAATGTACTCAAACTCAAATTTGAGAAAAATTGTATTAAACAACTTTTTCGAAATTCCTACCGGAAGTAGGTGGTTTACTCTTATCGAAAAGCAGTTTTTTGCGAATATTTCGCAAATCATGCTTTTTAGACATGTACATTACGAGTATAAAAGTATTTGGAAAGTTATTTTCAATACACTTTGCATAAAAAAAATTTCAAAACCGGAAGTAACACTTATACTCTTATCGAATAGCGATTTTTGCAAATATGTCGCAAATTATGCATTCTATATATATTTATCAAGAGTACAAAAGTATTTAGAGCTTGATTTGCAATGTTTTTTGTATACATGAAATTTCAAAATTCGGACCGGAACTTTTACTCTTAGCGAGTAGCATTTTTTTTCGAATATCTTGCAAAGTATGCATTCTATAAAGATTTATTGAGAGTATAGAAGTACTCAGAATGGGATTTTGAATATTTTGTGTGCAAAAAATTCTATAATTTGAAGCGCCCATACGTGTAAGAAAATCGTGTGGTGGCCACCTCATTTTTTTATAGTAAATAAGTTTCTAAAATTATTACTTAAACCACTTCTGTTCCATTTGCGTACACATGTTAAGTGTGCAATTCTTAAGAAAATCAGAGTCTACGCCTATAGGTTAATATCAATCATAATTTTTATATTAGTAGTCTCATAGAATTACAAGTTAACATACTAAACTATAGCAGTCACATACCCTTTATAAATTGATAATAACAAAACGGTTTCAAAATTGTGTTTTCAAGGCCATATAGCACCTAAACTAAGCAACGTTCCCTAAGTAAGTGTTAGAAAAAGTGTTTTACCTAAAAATAGTATGAAGCCTTAATAAAAACTACGGAAGCATATTTAGTCTGCCATTTCTCGTAGAGGGTTGATTTGCGAATATATGTTTATTAAGAATTTTTACCTTATTGTCAGCCGTACTCGATGTCCTCAAAATCTGAACCACTGTTATGAAAATACCGTGTATAAAATTTCTAAATCTTATGTACTTTATTTATAATTGTTAAAATAAAGTTAAATGTATTGAAATATGTATTCCAGATGGAGAATTAATTACCATTATAATGAAATTAAAATCTCAAATTTTTGTCTTTATGTACTACTGTCCTCACATATTTAATATCAATATACTCTTTCCCGCAAAAAAACACATAAATTTTGCAACAAACTGTACATTACGCTATTAAATAATTCATAATTCTCGAAATTAACCTCATACATATCGTATGCTTGTTCGCCATGCATATGAGTACAGTGAATATCCAACTTTGTAAAATACAATTGTTCTGCATGAATTGAAATTACATTATACAAATTGCATATGCGTATTTGTAAAAACTGCACTCTATATTCGATAGGAATTATCGACATATTTAGGAATATTGTGAGGGTTTGCAATTAGATCAATTAAGAGTAGCTATACCCTATTAGTATTGAATTCCATAGAAAAAATGAGGTGTGGCCACCACACGACTTCCTTATACGTCTGTGCGTTTCAAATTATACGAAAATTGTTCTAAATTAAATTTTTTGTACTCACAGCCTGTAAAGGGACATTTCGCGCATGTGTAGCTTGACTGGAAAATACGTTTTCCCGGTTGAGGCGACTGTAAAAATTGAAAAAAACACTCGCAATTTGGAACATTAAAAAAAAATCTAACTTGGTAGTAATAAAATTTAGTCTGCAAAATACTTCTTCCCTCCACTATTCTTCACTAAAAGTTAGGGAAATAGGAGTAATAATTAAAAATTCTTCCAAAAAAATTGTGGCGCCATCTATTTGACGACATTTTAAGCGACATCTTAAGCAAGATTTAAGCGCCATCTATTTGAACCAAATCACATCGACATTCATATTGGCAGTTCGGAATTGTTTGTATTTAAACCAAAAAACGCAATAAATGTACTATAAATTTATAAATATAAGAATAAATACCTCATGTTTGCCATGTGTAAGAATATAATAACTTAATTTTAGGGAAAGGTGAGTAATAGTTACGTATATGAAATACTTAAATTAATTAGGAATCTATCTTAGGTTAGGTATGATACCAATGACATTATTCAATAATATTTTTTTAATTTAATGTTCGTACAAAAAATATTGTACAAACCACTTGCGTGAAGACATCTTCCACGTAGTCGCGCAATTAAAAGCACTCGCTTCCTGCGGTCGCTCGTGCTTACAATGTGTGCTCATGCGGGAAAATAGTCTTCCCGCACTTGGTTCGTAAATAACTATTAAATACTTTTATCTTCTGAAAAAAATAAACCTGTGACTAAATGCGTTATTTCAAATCGGAATTTTGAGAATTTATTTTACAAAAATTATTCAAAATCCTACTGTAGTATTTCTATTCCCTTAACAATTCTATAGAATGCATATTTGTTGAGATATTCGAAGGAAAGTGCTACTCGCTAAAAGTGTTAGTTCCGGTCCGAATTAAATATAAAATTATACAAAAATTATTCCAAACGTAGTTCCAAATATATCTGTACTCTAATTTAATTTTGAGTACATATGAATTTTTTATAAATGTGTTTACTAGTACTTCCGATGTGCCGTTTTTTCTGAAAATCTAATCAGATCTCAAGAGGGAGATTATACTCGTAAATACCAAATTTGGAATTGACAGCTATAGCGGTTTGATCGCTATCGTTGTCACACACACACATAGACAGAGAGAGAGAGAGAGTGAGGGGGGGGAGCGAGAGAGAGAGAGACTTTTTTAAAAACCACCTTTTCGGTAGCAGGAGACTTCAAAACGTGGGTCGAAATTTTTCATCATAATATTATATAGAATAAATAGAATATTATCTTCAAAAAATAAAATAAGGGCAAAAAGCACAAAGAACACATTCAAATGTAGAAAAAGGTGCCAATATTATTAGAGCAAAATGTACTAATTTAAATATGTTGCCAAATTTATACAATAAATCCTTAAACACTGTTTAGATAACCGGCGCATTTCTTTTCGTTGAAAAACGCCGGTTAAAGATAATCAGTGAATGGATTTAATAAATGATTAGTTAACTGAGCATTTTAATCGGTGGTGGAAAAACCGAGCCTAAGTTAAAAATTCGGTATATATAAACCTCATGACCTATAAATATGTTTATTTGCATTTTTTACTTTCTACCTAAATTGTGAATAATATTAGTCATAGATATTAATTATAATATAAATGTAAAACAAAACACTGTGTAGACGGAAAATCCTTTTTTTTTCGTCATTTGAAAAGAATTTAAAGTGGAATACGTATATTGTAAATTAAATTGTAAATCACAAGGCCAGGACAAGGTTACACGAGCTTTATATCACACACCCACACATTGGTACAGTAACATTGATTAAGTAAGAACACGGCGACTGACAACATATGGTGAACGGATATTCGCTATTGCGGTAAAGGTAAAGCATAATCGCATTTACATACGCAGCCAGATACAGTGCTTACAGACTATCACTTGGCCGACAAAGACATCTTTTATTAAAATGGAAATTTTTAGGGTTGTAATTTAGATGGAAAATCTTAAAAACAGAAATATACTAAGCACGTATATTGTTATAGCTTTTCTTGTGAATTTATTTATAAATGCTATAAAGTTTGTTAATACATCAATATACCGGGTGTCCACACGAAAACTTTATATTGAATTATTTCTGGTGTTTTTGAAGACAAAAACTTGAAATTTTGGGTGGTTGTTCAGGATATAGGGGGACAATGAATAGTGTATTTCATACCGCCCCATCGGGTCACCCGCCGCCGCCGGCCACCCCCACTCCAATATTTTAAATGACACCCTGTATTTTTTTTTGGTGGTTTTGAAAGAACACAATTTTCTTGATGTTCCTATGTGAAAAAACTAGTAACACACATTATGACATTTATAAGATATTTAAATTTAAAAGTTTCAGATATCAGAAATTATTAACTCCGAAAAATCATGAGTTAGTCATGGAAATACTTAAAACAAGATTTATTCACAACATTTTAGTTAAATTAAATGCTCAAATTGTTCACTGTTTACATTTAAACATAAATAAAGTCTATTTTCAAAAGCATTTCTAATATTTTCGAACACTTGTGGCGTTAAATTTCGACATTCCTCTGTTATTCTATTACGTAAATCAGCTATTGATTGTGGCGGTGTCTTATAAACAACAGACTTCAAATGTCCCCACAAAAAGAAATCTAGGGGAGTTAAATCGAGGGAGCGAGCTGGCCATTCAATAGAGCCCCTACGTCCAATCCAATGTCCTGGGAAAATATTATCCAAATAATTCCTAACGTCTAAACAGTAATGTGGCCCAGCTCCATCTTGTTGAAAATATAATTGCTCCTCCTCTATTTCATTCAAGTTTTCTTCTAGACACTGTATGATAAGAGGATGTATTAGCTCTTCCAAAAATTGTAAGTACTTAGGTCCATTTAAATTTTCCTGGAAGAATATCGGGCCAATTACTTGGTTATTAAGAATTCTAGCCCATACATTAATTTTTTGGGGATATTGTGTGTTGCCTTCTCGGAAAAATGGGGTTTTACGTCGTTCCAATATCGACAGTTGTGTCTATTCACAAGACCATTTAAGTAAAAGCAACTTTCATCACTAAAGCAAATACTTCGCAAAACATTTCCATTTTGCCGAATCATATCTGTCATTATTTCACAAAATTCGACTCTTCTGTCGAAATCACCGTCACCCAACTCTTGGTGAAGTTGAATTTTATAAGGGTGCATTTTGTTCAATTTTAATATCTTATGGCAGGTTGATTTTGGCACTCCCGAAACTTCGGATAATTTTCTCAACGAAAGCTCTGGGTCTGAATTAATATGCCCAAGAACTGCTAGTTGCATAGCTTCATTTAGTACACCACAATTATTCGTATTCCGTTTTTTATTATTTACAGATCCAGTTTTTTTAAAAATTTTTCTATTAGCGTTCTGACATAAGCAACAGATACGTTTCTGTTTGGATGGTTTTCATTGAATAACGTCGCCGCTTGGGAATAATTTTTGTTTGCAATCCCATACAAAATCACTATTTCAGTTCTCTCTTCAAGAGTATAAACCATTTCAGCGAAAAAGCCGAAACTTTAAGAACAATTTTACAAGTATTAATATTAATGAAACACAAAAGTCACAATTTTGACAATTCTAATTTAAAGCAAACTATTTCCATGACTAACTTATGATTTTTCGGAGTTAATAATTTCTGATATCTGAAACTTTTAAATTTAAATATCTCATAAATGTCATAATGTGTGTTACTAGTTTTTTCACATAGGAATATCAAGAAAATTGTGTTCTTTCAAAACCACCAAAAAAAAATACAGGGTGTCATTTAAAATATTGGAGTGGGGGTGGCCGGCGGCGGCGGGTGACCCGATGGGGCGGTATGAAATACACTATTCATTGTCCCCCTATATCCTGAACAACCACCCAAAATTTCAAGTTTTTGTCTTCAAAAACACCAGAAATAATTCAATATAAAGTTTTCGTGTGGACACCCGGTATAAATATCTTACTATGGAATGAGATTATTTGTTGACAGTTACAGTTTGATATTATTTAAATTTTACAGCTATTAATTAGACATATTACACAACGTGTCCCAAAATTTGCGGAATAGCTCCACACTACAGTTTGAAGTAGCGATAAAAGGACACGGAAAAAATATTTAAAAAATACCACATTGTTTATTTTAGAAGATATTGGCCTTTTTTGTAAAGGTAAATTTGGCAACACGTTTGATTTATGCTAATAATGGAGAACGCACTAGCTGCCCCGTATCCATATGGGAATAAGAGAGAATAATGTAATAAAAATTTTAATATCAATGACAAATACGATAAATGTCAAAAGAGTCAACTAGATAAAATTATAATAAATTTTCAAAATTATGTCCGTGCTGATCTCTGCAAATTTCCGCTCTTCTAATTATATTCCCCTTCATTCTTTGTAGCATTTCTCCATATATTGAACGAGCTGTTTCAAATATCCTGTTAGTTAAATTTGCATCATTTAAAACTGGTGTTCTACACACCAATTGTTTAATGTGAACCCAAAAGAAATGTCAAAAGGGGTAAGATCGGGAGATATAACTGACCAACGGAACGGTCTACCTGCTCCTATCAACCTTTCGGCAAATTCCTCATTTAACCAGTTTCTCACCGGGGCCGCATGATGAGCAGACCCACCATCCATTTGTATCGCTAATGGAAGTTCATCTAACCGATTCCCGATAATACCTGCCCAGTCACTTACGCTAAACCTATACTGGTGGTTAGCTGGTCTAAGTACCTGAGGATTTTCCAAAGCGATAAGACTGTGAATTTTGCTGACCGTAAAATACATCTCGTGAAAAATTGGCTTCGTCCATCCACAAGATATTTCTGCAAAATTGAGGATTTCTTTGTATTTGTTCTAAAAACCAATTACAAAAATTCTCACAACGTGGAAAATCTTCAGGTAATAAAGCTTGAACTTTTCTGTAATGATAAGCGTAGAACCGCTCATCCTTAATAATTCGGCCAACTGAACTGTGTCATATATCTAGTATATTACCGTGCTCACGTGTTGATATTGTTGGATTGTCTGCTAATAAATTTAGAACGGTACCTTCTACTACAAGACAGCTGTTGGTGATACGCTTTCTGTTTCTCTTATTCTTCTATCTAAACGTCTAAAGACATTACTACTAAGATGTCGTCCCTAGCAGCAGTAGCAGCATTATTTCCGTATTCCCCCAGCACCAAATGCATGTCTGCATATTCGTCGTTTGAAAACATTTTAACATTAATTTAAAAAAAAACACAAACCCAAGACAGCAAAACTCGATAATTAGCAGAAACACTAAAGAACTAATCGAAGAAAAATACAGCTAAGAACTTCCACATCTAAAATGCAACGAAAATTAATAAGATAGTAATAGGCTTGAAATAAGTAGGACAATTTGACACCGTCAATATGACATTAATATGCAATTTTGATTTCTGTATATTTTAGGTTAAAGTGGTTTAAGTATAAGTTCAGGCCAACGACGCCATATGATTTTTCAGGTAAAATTGGCGTAAAATGATTTACTGGAAATGGTACAATTAAATGAGTGATTAATTACAAACCTGGTTATAGTTATTCAATAGTATATTACATATCGATGTGGAAAGTGTTTCATTACTGTCGAGAGACTAAGTAGTTAACTTTATCTCGAGACAGGAATGAAATGTTTCACCGAGATTTGTATACTATTTCTTTTACAACCATAATTATTATATTTATTTGTAATAATTTAATGCATGTGTAACAAACCCATAAGTCAGAATTGTTTTTTCACTTTGACAGCGATAAAAGTTTACTTTAACTTTTATATCGGCAAAAAAGTTGTTTACCTTTGGTTGGCCTGACAACAACTTGTGTTTTCTCGTAATGTCATAAACTCAACGAACCCACTGTCAAAATGAAATGTCAAAGTTGACGCAACCCTAAGCTTTGCGTACTATCTTTGGTTGACCGGACTTCAATTTGCTTATTTTCTCATAATAGTGTTCGTTGTGAAGTGTTGTTATGACAAAATTTGCAAACTCATTGTAAGTAATCTTCACAAAATATATAGGAAATGTGTTTTTAATAACTGTATTTTTAAATAGTATGATTACTATGTAATAAATTTTTCAGTAATTGTTTACACATTTAGTAAATTATCTTACCGAATTACACTCCAGCTTTCTTTTTATTTCCGAATAAATTTTCCATTTTTAAACTCAAATTTAGTTGCTAAATGGTAACTGAACTCAACAAATTGCCTCTTTGATAAAACGTCCTTCGGACTCGTCGTTTTATCAGGCAATTTATTTCGTACAGTTAACTAGCAACAAAAATTTTCGTTAAAAAGTGAAAATTTATCCGGGAAAAAAGAAACCTCTCGTGTAATTATAAGTGATAAAAATTCCGGCAAAAGTTTTGACATATTGAGATGTCAGATTTGTGTTGTTCTAGCGTAAACGTCAAATAAATATATGTCAGTTTTTTTTCGGTGAATGGATTATAAAAAAAATGTTGAGTAGTAAAGCCTTCAAGGACTGCACTCCTCTTGAACTGAAGGAAACTATCCTACCGTAGCAATCCAGATATCTTGGCTCGAATGGAGAAGGACAAAAAATCATTATTTCATAATATCAGCAATAGCAGGGCGACCTATCTACAGGGATTCAAGCTTCCAATAATTCTAATGAAACAATTAATTTTATTTACAACTATAGAACTAATAATTATTTGTGATTGACAATGAGGTTGGGAAGCGAAGGCGGCAATAGAGGGCGGGAAGTAAACGTGAATAATGTCACACTCTAAACTCTTCAAAAGTCAAAAATGCCAACATTACGCTTATGGTTGTAAATAAAATTATTATCCCAAAATAAACTACTACTATAACATTTGTACTTAAGATATTTGCATATACAAAAATAGACATTGTTTGATCATTTTTTTTAATAATATATTGTATTATTAATTTATTATACCAGGTGATTCTTTTAATCTGGAATTTTCTAATATCTAGAAAAATACGCATCGTACAGAAGAATTTGCCTAATCAAAACTTTAATATCTCCGAAGGGGGCATCAGTTAGTACTAAATTACGTTAACCCCTGTACCCCCTGTGGGTGGGGCTGGAAGAAAATTTAAAATCTTAAACAGGAACCCTTATTTTTATCGCAGATTCGGATGATACGTCGAAAGATACGTAGGACTATTCCGAAAAAAAATGTTTATTTCGATACAGATGGCGTTGTGGTCGCAAGAAATTGAACAGTAATGAAGAAATTTTTAAAAAACTTAGTTACTTCTGACAAACATAAACGTCTCTTTACATTCGAAATTTTGTGAGAATTATTGTATATTAGTCGTAGAAAGTAGTATTTATACCTAATAAAGATTAACAAGGAACAATTTATTTTGTTACTCATTGTGAAAATGGATGTGTTAACCTTACAAGAAAAAAATAAAATGGTTCTTGCTTATGTAGAATTTGGCAGGAATCTTGATAATGCTGCCAACCTTTATGCTCAGCGTTTTCCGGATAGGCCGCAATTACGTACTTTGTTTTTCCGTTCTGTTAAACAGTTTACTGCCGAAGAAAGTGTAAAACCTAAAGAAATGATCCGTCGAAAAACAATAAGTGAAGATAATGAAATTTCTGTATTAACCGCATTGGTTTATATTCCCCACGTCAGTACACGAGAAATAGCTCGCAATTGCGGAGTATCCCAAAGCTGTATTTGGAGAATTTTAAAGCACCATAAATATGATCCTTACTACGTAACTTTGCTCCAAAATCTTCATGGCGTTTATGTCGAAAATCGCTTAACATTTTGTCAGTGGGCAAGGTAACAAATACAAATCAAACGTAGTGTCTTTGTTGCGTATTATTTACTGACGAATCAACTTTTACAAATGATGGAGGTGTTAATCTACATATCATGCTTTATTGGAGTGTTGAAAATCCACACTGGCTGCGTCAGGTTGAGCATCAGCATTCTAGGTCTATAAACGTAAGGTGCGGGATAATTGGCAACAAACTCATCGGTTCTCACATCTTTGATGGAAATTTAAACGATAAAATGTATTAAGACTTCCTAGACAATGGACCACCACAGTTACTTGATTACGTAAGGTTAGAAGTGCGACAGAACATGTCATTTCAACATGACTGTGTGTCCGGTGCTTTATGCGGCAGTAACAGGTATTGTATTTGACCTTGATTTCCATGGTCGCTGGATCGGCAGAGGTGATCGGATAAATTGGCTTGCCAGATTACCAGATCTGACTTCGGTAAATTTTTTTTGTGGGGATATCTGAAAAACAAACTGTACAAACAAGTACCAACAACTCGTAAGAATATGATTGAACGAATCAGAAATACTTGTGCCCATATTACTACAAACGCACATCTCAGTTGTGTACAGTCATTTGAAACGCTAATCGACAAATGGTTTGAAGGTCAAGGTCACAATTTCGAGCATTTACTTGAACAGGGAGAGGCAAGGGGCCTCACGTAAATCTAGCACCCCGAAGGCAACAAAAAAATACTACGTGACCGTCGGTGTTCCTGGGTTACACTAATAGTAGTTTATTAACCAACCACTCCATAGAAGGGGGTAACTGTAACATCAATATAATGAAAAAAAGAGGTGTGGCCACCACACTACTTTCTTATACATATCAGCGTTTCAAATTATAGAATTTCCAAATTTCTTTATTCAAAAATTATTCAAAATCATCTCTTAAGTACTTCTATTGTCTCAATAAATTTCTATAGAACGCATACTTTGCAAGATATTCAAAAAAAAAAGTGCTACTCGCTAAGATTAAAAGTGTTACTTCCGGTCTGAATTTTGAAATATTATGTATACAAAAAGTATTGCAAATATAGTTCTAAATACTTTTGTACTCTTGATAAATATATATAACTTTTCTAATAAAATTCTTCTCAAATTTAATTTTGAGTATACATATATGAACTCTTTACAAATTTGTTTAAAGTTAGTAGTTGAATAATTGGAAAAATTCGATTTTTTCACTGAAGTAAACTAGTCCGGTCTGCCGATTCTACTGAAAATCTAATCAGATCTCAAGAGGGAGATTATATTAGTAAATATAAAATTTAGAATTGATACCTATAACGGTTTGGCCACTATCGTGGTCACACACACATACATATTTTAAAAACCAGTTTTTCTGTATCAGGGGACTTCAAAAAGTGGACATCTGCAAAAATCCCGAGGTCGAAAATTTTCATCATCACAATACTTCCTTATACTACGTATAAGAAAGTAAAAGTGCTACTCCCTAAGAGTAAAAGTGTTACTTTCTGTCCGGATTTTGAAATTTCATTTATACAAAAAATATTGCAAATCTAGCACTAAATACTCTTGTACTCTTGATAAATATATATAGAATGCATAATTTACAACATATTTGCAAAAATTCGTTGTATTGTATTGTATTGTATTTTATTCGTCATCAAAAAAACTTACATGACATGTCAGATAAGTAACAAATTCTTTTAAAGAATTTCTAAATAAATAATCACAAGCAATATAACATATAACATATAAATAAATGAAATCAGTTGTATATATAAGTGAGCAAACATAGATAATATAAAATTTCATAAAACAACATCAAAATACCTTTACTTAAAAAAAAAACAGAGCAATAAAATCATTGTATCTACAAAGGATCAAAAACAGAGTGAGAATATTCCTAGTTTTGAATGGTAATAAGTCCAATCAATAACATTCGACAAAGCCTCCAGATATTCCTCTGAAGTCGTGTGACAGATATTCCTCAACGTCGTAAAAAACATTAGTCAATAAAAAACGCCTAATTGTTTTACTAAACTTGTTCACACTTAACTCCTTAACAAAGTCTGGTATTTTGTTGTAAAGCTTCACACCCCAATAACTGAACGATTGCTGCGTCTGCTTCAATCGGTGGCGCGCTATCACTAATTCATCCTTACTTCTAGTATGGTAGCTGTGATTATCGGAATTTCTCATAAACTGTATATACTTTACACAAGCCAATATATATACGTTAATGATAGTCATAACCCCCTCCTCAGCAAAAACACCCGTGCAGCTGTCACACGGCCGCAACCCGCGCAGAGCCCGCATAGCACGCTTCTGCAGCAAAAGAACACGCCCCAGCCCCGACGGTGTACCCCATATCACTATCGCATACGATGCTATGCTGTGGAAGTTTGAGTAGTAGGCCAATTTCGCAGCTTCATGAGTTACCAGTTGTTCCTCCTTATTGCATATACAGCAGTACTCAACCTCAAGAGAAGAGTTGTTACATGTTCAGACCACGTAAGTCTGCTATCCATTATGACCCCCAGAAGATTTAGCGTTTCACCCTGCGTGGATGATGAAAAAGTAATTGTTTGTGTTTTTTCCCCGTTTAGTTTTAGCTTATTTGCATCACACCAGGTTTTTATTTCAAGTATTATGCGGTCCCGCTCATACACCATATCACTACCCCCTTTCCTCAATACGAAGGAGGTATCATCCGCATACAAGCATACTTAGGCATCAACATTTTCCGGAATATCATTTATATATATTATAAAGAGTATTGGGCCAAGAATAGACCCCTGGGGAACGCCACTATTGACTGATTCTCTCCTCGATATCTCATGTTCCATTCTACTGCCTGCTGTCTATCTTCAAGATAAGACCTAAGCAGTTTGAGTGCGATACCTCGCACCCCATAGTAAGCCAATTTCTGCAGCAGCAGTCCATGCGACACGGAGTCAAATGCCTTGCTAAGATCACAGACCACTATTTCCGGGGTTTCATAATTATCTCTAGCATCCATTATATCACTCAAAGTTCCTAGCATCGCTGTTATTGTGGACCTTCCAGATCTGTAGCCATGCTGTAATGGAGTAAAAATATTCTGTTTTTCGAGAAATGAAACCAATCTCGTGCGTATTACCATTTCCATAACCTTTGATATAGTTGGGAGAACAGATATGGGCCTATAATTTTCTTCATTATCCCTTTCTCCTTTTTTATATACAGGTGTAATTTTAGCAAGCTTCAATTGCTTTGGAAAGATTCCTTCTTTCAAGCAGCAGTTTATTATATATGTTAGTGGTTCTGCAATTTCCCTTGTTATTTGCTTTAACAAGGATACACTCATACCATATATATCTTTCGATTTTTTATTTTTTAAAGTTTTGATAATGTTGATCACTTCCTCAACATCAACATGTCCAATATAACACGAATCAACTGGCGATTTGTTAGTATTCTTGAGCATTTCATTCGAATCTTCCCGACTATCATCAATATGATTTCGTATACTATTTCCAACTCGAAGAAAGTAATTTGAAAAATCATCTGTAGTCAATTTTGTTTGATTTTGCGGTAAAAATCTTCCATTTTTTCCTGTCTCCTTGTTAATTATACTCCATATGGTTTGCTGTCTATTCTCCGCACTTCTAATTTGCTCTTCATACCTTCTTCTCTTTACACTCTTCACTTCCTCTTTATACCTTTTTTTTTTCATTTTTGTACATCTGCAGCACATTTACATCTTTCGTCACCCTGAATATTGTATACAAAGCATCTAGACCATTCTCTATGTTTTCACACTCTCGCGGCCTTCTATTGGCTTTTAAATTCCGTTCCCCAGCCCTATATATTTCTGGGAAACATATCTCAAAGGAGACTTCGAAAACATTGTGAAATCTTGCATATTTTTCATGTGCATCACCACTGTTTAAGATTTGATTCCATTCCACCTCAGACGTTGTTCGATAAGAGTAAAAGTGGTACTTCCGGTCTGAATTTTGAAATTTTTTTTATACAAATGATATTTCAAATGATGTTCTAAATATTTTTATACCCGTAATGTACCTGTCTAAAAAGCATGACTTGAGAAATATTCGCAAAAAACTGATTTTCGAAAGGAGTAAAAGACCTACTTCCGGTAGGAATTTCGAAAAACGTTTTAAATAAAATTGTTCTCAATTTTAATTTTAAGTACATATTAATTCTTTATAAATTTGTTTTAACTTAGTAGTTGACGAAATATTGGCAAAATTCGATTTTCACTGAAGTAAACTACTACTTCCGGTCTGTCGATTTTACTGAAAAACTAATCGATCTCAAGAGGGAGATCACACACGTAAATACAAAATTTGGAGTTGATATCTACAACGGTTTGACTGCTATCGTGATCACACACAGACACACACACACAGACGCACGGACATTTATTAAAAACCACTTTTTCGGTATTAGGGGACTTCAAAACGTGGACATCTGCAAAAATCTCGATGTCGCAAATTTTCGTCATCACAATAATAATTTAGTACTAATGGATACCTGCGAGATATTAAAGTTTCGATTCGCAAATTTTTCTGTACAATGCGTAATTTTCGTGATATTACAAAATACCAGGTTGAATGAGTCGTCTGGTATAATACACAAATATAAAAACTAAACAACATTGACAATATTACTTTACATGAGAGGAAACGATTAGATTCGCGTGCGCTTGCCTCTTTCCAAGTAAAATTGATTAGTTCTATTTTTTCACAACATATTCTAGATCTTTGAACCTTATGGCCAATGCACCATAAAACATTACTCATCACTTTATAATTAACGTATACGTGTTTTATTTATTGCATTTCATCACAATATTTCCACAATGACTTTAAAATTAGATTTGAAATTTAATACACACATTGTTGATATTTGAAAATACATCGATAAAAATAAGCATAAAAAACCTTTTAAAGTACAGAAACTTACTGAACAATTAAAAATAATCATACTCAACCAAACATATAATGTCTAATTAAAATATGCATAAAGTATTTAATTACTTTGCTATTTCAACGCCTAGCTGTTAGAGGAAAGCTCTGTGATTAAATCCTCAACAATTCAGGAAAGGAATATATCTATCGACTTTTAAACTAATACATTTGAATTTTCGCCGCGATTTTAAGTAGCGTAGCGACAATTTAGCTATAAATTCTGCCAATCTGTACGTTTATGTTCATAATAATATTATACGTGTCTTAAGGACTGTCTTATATTCTCTTCATTACATTTCCTTATAAACCCCAGATACTTCTCTTACTATTATAGCCTTTTCACTGTCTTTAGGAGGGATAAAATTAACCTAGATCTGGTCTAATTTTAATCTTTTAAACGGGTCATCGCAAATCATATTAAATGCTCAAACGTATATGAAATTGAATTAATAAAAGTTTTCTGTTTGAAATAATATTAATATATACAATAGAAATGAACGATTATTCAATACTAACACGGATGACTACAATTTGTCTATAAACCGCAACACATTTATTCTAATAGTTGTAGTCTTCTTATAGGAGTACCGCAAAGCTCCATATTAGGCTCTCTTCTCTTTTGTTTCTGTGCTAAATCTTACAAAATATTATGTAAGCAAAATTTTGTAATATTTATCCAGAATAATAAAAGTTAATATTGATAGCACTAATATCTTAATTGAAACAACCACCTGTCTGATTCAGTGTGAAAAAATTAGGATATACAGGGCTTATTAATAATGCGACATTCTTTAGTATCTCCATTCTTATACAAAATACAAAAAATAGGTTAAAACAAAAATCTTTAACAATTAAAAGCTCAACTACGTCGCATTACATTAATTTGAGTTATACAGAGTGTTCTTTTTGCACGCAACCACCAACAACTTTAAAAATTTTAAATAGATCTCCCAATACTATTTATATATATGTATTACTTTCTTTACCACTATTTTATTTAAACTTATTTTCTTTCTTGGGTTTGTCGTTTTCCTTTTAATTAAAACTAACACATTTTACTAACATTTCGATGTATTTAACATCTTTTTCAAAGGTCATAAAACATATAAGTGTAAAAAACATTATAAAATATCAGTCTATGGTACAACATGATTTGTACTAACAATAATTAAAATTCTTTTTATCTATGGCAACGGGCAACCTACCTTAAAATTAATTATTAATATTTTCTTTTAGTTAAAATGTGAATATTTTTAACGTACTTATTGTTTTTCTTTTTACTTTGTAAGAATAAATATATTGAACTGGTCTTGTATCTTAGCCAAGACCAGTCAAATATACAAAATATAATTATTTAGATTTTTCGTTCATGTTTTAAAAAAATCACTTTTGGACGAACCCTCGTACATTACGGTTAAAATAATTATTGTTGAATTGGGCAAATAATTAAGGTCAAATACGTATACACTATATGCAGACTCGCACCACACAAAGCAAAAATATAAAACATTTGTATCCTGCTAGGTTTACTTATAAAAATGTTTACTTTGGGTCGACAAATATGCCCATTGCAAAAGTATGATTTATAATAAAAATCGACTAAAATTGTTAAATTTGCAAATTAATAGGGATACTTCAATATCAATACTTGATGTATCATAGGTTTTTGTAAGCAAATGGAAATGTAAAGACCGTGGAAAAATTAATACCATCTTTTTGAAAAATATATCAGTCAAACGCTAACGTCATTTAAAAATGTCAAATATCTCCCTAATTCAGTAAAGAAACAAACTTTTAGGTACAGACATATTGAACCCAAAGCCCTTTTCATGTTCAAGTGCTGTATAAACAGGGCATGAGCATTATTAAGATTTTGCCACATATTTGAATATAGGATGTCAAAAGTCACCCTTAAATAAATTTAATTTTTATAAATGGATTTTTGTCTGGTAAAAAGAAACGGAATTAAAATAAAAAACTATGTACTTAGCAGTAAGAAAGCTTTGTAAACGCGGTTCGACTCAGAGATACACATACTAATTATTGTTAGAAAAATCAACATTATAAAAATTGATATTTTTATGAGCATGACTGTACAAGAATATCAAAGAAACAACGATAAATGTATAAATTCGCGGAGGTTTGTCAAAAACTAAAATTCTATATTTGTATATACTGTAAATATTTTTGAAACACTACATGTACATAAAAATAGCGAAAAAATAAGGGTCTGCACGTTTGAAATGAAAAATAAATTGTCCCTTTGACTGAATCAAGTCAGTTGGCATGGTAACCACCATACCAACATTAGATTCATATAAAAGGGAGTACTCACATGAGAAAAGTACAATAACCAACCAGTAAGGTTGTGTTTAAATAGTTCCTTCAAAATAACCAACCAGTAAGGTTGTGTATAAACAGTGCCTTCATAATAAACAACCAGTAAGGTTGTTCTAAATATTCGCGAGCACCCCATATCTGTGTAACAACGTGCGGTAGGCTCATACAAAGTGCGAGTCAGTGTCACTTCGAACTTAAGTCCAACCTGTGTTTTAAATATTGGACAAACTCAGGG
Organism: Amphimallon solstitiale; assembly: GCA_963170755.1. Lineage (NCBI taxonomy): Eukaryota > Metazoa > Arthropoda > Insecta > Coleoptera > Scarabaeidae > Amphimallon > Amphimallon solstitiale. The sequence continues at coordinate 13,692,917 of OY720680.1, forward strand.
ATAGAAATAACGTACTGGAAATAAACAAATAATCAACAAGGATCCTAACCTCAACTACCAAGGTATTAAAGAAACAACAATCCAGATGTATTAAAAAGAATACGTACCCGCCTATCTACTACGAGTCTACTCATCTGTACGCAGAGCCACCAATACGACCTACCTGGACAACATATCAAGAGAATCAACACGGAGGATCAAGGCATACCTTCATCTACGAGCACCTGTGGATCTTCACCCAAGAACGACAGCAGTACCGGGGCCCTGACTTTCTCATCTCGCACCTCAAAGTTAAACAAACAAAACTGTATGTAAAGTGATATTGATATAAGTTCACGTTCATTAGAAGGAACCAAGATAAACTTGTAAATGACTGATAATCAAGTCAGACTTAATTGTAATCCGAGTTTTTTTACCAAGACTAAACGTTCATTTCTAACGTAGCCCGTTTTAAATAGTACATAATAGCCGGATATTTAAATATTTAACCTATAATTCAATTACCGTTCATGCATTTTAATTAGACTACATACAAAGCGTAATACGTACGTGTCATATTAGTTTTTTCCTTTGACGAAGAGTCAGGATATCATATAGAATCCTAACGTCAAATCCATTTATTAACCATTAAATTGGTATACAAAGTAAATATTGTTATGTGTGTGCCTGAAATTACCAGCGTAGAGTTATTTGTTCATGTTATTTCAAACAGGATTATGCCTAATGACATCCTTGACAGAGATGTTTGATCTGTAAACAATAGTAAGTTTATATTCATTACAACATAATAAAGAGCATAATTAAGATATACCTGTTTACTCATTTAACCTGTTTACATTATCCATCAACCTTGACCGAACAGCTGTTTTTGAAAGAGGGTTTGGTCGTACAATTAGTATATTAGTAGATTCTCCGAGAACGTCCAGTGGGACCCCCTTTAAACGAAGACATAGTAAGATATAATATACAAGTAAGTCGTGTACCTTTCCTCAGGTTAACCGAAGCCAAATAACGACCCATTTAGTGAGATTTAGATTTATTAAACTAACAAATTCAGAACGTCTAAACTGTACGCAAAGGTGATTGTTATGTGGATAGTTCACATAACCTAACCGACATTATAAGAGCGCGTATTTTTTTTTGAATTTCTTTGCATCCACGTGTGTGTGACCCAGGTACACCAACTGTGGAAATAAATTTGAACTGTTACAAATTCAGTTGCGTAGTAACTAATCCATAGTCTCTATGCAGGGAGCAGTCAATTAAAAATAAAGCATTAAATTTATTTTCATTAATACGTAACTTTCAAATAGATAAAACAAAATCCGAGTCTCATGCTAAAATTAACACAACCCGATGCACACCTTATAGGTAGGCAACCAACATCGCTAGCCGGAGGCAATTAAAAAATTAATATTCAATTTATAAAATAGAATTACAAGAACTTCTAAACGGTACTTACCGTATTCAATCTAGTGCTTTAAAGGGGAATACGAATGTTATACCCCCATAGCAATATATTGTAGGAATTATTTTACTTTAACCTACACGTTAACGTGTATATATTCAAATACAATATTTGCATACATGCATCACCTCGATTTGTCTTCCTAAATGTTCTTGTTACTATTTTTTATTGTTTTTTATTATAATTTGTAAATATATATGTTTATTCTCTTTTAAAAGATATAATATACAAGGATTTAAATAAAAATTCAATTCGAAAAGAAGCTACTTTGTCATATATTTATTGCTAATTTTGTATTATTGAGTGGTGTAAATTTGATAAATTTGCAATATCTGATCTGTCATTTATTTACTATTTACATATATACATTTACAAGCAAAAAGTATATGCATATATGCATGTGTTAGGATACACACACACATCTAGTGTCATTACCGACAATCAACGCACAGACACCGTGTTTCGGCCTTTAAGGCCTCGTCAGTGTACGTGCGACTGCCGGTAATGACTTTAAAATTAGGATCGCAACTTATGTCGATTTGCGTGGCAAACGCCCATTCGAAGATTCATAATGACATTTTTTATTTTAAATTTGAAATTGTGAATTATTATTAATATTATTATTTGCAAGATCGGTTATTTGAGTTTTAGCTAATTTTACGTTTTAAAATTTCTGTCTTGGCTTAAATTCAATATATGAAGCACAACATAATATAAATTTAAAAAGAGCATGCTCAAAATATTATAAGTTAATGCTTATTTTGACACCTAAATATATAAATATGACTCTGGTGGCAGAACAAACAAATGAAGACGTTTTCAAGTTACCGATTTGATAAAATAAGAATGTCTATATCGCAACGTGTAAATTATTTGCAAATACACGTTACATATACTACATTTTAATTTAATTACTTTAAAATTAATTTCTATTTTTCTGCTTTTGCACTAATAATTATTTAATTAGATAAATTTAGTTTTAAAAATTATAATTAAAATTTTTCTAACTGAGAAAGACTAATTCGAAAATTATTTAAAATTTAGTACGTACGTCGGACTGCCGATAATACATATATCCTTCTCTTACTTGATATGGTTCAGTACGATTTAAAAGACTCGAACTCGGACATCCGCGGTGGCGCGAAGGAAAGCGCAATTGACAAGAGATTTGGAAGTCATGGGTTCGAATCACCCATGGGTAAACATTTAAAATTGAATGTACCTAATAAATAATTAATTATCAGTGCTAAAATAAAAAAAATAATTAAAACCCTTTATATATTGTCACATCTGTAAAACACAATATTTAATTATTTTTTGCGTTATTCTATATTCATGCGAATTAAAAATACTTATAGTTTAATCTTTTAACCAATTTTGTTTCTATAATAATAATAAAGTTAAGAATTATGTGAATCAGCCTGTATATAGTACATGTAAGAGGGATACATAAATTTTTTTGAAGCCATCTTTTCTTATACTAAAGTTGACTAAAACCGTGAATTACTTCTTTTAAGTAGTTTATATATTTTCGGATCATCCGGTATATTAACCATCCATAAAATAATTTAATAAAGTCTGTAATAATATCGTTTAATTTTCTATTTTTAGAGAGATGGACTCTCGTTTCACAAGAGTGAAGACATCAGAAGAAGAAAATGAGCTCTCCTCGAAAGAGCAGTGGAGAATCTGGAAAAACATATTAATGCTTGGGGCGGCATTTATGATACATTTTACGGCGTTCTGGGGAGCATCGAATCTACAAAGTTCGGTAAACGCAGACGAATCCTTAGGGACGTTTACCCTTGCCGCTATCTATGGCTCGTTAATTCTGTCTAATATATTCTTGCCCGTGATTATAATCAAGTGAGTAGATACAAAGAATTTATTATATAGATTAGTAGTGGAAAATTAATATTTGATCAAAATCTTATAGACTTAGTAATTGTTAAGCAGCTGCTTTTAAAATTAGCGTTTGCAATTCACTGCTTACTTGGAAAAAGAACAAAATTTATAGAACAGAAATACATATACATAGGAAATTTATTTGTTAAAGATTAATTTCTTATTAAATCTTGATATATTGTTACAAAACTTAATTAATCACGCTGGCCGACAATTGATGTCGTTTGCTCATTTCTGCACTCTCTAGACGGAACCTTTCCCTCTGTTCATCACTAGTCTTTTTCTAAATTAGCAAGAAAGAAATCCAAATGTGAATGCAAAAAATTAACTTTGAGCGACATTCGGCAACCTACATTTTTATAGTTTTCTTGTAAATTAGCCACGATATCATGATAGTTTTCACACATTTGATTTCCCAGAAAATATTTGCAATCATTTTTAAAAGGAGTTCATGCTGCCAGTTCTAAATCATTCAGGGTACATTCAAAATTTTCAAACAGCTTCCTAACCTTTGGACCAACAAATATTCCTTGGCGACCTTTCGCATCAGACAGCTTTGCAAACTTATCCCTTACATATTTAAAACAGTTGCCTTCCTTTTCTAGTGCTTTGAAAAACTGTTTAATCAATCTTAATTTATTGTGTAGAGGAGGTAGAATCACCAAATTAGAATCCATTGACGGCTCAAATTTTATATTAAATTCTCCAGGAACAATGCTAGTCCGTGGCTGCCATTCTTTTATTTGGTGATTATGCTGAACTGCTCGGCTATCTCACAAACACAAAAAACAACAATATTTAGTAAACTCTCCTTGCAGTCCAAGTAATGAGGGAATAACCTTAAGGTCACCATAGATTTTCTAAAGATGATTTGACTATTCAATGAGATACTTTTATTTTGAGTTTGTAAAATGAGATATTGGAATTTTTGGGTTCGAGTTACGATTACGACAACGCCTTTGAGGCTTGTTTTCCACGAGTCGATAAGCAATCGCCATTCTGCAGCAAAAGAAATTTCTTTCAACTTTGTCAAATGAACTGAAGTTTTCGTGATGATTCTTCAATACGGAGATTTTTTTTAATTGAATGTAAAAGATTTTATTTTTTTAATCGAGATCCCAAATTTTGTGATTTTTCTTTGGTTAAACCAAAATCCCGTATCAAATCATTCAGATCTGATTGAGCAGTGAGATGTGGTCCTTCAGAAGGTACATACGTCAGATCAATTGAAAATGACACATTCAAAACATCGTTTATATTTTCCACGCCCGTGAAATTTGCAGAAGAATTTGAATGCATTGAAGTTTGAAGCTCATAATCAGTTCTTTACAACGGTTTGCTTTCAGATGGAATGTCTAGATACATTACTTTATGTTTATTTCATTTTGAAAACCCTTCAATTTTTAGAAGGCAGGAGTAACAGTCTTTTTCGAGGAAATATTAGCATTGGTGGCACACTGTTAACAATTGCATTGATTGATAAAGCCCATGGATATCACTTTACCTGGTTACCTCTCTTGATATAATAGCACCAACTTGCTTGACTCCTTTTTTTGCAATAATTTTAGATGGTTTTTGAACCGTTGTTATTCCAGTCTCATAAACGACTCCAAGATTGTCAAAAAATAAATTTTTAACATTTGAAGGCTTGAATAATAGAGCTCTTGAAAGACTTGAAGGCTTTTAGGTGCAAATATATATTTTGGTGTCATTTCTTAGCCACTAACAAATCTTTTGATGCCATTTCTTAATTTTTTTTTGTGTAGTTTATTCTTGCTTGCAAAAGCTGGAACATAAGCCAACATAATCTACTTTAAGTTTATTGTAGTTTGTCAAATCTTTGAACAATTCTCGACATATTTGGACAACTCCTCTCTTTGTTTAAATTAAAAATTTTAGACTGTTTAGCATATTTAACAGATGGTGGATGATCCGAGTCCAACTGTAATTTCATTACGTAGCGATAAAGCCTCATAAAATTAATTCTAAATCTATTTGCAGCAACTCTTAAAGACACTTGGAAAATTGCATCAGCTTTTTGTGAAATGCCATAATAGGTGTCTCAGGTCGAGTAGTTTTTCTCTTATATTTTCTTGCCATATATTACATCCTATAGGAATATATAATAGAAATGAAATTTAATATCTAGACATTGTAGAATTTAAATTATGAGGAGGTCGTTACATGTAACTACATGCTTCAACGTGCAATTGATAGGTTATGTTTAATTTTTAGAAAAGCCGTTAATGTCACATCAAAAATATTTCACACTACTGTTAATAACTAAGATTTTTAAAATACTTTCAACAATATTTAATCATTTTTATTAATTTTCTGTCAAAACTAAGAAGGGCAAGTTAAGCATTTGAACTTTAAGAGATATCTGTTAAAGTGAGGAACTTTCAGAACTGATTAAAGTTTTTATTTAAAATTTGCACATAATCGAAATGTTTCCGGATATTTTTCATTCCAAACGAATGTCCGATGTATACCGCAAGTAATCCAATAAAACGTTGGCTTTATGTTTAGCTGCCAACGATATTACAAAATTTCATAACAAAGTATAGAAGAGATAAATGCTTGCACAAAATATTAAACCGTTTTTCTTGTTACAAAACACACTTCTCTATTATCAAATAAAGAACATATTCGAAATTGCGATTATAAGATTATATTTGTGTTTCTCCAGGTTTGAAGGAACAATTTGTTTTTCTCCTAGTTTGAAGAAAATGTTTTTCTGTTGCACTTTATACATCAAACGCATGTTTAGATTTGATTATGAACTATATTTACAACGACGAACAAATTACTCAATAATATATTCACACGAGTAAACGCGCTCAAGACGGTTTGAACCCTGTACTGCAATGATAACGTTTTTTAAGCGTTAGATGTGACTTTGAGAACTGTTACTAGTTATTCTCTTTCAATACAGTTTACATAATGTGTGAAGACCAAAGTAAAGTGGGGTTAACAAAAGTAATTAGGTACAATGTGGAGGCATTTTTACAAACACTGAACTAATGTAACGGGGCCCAGTAATACTCGAAATTCCCGAATGTTTAAGAGATAAACATTGTTCGCAAAAGATACTGTAATAAATCAACCAGCAGGTTGCTATTTAAATAATGAAATCTATCCTTTAATATAATTCAAGCTTAAATAGGTATTTAATATAGTTTATGATGTGCTTAAAGTAGCAATATACAAGACTAATTAAACCAATACAGTGTTAGGCAATTATACTAAGAAATAGAAATTTAGGGAATTTTGCAATTAGTAAATGTATGTAAATGCCATACTAAATATGGAGAAACTTGTGAATATAGAGGTGTATACCAAAGAAAAAAGAAATACAGTAAAGGTTCGCTAATCCGGACCTCCATTAATCCGGACTGCCCTGTAATCCGGACAAAATTAAAAATTGTAAGTTTAACATTATGTACCTTGTAATCCGGATCGGCCATAGATCCACTACTCCGGATCGCGCGTCGTGTGTTTTCGTTAAGTACAATGAAGTCCCGGTTACATACGACACATAAACAGGGCAATCCCCGAATCAGTTTGAATCAACATGGCCGCGAAAAGAGCGCACAAAACGTTGACCATCGGCGAAAAACAAGAAATATTACAAAAGCTGAATAGTGGTGTTAGTGGAAAAGTGTTAGCAGAAAAATATGGTGTCGGAACATCCACAATTTCTGACATTAAAAAGAATAAGGAAAAAATTACTAGGTATGGACTTTTATTCATTAACTGCTAATTCATTCATTATTGTATTTTTGTATTTACACAGTTATATCGCAAGCTGTGTCTCATTACCAACACGTAGAAAAATTATCCGAAAACCAGAATATCCAGAAATGGAAAATGAATTATACAAATGGTTTCTCTTGCAGCGAGAAAGGCATGCAACCATCTCAGCAAATATTTTATACGAAAAAGCCATCCAAATTTATTCTAAATATTATAATGACAATAAATTTATTGCTAGCAAAGGATGGATACATAAATTTAAAAAGAGGCATGGCATTCGGCATCTTAAAGTGGTTGGAGAGAAACTATCGAGCGATTCGTCTGCGGTAGAACCTTTTTTACGAAAATTTACTGAAAAAATGAATGAGTTGAACCTACTCCGAAACCAAATATACAATGCAGATGAATCTGCATTGTTTTGGAAATTGCTGCCCGATCGAACATTGGTACACGCCGAAGAAAAAACTGCTCCAGGACGAAAAACTTCAAAAGAAAGGTTGACTTTTCTTGCCTGCTCAAACGGTGATGGTACTCATAAAGTCAAAATGATGGTCATTGGAAAAGCAAAAAATCCCAGAGCATTTAAGAATTGCGAGAGCCTCCCCGTTGAGTACTACTCAACAAAAAATGCTTGGATGACATCTGGACTTTTTGTGAAATGGTTTCATGAGTCTTTCGTTTTGCAAGTGAGAAAATTTCAGGCACACAATAATCTTAATGGAAAAGCTATTTTATTAATTGACAATGCTCCTAGCCACGCATCAGAAACCCAGCTTACAAGTGATGATGACCAAATTGTCACTATGTCCCTACCACCCAATTGCACCCCACTTATTCAGCCCATGGACCAAAATGCGATACGTTTAACCAAACTGTATTATCGAAAGAGCCTTTTGGTCCATGTTCTGTCTTTGGAAGCAAGTGATATTACAAAGACTCTTAAGAGCATTACTTTAAAGGATGCCGTATTTTTGCTTGCTGATGCTTGGGAGAAGCTTTCGCCAGATGTTATAAAAAAATGTTGGAGGAAAATACTTTGTTATTCAGCTAATAAGATCACAACAAATTCAGAAAGTGAATGGGATTCAGATAAGGAAATTCCGCTGCTTACTCTTAAAGAGAGATGGAATTTCGAACGTCAAGAATTTGTTGAACTCGGAAATATGTTACAGCGAATTAACGATGACAATTATCTACCTGAAGAAACTGAAATTGATGAATGGATCGTTGGAGATGAAGAGCGTTTGCCATTAGATAGCGATGATAGCTTCTCTTCCGATGAAGAAGCTTCCAAACATGAGCTGAGAATTAAGCATGAAGAGGCTATTAAGAGTTTCAGCACCTGCATTCAATGGGCTGAAGAAAATAAAGTTGAATTAAACAGTTTAACTAACCTCAGAATGCTGCGACAGCGCGCAATGGAGGCTAAACAAGGCTGTATTCGTCAAACCAAAATTTTTGATTTTTTTCAGTAATATATGTAGTTAACTTTTTACGTATATTTGTATGTTATGTACTCAGATATTTTCTATAAAAGACGTGTCACCATTTATTTTGCTTTTTACTCTAGTTTTAATATTGCCTCCACTAATCCGGACGTTCTCATAGTCCGAATCGAGCCAGTTTTAATTGATCCGGATTAGCGAACCTTTACTGTAATGTATCTTTCATGTTTTTAACAGATGATATTTATGATGTTAGCGAGGATGATAACTTAATTAGATCTCATTAACATGCTCGTTGTAGTAAATCACTACGGTAATATTTCGCGATCTTATTTTCTTGTCTTTGAACATGAATGGTTTTGTAATCTTGTCTAGTACTTTCCACGGTACAAACTTGCTCTTTGAAGTAATATATTTCTCTGATGTACTAGTATATTCTTACACAGATATGCAAGTATAATAAACTTTAGTTGAAAAACAACTATTAAAATTAAAACTACATGGAAGTTTAAATAGTCTGCTGAGAAAGTAGTTAAACTAACCAGACGTTTTGAAGGTACAACTTATAAATTACTAGATAAAACATGGTACGGAAATAAGGATATAAAACATTAATTAAGCAAGTAAATAATGAGTCTTTATTTAGAAATCCGTATTGAAATATAGAAATATACTGTTCAGGAACTAATATATTCCTATAATATAGCTAACAAGTGCTTGTTCAACCCTCATGACACCGGTGTTTCTATAAAACCTATAATAAAAGTGGGGTCTATAGTGATTACGAAGCCTTCCATTGTGATAAGCGAAGGCGGTCGCTCTGTTTATTGTCACTCTATGTAAATAAAACACACTATCCGTCATAACATTTAGTCCTTCCTTTGGTTTTCATATTTTCAGTCGATGTAATATACAGGGTGAGTCATCTCCGCGGGTAAGGCCGATTGTGCCTTTACGAGTAAAAATATTTCGAAGCGGTTTCTTTCTTGCGATATCTGCTCATTAGGAGCAAATTTTTGTTTCCTCCGCATAATTTTCAAACAAAAAGTAATAAGATAGTATAGGCCTAAAGTCTAAAGTTTTCGACTTATTCCCATTTCTCTGAAAAATTCAATGTTATTATAAAATTATATTTCTCGAAAACGACGTATTAGATGAACAAAGTTCTTTTCAGTATTGTTCACAATAAGTTCTAATAGAAGCATATTTTATTTTTTTTAGTTACTAAATGCATGTGCAGAAAACTGGATTAAAATTGCATGACACGTTTTTGTATAAAAATCAATATTTTTTTAAATGAAACACCCTATCTATATATTACTTTAGTTTTGAATTGCTTGTTGAATTTCACATCAAAAACATGTAAGACGTTAATACTTGAAAGCTGACTATTACAGAGCTATTGTCGTTTTTTGATATAATTTTGTTAGTCTTTGTATAAAAGTCAATTTTTTCAAATAGAACACCTTGTATATCAGTTCATTTTTGAATTTCTTATTAAATTTCGCCTCAAAAATATGCATCAAAACATTTCGCATCAGCACATTTTAAGAATATTTTGTTTTATTACTTTTTGACTAAAAATTATATGGGGGAAACATTAATGAAATAATATATAGGATGGTCCATTTAGAAAACTATAACTATGGTGAGCCACCAAGTTATAGAACACTCTGTGTAATACAAAATATTCTTAAAATGTGATCCTAATGAGCAGCTATCGAAAGAAAAAAGCTCTTCCACATATCTTTACTCATAAAGGCATAATCGGCGTTACCGACTCACCCTGTATATACAAGATTATATATTAAAATTCCTTACCAAAATATACAAGAAATTTATTAAAAGTAATTAGTTATTTTGGCGTAGCAGCAATTTAATGACTACTAATAATAAAATGACAATTTGACCTCAAGCTGTCATCTGAACATTTCATTGCCTAACAAGATCTAATAATACAAACGAGGAATGTGTAAAAGTGAAAATCTGAACAATCAAACATAGAATAATCGCTACCATCAGTTTATTAAACGATCTTGATCTATCATAGACGTGCATTTAATACCACTACACAAATAATATCGTCGTAAATTATACACTTTAAAGATTAATAATAAGATGGTTGGAGGAAGCAATGGACACAATTGAGAAAGATTATAAAAACAGCACGAAACTATATAGATACATTAAAAGAAAATATTAGAAAACATACAAGAAACATAAACGGTATGGAATGGAGAATTCATTTTAAGGAATTATGAATAGACAGGAATATATTGACAGAAAGAGAAAACCTAGAATATATCACAGAAAAGGAAGAATTGAACATAACAACAGAAGAAGAATTCAACGAAGTAATAATAACACTGCGGAAAGGGGTAACATTGTTAACGAGCTGATAATGTATGAAGAGAGCTTTTATTGTAAAGTTTATTTAAACTATTAATCCAAATTTTGGAAAAAGAAAGGATGCCAATTGAGTGGAAAAAAGGGATAATATTGTCAATATATAAAAAAGCAAGTACAAAAGCACGTGCAAATTATAAAGGAACCACTCTACTTAAGGGGGAGTGCTCACTACCTCAATCAGTTTCTTCCAAATCCTGACTTTATTTTTATAAATTTTAGACAATTATTTTTTTTGAATCACTTAAAAAAATAAAAGAAATATCGTAGCATAGTCTTTTTTTCAAAAATGTATGTAGAAAATATCCGAAAATTAACGATACTATGATATTTTAAAAAATACTCCGACCGCGTCCTTGAAAGAGTTGAAAAAATATTTTCTTAATTAAACTTGTAATTTGGAAAATAGAATACATACTGCAAGACTAATTGCTAGAAAAATGTTTAAGTAAAACATGGTACGGTTTTGGCTACCAGGCAGAGTTTCTCCAGACGCGATTTATCGGTTCTGAGTACTCTAACAGAGGCATAAAGATAAGGGTTTTACGATCCCCATTCATTGGGCTACCAGGCAGAGTTTCTCCAGACGAGATTTATCGGTTCTGAGTACTCTAACAGAGGCATAAAGATAAGGGTTTTACGATCCCCATTCATTGGGTCTTTAGAGAAGATTCAAAATTTCTAATTGTTTCGACCATTACTTGATGTAAATTCATGATATCCAATTAAATTATAATAAAACAACAATATGAAGTTTTGATATTTACACTAATTTATTAAAAGACACTACAGCTGTTTCGCTACACAATAGCTTTTTCAAGAGATAACTCTAAACTAATATTACATACAAATTTCTACCTTATATAGCAATACGTTTATTAAAAATTAGAATTGTACTGTGAAACCGAAAGCATGGTAAAATTATCCTAAGTTCATTCTAAAAATTTTAAAAAAGAAAATCAATAAAAATTTCCCAGATAACTCAAATTTTATTTAATTTTAAGACGTCCAAATCGAGAATAACTGTTCAGGCTTTTCATATGTGGCATTCAGTACACCAAAAATAAGTAATAACAAATAATTTATACCTAAAGGTGAATAAAACAGTACTTACTATTATTAAAGCATTGCGAATCAATACTTTATATTAAGTAATTTTATTATCTCTATAGAATATTTAGTGCTATAGACATTAGGTACTTGATTTCTTTATACTTCAATATTTGAATAAATTTTTATATACTACAATTCTTGGATAGTGTTTAACCGTCCAACGTGCGTCCAACAATAACCGAAATTTAATGTACTCTCTACTGGTTTATTGATATAATCATTATTATATTTTAATGAAACGGTAAATTAATTGTCAAGTTGCCATTTATTCTACTCTTTGATTACTACACAGTCTTACCAACTAAGACAAAAAAATTATGTTTACATAAATAAATACTGAATCGTGTTCTTTAAGCAACAGATTTATAGTGGTTTCGGTTTTGAACTGTCTTAGCTTGAATTATTTGCATTAGCAAAATCGTCACATTTTAAAAAATATGCAAAGGAAACCTATTAGTTCTACCCGGAATCGGTAAGAAGATGCTTTTCAAGACAGAAAGCTAGTAGTTACAATTAATTACCATTGTTTGAATGACTCAATGTGCCTATGAAAATGAACTTATTTTACCAAGTTTCACAATTTATTTCAAAATATATTTTCTAATTTCCTCCAAATTCCCCTCATGGTACAGAACCAGTTAAATACTTCCTTTGCAGATGCTGGAAAGTCGTTATTTGAATAGTAGTTATATGGCATTATGCAAATTCTCGTATCACCCCTCTAATCGTACTTTAATGTAAATACGTTTACGAAAGGAGATTTCAACAATAAGCCGAGCTTTAACATATTGTTAATCTATGTGCGAATAGGAAGCAAACTATAGGTGATAAAGAAGTAATGTCTCCGTTCTTAAGTACGAAATTAATATATATCTTTTCTGGAATAATAATGTTTATCCCTCTATTATAAATAATGATAATGATATTTATTTGCTTAAAAATATATAAATATTTACAGGAGAATGAATTTCCATTGTTACAGATACAAATAAATCGGCCATACTGGATTTACCAGAAGTAAATGTTTCTAAATTAATCTCTGAAACAGTGAAGACATTAAATTCTTGTACATTACCTTCCACTTGAAATAATGTTTAGAATATACTATCAGTGGCTCAGGAAGACGTTATCTTTGCTACTAGAAAGCTTAAAGACAAACTCCCAACTGGTCATGATCAGGTGCCTCTATAGTTTTATTGTTAAGTATTGTTGTTGTTTTTTTTCGAAACCCCTATTAATTATCTTTATTATTAGTCTGCGTACTTCAGTATTTCCAAGTACCTAAGTGGATGGCAGCTCATATCTGTCCTGGTTTAAAAAGGTATGAATTTGACAAACTATAGACTGATAGCTATCATATGCAACTTTGCTATGGTTTTTATGTTAATACTTTATAAATTTATTTTAAATAAAAAGACGGAGTAGCAGATATGTAAAGTCCCACCGCAATAACCCTATACCGCAATAACGAAGAAATTAAAAATTTAATTTTCTACATTGTTTTTTAGCAGAATGTATGTTTATAAATACACGTAAGAATGCTCATTTGTAAATAGAAACGAACACGCATTCATAGAAAAATACGCTTTTATTTGTATAAAACGGGAAAAAAAACGTTAAATCGTAATCATTCAATAAGACATATTTTTTGCCATATGGGCGACCCACTTTATTGCAGACAATAAAAGATTGTTTTTATTTTTAAAATAGGATGGTTGTTGCTCTTTAATGTGTTTGTAGTCGGAAACAGCTGATTATTATTAGAATATTCAACAAATCGTAGTTTTTCTAGATTACAGTAAATATCAAGAATGTAATTATTTTTTTCTAGCAGGTGTAAAATTAAAGTAATTAATGGTTTGATATTTATTATGAAGTATCTATTCCTCCTCCTTTTTTTTAACACAAGTAATATGGTGATCCTGAAGAGGACCGATTGTGAAAGTGAAGCAGGTGGATATTTAGTCCAGGGTCGGCGTAAGGCCAATTGAATTCTTTATTATTTTTTTTCTGCCATCTGCGCACGAATAAAGATTCCGATTTCCGCTACTCCGACTTTTTATTTCTGGGACACCCTGTATAAAACATCTGCCAGACTATCTGTGTTGTGAGACCTTATTGTTATTCTTGTCAATTTCATGTCTAATAAAATTGTAAGCGTTAGTTTGTAGAAAAACTTGGAGTGCCTAGGCAAGTGGTATGCGGTGGTCAGATTGGAACTAAATGCATCAATATGTAAATTGTTATGTTCACGAAAAAAAATTAAACATTATAAACGAATATGAGACTGATAGGGATAGTCTTGGTAGGTGTGCTGGTGTCAAGGATTTAGCTGTTGATATTTGATAGTAAAGTGTCATTTTGACATCACGAACAGAGTTTGGTTTCATCTTCTAACAAAAACCTAGGTTTCATATATCGGAATAGAAAAAAAGATCAATGGTACTTCAACCCCCAATGTTTTCTCTTTTGCTTTTGTGAGGAGTAAAATGAAATACGCTGCTTTTATTTTAAATCCTTATTATACAATTTATAATGAAATGGTGGCGATTATTTAAAGAAAGTTTTTAAAATATATATTAGAAGACTTAATTACTATCCTTTGAGATGTTTCCAAATGATACCTTTCTTACCAGTTTGGATATCCATAGTCTTGAATTACTTCGAAACACTATTCGATTGACTTTTTTGTAAGGCATTGTCCGCGGTAAGTTTCATTGCTCTTACGTTTTAGGGAAATTACATTTTGTGGTTTCCAGAGTATTAGCCGCGTAATGCGATCCCTTTTTACTTTCTTATACGTAGTATAAGGAAGTATTATGATGATGAAAATTTTCGACCTCGGGATTTTTGCAGATGTCCACGTTTTGAAGTCCCCAGATACAAAAAAAGTGGTTTTTAAAAAATGTTTGTGTGTCTCTCTATTCCAAACTTTGCATTGAGTAGTATAATCTCCCTCTTGAGATCTGATTATATTTTTAGCAAAATCGGCAGACCGGAAGTAGTAGTTTACTTTAGTGAAAAAATCGAATTTTGCCAATATTTCGTCAACTTAGACAAATTTATATAGAATTCATATGTACTTAAAATTAAATTTGAGAATTTTATTAAAAAATTTTTTCGAAATTCCTACCGGAAGTAGGTTTTTTACTCTTATCGAAAATCGGTTTTTTGTAAATATTTTGCTAGTCATGCTTTTTAGACAGGTACGTTACGAGTATAAAAGTATTTAGAACTTAGTTTTCAATACCTTTTGTATAAAAAAAAATCAAAATTGTGACCGGAACTAACACTTACTGAAAAACGATTTTTTGCAAATATGTCGTAAATTATGCATTTTATATATATTTATGAAGAGTACAAAAGTATTTAAAGTTAGATTTGGAATATGTTTTGTATAAATAAAATTTCAAAATTCGAACCGGAAGTAACACTTTCATAGTGTAGTTACTAAATGCATGTGCAGAAAACTGGATTAAAATTGCATGACACGTTTTTGTATAAAAATCAATATTTTTTTAAATGAAACACCCTATCTATATATTACTTTAGTTTTGAATTGCTTGTTGAATTTCACATCAAAAACATGTAAGACGTTAATACTTGAAAGCTGACTATTACAGAGCTATTGTCGTTTTTTGATATAATTTTGTTAGTCTTTGTATAAAAGTCAATTTTTTCAAATAGAACACCTTGTATATCAGTTCATTTTTGAATTTCTTATTAAATTTCGCCTCAAAAATATGCATCAAAACATTTCGCATCAGCACATTTTAAGAATATTTTGTTTTATTACTTTTTGACTAAAAATTATATGGGGGAAACATTAATGAAATAATATATAGGATGGTCCATTTAGAAAACTATAACTATGGTGAGCCACCAAGTTATAGAACACTCTGTGTAATACAAAATATTCTTAAAATGTGATCCTAATGAGCAGCTATCGAAAGAAAAAAGCTCTTCCACATATCTTTACTCATAAAGGCATAATCGGCGTTACCGACTCACCCTGTATATACAAGATTATATATTAAAATTCCTTACCAAAATATACAAGAAATTTATTAAAAGTAATTAGTTATTTTGGCGTAGCAGCAATTTAATGACTACTAATAATAAAATGACAATTTGACCTCAAGCTGTCATCTGAACATTTCATTGCCTAACAAGATCTAATAATACAAACGAGGAATGTGTAAAAGTGAAAATCTGAACAATCAAACATAGAATAATCGCTACCATCAGTTTATTAAACGATCTTGATCTATCATAGACGTGCATTTAATACCACTACACAAATAATATCGTCGTAAATTATACACTTTAAAGATTAATAATAAGATGGTTGGAGGAAGCAATGGACACAATTGAGAAAGATTATAAAAACAGCACGAAACTATATAGATACATTAAAAGAAAATATTAGAAAACATACAAGAAACATAAACGGTATGGAATGGAGAATTCATTTTAAGGAATTATGAATAGACAGGAATATATTGACAGAAAGAGAAAACCTAGAATATATCACAGAAAAGGAAGAATTGAACATAACAACAGAAGAAGAATTCAACGAAGTAATAATAACACTGCGGAAAGGGGTAACATTGTTAACGAGCTGATAATGTATGAAGAGAGCTTTTATTGTAAAGTTTATTTAAACTATTAATCCAAATTTTGGAAAAAGAAAGGATGCCAATTGAGTGGAAAAAAGGGATAATATTGTCAATATATAAAAAAGCAAGTACAAAAGCACGTGCAAATTATAAAGGAACCACTCTACTTAAGGGGGAGTGCTCACTACCTCAATCAGTTTCTTCCAAATCCTGACTTTATTTTTATAAATTTTAGACAATTATTTTTTTTGAATCACTTAAAAAAATAAAAGAAATATCGTAGCATAGTCTTTTTTTCAAAAATGTATGTAGAAAATATCCGAAAATTAACGATACTATGATATTTTAAAAAATACTCCGACCGCGTCCTTGAAAGAGTTGAAAAAATATTTTCTTAATTAAACTTGTAATTTGGAAAATAGAATACATACTGCAAGACTAATTGCTAGAAAAATGTTTAAGTAAAACATGGTACGGTTTTGGCTACCAGGCAGAGTTTCTCCAGACGCGATTTATCGGTTCTGAGTACTCTAACAGAGGCATAAAGATAAGGGTTTTACGATCCCCATTCATTGGGCTACCAGGCAGAGTTTCTCCAGACGAGATTTATCGGTTCTGAGTACTCTAACAGAGGCATAAAGATAAGGGTTTTACGATCCCCATTCATTGGGTCTTTAGAGAAGATTCAAAATTTCTAATTGTTTCGACCATTACTTGATGTAAATTCATGATATCCAATTAAATTATAATAAAACAACAATATGAAGTTTTGATATTTACACTAATTTATTAAAAGACACTACAGCTGTTTCGCTACACAATAGCTTTTTCAAGAGATAACTCTAAACTAATATTACATACAAATTTCTACCTTATATAGCAATACGTTTATTAAAAATTAGAATTGTACTGTGAAACCGAAAGCATGGTAAAATTATCCTAAGTTCATTCTAAAAATTTTAAAAAAGAAAATCAATAAAAATTTCCCAGATAACTCAAATTTTATTTAATTTTAAGACGTCCAAATCGAGAATAACTGTTCAGGCTTTTCATATGTGGCATTCAGTACACCAAAAATAAGTAATAACAAATAATTTATACCTAAAGGTGAATAAAACAGTACTTACTATTATTAAAGCATTGCGAATCAATACTTTATATTAAGTAATTTTATTATCTCTATAGAATATTTAGTGCTATAGACATTAGGTACTTGATTTCTTTATACTTCAATATTTGAATAAATTTTTATATACTACAATTCTTGGATAGTGTTTAACCGTCCAACGTGCGTCCAACAATAACCGAAATTTAATGTACTCTCTACTGGTTTATTGATATAATCATTATTATATTTTAATGAAACGGTAAATTAATTGTCAAGTTGCCATTTATTCTACTCTTTGATTACTACACAGTCTTACCAACTAAGACAAAAAAATTATGTTTACATAAATAAATACTGAATCGTGTTCTTTAAGCAACAGATTTATAGTGGTTTCGGTTTTGAACTGTCTTAGCTTGAATTATTTGCATTAGCAAAATCGTCACATTTTAAAAAATATGCAAAGGAAACCTATTAGTTCTACCCGGAATCGGTAAGAAGATGCTTTTCAAGACAGAAAGCTAGTAGTTACAATTAATTACCATTGTTTGAATGACTCAATGTGCCTATGAAAATGAACTTATTTTACCAAGTTTCACAATTTATTTCAAAATATATTTTCTAATTTCCTCCAAATTCCCCTCATGGTACAGAACCAGTTAAATACTTCCTTTGCAGATGCTGGAAAGTCGTTATTTGAATAGTAGTTATATGGCATTATGCAAATTCTCGTATCACCCCTCTAATCGTACTTTAATGTAAATACGTTTACGAAAGGAGATTTCAACAATAAGCCGAGCTTTAACATATTGTTAATCTATGTGCGAATAGGAAGCAAACTATAGGTGATAAAGAAGTAATGTCTCCGTTCTTAAGTACGAAATTAATATATATCTTTTCTGGAATAATAATGTTTATCCCTCTATTATAAATAAAGATAATGATATTTATTTGCTTAAAAATATATAAATATTTACAGGAGAATGAATTTCCATTGTTACAGATACAAATAAATCGGCCATACTGGATTTACCAGAAGTAAATGTTTCTAAATTAATCTCTGAAACAGTGAAGACATTAAATTCTTGTACATTACCTTCCACTTGAAATAATGTTTAGAATATACTATCAGTGGCTCAGGAAGACGTTATCTTTGCTACTAGAAAGCTTAAAGACAAACTCCCAACTGGTCATGATCAGGTGCCTCTATAGTTTTATTGTTAAGTATTGTTGTTGTTTTTTTTCGAAACCCCTATTAATTATCTTTATTATTAGTCTGCGTACTTCAGTATTTCCAAGTACCTAAGTGGATGGCAGCTCATATCTGTCCTGGTTTAAAAAGGTATGAATTTGACAAACTATAGACTGATAGCTATCATATGCAACTTTGCTATGGTTTTTATGTTAATACTTTATAAATTTATTTTAAATAAAAAGACGGAGTAGCAGATATGTAAAGTCCCACCGCAATAACCCTATACCGCAATAACGAAGAAATTAAAAATTTAATTTTCTACATTGTTTTTTAGCAGAATGTATGTTTATAAATACACGTAAGAATGCTCATTTGTAAATAGAAACGAACACGCATTCATAGAAAAATACGCTTTTATTTGTATAAAACGGGAAAAAAAACGTTAAATCGTAATCATTCAATAAGACATATTTTTTGCCATATGGGCGACCCACTTTATTGCAGACAATAAAAGATTGTTTTTATTTTTAAAATAGGATGGTTGTTGCTCTTTAATGTGTTTGTAGTCGGAAACAGCTGATTATTATTAGAATATTCAACAAATCGTAGTTTTTCTAGATTACAGTAAATATCAAGAATGTAATTATTTTTTTCTAGCAGGTGTAAAATTAAAGTAATTAATGGTTTGATATTTATTATGAAGTATCTATTCCTCCTCCTTTTTTTTAACACAAGTAATATGGTGATCCTGAAGAGGACCGATTGTGAAAGTGAAGCAGGTGGATATTTAGTCCAGGGTCGGCGTAAGGCCAATTGAATTCTTTATTATTTTTTTTCTGCCATCTGCGCACGAATAAAGATTCCGATTTCCGCTACTCCGCCTTTTTATTTCTGGGACACCCTGTATAAAACATCTGCCAGACTATCTGTGTTGTGAGACCTTATTGTTATTCTTGTCAATTTCATGTCTAATAAAATTGTAAGCGTTAGTTTGTAGAAAAACTTGGAGTGCCTAGGCAAGTGGTATGCGGTGGTCAGATTGGAACTAAATGCATCAATATGTAAATTGTTATGTTCACGAAAAAAAATTAAACATTATAAACGAATATGAGACTGATAGGGATAGTCTTGGTAGGTGTGCTGGTGTCAAGGATTTAGCTGTTGATATTTGATAGTAAAGTGTCATTTTGACATCACGAACAGAGTTTGGTTTCATCTTCTAACAAAAACCTAGGTTTCATATATCGGAATAGAAAAAAAGATCAATGGTACTTCAACCCCCAATGTTTTCTCTTTTGCTTTTGTGAGGAGTAAAATGAAATACGCTGCTTTTATTTTAAATCCTTATTATACAATTTATAATGAAATGGTGGCGATTATTTAAAGAAAGTTTTTAAAATATATATTAGAAGACTTAATTACTATCCTTTGAGATGTTTCCAAATGATACCTTTCTTACCAGTTTGGATATCCATAGTCTTGAATTACTTCGAAACACTATTCGATTGACTTTTTTGTAAGGCATTGTCCGCGGTAAGTTTCATTGCTCTTACGTTTTAGGGAAATTACATTTTGTGGTTTCCAGAGTATTAGCCGCGTAATGCGATCCCTTTTTACTTTCTTATACGTAGTATAAGGAAGTATTATGATGATGAAAATTTTCGACCTCGGGATTTTTGCAGATGTCCACGTTTTGAAGTCCCCAGATACAAAAAAAGTGGTTTTTAAAAAATGTTTGTGTGTCTCTCTATTCCAAACTTTGCATTGAGTAGTATAATCTCCCTCTTGAGATCTGATTATATTTTTAGCAAAATCGGCAGACCGGAAGTAGTAGTTTACTTTAGTGAAAAAATCGAATTTTGCCAATATTTCGTCAACTTAGACAAATTTATATAGAATTCATATGTACTTAAAATTAAATTTGAGAATTTTATTAAAAAATTTTTTCGAAATTCCTACCGGAAGTAGGTTTTTTACTCTTATCGAAAATCGGTTTTTTGTAAATATTTTGCTAGTCATGCTTTTTAGACAGGTACGTTACGAGTATAAAAGTATTTAGAACTTAGTTTTCAATACCTTTTGTATAAAAAAAAATCAAAATTGTGACCGGAACTAACACTTACTGAAAAACGATTTTTTGCAAATATGTCGTAAATTATGCATTTTATATATATTTATGAAGAGTACAAAAGTATTTAAAGTTAGATTTGGAATATGTTTTGTATAAATAAAATTTCAAAATTCGAACCGGAAGTAACACTTTCATACGTATAAGGAAGTCGTGTGGTGGCCACACCTCATTTTTATACTGGTAAGTAATGTTTGAGACATATTCCATTCCACTTTGAAGCAATTATTACATACCAGTAATAGAATTTAAATTAAATTATTAGGGGTTGAAGTAAAACACAATTTACAACTAACTTCCAGAATAATTGCAATTTATTCAAAAATATTACATGTTTCACTACGATGTAGCTTCTTCAGATATTACATCACTACTAAGTACATATTCTATAAATTTTATAAGTTTTCAACCTTCATTCATGCATGATTATTATAATCTCCTAATGACTATTTTATGTACTATGTAAATGTTTAACGACTGTCTTTAACGGTACCAATTCAAAAGCGGGGAATTATTGAGGCCTATCTGGTTGGGGTTGGTCGCAGTATATCCATATATTAAAGTTTGCTTATTTATAAGGCTTCAAGTAAATTTAGTTTTAAATTGTTTGGTTGTGATTGTGGAATCTCAAATTTATTGTTGAAACTATTTTTATTTTCTACCAAGTGAATTGCGTAATTTGAATCTGTCTTTTTATTATTAAAGCTCTTATAATGTTCACGTATTCCTGTTTAGCCTATATATGTTTTAGGGCAGTCCATACATGTTAATTTATAGACTCCTTATTTTTCAACTTTACTTATCTTTGCTTTACGGTTTTTTATATATTTTCCTAAATATAATATTAGTTTTATATGCTACATTTATATCTAACTTATGTACACTTTTTCCTATTTTTTGCTTGTTGATTCTATATAAGTTAATACCTTATAATTACTTAATTTCTCTTTTATTATTAGATAAATCATTCCTATTGCCTTAATATATTTCTTTTCTCTCAAGATATTACTATTATTAATATTATTAAATAAAATTGTTTTTAAATTTCTATTGTAAACTATTGTTATATCTTTTTGTTTTGTCATTATATTGATTAATACTGCTAAATAAATAAATGTAGGAAGTATTGACATATTATCGTTGTAAACAGCAATTTTGTAAATTCAATATTACCGTTTCAGACAATATCTAACATCAGCATGTCGTTCAAAATGTGAAAGGGGAGATAGAGGAAAAGAAGACGTTTAGGAAACAAAAATCAATATGTCATTTTCTAAACTTATTCTAGAACACACATTATATTTATAAAAGTCGAAAAAAGTTTTTGATAAAGTAAGAACGTCAATATTATATAATGGTGAAGAAATTAAATAGTATAATATTTAAGAGGGGCGTTTACCTATCGAAAACTAAGGCATCGCCGCTTCGCGTTTTTTAAACTTATTTTGTAATTTTAGAATCTCAAATTTGGGTTAGTGATGCAAAAGGCATACATTTATAATGTCAAGGTCAGTTTTTGTACTAATTTATTTTCTTAAAAAAGTTATGTGAGAGAATAATGAATGTAATAATGATGTAATAGTGATGCTATGGTGCTGTAATAGTGAATGATTTTAGACGAGCTTCGCCCTTTTAAAGACTCGGAGGTGGGAGGAGAACATTCCGGAGAATTTTTGGCGTCGGAAAGACGCTGTTGGATCACGCCACCAGAAAATTCCATACAACAAGAAACTATGAGAACTATTTAGATAACTTAGACGTACAAAAAAATGCATAGGTCGCCAATCTTAAATTTGAACAAAGCGTCCTTCATAAGCTAAATATTTTATATCGAATATTTTAAAACGGAATATATATTTGCGACGCAGATTTTAATATTGAAAATTTTAAAACGTATTTTATTTAGAATTCGAACATTATTTGAATTAATACTGATTTAAAAATATTTAACGAATAATATACAGGGACGAATAAATTAAATGTTGGCCGCGTCTTTTTAAACGTAGCAGTGTCATGGGAGAAGATTGTTATTTTTTAATTTTTTTGAACAAAAGGCGGAGTTTTTTTTAAAGCTCACATTATTGACTGTTTGGGCATGTTTGTATTAGATGTTCTTTTATTTTAAACTTTATCTAATTAAGGGCTACTAGGCAATATAATCTAAGAAAAATTATTGTAATTTTCAGATGGCTTGGATGCAAGTGGACCATAGCATTCGCTTTTATTACGTACATGCCTTTTATGATATCTCATTTCTATCCAAAATTTTTTACAATGATTCCTGCCGGTTTGCTGGTCGGTTTTGGAGGTGGTCCGTTGTGGTGCGCCAAATGTACCTACTTAACCGTTGCTTCTGAAGCAATGTCAAAAATTAGTGGCACGAGTGCCGAAGTAATACTGACAAGGTTTTATGGAGTATTTTTCATGTTTTACCAATTTTCGCAAGTGTGGGGTAATCTCATCAGCTCTACAGGTAAGAGTTTCTTTCTATCCTAATATTAAATGTCTTTGTAAGTACCCCATCAAAAGTCTAAATACAAATTAATTTTTACTTTCTATAGTTGAGTCATTTTGGCAACTGACACGGTCAAAGTACGAACTAAACACGACATTCAATGCCACTACAAATTTCCATCTAGCGGAAAAGTTTCAAAACAATAAAACTAAATTAATAAATTAATATTTCAGAATTTATACATTCCGCGATTAAAATACTATTTCTGAACGCCAGCTACAAACTAAAAGTTATAAATAAAGCTATTAAATATTACCTTCTTCTTAGTATGTAAGCATTGTTGAAAAATTTGAGTTACTTGGATGACAATTATAACAAACGTCAAAATATAATTATGACAAATATCAAAAGGTGTGTGAATATTATTATTCTAAAATGGCTTTCTTAGGTTATATTACTTGACAAGTAACATTTTGCAACATCTCCAATTTTACGCCATTCAAATTTAGTGGTGTATGTAGGGTTGCCAGAGCGACTTAAACATGTTAATATACCGTCTGTATCAAATATCATTAGGCATAGGGAATCAATGTATAAGTATGCATGTAATACGTGGCAACGCAGTACCTACTGTCCGTTCCAATGCCGGCGGCAACCGATATCACAACGATTGTCTCGCAAATACAAGTTAGCAGTAATCATTTGTCCACCGGCTTGGGTGTTTGTAATGCGTTCAGAAATAACATTTAAGAGTTGGAAGGTGTAATTTTTCTTTTTTCTCTTAGTAGGTGCAGAGAATTCTTAAGCTGCATGCACAAACGAAAGCGTAATTCTAATAAAATAAAAAATCACTCTAATAAGATAAATTAAAAAGAATTCTGAAAATAATAATAATAAACTATACAAGGGGTTCAAAAATCTCTCCCTGCACAGCAAGACTACTTGCTCTACCAGCTTCATATTAACAATATTTTTTAGTTATCCCAACAAAAAAAAATCATTTGGAGATACCTAGATCAGAAGGTCGCGGAGTCCATTTGATGTTTCCCATTCCAGTAATAAAACGACCAGGAAAAGAACTTCCTACAAATTTCTTTACCATGACTGCATTTTGTGTTGGACAGTCATCATTTGAAACCAAACAATTTCCTGATTTATTCTAGTGTTTCGAATGATGGGAAGTATTTGATTTTGCAATAATTTGAGATACTTGTCGGCATTTGAAATACCATCAATTAGAAACGGGCCTATCAAGCGTTTACTTTTTGAGGATACTGACTGCGGTTTGCAAAATGCCGGTGTTGATTTTTTGTAGCCCAATATCGAAGAAGAGAGGCATTGTGCTTTCCGTGCAGTGGGAATATTGAGTCATTGGTGAAACAAATACTTCTAACAAAGCGTTGTTTCGATGTATCTTATCCATAAAGGATTGACAAATCCCCATTCTTAGAAAATGGTCCTCGAGAAATATTTCTTGGATTTTCGAATACTTAACACATTTCAAACCATTACGCTTCCAAATACGTGAATCATTTTTGTTACTTATACCCAAATCCTTGGCAGCACTTCTACTTGATATCGTGTTATTAATTTCCACAATAATACAAACTAATAATCTCGCCATTCACTTACCTCAATTTTTTGTGGGGATACCTCTCTTGATTTGCATTTCGTGCAGTTATTGAGACAGAAACAAGTTTCAAAAATATTAACAATATAATAAATTGTTTGTCTCCAAGGTATAGGACGGTCTGACGAAGTCGGCACAAACAAACTTATACCACAATAAAACCATTTTACTAACTGAAGCTTCCCGGCAGGTGTATATACACCCATTATAAATTAATTCTATTGAACGCTTTTATTGCACAACGCAGCTAAACATTAAATGCAAAATCTGGCTAGAGACAATCGGGATCGTTGCGGTTGCCACGTATTACATACACACGAGGTAGGCGAGAGAGCATGCATGACGTGACGGAGTTTGAACACGTTTGCACCTGTATAAGTCTGTCAGGCCGAGAATTTATGGCGCCAACCTTGTACGTATATACTGATTCCCTATGCCTAATGATATTTGACACAGGCGGTATACATTATATTGTGTAACACAGTGATTCTCACACTGTGGGATGCGACCCTCAGTCTGAATAGTTGTGTAAATTTTCGTTTTATCAAAATTACATAAACATGTATAATAGCACCAAATTATATACCTTTATAACTACATACTAAACATACTAAAGTAAAGAGTTTGATATGAATTTCGAAAACTGTGTTAAGTATTATAAATGCTGAAGTTACTGGCTTAAATATTATTTAAAGTTAAGTTAGATAACGAATTTATTAAAATAAAATGCTACAATTTAACGATTTAAATTTATATTGTAACATACTTTTCTAAAATTAAGAATATTATTATTTTAATAAAATACATTATATATTACGCTGTAATACTTTAAAATAAGCATCCGAAATAGGTACATTATATACAATGTATAAATAACATATATAAATTAGTATTGATAGTGTCAGTCGTTTGGCCGCTAACCTTGTCACACACAGACAAACAGAGGGAAATTTTTTAAAAATTTTCGATATCAAAGATATTAAAAACGTGGAGGTCCAACTTTTTCATCATGTTTGTATTCAGACTTCCTACAATATCCTAAAATGTTGGTGCTTTATGTTGTATCACGCTGTACAGAATCGAGTATGTAAATATCGAAAAATATTACGATAAATCATAAGAAGGGTTCTAAGAGAAAAAGCCAGTTTATAATAACAAACTACAAAAATAGATAAAATCCTCAAACAAGCCGTTAAGATCGTTATATTTCCTAAAGATTATTGAAAGATGCCCGAAAGGAAAACTTACCTCAAATATTTTCTATATAAGAATTTCTATATTTTTCTTGCACGGTCAGTGTAATCCTGCACTAATGGCACGTCAAACCAAAATAAATGGGTATATTGCGTATTTGGACTATATATAGTAACCGAAAACATTAAATCAGGGGTTGGTATATTCGAGAGTTGTATCCATACTTCGATTTTTATTTACATCGTGGGGAACGCCTACAAAAATTGATATACATATATATATATATATATATATATATATATATATATATATATAAACTCAAGTATTTGTTTTCTTGAGGTAGCGGCCTATTTTTTAAGTGGGTTCTTTTTTTTTTAAGAACGATTAAATTAAAACAACACTTAACGTTTCGATGTATTACATGTCTTTATCATAAATTTTATCAACATACAACCACACAAACAGGAATGTAAGAGAAAAACAAAGATTTTAAAATCTAGATTTAAAATATTAGGAAAACATTTTTAAAACTCACCAAAACACATTTAACATCTTTATGGCTTTTGTTTTTACACATTATGTACTTCTGTCTTCTTATTAAAACTTATCACATATTCTACAGTAATTATACACCTTTATGGTATAGTTATTATTAGAATAGGTAAAACGTTTGCTAAAAGTGTAGAATTGTTTGTTTTTTTCTTTTTTTAAATTATATTTATTTATAAATTATTAAATGTTAATTATTGAATTATACTATGATAAATTTTTTATAGACCGTCAATTTCATTTCTGTCACTTATTGTGTTCTTAGTTTTTACTATGTTTATTATTTCTAATATTTCTCTCGCCATGTTATTACTTTGTTTGACTAGAACTTTTGTATTTTTAAAATCAAATTTGTGATTATATTTTATTTGGCGTTTCTTCTTTGATTTGATATCATTTTCTAAAATAGATTTAAGGTTTGTTTTAAATTCGCTCGAGTTACATTTAAAATCAAATTCTTTCACATGTTTTGATTTGATTTTCTAAAATAGATTTAAGGTCTGTTTTAAATTCGCATGAGTCACATTTAAAACCAAATTGATGCATGTTTTGATTTATAATGATTTTCTAAATAATCTATACGGTATGTTTTAAATTCGCACAAGTCACATTTAAAATCAAATTCTTTCAAATGTTTTGAATGGATATGAATTTCTAAACTAAATTCGAGGTTTGTTTTAAATTCGCACGAGTCACATTTAAAATCAAATTGATTCACATGATTTGATTTATTATGGTTTTCTAAATAATCTTTACGGTATGTTTTAAATTCGCACAAATCACATTAAAAATCAAATTTTTTCAAATGTTTTTATTTGAGTTGAATTTATACAATACTTATGTCCCTTAAGTCTTTCTTCTTTGTTCTAGCCAAACAAAATATTTTGTATTATACAGAGTGTTACATAACTTAGTGGCTGACCATAATTATAGTTTTTTTAAGTGGAACGCGCTATATATTATTACATTTATGTATTCCCCGTATAATTTTTAAGCAAAAAGTAATAATATAGTATAGGCCTAAAATGTAAAGTTTTTGACTTGTTCCCATTTTTCTAAAAAATTCAAAGTTCTTAAAAATTATATTTCACGAAAACTACGTATTAGATGGACACAATTTTTTGTAGTATTGTTCATAATTGAAGATCTTAATAGAGATTTTTTTTGCAGTTACTAATTGCATCTACGGAAAACTGGATTAAAGTTACATCACACATTTTTGTATAAAAGTCATTTTTTTTCAAACGGAACACCCTGTATATCAGTTCATTTTTTAATTGATTATTAAATTTCACACCAAAAACATGTAAGACGTTAATACTTTAAAAGTGACTATTACTTAGCTATAGTCGTTTTTTGATATATTTTGCCAACGTTATGTTTTTTATTTAGATACGGTATAGTGAGCCATGATATTTGTTGCAACATTGATATTTGAATGGTTGTCATTTAATAACTTGTTACTCAGCTGACAAACTTGTATTTATAATGAATTTTTCTAAAAATTAGCCTAAAGATATGATTTTTATACGTATTGGGGAAATGACAAAAAATGTTTACTAGCTTAGGATTAGGAGTTGTTTATAAGACTGCATTCTAAATATATATAATATACTATTACTCTTCTTTTTACTTTTACTTCTATAATCTTGGTAAGTGTTTCATTTCTAAATCTACGTATTTATAAAAAAAATTGATATATTGAACTTACAATACATTTTATGTCAGTAATATATTTCATAAAATATATAAGATGTGGTACAATAAACAAATTTTTAAACAAAACAAAGTAATACTTTAACTATAAATGCAAAAACAGGAATTGGGAGGTTATATCAACTGTAATTAGTGAAAAGGAACTAAAACATAACAATAAATATGTATAACAAAATAAACAAAAATTATTTCAAGAACTATTCAAGTGAGTTTTCATTCACTTCTAAACATTTTTCAATACGCTTCTGGAATGATATATCGACATTAACAAAAACTGGAGGACTTATATTTCTAATTATTTCTCGAAGATGTTCCCGCATTGCTTCTTTTGTTATTACAGGTATTCTGTAAATTTGCTCTTTTACGTGTCCCTATAAAAAAATCTAATTTTGTTAAATCCGGAGATATAGCAGGCCACTGAATAGGGTCTCCACGACCTTTACATTTTTCTGGAAACATTTGATTTAAAATATTCCATGTCTGTAGCGTAGAACGTGGCGATACGCCGTCTTGTTGCATCCACACGTCTCTTCCTAAATTTAGTAGAACATCTTCCAATAATTCCACTA
The DNA here is from genome assembly GCA_963170755.1 of Amphimallon solstitiale. Taxonomy (NCBI): domain Eukaryota; kingdom Metazoa; phylum Arthropoda; class Insecta; order Coleoptera; family Scarabaeidae; genus Amphimallon; species Amphimallon solstitiale. The sequence continues at coordinate 13,722,170 of OY720680.1, forward strand.
ATTTGCTTGAAAGAAATTGCGCATAAGATTATCCGTTGGTGTTACCTTTAAAGAAGTGCGGGCCTATCATTCGATCACCAAGAATGCCGCCCCATACATTCATGCCCCGTCTATGCTGGATGAAATTTATTTGTGTTTAAGATTAATATTAATAGCATCAACAAATTACACCTGTCAACTAATAAGTAACTTATTAAACGTCATCCATCAACATCACAGCTAATTTCACGGCATACTATACTATGTTAATATCAAACAATGAAACTGACAAAATTATATCAAAAAAACGACAATAGCTCAGTAATAGTCACTCTTAAAGTATTAACGTTTTACATGTTTTTGATGTTAAATTTAATAAGCTATTCAAAAATGAACTGATTTCACGGCATACTATATTAATATAAAACAATAAAACTGACAAAATTATATCAAAAAACGACAATAGCTCAGTAATAGTCACTTTTAAAGTAATAACGGCTTACCTGCTTTCGATGTGCAATTTATTAAGCTATTCAAAAATAAACTGAAATATAGGGTATTCCATTTTAAAAAATTGACTTTCATACAAAAACGGGTCACGTAATTTTAATCAAGTTTTCTGCACATGCAGTTAATAACTGAAAAGAAAAGAAAATATGGTTCTATTAGGACCACTTATTGTGAACAATATTACAAAGAAAAATTCCATCTAATACGTCGTTTTCGAGCAATATAATTTTATACAAACATTGAATTTTTCAGAAAAATGGGAATTAGTCTAAAACTTTCGACTTTAGGCTTATACTATCTTATTACTTTTTACCTAAAATTATACGGTGAATACAAAAATGTGATAATATATGGACTGTTCCGTTTGAAAAACTAGAACTATGGTCAGCCACAAAATTATGGAACACTCTGTATATGACAAAATATCTACTTGTATGATTATTCGATTGCAAAGTAATGTGACAGTAATGCATAGTATACATACTAGTCGCAATAACATGGTTTGAAATATATATGTTTATTTAAATAAAAATTATTTTTCAGTGATAATCAAGAAGAATATATCTTTTAAATAATAATATTATTTCATTTTTTTATATCTTTATTTGCTATCAAAATGTTACATAGCTTGTCATAAAAGTAGGTAATAAAAAATAAGGACAAAATACAAAAGTTAATATAAAACATATCAAAAGGAACTCACACAGATGTAGAAACATGAAGATCATCAACACAAGTATTCACAATACATATACATATATTACCCCTAGCTTCCGTGCGATCACTGACTAACATTATTAAATTATAAACATCATCTAAATAATCCTGAACTGAGTAATAGCCTTTGGCTATCAAACATTTCTTAAGAACTCTACGAAAAGAATTCATGGACATATCCCTAATAGTTTGAGACAACTTATTATAGATTTTCATTTGTATATTATTTCTTTTACTTTTGGCGTGTTTATACTGAGGCTCATTTAACTGATCTATGGATCTTGTATTATAACTATGTACATCTCCGCGAGAGCTGTAATTATTGATATTTTTTTTATGTATATTAGTGTTTGGTAAATATATACTCATGGAAATGACATTATTTTTTTTTGTGATGAAAACCTCCCTACATGAATAATTGTAAGGTAATTTATAGATTCTTCTGATAGCCCTCTTTTGTAGCATAAATAGCACAAATATCCTTTTTGCATCAACGGAATTTCCCCATGCTATTATGCAGTAGAACATTACAGAATGGAACATAGAAAAGTGATAATCTTGCCGCTCCCTCACTAACGCAATACGACAACTTACGTATAGCAAACATGGTCTTTGATAATTTTATGCACAGTGAATCCACTTGTGCTTTCCAATTTACACCATCGTACAAAAGTAATCCCAGGTATTTTAAAGGCCCCTGGTGTGTATCTTTCCTGTTCCTAAAGTTGATGGTTTTTGTCTTGTTTACGTTTAGTGTTAAACGATTTCCACTAAACCATAGTTTGCTTTCATGTTGTAAATTTACACCCTCTACATCGAGCAAATGTTGATCTTTGTTTTTTGTTAGAAAAGCAGTGTTATCGGCAAACAATACTGTTTGTGCGTGAATATTACTAGGTAAATCGTTTACGTATATCAAAAATAATAGCGGTCCCAATATAGAACCTTAGGGCACACCGTGTTTAACTACCTGCACTCTACTAAGTTTAGAGTGTACCTCGACCTGCTGAACCCTGTCAGCCAAATAAGATTCCAGCAATTCCAAGGACTTGCCACGGAATCCATAGAACTCCAAAACAGTGCGTTTACAGTCTGTGAGTTCTCAAAAGCATCAGTAACATAATTTACAATGTGTAGTACTGCATCAAAGGTAGATACCCCTTTGCGAAAACCATATTGTTCATGCGATAAACTGTAATTTTTTTCTAGGTAATTCTGTTAAATGCAGTGAGAGTATCACAGCGACATCTAACACCCAAAAGATGACACGAAAAAAAGCGATGGCTTCTGACAGCATGTTCTGCTATACAGAGGCCTGTATGTTAATAGTGTATCTCGTGTAATAGAGCCTTAGGTGGCGTCACCAATCAAAACGAAAATGAAAAGTGTGAACACATGGATGTTAAAACTAACATCAAGCAGTAAATAATTACTGTGACTTACATATATACCTTTATACGTAAAACGTATATGTATATATACATGTGTTTGAGATACACCCATACATTAAGTGTCATTGCACTTTTCATTTTCGTTTTGATTGGTGATGCCACCTAAGGCTCTATTACACGACATACACTATTAAGATACAGGCCTCTGTATAGCAGAACATGCACATTTTCCATTGCGCGGGATTAGAGGTTCGAATCTGAATAAGGATAAATGGACCAATACACCAGAATTAAATTTAATAAAAAACCAAGTCACCCTTCTGCAGATGTTAAGCAACTACCAGCCAGACTTAAAACAACAGTATTCTAGCTGTCGAAAACAATACAATTTACTTCTGAACGAAACAAAACGGCACTACTATGCCAATAAAATAATGACAGCGGAAAATAAATCTAAAGAGATGTGGAATGTAGTAAAGGAAATACGAGGTGAAAATAAAAAATCACATCTTCCGGAAAATATTAGACCAGAATTGCTTGCAAATGAATTTAATCAGTATTTTTCGGGTGTAGCAACCAATCTTTTACCTGGAAATCATCCGGTCTCTAGTCGAAGCTTCAATATGTCACACATAAAATCACCTGCGACTTCCTTTTTTCTTGCTCCTGCTACTGAGAATGAATTAATATCAACGGTGAGGAGTTTTTGAGGTGGGATGTGCGTTTGTGTGGATGGCGTTCCTGTTGCTCTGTTGAGGGTGTGTATTGACACGATCGCATCGCATTTATGCTATATAATAAATAACTCTTTTTGTGAAGGCGTTTTTCCAAACATATTAAAAACATCATTAGTAACACAAAAAGGGTGATAGTAATCTCTTTGAAAACTATAGACCTATTAGTATTTTATCTTCGTTTTCCAAAATATTCGAAACTCTAGTTGCTAAGCGTATTACTGACTACTTTTTCAAAAACAACCTTTTTTTTGTGGAACAACATGGTTACATACCTGGAAGTGGTATTGAGACGGCTCTGTATCAATATACTCAGAGGGTTTTGTCAATTCTGGAGGAGCGCGGTCTGGCATGTGGTCTGTTTTTGGACTTGTCAAAGGCGTTTGACTGCGTTGATCATTCAATATTACTGGAGAAGCTGAATTCTTGCGGCATACGTGGAGCAGCAAATAACTGGCTAGAGACTTACTTAACTAATCGTAAGCAAATTGTGAAGTGTTGTATTGACGGAGTTATTACGCAATCGGATGAGACTACTGTGACTATGGGTGTCCCACAAGATAGTGTCCTTGGGCCACTACTCTTTATAATTTTTATGAATGATATAGGATCTATTGTATCTGATTCTAATAACAGCATCATTACTTATGCGGATGACACCAACCTAATTATTAGTGGAAAGGACTTGCATGAGGTTTATCGGGAGAGCTTAAAATATTACAATAGGTTGCAAGATTGGTTTGCAGCAAATAAGCTCATTTTGAATAAAGAGAAAACGGCATGCATAATGTTTAGATGTTCAAATGGTATGCCAGTATCGCTAGACATTGTTTTGAATAGCTGTCTCCTTGCACAAAGTTCTTGGGAATCTGGATGGATGAACATTTAAAATGGAGGATCCACATTGACAAAATTTGTGAGGTACTTGTGAGGGTATGTTACGCCATGCACATACTAGCTCAAATACTGGATGAAAATACCCTGTTATCGGTGTATTTCAGCTCTTTTTATTCAAGAATTCGGTTTTGAATTATTTCGTGGGGGTTTTCATCGGATATGACTAATTTTACAATTCAAAAAAGAATTCTAAGGATTCTGTTTGGAAAGCGCTACTTAGACACTTGCCGAAATCTGTTCAGGACTAAAAGATTGCTGACTGTATATGGTATATACATCTATGAATGTTTGTTGTTTGTATATAAAAACAGAACGTTTTTCAGCATTTCCGAATTCGACCACGCTTATGGCACAAGGAACAAAAATAATTATAGACTACCGCAACACCGTTTAGTGGTAACTGAAAGAAATCTCGGCTACGCCGGTATCTTATTTTTTAACAAATTGCCAAATGATATGAAAACTCTTGGTAATATCAACGTATTTAAAAGTAAAGTGTTTTCCTATCTATGCAACATTGAACCGTATTCGATAAATGAATTTTTAGAGCATAGGAATTAAATTATTTTGCATTTTCTTTTTTTCTGCTATTTGTATGTACTTACTTTGTATTATCTTTCTGTTATGACGTTTTCATACTATATATGTAATGTTGTTAGTGTGAAATAAACATTATTATTATTATTATTATTATTATTATATACATATACGTTTTACGTATAAAGGTGTATATGTAAGTCACAGTAATTATTTACTGCTTGATTTAGTTTTAACATCCATGTGTTCACACTTTTCATTTTCGTTTAGATTGGTGACGCCACCTAAGGCTCTATTACACGAGATACACTATTAACATACAGGCCTCTAGGCCTCTGTATAGCAGAGCATGCTGTCAGAAGCCATCGCTTTTTTCCGTGTCATCTTTTGGGTGTTAGATGTAGCTGTGATACTCTCACTGCATTTAACATGCGAAAATGACATAGGCAGCGATTTAAGTCTTGAAGCTATTGTCGACAATCTCCACGTACACTGATGAGACCTCATAGGTCGAAACACCGGTGTCTGTGCGTTCGATTATCGGCAATGGCACTTAATGTATGGGTGTATCTCAAACACATGCATATATACATATACGTTTTACGTATAAAGGTATATATGTAAGTCACAGTAATTATTTACTGCTTGATGTTAGTTTTAACATCCATGTGTTAACACTTTTCATTTTCGATATAATAAGTCATGTCAGAACAGAGTTACCCGTACGGTATACGTATACATAAAGCTAAATTCTGTATAAAAAATGATTAGGTTATTCACTGCGGAAAAGAAGTACGTTTCATTAGGTCATTTTTCAACCACGATAGCTGCTAAAGTCGTTTTAAAGGTGCTCAGAAACTGGAACACCTAGGAGTGCTTTCCTGTAAGAGCGATGCCATTCAAAATGAACGTTTTAATGGTTTAGGGTCGCCCTTTCATCTCATGTTAAAGATCCGAGCTCCTATCTATAATCCGTCTTTTCATCCGATTCTAGGCACTGTCAAGCATTCTTTCAATTCAGAATACGCAGTGAATGTGAGGTGTGATCTTTACATGAAAGCTGCCTAAGAAAAAATGCTACAACATGTACATGTATGTGTGTTTCATACATTCACGTATATATTAATCAAAATAGATACATATATACGTAAGATACAGGTTTCCTACAAACATTCATATAGTACGGTGTTAAAAAAAGAAGATTTTATATTTCTACTTACACTAATGAATATATACAGTGTTTGAAATTTAAATAATCTACTTTATAGAATTTTGTCTCTCTGATCTTTGCACCCGTTTCTATAGTGTGTATGTATTGTCTGTACGTATTGCGGTGGTATCTACTTTTTAAATATCATAAATAATAATGATACCTTAATGTCTAACCTTAGCATAACAGCATAAATGTTTAAAGTTTTACGTGGATTCTAACAGCGATTTACTTCTTGTTTGACAATCTTTCTCTTATCTGTTAAGTATGGGATAGGGTAAAGAAATTAAACACAAAATGTAAGTCTTAATAATAATGGTGAATATATTTTATTCATGTTTGTCTTTATCTTTCTTACTATACATAGATATTCATCTGTTTATGAGGATTTATACTAACTAACATAGAACTAATTCTGTTCAAACGATTCTTATTTAAAAATTGTTTTAAACGCAATATTGTTTATTTTGAGGAGTGGTTTTGAAATGATAATAATTTAATGTATGTTCACCAGGTGTTTATTTTTATTTATAAGAGTTCTAGTTAATATTGAACACAATGCAAACACTGATTGATTGCATCGTAACAAACAACCTGTATAATAAAATGAATGTTTGAATATTTTGTAGGTTCAACACATCCCTTGGCTGCATACTTACTAAATAATTTTGTCTTAGATAATCGTAATACTACCGCATAGAATTATTATGGTAAACATTGTCGCAACCATTTTTTTTATAATTTTCATTAATAACTCAACAATGCGTCATCCAAAACCAAAACCCCAGATATCGATCAAAAGACAAATTAAAGTAGATAAGGAAAAACAAAAGATATACAGGGTGTTACACTTTAAAAAAATTCTAATGTGTGCCATTTTAACGCATTACCCTGTATAATTCAAATTATTTTCAAAATTTGTGTTTGTTGTTACTGTGCCACTTTTTATAAAATAAATTTCTTCAGTACTATTTAATAACGTTTATGTTGGACTTTGACGCACTAATGAGCCACTCTGTATATGTATATATGCCTACTACGCAAATGATAGTTTTATTATAGCATCGACAAACAATTTTAAGATGCTGAAACATTATTATATTCAAAACAATTTTTAAATATGTTTTAATTTTTAGATTATTATATTAATTTATTTCGTCCCTACATTAAAGCGAATTTTACCATTTAAGCTTATTTAACACTTGTGTGCCGTAGTAACTGTTTCTAAATACATTTCTTAGCGTTTTTCCTTCTTTCTTGAAATGAAGATCTTCTAATGGTCGAAGTGCCATGTAGGCCTCGTCCTTCGACGTTAAATACGCTAATAGCCGGCACAAACTGTTAATCGCACAACAATGACTTTCTTAATTCGACGATATTGTTAAATTGGACAAGTTAAACACTTCGTTAACGGTAGATCTTTTGAGAACAAGGGCCTATTTAATTACTTTTAAGGTTCTCACAATAAGTTTATATTTTATCGACCGCTGTGTGTGGGTCGACTTACTTTTTAATTAGAGTACCGTATTACTTTGCGGTATATGCACAGCGGTGAACAATCTCATCGAAGCACCTCCGTTGACTTTTTTATTAATTGGAATCTCGTTGTTCATTTCTTCTCGTTCAAGTCTCGGGGTTCCGCTTTCTTCTAGAATACCCATGCTTCCTCGTTCTAGTTTTCACACGTAAAGTCACGTATAACTTGCGATAATTTAAACACAACGTTTCTAATTTTATACTACACACAAACATTCGGCGCCAATATTCTTACAAATACGTGCTCATCAATGTAGTGGTTATTTTATACATTAATAAACATATAGGAAAAATAGTTTTAAGAAATATATATATCTTTTGATTTCTAAAATATAATTTTAAAAATACAATTTTTATACATATAATTGAAATTTATAAATCATTAAAATTATAAATTGTGTCTTACCGTTACATAAAATAATCGGTGCTCCGTCTATTAGTAATCGTGTAACGTCTGAACAACTTAACCGATTGAGGTATATTCACAGAATATATGTATTTGTTTTGTCAAGACTATGGCTAATAGCTATGCTAGGATCCGATAGGCGGCGCTGTTGTGATGTTATTAACAAATTCCATGTTTTTGGACAATAGTGAATCATGACGTTGGTTTAGTATCTAGAAAAGAAAATCATAAAATCTGAACTCGGTAGGTGGCGCAGTGGTCGAGTTATTAATGAATGCGTGGCCATTTGTCGAGCCTTTTCCCCAATCGCGCCAACGACCTCTTGTAACCAGACTTTCTAATATAGGGAATTTAACCAAATCAAACTCATCGCACCACCTACCGGAAAGGGCAGAACAAAGTCTGCCGGGCCAGCTAGTTTTGTATTTTTTTTTATTACTAACTATATCATTTGCTCCAAACTGTGCATTTAATTATTACAGAAATATATTCTATTCATATTGACTTCAATATCTTCCGATATCTCAAATTTCTATTAAATATCTTTTACCCGTTTAAAAATACGGATAAAACGAAGTATTTGCAAATTCCATTTCAGGCGAAAAATTTGATTATCGTATTATTTTCGCGTTATGACGGATCCTAAAAATTATGTTGCCATTGTTAAAATATCTTCTATAACTTTTTAATATAGAGACTTGAAAACGAGTAGTCAGTTTTTCGTGTACTTTAAAGGCTTTCTTATACACCCATATTATACTCTTAATAATTATATTATTAATTGCCAATTACTTAGTTAATTGTCATTTAAACTTTAATTGGTGCAATCTTGAAACAAAAAAATTGTTACTACAACCAGGTGGTTCTTATTTCACTTGGAATTAGAACAACAAACAAAAAGTCTCCGCCTCACCTCAGGGTTATATACAGTGCCCGCGGAAAAGTCTGCACCATATGGAAAACAAATTTACTCTTTTAATTTTTAAAATTATTTTTTTGTAGTTTGTTTTTGCATAATTAGAAACCAAAAACTAACCTAAAATATTTAACATATCGCATTTGCTTCAATGCGTAAATGTCATTTAAAAATTACCAACGTCCAAACGTGCCATTATTTGTCAAAATATAAGAAGATGCCATAAGAAAAAGTTGTTTGTACTTTCGCGGACATCCTAAATCCAAAGTTTCGTACAAAAATTTTAATTTTAATTTTTTTTTCATAATTTTGTAAAAAAACGCCTGTATATTTTTTAAGTGTATTTTTCTCTCGAATTCTGATAAAAACCTATGTTACCATGTAATAAACAAAAAAAAAACAATTTGTATTTCAGAATAAGGTATTTTTTTAAATAAAAGATTTCGTTAAGAAAAGTGGAGGACATTCTTGGACTATTTTCATATTTTCGTATGTTAAAAATGTTTATTTTTCAAACATAATGGTCAAAAAACCTAGAAAATAACACTAGTTGTAAGATTAGAACATGTTATGTACCTAGCCTTGTCTGTTTTAAGCAAAATTTCCTTTAGTATCTCTAAAGCAGGAAATAACAAGCTTATTCTTAAACTTCGATAAATTCACAAGTAAACCTAGAAAATAATTGCAAATTCTAGACATAAACAACTAAATAAATGTCAGTTTTGTGTATTCCTCTAATAGATTTGTTTTAAAATGTTATCCATGGAAGAAAAAATAGAAATAATTTTAATTCACGGAGAAAATAGAACCAACAGGGATACGGCAAATATTTTTAATCAAAGACACCCTAACAAATTCGTTTCGCACTCTACTGTTGGTCGTATGGTAGATAAGTTCAAGTTATCCGGTTCAGTTCTAAATGATTTTAAGAAGCCACATGTAAACTGGCAAGTTCAGCAGCATGAAGAACATGTATTATTAGATGTAGTAGAGCATAAAACTACATCAATTGCTGCTATTTCCAACAGAACTAGGGCAAAAGAGACTACAGTGAGAAAAATTTTAAAGAAACATAAGTACCGTCCATTTAAGCCAAAATATGTCCATATACTAAAAGAACGAGATTTTAATGCAAGATTTGATTTTTGTATGTGGTTTCAAGGACAGCTCGAAGAAAACCGTCGTTTCCCCAAAGAAATCATGTTCTCGGACGAAGCAACGTTCTCTTCCAATGGAACGGTGAGTTCGCAGAACTGCAGATGGTGGGCTGATGAAAACCCTAACTTTATCATCGAATGCAGGGACCAATATTCTTTTAAAACAAATGTTTGGTGTGGTAATTTTTATGGTAGATTGATTGGACCCTATTTTTTCCACGAAAATTTAAATTCGCAAAGGTACTTGAACTTTCTCATGACCGAAATAACCGATTTAATTGATGATATGGTATTGGAAGAAAGATCTGTCCTATGGTTTCAGCAAGACGGCGCATCTATACATAGTACACTGGCGGTGAGGAGTTATTTAAATCAATTATTTGGGGACAAATGGATTGGCAAATATTCAGCGTATCCATGGCCAGCGAGATCCCCTGACCTAACTCCGTTAGATTTTTCCTTGTGGGGGTATCTAAAAGAGAAAGTGTACCGCAAACGACCATTTCGAAACATTGAACATCTAGAAA